>JBBGZY010000713.1:3120000-4441931 GCA_037952925.1 Lithobates clamitans
AAGAAGGTCAAGAAACTGGCGGTCATGTTGCCCAGCTGCAGCATACTGCCAGGTTTGCTCCAGTGACAAGGAGGGATGGGATTATGAGGTCACTGACTCTACGTGGGTGCCTGATAGAAGAGAGGAGGAGGAGGCACATCTCCAATGAGGCAGGATGCCCTCCAGGTGCCAACTTAAGGGCAGCCACCCGACTGCATCACACTGCAGAGCTCTGCATGTGCAGGGCGCTGCTGACTCCCCGCGTATTTTATAAAGTTCTTTGGTGTGGGCCTTTTTTGATACGCATGCAGCAGATCGCACCGTTGCTGTTTGCAATATATGTCTGAAGCGTATCAAGCGTGGTCAAAACAGCAGCCCCTTGGGCACCACATGCTTGACCAGACATATGTTGACTTCTCATGCAGTCCATTGGCAACAGTACTTAAAAGACCCACGCCAAAGAACAAGGCTGACCTCTTCTTGCTCCTCATCAGCTTGGATCTCCAACTCCACTATACCTTCAGTCCTTTCAGAGACCTGCACTGAGAGGAATGAAGGTGTAGAATTAGGTGTGCCACATACTTGCTGGCAATCTGTTATCACTACACCAACATCCGATTGTAGCAGGCAAATTTCCCTACCCCAGTTGCTAAACCGTCAAAAGAAATTCAGTCCCAGCCATCCACATGCTTAGCGGCTGAATGTTAGCTTAGCTACATGCTAGCACTCCAACTGCTGCCTTTTCAGCTGGTAACCTCTGCCCCCTTTCGTGAATTTGTGAAATGTGTGGTACCTCAGTGGCAGGTTCCCAAAAGCCATTTCTTTTCATGGAAGGCTCTCTACTGGCATGTGGAAGGCAATGTCTTGGCCTTGTTGGACAGAGCGGTCAGCGGTAAGGTGCATATTACCGCTGACTCATGGTCCAGCAGGCATGGAGAGGGACGTTACCTTTCTTTCACGGTGCACTGTTGGAGCTTGTTCCACCACAACGCCTCCAAAATGCTAGTAGTGGTGATTCTACCACACCTCTCTCCTCCACCCCACCTCTTCTTCTTCCTCTATGGCCTCTTCCTCTGCAGATTTCTCCTTGGAACCAGCGGTGCTCTGTAGTTGTTCAAGGGGCTACGCAAGCACTCAGGCAAAAAGATGCCATGCGGTGCTTGAGTTGGTCTGCTTAGAGGGACAGGAGCCACACTGGGGCAGAGATTCTGTCAGCTCTGCAGGGGCAGACTCAGAGGTGGTTGACATCATGCCAGCTTCAGCCAGGAATGGTGGTTTGCAACAATGGCACCAACCCCCTCTACACCCTCCAACGGGGACACTTGACCCATGTTCCCTTTTTGGCTCACATCCTAATTTGGTGGTGCAGCGATGCTTGTGCAGGTTCCCGGGCTTATAGGATCTCCTGAGGCAGGCCAGGAAAGTCTGTGGGCATTTCCGCCGGTCATATAATGCCAGTGCTTGGCTCACTGACATTCAAAAGGAATGCAACCTGTCCAAGAACCGTCTCATTTGTGACATGCCCACGAGGTGGAACTCAACTTTGGCAATGCTGCAGCAGCTGCACACACAGCAGAGGGCCATCAGTGAGTACCTGTGTGAGTATGGCACCAGGACAGGGGAGCTTGGCTTCTTTTCACCACGCCAGTGGCTACTGATCAAGGATGCATGTACTGTTCTGTCACCATTTGAGGTGGCCACGAGGATGGTAAGCAGTGACAGTGCATGCATCAGTGATACTGTCCCTCTTGTCTTCCTGTTGGAGCACACGCTTCATGGAATAATGGACAGGGCACTTGAGGCAGAACAGAGGGAGGAAGAGGAGGACTTCCTTACCTCTCAAGGCCCCCTTTATCCAGACAGTATTCCTGCAGGCCCGCCAATCACACAGGAAGAGGAGAAGGAGGAGGAGGAGGATGAGGATTGTGTCAGCATGGAGGTGGAGCCTAGCACTCAGCATCAGCAGCAGTCTTCAAGGGATCATTTTCAGTCCCCAGAAACCCATGGATTTGTACGTGGCTGGGAGGAGGTGGCTGTGGATCATGTCATCCTTAGTGACCAAGAGGACTCCGGATCTAATGCCTTAGCAAACCTTGCAAAGCCTGCGAAAGGACCCTCGAATTTGTGGTATCAAGGAGAGGGATCATTACTGGCTGGCAACCCTTCTTGAACCATGTTACAAGGGTAAGGTTGTGGAACTTATCCAGCCTTTGCAGAGGGAGCAGAGGATGAAACATCTTTGGGAGGCCTTACAGAAAGGTTTGTGCAATGTGTTTCCAGCACCTGGGAGGTTACAATTTCCTGGTCCTCCTAGACAACGTGTTGCTGAGGCTTCGGTCAGTCACAGAAGGAGCGGTGGAGAAAGTGGCCGTCTGACCGATGCGTTCAGACAATGCTTTAGTCCGCAGCCCCAAGGTCTGATCGGTTCCAGCAACCATCGCCAGCATCTGATTTACATGGTGCATGAATACCTAGGGGCAAGATCAGACTTGGAGACCTTTCCAACGGAAAGTCCACTGTGTTACTGGGTCTTGAGGATGAATTACTGGCCAGAGCCTGCACAATATGCAACTGAGCTACTGGCCTGTCCTGCATCCAGCGTTCTTTCTAAACGCACATTCAGTGCTGCTGGAGGCTTTGTAACTGATCACATAGTGTGCCTATCCACAGACTCAGTTGATCAGCTCACCTTCATAAAAATGAATCAGTCTTGGATTACCAGCTACCAAGCACCTGATGCTGATGTAACTGATTAATTATCCTATGAATGTGAGATCCCTTGAAGACTGCCTATGCTGAGTGGCTATCTTGTTATGCTAAGTGACTATCCTCAATGTTCATGTTGATAGCTTCTAAGAACATTTTTGTTTCAGGGCACCACCACTAGGGCCTAAGGCCCAATTTTTCTGCCCCTGTTTAACAGGGGCGTATAATTATAATTTTTGCTGTAATATTTCACAGCAGGGCTCGTTCTTGCACTCAAGAAGTGTAATAACAACTATGGGTGTACTGTATGTATTGTGTACTGTGTACACCACCAGAACTGCACTAGGGGTGCACGGTACTGTGTACACCAACAAAAGTGTAATAACAACAATGGGTGTACTGTATTTTGTACACCACCAGAAAAGTAGTAGCAACTGCACTAAGGGTGCACAGTACAGTGTACACTAACAGAAGTTTAATAACAACTATGGATGTATTGTATTGTGTACACCACCAGAAAAGTAGTAGCAACTGCACTAGGGGTGAACAGTATTGTGTACACCACCAGAAGTCTAATAGCAACTATGGGTGCACTGTATGTATTGTGTACTGTGTACACCACTAGAAAAGTAGTGGCAACTGCATTAGGGGTGCATGGTACTGTGTACACCAACAGAAGTGTAATAACAACTATGGGTGCACTGTATGTATTGTGTACACCACCAGAAAAGTAGTAGCAACTGCACTAGGGGTGCACGGTACAGTGTACACTAACAGTAGTGTAATAACAACTGTGGGTGTACTGTATTATGTACACCACCAGAAAAGTAGTAGCAACTGCACTAGGGGTGAACGGTATTGTGTGCACCAGCAGAAGTTTAATAGCAACTATGGGTGCACTGTATGTATTGTGTACTGCGTACACCACCAGGAAAGTAGTAGCAACTGCACTATGGGTGCACGGTATTGTGTACACCAACAGCAGTGTAATAACAACAATGGGTGCACTGTATGTATTGTGTACACCACCAGAAAAGTAGTAGCAAGTGCACTAGGGGTGCACAGTACTGTGTACACCAACAGACATGTATGAACAACTATGGGTGTACTGTATTGTGTACACCACCAGAAAAGTAGTAGCAACTGCAATAGGCGTGAACGGTATTGTGTACACCACCAGAAGTCTTATAGCAACTATGGGTGCACTGTATGTATTGTGTACTGTGTACACCACCAGAAAAGTAGTAGCAAATGCACTAGGGGTACACAGTGCTGTGTACACCAATAGAAGTGTAATAACAACTATGGGTGCACTGCATGTATTGTGTACACCACCAGGAAAGTAGTAGCAACTACACTAGGGGTGTACGGTACTGTGTACACCAACAACTATGGGTGCACTGTATGTATTGATTACTGTATACACCACCAGAAAAGTAGTAGCACTAGCAACTGCACTATGGGTGCATGGTACTGTGTACCGTGCACCAACATAAGTGTAATAACAACTATGGGTGTACTGTATTGTGCACACCACCAGAAAAGTAGTAGCAACTGCACTATGGGTGCACGGTACTGTGTACACCAACAGAAGTGTAATAACAACTATAGGTGTACTGTGTACACCACCAGAAAAGTAGTAGAAAATGCACTATGGGTGCACAGTACTGTGTACTGTGTATACCGCCTGAAGTATATTAGAAAAAGTACACCAGGAATGGCATGCAGTCAGATATAGCTAAACTGGATACAGTGGATATATATATATATATATATATATATATATATATATATATATATATATTTTGAACCAAATTTTAGCAAACATAGACTACACTCCTACAGGAATCCAAGTGGTCAGTAGCCTATCAGGAGAAGTTTTAAATACTGCCTGTGGAGTATTTTTAATCCAAGACTCCACTCTGCCATTTCCACCAGAATTGAAAGTGATTCCCACTGAATTATGGGCCACCAGCAAATATGATGTAGGTCTGCTGGATTGCACCCCAGTCATGATAAAAATTAAACCAGGAGCCCATCTCCCACAGATTAAACAGTACCCACTGAGTATTGCTCAGACTGAGGGGATAAAGGATCAAATCACACAACTGAAAGCAGCAGGGGTTGTTGTACCAATTAAGTCCCAGGTCAATACACCCCTGTTCCCAATTGCAAAGAAGCCAGACAAGAAGGGTGGGCAGGTGACATATCGCATGGTGCATGATTTGAGAGCCATTAACAATATAATAGAGGCTGATACCCAGATCGTGCCCAACCCCCACACTTTACTAAGTGGAATACCTGCCTCCAGCACCTGCTTTACAGTGATATATGTACAAGCCTGGATGTATATATATATAAATACACTGCAGCTAACTGAATACCCTGCCTGCCTGAAGTATATTAGAAAAAGTACACCAGGAACGGCCTCCAGTCAGATATAGCTAAACTGGATACAGTGGATATATATATATATATATATATATATATATAACAGTTCTCCTCTCATTATGTGCCCACAAAGTCCATCTATATGTTGAGTTTCTCAATCCTTTTTTATATATACTTGGATGCTGGCATGGTGAGGGTCCTCCCTTTCTATGTGAATCAAGAAGGTTTGCCAGCGAGTAATGATGCCTCTCCTTGATACCACGAATCCTAGGGTCCTTTTGCAGGCTTTGCAGAATCAGGGAGGCCTTGCAGTGTAAATTTGTAGAGGCATTCGATTCTGAGTCCCCTGGGTCACTAAGGATCACATTATCCTTAACTACCTCCTACCAGCCACGTACAACTCCTTGGTTTTCTGGGAACTGAAAACCATCCCTTGAAGACTGCTGCTGAGTGTTATCCCCCACGTCCATTCTGACACAATCCTCCTTCTCCTCCTCTTCTTTCTGTGTGTTTGGCGGGCCCGAAGGAATGCTATCTGGATAAAGGGGGCCTTGAGAGGAAAGGAAGTCCTCCTATTCCTCCCGCTGTTCTGCCTCCAGTGCCCTGTCCATGATTCCATGAAGCGTGTGCTCCAGCAGGAAGACTAGAGGGACAGTGTTACTGATGCATGCATTGTCGCTGTTCACCATTCTTGTGGCCTCCTCAAATGGTGACAGGACAGTGCATGCATCCTTGATCAGTAGCCACTGGTGTGGCGAAAAGAAGCCAAGCTCCCCTGACCCTGTCCTGGTGCAATACTCTCACAGGTACTCATTGATAGCCCTCTGCTGTGTGTGCAGCCACTGCAGCATTGCTAACATTTCATTCCACCTGGTGGGCATGTCACAAATGAGGCGGTTGGTGGGCAGGTTGCATTCCCTTTGAATGTCAGCCAGCCGAGTACTGGCATTGTATGACCGGCGGAAATGACCACAGACTTTTCTGGCCTGTCTCAGGAGATCTTGTGAGCCTGGGTACCTGGTCAAGAACCGCTGCACCACCAAATTCAGGACGTGTGCCAAACATGGAACATGGGTTAAGTGTCCCTGTCAGAGGGCGGAGAGAAGGTTTGTGCCATTGTCACATACAATCATCCCTGGCTGAAGCTGGCATGGCCTCAACCACCTCTGAGCCTGCCCCTGCAGAGCTGACAGAATCTTTGCCCCAGTGTGGCTCCTGTCCCCTAGGCAGACCAACTCAAGCACTGTATGGCATCTTTTAGCCTCACTGCTTGCATAGCCCCTTGAAGGCTTACGGAACGCTGCTGGTTCAGAGGATAAATCTGCAGAAGAGGCTATAGAGGAACAAGAAGAGGAGGGGGTTGAGGAGAGAGCTGTGGCAGAATCACCAATAGCATTTTGGAGGCGTGGTGGCGAAACAAGCTCCAACAACACTGGACCTTGTCCTGCATCCTTCCCAGCTGCCAGCAGAGTTACCCAGTGCGCCGTGAAAGAAAGGTAACATCCCTGCCCATGCCTGCTGGACCATGAGTCAGCGGTAATATGAACCTTACTGCTGACTGCCCTGTCCAACGAGGCCGAAACAGTGCCTTCCAAATGCCAGTAGAGAGCCGGAATGGCCTTCCGTGAAAAGAAATGGCGTTTTGGAACCTGCTACTGAGGTACAGCACATTCCACAAATTCACAAATGGGGGCAGAGTCTACAAGCTGAAAAAACAGCAGTTGCAGTGCTAGAAATTTGGCCAAGCTAGCATTTAGACGCTCTCTGAGCATGCAAATGGCTGGGACTGAATTTATTTTTATGGTTCAGCAATTGGGGTAGGGAAATTTGCCTGCTAAAATCAGTTGGTGATGTACTGCTAGCAGATTGGTTGCAAGTACTTGGGACACCTAGTGCTACACCTTCATTCCTCTCAGTGCGGGTTTTTGAGAGGACTGTAGGTATAGTAGGGTTGGAGATCCCAGATGAGGAGCAAGGAGAAATCCGCCTTTTTCTATGATGTGGGTCTTTCAAGTGCTGTTGCCAATGGACTATATGGCAGGTCATCATATGTTTGGTCAAGCATGTGGTGCCCAAGAGGCTTCTGTTCCTGCCATGCTTGATACGCTTCAGACATAGCTTGCAAACAGCAATGGTGCCATCTGCTGCACATGTGTCGAAAAAAGGCCCACACCAAGGAACTTATAAAAGTCAGCGGGGAGTAAGCAGTGCCCTGCACCTGCGGAGCTCTGCAGGGTGATGCAATTGGGTGGCTGCCCCTAAGCTGCCCCCTAAAGGACATCTTGCCTCATTGGAGTTGTGCCTGCTCTCTTCTCTCAGGCACCCAAATACAGTCTGTGACCTCATCATCCCTCCCTCCTCATCACTGGAGCAAACTTGGCAGTATGCTGCAGCTGGGGGAACATGACTGCCAATTTCTTGTCCTTCTGTGGCACCCCTTCTCTCTAGGCTTACGTTACTCCCTTCCTCAACCTGTGAACCAACATCAGAGCCTTCAAATTGCTGCGCATCCTCCAGCAGCATATGACCGACTCTGTGGTCAAATAATTCTGAGGACCACTCCCTGCATGATGGTGGGGCTATGGAAGGAGTGAGTGTGGACAAGAAGCTGGTGGAATAGGCCGCTTTGGCAGCTGCATCGGGATACAAACTACTCTGAGCCTGGGTGACAGAGGGTGAGGAGGATGAGGACAGCTTCGTTATCCACTCTACCAACTCTTCTGCATGTTGTGGTTCAATAACATGGGCAGCAGTAGAAAAAAGGACAAGCGTGCTGTCAGGGCTGGGCCCAGCCCTTCCTTCTCTGAGCTGGCCGCTCAGCTGTTGGCTAATTGCCATCTCTTCACAGTGACTCACATGTTGATGATCCTGCTCGTCGGACCTGCCTACTTAAGCCGTCCAGTCCAGATGATCTCTGCCTTTACCTTGGTCACATCTCTAGAGACGCTCTCCTGTGTTCCTGTTAAAGACTTGCTTGGCTGACATTCCTTCTGGCTCTCTGACGTTTTGCCTTGTTTGACTATCCATTCCGGTTCCTGAACTCTGGCTATGTTTTGACTACGTTTACTCTGTTTACCTTTTTTTTATTATTATTAACCACTACATCCCGGAGGATTTGGCTGCTCAATGATCAGAGCACTTTTTACAATTTGGCACTGCACTGCTTTAACTGGGAATTGCGCCGTCATGCAATGCTGTACCCAAACAAAATTTGCGTCTTTTTTTTCCCACAAATAGAGCTTTCTTTTGATGGTATTTGATTGCCTCTGCAATTTTTATTTTTTGCGATATAAATGAAAAAAGACCGAAAATTTTGAAAAAAAATGATATTTTCTACTTTTTGTTATAAAAATAATTCAGTAAACTCAATTTTAGTCATACATTTAGGCCAAAATGTATTCAGCCACATGTCTTTGGTAAAAAAAAAATAAGCGTATATTTATTGGTTTGCACAAAAGTTAGACCGTCTACAAACTAGGGTACATTTTCTGGAATTTATACAGCTTTTAGTTTATGACTGCCTATCTCATTTCACCCCAAGGAAATTGCTGAGAGGCATGTTGAGCCCATTCAATTTTTTTTTTGTCACAAGTGATTGAAAAATGATAAAAAAATATATCAATAATTACACAAAGTTGTCACTAAATGAGATATTGCTCACACATGGCATGGTTATATGTGGAATTATACCCCAAAATACATTCTGCTGCTTCTCCTGAGTATGGGGATACCTCATGTGTGAGACTTTTTGGGAGCCTAGCCGCGTACAGGACCCCAAAATCCAAGCACTGCCTTCAGGATTTTTAAGGGTGTAAATTTTTGATTTCACTCCTCACTACCTATCTCAGTTTTGAAGGCCATAAAATGCAACTATAGCACAAAACCACCCCAAATTACCCCATTTTGTAAAGTAGACACCCAAAGCTATTTGATGAGAGGCATGTTGAGTCCATGGAATATTTTATATTTTGCCATAAGTTTCGGGAAAATTACATTTTTTTATTTTTTTTGCACAAAGATGTCACTTAATGATATATTGTTCAAACATGGCATGGTTATATGTGGGATTACACCCCAAAATACATTCTGCTGCTTTTCCTGAGTATGGTGATACCACATGTGTGTGACTTTTTGGCAGTCTAATCGCATACAGGACCCCAAAAAACAATCACCGCCTTCAGGCTTTCTTAGGGCGCACATTTTTTATTTCACTCCTCACTGCCTATCACAGTTTCAGAGGCCATGAAAGCACAAAACCCCCAAATTACCCAATTTTGGAAATTAGACACCCCAAGCTATTTACTGAGAGGCATGGTAAGCATTTTGCAGATCTCGCTTTTGGTTGAAAAAAAAAAATATTTTCTTTCTTCATTTTAAAAAATAAATGAGATCTGCAAAATACGCACCATGCCTCTGAGCAAATACCATGGGATGTCTACTTTCCAAAATGGGGTCATTGGGGGGGTTGCGCTATCTGGACATTTCCAGGAACTCCATAACTGTGATAGGTATTGAGGAGTAAAATCACAAATTGGATTTCGGGGTACTGTACACGGCTAGGCTCCCAAAAAGTCTCACACATGTGGTATCCTCACACTCAGGAGAAGCAGCAGAATGTATTTTGGGGTGTAGTTTCACATATGCCCATGGCATGTTTGAGCAATAGATCATTTATTGACAACTTTGTGCAAAAATAAAAATGTGTAATTTTCCCGCAACTTGTGGCAAAATATAAAGTATTCTATGGACTCAACATGCCTCTCATCAAATATCTTGGGGTGTCTACTTTCCAAAATGGGGTCATTTGGGGGAGTTTTGTGCTATCTTGGCATTTATGGCCTTCAAAACTGTGATAGGTAGTGAGGAGTGAAGTAAAAAATTTACAACCTTAGAAATCCTGAAAGCGGTGCTTGGTTTTCGGGGTCCTGTACATGGTTAGGCTCCCAAAAAGTCTCATACAAGAGGTATTCCCGTACTCAGAAGAAGCAGCAGAATGTATTTTTGGGTGTAATTCCACATATCACCATGCCATGTTTGAACAATATGTCATTTAGTGACAACTTTGTGCAAAAAAAAAAACTTGTGGCAAAATATAAAATATTCCATGGACTCAACATGCCTATCAGCTTGGGGTGTCTACTTTACAAAAAGGGGTCATTTGGGGGGTTTGAACTGTCCTGGCATTTTATGCACAACATTTAGAAGCTTATGTCACACATCACCCACTCTTCTAACCACTTGAAGACAAAGCCCTTTCTGACACTTTTTGTTTACATGAATTTTTTTTTTTTTTTTTTAAAGCAAAGGCCCTACATATTAAAATGGTGGGTGTTGCAATTTTTTTTCATACAGTATTTTCACAGCGATTTTTCAAATGCAATTTTTTGGGAAAAACACACTTTTTAATTTTAATGCACTAAAACACATTATATTGCCCAAATGTTTGATGAAATAAAAAAGATGATCTTATGCCGAGTACATGGATACCAAACACGACGTGCTTTAAAATTGTGCACAAACGTGCAGCGGCGACAAACTACATACATTTTTAAAAGCCATTACAGGTTACCATTTCAGATTTACAGAGGAGGTCTACTGCTAAAATTACTGCCCTCATTCTGACCTTCGCGGTGATACCTCACATGCATGGTGTAATTACTGTTTACATATGACACTGGACCGACGCTTGCTTTCGCCTTTTTGCGTGAGCACAGGGGACAGGGGTGCTTTTTTTTTTTTTTTTTATCTTTTTTACTTTATTTTTAAACTATTCCTTTCATTTTTTTAAATCATTTTTATTGTTATCCCCCCTGTAAATATCCCCTATGATAGCAATAGGTAGTGTCAGGTACTCTTTTTTGAAAAAAAATAGGGCCTTTTAGACTCTAGATCTCTCCTCTGCCCTCAAAGCATCTGACCACACCAAGATCAGTGTGATAAAATGCTTTGCCAATGGTGCTGTTTATATCCAGTGAAACCTAAATCATGAAATGCTCGTAGCTTCCAGTTTCTTAGGCCATAGAGATGATTGGAGCCATTCTGGTCTCTGATCAGCTCTATGGTCATCGGTGGGAGGGGGAATGTTCCCTCCCACTGCTTGTAAAAGCAGTCTAGAGGCTAATTAGCCACTAGGATTGCTTTTACATGAAAGCCGACTGCTGGCTGAAAAAAATAATACCAAGATGATACAAAAACCTGCAGGCATCATTCTGGTATAACCACTCAAAGTCCAGTAACATACCAGTACGTTGCTGGTCCTTGTTTGGCATACATTGTAGCCTGTGGGCTGAACGAAAAAACAAAATTGATTGGTGGGCATGCCCACCATTAGAATACTGCCCTTCATCTACCCACTTCTAATTGTGGGCATACATGCACCATTTTTATTTTAACTGTGGTGGTAAAATCATCTCCTACAGCGATGGAGTCGCTGATTTACGTATCGAGAGAGCAAACACTGTTGCTGTCAAGATAGATAAATCAGTGCTGCAGCTGAATGGCGTACCTGCTAAGCAAATGATGGTTAACAATAAAACAAAGTAACATTACATTATAACAGTAAGGCATACCATACCTGCAAAGTAAATACAATAAAAGATAGTAAAAATAAAACATTTTTAACGCAATCTGTGCCTAAAAAAATATGCTGAAGCATAGAGGCAATCCGCCCCTAATGTTAGGGGCAAATTGCCCTTCCACCCCTGCCCCCATGCTTCGGCATATATGCTCTTTTTTTTTAACTGTGATGGTGAAATCACCTTCTACAGCGCTAGAGTCGCTAATTTACGTATCGTGGGAGAAAACGCTGTTGCTGTCAAGATAAATAAATCAGTGCTGCAGCTGAATGGCATACCTGAAAACAAAAAAATGGTTAACAATAAAACACAGTAAACAGAAAAGTATAAAAAAAATTACATACCTGAAAAGCAAACATGATATAACATAGTAACAATAAAACATTGCATTGTAGAATACAGTAAGAAAAAGAGCAGAATAATAGAGAGAGCGACAATAAAACGACAACTATTTTTATTTTTTTATTTTATATATATATACAGTGGGGACGGAAAGTATTCAGACCCCGTTACATTTTTCACTCTTTGTTATATTGCAGCCATTTTCTAAAATCATTTAAGCTCATTTTTTTCCTCATTAATGTACACACAGCACCCCATATTGACAGAAAAACACAGAATTGTTGACATTTTTGCAGATTTATTAAAAAAGAACAATTGAAATATCACATGGTCCTAAGTATTCAGACCCTTTGCTCAGTATTTAGTAGAAGCACCCTTTTGATCTGATACAGCCATGAGACTTTTTGGGAAAGATGCTACAAGTTTTTCACATCTGGATTTGGGGATCCTCTGCCATTCCTCCTTGCAGATCCTCTCCAGTTCTGTCAGGTTGGATGGTAAATGTTGGTGGACAGCCATTTGTAGGTCTCTCCAGAGATGCTCAATTGGGTTTAAGTCAGGGCTCTGGCTGGGCCATTCAAGAACAGTCATGGAGTTGTTGTGAAGCCACTGCTTCGTTATTTTAGCTGTATGCTTAGGGTCATTGTCTTATTGGAAAGTAAACTTTCGGCCCAGTCTGAGGTCCTGAGCACTCTGGGAAAGGTTTTTGTCCAGGATATCCCTGTAGTTGGCTGCATTCATCTTTCCCTCAATTGCAACCAGTCGTCCTTTTCCTGCAGCTGAAAAACACCCCCACAGCATGATGCTGCCACCACCATGTATCACTGTTGGGACTGTATTGGACAGGTGATGAGCAGTGCCTGGTTTTCTCCACACATACTTCTTAGAATTAAGGCCACAAAGTTCTATCTTGGTCTCATCAGACCAAAGAATTATATTTCTCACCATCTTGGAGTCCTTCAGGTGTTTTTTAGCAAACTTCATGCAGGCTTTCATGTGTCTTGCACTGAGGAGAGGCTTCCGTCGGGCCACTCTACCATAAAGCCCCGACTGGTGGAGGGCTGCAGTGATGGTTGACTTTCTACAACTTTCTCCCATCTCCCGACTGCATCTCTGGAGCTCAGCCACAGTGATCTTTGAGTTCTTCTTTACCTCCCTCACCAAGGCTCTTCTCCCCCGATAGCTCAGTTTGGCCGGACGGCCAGCTCTAGAAAGGGTTCCGATCGTCCCAAACGTCTTCCATTTAAGAATTATGGAGGCCACTGTGCTCTTAGGAACCTTAAGTGCAGCAGAAATGTTTTTGTAACCTTGGCCAGATCTGTGCCTTGCCACAATTCTGTCTCTGAGCTCTTCAGGCATTTCCTTTGACCTCATGATTCTCATTTGCTCTGACATGCACTGTGAGCTGTAATGTCTTATATAGACAGGTGTGTGGCTTTCCTAATCAAGTCCAATCAGTAGAATTAAACACAGCTGGACTCAAATGAAGGTGTAGAACCATCTCAAGGATGATCAAAAGAAATGGACAGCACCTGAGTTAAATATATGAGTGTCACAGCAAAGGGTCTGAAAATTTAGGACCATGTGATATTTCAGTTTTTCTTTTTTAATAAATCTGCAAAAATGTCAACAATTCTGTGTTTTTCTGTCAATATGGGGTGCTGTGTGTGCATTAATTATGGAAAAATGAACTTAAATGATTTAATGGCTGCAATATAACAAAGAGTGAAAAACTTAAGGGGGTCTGAATACTTTCCATCCCCACTGTATATATATATATATTTTTTTAACTTTTTTTTTCACACTTTTATTTGTAACTGTAACGGTTGTAGTGGTTGTAATGGTTGTAGGGTTGTAGTGGTTGTAACGGTTTGGTTCCAGGTTCGGGTCTCTCAAAATGCGATGGCATCTTTGGAGACCCTGAGAAAGTGTGTCCTAGTCTGTGCAGTGCTGTACCCTATGCTAATACTCCACTAGTGTGTGGTAGCGTTCAAAACATTCACCAATGCAAAGACCAGGATGGTCAGGACAGGAGGGACAATAATAGTGGGTGTCATGCCTATATCAGCGCTTTCTACAGACACAACATTTTCTTTAGGGGGCTCGTTGGGTAGGGGTACCAGGGAGGACATATGAAAAATGCCTCTCATGCAGCCGGCTTACTGCATTTGGATTGGGAAGTTGGGCCACAGCACCGTCTGGAAGCAAAAGGCTGTGATGATCTATTCCTGGAATTTAAGGAAGGATCCAGTTTGTCCTGAAGCTTTGTATAGCACATAAACATTCAGCAGAGCCAATTGAAATAAGTATAAAGACACTTTTTTGTACCAGCATCTGGCCTTACGGGCAACTAGGTATGGTGCCAATAACTGGCCGTTGAGGTCCACTACTCCCATATTAAGGTTATATTCATGGACACAAAAGGGTTTCTCCACAACACCAGTCGTCGTAGAAATTTGGACCGTCGTGTATGCGTGAAGGGCTGACAGAAGGAAAACATTCCGATTATCCCTCCACTTCACAGTGAGCAAATTATTACATTTCAAGCAGGCTCTCTCCCCCAGCCTAAGACGGGAATCTACAAGCCACTGGGGTAAGCCCCGGTGATTAGATCGCACAATGCCACATGCACCAATTCCATGATCAAGCAAGTGACTAAAAAGTGGCACGCTCATGTAATAATTGTCCACATACAAGTGGTACCACTTTCCGAATAAGGGTGACACCAAGTCCCACACAATCTTACCAATGCTCCCTGTGTAGTCAGGGCAGTTCTCCCACTCTATGTGCCTATCTCTTCCCTCGTAAACCACAAAACTATATGTATAGCCTGTGGACCTTTCACAGAGCTTATACATCTTGACCCCATATCTGGCACACTTACTGGGAAGATACTGTTTGAAAGACAAGCGGCCAGAAAACTTAATCAGGGACTCATCGATGCAGACAACTTGATCGGCAGTAAACAAGGCTACAAATTGTTGGTTGAAGTGGTTTACGAAGGGCCATATTTTGTAGAGCTGATCGTATCCAGGGTCATCTGAGGATGACAAAGTACATTATCATTAAAGTGCATGAATCACAAGATCTGTTCGTATCGTGCCCTGGCCATGGAGGCAGAGAACACATGCATATGGTGAATTGGGTCAGTGGACCAATATGACTGCAACTTACTCTTTTTAGTTATGCTCATGAGGAGGGATATGCCCAGAAAGGTCTTAAATTTGGAAACCGTAATAGGATTCCATTCTCTGGCAAGGGTCAAATGGGGATTAGCGACGATGAATTGACCAGCATACAAATTGCTTTTGTCCACAATAGATCTATAGAGATCTTCTGTGAAAAACAGTGAATAAAAATCAATTGACATAAAATGGGAATATGGGAAGTATGGGTGCTGCAGAAGTGGTGGACTCCCAATTAGGAATGGCAAATGCAGCAGGAAGGGCACTATCGGCTCAACGGGCCTGTCTTTGTCTTCTTGGTGGCTGCGGGACACTAGTTGTGCTATCCACCTCACCAACTTGAACTGCACTTATGGGATTTGCCACGTCACCACGTGATACTTCAGTGCTGGTTTGACTACGACCAGGGTGTACTAGGGGAACTAAAAGAGGGCGGTACTACTAGGGTAATACCCAGACATGACGGACTTTGAAGGCCAGGAAACAATGGAGAAATAGAACAGTATAAACGGTCAATTTTATTGAAAAATATAAACTACAAACATTAACATCAGAAAAGGGTAAAAAAAATCGTAGCATATATGCATATGTGTTTATAGTGCAGTGAGCCCTTGTGCGACTAGGCGTTTCGCCGTTAGGCTTCTTCAGGACACGGCCAAGGTTCAAAGACGAAACAGATAATGAGATACAATGCCATTAATGATTATTACATAGACACATTTGTTTAAAAAGACATGTGTTGAAAACTTGTGGAAAAGGGAGGTCAAGGACGAACAACAGAAAAGTACCTTTATCTGGATTGTAATATTGTATATACCCACGATACGGGTGAACGATGAATTATGAAAATTTAGACTATGAAAAAACAAATAGAGCCAATCTTACTAGTTGTATTAGCAAAAATAAAATGAAATAAAATAGAAATATGGCACAGCAAGATTCTAGAGGAACAGCAGAACTTACTGAATAACAAACATTCTTGCAAATTCTTAGACAGGGGCATGTAATTCCAAATATACAGGGAACCCGCAGGGCCGCAAACCATCCAGTAATACATGGGGAAACAGATCCATAATAGGATCCAGCCATATTAGTGGTTCCTGCAGCCAGAGGTAGCCCGTTGAATCCAGGAATATAGAATGTGGGAATATCTATTTAGCAAATATATTAACCAGTTAGAATAGAAGAGCCAGTCTAGATGGTAAATAGTACTTACATGTAAACCACCATATGGGAAGAGTGCCGCTGGGAGACAGCGACTGCACTACACATGGAGCGCATAACGTTGTGGGGGTTATTTATATGATTAGGGAAGGATCAGCTGGCCGCCGAAGAAGCATCATGTGACGCAATCATGACAGCTGGCCAAAAGAACAAGGAATTGTGGGCCTTGTAGGCATAAGGAGCCGGGCGAAGTACCGCCCGCGTGCGCCCGCACAGAGCGAGTACTTGAGTGGAAAAGCCAAACACATTCATACGGCGCAGCGGGCGGGATCATATTCCCCTTGCGCATGCGCCATTAACCCTAAATGGAACCTAGTGAATTATGGGCAATGTAGGAAAGAGAAGGACAGAATGTAGCCTCGTTTAACACATGCATACATATATAGGGGGCTAACAACAGAGGGAGAACAGAAACCTGTTCAAGGAGCGCAGCAAGCGGGTCCCACAGCCAATTCATGCGTCATGAAGCTGCAAGTCATATAAGCAAGCCATGAGACATTTGTGGGTAAATGCTAGATAGATATCTGTGTTAAATACATATAAGATAAATAGCCTTAGAGGTCAAGGGAAAAAATGACAAAAATGACAATTTGCAAGATGAAATTTAAACCAACACTGGAAAAGTAAATAAATGGAAGATAAAGAATCTAAATAAAAATAAAAAAAAATAAAAAATAAGGAGGGAAAATCTGGTACCGAAATGTAGCATCAATGAATACCTCAAGTAAGCAACACATGCTGATTAAAAAACAAAACAGAGATGCATATTAGATACTGCAAGATTATAGATACTTGTACAAAAGATTACCATTGTTTTCAAAAGATCAAAAGTCAGTGACATAAACTGTGGAGAACAGATGTTTGTATATTCAGTATCTATCATTAATTATCCCAATAGACCATTCTAAAGACCCATTTATTGGAAACATATAGTGAGTAATGCAAGTGATGTAGATTGGGGTACAATCGTAAATATTATAATTTTACATAGGGAGGTCATGTCAAATGACAATAAGTATCATACAGCAGAAAACGAAATAGGGAGGGAGAATTAGGCTAAAAGCAAATCTACAAGATATTACAAGATGTTAAAGAAAAGGTTTAAAGCTGATTATATCATTCAAGCCTGGATACACCGTGGCCTGTAATTTGTGTATCCATTGAGTTTCTCGTTGGAGTACTCTTTTATCAAAATTACCTCCACGGGGGTCTGCATGGATAACATCAAGAGCAGCAAATTTGAATACCATAGGGTTGTACTTATGTTTGAAGGCTATATGATAGCCCATAGTGATATTTAGAAGGCCACTAGTGGCATAATATACATGATCCTTAATTCTTCTCCAGAAGGGCCTGATGGTTTTGCCAACAAAGAAGGCTCCACATTGGCAAAAAATAATATAGATAACACCTTGATTTTGACAGGTAATATGATGACGTAAAACATAAGTACGGCCATTCGGGAGAAGAACAGAGGGTCCTGTCAGCAGTAGATCGCAAAAATCACATATACTACATTCAAAGAGACCTGTTGGATATTGTGTCATATTGGTTGCCTTACAATAATGGCTTCGCACTAGACAATCTTTAATGGATCTAGCTCTTCGAAACGTGATTTCAGGCCTGGGCATATGTATTTGCTTATAGTGGGATCTGCTAACAAAATATGTCAATGTATAATGATGTGCTGATCTGGCACATAACAATAAAATTGACTGTTTATACTGTTCTTTTTCTCCATTGTTTCCTGACCTTCAAAGTCCGTCATGTCTGTGTATTACCCTAGTAGTACCCCGCTCCTTTTTTGTTCCCCTAATATTTACGGATGTGGCTATTTATTGCACTCTTTTCTCTTATTCAGGGTATACTAGGCCGCTGGTGCTTGCCAGTTCACCAGAAGGATGAGCGGCACTAGAACTGTCTCTCTGCTCCATTCGAGAGCCCTGCGGTTCTTGCACCTCAACAGCACCAGAAGAACAAGGTCGGGTACGCCTGACCTTGGAAAAGACCACAACTCTGTCATCAGAGCTATCTGTCAGGGCGCCGCTGCTGTCTACAGGATCATTTTCTGAGCCTGAATCTGACAGATGGGTGACTTCCTCTTCACTATCTGTCATGCTCAGAAACGTATAAGCCTCTTCACTAGTGTACCTTCGATTTGACATTTTAGTCTCTAAATTTACTGGTACACTAGTGAGACTCACAGGAAAAAGAACTCCTGACTGTCAGCAACTGATTCAAATGGTACCAAAAAAAGTGTTAGCGTTTGCAGGGATCAGGCCTGACTCTGCGAATGCTGAAGTTATGTGTGTTGTGTTTTTGTAAGTGACAGTAATCGATTGATACTGCACTTGGATGGGCTGGGCTGGGTGGAGGGGCTAAAAGCAGGTGCTAGCAGGTATCTGGCTGATTCCGCTAACGCTGCATTTTTGGGAACACTAAACTATTGGGGATGCTAATATATTTCTGATCAGATCAAAGATATTGATCCGTTCAAACACTATACTGCTAAGGGAGGTGTATGGTGCGTGCATGGGTGTTAGCGCTACTGGCACTAGTCTGACGCTGCCTAAGGCAACGCAGACCTTGACTGATGATAAAAAATCATATCACCCACCAGGAGGTTAAACCTTTATTGGGTAATATATGGCGGGTGCCCTGACGCTATAAAAAACAAACAAACTAACCAGCTGCACCCGTAACACTAATATGGTGATCACTGGTGACAGGGGTGAAAGGGTTAACTAGGGGCAATCAGGAGGTTAAAACCTTTATTAGGTAATATATGGGGGTACCTGACGCTATAAAAACCTGACGGTTAAACTAATCAAATAACTGGCTAACTAGTGTCACCCATGACACAAATACGGCTGCCAGAAAAAAGATCTATTAGTGACACATGACAGGGAGTGAAAAGGTTAACTGGGGGGCGATCATGGGGTTATACCTTTATTAGAGGGGTTTAGGGGGTACCCTAGACCTAACGGGGCCTCCTACTAACTGACCTAACACTTAATACAGTCACAAATGACACCAATGCAGTGATCAGTGAAAAATCTGAAAACTACAATTGGTGACACAGTGACAGGGAGTGGAGGAGTTAACTGGGGGGAGATCAGGGGGTGATAGGGGGTGATCGGGGGGTGGCAAGTGTACCTATGTGTACTGGTGTTGTGTAGTGTAGTGTAGTGTAGTGTTGTGCAACTCACGGTAGGACGTCTTCTCTCCTCTCACTGGAGTCAAAAAGACTCCATGAGGAGAGATGCCATCACTTCCTCCTGTCTGTTTTTACACTTAAGGCCCGTACACACGATTAGACTTTTTGATAACAAACATGCAAATTAGTTGGTTTAAGGCAACATCCGACTGTGTGTATGCTCCATCGGACTTTAGTCCAAAGTACAAACGCGCATGCTTGGAAGCAAGGACGAGCCGGAAGCGGTGGGTCTTGTAAAACTAGCGCTCGTAATGGAGATAGCACATTTGTGACGTGCCAAATTATGAAATTTCTAAATGCAGCATGCATTCTCTTCTTCTTTCTAATGGCTTAATAATAAAGCTGCTTTGCTGGTGATACTGACGGAGTACTAACAAACATATTTACAAAGGATTTGTGTTCTAGTGATATCAATAAATTTGTTTTTCGTTTGTTTTGACAAGTTTGCACAACCCCATTATCCCATAGTGGTTTTGAAGCTCAAAGCTCCAACTTGATTTGTGTCCCTTGTTCCTAATTTTAGAAATGTACCTGCCTACTCCCAAACTGTCATTAGAAGTTAAACACATAATTTCTATTTTTAGTGAAAAGTTATATTTTTAGAATAGTAAGCACACGAATGCCATATCAAAATCCAGAGGAAGGCAGCAATGGATCAACTGGTGGAATTGGTGAAGCCTCTGTACCCCAGGGCAGGCATACATTTTGTGAAGAGCTAAATTGGGAACCTGAGGAGTGCATACAATAGGGGGCACAAGAAGGTCATGGACTCCAAGAGATTGTGAGCAGCAGCAGATGACACATATGTCTCCAGGCTGTGGTACTACAACAGGCTGTGTTTTTTGGCAGACCAGACCAAACCACGCACATCGCTCGCCACACTTCTTTACACATTAGCTGAGGCCATTTTGTGCATTCACAACATAAATACAATTAATAAATTTGCCCCTAAACTTCACAGACCACTGACCTTGTTGTGGATCCTGGGGCTGATTTGGCCACTGACTACCATGCTACTGAGGTGGGTGGGCTTGCTGGCGTGGGTGGGCTTGCCAGGGTGGGTGGGCTTGCAGAGGTGGGTAGGTTTGCTGAGGTGGGTAGGTTTGCTGGGGTGGGTAGGTTTGCTGGGGTGGGTAGGCTTGTAGTGGAGGATGTGGAGGTGTGTGGTCCAAATGACACACATGTGATTTTGTGGTTAGCTCTCGTTTCCTGGCTTTGCTGAGGAGCTGGATCATTATCCCTCCACATAGCTCCCTTTGATCAGCATCAATCTTGTGGAGCTTATTAGCTGTAAAACAGCCAAACCCTTTAGCACTATTGGGTGCTGTGGTGATGACAGATGTAGCCCTGGTTAGGAAGTCAGCTGTGGCCTCATCCAGGTGGTGACTTTTCCTGGCCCTTTTTTGGGGGGCTGCAGGGGTGGGATTCTGCACTGAGTTGTCTGGCTGCTGGGCCCGGCCTCTTCTAAAGTTTCTGTGTGTGAATAAGCAACATCATTTTAATTTTTGACCATCAATCACAAACACTTTTAAGCTCATGACTTTTTAATTTGGAATGTGTCCAAATAGTAAAGACTATCATTCTGACTCCAGCATTTCTCATTCTTGTCCTAATCCTTTTTGGCTATTAGTGTCTATTTATATGGAACTCACTTTTTTAACACAACAAATTATTATCCATACTAACATCTAATTAACATCATTGTATTTTTTTCATCCAAGCTTGTAAACAATGCTATACCTGGGTCAAGCTGAGCTCCTCCTCCTCTTCATCCTGTGTAGGATCAGGCTCAGTATTGGTGTCCCCAGCTGATGTGGAGGATAGTGTAGAGAGAGATCTGCATGGTATAGTTTGATCAGACAAAAATTGGAGGCTGTTGAAATACCACAGCTTGGGTACATAGACATTTTCAGGTGCTGCTCCTGATTTTTTGGATTCTTCGATCTTCTTTCGTTCCCTGTTATACATGCTTCTGAGGCCCCAAATTTTGGTCTTTATCAAACTGTAGGTTGCTCTGGGGTGCACAGTCTTCGCAAATTCCACCAGTTTCCCAATTGCTGCTATCCTCCTGGTTTTATTGCAATAATCTTTATGTTTGACTTGCCACAGACAGATGAGCTCTCTGTATTTTTCTATAAATAGGCTAAGGAATTTGTACGAATTCAAACCTGACTTCATCATTTTGGTGACAAGTATCAGATGGCTGCAAAACAGAACACAAGACAAACCATAATGGGTGGCGTATAGCTCATAATCTGGTCACAATATAGGCCTTTATGTAAGCAGTAGGGATGGGCTGTCTGTTCGGGTCATACATGATTTTGACTTGAACATTGGCTGTTCGCCCGTTCGCCAAATAGCAAACAGTTTTGGGGAATTCTAAAGTGATCATTTTTAAGGTTAATATGCAAGTTATTGTCCTAAAAAGTGTTTGTGGACCTGGGTCCTGCCCCAGGGGACATGTATCAATTCCAAAGATCGTTTTAAAAATGTCCGTTTATTCGGGAGCAGTGATTTTTATAATGCTTAAAATGAAACAATAAAAGTGAAATATTCCTTTAAATTTCGTACCGAGGGGTGGTGTCTATAGTATGCCTATTCGGAATGTCACTACATCCATTACATTGCACGCTCATTCTGAATTCATATACACTGTGCATATATGAAACCTCCACTCTCCGAGCGTCAAAACGCTGGGCCGTGACCAGATTACATATTCTGCAATGCACCTTTGATATTTGACGTTCAGGTCCCATTGACTCTAATGGGGTTCATTATTTAGGTCAGTTTTCATTGGATATTCCGATCATGTGTGGGCCTACGTATGGAACGCGTGTTAGCTTGACGCGTCGCCCGCCCCTGACGTTCTTTTTCGAGAATATTCCCCACCCTTTCTATCTTCAGTGCGCAGTAGGAGCAAAATATCAGAGACACAGGTGTTTGAAAATTGGTTATCTAGTGAGGAGTAGGGATGAGCTGAACACCCCCTTGTTCGGTTCGCACCAGAACTTGTGAACAGGCAAAATATTTTGTGTGAACACGGGAACACCGTTAAAGTCTATGGGACACGAACATGAATAATCAAAATTGCTAATTTTAAAGGCTTATATGCAAGTTATTGTCATAGAAAGTGTTTGGGGACCTGGGACCTGCCCCAGGGGACATGGATCAATGCAAAAAAAGTTTTTTTGGGAGCAGTGATTTTAATAATGCTTAAAGTGAAACAATAAAAGTGTAATATTCCTTTAAATTTCCCACTGTTTCCTGTGTTTAGAACAGTCTGACAGTAAAATGACATTTCAAAGGAAAAAAAGTCATTTAAAACTACTCGTGGCTATTAATGAATTGCCAGTCCGACAATACACATAAAAGTTCATTGATAAAAACGGCATGAGAATTCCCCACAGGGGAACCCTGAACCAAAATTTGATAAAAAATGACGTGGGGGGTCCCCCTAAATTCCATACCAGGCCCTTCAGGTCTGGTATGTATATTAAGGGGAACCCCGGCCAAATTTTTTTTTTTTAAATGGCGTTGGGTCCCCCCAAAAATCCATACCAGACCCTTATCCGAGCACGCAACCTAGCAGGCCGCAGGAAAAGAGGGGGGACAAGAGAGCGCCCCCCTCCTGAACCATACCAAGCCACATGCCCTCAATATTGAGAGGGTGCTTTGGGGTAGCCCCCCAAAACATCTTGTCCCCATGTTGATGGGGACAAGGGCCTTATCCCCACAACCCTTGCCAGTGGTTGTGGGGGTCTGCGGGCAGGGGGCTTATCAGAATCTGGAAGCCCCTTTTAACAAGGGGACCCCCAGATCCCGGCCCTCCTCCCTGTGTGAAATGGTAATGGGGTACAAATGTACCCCTACCATTTCACACAAAAACTCAAAAATGTTAAAAATGACAAGAGACAGTTTTTGACAATTCCTTTATTTAAATGCTTTTTCTTTCTTCAATCTTCTGTCTTCTATCTTCTATCTTCTATCTTCCTTCTGTTTCTTCCTCCATCTTCTTCTTCTTCTGCTTCTTCCTCCGGTGTTCTCGTCCGGCATCTTCCTCTGCGGCGTCTTCTTCCCTTCTTCTTCTCGGGCCGCTCCGCTTACATGATGGCATGATGGGAGGCTCCTGCTGTGTGATGCTTCTCCTCTTCTGACGGTTCTTAAATAATGGGGGGGCCACCCGGTGATGGAATTTAGGGGGACCCCCACATCATTTTTTTTTAAATTTTGATTCGGGGTTCCCCTGTGGGGAATTCCCATGCCGTTTTTATCATTGAACTTTTTTCCTTTGAAATGTCATTTTGCTGTCAGACTTTTCTAAACACGGGAAACATGCGCCCCTTTACAGGCATACTGTAGACACCCCCCAGGTACGGAATTTAAAGGAATATTACACTTTACTTCACTTTAAACATTATTAAAATCACTGTTCCCAAAAAAATGGCTGTTTTTAAAACTTTTTTTTGCATTGATCCATGTCCCCTGGGGCAGGACCCAGGTCCCCAAACACTTTTTATGACAATACCATGCATATAAGCCTTTAAAATTAGCACTTTTGATTTCTCCCATAGACTTTTAAAGGGTGTTCCGCAGCTTTCGTATTTGCCACAAACACCCCAAATTGTTTGCTGTTCGGTGAACTGGTGAACAGCCGTTGTTCAAGTCGAGCTCATCCCTAGTGAGGAGGAAAGCCTGGAGCCACAAACATCCCGATCCAGGAGGAGGATGAGATTAAAGGCCACCAACATGGCCTTTGATGAAATGGTGGAGATGGTGGAGATCTTGCGCAGGGAGGTCATGCAATTTTGTCTTATTAAAAGAAGTTTAAGGCATTGTTGTCTAGATGTCTTTGAATGAATTGCAAACTTGATTCAATGGAATGTAAGGAGAGGACACTCAGCAGCTGTTTACGCATATGGACTCAGGAGCACTAGTGTGGGACACCAGAGAACATTTTTTAGGGTAACCCACACAGGTGCTCCAGTGGATAATTGGGGTGTCTCCATGTGTGAAACTTGGCCAAAAAAGGTAAGTATGGGAAGTAAGCCCAAGCCCCCCCGAGGATGTGGAGGAAGGAGAGGTGGAGAAAGTGCCCCCCGAGGATGTGGAGGAAGGAGAGGTGGAGGAAGTGGGTGACATGGGCACCCCACCAGGTGAGTGTCTGACACCCCAGCTTCAGGTAATCTATGTATGTCTGCATATTTATAAATACATGTTTTTTCAATTTTAGGTGATGTGCTGGTTGTGGAAGAGGAAACGGTGGAACCTTCTATTAGTAGGGCCAGCGCCCACACCCTCATCCAACAAATTAGGAAGTGGAATGGGGAAATAGATGCAACGAGAAATCACCTCAACAGGACATGAAGAACATGATAGATGTTTTGGGGAGAATCCCTTCAGCCTTCAGTTTTTAGACGTTGAACTTTGTAAGTTCTAGAGTTGTGTATGTTATGTTTTAAAACATGCCTGTTTCTTAAAAAAAAAAAATTATATATTGGAGGGTAAAAACAAAAAAAATGTTAATTTTCTATTGCCTTCAGTTTTTAGACATTGAACTTTGTAGGTTCTAGAGTTGTGTATGTTATGTTTTGAAACATGCCTGTTTCTTCTAAAAAAAAATGTATATATTTAAGGGTAAAAACAAAAAAAATAAAATTTTCTAAACACACACGTGAACGTGCACAGAGTAAAAATTTTGAAATACAACAATGTGTGGCTTCTTATTTCAATGCTCAATACCAGTATATTTGTTAAATTGGTGTAGTTACATTGTCAATGTACTCTAAAATGTGTGTAGCCGAGCCACAGCACAACATAATAGCTAGCTCAAGGCGAGATTGTCACCTCATGTTGCACATCAGGTTGTTTTGCACTAGTGGCAAAAATGACAAAGATCAAGGCTATTTGCAAACCTAGTAAACACAGGCAACAGTAGTTCAAATGAAATAGTATTTTATGAATAAGTTAAATATTTACTTATTATTAAGTACATTTTGCTGCCAAGGCACTGCCCCTCTACCCACAAAGTAGTCCATATACTGTTCCCAGACAAGACGGGCATTCTGGGTGGCAAAACCAGTACGCACATTTTCCAGAGCTGGCATCGCAGCCTCTTTAGCTGGTCGGGAAAAAGAAGGCTCATTTGTTTGCCCTGAGGCAATGTAGCTGGTAGCATTCCTCCTTAAAAGAATATGTAGGTTGCAGTAGCACAACAGCACATGGTTGATTTTATACTCTGCCAAGTTTATGGTAGTTAAAAACAACCTAAATCTACTTGAAAGGATTCCAAAGGCATTTTCCACAACCCTTCTGGCACGAGAGAGCCGATAATTAAAAATGCGTTGTTCTGGGGTGAGGTTCCTCATTGGAAAGGGCTTTAGAATATGTTCCCCAAAGAAAAGGCCTCATCTGCCACAAACACAAAATTTAGTCCCTCAATATTGTCGTGAGCATGTGGAAAATGTAAGGTTCTTTCTGTAGCCGATCGTAGAATTCAATATGCATCATGACACCTCCATCAGAGTGCCAGCTATTTATACCAACATCCACGTACAGGAACTCGTAGTTTGCTGACACAACAGCAAGCAGAACTATGCTGCAAAACCAATTTTAATTAAAAAAATATGATCCTGAGTTGGGTGGTGGGACTATCCTCACATGCTTGCCATCAATGGCACCCCCACAGTTGGAGAAATTCCACAAATTGGCAAACTGTGCTGCCACATCCTGCCATTGCTGGGTGTTTGAAGGAAACTGTGGAGTCAAACAAAGAAAAAAGAATTAATACTTGAGCACATAAAATTGCAACCATATTTGACACCAACATTGTTGTGCAACATAATATTATAACATTTAATTGTGTATTTACAAAAAAAAAGGTAAGTTATAATTTTATGCTCCCTCACCCCCTCTGGTGGCACATTCTAAAAATGTTAGGAGAGGGGGGAGTTGAATAGGTAGATGTTTTGGACAGGTAAAACTCTACACTTCCATGAGAGCTAAATGAATTAAAAATTAAGGTTAATTTGGTCAGCCCCTCCATCTTTACAAGACTGGCAGGCCAGTGGAAAGGTAAGAAGTGGCATAATCCAAAAATAAGAATATACACTGTCCAAATCTATACACATTATGACATACATCGGACAAAATAAGAATGTTTGTTAATTACAATTATTCGTTATGCTGAACTTAAAAACCCAGAAAGTCAGCACAGCACAGGGATGGTGGTAGCCACTCATAATTAGCACAGCACAGGGATGGTGGTAGCCACTCATAATGATAAATCAGAATGATAAATTCATCATAACAAAATAGGATTGGGACACATTTCTGGGGGTGTTTAGGGTAAACATTAAAATGAAGCATAAAAAAACAGTGTTAAGTTACTAGGCTAGGTGAATATGGGCCCAGGGTAGCATACTGGGGAGTAGGGATGAGCCGAACACCCCCCTGTTCGGTTCGCACCAGAACATGCGAACAGGAAAAAAATTCGTTCGAACACGCGAACGCCGTTAAAGTCTATGGGACACGAACATGAATAATCAAAAGTGCTAATTTTAAAGGCTAATATGCAAGTTATTGTCATAAAAAGTGTTTGGGGACCCGGGTCCTGCCCCAGGGGACATGGATCAATGCAAAAAAAAGTTTTAAAAACGGACGTTTTTTCAGGAGCAGTGATTTTATTAATGCTTAAAGTCAAACAATAAAAGTGTAATATCCCTTTAAATTTCGTACCTGGGGGGTGTCTATAGTATGCCTGTAAAGGGGCGCATGTTTCCTGTGTTTAGAACAGTCTGACAGCAAAATGACATTTGGAAGGAAAAAACTCATTTAAAACTAGCCGCGGCTATTGCATTGCCGACAATACACATAGAAGTTCATTGATAAAAACGGCATGGGAATTCCCCACAGGGGAACCCCGAACCAAAATAAAAAAAAAAAAATGATGTGGGGGTCCCCCTAAATTCCATACAAGGCCCTTCAGGTCTGGTATGGATTTTAAGGGGAACCCCGCGCCAAGAAAAAAAAAAAAAAAACGGCGTGGGGTCCCCCTAAAAATCCATACCAGACCCTTATCCGAGCACGCAACCTGGCAGGCCGCAGGAAAAGAGGGGGGGACGAGAGTGCGGCCCCCCCCCCTCCTGAACCGTACCAGGCCACATGCCCTCAACATTGGGAGGGTGCTTTGGGGTAGCCCCCCAAAACACCTTGTCCCCATGTTGATGAGGACAAGGGCCTCATCCTCACAACCCTGGCCGGTGGTTGTGAGGGTCTGCGGGCGGGGGGCTTATCGGAATCTGGAAGCCCCCTTTAACAAGGGGACCCCCAGATCCCGGCCCCCCCCCTGTGTGAAATGGTAAGGGGGTACTTACCCCTACCATTTCACTAAAAAACTGTCAAAAATGTTAAAAATGACAAGAGACAGTTTTTGACAATTCCTTTATTTAAATGCTTCTTCTTTCTTCTTTCTTCCTTCATCTTCTTCTGGTTCTTCTGGCTCTTCTGGTTCTTCCTCCGGCGTTCTCGTCCAGCATCTTCTCCGCGGCGTCTTCTATCTTCTTCTCCTCGGGCCGCTCCGCACCCATGGCATGAGGGGAGGCTCCCGCTCTTCTCTTCATCTTCTTCTCTTCTTCATCTTCTTCTTCATCTTCTTCTTCTTCTTCCTTCTTCTCTTCTTCTCTTCTTCTCTTCTTCCTGTCTTCTGCGGGCCGCTCCGCAGCCATGCTGTGGCATGGAGGGAGGCTCCCGCTGTGTGACGGCGTCTCTTCGTCTGACGGTTCTTAAATAACGGGGGGCGGGGCCACCCGGTGGCCCCGCCCCCCTCTGACGCACGGTGACATGACGGGACTTCCCTGTGGCATTCCCTGTGACGTCACAGGGAAGTCCCTCAAGTCACCGTGCGTCAGAGGGGGGCGGGGTCACCGGATGGCCCCGCCCCCCGTTATTTAAGAACCGTCAGACGAAGAGACGCCGTCACACAGCGGGAGCCTCCCACCATGCCAGCATGGCTGCGGAGCGGCCCGGAGAAGACAGGAAGAAGAGAAGAAGGAAGAAGAAGAAGAAGAAGAAGATGAAGAAGAAGATGAAGAAGAGAAGAAGATGAAGAGAAGAGCGGGAGCCTCCCCTCATGCCATGGGTGCGGAGCGGCCCGAGGAGAAGAAGATAGAAGACGCCGCGGAGAAGATGCTGGACGAGAACGCCGGAGGAAGAACCAGAAGAGCCAGAAGAACCAGAAGAAGATGAAGGAAGAAAGAAGAAGCATTTAAATAAAGGAATTGTCAAAAACTGTCTCTTGTCATTTTTAACATTTTTGACAGTTTTTTAGTGAAATGGTAGGGGTAAGTACCCCCTTACCATTTCACACAGGGGGGGGGCCGGGATCTGGGGGTCCCCTTGTTAAAGGGGGCTTCCAGATTCCGATAAGCCCCCCGCCCGCAGACCCTCACAACCACCGGCCAGGGTTGTGAGGATGAGGCCCTTGTCCTCATCAACATGGGGACAAGGTGTTTTGGGGGGCTACCCCAAAGCACCCTCCCAATGTTGAGGGCATGTGGCCTGGTACAGTTCAGGAGGGGGGGGGGGCCGCACTCTCGTCCCCCCCTCTTTTCCTGCGGCCTGCCAGGTTGCGTGCTCGGATAAGGGTCTGGTATGGATTTTTAGGGGGACCCCACGCCGGTTTTTTTTTTTTTTTTTGGCGCGGGGTTCCCCTTAAAATCCATACCAGACCTGAAGGGTCTGGTATGGAATTTAGGGGGAACCCCACGTCAATTTTTTTTTTCAATTTTGGCTGGGGTTCCCCTTAATATCCATACCAGACCTGAAGGGCCTTGTATGGAATTTAGGGGGACCCCCACATCATTTTTTTTTTTTTATTTTGGTTCGGGGTTCCCCTGTGGGGAATTCCCATGCCGTTTTTATCAATGAACTTCTATGTGTATTGTCAGCAATGCAATAGCCGCGGCTAGTTTTAAATGAGTTTTTTCCTTCCAAATGTCATTTTGCTGTCAGACTGTTCTAAACACAGGAAACATGCGCCCCTTTACAGGCATACTATAGACACCCCCCAGGTACGAAATTTAAAGGGATATTACACTTTTATTGTTTGACTTTAAGCATTAATAAAATCACTGCTCCTGAAAAAACGTCCGTTTTTAAAACTTTTTTTTGCATTGATCCATGTCCCCTGGGGCAGGACCCGGGTCCCCAAACACTTTTTATGACAATAACTTGCATATAAGCCTTTAAAATTAGCACTTTTGATTTCTCCCATAGACTTTTAAAGGGTGTTCCGCGGCATTCGAATTTGCCGCGAACACCCCAAATTGTTCGCTGTTCGGCGAACTTGCGAACAGCCAATGTTCGAGTAGAACATGAGTTCGACTCGAACTCGAAGCTCATCCCTACTGGGGAGGTTAGTAAAGGAAAATATGCATGTAGGCCACAAAAAAGGTTACAGCATGCATGAGGACAAAGAGGACATTCATTCACACTGCATATTACAAAAATGGGAAGAATGGAATACTAAAAATATAAAATACATTAGAAAACATGAAGGTGATATTAAAGCAAAAAATGTACAGGAATATAGTCCTTCTGCAGGACTTGGATGATGGCATTACATGTTTCGGGAATAATGACTCCTAGAGCCTGGGGAGAGATACCAGTAGTAAACTTTATATCCTGGAGACTTCTCCCTGTCGCCAAGTAATGCAAGGTGGCTATGAGCCTTTACTCTGCTGGAATAGCAGCCCTCATGCAGGTGCCCTGCTTCATGATATAGGGGAACAGAAAGGACAATAGTTGCTGAAAGCAGGAGTCTGTCATGTGGAGATAATTATGAAAATCATTTGGGTTGTTCTCCTGCAGCTCACACAGCTAGGGCATATGACAAAATTGGTCACGATTAAGTAATCAAGTTTTGGCCCAAACACTCCTCATCCTACTACTCCGATTATTCCTGGACCGTGCTAGAGTCACAGCAAGAACTCCAAGCCCATAAATAGCACGCTCTCTCATCGGATTGCGCAACATGGCTGGTTGACCAATGAACGGTCAGGAACGAACAGGAAGACCATGAATCGGCACTGAACAAACGTCTACTAACACGAGATTAGCAGAAGGAGCCCGAAGGGTGACGCCAGAGAATTGAACTTCCTCTTTTGAAATGTCGTCAGTACATTGTAACGTCACTACATTTGTGTTTGTTGCCAAAAAAGTCCTGCCGTGTGTATGCTTAATAAGTTGATGGCCAACCCCCTTTGTACAAAAATCCATGGGAAAGTTTGTACAAAGTTCGATCGTGTTTATGAGGCTTTAGGATGAGCTCAGGCGTGTTTGCAAACCACAAGTGCAGAGCCCACCAGGAAGTCGGCACTGCACAGCGGTAAATACAAACAGTGAGACATTGTCCCGATGCCCGGCTGCAGAGATCGGGAAATGTCTCTCTGCTCGTGATTAGCGCTGTGCAGTGCCAACTTCCTGGAGGGCTCTGCACGTGTGGCTTGCGAATACGCCTGAGCTCATCCTTAGTTAGGATCGATCAGCAGGTTCAGACCATAAAACATTGTCAGGGACATGAGGACTGATCGGTTCTCTAACGAATCCGACCGCGGTAGGCACGGGGGGGGCATGATCTGACAGTAGGCCAAGGCCATTAATTCAGAAGATGCAGTCAATTCACTTGTTGGTAAAAAATTTTTCCAGATTGGATGAGCAGGATCACCACATGGATCAGTTTGCCATGGCATTACAAACGCTCCGGAGTGGCATGGCTCACCTGGAATCTCCCATTGTCACTGCTCCTGTACAACTTGTGTTGCAGGCCATCCCTGCTGCTGCGGTCTCTTTTTAGGCACCCACCTCGAGTATTACCTCCATAAGAGGTATGTCTGGTTCCGCTCCACTTCCCCAGTGATTTGGGGGTGATCCAGTCCAATGCAGAGGGTTTCTAAACCAGGTTGAGATATACTTTGAGATGCTGCCCCAGGCGTTTCCCACGGACAGAAACAAAGTAGGTTTTGTGATATCTTTACTTTCTGAGAGAGCCTTGGCCTGGGCAAACCTTCTATGGGAGACTCAAAAACCTGTTGTCTTGAGTTAGCCTGAGTTTGTGGCTTCTTTTAAAAGGGTATTTGATGTTCCCGCACGCTCCGCTTATGCTGCCAAGTGCCCCATGTCCATCAAACAGAGTATGAGAACTGTTGCTGGTTACACCATTGAATTGTACTCTGGCAGCAGAGGTTATTTGGAACAATGAGGCCCTCGTGGCTGCTTTTTCTTATGGGCTCGGATACCATCAAGGATGAGATAGCAGCCCGAGATACCCAGTGAGCTGGAGAAGTTGATCACGTTTGCCATCCTCATTGGCTCCAGACTCTCTTTTAAGGAGCGCTTGCGGAAGCCTCCTGTACATTTGTCTCCGAGCTTTGCAGTCCAACCCTTGCCTCCCTCACCTCCCATGCCTCCTGATACCGAGTCGGTCAATGAAGGTGAACCCATGCACTTGTGTTTCATGCCTCTCTCTGTGGATGAGAGAACCTTTAGGAGGAGAGAGAGATTGTGTCTTTATTGTGGCCAGGCAGGTGACTTTTTGAAATCTTGTGCTACCCATCCAGGGAGTGCCCGAACCTTGAGGTCCTGTCACGGACAGACCTTAGGTGTCATTGTTTCGTCCCCAGTTATCCAGAAGGATAAGCCCCTGGTTTCGGTTACCCTTTCTTGGGCTGAGTCGTCCGTCGAGATACAAGCTCTAATTGACTCTGGTGCTACAGACCTGTTCATTGATGCTGCCTTTGTATCGAATCACTTGTTTCCGCTGCAGCTGTGTGCCACTCAATTTACCATTGAGGCTCTTGAAGGGAGACCTCTACAGCCTGCCCATGTGACTCATGAGACTGTTCCATTGTCCATGGCCGTAGGGGCTCTTCACCATGAGATAATCCAATTTCAAGTTATTTCCTCACCTAAGTTTCCACTGGTTATTGGTTATCCTTGGTTACAGAGGCACAACCCCTCTTTTGATTGGCTCAATGCTGAGGTTCTTTCCTGGTCGTCACAATGCAGTAAGACATGCTTCCAGAAGGTAGCCAAGGTCCTGTGCACCTCTTCACTCTCCTCCCTGCCAGAGGAGTACCACGATTTTAGCGATGTCTTTGACAAAGGTCATGCCGGTAGTTTGCCTCCAGACCGGTCGTATGATTGCGAAATTGACTTTCAACCTGATGCCATACCCCCTCATGGCCGAGTTTACCCTTTGTTGGTCTTGAAGGATAAGGCCATGGAGGAGTATGTTGCAGACGCAAATCCGTGTCTCCTGCTGGTGCTGGTTTCTTCCTTGTAAAGAAGAAGAGTGGTGAATAGAGAGACCTTGTATTGATTATAGGGATCTGAATCGTTTCAGGATTAAGAATGCATATCCAATTCCGTTGATTACAGAGTTATTTGACCACCTCGAGGGAGCAACAGTTTTCACAAAGCTTGATTTGAGAGGGGCATACAATCTCGTGAGGATTATATTAATTTATACCAGAACAGGCCAATATGAGTACCTCGTAATGCCTTTTGGCCTTTGTAACGCCCTGGCAGTTTTCCAGGAATTTATTAACGATGTCCGAGATTTGTTGCAGTTATGTGTGGTGGTTCATCTAGATGATATCCTCATATTTTCCAAGTCCCTGGAGAGCCACCACACCGATGTCTGTCATGTGCTTCAGAAACTAAGAGAGAACAATCTCTATTGTAAATTGGAGAAGTGTGAATTCCATCGTGAACAGGTTAAATTCCTGGGTTATGTCATTTCCACTGCTGGTTTTTTGATGGACCCAGAGAAACTTTCAGCAGTCCTACAGTGGCCCCAACCCGTGGGTTTACGTCCTCTGCAGTGTTTTCTTGGGTTTACCAACTATTATTTGATGTTTATTCGTAACTTCTTGTCTCTGGTCAAGCCCCTGACTGACATGACCAGAAAGGACGGTAACCCACAGAGTTGGTCTCTGGAGTCCATTAAGGCCTTTGAGAGTCTTTGAGCTGCCTTTGTTTCTGCTCCTGTGTTGGCACATCCTGAACCCTACATTACCTTTCATCCTTGAGGTTGATGCTTCTGAGACTGGAGATGGTACCCTTCTGTCTCAACGTCCTATCTCTGAGAGCAATATGCATCCTTGAGGCTACTTTTCCAAGAAATTGTCACCTGTGGAGTGCAATTACAAGATTGGTGATAGAGAGCTGTTAGCAATCATTTTAGCCCTGAAAGAATGGAGACATCTCCTCGAAGGTACCACTGTGCAGGTTCTCATTCTTACTGACCATAAGAATCTCGCATTCTTGTCTGAAGCTAAACGCCTCTCTCCCAGGAGGGCGCGATGGGCTCTTTTGATGTCAAGTTTCAATTACATTGTCTCATTCTTACCCGGTACGGGTAAGGGCATATGCTTTGTTACAACAATGTAACTGCCTTCATAGCTGCCTGTTCCGTGTGTGCTCAGAGTAAGACTTCACAACATCTTCCAGTGGGCCTCCTACAACCTATACCCAATGGAGAGAGGCCTTGGACTCACCTGTCTATGGATTTCATTGTGGAGTTACCCAACTCCCAGGACAACACAGTTATCCTTATGGTAGTTGACCGGGTTCTCGAAATTGTCTCATTGTATCCCACTTCTAAGGAACTGGCTTCCATTTTTGCTCAGGAGATCTTTCGCTTACATGGGCTACCCAAGGCGATTGTCTTGGACAGGGGTAGTCAGTTTGTGTCTGGCAAGCCTTTTGTGCACAGTTGGGAATTCAGCTTGCTTTCTCCTCTGCGTATCACCCGCAGTCTAATAGGGCCACAGAACAAGCAAATCAGTCCTTGGAGCAATTCCTACCTTGCTATATTTCTGACCATCATAACAACTTGTCAGACCTCTTACTTTGGGCAGAGTTTGCTCACAATAGTGCCTTGTATTCTGCTTCCCGATTGTCCCTGTTTATGGCAAACTACGGTTTCCAACCTTCCATGTTGCCTGACTCTTTTGTTCCGCAGAGTATTCCTGCCTTAGAGGTGCATCTCTGTGGTTTTCTTTCCACTTGGGCACAAGTCCAGGAGGCTTTGCGACATGCTAATGATAGGTACAGACTCCATGCTGACTGCAGATGCCTGCCTGCCAGGTTGGGGACAGGGTCTGGCTGTCATCTCGCAACCTCCGACTTTGTGTTCCCTCTCTGAAGTTCGCACCTTGGTTTATTGGGCCTTTCTGTATTCTATGCAGGATTAACCCAGTGGCTTATGCATTAGACCTTCCTTCTAATCGGTGTATCTCAAATGTATTTCATGTCTCCTTATTAAAACCTTTGGTCTGCAACTGCTTTACCACCTCGGTGCTACATCCTCACCCTTTCAGGTCGAGAACCATGAGGATTATGAAGTACAGTCCATTGTTGACTCCCGTAGGTTCCGTGGGTGCATACAGTACCTGGTGCATTGGAAAGGGTACGGTCCGGAGGAATGCTCTTGGGTCCTATCCTCGAACGTACATGCCCCTGTCCTCCTCCGTGATTTCCACCCCCTCAAACATGGTGGTCCTCCGAGGGGGAGGGATCATTGAAGAGGGGGTACTGTCAGGGCTGGGCCCAGCCCTTCCTTTTCTAAACTGGCCACTTAGCTGTCGACTAATTTCCAGCTCTTATCTCTCCACAATGACTCACCTGTTGATGATCCTGCGCGTCAGTCCTGCCTACTTAAGCCGTCCAGTCCAGATGATCTCTGCCTCACCTTGGTCACATCTCTAGAGATGCTCTCCTGTGTTCCTGTTAAGGACTTGCTTGGCTGACATTCCTTCTGGCTCCCTGATGTTTTGCCTTGTCTGACTATCCGTTCCAGTTCCTGAACTCTGGCTATGCTTTGACTATGTTTACTCTGTTTACCTTTTTTGTTATTGGGTTTTTCCAGCCTCTGTGGCAGGCTGGGTTCCGGTCCGGATGTTCTAGTCCACTTGAGCCCACGCTCAGGTGTACTTTAAATGGCCAGGAAGAGAGTTCAACAGGGCTCTGGTTTTGAGACTCAGGAAGGAACCTGAGTAAGAGGAGTTCTGGCTATTGGACTAAAAGGTTTGCTTTACCGCATGTTTTGTGGGTGACAGGGACCAGCCCCGCACTGTCTAGAGAAGAGACTATTTGTTTAGTTAGTGCCGGACGGCAAGGATTTACTTTACTGTTTTGTTTATTTTTATTTTGCAAACCTCCTGTAAATAAACCTGGCATCCGCCAGATTTTTAAGAAAGTGCCCGTTTGCTGACTGTTAATCAGAAAAGGTAATTCCCACGAGCTAATCTCCCACATGTTGTGGATTCAGTGAGCACTTTTCTGAGGATGGAAGAAATGTTAAAAGGCCAATGCAGCTCAGAGGGAAAACAACCGCCAAGTTGCAGAGGCCGCTGCAGCACAGCAGGTACTGTACCGCCAAGTCACAGAGGCCGCTGCAGCACAACACGGGGCTCAGCAGGAAATGAACCGAGGCTCTGGTAGAACCAAAAAAGGGGTCCGCACCTCCTGTGCCAGTGGAACCAAAGTTGATACGTGCATCCTACCACCTACAGAAAATGACACCTGCCGATGAGGTCAAGGCTTACATATTGCGACTTTCAAGAGAGTCGCTGTTCATGAGGGATGGCCAAAAGAGCAGTGGGCGGATCTGTTGGCCCCATTTCTAACAGGAGAACCCCAAAAGGCCTATTTTGGTTTAGAACCAGATAAGGCCCAGGACTATGAGACTCAAAGACAGAGATGCTCGCACGCTTGGCTGTCACCATGGCAGTCTAGGCCCAGTGCGCGCATCAGTGGTCCTACTCCAGCAACAAGCCACCCTGTTCACAAATGTTTGACCTGGTCCATCTCACCAGGAAGTGGTTGCAGCCATAGACCTTGACAAGCCCTAAGATTGTGGAGCATGTGGTAATGGACCGGTACCTGCGTGCGCTCCCTGCTGCCCTGAGGAAGTGGGTCGGACAGGGGGACCCCAAAACTACAACCCAGTTGGTGGACCTAGTGGAGAGGTACACTGACAGTGACGACTTGGTGAATACATCTACACCCCACTTAGGTGTCTCGAGAGATGCAAAATTGCCCAGCGGTTCTGGTAAGACTGTTCCGGGGTTCAAGAGCATGGGGAAGGTGGATAAGACTGTTGTTATAGCTGATGAGACTGTGGGTCCTAGACCTGGAGACTGGTCAAAGAAGGTCTTTGGGGCCGTTAAGAGGACTGTGGGTAGGCTACATACGGTGTTTTCGTTGCCATGCATTTGGGCATATTGCTGCAAACTGTCCTATAGATGATGAACCCATGCAATGTGATTATGCTTTTATGAAAAGACGCATTTCTCTGTTTGCACAGGTCGCATGTACTGCATCATGTCAGAGTCGCATTGAAAAACAGATGTGTGTTATTTCAGTGGATGGGAAGCCACTCACAGCCTTGCTAGACTGTGGTAGTGTGGTGACCCTAGTCAGGAATGATTGTGTGAACCCCACAAAACTACACCCCAGTACTATTGGGGTAATTTTCATCCATGGGGACCCTCGGGACTACTAGACAATGGTGGTTGAGGTGGATACCCCCTGGGGCAGTGTAACACATTCAGTGGGGGTGGTACCTTCACTGCTTCATGAGGCTTTAGTGGGGAGGGATTTTCCACATTTTTGGAATTTATGGGAGAGCAAAGGGATCCTGGCAGATAGAGCTCCCCCTGCTGGGGAAGCACGCAAACTATCACCAGATCCTTATTGCCAAAGAGAAGGGAATGTTGTTGGTGGGATCGAGGAAGCCGGAGATCCTCTTCCTTTCCCTGTCATGGCTGGGGAGCCAGAGGACCTGGAAGCTAGCTCCCAGCCCGAGGGTAACGAACAGGAGAACACCTCTGACCCTGACAATGAGAGTAGCCAGAATGCGGTACCCGACTCAGAGGTCAGGAGAGAGGACTTCTGTACCGAGCAACTGCGAGATGCCACCCTCATGAGAGCCAGGGAAAATGTTAAGATGTTGGATGGGGAACCCATAGATCCTAACTGGGGGTGTCTTTCCCCCACATGGCCATTAAAAACAATTTATTGTATCAAGTGGTAAAACGTGGAGAGGATGAGATAGACCAGCTACTGGTTCCCAAACCCTTCCGCAGGGTGGTGCTAGACCTGGCCCATGGTCATGTAATGGGGGACATCTCGGTATTGAAAAAAACAGGGAGAGAATCGCCCAGAGATTTTTCTGGTCTGGGGTGTATGCAGATGTCAAGGAGTACTGCGAATCGTGCCCCGAGTGCCAAATGTCGGCGCCGTCACCCCATTTTCGCAGCCCCCTTGTCCCTCTACCAATAATCGAGGTTCAGTTTGAGAGGATGGCATGGACCTCGTGGGGCCGGTTTTGAAATCTTCCCAGGGTCACCAGCATATTCTGGTGATCCTGGATTATGCAATGTGCTATCCCGAGGCCATAGCCTTGCGCAACACCTCCGCCAAGGCTACCGCCAAGGAGTTGGTCCAGGTGTTTAGTCGAGTGGGGATCCCAAAAGAGGTTTTAACCGATCAGGGTACCCCATTTATGTCCAGGGTTACCAAGGAACTGTGTAGATTATACAAAATCTCCCATCTCCGTACCTCTGTCTACCACCTCTAAATGGATGGTCTGGTCGAAAGATTTAATAAAACTTTGAAAAGTATACTGAAAAAGGTGGTCGACAAAGATGGGAGAAACTGGGATTTTTTGCTACCATATCTCATGTTTGCCATACATGATTTTCCACAGGCATCCACAGGTTATTCCCCCTTTGAGCTTTTGTATGGTAGACATCCCAGGGGGTTGCTAGATGTCGCCAAAGAAGCATGGGAAGAAGAGGCCACCCCATATAGAAGCATCATAGAGCATGTCTCCTTGATGCAGGATGGAATTCAAGCTGTCCTGCCCCTGGTTCGAGAACATATGGAGTGAGTCCAGGAGGCCCAGAGGAGAGTTTATGATCGGGGTGCCAAGGTCCGTACTTTCAGCCCCAGGGACAGAGTGTTGGTACTGTTTCCCACGGTGGAAAGTAAGTTCCTAGCCAAGTGGCAGGGTCCCTTTGAGGTTGTCGAAAAGGTAGGGGAGGTAAACTACAAAGTCTACCAGCCAGGGAAAAGGAAGCCACACCAAATTTATCATGTGAATCTCTTAAAGCCCTGGAAGGACAGAGAGACTTTACTGACCGCTTCCCCGTCTCCAACGGACCGGGTACCAGTGACACCTGACGTCCCCATAACGGAATCCCTGTCCGTGGCACAACAAAGTGACGTTAGGGCGTTTGTGCACAAAAACAGAGACTTTTTCTCCCCCTTACCCGGACTGACCAAGGTGATCCAGCATGACATAGTGACGGAACCAGGGGTTCGGGTAAATGTAAAGCCATATAGAATCCCAGAGGCCAGGCGAGAGGCAATCACAAAAGAAATCAAAAATATGTTAGAGGTGGACATGATTGAAGAGTCCTACAGTGAGTGATCAAGCCCCATAGTGCTGGTCCCAAAACCTGATGGCACTATCAGGTGTTGTAATGACTTTAGGAAATTCAATAGTGTGTCTTAGTTCGATGCATACCTGATGCCTCGGGTCGATGAACTCGTGGACAGGTTGGGACAGGCTCGCTACATAACAACCCTAGACCTAACGAAACGCTATTGGCAAATACCGCTAACTGAATCGGCCAAGGAGAAGAGTGCCTTTTCCACTCCCAAGGGCTCGTTTCGGTACAAGCGGATGCCTTTTGGTCTGCACGGGGCCCCTGCATCGTTCCAGCGAATGATGGACAAAACTTTGAGACCACATCGCCCGTATGCAGCTGCTTATTTGGACGATGTGGTCATCCACAGCCCAGACTGGGAATCGCACCTGCCCCGGGTACAATCAGTGGTAGATTCCCTTAGGGAAGCGGGTCTCATGGCCAACCCAAAAAAGTGTGCCATAGGCCTGGAGGAAGCCAAGTACCTTGGGTACGTTATTGGCCAGGGACTTGTCAAGCCTCAGACCAATAAGATTGAGGCAATTCAAAAGTGGCCCCATCCAGTTAAAAAGAAACAAGTTTGGGCCTTCCTAGGCATTACGGGGTATTACCGATGGTTTATACCCAACTTTGCCACCATTGCCATCCCTCTGACCGACCTGACAAAGGGTAGATGGTCGGTCATGGTCAAATGGAATCCTGAAGCCGAGGAAACGTTTCAGAAGTTAAAACAGGCCCTTTGTGTACTACCGGTGCTGGTGACCCCAGACTTCACAAAGCGGTTTGTGGTACAGACAGACGCCTCTGAGGTGGGCCTAGGTGCTGTACTATCCCAGAACAGAGATGGTGAGGAGCACCCGGTTGTATTCCTGAGTCGAAAACTGAATAAGCATGAAAAAAACTATGCTATTGTCGAGAAGTAGCGTCTCGCTATTTAATGGGCCTTGGAGTCCCTGAAGTATTACTTGTTGGGTAGGTCATTTAAGCTGGTCACGACCATGCTCCCCTAAAGTGGATGTGTGACAACAGGGAGAAAAATGCCCGCGTGACAAGATGGTTCCTGGCTCTACAGCCCTTTAAGTTTACAGTAGAGCATAGGCCGGGCAAGCGCCAAATCAATGCAGATGCCCTCTCCCACATGCACTGTATGCTTGGGTCAATTGCTCAGGGGCTTGAGCAGAGGGGGAGGATATGTGATGGTATGCGAGGTGATATAGTGGATAATCGCTACATTTCGCCTCGCATTCATTCTGTTGTAAGGGATTGAACCGGAATCCGAGTTTTTCCAGCCTCTGTGGCAGGCTGCGTTCCGGCCCGGATGTTCTGGTCCACTTGAGCCCACACTCAGGTGTACTTTAAATGGCCAGGAAGAGAGCTCAACAGGGCTCTGGTTTTGAGACTCAGGAAGGAACTTGAGTGAGAAGAGCTCTGGCTATTGGACTAAAAGGTTTGCTTTACCGCATGTTTTGTGGGTGACAGGGACCAGTCCCGCACTGGCTAGAGAGGAGACTATTTGTTTAGTTAGCGCCGAATGGCAAGGATTTACTTTACTGTTTTGTTTATGTTTATTTTGCAAACCTCCTGTAAATAAACCTGGCATCCGCCAGATTTTTAAGGCCTCTTTCACACGGGGCGGATCAGTGATGATCCGCCCCGTGAACATCCGCTGGCTCAGCGGGGATCGCTCCGCCGATCCCCGCTGAGCAGGAAGATGACAGGTGCATCGCTGCACAGTGTGCAGCGACGGACCTGTCAGAGCGCCGCTCTCCCCTATGGGGGGATCGGATGATGACGGTCCGTAGTGTCCGTCGTCATCCGATCCGATCCGAAAACGGAGGGAAAAGTAGGTTTTTCCTCCGTTACACTTTTCGGATCGGAGCGGGGTCGGATGTCAGCGGACATGTCACCGCTGACATCCGACGCTCCATAGGGATGAATGTATGTCCATTTTTCATCCGAAAACGGAAGGATGAAAAACGGACATACGGATCCCCGTGTGAAAGAGGCCTAAGAAAGTGCCCGTTTGCTGACTGTCATTCGGAAAAGGTGATCCCCATGAGCTAATCTCCCACTATATATATATATATATATATATATATATATATATATATATATATATATATAGATATATAGATATAGATATATCTATCTATCTATCTATCTATCTATCTATCTATCTATCTATCTATCTATCTATCTATCTATCTATCTATCTATCTATCTATCTATCTATCTATCTATCTATCTATCTATCTATCTATCTATCTATATATATTAGACTGTGTGTATATATATATATATATATATATATATATATATATACAGTATCTCACAAAAGTGAGTACACCCCTCACATTTTTGTAACTATTTTATTGTATCTTTTCATGGGTTTATAGCCGCAAGCTCACCCTTGCTTGCCTCTGGTAAGCGTGCATTTTTTCTGGTGATTCACATTCATTGGTGACGGAAGACTGCACTTTCTCATTCTGAATCCAGCTATCAGCTGGCTGTTTGGACTTTCATGCTATGGACTTTCTATCTATCTATCTATCTATCTATCTATCTATCTATCTATCTATCTATCTATCTATCTATCTATCTATCTATCTATCTATCTATCTATCTATCTATCTATCTATCTATCCACACACACACAGTCAGTCTAATATATATAGTATCTCACAAAAGTGAGTACACCCCTCACATTTTGTAAATATTTTATTCTATCTTTTCATGTGACAATACTGAAGAAATGACACTTTGCTACAATGTAAAGTAGTGAGTGTACAGCTTGTATAACAGTGTACATTTGCTGTCCCCTCAAAATAACTCAATACACAACCATTAATGTCTAAACCGCTGGCAACAAAAGTGAGTACATCCCTAAGTGAAAATATCCAAATTGGGCCCAATTGTGGCTCGTTAGTGATACAAGATCTCAGGTGTGAATGGGGAGCAGGTGTGTTAAATTTGGTGTTATCGCTCTCACTATCTCATACTGGTCACTGGAAGTTCAACATGGCACCTCATGGCAAAGAACTCACTGAGGATCTGAAAAAAATAATTGTTGTTCTACATAAAGATGGCCTAGGCTATAAGAAGATTGCCAAGACCCTGAAACTGAGCTGCAGCATGACCATACAGTGGTTGAACAGGACAGGTTCCACTCAGAACAGGCCTCACAGGGGTCGACCAAAGAAGTTGAGTGCACTTGCTCAGAGTCATATCCAGAGGTTGTCTTTGGGAAATAGATGTATGAGTGCTGTCAGCATTTCTGCAGAGGTTGAAGGGGTGGGGGGGTCAGCCTGTCAGTACTCAGACCATACTCCGCACACTGCATCAAATTGGTCTGCATGACTGTCATCCCAGAAGGAAGCCTCTTTTAAAGATAATGCACACGAAAGCCCTCAAACAGTCTGCTGAAGACAAGCAGACTAAGGACATGGATTACTGGAACCATGTTCTGTGGTCTAAGACCAAGATAAACTTATTTGGTTCAGATGGTGTCAAGCGTATGTGGCGGCAACCAGGTGAGGAGTACAAAGACAAGTGTGTCTTGCCTACAGTCAAGCATGGTGGTGGGAGTGTCATGGTCTGGGTTGCATGAGTGCTGCTCCCGGCACTGGGGAGCTTCAGTTCATTGAGGGAACCATGAATGCCAACATGTACTGTGACATACTGAAGCAGAGCATTTATTTATTTATTTCAGTTACTTATACAGCACTGTGAATTTATGCAGCGCTTTACATATACATTGTACATTCACTTCAGTCCCTAACCCTCAAGGAGCTTACAATGTAAGGTCCCTAACTTACATTCATACATACTAGGGACAATTTAGACAGAATCCAATTAACCTACCAGCATGTCTTTGGAGTGTGGGAGGAAACTGGAGTACCCGGAGGAAACCCACGCAGGCACAGGGAGAACATGCAAACTCCAGGCAGGTAGTGATGTGGTTGGGGTTTGAACCAGTGACCCTTCTTACTGCTAGGCAAAAGTGCTAGCCACTACACCACTGTGCCGCCCAATGATCCCCTCCCTTCCGAGACTGGGCCACAGGGCAGTATTCCAATATGATAACGACCCCAAACACACCTCCAAGACCACCACTGCCTTGCTAAAAAAGCTTAGGGTAAAGGTTATGGATTGGCCAAGCATGTCTCCAGACCTAAACGCTATCGAGCATCTGTGGGGCATCCTCAAATGGAAGGTGGAGGAGCGCAAGGTCTCTAACATCCAGCATCTCTGTGATGTCATCATGGAGGAGTGGAAAAGGACTCCAGTGGCAACCTGTGAAGCTCTGGTGAACTCCATGTCCAAGAGGGTTAAGGCAGTACTAGAAAATAGTGGTAGCCACACAAAATATTCACACATTGGGCCCAATGGACATTTTCACTTAGGGGTGTACTCACTTTTGTTGTCAGCGGTTTAGACATTAATGGCTGTGTGTTGAGTTATTTTGAGGGGACAGCAAATTTACACTGTTACACAAGCTGTACACTCATTACTTTACATTGTAGCAAAGTGTCATTTCTTCAGTGTTGTCACATGAAAAGATAGAATGTGAGGGGTGTACTCACTTTTGTGAGATACTATATATATTAGACTGACTGTGTGTGTGTGTATATATATATATATATATATATATATATATATATATATATATATATATATATATATATATATATATATATTAGATAGATAGATAGATAGATAGATAGATAGATAGATAGATAGATAGATAGATAGATAGATAGATAGATAGATAGATAGTCCATAGCATGAAAGTCCAAACAGCCAGCTGATAGCTGGATTCAGAATGAGAAAGTGCAGTCTTCCGTCACCAATGAATGTGAATCACCAGAAAAAATGCACGCTTACCAGAGGCAAGCAAGGGTGAGCTTGCGGCTATAAACCCAGCCAGGGCCTTTCCTTGGGAAATCAGGAATACACACTCCCAGAGAACACTGATCCAGGATCGGCACACCGTGCCGTGCCCCAGACGATGTGCCCCAGAGGATGTCATTGTATGACGAAACGCGCGTCGGGAGGATCAGGATGCACTGACGTACCGCGTGTGGTCCCGGAGTGTTACGGGTGCTCGCAAGCCGGCCGGCTACTTGTGATTGACTTTTATTTATGCTTGTAAGTGTTACTCTTTTTTATTATTAAACCATTCATACGATATCACACTATGGGAAGTCCATTTTCTTTCATGCTCTGATGACACGTTACCTGAGGGTCCCTTCCACTTAATTGAACAGTGTGCCGATCCTGGATGAGTGTTCTCTGGGAGTGTGTATTCCTGATATCCCAAGGAAAGGCTCTTACTGGGTTTATAGCCGCAAGCTCACCCTTGCTTGCCTCTGGTAAGCGTGCATTTTTTCTGGTGATTCACATTCATTGATGACAGAAGACTGCACTTTCTCATTCTGAATCCAGCTATCAGCTGGCTGTTTGGACTTTTATGCCAATTTTGCCCTCTTTGTATATCACTTTATTTGGTCCCTTTCTTTTTTTTCTTTTTGCTTTTTGTGCTTGTTATATCCACAATTTTTTTTTTTTTTCATGTCATTCACTTTCTACCATATTGTTATTAATGTGACGATTTTTTCATACACCATGTTCATCTTTTAGCGCAGCTATTGTTTATTATTTTATGGTGCATATGGTTGTATTTCATATGTTAGCTGCTGCTCCACATTTTTTGTTTATTTTTTTGTCTGTTTATATTAGAGCACAGTGTTTTTTCTATTTATCTTCATCCCTAGTGGGGGTTGCTATGTTAAATACAGCAGCTGAGATAGCTGCAGTTGTCAAAAAACAGATTATCTGACACAGTGTTTAAAATCACTGCTCAGACATGAGATAGAGGTATACAAATTAACATTGTTATATTTCATGCAAAAAAGCACAAATTTGCCAAAATGAATTCACTTTTTAACAACTTTGCAATGCTTTGCACCAGAGTCATAATTTTACTGTCTTTTTAAAAGAGACAAATGCTAGAATAAAATGTATGCTTTTTATCTAATATGTTTTCTCTAAACTAATACTGATCAAAGTAGATTTTTTTTTCAGTTTTGGTATTTTTTTAAATACAATCATTTTTGCAGGAAAGTATCGCCAAAAGCAAGCCTGGGGTATTACTTTGTTATCTTAAGTAAGTTATTGATGAATTAATAGGCCCATGGCAGAAATGTAAAAATTGTTCTGCTCCATAGGGTTATACAGGTTTGAGAACTTAAGTGTTAAAAGGCTAAGTTCACCTTTTTCTTTTTCTAAATTCCTGCTCCACTATGTACCAATATAGCATTAAAGTGGAAGTTCATACTAACACTAAAATCTCAAAATTTACAGGCATCCATGATCTAAGACAAACCTATCTAGCCCTGTAAAGAAGAAATTACTATACATACCTTTTTTGAAACTGCTCCGGTCTCTTGTGGCAGAAGTTCTGCAGAGGAGACAGCCAACATTGGCTAGGTAATGAATGGGAAGTGACATCACCCATGGAGTTACTATGGGGCTTACATTGTCGGCTGCCCCTTCTGCACCCTCCTCCACAGCAAAGCTGTCGCTGACAGCTCAACGTGAGACCGGACAGGAATGGCTTCAAAAAAGTATGTATAGTGATTTCTTCTTTACAGGGCTAGATAGGTTAGTCTTAGATCGTGGATGCCTGTAGATTTAGAGATTTTAGTGTTAGGGTGGACTTCTACTTTAACCACTTCAATACTAGGCATTTTCCCCCCTTCCTGCCCAGACCAATTTTTAGCTTTCAGCACTGTTGCATTTTGAATGACAATTGCGTGGTCATGCAACACTGTACCCAAACAAAATTTTTATAATTTTTTCCCCCCACAAATTGAGCTTTGTTTTGGTGGTATTTGATCACCACTGGGGTTTTTATTTTTTGCGCTACAAATAAAAAAAGACCAAAAATTAAAAAAAAAAAACGTTTTCTGTTACAAAACTTTGTAAACAAGTATGTTTTCTCCTTCACTGATGGGCACTGATGAGGCTGCACTGATGGGCACTGATGAGGCAGTACTGATTGGTACTGATGAGGTGGCACTGATGATGAGGCACTTATATGGAGCACTGATGGGCACTGATGGGCAGCACTGATAAACAGCGCTGACGGGCACTGATAGATGACACTGATATACAGCACTGATGGGCACTGATATGTGGCACTGATGGGCACTCATGGTCAGCACTGACAGGTGGCACTTGGCAATGAGAGATGGCACTGGTGGGCACTGATGGGTGGCACTGGTGGGCACTGATGGGCACTGATAGGTGGCACTGATAGATAGTACTGTTATGCAGCACTGATCAGGAGACACTGGGAGGCATCACTGATGGGCACTGAGTGCCATCCATATTAGGCATAGATTGGCATAAAATGTGGTCCTGGGTAGCCATCCCTGGTGGTCCTGGGTGGGTATCCCTGGTGATCCTGGGTGGGCATCCCTGGTGGTCCTGGGTGGGCATCCTCGGGGGGCTGCACTGATAATCAATAAGCACAGACCCTCCCTGTCAGGAGAGCAGCTGATAGGCTCTCCCTTACCCGTGTCTATCAGTGCGGGTGTAAGAAAAGCTGATAAACAGCTCTTCCTATTTACACTGTGATCAGCTGTGATTGAACACAGCTGATCATGTGGTTAAGAGCCTTTACCAAGATTGGAGATGCAGTGTGTCAGACTGACACACCACACCACTGATTGCCATGCTGCACGCCCCTTGCGGGCACGCATTATCTTGTTATCCTGCTGGACATCATATGACACTCAGTTGGGATAAATGAACCACTTTCTAGCCGTCATTCTGCTTTAGGCTGGGCGGGAAGTGGTTAATGTACTTCTTTTGCAGAAGCAAAAAAGCTTTCTATTTATCCTACACAGCCCTTATTTCAGTGTCCAGCTTGTTGTATAAAAAAAAAAAACCTCTTAATGACTTCCTGAACAGACCTTAGGATGTGAAAGCTGTTAAGCCACAGGAAGGAGTTCACCAGCTGACCTTATTAACACACACCCTGCATCTGCTCTCCTATTTCAGGAGATCACTTCCACCCACCTCTGCAAGTGCACGTTTTTCCAATGCAGTCAGTGATCACGGTTCTCACTAAATACACAGCCAGTGATACATTTTTTTGCTATCTTACTTTCATCTTTCATAGATTGTTAATTTGGCAGAGTGTGCAGTTGCTAAGCGATCGGATAACAGCCTATGTGTGTCACAGCTGTAATATTGAAAACAGGGAAAGTATGTCCTGAGTTTTGTAAAGCTCACCATACACTATACAATCTGATAGTACCAACTCCTTTAGATCCACCTTCAACTTTGTAGTGCAAGGGCCCGCCTGATTAGATACAGAGTGACTGAATACATGGTGTGTCTTCCTATTACATAGTTTTGGTAAATCTAAAGACGATCATACAGAGATTGTACAATCAGATTGTATAGTGTATGGCCACCTTTATACAACTAAAACAAACTAGTTGAGCTTTTGGTGCCACTATTTGTTAACAGCACACCAAACACAGAGGCAAACACACATTTTGCCTTGTGCAAAAATGAGTAACAGACACGGCAAAACACAAATTAAAAAATGTGCAACCCGTAATGCGCCAGAATGTCCCATGAGCCCATGAGCTACTTTGCCACGTGTAGTGCAGCCCAATAAAATCAACAGGCTGCTCTATGCATGTAACAGGAAAAACAAGCCAAAAAACATGTGATCTCATTATGCTAGGTGTGAATGGGGACTAAAAGTGAAATTGTTTTGTTTACACAAGAACAATGAGGCTCCATTCACATCTGTGCAATGCACCAAAAAGCACGGGTATACAAAATACTATTGAATAGACAATACAATCTTATTGTGCAAAAGTATCCCATAATTTATGGAAACCAGCAGAAATAATTCTTGAATTCTCAGAATTTTTGAATAATGGAATATACTGCATAATAATCAAATATGAACAGCAGACCGACAAACTTTGAGACCAGTTTCATACATTTGATAGTATCTAATGAACAAAAAAAAAGCATCCAAGAGGTGCTGGGACTTTGATTTGAGTTCCTGCAAAGTAGGGAGAGGACAAAAACATTCAAAGATCAGGCTGCTAACATCAAACAAAGCTCCCCCCCAGTGGGTACCTCAGCAGGTTACCCGAAAAAAAAACATGCATTAATGGAAGGAGTGCCAGATGAAAGGATACAAGATTCCAAATTAATTTGTTAGTTAATACTAAAAAACTTGTGGATTAGAAGAGTTACTGGCCAGCAGTATCTGTGTGAGCAATGTATTGACTGATGAATGAAACTAGAAGTGATGAGGATTTCATCACTTATGCCGCGTACACACAATCAGACTTCTTGTCGGAAAAAGATATGATGGCTTTTCCGACGGGATTCCACTCAGGCTTGCATTGCATACACACGGTCACACAAAAGTTCGCTGAACTTTTGACCATCAAGAATGCGGTGACATACAACACTACGACGAGCCAAGAAAATGAAGTTCAGTGCTTCCGAGCATGGGTTGAATTGTTTCCGAGCATGCATAGGAATTTTGCGCGTCGGAATTGCTACAGACGATCGCATTTTCGGATAGGAACTTTTTTCCGACCGAAAAAATTGAGAACATGCTCTCAATCTTTTGCTGGCTGGAATTCGGCCAGCAAAAGTACGATGGAGCATACACACAGTTGCATTTTCCGACGAAAAACTCTCATCGGTCTTTTGCGGGCCCAAATTCCGATTGTGCATACGCGGCATTACAGTTTTGATTCTTTGTTTACCTGACCAGTATCTGCCAGGGAAGCAACTTATCAAACCGATCTTGGAGGCCAGAGGACTAATACATGATTATAACTTAACCACAGGGCTGTCACTTTAAGAACAAAATGTTAATCTGGGACTGCCAGCTTCTCATCAAATGCCCAAGCATAAGAACTATAGGCAGTTGTTAGAACTGTAAATCACTATTCACAGCTCTGTCCCTATGATGCTGCCACAAACACAATATATAGCTTGAATGGACAAACAAAATATTTTGTGCAAAAAATCAGCAAAACAAATGTCTAAATGCAGTCCAAAAAAAAATTAAACACAGACACAAATAAAATATAAGGATGATTATATATCTGTCTGGCAGTGTCATTGTGCTTCAAGTGCTCCAAGACATAACTTCATAAGGTGCTCCAATATAAACTGCTTCTGTGCTTCTGCTTCACAGTGCTGCATGCATTGCTCTGGGCCCAGTGTCACTCACCAGATTCTTTTGACTTTGTGCTTTTTACCAGGCTTGTGGATTTTCCCCTCCTGGGTCTTTGCAGGATGATACACAGCACCTTTCCTTCACCACTCCACCAGCCATCTCCTCCAATCCCTTGGCCTCAACTCCTCCTCGTGCCACAAACACCATGTATAGGAACATAAGGAGGGGGTCGGATAGTGTTACGCCAGTTAGCCTAAAATGAATAGGAACAGAGGGGCACCAGACTAAGTGCAGCATAAAAATCTGCGGTTTTAATAGAAGTAAAAGCAAATGGCAACTCACAAAGTAGATGAATAATACAGGCACAGGGAATGTATAGTTTTCAGCCCCGGAGTCTCTCCAAGCCGTCCTGGCACCGTAGCAGCCTCAAGCACAGGCTGTGTTGCTGGATGGGAGTAGGAAACATCCGATCACTACTGTAACCAGCGTGGAACGCAAGATGGCGTTCATTCACATTCAACTGACATGTCCGTTAGCCAATCATGTCTGCTCCTTTAGTGTTCCTTCCCTATATAAGACTGACAGGTTCATCGGCCAATCAGGTCTAAAGAAGAAGCCGTTGCTTTGAAACGCGTTACTACCCACTCCACATCAGCACGCAAAGCATGTCCTCCATGTGACGTCACATCCAGCCCAGCTGCCAACTGTAAAAATTTAAAGTAATGCATTTGGATGCTAAAAATATGTGCGCAAGGTACTCACTAGGGGAAGAACCTCTGGGGAAAGACTACAAGCATTGAACTTATTCTATCTGGAGAAGAGTCGCTTGAGAGAGGATATGATAGCGGTGTAAAAATACCATAATGGTGACCTTAGCATAGCGAAAAAATATTTCAGTAAAAAGGGAATTTAAAAAGACACGTGGCCGGGGCGTGGCCTGACCTGGCATGGAGACAGTCGCCTAATCTCGGAGCTCCGTCCGCCACAGGATAAAGCTACCCAAATATTGAAGTACACCCGACTCTCACCCACACTAAACTATGGGGACAGCCTCACGGAACTCGTCGGCATCGCGCTCGAGATCCCCGAGAGATCTAGAGGGAACACAGGGGCAGAACATCCCGGAGATGTTCCGGACGGGCAGAGGCAACATGGCGCCCTCCCGTCAGACACCGCCTCATCCCTCACAGCTGCCCGCACAACCGCTCCATCAGCCAGCCATTCCGCCTCAAACGAACGCCGGGGGTGAAGGGATAGAACTTAGACCCCCTCCGCCCCTGAACATCCAAGACCTCCGCTCTATAGCTGAGGACATAAAAGGTACACTGTCGGCAGCCATTTCCGACCTCAAACTTGAACTCAGATCGCTTAATGACAGAGTACAGGGGGTAGAACAGGTCACGGAAAGGCACGAGTTCACCATACAATCGGTCACAGAAGATGTAGACTTTCACACCAGGCAGATGAGAGACATGCAGAGGCACCTTGAAGACCTCGATAACAGGGGCAGAAGGCACAACCTACGCATCAGAGGCCTTCCGGAACTGATTGAAGGCGAGCAGATCTCTATAGCTGTAATAGCTATCTTCAACAACCTGCTTACCCGCCCGACCCAAACTCCAATAGCCATGGAACGCATACACCGGGCCCTACGCCCTAAGGGCAGAGAGACCGATCCTCCGAGGGACATAGTCTGCTGTATCGAGGACTTTAGACTTAAGGAGGACATTCTCAAAATGGCGCGGGGCAGAACACAGATCATGTATGAGGGAACGCAGGTTCAGATTTTTCCAGATCTTTCCGGAATCACGCTCCAACACAGGCGCGACCTCAGACCTCTGTTGGAAGCACTGAAGGACAAACAAATAGCCTATAAATGGAAATTTCCCTTCTGCCTTCAAGCCACGGCTCATGGCCGCACTGCCAGCCTCAAGGTTCCAGAAGACTTACCCCATTTTTGTGCCACCCTCGGTATCCCATCAGTACCAGTTCCCAATTGGTATGCTGCCTTTCGCCCCCGGATTATTACGCGGGAGCTGATGAGAGAAGATCCTATGGAGACACAAGCGCCACCGCCTGTCAGGGCAAGATCGCCTTCATTGCGCAGAAATCATGCCTCACACCGTTCCAACTACCGGGCCAACAGCCCGGACCTCTCGCTGCGATCCCGGGGCCAAAGAAGAGACCGCCACAGGCATATTTGATATACACCTGTAGACGTCCCACGGTCTCTTTCACGTCAGATACAGCCTGCTAGCTCCAGTTCACAGATCGAACCCCAGCTATATGTTTAATATTCTTTGTTTTACACATTTTGTTTTTTGGTTTTTCTTGTTCTTGTTTGGATTTTTCGCTATAACAGCTTTTGGGGTATACTTTGGAAGCCTATCTCTAGCTACATGGAAAGGCCGCCTACAGACACTTCTGTCCCTGCGCCTCTCTGAACCTTTTTCACACCGTATACTACATGGAATAAACTGTTCGCTCTTTGGTCACTCCCATTCGTCAACCTGCAGATCGTTCTGAAGCCCACTCGGATGAATGTCCACACCCCTTCCAGCCGGATTACAGCGGAACGTCCCCGCCATCCCCCGCAACTACAACACCCAGACTGCACATCGTCATTGCCGCACGCATGCGCCGTACAGGGCTCCTACGCTGTGCGCCGTGATGCGTCAACACGTTGCAGAGAGGAGCTCCATCCTGCCTTTAATACCGCATCTCTAAGCATGGAGCCTGCACACCTCTCCTCCGTATGGCCGTAGTCGGGACCTCCACGGCAATTCCGGTCTTACGACAGGCATCGCATTGGCCCTTTTCTACCTATGCACCGGACCTCCTCCAGTACAGAGGACACTCCACCCCACTCACCGGCGGATGAATATGCTGGACATGCTTCATAACAGTGAGCACCATGCTGATATTCAGGAATAAGAATAAGATCGATAACTGTACTTCAGTGTTACTGCTTCCACACCTCAGAGCATGTTACTATACTACCGATTCTGAAGACAGGTTCAGGCTCCGGGCTTTAGACTCGGCTTGGCCTGCACGGTTACACTAAAATGAACTGCCACTATTCTGCATAGTGTATTTTGCTGTTTAATTTTGTTAACCTTGGGAGAGGCCATTTCGGGTTGTTGTCTGGGGCTCCATCACTATTCTGCTAGCACCGTCTCCCACCTCGATGGGATATACAAATTACTTCCTAAGTAAATATAGCTGAATCCGACCCACACCGCCTGGCGGGAATGGGGACTGATGGAGCTTAATGGGCAACATGCGGAGTAGCCTCGCCTAAAGACATGTTGATGTTAATCTTTTTTGTTTTTTTTTTTTTTGTTTTCCATATCTTGACGTTCTGTTGACCTTCAGCGCCACAAGGTGCCCACAGTGACATCTGAACCCAGGTTAGTCCCCTGAAGTTTCTCTCACACACGTTTAAACACTTTCATGCAGCTATATACCTCCCCCATTTGCCACTTATCCTCCTGTGGCGGAGGACTGTCTATCCACACTACCACACACACCCTCTCTCTTCTTCACCGCCTGGTTTAGGTCACCTCCCACACAGGCCTGTCACAGGTCTCCACATCCCTTCAGGGACGTGGTACCCCACGCAGGTCCTGTACCTCTCCGATTTACAGTTAGGGAGGTCAGTGGACATAAAGTTCCACTCCTCATCGGTATATTTCTCATAGATCATACGGGTGTAAAATACAATACCTATTGGGCTCACCTAAACACACCCATCCTCTCCCCTACCTCCACCCCCCTACCTCGGCGGACATGACGGACACACCTTCACCTCAGGGCCTCTCAACCTCCATGACACACGCACTTAAACTACAATCGGTGAATATCAGAGGTCTTAATACCCCAGAAAAACGCTCTAAACTACTACTCTCCCTCCAAAAGTCTCGAACACACATTACGCTCATACAGGAAACACACTTTCGTACGGATTCTATTCCTAAATTGCGAAGCAGCTACTTCCCCCTGGCATTTCACGCCTCAAATGTAGAGGCAAAATCCAAAGGGGTCACGATCCTAATCTCAAAACACTGCCCCCTTCAGATAACAGACACGATAAAAGACCCTCAGGGACGATATCTTTTCATAAAAGGTACCATTCATCAATTACCATACACAATTGCGAACATTTATGCCCCCAACACAGGCCAAGTGCCCTTTTTCAAGAAGACTCTGCAGTTGCTGGCTGATTTCCAGGCTGGTACACTTATCGTTGGCGGGGATTTCAATGTCCCATTGAACCCGTCGATAGACACCTCAAATGGGTCATCCTCCATCTCATACAAAGCCCTAAGGGCCATCAAACTCCAACTTAGTAATCTACTTCTCCATGACACTTGGCGTACTTTGCACCCTAAGGAAAGGGATTACACGTTTTATTCGCCGCCGCACGATAAGTATACCAGACTGGACCACTTCTTTCTGTCCCAGAATGATTTAAATAATCTTACCAAAGCCACCATTGAACCATCCTTTCTCTCAGATCACAACCCCATCTCCATGACACTACATTTACCGACAAATTTTGCTAAGACACATATATGGCGTCTTGACAGCTCCCTACTGACTGATGAACTCAATATTAAAAGACTGACTAACTGTCTAACCGACTATTTTAACGTAAACTCCACTTCTGACGTCTCCCCCGTGACTGCGTGGAATGCCCACAAATGCGTCATTAGAGGCGAACTGCTATCTATAGCGGCTAACCGTAATAAACTCAAAAATGCCCGCATCATAGAACTCACCGCTCGCATACACACGTTGGAACAGGCCCACAAAGCTTCCACTGCAACAGCCTCGCTAGCTGAACTGACACAGGCCAGAGAAGATCTCTTAGAGGTATTAAACAAAACATTGAAGCGTAAATTTCTGCTAACACAAAAATTGTATTATGAATATGGTAACAAAGCCAGCAAGCTGTTGGCTAGAGCACTCCAATCCAAAAAGGCTTCTCATGCTATTCATAAAATTACTAATGCAGCGGGGGAAGTTTTCGTTAAAAATAATGATATTTCACAACAATTCGTACAATACTTCACCAAATTATATAATCTATCCTCAAATCAGCACACCGACGTCCCATTGCACAGAAAAACCACCCTCCTGAACTTCCTAGAACAGTACGGGCCGACTCCGATCTCTGCAGAAGACGCAAACTCTTTAGACACCCCTCTTACTATAAACGAACTCTCTACGGCACTGAGACAAATGAAGACAGGTAAAAGCCCCGGTCCCGACGGCCTCTCAACTTGTTATTACAAATCATTCCCTTCCCTCCTGCTACCTCAGCTTGTGAAAGCTCTTAATGCTTTGACCCCTTCTTCAGACACCTACAACGAAATGCTCATGGCCCACATCACTCTCATCCCTAAAAAAGACAAGGATCCTACCAGAGTAACGAATTATCGCCCCATCTCCTTGCTAAACGTGGACCTCAAACTCTTCGCGAAAGCACTAGCAAACAGACTTTTACCCTTCCTCCCATCTTTAATATCGCTTGACCAGGTAGGTTTTGTTCCGGGTCGAGAGGCACGGGACAACACCACCAAAGCCCTGAACATACATCACTGGCTCACGAAAACTTCTACAAAGGGATTCTTCCTCTCATTGGATGCAGAGAAGGCGTTCGACAGGGTAGCTTGGGATTACATGGAGGCCACTTTGCAGGCGATAGGCTTACCGCCAAGCCTACTCAAAATGATCTTAGCCCTCTACGCCGCCCCGACAGCCAGGGTTCGGATTAACGGCGGACTGTCGGACGCCTTCTCTGTCTCCAATGGAACTAGACAGGGGTGCCCTCTATCACCGCTCATTTTTATACTTACCCTGGAACCCATGTTACGCAAACTTAACGACAACCCCGATATCAAGGGGATAGAAATTCATCGCAAACAGTACAAACTTGCCGCGTACGCAGATGACATACTTTTATTTATGACCGATCCCATCATCTCTATCCCCAATCTCCTCGCCGACTTCAAACTCTTCCACTCCCTTTCCAACTTGCAAATCAACTTTGACAAATCCAAAGCCCTTAATGTCACCTTACCAACCAATACAGTTGACCTATGTAAACTTAATTTCCCATTCGGTTGGGAACGCTCAGCCATCCTATACCTTGGAATTCAGATCACAACTGACCTACGGAATCTGTATTCCAGCAATTTTGCTCCTCTGCTTCTTTCCATCCAAAAAGATCTACAAAAATGGCATCTAGGCACCTTCTCTTGGCTGGGCAGAATTGCTATTTTGAAAATGAACGTACTTCCCAGAATCCTATACCTCCTCCACGCCATACCAATCAGGTTACCACCAGCATTCTTCTCGTCTTATAAACGTATCTGCAGGTCATTCATTTGGGCATCCAAGCCACCGAGACTTAAATGGGACAGATTAGTCCTGCCCAAACGCCTGGGTGGCCTGGGACTCCCAGACATCAAAAAGTACCATTGGGCTTGCCATCTCACCAGATTCATTGACTGGCACAAACACCGTCTGCGAAAAGATTGGGTAGCACTTGAAGACTCCTTTGCGAATCTCCCACTTGTCCACTCCCCCTGGATTCGCTGTAGACATACTCCGACAACATCTTCCTCCCACCCTTTTATAGGTACCACCCTAACAATCTTTAAACGGGCATGCAAGATGCTCCAAATAACCCCAGCTCCAGGCCCCATGACTCCTTTAGACAACAACCCTGAATTCCCCCCGGGTCTACTACACAAACACCCCACTCTGGATACGGACAACACTCCAACAAGGGCCCATTGTTGTTTTCGTAACGGCTCGCTTCTATCCCACACGGACCTCACCAAGACTCTCTCTGACTACCACTTCCCTTTCTTTAAGTACCTTCAACTGCGACATTTCCTCCAACCCCATACAAGAGACAACCCCTATGGCAGAGATCGCACCCCACTGGAACTTTTGTGTTCCGATACAGATCCCCAAGATCACTTGATAGCCACCACATACTCCCTTCTGTTCTCTCAACATAACCTCAAACAAGACAAACTGGTCCAACAATGGGAGACGGATCTGGCACTGGACCTATCCGCACAGGAATGGGACTCCATTTTCACTATCATGCACAAGGGGTCCATGAATGTATCCACACAAGAGAACAGATATAAATTGTTCTCTCGTTGGTATAGAACACCTGATAGGGTTCATCACTTCTGTCCAACCGTCCCCCCAACCTGTTGGAGGTGTGGCGCCTTCAGGGGTAACCTACTGCACATATGGTGGGAATGCGATCTTATAAGGCCGTTTTGGAAGGAAATTCACCGGCTGATCACTCAAATATCCTCGTACACACACGCCTTCACCCCTGAAAGATACTTACTCCACCACACCTCAGTTTCAACAAGATCCTACAAAAAGTCCCTCACCATACATTTAGTCAATGCAGCCAACCTCTGCATCCCTGCTTTATGGAGGAGTACGACACCCCCCACAATCTCAGATTGGCTCCGGAGGGTGGATAAAATTGCCGAGATGGAAAAAATTATTAGTCAAGCCAATGATAATACTGACAAATTTAACACTACCTGGGCATGCTGGCTCCACTTCCGTCAACCTCCCTCCACCAATATCCCCCTTAACACTTCCTCACGGACACCAATTTCAGCACATAGGCCCTGACACCCTATAACCCAACCTCCGCTGTGCCGCCTACCCTACCTCCTGTCCCCTTCTCTTACCCATTTCCAACTTCATTCTGAGACATACTCACACATTCTCACAAACACATTCCAATAATGTCTTCCTGCCTTCCCCGATACCTGTCAGCTACGAACCAGGTCACTTAGTGGATCTGCATTTCCATACAAATCTCGTTTTAGCGGTTGACCCCACTCTACTTACCGCCTTCAGCTCCCGATCCATTCACAGTAATGATCCCATTAGGGGTGAATGGAACCGGGATTTGCCCTTGACATTCTCGTTGTGACTACTGCTGTTCTCATGATTCCACCCTTTTGATTCTGTTTATTATCTTTATTTCTCGCTGCAACTCGAGGAACCCTAGGCACTTCTGAACTACATGTGCATTGACGGGAATTGAGTTATTGTTCAACCCACCATGAAGATTACTATGGCATTCATAGATGTGCTCGCAACTGTTGTACACTTACTACATGGGATGTATGTCACATATACTTTGTACATCTGTAAAACTTAATAAAATCTTTTTGAAAAAAAAAAAAGACACGTGGCAATTCACTGAAATTGGAAGAGAAGCAGTTTAACCTTAAAATGCGTAGAGGGTTCTTTACTGTCAGAGCGGTAAGGATGTGGAATTCTCTTCCACAAGCAGTGGTATCAGCAGGGAGCATTAATAGTTTAAAAAAATATTAGATGGGCACCTTAACTATCACAACATACAGGATTATACAATGTAATATTGACATAAACACAAATACACTCACACGCCACAGGTTGAACTGGATGGACTGGTGTCTTTTTTCAGCCTTACCAACTATGTAACTATAACAGCCTGGCAATAACCATTTTAAGTAGTGGTCAGCATGTGTAGCCTCATTTTTTTTCTGATATGAAACTTTACTGTACTGTCCACTAAACCAAATTCCTTCATCATTCTCTAAGGTACAGGTGTTTTGAAAAGGCTCAGTGTCTGTTGGCTCCAGGCTCAAATTTGAGAGCTATGCTTTAGGGCTTGTTCACCCTAGAATTTGGGGGGTGTGGTAAAACCCTGTGGTCGAGCCAAGCTTCTACGCCCCCCAAACTGCTACCTCCTGTAGCTGTAGAGGCAGTGGTTGGGAGTGTACACATGTTGCAACCGTGATGCTTTGCCTCGTTGCTGCATCAGGAGATGTACCACTTTCAACTGGTGTAATGCCCACCGAACATGGGTGCGCCCTACAACTGTGTGCAATGCACATGGTTGCAGTGTGCTAGTGCAGGAATCATGGGGTTAATGCAGGTTGTGAGGAGGCAATACAGCGCCTCCTCACTGCCTGTCAAATGTTCTCTGAGTAGCGATTCAAACATGGATCATTCTTCAGAGATCAAAGCTAGTGTGAATGAGCTCTAAATCTTTGGTTTTCCCTCTTTTGAAGCACTTTCCTTGCGCTGAAAGACATGGCTGGTTTAAGCATGGAAAGGAGACAAGACATTAATGAAATGTTAGCCATTGGTATAAGATCCTGTATGTCGGGTGTGCTGCTTGGTATCTTTTGTTGGTCCCAAAGCAAACTTTTTACACTTTTCATGTTTTTTTGTGGCTGAAACCATTGAGATAGAGATAAAAAATAGCTTTCAAATGCACAAAGTCCTGGAGATATTTAAATCTGTAATTTAGTAAACGCTTTGTATACCCTTACAGTATAGAAAAGTGCAATAAAATGATTAAAGCAGAAATCCAGGCAAATACTTGTATTAACATCCGCTGTGTAACAAGTAACTCCCATGAGGTGTTTGCCACCTCCTGTATCACTGGAATTTCCTAATTATTTACAGTTTAATTAATTCTGGAAAGGGTAGCTTTTGCTATACTTCCAGCCCACTGTGGCCATGAGAGCTGCGGCTTTTATACATAGAATCCATTCTGTCATTTATCTGCTTGCCCCTGCCCTTGTCCATTCACAGAAAGCCTTTTGTTTCATGAATGGTTCATAGAATACAAGGCGTTCTGTGGACTGACAAAGGAAGAGGGGGCCAAATAAACATAGCTTCTGTGTATGAGCTTTCTCGCTTTAGCAAAACACCTTTGCCTTTTTTTTGTATTAGGTAACATTGTATTATTGTAGCACATTTTTAGCATAAAGCCATTTTGGGGTAGATGATTTCATTGTTTGCTTTGACTTTGACTTTGCTTCTGATGACAAAATTAGTGGGCTTCACATCCAAATGATTGCTTTTTGTGCTCTTCATATTTATCGTCTTAGCATTTTCCCATTTTTCATGTACTATTTTTATTTTAATAAAAATGTTTTTCATTGTCAACATTACCCTACTCTTAATCACCATTGAAACATGCAGTGACAATTCTATGCCTCATCATATCCCTGTTTTCTTCTCATGCCTCTCTGAAAAAAACATTGTCATTCATTACAAACAAAAGTATCTTGAAAGTTGACAAGAAGACAGCAGTGAAATATCCCTAGTATGCTTCACACAGGTTCTCACATAAATGTGACAAGATATATCTAGATTTCAGAGAGTAAGATATTTCATAGTAGCATTTTTTTATATATTCTTCTGAATAAAGGAGAGTATTTTCTTCTTAGAATAGTATTGTAATAGAAGAGCAGCTATATGCCCCGTACACACGGTTGGACATTGATTGGACATTCCGACAACAAAATCCTAGGATTTTTTCTGACGGATGTTGGCTCAAATTTGTTTTGCGTACACACGGTCGCACAAAATTGTCGGAATTTCTGATCGCCAAGAATGAGGTCACGTACACCACGTACGACGAGACTATAAAAGGCCATTTCAGAACAAAGCGCAGCACCCTTTGGCCTCCTTTTGCTAATCTCGTGTTAGTAAAAGTTTGGTGAGAAACGATTCGCGCTTTTTCAGACTCATGGTTTTCAGATCATTTTCTGCTGTTCAGTTTGTGCTTGTGGGTTTGTATCTGCTCTTCAGTGTGTGCAGTGAGTTCGTATTTGATTATTCATTGCATTCTTGTCCGCTCGTTGCTGTTTTTCAGGTCGCTCTTCACAGGCCTTGCTGTTCTTCAGTGCGTTCTGTTACTTCGTTCTGAGCAGCCGACCGCTTTCTAGCCATGTTGCGAATAGGTACTCCTCATAGAGTTCGTGCTGTGCGGGGGCTTGGTGTTGGCATCCTAACCTTGACACAAGTCCAGTCCATGAACAGGGTGGGGAGGAGTTCATGGACCAAGACTTGGTTGCTTCAGCGTGACCAGTTCTGTCATATGCCTTTGCTCCGTGAGATCCGTGAGAATAATCTTGATGATTTCAGGAACTTTCTCTGGATGACAGACCCCGTATTTCACCGTTTGTTGGCTTTGCTGACCCCCTATATCAGCAGGCAGGATACCTGCATTATGTAAGCCATCACTCTGGAGCAGAGGTTGGTCGCCACCCTGCGGTACTTGGCGATGGGGAGAAGTCCGCAGGACTTGAAGTTCTCGACAGGCATCTCCCCCCAGGCTCTGGGGATCATTACCCCAGAGACCTGTTCTGCCATCATCCAAGTCCTGCAGAAGGAGTATATGAAGGTGAGATTTTTATCCTTTAATATCACATTTTATTGTATTTAATGTTTGATAATATATTGTATTTCTTTCCTCATTCCCTAATTACCATGATTGTAATATGCTGTGAATGTCCCCTTTGTCCTCATGCATGCTGGATTTTTATGTAATTATTTTTGTTGTCCTTCATACATATTTGCCTTCACTTACCTCCCCAGCATGGTCTCCTGGCCCTATCATCACCTCATGTATTCACTTAACAATGTATTTTATCAGCTCCATAGTAGTGCTTTACCCCAAACACCCCCTAAAATGTTTAGAAATGTGATTTGTGCTTTAAATTCAGGCAAAGTGCCAGAGGCTTTTTTTGGGTGTCCCCAAATCATTTGGAACCCTCCCTCCCCCGACTGCTAAGTCAGCTGATACCAATTCTCTATCTATCCTCAATCATCTATCTGCTGACTTTGCCAAACCCATACACACTATACCCATCTCTTTTGTGCTCAGATTTATGAAGGAATTCCCCAAAGCATGTAGTGCAAGGGCCTGCCTGAATACTTTCAAATGGTACTGTTTCAAGTTTTTGTATTATATTATTATCTAGATAGGTAATAGCAGAATGTCCAAATGTGCTCAAATGTGTACAGTGTGTATCTTTGTATTATGACACTTCTTACCTGTCCAGTGGGCTGCCAATAGTGTAACTAAGGAAGGGCTGTTCAAAGTAATACCCATTATTTAGGCATTTATTTAGGCATTCATATCTCAATGAAGTGGAGAGGGTTACCTGTCCCAGAGTCCCCCCCCCATAATGTTAGAAATGGCCCACGAGAGGGGGGGGGGAATCTGATAGGTGTACCTTATACTTTGGTCCTAAAAAATTCCCTTTATAAAAATGTTAGCTTGATGTTGGGCAAGAATGTTTGTGTCTAATATGCTTTCCATGTTTATGTGCAAAATGACTAATTTTTGATTTTGTTTTGATTCCACAGTTTCCTTCCACGCCACAGGAATGGCAGATTGTGGCCTCCTACTTTGCCCAGCGGTGAGACTTTCCTAACTGCGGAGGGGCAATTGATGGGAAACACGTCCACATCGTCCCACCACCCAACTCGGGGTCGTACTATTACAACTACAAGGGGTTCAATAGTATTGTGATGTTGGCGGTGGTGTCGGCTAATTATAAGTTCCTGTATGTGGACGTGGGGAAGAATGGCCGGATGTCCGATGGTGGAGTCATCGCCCAGACAGAGTTTTACAGGTGTCTCCAGAATGGCAGCTTGGACTTACCACCTCCAGAAGACAATGTGGAAGGACTCCCATTCGTCTTAGTTGCGGATGAAGCATTTGCGCTGGGGGACCATCTTATGCGGCCATTCCCGATGAGGACCTTCACCCCGGACCAGAGGGTTTTTAAATACCGGCTGGCCAGAGCCAGAAGAGTGATGGAGAACACGTTTGGAATCAATGGCCAGCCGGTTCCGCCTATTTCTTACACCCATACATATGGCGGAGTACAAACTGAATCACATTATCCTGGCGTGCTGTGTTCTACACAACTTTTTATGGAAACATTCTGCCAACTATGCTGGCTCAGTTGGGCCTGAGGCCGGAATTCCTAATGAACCAAAGCTGACGGTGCTTGAAAGTGGCCGTCCTGGCTTGCCCCCCCTGAGTGCCCGTGATGTTCGGCTAAGATACCTTGAATTATTTGCGGGTAGGGGGGTCATCAATATGCCAGACAATGTCTAAAACATTTTTTAAATAAAAAAAAAAAAAGGTTTGGTGACATTTCCTGCTTGTGTTTGTTTTAGCTGACCCTGAGAGAAATGTGGTGAGTCCTGAAATTGGCGTGATTGTGTAACCTTACAAAGCACTGTTGGGTGTTATTTCCTAAAGGCAAAGACACTTTGCACTACAAGTGCACTTTAAAATGCACTGAAACTGCACTTGTAGTGCAAAGTGGATTTCCCCTCAGGAAATAACACCCATTGTCGCAGAAAACACCCATTACAGCACAACAAAAGTTTTGTAGCATTGAGACAATAATCCACACAATCTTGATTAACAATCTTTTTAATACCAGCACAATCACATGTGCATTTAGAAAAGGTTTTTAAAGCAAACCAACATGTTTGTTGTATAACAATTTTTGGGGTCACATTAGAAAATTTAGAAATGTCCATTTTAGATAAAACAGGCATGTTTAAAACCAACAGGAAAGACACAAATCTTGAACTTACAAAGTTCACATTTGGTAGAACTTGAAGGCAATATCAGACATGAGTATTTCCAAACTGAGTTTGATATTCCGTTCAGATGGGGTGCAGTCACCCCAGTAAAAGCCAAATTTTGAAGATGCACACAAATTTAAGAATGTCAACATGTGCTAGCTGCCATCATGGGGGATCAAGGGACGTGTTTTGGGGGTGCAACCCCTTCCTCACAGCCACTTTATTATTGAGGAAGGGGTTGCACCCCCAAAACGCGTCCAATGATCTCCCGTGATGGCAGATAGCACATGTTGACACATTATGTGCATCTTCAAAACTTGGCTTTTCTAATATTTTTGAAAAATTTTTCAAAAATTGTAGCACACCAAAAAACAAAGGGATTTGGGGGGCTTTTAAACTCGCCCTAAAACATCAATGATGTTCTTATTTTTTTGAAGAACATCATTGATGTTTTTCTTGATGTTTTCCAATGCAACATTACACCCCATGATCTCCCCGATCAGGATCTGGGCACTTTCAGAGGTGAAAGGATCAGGATCCACAACATCACGATCACCTAAAAAGAGAGAAACCAAAAAAAAACAGGTATTATAAACATGCCGGCATCCATCTCTTACCTGAGCCTGTGGTCGCAGACACTCACCTGTTGTGGTGACAATTTCCACCACGTCTTCCTCCTCCTGCTCTTCTTGTCTTTGGGGGATTTCCCCTTCTTCCAGAGGTGGAGGGTCTGTGGTCTCCTCGGATGAGGGGTGTCCTCCGAGTCTTTTATCCCCTATGTAAAAAAAAAATAGGTATACTTAGCACACAGATATTTAATGTCAGAACTATAAATATGAAGCATTGCTTGGAAGTGGGGTACAATTGTCTATTTTGGCAGAGTTCCAAGATGTAGCATTTTTATTGTCCTTTGTCAAGCTTCAATACTTTACCTGTCTTGTACAAGCTTCACAGATGGAGACCCCCCTATAGTATACACTGGAGCACCTGTGTGGGCCCCCTAATAAAAAGGGTGTTCTTGTGTCCCACACTAGTGCTCCAGCGTCCAGATGTGTAACCAGCTGCTGAGTGTCCTCTCCTTACACAGAATCTAGTTGGCATTTCATTCTAGTAACAAACACATCTACACCACCCAATTCTTTTCACACAAGTAGGCCCCAAAAAATGATGGCAATTGCATATGGCCAAATGAACTATGTTTGATATGAACAAATAATGTGCCCATGAACATGAAAGTTGCCATTTTAAACTGGATAACAGTTATTAAGAAAAGCACATGGAGCAGCACGAACGTAATAAACATAAAGAATAGGAACACAGCACAACTACTTACTTTTTTGCAGCACTCTCCGGATCTTTCTGTACTACTTGTGTTCTCTTAATTTGAGGTCCGACCACCGCTTCCTGAGCTGATCTTTCGAATGTCATACCCCGAAATTCCGGTGCAGTCTCTTGACTACTTTCACCATTTCTTGGCCTTTCGGACATTGGGGTTGGGGTAAGGTCCATACTTTCCATCATAGTCAGCCTTCTTCAGGATGTTGACCATCTCCAACATCTGCCCAAAGGACATATTTGATGCCTTATATCGTCTCTTCTGGGATCGGGACGTTTCAGGCTCCGGGCTTTCCTCCTCCTCCTCCTCGTTGCTGTAATTAGCACGCACCTGCTGTGTTTCCACCATGTGCTCTTCCCCCACTGTGTTGAACGAGAAGGGGCGGGGAATAAACTAGAAAGAACGTCAGGGGCGGGTGGAGTTTCACGCATGTGCAGTGTCCATAAAGCGTAACACGTGTGCGTAGTACGTACGATCTGTGAGCGGAGGAAGGAGTATCAGAGGTGCCGATCGTGATTGCGAAGGTAAGATTTTACATTGGGCCTATACTGCTTCTAGATTGAGGCCTATATTTGCACAAGTTTAGTAGACTTTAGGCTGACATTAGGGTTTGTCTTGTGTTGTGTCTTGCAGATAATAAAATGGATGGCTTCAATGACCACAATTTCCTCCCCCTGTTCATAGACAAGTACAGGGAGCTGCCCTGTCTGTGGCAGGGGAGACATCCACATTACAATAATAAACAAAAGAGGCAGGCAGCGCTGGAGAAACTGCTGGAGTTGGTGACGCCAGTGGTCCCCACGGCAAACATCCCCTATTTAGAAGCCAAAATTGGTGGCCTGAGGAGCACTTATCTTAGGGAGCGCAAGAAGGTCACGGATTCCCAGAGATCCAGAGCTGCAGCAGATGACATTTATGTCCCCAGGCTGTGGTACTATGAGAGACTGCGATTTCTGTCAGACCACACTGAAGTCAGGGAATCCCTCTCCACTCTTCCTTCCACTCTTCCTTCCACCCCAGCTGAGGCTTCCGATGTCCAACCTGGGACTTCCAGCCACGAAGAAGTAGAGGAGCCCAGATAGAGTCAGGTATAGCTTTCTTCTAAAGATTTCTGGTCAATAAATAAATAATGTTTACTACATGTTATTATTGATCACTAATTGCTGATTGAAAAAAGTGTTTTACATATCAATAGACAGTAGTGGGCAAAAAGATTTTGGACAAGACTGAAAAATGGTGGGCTCAGAAGGATAGTCTGTTATATTTGTTAACATTCAATTTGCAACAGTCATGAGATGAAAATTGTGTGTGATTGATGAATAAAAAACTAAAACAATGTCTCTTTTTCATACACAGGAAGACCTCAGCCAGGAGGAGGTTGTGGAATGTGGCACACAGGAGGAGGCTGTGGAATGTGGCAGCCAGGAGGAGGCGGGGGTTAGTGGCAGCCAGGAGGAGGTGGGGGTAAGTGGCAGCCAAGAGAAGCCTGGGACCAGTCGCAGCCTGACGGAATCGCAGGTCCCTCCCCTCCGCCTTCCATACAAAAGAGCGAGGAAAGCGATTCACATGCAGGATTCAGTGCTCAGGCTCATTCAGGAGGCTTCTGTGTCCCTCAGAGCCTTACCCACTCCTGAAGAGGCCTTTGCCTGCATGGCTGCCACCAAACTGAAGGGCATGCAGGAGGGTCAACGCAAGCTATGTGAGGACCTGCTTTATAAAGTCCTAAGTAAGGGGGTGAGTGGTGAACTAACACCCAATACCCACCTGAGTGAGTTGGACCATCCTCTTCCTCCTCCTCCTGCTGCCACAACTCCACCACCACAGCCACAGCGTGGAAGGAAGCATGGAAGGAAGACCAGAGAGTGATGGCCCTGGGTTCAGTCTGGTCTGGCCAAAGATGCAGGCTCTTGCATGACCACAGCCTGGGGACACAGATGTCATCTGCTGCTTTCATGATCTCTGGGACTTATGGACCAGACTGCACTCCCTTAGATATGGACTCCTCAGGCCACCAATTTTGCAAGAAAATAGTTGATGTGTGCCCTGGGGGCAAAAGGTTTCACCCATTTCAGCTGTTTCTCCAGAGTTGCCTCCCTCTTTGTTTGGTTCCGAGCCCTTAATAAAGGATTTTTTTTTACAATTATACTCGCCTATGTGTGTTTTCCTTTTAAAAGGACAGTTTGTTTGTGAGGAGGCAGGTACATTTCAAATATACAATGTGAAATTAACAAGAGACACCAACACCAAACAATCTCCTTGAGATTCAATAATACAAGATATCAATGGTGTTGTGGTAACTTGACACAAAACACACACAAAAATATTATGGAGTAAAACACACAAAAAAAAAAAAACATCAGACTTTTTAAAAATACAAACTACAAAAAAAAGAAAAATAGCCTTGGAAAAAATACAAACCACCAACCAAATACAAAAACAGCCTTGAAAAAAAGAAAAAATATTTAAAAACAACCCAAAAAATATTTGGTCAGATGTGACAAATGTAAATATATTGAGGGAATCCCAATAAAGAGCTTTTCCATCTCAGAATTTCTTCTGAGCATGCGTGGCACTTTGTGCATCGGAAATGGCCACACACGGTCGGAATTGACGCAATCAGATTTTGTTGTCGGAAAATTTTATAGCCTGCTCTCAAACTTTGTGTGTCGGAAAATCCGATGGAAAATGTCCGATGGAGCCCACACATGGTCGGAATGTCCAACAACACGCTCCGATCGGACATTTTCCATCGGAAAATCTGACCGTGTGTATGGGGCAATAGCCATAGTAGTCTTAATGATTGCTGTAGTGCAGTTGCTCATGAATTCTCAATGAGAAAATTTATGTACCCTTTTTTTGGCTGTTTATTCATGTAGATATATTTTATACAGTAGGTATGCTCTGTTTTTGTTTTTTTGCCATACTTGAAATGACAGGTGGATTTGCCAAATCATATGTTAATGAACCTGGGAACAAAGTTGGTTAAACTCACTCCCTAATTAGGCACATTGGTCTAAGGCCCCTTTCACACGAGGCGGACTCCGTTTCTACGGAGCCCGCCTCGGTCCGCCGGCCCAGCGGGAGATCTATCCGTTGATCTCCGCTGAGCCGGCGGATGACAGGTCCCTCTCTGCTCACTGAGCGGGGAGGGGCTTGTCAGGCGCCGCTGCCGCCTATGGAGGGATCGGACAAAAACGGACAGCGTGTCCGTTTTCGTCAGATCTCACCCGATCCGATCCGCCAGCGACGGATCTGGACGTAGAGCCATCCGTCTGCTTTTAGCGGATCGGACGGGGTCGGATGTCAGTGGACATGTCTCCGCTGACATCCGACGCTCCATAGGCTAACATGGATTGCCCGTTCAGGTCCGCCGTCAAAACTGACAGGCAGACCTGAACGGTCCGATCGTGTGAAAGGGGCCTTAAACTTTCTCTTTGCATTTATCACCTGTTAGTTACCTACTATTTTTTTTTTTCTTAAAGAGGTTGTAAACCCAAGAAAACAAAATCCTGCAAGATAAAGGCATAATGAGTTAGTATGCATCACATAACTAGCTCATTACGAAATACTTATCTTAGAAAGAGGCTGTTTCAGTGGCGTACGCACACCGCTGGGATGGCTGACATTTTCCCAGCTTCTTCCGAGTTTGCGGGCTTCGGTGCTGTAAATGGTCAGAGCCGCGATGATGTCACTCCTGCGCATGCATGTGTTAGCAGCCATTTACAGCACAGGGCTCAGAAAGAACGGCACCTGTGGCCGTTCCTTTTGAGTGCATGCGCCAGTGATGTCACTGGCTGCATGTGATGTAAAAACGGTACACGTTTAGGAGATATTTTTACTACCTATAGGTAAGCCTTATTATAGGCTTACTGATAGTTAAAAGTCAACAGATGAAGTTTATTTCCTCTTTAACTGCTTCAGCCCGGGAAGATTTTACCCCCTTCCTGACCAGAGCACTTTTTACAATTTGGCACTGGGTCGCTTTAACTGACAATTGCGCGGTCGTGTGACGTTGTACCCAAACAAAATTTGCGTCCTTTTTTCCCGCAAATAGCGCTTTCTTTTGGTGGTATTTGATCACCTCTGTAGTTTTTATTTTTTGCACTATAAACAAAAAAAGAGCGACAATTTTGAAAAAAAAAGCAATATTTTTGACTATTTCCTATAATAAATATCCCCAAATTTTTTTCTAAAAAACACATTTCTTCATCAGTTTAGCCCAATATATATTCTTCTACATATTTTTGGTAAAAAAAATCGCAATAAGCGTATATTGATTGGTTTGCGCAAAAGTTATAGCGTCTGCAAAGTATGGGAAAGATTTATGGCATTTTTATTATTATTATTTTTTTTTACTAATAATGGCGGTGATGTGTGCCTTACATTACATGCAGCCAGTGACATCACTGGCGCTTGTTCACACGATCACGTATGCCAGTGGCAATTGTGCCTGCCAGCCATGCAAATTGGGCCCCCCTCGCGTGCAGCAAGCGCGCCTTCCACCCTCTGGTGGCCGAAAAAAGGTAGGACATACCCGTACAGGATTTCGTCCAGGGGAGCCTTTGTGTTGCAGTATATCTTCGTGACATGGTCGGCAAGTGGTTAAAGTTCCTGTTTAGACTGCAATCCTTACATCACCCTTTCTGTGAGCACAGAGTATTTAATAAAGGATTACACATCCTGAGGTTCTTGACACACTCCTGACGGAACTTATTAACATTGCATATCTACTAGTTTTGTACCCAAGAACATTGTGATTTGTGTATTATCTTTCCATACATGCAGTGACATCAACAATTGTTAATATTTATAATACATTTTTTTGATCTCTAATAAATAAGGATGAGCTGAACACCCTGCCCAACCCCCCCCCCCCATTTCGGTTTGTCGGTTCGCACCAAAACATGTGAACAGGCAAAAAATTGGAGGAACACGCGAACACCGTTAAAGTATATGGGACACGAACATGAAAACTCAAAAGTGCTAATTTTAAAGGCTTATATGCAAGTTATTGTCATAAAAAGTGTTTGGGGATCTGGGTCCTGCCCCAGGGGGCATGTATCAATGCAAGAAAAAGTTTTAAAAACTGACGTTTTTTTGGGGAGCAGTGATTTTAATAATGCTTAAAGTAAAATAATAAAAATTAAATATTCCTTTAACCACTTCAGCCCCGGACCATTATGCTGCCTAAGGACCAGAGGACTTTTTCCAATTTGGCACTGCGTTGCTTTAACTGCTAATTACGAGGTCATGCAATGCTGTACCCAAACGAAATTTGCGTCCTTTTCTTCCCACAAATAGAGCTTTCTTTTGATGGTATTTGATCACCTCTACAGTTTTTATTTTTTGCGCTATAAACGGAAAAAGACCAAAAAATTTTGAAAAAAAAAGATATTTTCTACTATTTGTTATAAAAAAAATCCAATAAACTCAATTTTAGTCATATATTTAAGCCAAAATGTATTCGGCCACATGTCTTTGGTAAAAAAAATGTCAATAAGCGTATATTTATTGGTTTGCGCAAAAGTTATAGTGTCTACAAACTAGGGTACATTTTCTGGAATTTACACAGCTTTTAGTTTATGACTGCCTATGTCATTTCTTGAGGTGCTAAAATGGCAGGGCAGTACAACACCACCCCCCCCCCAAATGAACCCATTTTGGAAAGTAGACACCCCTAGGAATTTGCTGAGAAGCATGTTGAACCCATTGAATATTCTTTTTTGTCCCAAGTGATTGAATAATGACAGAAAAAAAAAAAAATTACAAAATGTTGTCACTAAATGATATATTGCTCACACAGGCCATGGGCCTATGTGGAATTGCACCCCAAAATACATTCAGCTGCTTCTCCTGAGTATGGGGATACCACATGTGTGGGACTTTTTGGGAGCCTAGCCACGTACGGGGCCCCGAAAACCAATCACTGCCTTCAGGATTTCTAAGGGCATAAAATTTTGATTTCACGCCTCACTACCTATCACAGTTTTGAAGGCCATAAAATGCCAAGATGGCACAAAACCCCCCAAATGACCCCATTTTGGAAAGTAGACACCCCAAGCTATTTGCTGAGAGGCATGTTGAGTCCATGGAATATTTTATATTTTGACACAAGTTGCGGGAAAGTGACAATTTGCTGAGAGGCATGGTGAGTATTTTGCAGCTCTCATTTGTTTTTGAAAGTGAAGAAAGACAAGAAAAATGTTTTTTTTTTCTTTTTTCAATTTTCAAAAGTTTGTGACAAAAAGTGAGGTCTGCAAAATACTCACTATACCTCTCAGCAAATAGCTTGGGGTGTCTATTTTCCAAAATGGGGTCATTTGGGGGGGTTGTGCCATCTGAGCATTCCATGGCCTCCGAAACTGTGAAAGGCAGCGAAGAGTGAAATAAAAAATTTACGCCCTTAGAAAGCCTGAAGGTGGTGCTTGGTTTTCAGGGTCCCGTACGCGGCTAGGCTCCCAAAAAGTCTCACACATGTGGTATCCCCGCACTCAGGAGAAGCAACAGAATTTATTTTGGGGTGTAATTTCACATATTCCCATGGCATGTTTGAGCAATATATCACTTAGTGACAACTTTGTGCATAAAAAATAAAAAAAAATTGTCTTTTTCCCGCAACTTGTGTCACAATATAAAATATTCCATGGACTCGACATGCCTCTCAGCAAACAGCTTGGGGTGTCTACTTTCCAAAATGGGGTCATTTGGGGGGGTTTTGAACTGTCCTGGCATTTTATGCACAACATTTAGAAGCTTATGTCACACATCACCCACTCTTCTAACCACTTGAAGACAAAGCCCTTTCTGACACTTTTTGTTTACATGAAAAAAAAATTTTTTTTTGCAAGAAAATTACTTTGAACCCCCAAACATTATATATTTTTTAAAGCAAATGCCCTACAGATTAAAATGGTGTGTGTTTCATTTTTTGCGCAGCGATTTTTCAAACACATTTTTGGGGGAAAAAACACACTTTTTTAAATTTTAATGCACTAAAACACACTATATTGCCCAAATGTTTGATGAATAAAAAAGATGATCTTAGGCCGAGTACATGGATGCCAAACATGACATGCTTTACAATTGCGCACAAACGTGCAGTGGTGACAAACTAAATACATTTTTAAAAGCCTCTAAAAGCCTTTACAGGTTACCACTTTAGATTTACAGAGGAGGTCTACTGCTAAAATTACTGCCCTTGATCTGACCTTTGCAGTGATACCTCACATGCATGGTGCAATTGCTGTTTACATTTGACGCCAGACCGACGCTTTGCGCGAGAGCAGGGGAGGACAGGGGTGCTTTTTTTTTTTAATTATTTTTTTGATTGTTTTTATCTTATTTTTAAACTGTTCCTTTAATTTTTATGCTTTTTAATCATTTTTATTGTTATCTCAGGGAATGTAAATATCCCCTATGATAGCAATAGGTAGTGACAGGTACTCTTTTTTTAAAAATTGGGGTCGATTAGACCCTAGAACTCTCCTCTGCCCTCAAAGCATCTGACCACACCAAGATCGGTGTGATAAAATGCTTTCCCAATTTCCCAATGGCGCTGTTTACATCCGGCGAAATCTAAGTCATGAAATGCTCATATCTTCCGGTTTCTTAGGCCATAGAGATGTTTGGAGCCATTCTGGTCTCTGATCAGCTCTATGGTCAGCTGGCTGAATCACCGGCTGCATTTTCAGGTTCCCTGTTGGGACAGGAGAGCCAGAGAAAAACATGGAAGATGGTGGGGAGGGGGGGCATTCTCTCCCACTGCTTGTAAAAGCAGTCTAGAAGCTAATTAGCCGCTAGGATTGCTTTTACATGAAAGCCGACCACTGGCTGAAAAGAATGATACCAATATGATACCTAAACCTGCAGGCATCATTCTGGTATAACCACTCAAAGTCTAGCAACATGCCAGTACGTTGCTGGTCCTTGTTGGGCATATATTGTAAACTTTTTTTTCATGCAGCCTGTATGCTGAATGAAAAAAAGATATTGATTGGTGGGTATGCCCACCATTGGAATACCTCCCTTCATCCACCCACTTCTAATGATGGGCATACATGCACCGTTTATATATGCCGAAGCATGGGGGCATCCTCCCGCAAAAGGCAGGAGCAAATTGCTCCTCCACCCACTGCTGCCCCCCATGCTTCGGCATATATGCTGAAGTATGTAACTGTGGTGGTGAAATCACCTCCAACAGCGCTGGAGTCTCGGCTTTATGTATCGTGGGAGCAAAGGCTGTTGCTGTCAAGATAAATAAATCCGCGCTGCAGCTGAATGGCGTACCTGCTAAGCAAATGATGGTTAACAAAAAACAAAGTAACATTACAGTATAACAGTTATGCCCCGTACACATGGTCGGACTTTGTTCGGACATTCCGACAACAAAATCCAAGGATTTTTTCCGACGGATGTTGGCTCAAACTTGTCTTGCATACACACGGTCTCACAAAGTTGTCGGAAAATCCGATCATTCTGAACGCGGTGACGTAAAACATGTACGCTGGGACTATAAACGGGGCAGTGGCCAATAGCTTTCATCTCTTTATTTATTCTGAGCATGCATGGCACTTTGTCCGTCGGATTTGTGTACACACGATCGGAATTTCCGACAACGGATTTTGTTGTCGGAAAATTTTATATCCTGCTCTCAAACTTTGTGTGTCGGAAAATCCGATGGAAAATGTGTGATGGAGCCCACACACGGTCGTAATTTCCGACAACAAGGTTCTATCACACATTTTCCGTCGGAAAATCCGACCGTGTGTACGGGGCATAAGACTTACCATACCTGCAAAGCAAATACAAAAAAAAACATAGTAAAAAAATAAAACATTTAACGCAACCTGTGCCTACCTAAAATATATATATATGCCGAAGCATGGGGGCATCCTCCCACAAAAGGCAGGAGCAAATCGCTCCTACACCCACTGCTGCCCCCATGCTTCGGCATATATGCTGAAGTATGTAACTGTGGTGGTGAAATCACCTCCGACAGCGCTAGAGTCACGCCTTTATGTATCGTGGGAGCAAACGCTGTTGCTGTCAAGATAAATAAATCCGCGCTGCAGCTGAATGGCGTACTTGAAAACAAAAAAATGGTTAAAACACAGTAAACTATAAAAAAATTACATACCTGAAAAGCAAACATGATAAAACATAACAACAATAAAACATTGCAGAATAGAATACAGTAAAAAAGAGCAGAACAATAGAGAGAAACAATAAAACAACAACTATTTTTGTTTTTTTTTATTTTATATTTTTTTTTTTTTTACTTTTTTTTTTTTACATTTTTTTTTATAACTGTAACTTTTAAAACTGTAACGGTTCCAGGTTTGGGTCTCTCAAAATGCGATGGCATCTTGGGAGACCCTGTGAAAGTGTGTCCTAGTCTGTGCAATGCTGTACCCTACGCTAAAACTCAATTAGTGTATGGTAGCACTCAAAACATTCACCAATGCAAAGACCAGGATTGCCAGGACAGGAGGGACAATAATACCGGGTGTCACGCCTAAATCCGCGCTTTCTGCAGACACGACATTTTCTTTGGGGGGCCCGTTGGGTAGGGGTACTCGGGAGGACATATTGAAAATGCCTCTCATGCAGCCGGCTTACTGCATTTGGTTGGGGAAGGTGAGGTGAAGCACCGTCTGGAAACAGAAGTGCTCTGACGATCTCTTCCTGGAATGTAAGGAAGGATCCAGTCCGTCCTGAAGCTCTGTATAGCACATGAGCGTTTAGCAAAGCCAATTGAAATAAATAAACAGACACTTTTTTGTACCAGTGTCTGGCCTTATGGGCAACTAGGTACATTGCCAACAACTGGTCGTTGAGGTCCACCCCTCCCATATTTTGGTTATATTCGTGGACACAGAGGGGTTTCTCCACGACACCAGTCGCCGTAGTAGTTTTGGCCGTCATGTCTGCATGAAGGGAGGTGAGAACGAAAACATTCTTCTTATCCCTCCACTTCATAGCGAACAAATTATTACACTGCAAGCAGGCTCTCTCCCCCAGCCTAAGACGGGAATCTACAAGCCGCTGGGGAAAGCCCTGGCGATTAGGTCGCACGGTGCCACATGCTCCAATCTGCTGATTAAACAAGTGACAAAAAAGTGGCACGCTCGTGTAATAATTGTCCACGTATAAGTGGTACCCCTTTCCGAATAAGAGTGACACCAAGTCCCACACTATCTTGCCAGCACTTCCTATGTAGTCAGGGCAGTTTGTCGGCTCTATGTGACTATCTTTGCCCTCGTAAACCATAAATCTACATGTATAGCCTGTGACCCTGTCACAGAGCTTATACATCTTGACCCCGTATCTGGCACGCTTGCTGGTACTGTTTGAATGACAAGCGGACAGAAAATTTAATCAGGGACTCATCAACGCAGACAATTGATGAGGAGTAAACAAGTCTGCAAAACGTTGGTTGAAGTGGTTTAAGAGGGGCCGAATTTTGTAGAGCGGATCGTATTCAGGGTCTCCACGAGGACGGCAGAGTTCATTATCGTTGAAGTGCATGAACCGCAAAATCTGCTCGTATCGTGCCCTGGCCATGGAGGCAGAGAACATGGGCGCATGGTAAATTGGGTCAGTGGACCAATATGACCGCAACTTACTCTTTTTATTCAAGCCCATGTTGAGGGAAAGACCCAGAAAGAGCTTAAATTCAGAGACCGTAATTGGTCTCCAATCTCTGGCAAGGGAGGACTGGGGATTAGCGGTGATGTGTTGACCAGCGTATAAATTGCTTTGGTCCAGAATAGATCTATAGAGATCTTCGGTGAAAAACAGTGAATAAAAATCCAGTGGCGTAAAATCAACTGTTTCCACCTGAATTCCGGGTTGGCCAGTGAATGGGGGAAGTACGGGTGCTGCAGAAGTGGTGGGTTCCCAATTCGGATTGGCGAATGCAGTAGGAAGGGCACTATAGGCATGACGGGCCTGTCTTTGTCTTCTTGGTGGCAGCGGGACACTACTTGTGCTTGCCACCTCGCCAGCTTGAACTGCACTTATGGGACTCACCAAGTGTTACTGCAGTGCTGGATGTATGACCAGGGTGTACTAGGCCACTGGTGCTTGCCAGTTCACCAGAAGGAATAGCGGCGCTAGTACTTCTCTGCTCCATACGAGAGCCCTGCGGTTCTTGCACTTCAAGGACAGAATAAGTTCGGGGTCTGGTATGCCTGACCTTAGCAGGGACCACAACTCCGTCGTCAGAGCTATCTGTCATGGAGCCGCTGTCCTCTACAGGATCATATTCTGAGCCTGAATCTGACAGATGAGTGACTTCCTCTTCACTATCTGTCATGCTCAGAAACGTGTAGGCCTCTTCACTAGTGTACCTTCGATTTGCCATTTTGGGCTCTAAATTTAGGGGTACACTAGTGAGACTCACAGGCAAAAAAGCTCCTGACTGTCAGCGACTGTATCAAAACGCTACCAAAAAACTGTTAGTGATCGCAGGGATTAGGCCTGACTCTGCAAACGCTGCAGTTATGTGTGCTTAGTGTTTTGTAAGTGTCAGTGATCGATCGATACTGCACTTGGGTGGGCTGGGCTGGGCTGGGCCGAGGGGCAAAACGCAGATGGTAGCAGGTATCTGGGTTGATCCCACTACCACTGCGTTTTTGAGGACCCTAAACTGCTGGGGAGTATAGATCTGATCGGATCAGATATCGATCCGTTCAGATACTATAGCACTAAGGGAGGTGTATGCTGCGTGCGTGGGTGTTAGCGGTACTGGCGCTAACCTGACGCTGCCTGGGGCGATGCAGACCTTATCTGACCCTAAAAACTTAACTTATATCACCGCCGGGCGATCAGGGGGTTAAACCTTTATAAGATAATAAACGGCGGGTGCCCTAAAACTATAATAAACAAATTAACTAACCAGCGTCACCCGTAACAATTATATGGTGATCACTGGTGAAAGGGTTAACTAGGAGGCAATCAGGGGGTTAAAACCTTTATTAGGTAGTATATAGGGGTCCCTGTCGCTATAAAACACTGACGGCGAACCTATATACTTACCTCCATAACTAGCATCACCTGTGTCACTAATACAGCGATCATAAAAACGATCGCTTAGTGACACTGGCGACGGGGGGTGATCACGGGGTTAAAACTTTACCCTAGACCTAAAGGGGGGTACCCCAGACCTAAAGGGGGCTAACCTAACTGCCCTAACACTTATAACTGTCACAAACTGACACCAATGCAATAATCAAAAAAAAAACTGCTTTTGATGTCAGTGTGACAGGGGGTATAGGGGAGTGATCAGGGGGTGACTGTGGGGTGATGGGGGGATGAAAAGTATGCCTGCGTGTTCTACTCTTCTACCGGCTCGAGAAGAGGTGACATCACTTCCTCCGCTTCTGTTTACATTACAGATGCCGAGGAAGTCTGTAATTGGCCAGGAGCGATCGCGAGGGGGGAGCCACGAATGAGTGGCCTCCCCCTCACCTTTGATCGCCCCTGACCTGAATCCGACCGCCGCTGTAAAGTGGTGTGGTTTTCCCATGTTTAGAACAGTACCACAGCAAAATTACAATTCTAAAACAAAAAAAGTCATTTACAACTGATAGCAGCTGTAATGAATTGTTGGGTCTCAGCAATATAGATAAAACTCATTGAAAAAAACTGCATTTTTTTCAAAAGTGCTAATTTTAAAGGCTTATATGCATGGTATTGTCATAAAAAGTGTTTGGGGACCTGGGTCCTGCCCCAGGGGACATGGATCAATGCAAAAAAAAGTTTTAAAAACGGCTGTTTTTTTCGGGAGCAGTGATTTTAATAATGCTTAAAGTGAAACAATAAAAGTGTAATATTCCTGTAAATTTCGTACCTGGGGGATATCTATAGTATGCCTGTAAAGGGGCGCATGTTTCCCGTGTTTAGAACAGTCTGACAGCAAAATGACATTTCAAAGGAAAAAAAGTCATTTAAAACTACTCGCAGCTATTAATGAATTGCCAGTCCGACAATACACATAAAAGTTCATTGATAAAAACGGGATGGGAATTCCCCACAGGGGAACCCCGAACCAAAATGTAAAAAAAAAATGATGTGGGGGGTCAGGCCTTTCAGGTCTGGTATGAATATTAAGGGGAACCCCGGCCAAATTAAGAAAAAAAAAAATGGCATGGGGTCCCCCTCAAAATCTATACCAGACTCTTCAGGTCTGGTATGGATTTTAAGGGAAACCCCGCGCCAAAATTAAAAAAAAGGCATGGGGTCCCCCCAAAAATCCATACCAGACCTTTATCCGAGCACGCAACCTGGCAGGCTGCAGGAAGAGAGGGGGGACGAGAGAGCACCCCCCTCCTGAACCGTACCAGGCCACTTGCCCTCAACATTGGGAGGGTGCTTTGGGGTAGCCCCAAAAAACACCTTGTCCCCATGTTGATGGGGATAAGGGCCTCATCCCCACAACCCTTGCCCGGTGGTTGTGGGGGTCTGCGGGTGGGGGGCTTATCGGAATCTGGAAGCCCCCTTTAACAAGGGGACCACCAGATCCCGGCCCTCCCCGCTGTGTGAAATGGTAAGGGGGTACAAAAGTATCCCTACCATTTCACAAAAAATTGTCAAAAATGTTAAAAATGACAAGAGACAGTTTTTGACAATTCCTTTATTTAGATGCTTCTTCTTTCTTCTATCTTCTTTCTTCTATCTTCTATCTTCTATCTTACTTCAGTTTCTTCCTCCATCTTCTTCTTCTTCTGGTTCTTCTGGTTCTTCCTCCAGTTTTCTCGTCCGGCATCTTCCTCCGCGGCATCTTCTTCCCTTCTTCTCCTAAGGCCGCTCACTGGCACAGCTGAAGGAATCCTTTAAATTTGAATAGAACGATTCCACTACTTGGCACCTGGGGATAAACCTCACTCCCAAGTTTGAACAACTGTACTCTGCTAACTATCCCCCCATGTACCAGAAACTAGAAACTGACCCCAAAGCTTGGGCTCAACATGAACTCTCCTGGTTGGGCAGAATTAACTCCCTTTAAAATGACTCTCCTCCCGAGAATTTTATATATTTTCCGCTCCCTCCCAATTCTAATCAGGAAGGACCACTTGGGCTCATTCCAAAGCAAAATTGTTAAATGTGTCTGGGGGAAGTCGGACACTGATTCTCATGACATACACTATTCAGAATAAGGACTAGAGGGGGGTTTGGGCCTTCAAACCTGCTCTGGTACTTACATGCTGCAAGACTAGCTCAGCTTTCCATAGTATATTCCGAGATGGTCAAGCCAGGCTGGGTGAAAGACATTGAAAGACAAGTGGTTCCCTTATATACCCTAGACTATCTCTTATGGAGCCCACCTTCAAATCGCCCTCCTATCCTATCCCCCTCGCTTTCTCACTCTGTTGTCTTATGGGATAAGCTCAATCTCTGGTATCAGATAGCTCTCCTCTGGCTCACTTATTCCACAATCTGGACTTTAGCCAAGGAATGGAAATTGAGGCCTTCAAGAGGTGGTTGGATAAAGGGATGTACCAGATTGGCCACTTTTTCACCTCAGCGGGCACCATCTCGCTTCCCCACTGTGTTAGCAAACTGGATCTACCTGACTCAGAATGGTTCAGGTTCCAGCAAATATCCCATTTCCTTCCCTCTATCTGGTAGATAAAACCTAACCCCCCTCAAATAACACCCTATGTACTATGGTGTGGTCAGGTCATGGAGCAGAGGGGAGGAATATCCATAATTTACTCGCCACTTGCTCAAACCCAGTCAAAGTCCCCCTATACTGATTCAGTGTGTGTGAATGCGCTACCCCTATAGTAACCACCACTTGTTCCCTTCCTATTAATCCGAAGGAATCACTTACATAAAATAAAATACAAAATCATATGCATAATCTTATAGCTCTAAATCAAACAAAAAAAAATCAAACAAAAAAAATATAACCATATATTGTCCAGTACATAAAAAAATCCTTCAAACGTGCTGCCAAAAAAGTCCTTTGGTAGTTAATTGTGACTGGCGTGCTCCTATGTTCCTTCAGTGATCATATGTGACTGAGTGAAAAACCTCCACCATTCAGATTGGCCACTCACCAGATGCTTAATAAAGATGCGCCTTTGGTTCATTCAAGGGATAACCACTCCACCTGTGTAACACTCCTCACCGGCTAAACTTGGACTCCAATGTTCCTCATTGGAGAGCATAAGGGATAAAAAACGATCATAGCGCAATATGCTTGAACTATTTATTTAAAATTACAGGAAAAATATCAACTCACATTTAAAAGTGCCCTCGAGCTGGCACAAAGCTTATCCAGCAGTTATGGACGGGTACTGGGCTGTTTGCATGGTCCGCCTGGTGTTGTATTGCGGCCTCCACGCTCGGCTTGCGCTCCAATCCTCGTTCCCGTTCACGTCCGGTCACCTGATGTGAAAAAACTCCCAGCAGCCTCTACGCGTTTCGCATCATAGAATGCGTCATCAGGAAGCTGCCGTATGATTGGTTCACGTTCTATTTATATTGCGTGCGGCCGGAAGTAGATGTTCCGCCATTTTAACTAAGGTTCTATTCCCATCTGTGACTTCCTTCCTTATATCGCCATTTTAACTAAGGGCTTAGCCCATTTTATATATCCTAGATATACATAGCCATTTTCCCTTTACTATCTTTACTTGAATTAAATGTTTGGATGTCTTTGTGGTCTAAATTTTGACCCATCTATACCTGCTGGGGAGGCTTTTTACAAATCCTTAAACATATCACACATATATAAAACATTTTGTATATTTTACCCATTCCGCTCTAAATGTTGATCCATCAGCAATATGGAACAGCAAAAAACTTTTTTTGTTGTTCTTTAAGAATTAACTTAAAATATACATACAACCCCTATTTTCCTTTATTTCATCACGTTTATAATGGTTCTAACCATACAGAAATCAAAAAATACTATAAAAATAAAAAGTAAAAAAATAATAATAAATAATAAATCAAATATAAAATAAAATAAAATAAAATAAAATAAAATAAAAATAAAAAATAAATAATAAATAAAAATAAAAATAAAAATAAAAATAAAAATAAAATAATAAAAAATAAAAAATAAAAAATAAATAATAAAAAATAAAAAATAAAAAATAATAAAAAATAAATAATAAAAAATAAAATAAAATAAAAAATATAAAGTAAAATAAAAAATGAAAAATAAAAAATAAAAAAGTAAAAAATGAAAATAAAAAATAAAAAATAATAAAATAAAATAAAATAAAAAATATAATAAATAAAAAAATATAAAAAAATGAAAAATAATAAAAAATAAAAAATAAAAAATAAATAATAAATAAAATAAAAAATAATAAAAAAAAAAAAAAAACAAAGAAAAAAGAAAAATGGATGTACTAATAATTTTCCAGATAGCAGTTGATGTCAAGTTCCATGTTCAACCCCTTTGGCCTCATTGTGTCCATTTTGTATATCCAATGGGTTTCATTTCTTGACACCTCCCTTCTCCTGTTGTTGTTTCTCCAGTTTTTTTTTTATTCTATCTATTCCATAGAACTTTAGATGTTGGGGGTTCCTACCGTGCACATACCTGAAGTGTTTGGATACACTGTGGTGTTTGAATCCTTTTTTAATGTTTCTAACATGTTCTCCTATTCTTACTGATAGGGCTCTGGTTGTTCTACCCACGTACTGCAGTCCACAACTGCACTCCAGTACGTAGGTTACATGAGTGCTACAACATGTTATAAGTTTATCAATTTTATAGGTTAGCCCATTACTACTTGACCTGAAGTCCCCCTATCTAAAGTCCCCCTATATGCTAGCTTGGGAAACTGACCTCCAGGAACAATGGGAACATGGCATAGGGCCTTCTCAAGATCTTATAAAGGTATACCCAACACTTCCCTAACAGAAGCTAGCCTGAAAGCTCTTATCAGATGGTACATGACTCTGTTAAAACTCTCCAATATCTATCCTTCAGTATCCCCTCTATGTTTCAGAGGATGTCAGATGATAGGATCCATGTTACACATATGGTGGGACTGTCCCAAAATCTGAAGTTTTTGGAACTTGTTCTCCTGTTAACAAGCTGGCTGGTCTACAGAGGACAAGGCCGGAGGGAGGACCCCTCTTGCACAGCTAGCTCGCCTTGGGGGTGCAGTTGGTGGGTGGGTCTTGGGTACCCCCTCGAGTCACCCTAATATTAAATTATTACTACCCTTAACTTACTGGCTTTTCAACAGCTTTGCTACAGACAAATAACTCCAGTCATATCCTTTACTTCTCTCTCTAGTCTCTATGGATGTTACCTTTGTGTTTTTTATGTCATTGCATTAAAATGCTTTGTTACCTTTATGAAAATTAATAAAAATCTTTGAAAAAAGAATTAAATTTTTTTCTTGGATTTAGATACATTAGTTATAGCAAACTGAGAAGTTTATGGGAGGCGAATCTGGTATTTTATGCCTGCTTCAAGGCCAATTTGCAAGCTTTTGCTAAAAAAAATGCATTTGTAACTGGGCACTGCCATGGGGGATATGTACAAATGCAAAAAAACTATTTTAACAGCTTCCCATCCACCATTAGTACCTTGTCCCTCATACTGGAGCAGTGATATCAGGATCATGGATGCAGCTGTAGCCATGATCCTGGTATTGTTCTTTAAAGCAGATGATGAGCTTTCTAGTAAAGTGATTCAAGTGGCTCAACAGCCGCTAGATTATTTTTACAGGCAGTGAATGAGGGCTCCCCTGCTGTCACCCTCGCCTCTCCCGAGCTCTCCCATTTCATCAAGCAGCCATGGACTGGTATAATCTGTTGCATTGGATGCACTAGGAATAGTGCCTCCTCCTCTGTGATGAAATTGGAAGAGACAAAGATTTTGTCACTTCCAGTTTGAGTTTGTTTGTTTACAAGTCGTTAACAGCTTGTAAAGCAGTCAATCAAACTAATATAAGATACTTTGGAGGACAGAAGAGAGATCTGGGGTGTAATCGACTCCAGATCTCTCCATAAGAAGGAACTGTCTTGGCCCATGCTATCACAAGGGGAAAAAAAGTAAAAAAATAAATAAAATAAATAATAAAATACAAAAATATAAAATAAACAAAACCCCAGAGTGAGAGCAATAATTCTAGTGCTAGACCAAATATTTAACTCTAAACTGCTAATCTTTAAAACTTTGTGTTGGTCTATCACATAAAATCCCAATAAAATACATTTACCTATTTAGTTATAACATGACAAAATCTGAAAAATTTCAAAGGGTATGAATACTTATTCAAGGTACTGTATATTATTGCCAAAATATGGTGAAGGCAATATTTGAGTAATGATGTTACCACTATCCCCCCAATTTGTTTATATGGCTGATGACAGCTTCAGGAGCTGTTATTTGGCTTTTTGTAATGTTGAGATCAGTCATCTGTGGTGGATTGTGGGTTTTTTTTTTCCTGGCAAATCAGCAGGCTGCAGTCATCGTTATTGACAAAGGATTTACAACAAACAACATTTTGTAGGGATTTTATTTTATTTAAAAACAAAAAAACTCTACACCAATAAACACAAAAAACTACCCACAATGTGTGAAAATGTGTTATAAATCACATCAATTTAGCATTAAAAAAATATATAAACAGAATGCTGTTAACATAAATACCCACATACAGACATTAATAATAATCTAAAACCATACATGTTAAAGTGCTACCCTCCGTGTTCATAAACATAAAACATACAGTAGGTAGCGTCCTTTTAAATCTACAATACACCACATACAATTTATGTTTAAAATAAAGTCCCAAAAAGTCCTTTTTATAGTAAAAATAATAAATTGATCAAAAGTCCACAAAATTGCTTGTGAAAACAAAAATTCCTAGTTCTCTTGTGCCAGAATGCAAGCAAACCAATCCAGCCATGACCACCAGAAAATATAGCTAAACGCCTTACCCTGTAATATGACCCCTACATTACAAGGGGGTCAAATAGCGTTTGTTGTTATACCACCATTCTACGTTCCTTTCTGCTCCAGATCCGCTCTGGTGTCTTTCCCAGGATCCCATAGTCAACTCACATGGATGGTTTCCAGAGCATACATCCAACAACACAGGACCATGGGGCCACAGGTATTCAGCCACTCAAGCCGCTACACCTCTTCTCACATGGACCATATAATTAAAAAAGAGGCACACTGCACATAGCTTGATACTGTTTAAAAACTTCTATTTAATATTAGTGTAAAAGTTTTCAAAAAAAGTGTGTATGCAAAATCACCAAATATGGAAATAATACTTGTGATATACAAAATGGTGCTATTAGCATCAGTAACCAGCGTGCATGAGCGAAAACATAGTAATGTCAGACACTGACATAATGACATAATGTCTTCTGGGGAAATGCTTCCATTTGCAGGTTCCTCTACATATATTTGGATCCAATGCAATAGTTAGGGATAATGATACTCCCCAATATGGAGTAAGATATTTTCTATGAACCTGCTATTTAATAGTAACCTTTGTAATATTATTTTTCTTTTTCTGTTACTACTTTTGATATAATTACTGTTCTTTGCACTTGCTACTCTTTTTCGCCAAACATTTTGATTACTTTCCCACCATTAGTAGACATTTTACTATGGTAGAGGGGTTGTCTTGGATGTTATTTATCGTTTCCTTTTCAGCTGTCATACTTCTTTCTAAAGAACTATAGCAACATTTAGCAGTTGTTAGCTGTATAAACTGTCAAACATTTAAATGCAATATGGAAAGATAGATAGATTCTGAGGGGTTGTGTTTATTGCTATGTATGCTAAAACTATGTCAAAGTGATATTTGACTTGTCCCAGTCCTGTTGTCAAACTGCCATATACTATAATTTAGTAACCAAGTGTTTCACCTCAAAAATTAAAAAAACATTGGCACATACAACCCCAGGTATCACATTCAGAAATGATCAGTCAATATGAAGTGCCCTACCTAGTCACTACTCAAAATAAGGCAGAGGTAAACCATGTAGATTGATACCACATGGGACATACAGGTGTTGGTCTTGGCCATACTGTAGATACATCAAAAAGAGAAATTTTGACACCACATAGTGGTAACAATGACACGCTTAAGCATTTCTGAAATCATAATACGATAGGACTAGTTTATTACATAGTTACAAAAAACACACAAGTCTAGTTCAACCAAAAACACACATCTAGTCCGACCAATAAAAGGGGAAAAAATCCTTTAAAAAAAATACAATCCCATCTACACAATCCTATACCCACAGTGGATCCAAAGGAAGGCAAAAAAAAACCCAATTTGCTCCGTCACAGGAAAAAATTCCTTCCTGATCCCCCCAGAGGCAATCGGATATTCTCTGGATCAATTTTACCTATAAATTTTAGTATCCAACTATATTATGCACATTCAGGAAACAATCCAGGACTGTTTTAAAGCAATCTACTGAGCTGGCCAGAACCAGCTTTTGAGGGAGTCTATTCCACATTTTAAAAGCTCTTACTGTGAAGAAACCTTTCTGTATTTGAGATTAAATCTTTTTTTCCTCTTTTTTTTATTTTATTATTTTTTTATTATTCCTCAAGTAACAAAAAGAAATACAACACCGTAAAACATGATATGGTGCCTTACATTTCATAAAATCTGTTATTACTTCCCTCTGCCTCCCCTATCCCCCCTCACCCACACCACCTAATCGTTAGTTGTGCAAGTACTTCTATTAGTTGCAAAGTCTCGGGGGGGGGGGAGGAAAGAGGACACTCCTGGGGATAAAAAAAAAACAGCACAGGGGAGAAAGATGTCCAGAGTCTTATAAGGAAGAGGAGTAGAAACAGAGGTGGGTGGTGGGGAGCGAGAAAAAAAAATCCTTCTGCTCCCCACCACCCCCCCTATGGGGGACATCCCACCTCGTCCAGCCAAGGCCTCCAAATTCTCTCAAACTTCCTGTAATTGCCTTGCCTAATAAATGCCACTCTCTCACACCAAACTATTGAGTTGATGGTCTCAACTCTTCACAGTTGGGGGGGTCTGTGTCTGCCATTTCTGTGCAATTAATTTTCTCGCCTGGAATAGGCATCTCAACACTACTTCAATGGTGCCAGTCGGAATTCTATCTTCCTCCATATTTCCTAATAGACATGTCTTGGCCGCCGGTTCTAATGTAGTCATGAAGATTTTATTTATCCTAACTATTACCTCCACCCAATATCTAAATATCTTCGGACACTTCCACACCATGTGTATGAAATCTCCTGTCGCCTTGCACCTGGGGCACTCATCGTTTTGTCTCCACCCAAGTTTAAACTTTTTTTAGGGGTGTAGTAGACTCTATGTATTAACCACTTTAGCCCTGGAAGAATTTACCCCCTTCCTGAACAAAGCACTTTTTGCGATTTGGCACTGCGTTGCTTTAACTGACAATTGCGCGGTCGTGCGAAGTGGCTCCCAAACACAATTGACGTCCTTTTTTCCCACAGATAGAGCTTTCTTTTGGTGGTATTTGATCATCTCTGCGGTTTTTATTTTTTGCGCTATAAACAAAAAAAGTGTCAATTTTGAAAAAAATGCATTCTTTTTTACTTTTTGTTATAATAAATATCACTAAAAATATAAGAAAAAAAAAAAAAAAAAAATTTCCTCAGTTTAGGCTGATAGGTATTCTACATATTTTTGGTAAAAAAAAAATTGCAATAAGCGTTTATTGATTGGTTTGCGCAAAAGTTATAGCGTCTACAAAATAGGGGATAGTTTTTTGGCATTTTTATTGATTTTTTTTTTTTTACTAGTAATGGTGGCGATCAGCGATTTTTATCATGACTGCGACATTATGGCGAACACATTGGACAATTTTGACACATTTTTGGGACCACTGGCATTAATACAGTAATCAATGCTAAAAAAATTGCACTGGCAGTGAAGGGGTTAACCACTAGATGGCGCTGTAGGGGTTAAGTGTGTCCTAGGGAGTGTTTCTAACTGTGGGGGGGGCTGTGTGTTACACTACACTGATCGCCGCTCCCAATCAGAGGGAGCGGAGATCAGTGACAGTGTCACTAGGCAGAACGGGGAAGTGCTTGTTTACATTAGCATCTCCCCGTTCTTCCCCTCTGTGAGATGATCGCGGGTATCCCCGCTGACACCGGGTCCGCGGGTATCCCCACGGACATTGGGTCAGCGGGACCCGCGATCGTGGTCACGGAGCTCCCGGCGGCCTCCCGCGAGCTGCCTCTTAAAGGGCAACGTACAGGTACATTAATCTGCCTGTACGTGCCCTTCTGCTGCAGTATATCTGCATGAGGTGGTCAGGAAGTGGTTAAGAACAAGTGGGATACTCTCTGTGAGGGAAAAATCAAAGCTAATACTCTTTGTTCTAAGGTCTTATCCCATTCTGCTGTAGTCATTACCCCCACATCTACCTCCCATCCCGCTCTGCTCTTGAAAGGTCCTACTCGGCTTATTATTCTAGTCCCCAATCTAGCATATAATTCGGAGATTAGTCCTTTGGATGTGCCTGACTTAATTATTTTTAGGAGAGTGGGGATCTGAATCCATTCAATTGTCTGTGACCTGAACTGCACTTGAATGGCGTGCCTAATCTGGAGACATTTATAAATGAGCCATTTGATATGTTAAATTCCCGTCTTAGATCTAGAAATGTTTTCATAGAATTGCCCTCAAAATTGGATTAGTCAGTTAATGCCCTGACTCCCCCATTCCCTGGGTTTCTTTATACTCTTTACTTCCACCAAATTTTTATTGTTCCATAAGGGGGTATATTCTGTTACCCCCTTGTACCCCATTAATGTCTTCATTACCTGCCATACTTTACCAACTAATTTTATCATCGGGCATCTATGGATAAATGAATCTGCCTTCAATACCTCCACTAATATCTTATACGGGCCCCCGTTATCATCATTCTGTTGCTGGAACTCCCACCTTCAGGGCTCCGCAGCCCACTAGATGTTGCAGCTGGGCTGCTAGGAAATATGCTCTTGTGTGCAGGACTGCCATATCCCCTTGTTTGATTGGTAATTGCATAGTTTGCAGACTAATCCTGGGTTGGCCCTTTTTCCAAACAAGTTCCCTGAAAAGGGATTCTATTTTTTTAAACCACTTTTGGCCTATCCAAACCAGGGAGTTGTGAAGCAAGTATAATATCTGCGGTAGCCATATCATCTTTTTTAGATTACACCACCCTGCTACAGATAAAGGGAGTCGGCTCCAGATATTTCCTTTTTGCTTTAATTTAAGTAGTAGTGGGGCTAAATTATTATTAACATACTGATTTATATCGCTCGTGATCCAAACACCCAGATATTTCAGCTTTGCAACTACTTTTAGGTGGGGAGTTCCAGGCGGTATCTGGTTACCAGTGGGTCAACCAGTAGCAAGGCTGACTTCTCCCAATTGATAACCAGACCAGAAAATCATCCGAACTCTCCAACCATTTGTATTACTGTATTTAATGAGGTTTCAACATCTCCATGGAAGAACAGAACATCACCTGCGAACAGTTCTATCCTGTCCTCCCCGTCTGTCTCCAGAACCCCTGTATGTCTAGTATTGATCTAGTCATAATTGCTAGTGGTTCCATCGCAAGGGCAAACAATAAGGGGGACAAAGGGCAACCCTGCCTCGTCCCTCTCTCCAACTGGAACAATTCTGAATATTCATTATTGATTTATATTTTTGCTCTTGGTTCGTTATAAAGTATTTTCACCCATCTGATAAAGGAAGGCCCAAATCCAAATCTCTCTAGCACCCTCCATAAGTAGTTCCATTCCAAGCTATTGAAGGCTTTAGCGGCATATATGGCTAATATGGCCCTAGAGCCTACATCGTCTGTTGGAATCGACATATTTAAGAATACTCTTCTGATGTTGACACTAGTCGACCTGTTGGGAATGAAACCCGATGTATAAGATTTTGGATACATCCATTTAGACGGGTTGCTAGTACTTTGGCAAGAATTTTTATATCAGTGCATACTAATGAGATTGGGCGATAAGAGGAAACATCTAATTGATCTTTCCCCTCCTCGTGTATCACAGTAATAGTGGCTTCCGAAAGCTTAATTGGTTAATGCCCACCTCAATGTGTTTAGCAGTTCTGGAAGTAGTACCTCACCGTATAATTTGTATATTTCTATTGGAAGCCTGGTGATTTTTGACTGGACACTGCTCGCTGTAGTTCATATAGGGTGCTTCTATATCTATTTTATCCTTCTCTGTCAGGGTAGGATTTGTTATCCCCTGAAGAAAACCATCCATTTTTTCACTCCCAGCTCCCCTATTAGATTTATACAGAGATTTGTAATATTCAGGAAATGTATATATTATCTATGTCGCGTCAGTAGAGATTTCTCCACTTGGTGTCCTAATCGCCAAAACAGTAGAGGGGGGGTATTGGATCTAATCAGGAGGGACAACATAAGGCCCATTCTCTACCCTTCTCCAAAATGGTGCTGTCTCTGGAATATTCCTCTGTTCTCTATCCTCCTTGTAATGGCCATTTAATTAATGTGTTGCCTATCTAGCCATTCCCTTTGCTTGTCTGGGGTTGGATCTTCGATATATCGCCTCTCTGCCTGTATTGCCTAATTTCTAATATTTCTTTTCCACTCCCTAGATTTCCCCTTGGCTCTTGCCACTTGTTAAATCAAGAGGCCTCTGAGATAGGCCTTCAAGGAGTTCCCAAAAGACTCCCGCCGGTGCCATGCCTGTATTAATTTGCACAAATTCATTCAATCCAGTCACTACTCCTCAAGTTGTCAATCAATTCCAGCCAAGCAGGCTAATTTTCCATTCCCCTGGATGGGTTTTGTCCCCTATCTTTATTGTCAACACAAGCGGGGAGTGATCTGAGACTTCTCTTGGACCATACTCTTGTTCCTGACCAACGGTGTTGTTTCCCTATTGCCTAGAGCCATGTCTATTCTGGAGAGAGTGAGGTAGGAGCTTGAGAAGCAGGAGTATTACCGTTCCTGTGGATAGCGTGTTCGCCATATGCCATATGTCACAAATTGAGATAGCCGACCCACCCTGCTATATTGGGCCTATTTCCTGGTGGAAATCTGTCTAGACTCTTATCTAAGACTTCATTGAAATCTCCTATTACTGGGGTTCCTACTTTATCCAATGTGAACTCTAATGCCCTGTACACACATTTGGATTTTCCAATGGAAAAAGTGCGATTGGATTTGGTCAGACCCCAAAGCACCCTCCCCATGTTGAGGGCATGTGGCCTGGTACGATTCAGGAGGGGGGCACTCTCTCATCCCCCCTCTTTTTCTGCGGCCTGCCAGGGGGTCTGGTATGGATTTGCCGAGACCCGACATTACAGCTGCAATCAGTTTTAAATGTCAATTTTTCCTTTATAAATGCCATTTTGCTGTGGTACTGTTCTAAACACAGGAAAAATGTGGCACTTTGCAGGCATACTATAGACATCCCCCAGGCACGATATTTAAAGGAATATTTCATTTTTATTGTTTCACTTTAAGCATTAAAAAAATCACTGCTCCCGAAAAAACCTCCATTTTTAAAAAAAATGTTTGCATTGATACATGTCCCCTGGGGCAGGACCCGGGTCCCCAAAAACTTTTTATGACAATAACTTGCATATAAGCCTTTAAAATGAGCACTTTTGATTTTTCATGTTCGTGTTCCATAGACTTTAACAGTATTCATGTGTTCTGCTGAATTTTTTGCCTGTTCGCATGTTCTGGTGCCAAGAAGTGTTCGGCTCATCCCCATACACCACTAATAACCTTAGACCATTCAGAGTATGAATCATTAACCACTACTCTCAGAATTCAGTATTTTAGCCAGTTTTCTATTCATTTACAAACCGATTTACCAGGCTTGTGGACTTTACTTTGCACATTAATTGTGTTTGGGGAACTGTGTCAAATGCTTTTGCTAGTATACCACGTCCACAGCCACTCTGTCCAAGATTTTACTTACCTCCTCACAAAAAGAAATCAGATTTGTCTGACAACTTCTGTCTTTCAGAAATCCATGCTATCTGTTGCTTAAGTTATTTTTTCCAACAAGAACTCATCTATGTGGTCTTTTATTATATCTTTACATTTATAGAAGTTAAACTAACAGGTCTATAGTTACTTGATAAAGACTTTGATCCCCATTTCAAAAATAGGCACCACATTGGCCTTATGCCAATCGAGTGGTACTATGCCAGTCATTAAAGAGTTCCTAAAAATGAGAAACAATGGCTTTGAAATAACAGAGCTCAATCCTTTTTGGATCCGTGGGTGTATGCCATCTGGTCCAGGTGCTTTATTTACCATTATTCTGTCTAAATATTTCTGGACCATATCAATTTTGAGCCATTGTGGATCATTTGGGGCTGTGTTAATACCATACACATTTTGGACATGAGCTCCCCCATGCTTCTTTGTATACACAGAGCTGAAGAAGGTATTACATAAATTTGCCTTCTCTTTGTCCCCAGTGACCCATTCTACATTATTTTGTAAAGGGCCTACATGCTCAGACCTGATGTTTTTACTAATAATATATTTGAAGCATTTTTGGGGGTTTGTCCTACTATCTTTTACAATCTGTTATTCATTTTGAATTTTAGCATCCTTGATTTCCTTTTTACCTATTCTGTCATTATATTTGTAACATTTAAACAATGATAGTGTTCCTATATTTTTGAAAAGCTCTTATGTGTATGTACTGTATATGTACAGTACATTGCATGCATCCTTCATTGTAAGATTCTGAAAAAAAAAATTACTTTTACCAGACGCCCTCTGTTTAGATTTTGCTAATCCATTAAATGTGCATTGTTACTACATTGAACGGTGTGGCTCACTTTTTCATAGCCAGTGTTCTAAAAATAAACATTGGATTCTGCATAGCATTTTGTCTGTTTGCTGGAAATACATCAGTGCTGAAACAATATGTTTACAACTCTGGTATACCTAGCTTAAATCTACAGAGAATGCATTTTTGTATTACCTCTTGAAATCAGTAACACAGAACATTTGTTCTTAATCATGATGGCTGCAAACAGAAGTGGAAATATTCTGGGATTTATGGCAGTCTCTGGGGCTCTTTTTAAGTCCCAACACAATTATTTTGAAAAGTGATGTTTGTTGTGTCTAGGTTTTTGTGTCAGCTTGTAGCCTTTGTGGCATTACAGGCTCTCATATCTATGCTACAGGAAGAAAGCATGCAGGCTCTCTAGAGTTCACTCTCTGCACCTATAGAAACCATGTTTGAAAAGCAGCAGCCTTCAGTAAATCTGTCAGCATATTTGACACCTTAACCAAACAAATTTTAGCTAATAATTGAAGAATAGACAGGCCTCATTTTTTCATCAAGCGTCCAGAAAACTGTCACATGTCATACACTATGTAGCACTAACTATAACTAATTTTGTTTTACATAGCTTTAAGCAAAATGCATACAGATAAACTTTTTCTAAAAATATGATACTCAAATGTTAAATTTCTACACCATGATAACAACAAAACTATTCTAGACTTGAAGCAGCATTCCTTCTTTGAATCAACTTAACCTAGACAATATTAATATTCAAGATGCATTCCAGGCTATACATATAAAAAAAATATATATATATTATAAATATACATTCATTGAGTGCTACCATACTTCTCTTTACTGCACCGGCTCTGCCATTAGAGTGTGCATGTATGTATGTTTAAAAATATAAAATAAATTTATATACACACACGCACACATGTGTGTTTAAGCTTTGGGGTGCACACCCTAATGCAATAGGCTGCGCACACTTATGTATATATATATTGTATATACAGTATCTCACAAAAGTGAGTACACCCAAAACTAAGATTGATATAATTCATGAGGAGATCGCCAATGCGCAAAAACCTCCCCCATGCAACACCCCATGTCCACAGACACAATCATTACTTCCCTCATTCAACCCTGCTACTATTACTGAGGTTGCTAAACTTTTATCTAGCACTCATCTAACCACCTGTTCCCTGGATCCTGTTCCCTTGCAAATGCTACGCTCACCCTCTGACTAGATTCTACACTCTCTAACTCACATTTTCAACCTCTCCCTCTCTTGTGGCATCTTCCCAAACTCTCTAAAACATGCGCTAGTCACCCCCATACTTAAAAAGCCCTCACTGGACCCCACCAATCTCAACAAATTACGTCCCATCTCCTTACTCTCCTTATCCTCCAAACTTCTTGAAAGACTGGTCTACAACCGACTAAGCGACCATCTGACCATGAATAAACTTCTTGATCCCCTTCAGTCCGGTTTTTGCCCTCAACACTCCACGGAAACTGCTCTCCTTAAACTCTCAAATGACCTACTAATGGCTAAAGCCAATGGACACTATTCTGTACTACTTCTCCTGGATCTCTCTGCTGTCTTTGACACAGTGGACCACCCCCTCCTCCTCAAAAAACTCCACTCCTTTGGTCTCCCTGACTGTACTCTTCGCTGGTTCTCATCCTACCTATCCCACCGCTCCTTCAGTGTCACTTACAACTCTACTTCCTCCTCTCCTTTTCCTTTCTCCGTTGGGGTCACCCAACGTTCTGTTCTTGGACCTCTCTTTTTCTCAATCTACACCACCTCCTTGGGTCAGTTGATTGCCTCCCACGGCTTTAAATATCATCTCTACGCTGATGACACCCAAATCTATCTCTCCACCCCCCAGCTGTCTCCATCTGTCTCCTCACGCATTACCAACTTACTAGCAGACATATCAGCCTGGATGTCACATCACTTCCTCAAACTCAACCTATCCAAAACTGAGCTCATGATATTTCCTCCCTCAGGTGCCACTTCCCCTGATTTCCCTGTCAATATCAACGGCTCAACTATCAACCCATCTCCCCACGCCAAGGTCCTAGGTGTAATCCTGGTCTCTGAACTAACCTTTCGACCCCACATTCTATCACTATCCAAAGCTTGCCGCCTCAATCTCCGCAACATCTCCAACATACGCCCCTTCCTAACCAATGTCACCACAAAGCTTCTAATCCACTCCCTGGTCATCTCCTGCCTCGACTACTGCAACCCCCTCCTCATTGGTTTACCTCTAAATAGGCTATCCCCACTTCAGTCCGTCATGAACGCTGCTGCCAGGCTCATCCACCTCACAAACCGCTCAGCGTCTGCTACACCCCTCTGCCAATCCCTCCATTGGTTGCCACTCAGTCACTTAATTAAATTCAAGATACTAACTATAACTTACAAAGCCATCCACAACCTGGCCCCCAGCTACATCTCTAACCTAGTCACAAAATACCAACCTAATCATACTCTTCGCCCCTCCCAAGACCTCCTACTCTCAAACTCCCTTGTCACCTCATCCCATGCTCACCTTGAGGACTTCTCCAGAGCCTCCCCCATCCTCTGGAATGCTCTACCCCAATCCGTCCGATTTTCTCCTACTTTATCCACTTTCAGACGATCCCTGAAAACTCATCTCTTCAGAGAAGCCTATCTGGCCCCCACCTAACAACTGTACATTTATCTTCTCAATCAGCACATCACCCACAGTTATTACCTCTTGTATCTCTTGACCTTCCCTCTTAGATTGTAAGCTCTAAGGAGCAGGGCCCTCTGATTCCTACTGTATCAAAGTGTATTGTATTTGTACTGTCCACCCTCAAGTTGTAAAGCGCTACGTAAACTGTTGGCGCTATATAAATACTGTATAATAATAATAATAATAATAATACACCCCTCACAGTCAGTATCTGGTGTGACCACCATTTGCCGCACGCAGTGCAGCACATCTCCTTTGCATAGAGTTGATCAGGTTGTTGATTGTGGCCTGTGGAATGTTGCTCCATTCCTCTTCAATGTCTGTGCCAGGTTGCTGGATATTGTCAGGAACTGGAACACGCTGTTGTATAAGCCAATCCAAAGCATCCCAAACATGCTCAATCGGTGACATGTCCAGTGAGGATGCTGGCCATGCAAAAACTGGGATGTTTTCAGAGTCCAGGAATTGTGTACAGTTCCTTGCAAAATGGCGCCGTGCATTATCATGCTGCAACATGAGATGATGGTCATGGATGAATGCCACAACAATGGGCCTCAGGATCTCATCACGGTATGTCTGTGCATTCAAAATTCCATCAATAAAATGCACCTGTGTTCATTGCCCATAGCATATGCCTGCTCATACTATAACCGCACCGCCACCATGGGCCACTCAATCCACAATGTTGACATCAGCAAACCGCTCACCCACACATTGCCATACACACTGTCTGCCATCTGCCCTGTACAGTGAAAACCGGGATTCATCTGTGACGAGAACACCTCTCCAAAGTGCCAGACACCATCGAATGTGAGCATTTGCCCACTGAAGTCAGTTGATGACGATGGACTGCAGTCAGGTCGAGACCCCGATGAGGATGACGAGCATGCAGATGAACTTCCCTGAGATGGTATCAGAAACCATGAAATCAGACTGAGACAGAAGTACAGTTAAATTACATTTGTTTAATAATAAAAGTAAAAATAACAAACATAGTCAAAACATAGCCAAAGTTCAGTAACCGAAATATATAGACAGCCAAGCCAGAAGTCAGGGATCAAGTCTTGGTGTTTGTTTGCTGTTTGCTGTCTGTTGCTGTTTGCTGTCTGTTTGCTGGGTTGCATTTTGGGGGCTTTTCCTTTTAGTTTTTAATTTGCCTTTTGCTGTCACTTTTTAAATAGCTATTTTTTTTTTCTCCTGGTTTCATCAGTCTATCAATTAAGGGGTGTGGTTAATTGCTCACAGGTGCTTATTTAACTGGTTGTAGGACTCAGTCTGAGCGTGCTCAGTCTGAAGCTGTGGAGCTTGGTGTAAGTGGAGCTGGATTAAGTGGGAGTTAAAAACAAGAGTTAGATTATACAAGTCTTGGTGTTTGTTTGCTGTTTGCTGTCTGTTGCTGTTTGCTGTCTGTTGCTGTTTGCTGTCTGTTTGCTGGGTTGCATTTTGGGGGCTTTTCCATTTAGTTTTTAATTTGCCTTTTGCTGTCACTTTTTAAATAGCTTTTTTTTTCCTACTTTCATCAGTCTATCAATTAAGGGGTGTGGTTAATTGCTCACAGGTGCCTATTTAACTGGTTGTAGGACTCAGTCTGAGCGTGCTCAGTCTGAAGCTGTGGAGCTTGGTGTAAGTGGAGCTGGATTAAGTGGGAGTTAAAAACAAGAGTTAGAGTACACAAGTCTTGGTGTTTGTTTGCTGTTTGCTGTCTGTTGCTGTTTGCTGTCTGTTGCTGTTTGCTGTCTGTTGCTGGGTTGCATTTTGGGGGCTTTTCCTTTTAGTTTTTAATTTGCCTTTTGCTGTCAATTTTAAATAGCTTTTTTTTTTTTTTTCCTGGTTTCATCAGTCTATCAATTAAGGGGTGTCTTTAATTGCTCACAGGTGCCTATTTAACTGGTTGTCGGACTCAGTCTGAGCGTGCTCAGTCTGAAGCTGTGGAGCTTGGTGTAAGTGGAGCTGGATTAAGTGGGAGTTAAAAACAAGAGTTAGAGTATACAAGTCTTGGTGTTTGTTTGCTGTTTGCTGTCTGTTGCTGTTTGCTGTCTGTTTGCTGGGTTACATTTTGGGGGCTTTTCCTTTTAGTTTTTAATTTGCCTTTTGCTGTCACTTTTTAAATAGTGTTTTTTTTTTCCTGGTTTCATCAGTCTATCAATTAAGGGGTGTGGTTAATTGCTCACAGGTGCCTATTTAACTGGTTGTAGGACTCAGTCTGAGCATGCTCAGTCTGAAGCTGTGGAGCTTGGTGAAAGTGGAGCTGGATTAAGTGGAAGTTAAAAACAAGAGTTAGAGTATACAAGTCCTGGTGTTTGTTTGCTGTTTGCTGTCTGTTGCTGTGTGCTGTCTGTTGATGTTTGCTGTCTGTTGCTGTTTGCTGTCTGTTTGCTGGGTTGCATTTTGGGGGTGTTTCCTTTATTTTTTAATTTGCCTTTTGCTGTCACTTTTTAAATAGCTTTTTTTTTCCTGGTTTCATCAGTCTATCAATTAAGGGGTGTGGTTAATTGCTCACCAAAGTGCCTATTTAACTGGTTGTAGGACTCAGTCTGAGCGTGCTCAGTCTGAAGCTGTGGAGCTTGGTGTAAGTGGAGCTGGATTAAGTGGGAGTTAAAAACAAGAGTTAGAGTATACAAGTCTTGGTGATTGTTTGCTGTTTGCTGTCTGTTGCTGTGTGCTGTCTGTTGCTGTTTGCTGTCTGTTGCTGTTTGCTGTCTGTTTGCTGGGTTGCATTTTGGGGGCGTTTCCTTTTAGTTTTTAATTTGCCTTTTGCTGTCACTTTTTAAATAGCTTTTTTTTTTCCTGGTTTCATCAGTTTATCAATTAAGGGGTGTGGTTAATTGCTCACAGGTGCCTATTTAACTGGTTGTAGGACTCAGTCTGAGCATGCTCAGTCTGAAGCTGTGGAGCTTGGTGTAAGTGGAGCTGGATTAAGTGGGAGTTAAAAACAAGAGTTAGAGTACACAAGTCTTGGTGTTTGTTTGCTGTTTGCTGTCTGTTGCTGTTTGCTGTCTGTTGCTGTTTGCTGTCTGTTTGCTGGGTTGCATTTTGGGGGCGTTTGCTTTTAGTTTTTAATTTGCCTTTTGCTGTCAATTTTAAATAGCTTTTTTTTTTTCCTGGTTTCATCAGTCTATCAATTAAGGGGTGTCTTTAATTGCTCACAGGTGCCTATTTAACTGGTTGTAGGACTCAGTCTGAGCGTGCTCAGTCTGAAGCTGTGGAGCTTGGTGTAAGTGGAGCTGGATTAAGTGGGAGTTAAAAACAAGAGTTAGATTATACAAGTCTTGGTGTTTGTTTGCTGTTTGCTGTCTGTTGCTGTTTGCTGTCTGTTGCTGTTTGCTGTCTGTTTGCTGGGTTGCATTTTGGGGGCTTTTCCATTTAGTTTTTAATTTGCCTTTTGCTGTCACTTTTTAAATAGCTTTTTTTTTTTTCCTGGTTTCATCAGTCTATCAATTAAGGGGTGTGGTTAATTGCTCACAGGTGCCTATTTAACTGGTTGTAGGACTCAGTCTGAGCGTGCTCAGTCTGAAGCTGTGGAGCTTGGCGTAAGTGGAGCTGGATTAAGTGGGAGTTAAAAACAAGAGTTAGAGTACACAAGTCTTGGTGTTTGTTTGCTGTTTGCTGTCTGTTGCTGTTTGCTGTCTGTTTGCTGGGTTGCATTTTGGGGGCTTTTCCTTTTAGTTTTTAATTTGCCTTTTGCTGTCAATTTTAAATAGCTTTTTTTTTTTTTTCCTGGTTTCATCAGTCTATCAATTAAGGGGTGTCTTTAATTGCTCACAGGTGCCTATTTAACTGGTTGTAGGACTCAGTCTGAGCGTGCTCAGTCTGAAGCCGTGGAGCTTGGTGTAATTGGAGCTGGATTAAGTGGGAGTTAAAAACAAGAGTAATAGTATACAAGTCTTGGTGTTTGTTTGCTGTTTGCTGTCTGTTGCTGTTCGCTGTCTGTTGCTGTTTGCTGTCTGTTTGCTGGTTACATTTTGGGGGCTTTTCCTTTTAGTTTTTAATTTGCCTTTTGCTGTCACTTTTTAAATAGCGTTTTTTTTTTCCTGGTTTCATCAGTCTATCAATTAAGGGGTGTGGTTAATTGCTCACAGGTGCCTATTTAACTGGTTGTAGGACTCAGTCTGAGCATGCTCAGTCTGAAGCTGTGGAGCTTGGTGTAAGTGGAGCTGGATTAAGTGGGAGTTAAAAAAAAGAGTTAGAGTACACAAGTCTTGGTGTTTGTTTGCTGTTTGCTGTCTGTTGCTGTTTGCTGTCTGTTGCTGTTTGCTGTCTGTTTGCTGGTTTGCATTTTGGGGGCGTTTCCTTTTAGTTTTTAATTTGCCTTTTGCTGTCACTTTTTAAATAGCTTTTTTTTCTTTTCCTGGTTTCATCAGTCTATCAATTAAGGGGTGTGGTTAATTGCTCACAGGTGCCTATTTAACTGGTTGTAGGACTCAGTCTGAACGTGCTCAGTCTGAAGCTGTGGAGCTTGGTGTAAGTGGAGCTGGATTAAGTGGGAGTTAAAAACCAGAGTTAGAGTATACAAGTCTTGGTGTTTGTTTGCTGTCTGTTGCTGTTTGCTGTCTGTTGCTGTTTGCTGTCTGTTGCTGTGTGCTGTCTGTTGCTGTGTGCTGTCTGTTGCTGTTTGCTGGGTTGCATTTTGGGGGCTTTTCCTTTTAGTTTTTAATTTGCCTTTTGCTGTCACTTTTTAAATAGTTTTTTTTTTCTTGGTTTCATCAGTCTATCAATTAAGGGGTGTGGTTAATTGCTCACAGGTGCCTATTTAACTGGTTGTAGGACTCAGTCTGAGCGTGCTCAGTCTGAAGCTGTGGAGCTTGGTGTAAGTGGAGCTGGATTAAGTGGAAGTTAAAAACAAGAGTTAGAGTATACAAGTCTTGGTGTTTGTTTGCTGTTTGCTGTCTGTTGCTGTGTGCTGTCTGTTGCTGTTTGCTGTCTGTTGCTGTGTGCTGTCTGTTTGCTGGGTTGCATTTTGGGGGCACTTGGTGTAAGTGGAGCTGGATTAAGTGGGAGTTAAAAACAAGAGTTAGATTATACAAGTCTTGGTGTTTGTTTGCTGTTTGCTGTCTGTTGCTGTTTGCTGTCTGTTGCTGTTTGCTGTCTGTTTGCTGGGTTGCATTTTGGGGGCTTTTCCATTTAGTTTTTAATTTGCCTTTTGCTGTCACTTTTTAAATAGCTTTTTTTTTTTTCCTGGTTTCATCAGTCTATCAATTAAGGGGTGTGGTTAATTGCTCACAGGTGCCTATTTAACTGGTTGTAGGACTCAGTCTGAGCGTGCTCAGTCTGAAGCTGTGGAGCTTGGTGTAAGTGGAGCTGGATTAAGTGGGAGTTAAAAACAAGAGTTAGAGTACACAAGTCTTGGTGTTTGTTTGCTGTTTGCTGTCTGTTGCTGTTTGCTGTCTGTTGCTGTTTGCTGTCTGTTTGCTGGATTGCATTTTGGGGGCTTTTCCTTTTAGTTTTTAATTTGCCTTTTGCTGTCAATTTTAAATAGCTTTTTTTTTTTTCCTGGTTTCATCAGTCTATCAATTAAGGGGTGTCTTTAATTGCATACAGGTGCCTATTTAACTGGTTGTAGGACTCAGTCTGAGCGTGCTCAGTCTGAAGCTGTGGAGCTTGGTGTAAGTGGAGCTGGATTAAGTGGAAGTTAAAAACAAGAGTTAGAGTATACAAGTCTTGGTGTTTGTTTGCTGTTTGCTGTCTGTTGCTGTTTGCTGTCTGTTGCTGTTTGCTGTCTGTTTGCTGGGTTGCATTTTGGGGGCGTTTGCTTTTAGTTTTTAATTTGCCTTTTGCTGTCACTTTTTAAGTAGCTTTTTTTTTCCTGGTTTCATCAGTCTATCAATTAAGGGGTGTCTTTAATTGCTCACAGGTGCCTATTTAACTGGTTGTAGGACTCAGTCTGAGCGTGCTCAGTCTGAAGCCGTGGAGCTTGGTGTAAGTGGAGCTGGATTAAGTGGGAGTTAAAAACAAGAGTAATAGTATACAAGTCTTGGTGTTTGTTTGCTGTTTGCTGTCTGTTGCTGTTCGCTGTCTGTTGCTGTTTGCTGTCTGTTTGCTGGTTACATTTTGGGGGCTTTTCCTTTTAGTTTTTAATTTGCCTTTTGCTGTCACTTTTTAAATAGCGTTTTTTTTTTCCTGGTTTCATCAGTCTATCAATTAAGGGGTGTGGTTAATTGCTCACAGGTGCCTATTTAACTGGTTGTAGGACTCAGTCTGAGCATGCTCAGTCTGAAGCTGTGGAGCTTGGTGTAAGTGGAGCTGGATTAAGTGGGAGTTAAAAAAAAGAGTTAGAGTACACAAGTCTTGGTGTTTGTTTGCTGTTTGCTGTCTGTTGCTGTTTGCTGTCTGTTGCTGTTTGCTGTCTGTTTGCTGGTTTGCATTTTGGGGGCGTTTCCTTTTAGTTTTTAATTTGCCTTTTGCTGTCACTTTTTAAATAGCTTTTTTTTCTTTTCCTGGTTTCATCAGTCTATCAATTAAGGGGTGTGGTTAATTGCTCACAGGTGCCTATTTAACTGGTTGTAGGACTCAGTCTGAACGTGCTCAGTCTGAAGCTGTGGAGCTTGGTGTAAGTGGAGCTGGATTAAGTGGGAGTTAAAAACCAGAGTTAGAGTATACAAGTCTTGGTGTTTGTTTGCTGTCTGTTGCTGTTTGCTGTCTGTTGCTGTTTGCTGTCTGTTGCTGTGTGCTGTCTGTTGCTGTGTGCTGTCTGTTGCTGTTTGCTGGGTTGCATTTTGGGGGCTTTTCCTTTTAGTTTTTAATTTGCCTTTTGCTGTCACTTTTTAAATAGTTTTTTTTTTCTTGGTTTCATCAGTCTATCAATTAAGGGGTGTGGTTAATTGCTCACAGGTGCCTATTTAACTGGTTGTAGGACTCAGTCTGAGCGTGCTCAGTCTGAAGCTGTGGAGCTTGGTGTAAGTGGAGCTGGATTAAGTGGAAGTTAAAAACAAGAGTTAGAGTATACAAGTCTTGGTGTTTGTTTGCTGTTTGCTGTCTGTTGCTGTGTGCTGTCTGTTGCTGTTTGCTGTCTGTTGCTGTGTGCTGTCTGTTTGCTGGGTTGCATTTTGGGGGCACTTGGTGTAAGTGGAGCTGGATTAAGTGGGAGTTAAAAACAAGAGTTAGATTATACAAGTCTTGGTGTTTGTTTGCTGTTTGCTGTCTGTTGCTGTTTGCTGTCTGTTGCTGTTTGCTGTCTGTTTGCTGGGTTGCATTTTGGGGGCTTTTCCATTTAGTTTTTAATTTGCCTTTTGCTGTCACTTTTTAAATAGCTTTTTTTTTTTTCCTGGTTTCATCAGTCTATCAATTAAGGGGTGTGGTTAATTGCTCACAGGTGCCTATTTAACTGGTTGTAGGACTCAGTCTGAGCGTGCTCAGTCTGAAGCTGTGGAGCTTGGTGTAAGTGGAGCTGGATTAAGTGGGAGTTAAAAACAAGAGTTAGAGTACACAAGTCTTGGTGTTTGTTTGCTGTTTGCTGTCTGTTGCTGTTTGCTGTCTGTTGCTGTTTGCTGTCTGTTTGCTGGATTGCATTTTGGGGGCTTTTCCTTTTAGTTTTTAATTTGCCTTTTGCTGTCAATTTTAAATAGCTTTTTTTTTTTTCCTGGTTTCATCAGTCTATCAATTAAGGGGTGTCTTTAATTGCATACAGGTGCCTATTTAACTGGTTGTAGGACTCAGTCTGAGCGTGCTCAGTCTGAAGCTGTGGAGCTTGGTGTAAGTGGAGCTGGATTAAGTGGAAGTTAAAAACAAGAGTTAGAGTATACAAGTCTTGGTGTTTGTTTGCTGTTTGCTGTCTGTTGCTGTTTGCTGTCTGTTGCTGTTTGCTGTCTGTTTGCTGGGTTGCATTTTGGGGGCGTTTGCTTTTAGTTTTTAATTTGCCTTTTGCTGTCACTTTTTAAGTAGCTTTTTTTTTCCTGGTTTCATCAGTCTATCAATTAAGGGGTGTGGATAATTGCTCACAGGTCCCTTTTTAGCTGGTTGTAGGAATCAGTCTGAGCGTGCTCAGTCTGAAGCTGTGGAGCTTGGTGTAAGTGGAGCTGGATTAAGTGGGAGTTAAAAACAAGAGTTAGAGTACACAAGTCTTGGTGTTTGTTTGCTGTTTGCTGTCTGTTGCTGTGTGCTGTCTGTTGCTGTTTGCTGTCTGTTGCTGTGTGCTGTCTGTTTGCTGGGTTGCATTTTGGGGGCGTTTCCTTTTAGTTTTTAATTTGCCTTTTGCTGTCACTTTTTAAATAGCTTTTTATTTTTTTTCCTGGTTTCATCAGTCTATCAATTAAGGGGTGTGGTTAATTGCTCACAGGTGCCTATTTAACTGGTTGTAGGACTCAGTCTGAGCATGCTCAGTCTGAAGCTGTGGAGCTTGGTGTAAGTGGAGCTGGATTAAGTGGGAGTTAAAAACAAGAGTTAGAGTACACAAGTCTTGGTGTTTGTTTGCTGTTTGCTGTCTGTTGCTGTTTGCTGTCTGTTGCTGTTTTCTGTCTGTTTGCTGGGTTGCATTTTGGGGGCGTTTCCTTTTAGTTTTTAATTTGCCTTTTGCTGTCACTTTTTAAATAGCTTTTTTTTTTCTTTTCCTGGTTTCATCAGTCTATCAATTAAGGGGTGTGGTTAATTGCTCACAGGTGCCTATTTAACTGGTTGTAGGACTCAGTCTGAGCGTGCTCAGTCTGAAGCTGTGGAGCTTGGTGTAAGTGGAGCTGGATTAAGTGGGAGTTAAAAAAAGAGTTAGAGTATACAAGTCTTGGTGTTTGTTTGCTGTTTGCTGTCTGTTGCTGTTTGCTGTCTGTTTGCTGGTTTGCATTTTGGGGGCTTTTCCTTTTAGTTTTTAATTTGCCTTTTGCTATCACTTTTTAAATAGCTTTTTTTTCCTGGTTTCATTAGTCTATCAATTAAGGGGTGTGGTTAATTGCTCACAGGTGCCTATTTAACTGGTTGTAGGACTCAGTCTGAACGTGCTCAGTCTGAAGCTGTGGAGCTTGGTGTAAGTGGAGCTGGATTAAGTGGGAGTTAAAAACCAGAGTTAGAGTATACAAGTCTTGGTGTTTGTTTGCTGTTCGCTGTCTGTTGCTGTTTGCTGTCTGTTGCTGTTTGCTGTCTGTTGCTGTGTGCTGTCTGTTGCTGTGTGCTGTCTGTTGCTGTTTGCTGGGTTGCATTTTGGGGGATTTTCCTTTAAGTTTTTAATTTGCCTTTTGCTGTCACTTTTTAAATAGTTTTTTTTTCTTGGTTTCATCAGTCTATCAATTAAGGGGTGTGGTTAATTACTCACAGGTGCCTATTTAACTGGTTGTAGGACTCAGTCTGTGGAGCTTGGTGTAATTGGAGCTGGATTAAGTGGGAGTTAAAAACAAGAGTTAGAGTATACAAGTCTTGGTGTTTGTTTGCTGTATGCTGTCTGTTGCTGTTTGCTGTCTGTTGCTGTTTGCTGTCTGTTGCTGCTTGCTGTCTGTTGCTGTTTGCTGTCTGTTTGCTGGGTTGCATTTTGGGGGCGTTTCCTTTTAGTTTTTAATTTGCCTTTTGCTGTCACTTTTTAAATATTTTTTTTTATTCCTGGTTTCATCAGTCTATCAATTAAGGGGTGTGGTTAATTGCTCACAGGTGCCTATTTAACTGGTTGTAGGACTCAGTCTGAGCGTGCTCAGTCTGAAGCTATGGAGCTTGGTGTAAGTGGAGCTGGATTAAGTGGGAGTTAAAAACAAGAGTTAGAGTATACAAGTCTTGGTGTTTGTTTGCTGTTTGCTGTCTGTTGCTGTTTGCTGTCTGTTTGCTGGGTTGCATTTTGGGGGCTTTTCCTTTTAGTTTTTAATTTGCCTTTTGCTGTCAATTTTAAATAGCTTTTTTTCTTTTTTTTTTCCTGGTTTCATCAGTCTATCAATTAAGGGGTGTCTTTAATTGCTCGCAGGTGCCTATTTAACTGGTTGTAGGACTCAGTCTGAGCGTGCTCAGTCTGAAGCTGTGGAGCTTGGTGTAAGTGGAGCTAGATTAAGTGGGAGTTAAAAACTAGAGTTAGAGTATACAAGTCTTGGTGTTTGTTTGCTGTTTGCTGTCTGTTGCTGTCTGTTGCTGTTTGCTGTCTGTTTGCTGGGTTGCATTTTGGGGGCTTTTCCTTTTAGTTTTTAAATTGCCTTTTGCTGTCAATTTTAAATAGCTTTTTTTTTTCTGGTTTCATCAGTCTATCAATTAAGGGGTGTGGTTAATTGCTCACAGGTGCCTATTTAACTGGTTGTAGGACTCAGTCTGAGCATGCTCAGTCTGAAGCTGTGGAGCTTGGTGTAAATGGAGCTGGATTAAGTGGGAGTTAAAAACAAGAGTTAGAGAATACAAGTCTTGGTGTTTGTTTGCTGTCTGTTGCTGTTTGCTGTCTGTTGCTGTTTGCTGTCTGTTGCTGTTTGCTGTCTGTTTGCTGGGTTGCATTTTGGGGGCTTTTCCTTTTAGTTTTTAATTTGCCTTTTGCTGTCACTTTTTAAATAGCTTTTCTTTTTTTTCCTGGTTTCATCAATCTATCAATTAAGGGGTGTGGTTAATTGCTCACAGGTGCCTATTTAACTGGTTGTAGGACTCAGTCTGAGCGTGCTCAGTCTGAAGCTGTGGAGCTTGGTGTAAGTGGAGCTGGATTAAGTGGGAGTTAAAAACAAGAGTTAGAGTATACAAGTCTTGGTGTTTGTTTGCTGTTTGCTGTCTGTTGCTGTGTGCTGTCTGTTGCTGTGTGCTGTCTGTTGCTTTGTGCTGTCTGTTGCTGTTTGCTGTCTGTTGTTGTTTGCTGTCTGTTTGCTGGGTTGCATTTTGGGGGCCTTTCTTTTTTTTTTTATTTGCCTTTTGCTGTCACTTTTTAAATAGCTTTTTTTTTCCTGGTTTCATCAGTCTATCAATTAAGGGGTGTGGTTAATTGCTCACAGGTGCCTATTTAACTGGTTGTAGGACTCAGTCTGAGCGTGCTCAGTCTGAAGCTGTGGAGCTTGGTGTAAGTGGAGCTGGATTAAGTGGGAGTTAAAAACAAGAGTTAGAGTATACAAGTCTCGGTGTTTTTTTGCTGTTTGCTGTCTGTTGCTGTGTGCTGTCTGTTGCTGTTTGCTGTCTGTTGCTGTTTGCTGTCTGTTTGCTGGGTTGCATTTTGGGGGCGTTTGCTTTTAGTTTTTAATTTGCCTTTTGCTGTCAATTTTAAATAGCTTTTTTTTTTCCTGGTTTCATCAGTCTATCAATTAAGGGGTGTCTTTAATTGCTCACAGGTGCCTATTTAACTGGTTGTGGGACTCAGTCTGAGCGTGCTCAGTCTGAAGCTGTGGAGCTTGTTGTAAGTGGAGCTGGATTAAGTGGGAGTTAAAAACAAGAGTTAGAGTATACAAGTCTTGGTGTTTGTTTGCTGTTTGCTGTCTGTTGCTGTTTGCTGTCTGTTGCTGTTTGCTGTCTGTTTGCTGGGTTGCATTTTGGGGGCTTTTCCTTTTAGTTTTTAATTTGCCTTTTGCTGTCACTTTTTAAATAGCTTTTTTTTTCCTGGTTTCATCAGTCTATCAATTAAGGGGTGTGGTTAATTGCTCACAGGTGCCTATTTAACTGGTTGTAGGACTCAGTCTGAGCGTGCTCAGTCTGAAGCTGTGGAGCTTGGTGTAAGTGGAGCTGGATTAAGTGGGAGTTAAAAACAAGAGTTAGAATATACAAGTCTTGGTGTTTGTTTGCTGTTTGCTGTCTGTTGCTGTGTGCTGTCTGTTGCTGTGTGCTGTCTGTTGCTGTGTGCTGTCTGTTTGCTGGGTTGCATTTTGGGGGCTTTTCCTTTTAGTTTTTAATTTGCCTTTTGCTGTCACTTTTTAAATAGCTTTTTTTTTTTTTTCCTGGTTTCATCAGTCTATCAATTAAGGGGTGTGGTTAATTGCTCACAGGTGCCTATTTAACTGGTTGTAGGACTCAGTCTGAGCGTGCTCAGTCTGAAGCTGTGGAGCTTGGTGTAAGTGGAGCTGGATTAAGTGGGAGTTAAAAACAAGAGTTAGAATATACAAGTCTTGGTGATTGTTTGCTGTTTGCTGTCTGTTGCTGTGTGCTGTCTGTTGCTGTTTGCTGTCTGTTGCTGTTTGCTGTCTGTTTGCTGGGTTGCATTTTGGGGGCGTTTGCTTTTAGTTTTTAATTTGCCTTTTGCTGTCAATTTTAAATAGCTTTTTTTTTTCCTGGTTTCATCAGTCTATCAATTAAGGGGTGTCTTTAATTGCTCACAGGTGCCTATTTAACTGGTTGTAGGACTCAGTCTGAGCGTGCTCAGTCTGAAGCTATGGAGCTTGGTGTAAGTGGAGCTGGATTAAGTGGGAGTTAAAAACAAGAGTTAGAGTATACAAGTCTTGGTGTTTGTTTGCTGTTTGCTGTCTGTTGCTGTTTGCTGTCTGTTGCTGTTTGCTGTCTGTTTGCTGGGTTGCATTTTGGGGGCTTTTCCTTTTAGTTTTTAATTTGCGTTTTGCTGTCAATTTTAAATAGCTTTTTTTCTTTTTTTTTTCCTGGTTTCATCAGTCTATCAATTAAGGGGTGTCTTTAATTGCTCGCAGGTGCCTATTTAACTGGTTGTAGGACTCAGTCTGAGCGTGCTCAGTCTGAAGCTGTGGAGCTTGGTGTAAGTAGAGCTGGATTAAGTGGGAGTTAAAAACTAGAGTTAGAGTATACAAGTCTTGGTGTTTGTTTGCTGTTTGCTGTCTGTTGCTGTCTGTTGCTGTTTGCTGTCTGTTTGCTGGGTTGCATTTTGGGGGCTTTTCCTTTTAGTTTTTAAATTGCCTTTTGCTGTCAATTTTAAATAGCTTTTTTTTTTCTGGTTTCATCAGTCTATCAATTAAGGGGTGTGGTTAATTGCTCACAGGTGCCTATTTAACTGGTTGTAGGACTCAGTCTGAGCATGCTCAGTCTGAAGCTGTGGAGCTTGGTGTAAATGGAGCTGGATTAAGTGGGAGTTAAAAACAAGAGTTAGAGAATACAAGTCTTGGTGTTTGTTTGCTGTCTGTTGCTGTTTGCTGTCTGTTACTGTTTGCTGTCTGTTGCTGTTTGCTGTCTGTTTGCTGGGTTGCATTTTGGGGGCTTTTCCTTTTAGTTTTTAATTTGCCTTTTGCTGTCACTTTTTAAATAGCTTTTCTTTTTTTTTCCTGGTTTCATCAATCTATCAATTAAGGGGTGTGGTTAATTGCTCACAGGTGCCTATTTAACTGGTTGTAGGACTCAGTCTGAGCGTGCTCAGTCTGAAGCTGTGGAGCTTGGTGTAAGTGGAGCTGGATTAAGTGGGAGTTAAAAACAAGAGTTAGAGTATACAAGTCTTGGTGTTTGTTTGCTGTTTGCTGTCTGTTGCTGTGTGCTGTCTGTTGCTGTGTGCTGTCTGTTGCTTTGTGCTGTCTGTTGCTGTTTGCTGTCTGTTGTTGTTTGCTGTCTGTTTGCTGGGTTGCATTTTGGGGGCCTTTCTTTTTGGTTTTTATTTGCCTTTTGCTGTCACTTTTTAAATAGCTTTTTTTTTTTCCTGGTTTCATCAGTCTATCAATTAAGGGGTGTGGTTAATTGCTCACAGGTGCCTATTTAACTGGTTGTAGGACTCAGTCTGAGCGTGCTCAGTCTGAAGCTGTGGAGCTTGGTGTAAGTGGAGCTGGATCAAGTGGGAGTTAAAAACAAGAGTTAGAGTATACAAGTCTCGGTGTTTTTTTGCTGTTTGCTGTCTGTTGCTGTTTGCTGTCTGTTTGCTGGGTTGCATTTTGGGGGCTTTTCCTTTTAGTTTTTAAATTTGCCTTTTGCTGTCACTTTTTAAATAGCTTTTTTTCTTTTTTTTTTCCTGGTTTCATCAGTCTATTAATTAAGGGGTGTGGTTAATTGCTCACAGGTGCCTTTTTAACTCATTGTAGGACTCAATCTGAGCGTGCTCTGTCTGAAGCTGTGGAGCTTGGTGTAAGTGGAGCTGGATTAAGTGGGAGTTAAAAACAAGAGTTAGAGTATACAAGTCTTGGTGTTTGTTTGCTGTTTGCTGTCTGTTGCTGTTTGCTGTCTGTTGCTGTGTGCTGTCTGTTGCTGTGTGCTGTCTGTTTGCTGGGTTGCATTTTGGGGGCTTTTCCTTTTAGTTTTTAATTTGCCTTTTGCTGTCACTTTTTAAATAGCTTTTTTTTTCCTGGTTTCATCAGTCTATCAATTAAGGGGTGTGGTTTATTGCTCGCAGGTGCCTATTTAACTGGTTGTGGGACTCAGTCTGAGCGTGCTCAGTCTGAAGCTGTGGAGCTTGTTGTAAGTGGAGCTGGATTAAGTGGGAGTTAAAAACAAGAGTTAGAGTATACAAGTCTTGGTGTTTGTTTGCTGTTTGCTGTCTGTTGCTGTTTGCTGTCTGTTGCTGTTTGCTGTCTGTTTGCTGGGTTGCATTTTGGGGGCTTTTCCTTTTAGTTTTTAATTTGCCTTTTGCTGTCACTTTTTAAATAGCTTTTTTTTTCCTGGTTTCATCAGTCTATCAATTAAGGGGTGTGGTTAATTGCTCACAGGTGCCTATTTAACTGGTTGTAGGACTCAGTCTGAGCGTGCTCAGTCTGAAGCTGTGGAGCTTGGTGTAAGTGGAGCTGGATTAAGTGGGAGTTAAAAACAAGAGTTAGAATATACAAGTCTTGGTGTTTGTTTGCTGTTTGCTGTCTGTTGCTGTGTGCTGTCTGTTGCTGTGTGCTGTCTGTTGCTGTGTGCTGTCTGTTTGCTGGGTTGCATTTTGGGGGCTTTTCCTTTTAGTTTTTAATTTGCCTTTTGCTGTCACTTTTTAAATAGCTTTTTTTTTTTTTTTTGCTGGTTTCATCAGTCTATCAATTAAGGGGTGTGGTTAATTGCTCACAGGTGCCTATTTAACTGGTTGTAGGACTCAGTCTGAGCGTGCTCAGTCTGAAGCTGTGGAGCTTGGTGTAAGTGGAGCTGGATTAAGTGGGAGTTAAAAACAAGAGTTAGAATATACAAGTCTTGGTGATTGTTTGCTGTTTGCTGTCTGTTGCTGTGTGCTGTCTGTTGCTGTTTGCTGTCTGTTGCTGTTTGCTGTCTGTTTGCTGGGTTGCATTTTGGGGGCGTTTGCTTTTAGTTTTTAATTTGCCTTTTGCTGTCAATTTAAAATAGCTTTTTTTTTTTCCTGGTTTCATCAGTCTATCAATTAAGGGGTGTCTTTAATTGCTCACAGGTGCCTATTTAACTGGTTGTAGGACTCAGTCTGAGCGCGCTCAGTCTGAAGCTGTGGAGCTTGGTGTAAGTGGAGCTGGATTAAGTGGGAGTTAAAAACAAGAGTTAGATTATACAAGTCTTGGTGTTTGTTTGCTGTTTTCTGTCTGTTGCTGTTTGCTGTCTGTTGCTGTTTGCTGTCTGTTTGCTGGGTTGCATTTTGGGGGCTTTTCCATTTAGTTTTTAATTTGCCTTTTGCTGTCACTTTTTAAATAGCTTTTTTTTTTTCCTACTTTCATCAGTCTATCAATTAAGGGGTGTGGTTAATTGCTCACAGGTGCCTATTTAACTGGTTGTTGGACTCAGTCTGAGCGTGCTCAGTCTGAAGCTGTGGAGCTTGGTGTAAGTGGAGCTGGATTAAGTGGGAGTTAAAAACAAGAGTTAGATTATACAAGTCTTGGTGTTTGTTTGCTGTTTGCTGTCTGTTGCTGTTTGCTGTCTGTTTGCTGGGTTGCATTTTGGGGGCTTTTCCTTTTAGTTTTTAATTTGCCTTTTGCTGTCAATTTTAAATAGCTTTTTTTTTTTTTTCCTGGTTTCATCAGTCTATCAATTAAGGGGTGTCTTTAATTGCTCACAGGTGCCTATTTAACTGGTTGTCGGACTCAGTCTGAGCGTGCTCAGTCTGAAGCTGTGGAGCTTGGTGTAAGTGGAGCTGGATTAAGTGGGAGTTAAAAACAAGAGTTAGAGTATACAAGTCTTGGTGTTTGTTTGCTGTTTGCTGTCTGTTGCTGTTTGCTGTCTGTTGCTGTTTGCTGTCTGTTTGCTGGGTTACATTTTGGGGGCTTTTCCTTTTAGTTTTTAATTTGCCTTTTGCTGTCACTTTTTAAATAGTGTTTTTTTTTCCTGGTTTCATCAGTCTATCAATTAAGGGGTGTGGTTAATTGCTTACAGGTGCCTATTTAACTGGTTGTAGGACTCAGTCTGAGCGTGCTCAGTCTGAAGCTGTGGAGCTTGGTGTAAGTGGAGCTGGATTAAGTGGAAGTTAAAAACAAGAGTTAGAGTATACAAGCCCTGGTGTTTGTTTGCTGTTTGCTGTCTGTTGCTGTTTGCTGTCTGTTGCTGTTTGCTGTCTGTTTGCTGGGTTGCATTTTGGGGGCGTTTCCTTTTAGTTTTTAATTTGCCTTTTGCTGTCAATTTTAAATAGCTTTTTTTTTTTCCTGGTTTCATCAGTCTATCAATTAAGGGGTGTCTTTAATAGCTCACAGGTGCCTATTTAACTGGTTATAGGACTCAGTCTGAGCGTGCTCAGTCTGAAGCTGTGGAGCTTGGTGTAAGTGGAGCTGGATTAAGTGGGAGTTAAAAACAAGAGTAAGAGTATACAAGTCTTGGTGTTTGTTTGCTGTTTGCTGTCTGTTGCTGTTTGCTGTCTGTTGCTGTTTGCTGTCTGTTTGCTGGGTTACATTTTGGGGGCTTTTCCTTTTAGTTTTTAATTTGCCTTTTGCTGTCACTTTTTAAATAGCGTTTTTTTTTTCCTGGTTTCATCAGTCTATCAATTAAGGGGTGTGGTTAATTGCTCACAGGTGCCTATTTAACTGGTTATTGGACTCAGTCTGAGCGTGCTCAGTCTGAAGCTGTGGAGCTTGGTGTAAGTGGAGCTGGATTAAGTGGAAGTTAAAAACAAGAGTTAGAGTATACAAGTCTTGGTTTTTGTTTGCTGTTTGCTGTCTGTTGCTGTGTGCTGTCTGTTGCTGCTTGCTGTCTGTTGCTCTTTGCTGTCTATTTGCTTTGTTCCATTTTGGGGGCTTTTCCTTTTAGTTTTTAATTTGCCTTTTGCTGTCACTTTTTAAATAGCTTTTTTTTTCCTGGTTTCATCAGTCTATCAATTAAGGGGTGTGGTTAATTGCTCACCAAAGTGCCTATTTAACTGGTTGTAGGACTCAGTCTGAGCGTGCTCAGTCTGAAGCTGTGGAGCTTGGTGTAAGTGGAGCTGGATTAAGTGGGAGTTAAAAACAAGAGTTAGAGTATACAAGTCTTGGTGATTGTTTGCTGTTTGCTGTCTGTTGCTGTGTGCTGTCTGTTGCTGTTTGCTGTCTGTTGCTGTTTGCTGTCTGTTTGCTGGGTTGCATTTTGGGGGCGTTTCCTTTTAGTTTTTAATTTGCCTTTTGCTGTCACTTTTTAAATAGCTTTTTTTTTTTCCTGGTTTCATCAGTCTATCAATTAAGGGGTGTGGTTAATTGCTCACAGGTGCCTATTTAACTGGTTGTAGGACTCAGTCTGAGCATGCTCAGTCTGAAGCTGTGGAGCTTGGTGTAAGTGGAGCTGGATTAAGTGGGAGTTAAAAACAAGAGTAATAGTATACAAGTCTTGGTGTTTGTTTGCTGTTTGCTGTCTGTTGCTGTTTGCTGTCTGTTGCTGTTTGCTGTCTGTTTGCTAGGTTACATTTTGGGGGCTTTTCCTTTTAGTTTTTAATTTGCCTTTTGCTGTCACTTTTTAAATAGTTTTTTTTTCCTGGTTTCATCAGTCTATCAATTAAGGGGTGTGGTTAATTGCTCACAGGTGCCTATTTAACTGGTTGTAGGACTCAGTCTGAGCGTGCTCAGTCTGAAGCTGTGGAGCTTGGTGTAAGTGGAGCTGGATTAAGTGGAAATTAAAAACAAGAGTTAGAGTATACAAGTCTTGGTGTTGGTTTGCTGTTTGCTGTCTGTTGCTGTGTTCTGTCTGTTGCTGTTTGCTGTCTGTTGCTGTTTGCTGTCTGTTTGCTGGGTTGCATTTTGGGGGCGTTTGCTTTTAGTTTTTAATTTGCCTTTTGCTGTCACTTTTTAAGTAGCTTTTTTTTTTTCCTGGTTTCATCAGTCTATCAATTAAGGGGTGTGGATAATTGCTCACAGGTCCCTTTTTAGCTGGTTGTAGGAATCAGTCTGAGCGTGCTCAGTCTGAAGCTGTGGAGCTTGGTGTAAGTGGAGCTGGATTAAGTGGGAGTTAAAAACAAGAGTTAGAGTACACAAGTCTTGGTGTTTGTTTGCTGTTTGCTGTCTGTTGCTGTGTGCTGTCTGTTGCTGTTTGCTGTCTGTTGCTGTGTGCTGTCTGTTTGCTGGGTTGCATTTTGGGGGCGTTTCCTTTTAGTTTTTAATTTGCCTTTTGCTGTCACTTTTTAAATAGCTTTTTATTTTTTTTCCTGGTTTCATCAGTCTATCAATTAATGGGTGTGGTTAATTGCTCACAGGTGCCTATTTAACTGGTTGTAGGACTCAGTATGAGCATGCTCAGTCTGAAGCTGTGGAGCTTGGTGTAAGTGGAGCTGGATTAAGTGGGAGTTAAAAACAAGAAATAGAGTACACAAGTCTTGGTGTTTGTTTGCTGTTTGCTGTCTGTTGCTGTTTGCTGTCTGTTGCTGTTTTCTGTCTGTTTGCTGGGTTGCATTTTGGGGGCGTTTCCTTTTAGTTTTTAATTTGCCTTTTGCTGTCAATTTTAAATAGTGTTTTTTTTTTCCTGGTTTCATCAGTCTATCAATTAAGGGGTGTGGTTAATTGCTTACAGGTGCCTATTTAACTGGTTGTAGGACTCAGTCTGAGCGTGCTCAGTCTGAAGCTGTGGAGCTTGGTGTAAGTGGAGCTGGATTAAGTGGAAGTTAAAAACAAGAGTTAGAGTATACAAGCCCTGGTGTTTGTTTGCTGTTTGCTGTCTGTTGCTGTTTGCTGTCTGTTGCTGTTTGCTGTCTGTTTGCTGGGTTGCATTTTGGGGGCGTTTCCTTTTAGTTTTTAATTTGCCTTTTGCTGTCAATTTTAAATAGCTTTTTTTTTTTCCTGGTTTCATCAGTCTATCAATTAAGGGGTGTCTTTAATAGCTCACAGGTGCCTATTTAACTGGTTATAGGACTCAGTCTGAGCGTGCTCAGTCTGAAGCTGTGGAGCTTGGTGTAAGTGGAGCTGGATTAAGTGGGAGTTAAAAACAAGAGTAAGAGTATACAAGTCTTGGTGTTTGTTTGCTGTTTGCTGTCTGTTGCTGTTTGCTGTCTGTTGCTGTTTGCTGTCTGTTTGCTGGGTTACATTTTGGGGGCTTTTCCTTTTAGTTTTTAATTTGCCTTTTGCTGTCACTTTTTAAATAGCGTTTTTTTTTTCCTGGTTTCATCAGTCTATCAATTAAGGGGTGTGGTTAATTGCTCACAGGTGCCTATTTAACTGGTTATTGGACTCAGTCTGAGCGTGCTCAGTCTGAAGCTGTGGAGCTTGGTGTAAGTGGAGCTGGATTAAGTGGAAGTTAAAAACAAGAGTTAGAGTATACAAGTCTTGGTTTTTGTTTGCTGTTTGCTGTCTGTTGTTGTGTGCTGTCTGTTGCTGCTTGCTGTCTGTTGCTGTTTGCTGTCTATTTGCTTTGTTCCATTTTGGGGGCTTTTCCTTTTAGTTTTTAATTTGCCTTTTGCTGTCACTTTTTAAATAGCTTTTTTTTTCCTGGTTTCATCAGTCTATCAATTAAGGGGTGTGGTTAATTGCTCACCAAAGTGCCTATTTAACTGGTTGTAGGACTCAGTCTGAGCGTGCTCAGTCTGAAGCTGTGGAGCTTGGTGTAAGTGGAGCTGGATTAAGTGGGAGTTAAAAACAAGAGTTAGAGTATACAAGTCTTGGTGATTGTTTGCTGTTTGCTGTCTGTTGCTGTGTGCTGTCTGTTGCTGTTTGCTGTCTGTTGCTGTTTGCTGTCTGTTTGCTGGGTTGCATTTTGGGGGCGTTTCCTTTTAGTTTTTAATTTGCCTTTTGCTGTCACTTTTTAAATAGCTTTTTTTTTTTCCTGGTTTCATCAGTCTATCAATTAAGGGGTGTGGTTAATTGCTCACAGGTGCCTATTTAACTGGTTGTAGGACTCAGTCTGAGCATGCTCAGTCTGAAGCTGTGGAGCTTGGTGTAAGTGGAGCTGGATTAAGTGGGAGTTAAAAACAAGAGTAATAGTATACAAGTCTTGGTGTTTGTTTGCTGTTTGCTGTCTGTTGCTGTTTGCTGTCTGTTGCTGTTTGCTGTCTGTTTGCTAGGTTACATTTTGGGGGCTTTTCCTTTTAGTTTTTAATTTGCCTTTTGCTGTCACTTTTTAAATAGTTTTTTTTTCCTGGTTTCATCAGTCTATCAATTAAGGGGTGTGGGTAATTGCTCACAGGTGCCTATTTAACTGGTTGTAGGACTCAGTCTGAGCGTGCTCAGTCTGAAGCTGTGGAGCTTGGTGTAAGTGGAGCTGGATTAAGTGGAAATTAAAAACAAGAGTTAGAGTATACAAGTCTTGGTGTTGGTTTGCTGTTTGCTGTCTGTTGCTGTGTTCTGTCTGTTGCTGTTTGCTGTCTGTTGCTGTTTGCTGTCTGTTTGCTGGGTTGCATTTTGGGGGCGTTTGCTTTTAGTTTTTAATTTGCCTTTTGCTGTCACTTTTTAAGTAGCTTTTTTTTTTTTCTGGTTTCATCAGTCTATCAATTAAGGGGTGTGGATAATTGCTCACAGGTCCCTTTTTAGCTGGTTGTAGGAATCAGTCTGAGCGTGCTCAGTCTGAAGCTGTGGAGCTTGGTGTAAGTGGAGCTGGATTAAGTGGGAGTTAAAAACAAGAGTTAGAGTACACAAGTCTTGGTGTTTGTTTGCTGTTTGCTGTCTGTTGCTGTGTGCTGTCTGTTGCTGTTTGCTGTCTGTTGCTGTGTGCTGTCTGTTTGCTGGGTTGCATTTTGGGGGCGTTTCCTTTTAGTTTTTAATTTGCCTTTTGCTGTCACTTTTTAAATAGCTTTTTATTTTTTTTCCTGGTTTCATCAGTCTATCAATTAATGGGTGTGGTTAATTGCTCACAGGTGCCTATTTAACTGGTTGTAGGACTCAGTATGAGCATGCTCAGTCTGAAGCTGTGGAGCTTGGTGTAAGTGGAGCTGGATTAAGTGGGAGTTAAAAACAAGAAATAGAGTACACAAGTCTTGGTGTTTGTTTGCTGTTTGCTGTCTGTTGCTGTTTGCTGTCTGTTGCTGTTTTCTGTCTGTTTGCTGGGTTGCATTTTGGGGGCGTTTCCTTTTAGTTTTTAATTTGCCTTTTGCTGTCACTTTTTAAATAGCTTTTTTTTTTCTTTTCCTGGTTTCATCAGTCTATCAATTAAGGGGTGTGGTTAATTGCTCACAGGTGCCTATTTAACTGGTTGTAGGACTCCGTCTGAGCGTGCTCAGTCTGAAGCTGTGGAGCTTGGTGTAAGTGGAGCTGTATTAAGTGGGAGTTAAAAAAAGAGTTAGAGTATACAAGTCTTGTTGTTTGTTTGCTGTTTGCTGTCTGTTGCTGTTTGCTGTCTGTTGCTGTTTGCTGTCTGTTGCTGTTTGCTGTCTGTTGCTGTTTGCTGTCTGTTTGCTGGGTTGCATTTTGGGGCGTTTCCTTTTAGTTTTTAATTTGCCTTTTGCTGTCACTTTTTAAATAGCTTTTTTTTTTCCCTGGTTTCATCAGTCTATCAATTAAGGGGTGTGGTTAATTGCTCACAGGTGCCTATTTAACTGGTTGTAGGACTCAGTCTGAGCGTGCTCAGTCTGAAGCTGTGGAGCTTGGTGTAAGTGGAGCTGGATTAAGTGGAAATTAAAAACAAGAGTTAGAGTATACAAGTCTTGGTGTTGGTTTGCTGTTTTCTGTCTGTTGCTATGTTCTGTCTGTTGCTGTTTGCTGTCTGTTTGCTGGGTTGCATTTTGGGGGCGTTTCCTTTTAGTTTTTAATTTGCCTTTTGCTGTCACTTTTTAAATAGCTTTTTATTTTTTTTCCTGGTTTCATCAGTCTATCAATTAATGGGTGTGGTTAATTGCTCACAGGTGCCTATTTAACTGGTTGTAGGACTCAGTATGAGCATGCTCAGTCTGAAGCTGTGGAGCTTGGTGTAAGTGGAGCTGGATTAAGTGGGAGTTAAAAACAAGAGTTAGAGTACACAAGTCTTGGTGTTTGTTTGCTGTTTGCTGTCTGTTGCTGTTTGCTGTCTGTTGCTGTTTTCTGTCTGTTTGCTGGGTTGCATTTTGGGGGCGTTTCCTTTTAGTTTTTAATTTGCCTTTTGCTGTCACTTTTTAAATAGCTTTTTTTTTTCTTTTCCTGGTTTCATCAGTCTATCAATTAAGGGGTGTGGTTAATTGCTCACAGGTGCCTATTTAACTGGTTGTAGGACTCCGTCTGAGCGTGCTCAGTCTGAAGCTGTGGAGCTTGGTGTAAGTGGAGCTGGATTAAGTGGGAGTTAAAAAAAAGAGTTAGAGTATACAAGTCTTGGTGTTTGTTTGCTGTTTGCTGTCTGTTGCTGTTTGCTGTCTGTTGCTGTTTGCTGTCTATTTGCTGGTTTGCATTTTGGGGGCTTTTCCTTTTAGTTTTTAATTTGCCTTTTGCTATCACTTTTTAAATAGCTTTTTTTTTCCTGGTTTCATCAGTCTATCAATTAAGGGGTGTGGTTAATTGCTCACAGGTGCCTATTTAACTGGTTGTAGGACTCAGTCTGAACGTGCTCAGTCTGAAGCTGTGGAGCTTGGTGTAAGTGGGGCTGGATTAAGTGGGAGTTAAAAACCAGAGTTAGAGTATACAAGTCTTGGTGTTTGTTTGCTGTTCGCTGTCTGTTGCTGTTTGCTGTCTGTTGCTGTTTGCTGTCTGTTGCTGTGTGCTGTCTGTTGCTGTGTGCTGTCTGTTGCTGTTTGCTGGGTTGCATTTTGGGGGCTTTTCCTTTTAGTTTTTAATTTGCCTTTTGCTGTCACTTTTTAAATAGTTTTTTTTTCTTGGTTTCATCAGTCTATCAATTAAGGGGTGTGGTTAATTACTCACAGGCGCCTATTTAACTGGTTGTAGGACTCAGTCTGTGGAGCTTGGTGTAATTGGAGCTGGATTAAGTGGGAGTTAAAAACAAGAGTTAGAGTATACAAGTCTTGGTGTTTGTTTGCTGTATGCTGTCTGTTGCTGTTTGCTGTCTGTTGCTGTTTGCTGTCTGTTGCTGTTTGCTGTCTGTTGCTGTTTGCTGTCTGTTTGCTGGGTTGCATTTTGGGGGCGTTTCCTTTTAGTTTTTAATTTGCCTTTTGCTGTCACTTTTTAAATAGCTTTTTATTTTTTTTTCTGGTTTCATCAGTCTATCAATTAATGGGTGTGGTTAATTGCTCACAGGTGCCTATTTAACTGGTTGTAGGACTCAGTATGAGCATGCTCAGTCTGAAGCTGTGGAGCTTGGTGTAAGTGGAGCTGGATTAAGTGGGAGTTAAAAACAAGAGTTAGAGTACACAAGTCTTGGTGTTTGTTTGCTGTTTGCTGTCTGTTGCTGTTTGCTGTCTGTTGCTGTTTTCTGTCTGTTTGCTGGGTTGCATTTTGGGGGCGTTTCCTTTTAGTTTTTAATTTGCCTTTTGCTGTCACTTTTTAAGTTTTAGTTTTTAATTTGCCTTTTGCTGTCACTTTTTAAATAGCTTTTTTTTTTTCCTGGTTTCATCAGTCTATCAATTAAGGGGTGTGGTTAATTGCTCACAGGTGCCTATTTAACTGGTTGTAGGACTCAGTCTGAGCGTGCTCAGTCTGAAGCTGTGGAGCTTGGTGTAAGTGGAGCTGGATTAAGTGGGAGTTAAAAACAAGAGTTAGAGTATACAAGTCTTGGTGTTTGTTTGCTGTTTGCTGTCTGTTGCTGTGTGCTGTCTGTTGCTGTTTGCTGTCTGTTGCTGTTTGCTGTCTGTTTGCTGGGTTGCATTTTGGGGGCGTTTCCTTTTAGTTTTTAATTTGCCTTTTGCTGTCACTTTTTAAATAGCTTTTTTTTCCTGGTTTTATCAGTTTATCAATTAAGGGGTGTGGTTAATTGCTCACAGGTGCCTATTTAACTGGTTGTAGGACTCAGTCTGAACGTGCTCAGTCTGAAGCTGTGGAGCTTGGTGTAAGTGGAGCTGGATTAAGTGGGAGTTAAAAACCAGAGTTAGAGTATACAAGTCTTGGTGTTTGTTTGCTGTTCGCTGTCTGTTGCTGTTTGCTGTCTGTTGCTGTTTGCTGTCTGTTGCTGTGTGCTGTCTGTTGCTGTGTGCTGTCTGTTGCTGTTTGCTGGGTTGCATTTTGGGGGCTTTTCCTTTTAGTTTTTAATTTGCCTTTTGCTGTCACTTTTTAAATAGTTTTTTTTTCTTGGTTTCATCAGTCTATCAATTAAGGGGTGTGGTTAATTACTCACAGGCGCCTATTTAACTGGTTGTAGGACTCAGTCTGTGGAGCTTGGTGTAATTGGAGCTGGATTAAGTGGGAGTTAAAAACAAGAGTTAGAGTATACAAGTCTTGGTGTTTGTTTGCTGTATGCTGTCTGTTGCTGTTTGCTGTCTGTTGCTGTTTGCTGTCTGTTGCTGTTTGCTGTCTGTTGCTGTTTGCTGTCTGTTTGCTGGGTTGCATTTTGGGGGCGTTTCCTTTTAGTTTTTAATTTGCCTTTTGCTGTCACTTTTTAAATAGCTTTTTATTTTTTTTTCTGGTTTCATCAGTCTATCAATTAATGGGTGTGGTTAATTGCTCACAGGTGCCTATTTAACTGGTTGTAGGACTCAGTATGAGCATGCTCAGTCTGAAGCTGTGGAGCTTGGTGTAAGTGGAGCTGGATTAAGTGGGAGTTAAAAACAAGAGTTAGAGTACACAAGTCTTGGTGTTTGTTTGCTGTTTGCTGTCTGTTGCTGTTTGCTGTCTGTTGCTGTTTTCTGTCTGTTTGCTGGGTTGCATTTTGGGGGCGTTTCCTTTTAGTTTTTAATTTGCCTTTTGCTGTCACTTTTTAAGTTTTAGTTTTTAATTTGCCTTTTGCTGTCACTTTTTAAATAGCTTTTTTTTTTTCCTGGTTTCATCAGTCTATCAATTAAGGGGTGTGGTTAATTGCTCACAGGTGCCTATTTAACTGGTTGTAGGACTCAGTCTGAGCGTGCTCAGTCTGAAGCTGTGGAGCTTGGTGTAAGTGGAGCTGGATTAAGTGGGAGTTAAAAACAAGAGTTAGAGTATACAAGTCTTGGTGTTTGTTTGCTGTTTGCTGTCTGTTGCTGTGTGCTGTCTGTTGCTGTTTGCTGTCTGTTGCTGTTTGCTGTCTGTTTGCTGGGTTGCATTTTGGGGGCGTTTCCTTTTAGTTTTTAATTTGCCTTTTGCTGTCACTTTTTAAATAGCTTTTTTTTCCTGGTTTTATCAGTTTATCAATTAAGGGGTGTGGTTAATTGCTCACAGGTGCCTATTTAACTGGTTGTAGGACTCAGTCTGAGCATGCTCAGTCTGAAGCTGTGGAGCTTGGTGTAAGTGGAGCTGGATTAAGTGGGAGTTAAAAACAAGAGTTAGAGTACACAAGTCTTGGTGTTTGTTTGCTGTTTGCTGTCTGTTGCTGTTTGCTGTCTCTTGCTGTTTGCTGTCTGTTTGCTGGGTTGCATTTTGGGGGCGTTTGCTTTTAGTTTTTAATTTGCCTTTTGCTGTCAATTTTAAATAGCTTTTTTTTTTTCCTGGTTTCATCAGTCTATCAATTAAGGGGTGTCTTTAATTGCTCACAGGTGCCTATTTAACTGGTTGTAGGACTCAGTCTGAGCGCGCTCAGTCTGAAGCTGTGGAGCTTGGTGTAAGTGGAGCTGGATTAAGTGGGAGTTAAAAACAAGAGTTAGATTATACAAGTCTTGGTGTTTGTTTGCTGTTTGCTGTCTGTTGCTGTTTGCTGTCTGTTGCTGTTTGCTGTCTGTTTGCTAGGTTGCATTTTGGGGGCTTTTCCATTTAGTTTTTAATTTGCCTTTTGCTGTCACTTTTTAAATAGCTTTTTTATTTTTCCTACTTTCATCAGTCTATCAATTAAGGGGTGTGGATAATTGCTCACAGGTGCCTATTTAACTGGTTGTAGGACTCAGTCTGAGCGTGCTCAGTCTGAAGCTGTGGAGCTTGGTGTAAGTGGAGCTGGATTAAGTGGGAGTTAAAAACAAGAGTTAGATTATACAAGTCTTGGTGTTTGTTTGCTGTTTGCTGTCTGTTGCTGTTTGCTGTCTGTTTGCTGGGTTGCATTTTGGGGGCTTTTCCTTTTAGTTTTTAATTTGCCTTTTGCTGTCAATTTTAAATAGCTTTTTTTTTCCTGGTTTCATCAGTCTATCAATTAAGGGGTGTGGTTAATTGCTCACCAAAGTGCCTATTTAACTGGTTGTAGGACTCAGTCTGAGCGTGCTCAGTCTGAAGCTGTGGAGCTTGGTGTAAGTGGAGCTGGATTAAGTGGAAGTTAAAAACAAGAGTTAGAGTATACAAGTCCTGGTGTTTGTTTGCTGTTTGCTGTCTGTTGCTGTGTGCTGTCTGTTGATGTTTGCTGTCTGTTGCTTTTTGCTGTCTGTTTGCTGGGTTGCATTTTGGGGGTGTTTCCTTTATTTTTTAATTTGCCTTTTGCTGTCACTTTTTAAATAGCTTTTTTTTTCCTGGTTTCATCAGTCTATCAATTAAGGGGTGTGGTTAATTGCTCACCAAAGTGCCTATTTAACTGGTTGTAGGACTCAGTCTGAGCGTGCTCAGTCTGAAGCTGTGGAGCTTGGTGTAAGTGGAGCTGGATTAAGTGGGAGTTAAAAACAAGAGTTAGAGTATACAAGTCTTGGTGATTGTTTGCTGTTTGCTGTCTGTTGCTGTGTGCTGTCTGTTGCTGTTTGCTGTCTGTTGCTGTTTGCTGTCTGTTTGCTGGGTTGCATTTTGGGGGCGTTTCCTTTTAGTTTTTAATTTGCCTTTTGCTGTCACTTTTTAAATATCTTTTTTTTTTCCTGGTTTCATCAGTTTATCAATTAAGGGGTGTGGTTAATTGCTCACAGGTGCCTATTTAACTGGTTGTAGGACTCAGTCTGAGCATGCTCAGTCTGAAGCTGTGGAGCTTGGTGTAAGTGGAGCTGGATTAAGTGGGAGTTAAAAACAAGAGTTAGAGTATACAAGTCTTGGTGATTGTTTGCTGTTTGCTGTCTGTTGCTGTGTGCTGTCTGTTGCTGTTTGCTGTCTGTTGCTGTTTGCTGTCTGTTTGCTGGGTTGCATTTTGGGGGCGTTTCCTTTTAGTTTTTAATTTGCCTTTTGCTGTCACTTTTTAAATAGCTTTTTTTTTTTCCTGGTTTCATCAGTCTATCAATTAAGGGGTGTGGTTAATTGCTCACAGGTGCCTATTTAACTGGTTGTAGGACTCAGTCTGAGCATGCTCAGTCTGAAGCTGTGGAGCTTGGTGTAGGTGGAGCTGGATTAAGTGGGAGTTAAAAACAAGAGTTAGAGTACACAAGTCTTGGTGTTTGTTTGCTGTTTGCTGTCTGTTGCTGTTGACTGTCTGTTGCTGTTTGCTGTCTGTTTGCTGGGTTGCATTTTGGGGGCTTTTCCTTTTAGTTTTTAATTTGCCTTTTGCTGTCAATTTTAAATAGCTTTTTTTTTTCCTGGTTTCATCAGTCTATCAATTAAGGGGTGTCTTTAATTGCTCACAGGTGCCTATTTAACTGGTTGTAGGACTCAGTCTGAGCGTGCTCAGTCTGAAGCTGTGGAGCTTGGTGTAAGTGGAGCTGGATTAAGTGGGAGTTAAAAACAAGAGTAATAGTATACAAGTCTTGGTGTTTGTTTGCTGTTTGCTGTCTGTTGCTGTTTGCTGTCTGTTGCTGTTTGCTGTCTGTTTGCTAGGTTACATTTTGGGGGCTTTTCCTTTTAGTTTTTAATTTGCCTTTTGCTGTCACTTTTTAAATAGTTTTTTTTTTCCTGGTTTCATCAGTCTATCAATTAAGGGGTGTGGTTAATTGCTCACAGGTGCCTATTTAACTGGTTGTAGGACTCAGTCTGAGCGTTCTCAGTCTGAAGCTGTGGAGCTTGGTGTAAGTGGAGCTGGATTAAGTGGAAATTAAAAACAAGAGTTAGAGTATACAAGTCTTGGTGTTGGTTTGCTGTTTTCTGTCTGTTGCTGTGTTCTGTCTGTTGCTGTTTGCTGTCTGTTTGCTGGGTTGCATTTTGGGGGCGTTTCCTTTTAGTTTTTAATTTGCCTTTTGCTGTCACTTTTTAAATAGCTTTTTATTTTTTTTCCTGGTTTCATCAGTCTATCAATTAATGGGTGTGGTTAATTGCTCACAGGTGCCTATTTAACTGGTTGTAGGACTCAGTATGAGCATGCTCAGTCTGAAGCTGTGGAGCTTGGTGTAAGTGGAGCTGGATTAAGTGGGAGTTAAAAACAAGAGTTAGAGTACACAAGTCTTGGTGTTTGTTTGCTGTTTGCTGTCTGTTGCTGTTTGCTGTCTGTTGCTGTTTTCTGTCTGTTTGCTGGGTTGCATTTTGGGGGCGTTTCCTTTTAGTTTTTAATTTGCCTTTTGCTGTCACTTTTTAAATAGCTTTTTTTTTTCTTTTCCTGGTTTCATCAGTCTATCAATTAAGGGGTGTGGTTAATTGCTCACAGGTGCCTATTTAACTGGTTGTAGGACTCCGTCTGAGCGTGCTCAGTCTGAAACTGTGGAGCTTGGTGTAAGTGGAGCTGGATTAAGTGGGAGTTAAAAAAAAGAGTTAGAGTATACAAGTCTTGGTGTTTGTTTGCTGTTTGCTGTCTGTTGCTGTTTGCTGTCTGTTGCTGTTTGCTGTCTATTTGCTGGTTTGCATTTTGGGGGCTTTTCCTTTTAGTTTTTAATTTGCCTTTTGCTATCACTTTTTAAATAGCTTTTTTTTTCCTGGTTTCATCAGTCTATCAATTAAGGGGTGTGGTTAATTGCTCACAGGTGCCTATTTAACTGGTGGTAGGACTCAGTCTGAACGTGCTCAGTCTGAAGCTGTGGAGCTTGGTGTAAGTGGAGCTGGATTAAGTGAGAGTTAAAAACCAGAGTTAGAGTATACAAGTCTTGGTGTTTGTTTGCTGTTCGCTGTCTGTTGCTGTTTGCTGTCTGTTGCTGTTTGCTGTCTGTTGCTGTGTGCTGTATGTTGCTGTGTGCTGTCTGTTGCTGTTTGCTGGGTTGCATTTTGGGGGCTTTTCCTTTTAGTTTTTAATTTGCCTTTTGCTGTCACTTTTTAAATAGTTTTTTTTTCTTGGTTTCATCAGTCTATCAATTAAGGGGTGTGGTTAATTACTCACAGGCGCCTATTTAACTGGTTGTAGGACTCAGTCTGTGGAGCTTGGTGTAATTGGAGCTGGATTAAGTGGGAGTTAAAAACAAGAGTTAGAGTATACAAGTCTTGGTGTTTGTTTGCTGTATGCTGTCTGTTGCTGTTTGCTGTCTGTTGCTGTTTGCTGTCTGTTGCTGTTTGCTGTCTGTTGCTGTTTGCTGTCTGTTTGCTGGGTTGCATTTTGGGGGCGTTTCCTTTTAGTTTTTAATTTGCCTTTTGCTGTCACTTTTTAAATAGCTTTTTATTTTTTTTCTGGTTTCATCAGTCTATCAATTAATGGGTGTGGTTAATTGCTCACAGGTGCCTATTTAACTGGTTGTAGGACTCAGTATGAGCATGCTCAGTCTGAAGCTGTGGAGCTTGGTGTAAGTGGAGCTGGATTAAGTGGGAGTTAAAAACAAGAGTTAGAGTACACAAGTCTTGGTGTTTGTTTGCTGTTTGCTGTCTGTTGCTGTTTGCTGTCTGTTGCTGTTTTCTGTCTGTTTGCTGGGTTGCATTTTGGGGGCGTTTCCTTTTAGTTTTTAATTTGCCTTTTGCTGTCACTTTTTAAGTTTTAGTTTTTAATTTGCCTTTTGCTGTCACTTTTTAAATAGCTTTTTTTTCCTGGTTTCATCAGTTTATCAATTAAGGGGTGTGGTTAATTGCTCACAGGTGCCTATTTAACTGGTTGTAGGACTCAGTCTGAGCATGCTCAGTCTGAAGCTGTGAAGCTTGGTGTAAGTGGAGCTGGATTAAGTGGGAGTTAAAAACAAGAGTTAGAGTACACAAGTCTTGGTGTTTGTTTGCTGTTTGCTGTCTGTTGCTGTTTGCTGTCTGTTTGCTGGGTTGCATTTTGGGGGCGTTTGCTTTTAGTTTTTAATTTGCCTTTTGCTGTCAATTTTAAATAGCTTTTTTTTTTCCTGGTTTCATCAGTCTATCAATTAAGGGGTGTCTTTAATTGCTCACAGGTGCCTATTTAACTGGTTGTAGGACTCAGTCTGAGCGCGCTCAGTCTGAAGCTGTGGAGCTTGGTGTAAGTGGAGCTGGATTAAGTGGGAGTTAAAAACAAGAGTTAGATTATACAAGTCTTGGTGTTTGTTTGCTGTTTGCTGTCTGTTGCTGTTTGCTCTCTGTTGCTGTTTGCTGTCTGTTTGCTAGGTTGCATTTTGGGGGCTTTTCCATTTAGTTTTTAATTTGCCTTTTGCTGTCACTTTTTAAATAGCTTTTTTTTTTCCTACTTTCATCAGTCTATCAATTAAGGGGTGTGGATAATTGCTCACAGGTGCCTATTTAACTGGTTGTAGGACTCAGTCTGAGCGTGCTCAGTCTGAAGCTGTGGAGCTTGGTGTAAGTGGAGCTGGATTAAGTGGGAGTTAAAAACAAGAGTTAGATTATACAAGTCTTGGTGTTTGTTTGCTGTTTGCTGTCTGTTGCTGTTTGCTGTCTGTTGCTGTTTGCTGTCTGTTTGCTGGGTTGCATTTTGGGGGCTTTTCCTTTTAGTTTTTAATTTGCCTTTTGCTGTCAATTTTAAATAGCTTTTTTTTTTTTCCTGGTTTCATCAGTCTATCAATTAAGGGGTGTCTTTAATTGCTCACAGGTGCCTATTTAACTGGTTGTCGGACTCAGTCTGAGCGTGCTCAGTCTGAAGCTGTGGAGCTTGGTGTAAGTGGAGCTGGATTAAGTGGGAGTTAAAAACAAGAGTTAGAGTATACAAGTCTTGGTGTTTGTTTGCTGTTTGCTGTCTGTTGCTGTTTGCTGTCTGTTGCTGTTTGCTGTCTGTTTGCTGGGTTACATTTTGGGGGCTTTTCCTTTTAGTTTTTAATTTGCCTTTTGCTGTCACTTTTTAAATAGTGTTTTTTTTTTCCTGGTTTCATCAGTCTATCAATTAAGGGGTGTGGTTAATTGCTTACAGGTGCCTATTTAACTGGTTGTAGGACTCAGTCTGAGCGTGCTCAGTCTGAAGCTGTGGAGCTTGGTGTAAGTGGAGCTGGATTAAGTGGAAGTTAAAAACAAGAGTTAGAGTATACAAGTCCTGGTGTTTGTTTGCTGTTTGCTGTCTGTTGCTGTGTGCTGTCTGTTGCTGTTTGCTGTCTGTTGCTGTTTGCTGTCTGTTTGCTGGGTTGCATTTTGGGGGCGTTTCCTTTTAGTTTTTAATTTGCCTTTTGCTGTCAATTTTAAATAGCTTTTTTTTTTCCTGGTTTCATCAGTCTATCAATTAAGGGGTGTCTTTAATAGCTCACAGGTGCCTATTTAACTGGTTATAGGACTCAGTCTGAGCGTGCTCAGTCTGAAGCTGTGGAGCTTGGTGTAAGTGGAGCTGGATTAAGTGGGAGTTAAAAACAAGAGTAAGAGTATACAAGTCTTGGTGTTTGTTTGCTGTTTGCTGTCTGTTGCTGTTTGCTGTCTGTTGCTGTTTGCTGTCTGTTTGCTGGGTTACATTTTGGGGGCTTTTCCTTTTAGTTTTTAATTTGCCTTTTGCTGTCACTTTTTAAATAGCGTTTTTTTTTTCCTGGTTTCATCAGTCTATCAATTAAGGGGTGTGGTTAATTGCTCACAGGTGCCTATTTAACTGGTTATTGGACTCAGTCTGAGCGTGCTCAGTCTGAAGCTGTGGAGCTTGGTGTAAGTGGAGCTGGATTAAGTGGAAGTTAAAAACAAGAGTTAGAGTATACAAGTCTTGGTTTTTGTTTGCTGTTTGCTGTCTGTTGCTGTGTGCTGTCTGTTGCTGCTTGCTGTCTGTTGCTGTTTGCTGTCTATTTGCTTTATTGCATTTTGGGGGCTTTTCCTTTTAGTTTTTAATTTGCCTTTTGCTGTCACTTTTTAAATAGCTTTTTTTTTCCTGGTTTCATCAGTCTATCAATTAAGGGGTGTGGTTAATTGCTCACCAAAGTGCCTATTTAACTGGTTGTAGGACTCAGTCTGAGCGTGCTCAGTCTGAAGCTGTGGAGCTTGGTGTAAGTGGAGCTGGATTAAGTGGGAGTTAAAAACAAGAGTTAGAGTATACAAGTCTTGGTGATTGTTTGCTGTTTGCTGTCTGTTGCTGTGTGCTGTCTGTTGCTGTTTGCTGTCTTTTGCTGTTTGCTGTCTGTTTGCTGGGTTGCATTTTGGGGGCTTTTCCTTTTAGTTTTTAATTTGCCTTTTGCTGTCACTTTTTAAATAGCTTTTTTTTTTCCTGGTTTCCTCAGTCTATCAATTAAGGGGTGTGGTTAATTGCTCACAGGTGCCTATTTAACTGGTTGTAGGACTCAGTCTGAGCATGCTCAGTCTGAAGCTGTGGAGCTTGGTGTAAGTGGAGCTGGATTAAGTGGGAGTTAAAAACAAGAGTTAGAGTACACAAGTCTTGGTGTTTGTTTGCTGTTTGCTGTCTGTTGCTGTTTGCTGTCTGTTGCTATTTGCTGTCTGTTTGCTAGGTTACATTTTGGGGTCTTTTCCTTTTAGTTTTTAATTTGCCTTTTGCTGTCACTTTTTAAATATTTTTTTTTTATTCCTGGTTTCATCAGTCTATCAATTAAGGGGTGTGGTTAATTGCTCACAGGTGCCTATTTAACTGGTTGTAGGACTCAGTCTGAGCGTGCTCAGTCTGAAGCTGTGGAGCTTGGTGTAAGTGGAGCTGGATTAAGTGGAAATTAAAAACAAGAGTTAGAGTATACAAGTCTTGGTGTTGGTTTGCTTTTTTCTGTCTGTTGCTGTGTTCTGTCTGTTGCTGTTTGCTGTCTGTTTGCTGGTTTGCATTTTGGGGGCGTTTCCTTTTAGTTTTTAATTTGCCTTTTGCTGTCACTTTTTAAATAGCTTTTTATTTTTTTTCCTGGTTTCATCAGTCTATCAATTAATGGGTGTGGTTAATTGCTCACAGGTGCCTATTTAACTGGTTGTAGGACTCAGTATGAGCATGCTCAGTCTGAAGCTGTGGAGCTTGGTGTAAGTGGAGCTGGATTAAGTGGGAGTTAAAAACAAGAGTTAGAGTACACAAGTCTTGGTGTTTGTTTGCTGTTTGCTTTCTGTTGCTGTTTGCTGTCTGTTGCTGTTTTCTGTCTGTTTGCTGGGTTGCATTTTGGGGGCGTTTCCTTTTAGTTTTTAATTTGCCTTTTGCTGTCACTTTTTAAATAGCTTTTTTTTTCTTTTCCTGGTTTCATCAGTCTATCAATTAAAGGGTGTGGTTAATTGCTCACAGGTGCCTATTTAACTGGTTGTAGGACTCCGTCTGAGCGTGCTCAGTCTGAAGCTGTGGAGCTTGGTGTAAGTGGAGCTGGATTAAGTGGGAGTTAAAAAAAAGAGTTAGAGTATACAAGTCTTGGTGTTTGTTTGCTGTTTGCTGTCTGTTGCTGTTTGCTGTCTGTTGCTGTTTGCTGTCTGTTTGCTGGTTTGCATTTTGGGGGCTTTTCCTTTTAGTTTTTAATTTGCCTTTTGCTATCACTTTTTAAATAGCTTTTTTTTCCCTGGTTTCATCAGTCTATCAATTAAGGGGTGTGGTTAATTGCTCACAGGTGCCTATTTAACTGGTTGTAGGACTCAGTCTGAACGTGCTCAGTCTGAAGCTGTGGAGCTTGGTGTAAGTGGAGCTGGATTAAGTGGGAGTTAAAAACCAGAGTTAGAGTATACAAGTCTTGGTGTTTGTTTGCTGTTCGCTGTCTGTTGCTGTTTGCTGTCTGTTGCTGTTTGCTGTCTGTTGCTGTGTGCTGTCTGTTGCTGTGTGCTGTCTGTTGCTGTTTGCTGGGTTGCATTTTGGGGGCTTTTCCTTTTAGTTTTTAATTTGCCTTTTGCTGTCACTTTTTAAATAGTTTTTTTTTCTTGGTTTCATCAGTCTATCAATTAAGGGGTGTGGTTAATTACTCACAGGCGCCTATTTAACTGGTTGTAGGACTCAGTCTGTGGAGCTTGGTGTAATTGGAGCTGGATTAAGTGGGAGTTAAAAACAAGAGTTAGAGTATACAAGTCTTGGTGTTTGTTTGCTGTATGCTGTCTGTTGCTGTTTGCTGTCTGTTGCTGTTTGCTGTCTGTTGCTGTTTGCTGTCTGTTGCTGTTTGCTGTCTGTTTGCTGGGTTGCATTTTGGGGGCGTTTCCTTTTAGTTTTTAATTTGCCTTTTGCTGTCACTTTTTAAATATTTTTTTTTTATTCCTGGTTTCATCAGTCTATCAATTAAGGGGTGTGGTTAATTGCTCACAGGTGCCTATTTAACTGGTTGTAGGACTCAGTCTGAGCGTGCTCAGTCTGAAGCTATGGAGCTTGGTGTAAGTGGAGCTGGATTAAGTGGGAGTTAAAAACAAGAGTTAGAGTATACAAGTCTTGGTGTTTGTTTGCTGTTTGCTGTCTGTTGCTGTTTGCTGTCTGTTGCTGTTTGCTGGGTTGCATTTTGGGGGCTTTTCCTTTTAGTTTTTAATTTGCCTTTTGCTGTCAATTTTAAATAGCTTTTTTTTTTCCTGGTTTCATAAGTCTATCAATTAAGGGGTGTCTTTAATTGCTCATAGGTGCCTATTTAACTGGTTGTAGGACTCAGTCTGAGCGTGCTCAGTCTGAAGCTGTGGAGCTTGGTGTAAGTGGAGCTGGATTAAGTGGGAGTTAAAAACAAGAGTTAGAGTATACAAGTCTTGGTGTTTGTTTGCTGTTTGCTGTCTGTTGCTGTCTGTTGCTGTTTGCTGTCTGTTTGCTGGGTTGCATTTTGGGGGCTTTTCCTTTTAGTTTTTAATTTGCCTTTTGCTGTCAATTTTAAATAGCTTTTTTTTGTGGTTTCATCAGTCTATCAATTAAGGGGTGTGGTTAATTGCTCACAGGTGCCTATTTAACTGGTTGTAGGACTCAGTCTGAGCGTGCTCAGTCTGAAGCTATGGAGCTTGGTGTAAGTGGAGCTGGATTAAGTGGGAGTTAAAAACAAGAGTTAGAGTATACAAGTCTTGGTGTTTGTTTGCTGTTTGCTGTCTGTTGCTGTTTGCTGTCTGTTGCTGTTTGCTGTCTGTTTGCTGGGTTGCATTTTGGGGGCTTTTCCTTTTAGTTTTTAATTTGCCTTTTGCTGTCAATTTTAAATAGCTTTTTTTCTTTTTTTTTTCCTGGTTTCATCAGTCTATCAATTAAGGGGTGTCTTTAATTGCTCGCAGGTGCCTATTTAACTGGTTGTAGGACTCAGTCTGAGCGTGCTCAGTCTAAAGCTGTGGAGCTTGGTGTAAGTGGAGCTGGATTAAGTGGGAGTTAAAAACAAGAGTTAGCGTATACAAGTCTTGGTGTTTGTTTGCTGTTTGCTGTCTGTTGCTGTCTGTTGCTGTTTGCTGTCTGTTTGCTGGGTTGCATTTTGGGGGCTTTTCCTTTTAGTTTTTAATTTGCCTTTTGCTGTCAATTTTAAATAGCTTTTTTTTTCTGGTTTCATCAGTCTATCAATTAAGGGGTGTGGTTAATTGCTCACAGGTGCCTATTTAACTGGTTGTAGGACTCAGTCTGAGCATGCTCAGTCTGAAGCTGTGGAGCTTGGTGTAAATGGAGCTGGATTAAGTGGGAGTTAAAAACAAGAGTTAGAGAATACAAGTCTTGGTGTTTGTTTGCTGTCTGTTGCTGTTTGTTGTCTGTTGCTGTTTGCTGTCTGTTTGCTGGGTTGCATTTTGGGGGCTTTTCCTTTTAGTTTTTAATTTGCCTTTTGCTGTCACTTTTTAAATAGCTTTTCTTTTTTTTTTCCTGGTTTCATCAATCTATCAATTAAGGGGTGTGGTTAATTGCTCACCGGTGCCTATTTAACTGGTTGTAGGACTCAGTCTGAGCGTGCTCAGTCTGAAGCTGTGGAGCTTGGTGTAAGTGGAGCTGGATTAAGTGGGAGTTAAAAACAAGAGTTAGAGTATACAAGTCTTGGTGTTTGTTTGCTGTTTGCTGTCTGTTGCTGTGTGCTGTCTGTTGCTGTGTGCTGTCTGTTGCTTTGTGCTGTCTGTTGCTGTTTGCTGTCTGTTGTTGTTTGCTGTCTGTTTGCTGGGTTGCATTTTGGGGGCCTTTCTTTTTGGTTTTTAATTTGCCTTTTGCTGTCACTTTTTAAATAGCTTTTTTTTTTCCTGGTTTCATCAGTCTATCAATTAAGGGGTGTGGTTAATTGCTCACAGGTGCCTAATTAACTGGTTGTAGGACTCAGTCTGAGCGTGCTCAGTCTGAAGCTGTGGAGCTTGGTGTAAGTGGAGCTGGATTAAGTGGGAGTTAAAAACCAGAGTTAGAGTATACAAGTCTTGGTGTTTGTTTGCTGTTCGCTGTCTGTTGCTGTTTGCTGTCTGTTGCTGTTTGCTGTCTGTTGCTGTGTGCTGTCTGTTGCTGTGTGCTGTCTGTTGCTGTTTGCTGGGTTGCATTTTGGGGGCTTTTCCTTTTAGTTTTTAATTTGCCTTTTGCTGTCACTTTTTAAATAGTTTTTTTTTCTTGGTTTCATCAGTCTATCAATTAAGGGGTGTGGTTAATTACTCACAGGCGCCTATTTAACTGGTTGTAGGACTCAGTCTGTGGAGCTTGGTGTAATTGGAGCTGGATTAAGTGGGAGTTAAAAACAAGAGTTAGAGTATACAAGTCTTGGTGTTTGTTTGCTGTTTGCTGTCTGTTGCTGTTTGCTGTCTGTTGCTGTGTGCTGTCTGTTGCTGTGTGCTGTCTGTTTGCTGGGTTGCATTTTGGGGGCTTTTCCTTTTAGTTTTTAATTTGCCTTTTGCTGTCACTTTTTAAATAGCTTTTTTTTTCCTAGTTTCATCAGTCTATCAATTAAGGAGTGTGGTTTATTGCTCGCAGGTGCCTATTTAACTGGTTGTGGGACTCAGTCTGAGCGTGCTCAGTCTGAAGCTGTGGAGCTTGTTGTAAGTGGAGCTGGATTAAGTGGGAGTTAAAAACAAGAGTTAGATTATACAAGTCTTGGTGTTTGTTTGCTGTTTGCTGTCTGTTGCTGTTTGCTGTCTGTTGCTGTTTGCTGTCTGTTTGCTGGGTTGCATTTTGGGGGCTTTTCCTTTTAGTTTTTAATTTGCCTTTTGCTGTCACTTTTTAAATAGCTTTTTTTTTCCTGGTTTCATCAGTCTATCAATTAAGGGGTGTGGTTAATTGCTCACAGGTGCCTATTTAACTGGTTGTAGGACTCAGTCTGAGCGTGCTCAGTCTGAAGCTGTGGAGCTTGGTGTAAGTGGAGCTGGATTAAGTGGGAGTTAAAAACAAGAGTTAGAATATACAAGTCTTGGTGTTTGTTTGCTGTTTGCTGTCTGTTGCTGTGTGCTGTCTGTTGCTGTGTGCTGTCTGTTGCTGTGTGCTGTTTGCTGTCTGTTTGCTGGGTTGCATTTTGGGGGCTTTTCCTTTTAGTTTTTAATTTGCCTTTTGCTGTCACTTTTTAAATAGCTTTTTTTTTTTTTTTTCCTGGTTTCATCAGTCTATCAATTAAGGGGTGTGGTTAATTGCTCACAGGTGCCTATTTAACTGGTTGTAGGACTCAGTCTGAGCGTGCTCAGTCTGAAGCTGTGGAGCTTGGTGTAAGTGGAGCTGGATTAAGTGGGAGTTAAAAACAAGAGTTAGAGTATACAAGTCTCGGTGTTTGTTTGCTGTTTGCTGTCTGTTGCTGTTTGCTGTCTGTTGCTGTTTGCTGTCTGTTTGCTGGGTTGCATTTTGGGGGCTTTTCCTTTTAGTTTTTAATTTGCCTTTAGCTGTCACTTTTTAAATACCTTTTTTCTTTTTTTTTCCTGGTTTCATCAGTCTATCAATTAAGGGGTGTGGTTAATTGCTCACAGGTGCCTATTTAACTGGTTGTAGGACTCAGTCTGAGCGTGCTCAGTCTGAAGCTGTGGAGCTTGGTGTAAGTGGAGCTGGATTAAGTGGGAGTTAAAAACAAGAGTTAGAGTATACAAGTCTTGGTGTTTATTTGCTGTTTGCTGTCTGTTGCTGTTTGCTGTCTGTTGCTGTTTGCTGGGTTGCATTTTGGGGGCGTTTCCTTTTAGTTTTTAATGTGCCTTTTGCTGTCACTTTTTAAATAGCTTTTTTTTTTTCCTGGTTTCATCAGTCTATCAATTAAGGGGTGTGGTTAATTGCTCACAGGTGCCTATTTAACTGGTTGTAGGACTCAGTCTGAGCATGCTCAGTCTGAAGCTGTGGAGCTTGGTGTAAATGGAGCTGGATTAAGTGGGATTTAAAAACAAGAGTTAGAGAATACAAGTCTTGGTGTTTGTTTGCTGTCTGTTGCTGTTTGCTGTCTGTTTGCTGGGTTGCATTTTGGGGGCTTTTTCTTTTAGTTTTTAATTTGCCTTTTGCTGTCACTTTTTAAATAGCTTTTCTTTTTTTTTCCTGGTTTCATCAGTCTATCAATTAAGGGATGTGGTTAATTGCTCACAGGTGCCTATTTAACTGGTTGTAGGACTCAGTCTGAGCGTGCTCAGTCTGAAGCTGTGGAGCTTGGTGTAAGTGGAGCTGGATTAAGTGGGAGTTAAAAACAAGAGTTAGAGTATACAAGTCTTGGTGTTTGTTTGCTGTTTGCTGTCTGTTGCTGTGTGCTGTCTGTTGCTGTGTGCTGTCTGTTGCTTTGTGCTGTCTGTTGCTGTTTGCTGTCTGTTGTTGTTTGCTGTCTGTTTGCTGGGTTGCATTTTGGGGGCCTTTCTTTTTAGTTTTTAATTTGCCTTTTGCTGTCACTTTTTAAATAGCTTTTTTTTTTCCTGGTTTCATCAGTCTATCAATTAAGGGGTGTGGTTAATTGCTCACAGGTGCCTATTTAACTGGTTGTAGGACTCAGTCTGAGCGTGCTCAGTCTGAAGCTGTGGAGCTTGGTGTAAGTGGAGCTGGATTAAGTGGGAGTTAAAAACAAGAGTTAGAGTATACAAGTCTCGGTGTTTTTTTGCTGTTTGCTGTCTGTTGCTGTTTGCTGTCTGTTTGCTGGGTTGCATTTTGGGGGCTTTTCCTTTTAGTTTTTAATTTGCCTTTTGCTGTCACTTTTTAAATAGCTTTTTTTCTTTTTTTTATTTTCCTGGTTTCATCAGTCTATCAATTAAGGGGTGTGGTTAATTGCTCACAGGTGCCTTTTTAACTGGTTGTAGGACTCAGTGTGAGCGTGCTCAGTCTGAAGCTGTGGAGCTTGTTGTAAGTGGAGCTGGATTAAGTGGGAGTTAAAAACAAGAGTTAGAGTATACAAGTCTTGGTGTTTGTTTGCTGTTTGCTGTCTGTTGCTGTTTGCTGTCTGTTGCTGTTTGCTGTCTGTTGCTGTTTGCTGTCTGTTTGCTGGGTTGCATTTTGGGGGCTTTTCCTTTTAGTTTTTAATGTGCCTTTTGCTGTCACTTTTTAAATAGCTTTTTTTTTTTTCCTGGTTTCATCAGTCTATCAATTAAGGGGTGTGGTCAATTGCTCACAGGTGCCTATTTAATTGGTTGTAGGACTCAGTCTGAGTGTGCTCAGTCTGAAGCTGTGGAGCTTGGTGTAAGTGGAGCTGGATTAAGTGGGAGTTAAAAACAAGAGTTAGAGTATACAAGTCTTGGTTTTTATTTGCTGTTTGCTGTCTGTTGCTGTTTGCTGTCTGTTGCTGTTTGCTGCCTGTTTGCTGGGTTGCATTTTGGGGGCGTTTCCTTTTAGTTTTTAATTTGCCTTTTGCTGTCACTTTTTAAATAGCTTTTTTTTTTCCTGGTTTCATCAGTCTATCAATTAAGGGGTGTGGTTAATTGCTCACAGGTGCCTATTTAACTGGTTGTAGGACTCAGTCTGAGTGTACTCAGTCTGAAGCTGTGGAGCTTGGTGTAAGTGGAGCTGGATTAAGTGGGAGTTAAAAACAAGAGTTTAAAACAGGAGGTTATAACAGGGGTCATAGTACCTGTGTAGTGTGAGTATCTATGCGTTGTCTGAGTAGTGTGTGTGGATCGTTAGTACTTGTGTATTGTGTACCTGTGTATTGTCGTGTACCTGTGTATTGTCTTGAGTATTAGTGCCAGGAAGCTAGCTGTTAGGTAATTTGGACAGGGTAAAATCCTCAAATCCTCACTAAATTTAATAGGTACGATGCCCGGCGGGTGTCGAGAGGCGACTCTTTGTACATCTTGCTGCATGTATGCGTTCCTTGATCATCCAATCGACGGCGAATACTGCTGTGCAAAATGTAAGCACATTGTTTCCCTGGAAGCCCAGGTTCTGAAGCTGGGGAAGCAACTGTCAGCACTGAGAAGTCCCTCCATACTAAAGGTGAGCCAGGAACGTACATGGCAGGTGCTGGCAGGGGCCAGCACAGAGGCGGGTGGAGACAAAGAGGTGCAGGCACTAGCAAAGAGTAGATGGGTGACAGTCAGGAGGGGTAGAGGGGGAAGTGCCAGAGAGGCCGATCCAGGACTGGAGCATCCCAATAAGTACGCTCCATTGAGTGACATTGGTGTAACCAGTCAGGGACCAGCACTGCTGGAGATGAGGGACTCTCCTAGCTGCCAGGGGAAGAACTCCTCCAGTGAGAGTGGGGGGGGCAGCAAAGGGAAAGAAAAGACAGATTCTGGTGGTAGGGGACTCAATTCTTAGAATGACAGAGAGGGCAATCTGTAACCAAGACCTGAAGCGCCGAACAGTATGTTGTCTACCGGGCGCTCGGGTTCGGCACATCACGGATCTTGTGGACAGATTACTGGGAGGGGCTGGGGAAGACCCAGCTGTCATGGTGCACGTTGGCACCAATGACAAAGTCAGAGGCAGACTAAAGAACGATTTTAGGGACTTAGGAGCTAAATCGAGGAAAAGGACCTCCAAGGTAGTGTTCTTAGGAATACTACCGGTGCATCGAGCCACACCAGAAAGGCAGAGGGAGATTAGGGAAGTAAACAAGTGGCTGAAGAACTGGTGTAGTAAGGAGGGGTTTGGGTTCCTGGAGGACTGGGCCGACTTCTCAGTCGGTAACCGGTACTATAGAAGGGACGGACTGCACCTAAATGAGGATGGTGCAGATCTGCTGGGAATGAAGATGGCCAAAAAGTTAGAGGGGTTTTTAAACTAGGCGATGGGGGGGAGGGTCCAGAGACAGTGATAGCCAGCGTGGAAGATATTCCAGAGGGTAGTATTGGGGGCATTAGTGATAGGTTAACCAAAGCACAAAAACACAAGGTGAGTATAGTAGCAAGTCCTAGTTGCAATCTTGAAACACCCAATACGAGGACAATATGCGACCGGTCTAAACTATGTGGCATGTTCACCAATGCCAGGAGCATTGCGGACAAGATGGGTGAACTAGAGATACTGTTGTACAAGGAGGATTTGGATTTTGTGGGAATTTCAGAGACCTGGTTCAACAGCTCTCATGATTGGCTGGCAAACATTCAAGGGTATACCCTATACCGCAAGGATAGAGAGGGTAAAAAAGGGGGAGGGGTATGCCTACATATCAAGAATAATGTACAAGTGAATGTGAGAGATGACATCACTGAGGGGTCTAGGGAGGAGGTGGAATCTTTATGGGTAGAGCTCCAAAGGGATGAAGCTAAGGGGAAAATAATACTGGGAGTATGCTATAGGCCCCCTAACCTGAGGGAGGAAGTGGAGACGGATCTCCTATCACAAATTGGATTAGCAGCAAGGATGGGAAGTGTTATCATAATGGGGGATTTTAATTATCCAGACATAGACTGGGCGGAGGGAACCGTGCATTCATTTAAGGCTCGCCAGTTCCTTAGTGTCTTGCAGGACAATTTTATGGGTCAGATAGTAGACGTACCAACTAGAAATAAAACATTACTAGATCTACTGATTACCAACAATACAGACCTGATAACAGATGTGGAAATACGGGGCAATTTAGGTAACAGCGATCACAGGTCAATTAGTTTCAGTATAAATCACACAAATAGGAAACATGAAGAGAACACAAAGACACTGAATTTCAAAAGAGAAAACTTCCCTAAACTACAAACCTTGCTAAAAGGCATAAATTGGGATAAAATATTAGGAATAAAGAATACGGAGGAGAGATGGGTTTGCTTTAAGAGCATATTAAATAAGGGCATTAGCCAATGTATCCCATTGGGTAATAAATTTAAAAGAGCGAACAAACATCCTGGATGGCTTAACTCCAATGTAAAAATGCATATAAAAGCAAAGGAGAAGGCATTCAAAAAATACAAGGTTGAGGGATCATCCTCAGCATTCAGAAGATTTGTATGAAATGTAAGGGTGCAATTAGGATGGCTAAGATAGAACATGAAAGACACATAGCGGAGGAGAGCAAAAAAAATCCTAAGAAATTCTTTAAGTATGTAAACAGTATAAAAGGGAGGACAGACCATATTGGCCCCATAAAGAATGAGGAAGGACATCTGGTTACAAAGGATGGGGAGATGGCAAAGGTATTGAATTTATTCTTCTCCTCAGTCTTCACGAGTGAATCGGGGGGCTTCAGTAACCAAACTGCAGTGTTTATCCTCATGACACAACACAGGAAGCACCTACATGGTTAACAGAGGACGGAATTAAAATTAGACTTGAGAAACTTAACATTAATAAATCACCAGGACCAGATGGCTTGCATCCGAGGGTACTTAGGGAACTCAGTCAGGTGATTGCCAGACCGTTGTTCCTAATTTTTACAGACAGTCTATTGACTGGAATGGTACCAGCTGATTGGAGAAAAGCCAGTGTAGCACCAATATTTAAAAAGGGCCCAAAAAACATCCCTGGGAATTACAGACCAGTTAGCCTAACATCAATAGTATGTAAACTCTTGGAGGGGATGATAAGGGACTATATACAAGATTTTAGTAATAAGAATGATATCATTAGCAGTAATTAGCATGGATTCATGAAGAATCGTTCTTGCCAAATCAATCTATTAACCTTCTATGAGGAGGTGAGTTGCCATCTAGATAAAGGAAGGCCCGTAGACGTGGTGTATCTGGATTTTGCAAAAGCATTTGACACAGTTCCCCATAAATGTTTACTGTACAAAATAAGGTGCGTTGGCATGGACCATAGGGTGAGTACATGGATTGAAAACTGGCTACAAGGGCGTGTTCAGAGGGTGGTGATAAATGGGGAGTACTCAGAATGGTCAGGGGTGGGTAGTGGGGTTCCCCAGGGTTCTGTGCTGGGACCAATCCTATTTAATTTGTTCATAAACGACCTGGAGGATGGGGTAAACAGTTCAATCTCTGTATTTGCAGACGATACTAAGCTAAGCAGGGCAATAACTTCTCCGCAGGATGTGGAAATCTTGCAAAAAGACCTGAACAAATTAATGGGGTGGGCGACTACATGGCAAATGAGGTTCAATGTAGAAAAATGTAAAATAATGCATTTGGGTGGCAAAAATATGAATGCAATCTATACACTGGGGGGAGAACCTCTGGGGGAATCTAGGATGGAAAAGGACCTGGGGGTCCTAGTGGATGATAGGCTCAGCAATGGCATGCAATGCCAAGCTGCTGCTAATAAAGCAAACAGAATATTGGCATGCATTAAAAGGGGGATCAACTGCAGAGATAAAACGATAATTCTCCCGCTCTACTAGACTCTGGTCCGGCCGCACCTGGAGTATGCTGTCCAGTTCTGGGCACCAGTCCTCAGGAGGGCCGTACTGGAACTGGAGCGAGTACAAAGAAAGGCAACAAAGCTAATAAAGGGTCTGGAGGATCTTAGTTATGAGGAAAGATCGCGAGCACTGAACTTATTCTCTCTGGAGAAGAGACGCTTAAGAGGGGATATGATTTCAATTTACAAATACTGTACTGGTGACCCCACAATAGGGATAAAACTTTTTCGCAGAAGAGAGTTTAATAAGACTCGTGGCCACTCATTACAATTAGAAGAAAAGAGGTTTAACCTTAAACTACGTAGAGGGTTCTTTACTGTAAGAGCGGCAAGGATGTGGAATTCCCTTCCACAGGCGGTGGTCTCAGCGGGGAGCATTGATAGCTTCAAGAAACTATTAGATAATCACCTGAATGACCGCAATATACAGGGATATGTAATGTAATACTGACACATAATCACACACATAGGTTGGACTTGATGGACTTGTGTCTTTTTTCAACCTCACCTACTATGTAACTATGTAATATAGAGGAACAGCAAGCAGGATCTGGAGCATGAAGGGATGTCAGCAAAGCCAGTCTTTAAACAGGAACACAGGAAATGGTTTCTTGTGATGTTGACCAAGGCAAAGGCAGAGCTCCTCTGGACTGGAGGGCTTAAGTAGGCAGGACTGACGAGCAGGATATGATCAAGAGCTGAGTAACTGTGGCGAGAGATGGGAGCTGTCAATTAGCCGACAGCTGAGTAGCCAGCTCAGAGAAGGAAGGGCTGAGCCCAGCCCTGACAGATGGTTTCTGACAGTTTGTGCAGAAATTCTTTGGTTATGCAAGCTGATTGTTGTAACAGCTGTCCGGGTGGCTGGTCTCAGACGATCTTGGAGGTGAAGATGCTGTATGTGGAAGTCCTGGGCTGGTGTGGTTACACATGGTCTGTGGTTGTGAGGCTGGTTGGATGTACTGCCAAATTCTCTGAAACGCCTTTGGAGCTTATGGCAGAGATATAAACATTCAATTCAAGGGCAACAGCTCTGGTGTACATTCCTGCAGTCAGCATGCCAATTGCATGTTCCCTCAAAACTTGCGACATCTGTGGCATTCTGCTGTGTGCTAAAACTGCACATTTTAGAGTGGCCTTTTATTGTGGCTAACCTAAAGCACACCTGTGCAGTAATCATGCTGTCTAATCAGCATCTGGACATGCCACACCTGTGAGGTGGATGTATTATCTCGGCAAAGGAGAAGTGCTCACTAACACAGCTTTAGACAGATTTGTGAACAATATTTGTGTAATAGGCCTTTTGTGTACATAAAAAAAGTCATAGACCTTTGAGTTCAGCTCATGATAAATAGGGGCGTCAGAGGGGGGCGGGGTCACCAGGTGGCCCCGCCCCCGTTATTTAAGAACCGTCAGACGAGGAGACGCCGTCACACAGCGGGAGCCTCCCTCCATGCATGGATGCTGAGCGGCCCGCAGAAGAAAATTAAGAAGAGAAGATGAAGATGAAGAAGATGAAGAAGATGAAGAAGAGAAGAGGATGAAGAAAAAGATGAAGAGAAGAGCGGGAGCCTCCCCTCATGCCATGGGTGCGGAGCGGCCCGAGGAGAAGAAGAAGAAGCCCGAGGAGAAGAAGATAGAAGACGCCGCGGAGGAGATGCTGGACGAGAACGCCGGAGGAAGAACCAGAAGAGCCAGAAGAACCAGAAGAAGAAGAAGATGAAGGAAGATAGAAGAAGCATTTAAATAAAGGAATTGTCAAAAACTGTCTCTTGTCATTTTTAACTATTTTGACACTTTTTTAGTGAAATGGTAGGGGTAAGTACCCCCTTACCATTTCACACAGGGGGGGGGCCGGGATCTGGGGGTCCCCTTGTTAAAGGGGGCTTCCAGATTCCGATAAGCCCCCCGCCCGCAGACCCCCACAACCACCGGCCACGGTTGTGGGGATGAGGCCCTTGTCCTCATCAACATGGGGACAAGGTGTTTTGGGGGGCTACCCCAAAGCACCCTCCCAATGTTGAGGGCATGTGGCCTGGTACGGTTCAGGAGGGGGGGGGCCGCACTCTCGTCCCCCCCTCTTTTCCTGCGGCCTACCAGGTTGCGTGCTCGGATAAGGGTCTGGTATGGATTTTTGGGGGAATCCCACGCCGTTTAGGGCCTGGTATGGAATTTAGGGGGACCCCCCCACGTGATTTTTTTTTTTTTAATTTTGGTTCGGGGTTTCCCTGTGGGGAATTCCCATACCGTTTTTATCAATGAACTTTTATGTGTATTGTCGGACCGGCAATTCATTAATAGCCGCGGTAGTTTTAAATGAGTTTTTTCCTTCGAAATGTCATTTTGCTGTCAGACTGTTCTAAACACGGGAAACATGCGCCCCTTTACAGGCATACTATAGACACCCCCCAGGTACGAAATTTAAAGGGATATTACACTTTTATTGTTTGACTTTAAGCATTATTAAAATCACTGCTCCTGAAAAAACGGCCGTTTTTAAAACTTTTTTTGCATTGATCCATGTCCCCTGGGACAGGACCCAGGTCCCCAAACACTTTTTATGACAATAACTTGCATATAAGCCTTTAAAATTAGCACTTTTGATTATTCATGTTCGTGTCCCATAGACTTTAACGGTGTTCACGTGTTCGAGCGAACTTTTTTCCTGTTCGCATGTTCTGGTGCGAACCGAACAGGGGGGTGTTCGGCTCATCCCTACTCAATAGCATCCAGCAAATCCAGCCCACTGGAACCCCTCATCAGACCACAACATCCGTGGGATTTCCTTCACATATAAACATCTCCCAATGGTCACTTCAGAATTATGCCCCGTACACACGGTCGGACTTTGTTCGGACATTCCGACAACAAAATCCTAGGATTTTTTCCGACGGATGTTGGCTCAAACTTGTCTTGCATACACACGGTCACACAAAGTTGTCGGAAAATCCGATCGTTCTGAACGCGGTGACGTAAAACACGTACGTCGGGACTATAAACGGGGCAGTGGCCAATAGCTTTCATCTCTTTATTTATTCTGAGCATGCGTGGCACTTTGTCCGTCGGCTTTGTGTACACACGATCGGAATTTCCGACAACGGATTTTGTTGTCGGAAAATTTTATCTCCTGCTCTCCAACTTTGTGTGTCGGAAAATCCGATGGAAAATGTCCGATGGAGCCCACACACGGTCGGAATTTCCGACAACACGCTCCGATCGGACATTTTCCATCGGAAAATCCGACCGTGTGTACGGGGCATTAGGCATTCAGGCATGTAGTCATCATATATCCGAGAAAAGAAAATGAAGGACCCATAGTGAAGCCCGTAATGATAGATAAAAAAACTTTTATTGTAGTAACTTACAGTTGAAGCTTAAAACAGCATGCATCAATGATAGGAACAAACAGCTGCAGCAATCAGCGTATGGATGTCAGCCTGCCTGACATGTTTCATCGTAGCAGATGTCTTCAGAGGTATATAGTTTTAATTATTTCAGTCAGTAAGAAGGGAGCATTAAGGCTATATAGTTGTGTTTCAGTGAGTCTAGGTAACTATAACTTGGCTAAAAAGCTGGCTATGTCTGACTCAGAAAGTTGGGGGTGTTAGGGTAATTGCGCAGATTGCATAGTGAGCTATAATAACTTGCGAAAGAGTCAGCAACGCCTTGTGGATTTAAACATTTATGGTATTAGTAGGGTGTAAAAGGTATTTCTAGCTTTAGCTTGATGAATCAATATTCTCCTGGCAAGACATTTGCCAGTTCTGTTGCCAAACGCATAATGGTTAAGTTTTAAAGCTTGGGTATCTGTCAAGGAGTTCAGACCTAGTTGAGGTCGAAAAAAGACACAAGTCCATCAAGTCCAACCTATGTGTGTGATTATATGTCAGTATTACATTGTATATCCCTGTATGTTTCAGTCGTTCAGGTGCTTATCTAATAGTTTCTTGAAACTATCGATGCCCACCACTGAGACCACCACCTGTGGAAGGAAATTCCACATACTTGCCGCTCTAATGCCGCGTACACACGGTCGGACTTTTCAGCTACAAAAGTCCAACGGACGCTGACGGACTAAAGCTGGCTGGTAATCCGATCGTGTGTGGGCTTCTCCGGACTTTCAACGTACTTTTTTAGCCTCAAATCCGACGTACTTTAGATTTGAAACATGCTTCAAATCTTTACGTCGTAACTACGACGGACCCCGAAGTCCGCTCGTCTGTATGCTAGTCCTATGGACAAAAACCCACGCTAGGGCAGCTATTGGCTACTGGCTATCAACTTCCTTATTTTAGTCCGGTGTACGTCATCACGTACGAATCCGTCGGACTTTTGTGTGGTCGTGTGTAGGCAAGTCTGTTCGTTAGAAAGTCTGCCGCAAGTCCGCCGAAAGTCCGCCAAAAATCTGTCGGACAGGCTGTCGGACTTTTGTAGATGAAAAAAGTCCGACCGTGTGTACGCGGCTTTACAGTGAAGAACCCTCTATGTAGTTTAAGGTTAGACCTCTTTTCTTCTGATTTTAATGAGTGGCCACGAGTCTTGTTAAACTCCCTTCTGCGAAAAAGTTTTATCCCTATTGTGGGGTAAACAGTATTTTATTTGTATATTGAAATCATATCCCCTCTCAAGCGTCTCTTCTCCAGAGAGAATGAGTTCAGTGATCGCAACCTTTCCTCATAACTAATATCCTCCAGACCCTTTATTAGCCTTGTTACCCTTCTATGTACTCGCTCCATTTCCAGTACATCCTTCCTGAGGACTGGTGCCCAGAACTGGACAGCATACTCTAGGTGCGGCCAGACCAGAGTCTTGTAGAGCGGGAGAATTATCATTTTACCTCTAAAGTTGATCCCCTTTTTAATGCATGCCAATATTCTGATTGCTTTGTTAGCAGCATCTTGGCATTGTATGCCATTGCTGAGCCTATCATCTACTAGGACCACGAGGTCCTTTTCCATCCTAGATTCCCCCAGAGGTTCTCCCCCCAGTGTATATATTGCATTCATATTTTTGCTACCCAAATGCATTATTTTACATTTTTCTACATTGAACCTCATTTGCCATGTAGATGCCCACCCCATTAATTTGTTCAGATCTTTTTGCAAGGTTTTCACATCCTGCGGAAAAGTTATTGCCCTGCTTAGCTTAGTATCGTCTGCAAATACAGAGATTGAACTGTTTACTCCATCCTCCAGGTCGTTTATGAACAAATTTAACAGGATTGGACCCCACTACCCACCCCTGACCATTCAGAGTACTCCCCATTTATCACCACCCTCTGAACTCGCCCTTGTAGCCAGTTTTTAATCCATGTACTCACCCTATGGTCCGTGCCAACGGACCTTATTTTGTACAGTAAACATTTATGGGGAAGTGTGTCAAATGCTTTTGCAAAATCCAGATACTTCATGTCTACGGGCCTTCCTTTATCTAGATGGCAACTCACCTCCTCATAGAAGGTTAATAGATTGGTTTGGCAAGAATGATTCTTCATGAATCCTTGCTGATTACTGCTAATGATACAGTTTTCATTACTAAAATCTTGTATATAGTCCCTTATTATCCCCTCCAATAGTTTACATGCTATTGATGTTAGGCTAACTGGTCTATAGTTCCCAGGGATGTATTTTGGGCCCTTTTTAAATATTGGTGCTACATTGGCTTTTCTCCTAACAGCTGGTACCATTCCATTCCAGTCAGTAGACTGTCAGTAAAAATTAGGAACAATGGTCTGGCAATTACTTGACTGAGTTCCCTAAGTACCCTTGGGTGCAAGCCATCTGGTCCCGGTGATTTATTAATGTTATGTTTCCTAAGTCTTATTTTAATTCTGTCCTCTGTTAACCATGGAGGTGCTTCCTGTGATCTGTCATGAGGATAAACACTGCAGTTTTGGTTACTGAAGCCCCTCAATTCCCTTGTGAAGACTGAGGAGAAGAATAAATTCAATACCTTCGCCATCTCCCCATCCTTTGTAACCAGATGTCCTTCCTTATTCTTTATGGGGCCAATATGGTCTGTCCTCCCTTTTTTACTGTTTACATACTTAAAGAATTTCTTAGGATTTCTTTTGCAATCCTCCGCTATGTGTCTTTCATGTTCGTCTATCTTAGCCGCCCTAATTGCACCCTTACATTTCTTGTTGCATTCTTTATAAAGTCTGAATGATGATCCCTCAACCTTGTATTGTTTGAAGGCTTTCACCTTTGCTTTTATATGCATTTTTACATTGGAGTTAAGCCATCCAGGACTTTTGTTTGCTCTTTTAAATGTATTACCCAATGGGATGCATTGGCTAATGCCCTTATTTAATATGCTTTTAAAGCAAACCCATCTTTCCTCCGTGTTCTTTTTTCCTAAGATTTTATCTCAATTCATGCCTTCTAACAAGGTTCGTAGTTTAGGGAAGTTGGTTCTTTTGAAATTCAGTGTCTTTGTATTCCCCTTATGTTTCCTATTTGTGTGATTTATACTGAAGCCAATTGACCTGTGATCACTGTTAACCTAAATTGCCCCGTATTTCCACATCTGTGATCAGATCTGTATTGTTGGTAATCAGTAGATCCAGTAACGCTTTATTTGTAGTTGGTGCATCTACATCTGACCCATAAAATTGTCCTGCAAGACATTTAGGAACTGGTGAGCCTTAGATGAGTGCATGGTTCCCTCCGTCCAGTCTATGTCTGGATAATTAAAATCCCCCATTATGATAACCATTCCCATATTTACTGCTAATCCATATTGTGATAGGATATCTGTCTCCCCTTCCTCCCTCAGGTTAGGTGGCCTATAGCATATCCTCAGTATTATTTTACCCTTAGCTTCATCCCTTTGGAGCTCTACCCATAAGGATTCCACCTCCTCCCTAGCTCCCTTACTGATGTCATCTCTCACATTCACTTGTACATTATTCTTGATATATAGGCATACCCCTCCCCCTTTTTTACCCTCTCTATCCTTGCAATAAAGAGTATACCCTTGAATGGTTGCCAGCCAATCATGAGAGCCGTTGAACCAGGTCTCTGAAATTCCCACAAAATCCAAATCCTCCTCGTACAACATTATCTCTAGTTCACCCATCTTGTCTGCCAGTAAAACAATAAAAGTGTAATATTCCTTTAAATTTCGTACCTGGGGGGTGTCTATAGTATGCCTGTAAAGGGGCGCATGTTTCCCGTGTTTAGAACAGTCTGACAGCAAAATGACATTTCAAAGGAAAAAAGTCATTTAAAACTACTCGCGTCTATTAATGAATTGTTGGTCCGACAATACACATGAAAGTTCATTGATAAAAATGGCATGGGATTTCCCCACAGGGGAACCCCAAACCAAAATAAAAAAAATTCATGGGGGTCCCCCTAAATTACATAACTGGCCCTTCAGGTTTGGTATGGATATTAAGGGGAACCCCATGCCAAAATTAAAAAACAATGGTGTGGATGTCCCCCTAAATTCCATACCAGACCCTTCAGGTCTGGTATCGATATTAAGGGGAACCCCGTGCCAACTTTTTTTAAAAGAATGGTGTGGGGTCCCCCTAAATTCCATACCAGGCCCTTCAGGTCTGGTATCGATATTAAGGGGAACCCCGTGCCATTTTTTTTTTTTAAAATGGCGTGGGGTCCCCCCAAAAATGCATACCAGACACTTATCTGAGCATGCAACCTAGCAGGCCGCAGGAAAAGAGGGGGGATGAGAGAGCACCCCCCTCCTGAACCATACCAGGCCACATGCCCTCAATATTGGGAGGGTGCTTTGAGGTAGCCCCCCAAAGCACCTTGTCCCCATGTTGATGGGGAGAAGGGCCTCATCCCCACAACCCTTGGCCAGTGGTTGTGGGGGTCTGTGGGCGGGGGGCTTATCGGAATCTGGAAGCCCCCTTTAACAAGGGGATCCCCAGATCCCACCCCCCTGTGTGAATTGGCAATGGGGTACAAATGTACCCCTACCATTTCACAAAAAAAGTGTCAAAAAGGTTAAAAACACAAGAGACGGTTTTTGACAAGTCCTTTATTAATTTCTTCTTCTTTTGGCTTCTTCTTCCATCTTCTTTCTTCTGGTGTTCTTTCGGTGTTTTTCTTCTTCTTCCTCCATCTTCTTCTTCATCTTCTTCTTCTCCATCTTCTTCTTCTTCGTCCGCTCTTCTTGTCCCACATCTTCCTCCAGGCTTCTTCTCTGCTCCATCCGCACAATCCACCTCAGTGGGAGTCTTCAGCTGTGTGATGCTTCGCTTCTTCTGACATTTCTTATATAACGGAGGGTGGGGCCACCCGGTGATCCTGCCCTCCTCTGACACACGGGAAATTCACGGGACTTCCCTGAGGCTTTCCCCGTGTTGTCAGAGGGGGCAGGGTCACCCGGTTACGATTTCTCGCATAGACTTTTAAAGGATGTTCCGCAGCTTTTGAATTTGCTACGAACACCCCAAATTGTTCGCTGTTCGGCGAACTGGCGAACAGCCGATGTTCCAGTCGAACTCATGTTCGACTCGAACTCGAAGCTCATCCCTACTCCTGGCATTGGTAAACATGTCACGTAGTTTAGACCGGTTGCATATTATCCTCTTATTGGGTGTTCAGAGATTGTAACTAGGACTTGCTACTATACTTACCTTGGGTTTATGTGCTTTAGTCAACCTTCCACTAATACCCCTAATACTACCCTCTGGAATATGTTCCGTGCTGACTATCTCTACCTCTGGACCCTCCCCCATAGCCTAGTTTAAAAACCCCTCTAACTTTTTGGCCATCCTTATTCCTAGCTGATCTGCACCCTCCTCATTTAGGTGCAGTGCATCCATTCTATAGTACTGTTTATCAACTGAGAAGTCGTCCCAGTCCTCCAGGAACCCAAACCCCTTCTTACTACACCAGCTCTTCAGTCACTTGTTTACTTCCCTAATCTCCCTCTGCCTTTCTGGTGTGGCTCGATGTACCGGTAGTATTCCTTGGTATTCCTGAGAATACTACCTTGGAGGTCCTTTTCCTCAATTTAGCTCACAAGTCCCTAAAATCTAGGACACTCCATCTGCCTCTGACTTTGTCATTGGTGCCAACGTGCACTATGACAGCTGGGTCTTCCCCAGCCCCTCTCAGTAATCTGTCCACCAGATCCATGATGTGCCGAACCCGAACGCCGGTAAACAACACAGTTCGGCGCTTCAGGTTTTTATTACAGATTAGCCTCTCTGTCCTTCTAAGAATTGAGTCCCCTACCACCAGAATCTGTCTTTCCTTTCCCTTCGCTTCCCCCCACTCTCACTGGAGGAGTTCTTCCCCCGGCAACTAGGAGAGTCCCTCAGCTCCAGCAGTGCTCTTCTCTGACTGGTTTGACGATTGTCACTCAATAGAGCGTACTTATTGGGATGCTCCAGACCTGGATAAGCCTTCCTGGCACTTCCCCCTCTACCCTTCCTGACTGTCACCCATTTACTCTTTCCTAGTGCCTGCACCTCTTTGTCTCCACCCACCTCTGTGCTGGCCCCTGCAGGCACCTGACATGTACATTCCTGGCTCTCCTTTAGTATGGAGGGACTTCTCAGTGTTGACAGTTGCTTCCCCAGATTCAGAACCTGGGCGTCCAGGGAAACAATGTGCTTACATTTTGCACAGCATTATTCACCCTTGATCGGATGATCAAGGAATGCATACATGCCAGCAAGATGTACAACGAGTTGCCTCTCCACACCCACCAGGCATCGTACCTATTACATTTAATAAGGATTGGGGATTATACCCTGTCCAAATTACCTTACAATTAGCTTCCTGACACTAATACTCAACAAGACAATACACAGGTAATAAACAAGACAATACACAGGTACTCACAGACCTACGTGCACTCGCAGACCTACGTGCACCTGCAGACCTATTTGCACCCACAGACCTACGTGCACTCGCAGACCTACATGAACTTGCAGACCTACATGAACTTGCAGACCTACATGCACTCGCAGACCTGCGTGCACCCGCAGGCACTCGTAGACCTAGGTGCACCTGCAGACCTACGTGCACCCGCAGACCTACATGCACCCGCAGACCTACATGCACCCACAGACCTACATGCACTCACAGACCTATGTGCACACGCAGACCTACGTGCACTCACAGACCTATGTGCACACGCAGACCTACGTGCACTCACAGACCTACATGCACTCACAATACACAAATACACAGTAGTGTAGCAGTCTGTACAATTTATGTCAGAGTTGAACTAAGGTAGAAGAAGTTTTCTAGTCAGGGAAGAGTTTATTCTAAGTCTCTAGTGAGTGAATGTCATTTAAGAGATCACTAATCTTTTGGTTCCAAAGTCATTTAGCCAAAGAGGAGGGGGAGTCCTCGTATTGCCGAGGCCCTCATGCACATTGCTGGATCAGGTTCGGGCTCAGGTGAGTATTAGAGGGGCTGGGGGGCCGCTGCACAGAGAAGGTTTTTTTTACCTTTATGTATAGAATGCATGAAGGTAAAAATCTTTGAGCCTTTAGACCTCTTTATTAATGTGAATACTTTTATTCTTTTAGTTTTTATTACTTTCATGAAACTCAGTTTATTTTATTGATCCCTAAACTTTTTTAATTACCAAAGATCTTTGAAATCTAGATGGTGCCATCTTCAGTTGAAACTTTTTCAGAATCAGTATCCATTGATTATCTTGATAACTAAAAATTAATTTGCATACCTTAATCATATTTTTTTTTCAATTAAAGGCTTTTATTGATGGTAACAAATGTATAAAGGTATACGGTTTCCAATTTTACAATCACAAATCAAGCAATGACAGCTAATACAAAACATAAGTAACATAATGCTCAAGAAACTTTACTTGAATTTGAACTGTGTACCGTGCAAAGTTTACTCGGTCTATCAGCTAGTACCTCAGTGTAAAAGGGGAGAACAAAGGAAGCGCCACCTAAGTGCAGTATTAGAATCAACGTTTTAATGACACGGTACATATGAACACTCGCAAGAGATAAAAAGGTATAGGCTCATCTGTTATCCAGTGGTCCAAGAAACTTCTGGTAATTCCTTTTCCCAGATTGATTTTTTTTTGATTAGTCATTATTAGGGATAAATCAAAATTTAAAGGCTGTGCTACAATAAATGACATAAAACAAATGAAATAGTGAATGCATATTGACAAATATCTATTTCTATGCGTGAATTATGACAGTGATGACATAACCCACACAATAATAACCAAAAACTTAATAAGCAACATAAAGTCCAATCTGCAAAGTGCACAAAAGTGTATAGTTCTTATAGAGGCAGGATTAATGCCAGGAAGAGAGTGGTAAACATCCGAATGGTGTATAGCATATGATTAAAACACCCAGGGTTCAGTGATGATAGAAAAAACTCCTCCACCTATGTAGAAAGATGTCCCCTTACCGACTCCAAAGATCTCTTTTCGGGAGATCAAGCAGGCATATGGCTGTATAACCCCAGCCTCGGGTATGGACCCGGAAGGTGACACTCATAAACCTCTAGGATGGGAGTCCTCTGTGTGGCGAATGGTCACTCGATTGTCATGAAAAATAAGTGACAAAGGCAATTCTTAGATGTAATGGGTGCATTCGTTTTCTTTTTTAGGCTTTTTTTCATATATTTCCACGTAGTGATCGGGCCAGTAAGTCTATTTTTTTTCAACAGAACAAGCCATTAAGAGGTAGGTATAATACAGGCTCTTCATTAAGGTAATGGCTGGGGGGGTCTGTCCGTGTGCTCCTCGTGTGCTGGGTAAGCTGGATGTCTTACGTTGTAGGGTAACGGAGCTGTGAATGGAGGAAGTCCTCTGAAGCCCTCTAGCAGTTCCGGGATCCAGAATGGACCGCAGCGTGGATCGCAGCGTAGAGCGGATGGTGCGAGGGGTGCTGACGTCACAGGTCCCAGGATGCTGTGTAACGCATTTCAGAGCATGCGCCGTGCTGTGTATGAGCGTGCACACTCCTTTGTCAAGCTGGATCCAGCAGACTGCAGCCGAGTGGCTGCAGTCTGCTGGATCCAGCTTGACAAAGGAGTGTGCACGCTCATACACAGCACGGCGCATGCTCCGAAACGTGTTACACAGCATCCTGGGACCTGTGACGTCAGCACCCCTCGCACCATCCGCTCTACGCTGTGATCCACGCTGCTGCCCATTCTGGATCCCGGAACTGCTAGAGGGCTTCAGAGGACTTCCTCCATTCACAGCTCCGTTACCCTACAACGTAAGACATCCAGCTTACCCAGCACACGAGGAGCACACGGACAGACCCCCCCAGCCATTACCTTAATGAAGAGCCTGTATTATACCTACCTCTTAATGGCTTGTTCTGTTGAAAAAAAATAGACTTACTGGCCAGATCACTACGTGGAAATATATGAAAAAAAGCCTAAAAAAGAAAACGAATGCACCCATTACATCTGAGAATTGCCTTTGTCACTTATTTTTCATGACAATTGAGTGACCATTCGCCACACAGAGGACTCCCATCCTAGAGGTTTATGAGTTTCACCTTCCGGGTCCATACCCGAGGCTGGGGTTATACAGCCATATGCCTGCTTGATCTCCCGAAAAGAGATCTTTGGAGTCGGTAAGGGGACATCTTTCTACATAGGTGGAGGAGTTTTTTCTATCATCACTGAACCCTGGGTGTTTTAATCATATGCTATACACCATTCGGATGTTCACCACTCTCTTCCTGGCATTAATCCTGCCTCTATAAGAACTATACACTTTTGTGCACTTTGCAGATTGGACTTTATGTTGCTTATTAAGTTTTTGGTTATTATTGTGTGGGTTATGTCATCACTGTCATAATTCACGCATAGAAATAGATATTTGTCAATATGCATTCACTATTTCATTTGTTTTATGTCATTTATTGTAGCGCAGCCTTTAAATTTTGATTTGTATAACAGATGGATGTGTCTCACATTGTATGGTTGCAGCTTGTTCACATATAATAATTTTCACTTGGGGATAGCGCAGTAATTTTTTTCATTTTACTATTATTAGGGATAAGCAGAACACCCCCCCCCCCTCCCGGTTCGGTTCACAGCAGAACATGCGAACAGGCAAAAAATTTGTGCGAACACACGAACACCGTTAAAGTCTATGGGACACGAACATGAAAAAACAAAAGTGCTAATTCTAAAGGCTTATATGCAAGTTATTGCCATAAAAAGTGTTTGGGGACTCAGGTACTGCCCCAGGAGACATGTATCAATGCAAAAAGAAGTTTTTAAAATGACTGTTTTTTTTTCAGGAGTGATTTTAATAATGCTTAAAGTGAAACAATAAAAATGAAATATTCCTTTAAATATCATGCCTGGGGGGTCTCCTTAGTCTGCCTGTAAAGTAGCACATCTTTGCCATGTTCATAACAGTACCACAGCAAAATGACATTTCTAAAGGAAAAAATGATATTTAAAATTGCTTGCGGTTGTAATTTATTGTCGGATCCCAACAATATAGATAAAAATAATTTTAAAAAAATGCTGTGGGTTCCCCCCAGTCCACACCAGGTCCTTTGGGTCTGGTATGAATATTAAGGTGAACGCCACACCCTTCAGGTCTGGTATGGATATTAAGGGGAACTCCATGCCAAAATAAAAAAAGACGTGGGGATCCCCCCAAAAAACCATACCAGACCCTTATCCGAGCAAGTAACCTGGAAGGCCGCAGGAAAAGGGTCCCCCCACCTGACCCGTACAAGGCCACATGCCCTCAACATGGGTAAGAGTGCTTTGAGGTCTCCCCCATAAAACCTTGTCCCCATGTTGATGGGGACAAAGGCCTCATCCCCACAACCCTTTCCAGGAGGTATAACAAGGGGGCCCCCAGATCCCACCCCCCCATGTGAATGGGTATCGGGTACATTGTACCCAACAGCGCTGTGATTGTAGATGGATTTACATTGCAAGACACTTTTTATTTTAATAAAGGAATCGTCCAAAAATGTCTCCTGTCATTTTTAATTTTTTTTACACTTTTTTGGTGAATGAGTAGGGTACAATGTGCCCCATACCCATTCACATGGGGGGCGGGTTCTTAAAACCATTACCCTGATGGAATATGCCAAAAAATGTCAAATTCCAGCCTGCTCGATCTCAGTCTATGCCAAAAAAGCTTTCAACTGAACTCATTGGCAATTCCTTGAGGGTACACTACAGCAAGTGGGCCTTGGGTCCAACATGTTGTGTAGGTTTAAGGCTCGTTATGGAAAACCTATGGCTAGGATTGCCTCCAATGGCCTGCTCTCAGACCCAATCTGGATACGCAATGGAACCCGACAGGAATGCCCCCTTTCACCCTTACTGTATATCCTCAATATGGAACATCTTGCAATTGCCATACGACAAGACTCTAATCTAAGGTTTTTCAATTGGCCAACATCAATAAAAACTTTATGCAGATGACCTCCTATTATATATATCTAATCTCCACATCTCTTTACCAGCCATTATCAAAGCGTTCACAGAGTTTGGTTTAGTAAGCAATTTCAAAGTAAATTATGACAAAACTGAGGCCCTTAATATATCCCTATCCAAGACTGTTTTTTCCGAGCTCCAATCTAATTTTGCGCTTAAGTGGCAACAAAAAGCTGTTAAAGCGGAGTTCCACCCAAAAATGGAACTTTTGCTTTAAGGGAAGGTGACCCCCGACATGCCAAATTTGGCATGTAATTTTTTTGGAGGGTGTGAAGCCACAGCCAGGTGCCCACAGTGACAATGCCGGCACCGCAGAGAGGAGGGGGAGACGAGCAGGGCTTCTTTTCCCCGCATCGCTGGACAGGTAAGCGTCCAATTATTAAAAGTCAGCAGCTGCAGTATTTGTAGCTGCTGACTTTTAATTTTTTTTTTTTAGTCGGAACTCCACTTTAAATACGTTGGTATCCAAACCCCTACTTCCTTATCTACCATGGCAGATCTTAATTAAGCGCCTTGTCTCGTATGATTCATGCGAGTCTCAAGTCATACGATAAACCGAACATTTCATGGTTCAGCCGTATGAATGTTGTCAAAATGGACGTGTTACCTAAAATTCTCTATACCTTTCAGCCAATCCCTGCTCCTCTCCCGCTGTTTTTTTTCCCAGCGGTCAGTAGGACTATTCGTGACTTTTTCTGGCAATGTAAGAGGCCTAATATTTTAGTGTTACCTAAAGTTATAGGAGGTGTTGCGCTTCCTCACCTCTTGCTATACTTCCATGCGGCTCCACTGCTTCAGGTTATTGATTGGCATCATGGCAATTCCACTAAACTATGGACCTTATTAGAAAATGACCAATTTTCCCCAGATCTTACATCTCTTTTGTGGACAGATCCGTCACATAGACATTCTACTGACCTACTGCCTCTGATGACATCTGCTACACTACGAATCTGGGACAAATACCTTACCAAGAGCTTATTGTCCTCAAGACCTAGCCCATTGACTCCGCTGTTTGGGGTTGCATCTTTTTCACTGACTTCTACTAGTTCCAAATTCCTTTCATGGCAAAAGTCTGATGCTCCTCTTTTAAACCACACACTTTGAAACAGAAAGATAATTTCTCCCAAATGCTCTCTGCTTGTCATAATCCTTCGGGAGCATGGCTTGAACATACTCAATTGACACACTTTTTAGACAGAATGCCGAGCACTGATGACTTGACTGAACCGCACACAGCCTTTGAGTCGTTTTTATACCAGCCTAACAGACCGGAACACTTGCTATTCCAAATTTACCAGATTTTATTACAGGCCTCTTATCCAGATCTACCACCATTCCTTTCAAAATGGAAATGGGAACTAAATGTATCCAACTAAATGTGGCATGAGGCAAAACACTGGCGCTTTCCTTTAAACTGTCTATTTAGTTTCATGCCCAGGAAAGGAATTACCGAATTGTGTCTAGGTGGTATCGCTGCCCTACTATCCTGCATAAAATGGATCCTGCCGTACCAGATACTTGCCCAGGCATTGTCCCATTTTGGGATAAAATACTACACCTATATGATAAGCTTGTTGGGGACAAGTTCCCAAATGAACCTCGCATAACCGTACTTTCCATGTTACCGGGCTCCTATAAACCAATAAAAAAAAACTTTATTTGACATTTTCTTACAGCTGCCCGATCTATTATCGCTAGATTTTGGCGCCAACAAGCGATTCTATCTTTAACTGACTGGGCTTGTGAAATGGACAAGATTAAACATATAAAACGTATGATAGCCTGGGATGCTGATAAGACTGAATCCCACACCACTATGTGGACTGTGTGGTTACATTTCCGGTTCTCCTTTGAGTTTGAAGTCTTTGTAACATACAAAGTTGATGATGCTTTCTCTGGGGCCTCCCATGTATAGATGACCTTCCCCTCCCCTTCTTTTACCTACATTTTCCTCTACCCCCCACTCATGTCCCCTGTAATTTATTTTTTCTTTTTTTTCTTTTACTCTACACTTCATTTTCTCTCTCTCTTTCTTCCTTTTCTACTTAGCTTTCTGCTACCCCTTATTTCTTTCTTGGACTTCTTTTTTTTATTTTTTTTTATTTTATTTTGGCGTGGGGTTCCACTTAAAATCCATACCAGACCTAAAGGGCCTGATATGGAATTTATGGGGGACCCCCATGCATTTTTTTTAAATTTTGGTTCGGGGTTCCCCTGTGGGGAAATTCCATGCCATTTTTATCAATGAACTTTTATGTGTATTATAGTCGGTGCTAGCGATAGTAGTTTTACATGACTTTTTTCTTTTAGAAATGTAATTTTGCTGTCAGACTGTTCTAAACATGGGAAACATGCACCCCTTTACAGGCATACTATAGACACCCCCCAGGTACGAAATTTGCGAAATTTAAAGGAATATTAAATTTTTATTGTTTCACTTTAAGCATTACTAAAATCACTGCTCCCGAAAAAACGTCAGTTTTTAAAACTTCTTTTTGCATTGATACATGTCCCCTGGGGCAGGACCCAGGTCCCCAAACACTTTTTATGACAATAACTTGCATATAAGACTTTAAAATGAGCACTTTTGATTATTTGTGTTCATGTCCCATAGATAGTTCGCACAAATTTTTTGCCTGTTCGCATGTTCTGGATGCGAACCGAACCGGGGGGGTGTTCGGCTCATCCCTAGTGATCGAGTAGGTATGATTGTCTTTGGTGATAGTCAGTTTCATGAGGTAGCTCCATCTGTGGGCAATTTTATGGTTTTGGAGAACTTTAGTCACTGTGGTCAGGTCTTTCCTTTTTTGAAGCATGTATTGCGATAGGTCGGCATAGAATTGCAGATGTTGGTACTGTGAAGGGATCTGGTCTTGTTTTCACATAAGTGACATTAAAGTTCTTTCACATGGAAAAAATGTAGGCAGAGGATTACATCCCTAGGGATGTGGTCTGGTAAGTGGGATGGCTTGGGGAGACGGTAAATCCTATCGATGGTAACGTCTAAGTCCGTAAGGTCAGGTGAAAGATTTTTAAAGAGGTTCATTGCATAGCGGTGCAATTCAGATTGCTGTACAGTTTCAGGGATCCCTCTTATCTTTAAATTGTTCCTCCTGGACCTGTCCTCCATGTCAGCTAATTTAGCTTTAATCCATTCATTATTTTTCTCCCTTTCATCATATGCATCCACCAAGTCATTAATTGTGCCTGCATATTCCTCCATTTTGGATTCTATGTGATCCACTCTGTTCCCCACCTCTTGTACTTCACGGTTAAATCCGTGCATGCATGTAGCCATATCTGACTGGATAGTACTTTGTAAAGATAGGAGCATGTCCTTTAGTACTGTATCTAATACAGGTTTATTTTGGGTAGGGAACGTTTCAATGGGCTCTAGAAATTCTCTGGTATTCTACCCTGAGTCTGATGCAGGACTCCTGTCTGGGCCCAATCCGTTACCATCCAGCCTAGGTTTGGATTTGGCAGGGCTATTAGTAGATGGAGAAGGAGGGTAGGAGCTCTGGCTAGCTGGGGAGTAGTTTTTGGACTGAGGATTACCTTTAGTTGAGGCCCTTGTATGCTGAGAGGCCACCACTGGTGTGTAGGCCTCGGTGCCATTTTGGCTGTCTATCGCCTCTCCCCTTGTTGGACATGGTCCCCGGGATGTCCTGAGCCGGATCGCCAAAGTTTTAGGGTGATTAAGCATCCTGATCGGCGATGCTGTGTGCCGCCTTGTCCCTGGTACGCCGGAGCTTCTCAGCTATGCTGCCATCCGGCTTCCGCGCAGGCCACACCCCCCCCAAACACTTTTTATGACAATAACTTGCACATAAGCCCTTATAATGAGTACTTTTGCTTATTCATGTTCGTGTCCCATAGACATTAACGGTGTCTGCGTGTTCGAACAAATTTTTTGCCTGTTTGCATGTTCTGCTGCAAACCGAATCGGGGGGGGGGTGTTCGGCTCATCCCTAATTATTAGGACTGTTTTTTTTGTTACCCTTTTTTTTGTTTCTTTGTCTTTTCCTTTTCTTTACAACATTTTTATTTTCTTTCCCCTTTTGCTCCTTTTTATTTGATGTATTTATGTATATGGACATTTTTGTACTTGTCCTTTGCGCTACCAAGTGAACTAATACTAAAAAGTGTATAAATCTACAAAACTGTGATAAAAAAATGAAAAGTGTAAAAGGGAAATATTACTGCGCTAACTCGAAAACTGGAAAATGAAAAGCTGCTACATGAATAATGTGAATGGGAGAAATGCTGCGCCAACTCCAAATTATAAGCAGCCAACACAACAATCAGGCTAGTTGTAAAATATCAATATGAACACAAATGTGCAGCGCTAATGAAGTAGTCAATATGTATATACGGTATCTAAACCGTGATGGTGATATAAGAAAGGAAAAATGTGTATACACATGAAAATGTATATAGTGAAAAATATATCAATTTAAGTGATTGTTTGGACAGTGGTACCCACAGAAATCATTGTGACTAGTGTAATAAATAATCATAAACCCAAAGTGAAAAAAGAAATATGAATAATATTGATGACAGGAGTATGGTTGTAAATCACACAGAATGTCATATCAATAGTGCAAAACCAATGGAAAAAAAAAACAATAAAAAATATAAAATATAATGAAAAAATCTGGATCCACACACCCAAAGTGAATGATCCTCAAAAGCAAAAGGATACTTTAAGATTCCTTATTCTCTCTGGAGAAGAGACGCTTGAGAGGGGATTTGTCCCTTTGTTTACAATAAATACACCTTTATTTGAATTTATTACACTATGGGGGGCATTTTTTTCTTTTTGATTCCCATTATAACTGGAGCCTATAAAGATTTGGTAGCAGTTTGAAGTCTGGCATTTTGGAGTCTGTATTCTGGTTTACTTTATGGGCTTCAGGAAGGCGTGAATATACCAGTAAGAGGAACCTGGAGTGATATATTTGAAGGCTGGATATTCACTGTTTTAAGGTGAGAGTTCTGAGAGCATATAACAGTGTGGAGGCACAAAATGAATATATATTAGAGACACCTCTAGCATGAAGAACTATGTGGATTTGATGTTTTTGGACTTGATTTACTATTTTCACACATTTATATCATATTTTTTGTGATAATTTATTACTGCGCAAGTTCACTCGTTTATTATTTGTAAATCTTCATTCCCCAATTATTGTCTTCTTTTTGTGCACATATGTATTATCTATTGGTGCTTAACATTTATACTCTATTACTCTCCTCCGCATGGTCAAATGCAGGATTAATACGTGCCCATCATTTTTACAAATCCACTAACATCAAACATTTTCCTACACTTTGCAAAACACATGATCTTCCACATACAGAAACTTTTAGATATGACTCCTGGCTTCACAACCTTTGAGCAAACTTGAAAATCCGACCCCCACAGATGTGGACTTATCTCAGATATGTATGCCCAGCTACTCTCACACACAACCTCTTCCCCTATCTTACACTAACAAATGGGAGACTGACCTAAACCTCCAATCAGACACACTAGATTGGGCTCGAATCTGGCTGGCTACCAAATTGGCCACACCAAACATAGTGGCAACTTGAAACCAATTACAAGGTACTAACCAGACGGTATCTGGTCCCCGCCAGGATATCAAAATTCCTCCCACATTACTCCCACATTACCCCTCCTACTGTTTACAAGGCTATATTTGCCTCAGGTACACATCTACACATCCGGTGGGAATGTCCCATAGCCCACTAGGGATGAGCCGAACACCCCCCGGTTCGGTTCGCACAACCTTTAGAACCCCATTAAAGTCTATGGGACTCGAACGTTCGAAATCAAAAGTGCTAATTATAAAGGCTAATATGCATGGTATTGTCCTAAAAAGGGTTTGGGGACCCGGGTCCTGCCCCAGGGGACATGTATCAATGCAAAAAAAGTCCTAAAAATTTACATTTTTTTGGGAGCAGTGATTTTAGATGATGTCGGGTCCTGGCAATATGGATGAAAATCAGTGAGGCAAATGGCATGGGTACCCCCCAGTCCATTACCAGGCCCTTTGGGTCTTGCATGAATATTAAGGGGAACCCTGCACCCAAATTAAAAAAAGGAAAGGTGTGGGGCCCCCAGGCCCTATATACTCTGAACAGCAGTATACAGGCGGTGCAAACAAGACAGGGACTATAGGTTTGTTGTTAAGTAGAATCTGTTTGTAATTTTGAACTGTTACATTTTTAAAGTGTAGCTCCAGCCAAAAAATCTATTTTAAGCTATTTGGAAAACATAGGGAAGGGTTATCACCCCTGTAACATTTGTTTTGCTGTCTGTGCATCTCTTCAGAAGATTTCACCTCACTTTCTGTCCCAATGACAAATGTTTTTTGACAATTTGGGGTTTTTAGTGAAACAAGGATTGGTGATAAAGCCTCAGTGGAGAGGAGACACGTTTTTCCCATATTAATTCTTACAGGAGAGAATTTCCCTTCCTAGGGATAGATTTCATCTCACTTCCTGTTGTCTTCTTCCGTTTGCAAGTAGGAGTCGTTTGTAAGTTGGATGTTTGAAAGTAGGGGCCTGACCTATATAGTCTGCAGAAATCGGGGCCTTGGGTGTTGGTGTTGCCACAACACTGAAAGCCCTCAAAGTTACTCATGGTGGGCGCAGGAACGGGCCCTGCTGTGAAATATTAGATCAAGAATTGTAATTACATGCCATTGTTGAACAGGGGCAGAAAATTTGGGCCTTTGGTTGTGGTGGTGATGGTGGTTCCAGTGCCACAACACTGTAAGTCCTCACGGTTACTCTTGGTGGGTGCTGGAATGGGCCCTGCTGTGAAATAGTATATCAAGAACTGTAATTACATGCCTCTGTTGAACGGGGCAGAAAAATTGGGCCTTTGGTGGTGGTGGTGTTACCACAACACTGTAAGCCCTCACAGTTACTCTTGGTGGGCACAGGAATGGCCCTGCTGTGAAATATTAAATCAAGAATTGTAATTACATGTCCCTGTTGAACGGGGCAGAAAAATTGGGCCTTGGGCACTGGTGCTGGTGCCACAACACTGCAACCCCTCACAGATACTCTAGTTGGAGTGCAGAAATGAGCCCTGCTGCAAAGTATTGCATCAAAAATTGTAATTACACAACCCTGTTAAACAGGGCCTGAAAAATTGTGCCTTAGGCGCTGGTGCTGGTGCCACAACACTGCAACCCCTCACAGATACTCTAGTTGAGCGCAGCAATGAACCCTCCTCCAAAATAGTGCATCAAAAATTGTAATTACATGCCCCTGTTAAACAGGGGCTGGAAAATTGGGCCTTAGCCACTGGTGGCGGTGCCCAGAACCAAAAATGTTCTTACAAGCTATCAGCATGATCATTGAGGAGGAAGAGGATAATTACTCAGCATAACAGAATAGTCACACAGCATCAGCATAGGCAGTCTTGAAGGGATCTGACATTTCAAAAAAATTTATTCAGTTACATCAGCATCAGGTGCCTGGTAGCTGGTGGTGATCCAAGACTGATTCAATTTTATGAAGGTCAGTCGATCGACGAGTTGGTGGACAGGCGCACCCTGTGATCGGTTACAAAGCCTCCAGCAGCACTGAATGTGCGTTCCGAAAGAACGCTGGATGCAGGACAGGCCAGTAGCTCAATTGCATACTGTGCAAGCTCTGGCCAGTGATCCATCCTCAAGACCCAGTAACCCAGAGGATTTTCAGTGGGAAAGGTGTCCAAGTCAGATCTTGACCCTAGGTATTCCTGCACCATGTAAAACAGACGCTGGCGATAGTTGCTGGAACCGATCATACCTTGGGGCTGCAGACTAAAAAATTGTCTGAACGCATCGGTCAGATGGCAACCTTCTCCACCGCTCCTTCTTTGACTGACCGAAGCCTTAGCAACACGTTGTCCAGGAACAGGAGTTTGTAACCTCCCAGTCTCTGGGAACGCGTTGCACGGACCTTTCTGCAAGGCCTCCCGAAGATGTTTCATCCTCTGCTCCCTCTGCAATGGCAAGATAAGGTCCGCAACCTTAGCCTTGTAACGTGGATCAAGGAGGGTTGCCAGCCAGTATTGATCCCTCTCCTTGATACCACGAATACGAGGATCCTTCCGCAGACTTTGCAGGACCGGGGAGGCCATGCAGCATAGGTTTGCTGAGGCATTTGATCCGAAGTCCTCTGGGTCACTAAGGACGACATGATCTACAGCCATCTCCTCCCAGTCACATACAAGTCCATGGGTTTATTGAGACTGTAAATGATCCCTTGAACACTGCTGCTGATGCTGAGTGCCAGGCTTCCCCTCCATGCTGACACAATCCTCCTGCTCCTCCTTGTCCTCTTCCTGTGTGATCGGTGGGCACGCAGGAACACTGTCTGGATAAAGGGGGCCTTGAGAGGTAAGGAAGTCCTCCTCTTCTTCCCTCTGTTCTGCCTCAAGTGCCCTGTCCATTATTCCACTTGGGGTGTGCTCCAACAGGTGGACAAGAGGTACAGTGTCACTAATGCATGCACTGTCACTGCTCACCATCCTCACGGCCGCCTCAAATGGTGACAGGACAGTGCGTGCATCCCTGATCATAGCCCACTGGCGTGAGGAAAAAAAAACAAGGTCCCCTGACCCTGTCCTGGTGCCATAGTCGCATAGGTAATCATTGATGGCCCTCTGCTGCATGTGCAGCCGCTGCAGCATGGCCAACGTTGAGTTCCACCTGGTGGGCATGTCACAGATTGGGCGGTTTTTGGGCAGGTTAAATTCCTTTTGGAGGTCAGCCAGCCGAACACTGGCATTATATGACCTGCGGAAATGCACACAGACTTTCCTGGCCTGCCTCAGGATATCCTGTAAGTCCGGGTACCTGCCCAAGAACCGCTGCACCACCAAGTTAAGGACGTGAGCCAAACAGGGCACGTGGGTCGGTTGTCCCTGTCAGAGAGCAGAGAGGAGGTCGGTGCCATTGTCGCAAACCACCACACCTGCCTTAAGCTGACGTGGCATCAACCACCTCTGAACCTGCTCCTGCAGAGCTGACAGAATCTCTGCCCCAGTGTGGCTCCTGTCCCCCAAGCACACCAGCTCAAGCACCACATGGCATCTTTTTTCCTGCGTGCTTGCGTAGCCCCTTGAATGCCTACGGAGCACCACTGGTTCCGAGGACAAATCAGCACAGGAAGAGGCCATGGAGGAAGAAGAAGAGGAGGGGTGGAGGAGAGAGGTGTGGCAGAATCACCACTAGTAGAATTTTGGAGGCGTGGTGCTGGAACAACCTCCAACACTACTGCACCCTGTCCTGCATCCTTCTCAGCTGCCAGAAGAGTCAACCAGTGCACAGTGAAAGATAGGTAATGTCCCTGTCCATGCCTGCTGGACCATGAGTCAGTGGTAATATGTACCTTACCGCTGACCGCCCTGTCCAGTGAGAACAAGACATTGCCTCCCACATGCCGATGGAGAGCTGGAATCGCCTTCCGTTAGAAAAAGTGGCTTTTGGGAACCTGCCACTGAGGAACCACACATTCTACGAACTCATGGAAGGGGGCAGAGTCTACCAACTGAAAAGGAAAGCAAACTTCTTTCGGCGGTGCAGCAGCTGGGGCAGGGAAATTTGCCTGGTACAATCTGACATCGGCGTACCGATAGCAGATTGCCCCCAAGTACTTGGCTGTGACATACCTAATTATACACCTTCATTCCTCTCAGTGCAGGTCTCAGAGAGGACTGACAGCACAGTGGGGTTGGAGATCCCAGCTGATGAGGAGCAAGAAGAGGTAGTCTTTGTTCTTTGGTGTGGGTCTATTAGGTATGGTTACCAATGAACTGCATGGCAGATCGACATATGTTTGGTCAAGCATGTGGTGCCCAAGTGGGTGATGTTTTGGCCACGCGAGATACGCTTGAGACATATGTTGCAAATAGCAGCAGTGGGATCTGATGCACTCGTCTCAAAAAAGGCCCACACCAAAGAACTTTTGGAATAACACACAGAGACAGCAGCACCCTGCACATGCGGAGCTCTGCGTTGTGATGCAGTCGGTGTTCTGCCCTTAAGCTGGCCCCTGAAGGGCATCCTGCCTCGTTGTTGATGTGCCTCCTCCCCCGCTCTCCTATCAGGCACCCACGTGGAGTCAGTGACCTCATCATCCCCTCTCTCCTTATCACTGGAGCAAAGCTGGCAGTATGCTGCAGCTGGGGGAACATGACTGCCAGATTGCTGTCCTTCTTGGGCACCCCCTCTCTCTGGGCTCACGTTATTGCCTTCCTCTAGCTGGGTACCATCATCGGAGCCTTCAAAATGCTGGGCATCCTCCTGGAGCATGTACCCAACATTGTGGTCAAACAGTTCGGGGGACTCCTCAGGAGGACATGGTGGGGCTAGGGAAGGAGTGACTGATGCCATTGAGCCAAGGAAAGAGGCCGCGTTGGCAGCTGCTTTGCCAGACAAAGTACCCTGAGCCTGGGTGAGAGAGGATGAGGAGGATGAGGATGGCTTGGTCATCCACTCTACCAAGTCTTCCGCATGTTGCGGCTCAACACGGCCAGCTGCTGAAAAAAAGGACAACGATGCTGATGAGGATGCATCGTCTCCATGACCAGCACTGTTACCTCTAGAAACAGAGCCTGCTTGCCCTCTTTTATTGGCTTGTGACTGTCTGCCTCTCCTTGTTGGCCTTCCAGACATACTAATGGCCTGCAGTGAGATGTAGCTGCACAAAGCTGGGATGTATATGTGTATATATATATATATATATATATATATATATATATATATATATATACACTGATACTGCAGCTAGCAGAATCAACTGCCTGCCTGTGGTACTAATAGGATCAGAAGAACACTACCAATTTTCTTCAGGTAGTTTTAGGTGCACACTGTGCAGAGGACACAGTACACTAACTGTAAATACTGCAGCTGCCTGCCTGTGGTATTAATAGGAGCATAACAACAGCAATTGTCTTAAGGTAGCTTTAGGTGTACACTGTACAGATGACGCAGTACATTAACTGTAAATACTGCAGCTGCCTGCCTGTGGTATTAATAGGAGCATAGCAACAGCAATTGTCTTCAGGTAGCTTTAGGTGCACACTGTGCAGAGGACACAGTACACTAACTGTAAATACTGTATCTGCCTGCCTGAGGTATTAATAGGATCAGAACAACAGCAATTTTCTTCAGATAGCTTTAGGTGCACACTGTGCAGAGGAGGCACTGCACTAACTGTAAATACTGCAGCATCCTGCGGTACTAATAGGATCAGAAAAAGACCACCAATTTTCTTCAGGTAGCTTTAGGTGCACGCTGTGCAGAGGACGCACTAGATTAACTGTAAATACTGCAGCTGCCTGCAGTACTAATAGGATCAGAAGAACACTACCAATTTTCTTCAGGTAGTTTTAGGTGCACACTGTGCAGAGGACACAGTACACTAACTGTAAATACTGCAGCTGCCTGCCTGTGGTATTAATAGGAGCATAGCAACAGCAATTGTCTTCAGGTAGCTTTAGGTGCACACTGTGCAGAGGACACAGTACACTAACTGTAAATACTGTATCTGCCTGCCTGAGGTATTAATAGGATCAGAACAACAGCAATTTTCTTCAGATAGCTTTAGGTGCACACTGTGCAGAGGAGGCACTGCACTAACTGTAAATACTGCAGCTGCCTGCGGTACTAATAGGATCAGAAAAAGACCACCAATTTTCTTCAGGTAGCTTTAGGTGCACACTGTGCAGAGGACGCACTAGATTAACTGTAAATACTGCAGCTGCCTGCGGTACTAATAGGATCAGAAGAACATCACCAATTTTCTTCAGGTAGCTTTAGGTGCACACTGTGCAGAGGACACAGTACACTAACTGTAACTACTGCAGCTGCCTGCCTGTGGTACTAATGGGATCAGGAGGACACCACCAATTTTCTTCAGGTAGCTTTAGGTGCACACTGTGCAGAGGATGCACTACACTAACTGTAAATACTGCAGCTGCCTGCGGTACTAATAGGATCAGAAGAACACCAACAATTTTCTTCAGGTAGCTTTAGGTGCACATTGTGCAGAGGAAGCACTACACTAACTGTAAATACTGTAGCTAATAGGACTAATAGGGTCAGAAGAACACAAGCAATTTTCTTCAGATAGCTGTAAATAATGTAAAAACACCTGCCTGCCTGTCAGTAGGAAGAGAATAACAGGAACGGAACTAGCTAAACTGAATACAGTGTGTATATATATATATATATACACAACACCTAGGATGCATATATATATATACACAGTACACTGTAAGTGCAGCTAACTGACTCGCCTGCCTACTCTATCTAACTTAAATCAAGTGACACTGTCTCTCTGTCTATCTCCCCGCCGCAACACACTACACAAGGCCTCCATGCAGGCGGCCTTATTTAGTGTGGGGTGTGTACTAAACCCCCTGAGCCATAATTGGCCAAAGCCATTCTGGCTTTGGCCAATTACGGCTCTCTGTACAGACGGCGCTGTGATTGGCCAAGCATGCAGGTCATAGTGCATGCTTGGCCAATCATCAGCCAGCAATGCACTGCGATGCCGCAGTGAATTATGGGCAATGATGCACCACTCGAATTTGGCTCGAACAGCCCACAACATTCTCAATTCAACGAACGGACGCACAGGCGATGTTCGAGTCGAACATGGGTTTGACTCAAACTCGAAGCTTATCCCTAATCACCATTTAAGGTGGAGCTGTGACGTACTCCAATCATTCTGGGTCGAAGTCTTCTATATCCTCTCCACCATATTTGCCAGTCCTCTGGCCACTGAGCCAACCACAGCTCTCCATAACATGAGACTCCCAGACTTGACACGGCATCAATCTAAACTCTTTTTGCAGGTTACAACAGCAGCAATGCAAACCATTACCAAGGTCTGGAAAACCCCACTTCTCAGCATCACAGAAACTAAAAATATAATTACCAGGGCCATTATACATGCCAAGGTCAAAGCAGTCCAAGTTATGTTGTGGAAGCTACGGCCAGCAGAATTCTCTTGCTTTGGTAAGGAACCTTGGTTAGTTCACCTCTCATTTGGGGTCCCTCTCCCTCCCTTAACCACTTCAATAACAAGCACTTACCTCCCTTCCTGCCCAAGCCAATTTCAGCTTTTAGCCCTGTCACTTTTTGGTGCCCCCAAAAATCCATACCAGACCCTTATCCAAGCATGCAACCTGGCAGGCCGCAGGAAAAGAGGGGGGGACGAGAGTGCGCCCCCCCCCTCCTGAACTGTACCAGGCCACATGCCCTCAACATTGGGAGGGTGCTTTGGGGTAGCCACCCAAAACACCTTGTCCCCATGTTGATGAGGACAAGGGCCTCATCCCCACAACCCTGGCCGGTGGTTGTGGGGGTCTACGGGCGGGAAGCTTATCGGAATCTGGAAGCCCCCTTTAACAAGGGGACCCCCAGATCCCGGTCCCCCCCTGTGTGAAATGGTAAGGGGGTATTTACCCCTACCATTTCACTAAAAAACTGTCAAAAATGTTAAAAATGACAAGAGACAGTTTTTGAAAATTCCTTTATTTAACTGCTTCTTCTTTCTTCTATCTTCCATCATCTTATGGTTCTTCTAGTTCTTCTGGCTCTTCTGGTTCTTCCTCCGGCGTTCTCGTCCAGTATCTCCTCTGCAGCATCTTCTATCTTCTTCTCCTCGGGCCGCTCCGCACCTATGGCATGGGGGGAGGCTACCGCTCTTCTCTTCTTCTCTTCTTCCTTTTCTTCTCCGGGCCGCTCCGCACCCATGCTGGCATGGAGGGAGGCTCCCGCTGTGTGACGGCGTCTCCTCGTCTGACGGTTCATAAATAACGGGGGGTGGGGCCACCTGGTGACTCTGACGCACGGTGACTTGACGGGACTTCCCTGTGACGTCACGGGGAATGCCACAGGGAAGTCCTGTCATGTTCTGTGCGTCAGAGGGGGGCAGGGTCACTGGGTGGCCCCGCCCCCCCATTATTTAAGAACTGTCAGACGAGGAGAGGCCGTCACACAGCGGGAGCCTCCCTCCATGCCATCATGGGTGCGGAGCGGCCCGGAGAAGAAAATGAAGAAGAGAAGAAGAGAAAAAGAGAAGAAGGAAGAAGAGAAGAAGATGAAGAAGAAGATGAAGAGAAGAGCGGGAGCCTCCCCCCATGCCATGGGTGCAGAGCGGCCCGAGGAGAAGAAGATAGAAGACGCCACGGAGGAGATGCTGGACGAGAACCAAAAGAACCAGAAGAATGAGAAGATGAAGGAAGATAGAAGAAAGAAGAAGCATTTAAATAAAGGAATTGTCAAAAACTGTCTCTTGTAATTTTTAACATTTTTGACAGTTTTTTTGTGAAATGGTAGGGGTAAGTACCCCCTTACCATTTCACACAGGGGGGGGCGGGATCTGGGGGTCACCTTGTTAAAGGGGGCTTCCAGATTCCGATAAGCCCCCCGCCCGCAGACCCCCACAACCACCGGCCAGGGTTGTGGGGATGAGGCCCTTGTCCTCATCAACATGGGGACAAGGTGTTTTGTTGGGCTACCCCAAAGCACCCTCCCAATGTTGAGGGCATGTGGCCTGGTACGGTTCAGGAGGGGGGGCGCACTCTCGCCCCCCCTCTTTTCCTGCGGCCTGCCAGGTTGCGTGCTTGGATAAGGGTCTGGTATGGATTTTTGGGGGGACCCCACGGCGCGGGGTTCCCCTTAAAATCCATACCAGGCCTGAAGAGTCAGGTATGGAATTTAGGGGGAACCACACGTCATTTTTTTTTAAATTTTGGCCAGGGTTCCCCTTAATATCCATACCAGACCTGAAGGGACTCCCACGTCATTTTTTTAAAATTTTGGTTCGGGGTTCCCCTGTGGGGAATTCCCATGTCGTTTTTATCAATAAACGTCTATGTGTATTGTCGGCAATGCAATAGCCGAGGGTAGTTTGAAATGGTTTTTTTCCTTCCAAATGTCATTTTTCTGTCAGACTGTTCTAAACACGGGAAACATGCGCCCCTTTACAGGCATACTATAGACACCCCCCAGGTACGAAATTTAAAGGGATATTACACTTTTATTGTTTGACTTTAAGCATTATTAAATTCACTGCTCCTGAATAAACGGCCGTTTTTTAAACTTTTTTTTGCATTGATCCATGTCCCCTGGGGCAGGACCCAGGTCCCCAAACACTTTTTATGACAATAACTTGCCTATAAGCCTTTAAAATTAGCACTTTTGATTATTCATGTTCGTGTACCATAGACTTTAACGGTGTTCGCGTGTTCGAACAAACTTTTTTCCTGTTCGCATGTTCTGGTGCGAACCGAACAGGGGGGTGTTCGGCTCATCCCTACTGACGGGCACTGATAAGGCGGCACAGATGAAGTGGCACCAATGAGATGGCACTGATGAGGGGGCACTGCTGATGGGCACTGATAGGCAGCACTGATGGGCACTCATAGGTGGCACTGGTGGGCACTGATGGGCACTGATAGGCGACACTGATGGGCACTGAAAGGCTGCACTGATGGGTACTTATGGGTGGCACTGATAGGCTATATTTCTGGGCACTGATAGGCGGTACTGCTGGGCACTGATAGGAGGCACAGATGGGCACTGATGGCTGGCACTGATAGATTGCACTGATAGGCATCACTGCTGGTACTGGCACTAACAGGCATTTTTAATTGGCACTGATTGACAGCTGCCTAGACACTGATTGGCATATCCCTGGTGGTCTAGGGTGACATACCTGGATTTCCTGTGTGGTGGTCATCCCTGGTGGTCCTGGCGGCATTCTGGTTGTCCTGGGCGGTCATCAGGGGGGGGCTGCGCTGATAAACAATCAGCACAGACCCCCCCGTCAGGAGAGTCACAGATCGGCTCTCCTCTACTCGTGTCTGTCAGACGAGAGTGAGGAAAAGCTGATAAATGGCTATTCCTGTTTACATCATGATAGGCTGTGATTGGACGTGGCTGATCACGTGGTAAAGAGTCCTTGTCAAAGGCTCTTTACCGAGATCGGTGATGCGGTTTGTCAGACTGACACGCCACACCACCGTTTGCCACACTGTGTTCCCCCTAGAGCGCGCAATTGCAGCTTTTCCTGCTGGACGTCATATAACACCCAGTCAGGATAACTGAACCAGCGTCCAGCCATCATTTTGCTATAGGCCGGGAAGTGGTTAATCTCCTTCCTCCCCACTCCCGCTTTCTCCCTTTGCCCCACCTTCCTTTTTTTCTTTCAGGCTCTGCGGGGCTCTTTTCTCTCTCCTTTCCTACCTACATAGCCTGTGGGCTCTATTGGTCACTAGCAGCTCACCCTATATCTCAATACTGCAATTTCCTGTAATGAGTTGGCTGTTGCTCTCTCTTACCCACATTGTAATGCCTATTTTGCTCAGAGCATTCCTCCTACGGAATTATACACCTCATGGCCATGGTTGTAGTGAAAGCATGTGATTTCACTTATAGCTACAGTGTCCCCTGAAACTATAGAACTTTGTTTTTGGCACATTAACACAGTTTCTTTGTTGCTTAGAACCTATACATTGCTTATAGGGATGAGCCGAACACCCCCCTGTTCGGTTCGCACCAGAACATGCGAACAGGAAAAAAGTTCGCTCGAACACGCGAACACCGTTAAAGTCTATGGGACACGAACATGAATAATCAAAAGTGCTAATTTTAAAGGCTTATATGCAAGTTATTGTCATAAAAAGTGTTTGGGGACCTGGGTCCTGCCCCAGGGGACATGAATCAATGCAAAAAAAAGTTTTAAAAACGGCCGTTTTTTCAGGAGCAGTGATTTTAATAATGCTTAAAGTCAAACAATAAAAGAAAAGTGTAATATCCCTTTAAATTTCATACCTGGGGGGTGTCTTTAGTATGCCTGTAAAGGGGCGCATGTTTCCCGTGTTTAGAACAGTCTGACAGCAAAATGACATTTCGAAGGAAAAAACTCATTTAAAACTACCGCGGCTATTAATGAATTGCCGGTCCGACAATACACATAAAAGTTCATTGATAAAAACGGCATGGGAATTCCCCACAGGGAAACCCCGAACCAAAATTAAAAAAAAAAAAAAATGACGTGGGGGGGGTCCCCCTAAATTCCATACCAGGCCCTTCAGGTCTGGTATGGATATTAAGGGGAACCCCGGCCAAAATTAAAAAAAAAAAATGACGTGGGGTTCCCCCTAAATTCCATACCAGACCCTTCAGGTCTGGTATGGATTTTAAGGGGAACCCCGCGCCAAAAAAAAAAAAAAAACGGCGTGGGGTTCCCCCAAATATCCATACCAGACCCTTATCCGAGCACGCAACCTGGCAGGCCGCAGGAAAAGAGGGGGGGACGAGAGTGCGGCCCCCCCCTCCTGAACCGTACCAGGCCACATGCCCTCAACATTGGGAGGGTGCTTTGGGGTAGCCCCCCAAAACACCTTGTCCCCATGTTGATGAGGACAAGGGCCTCATCCCCACAACCGTGGCCGGTGGTTGTGGGGGTCTGCGGGCGGGGGGCTTATCGGAATCTGGAAGCCCCCTTTAACAAGGGGACCCCCACATCCCGCCCTACCGCTGTGTGAAATGGTAAGGGGGTACTTACCCCTACCATTTCACTAAAAATATTGTCAAAATAGTTAAAAATGACAAGAGACAGTTTTTGACAATTCCTTTATTTAAATGCTTCTTCTATCTTCCTTCATCTTCTTCATCTTCTGGTTCTTCTGGCTCTTCTGGTTCTTCCTCCGGCGTTCTCGTCCAGCATCTCCTCCGCGGCGTCTTCTATCTTCTTCTCCTCGGGCCGCTCCGCACCCATGGCATGAGGGGAGGCTCCCGCTCTTCTCTTCATCTTCTTCTTCATCCTCTTCTCTTCTTCATCTTCTTCATCTTCTTCATCTTCTTCATCTTCATCTTCTCTTCCTAATTTTCTTCTGCGGGCCGCTCCGCATCCATGCATGGAGGGAGGCTCCCACTGTGTGATGGCGTCTCCTCGTCTGACGGTTCTTAAATAACGGGGGGCGGGGCCACCCGGTGACCCCGCCCCCTTTGACACACGGGAAATGACGGGACTTCCCTGTGGCATTCCCCGTGACGTCACAGGGAAGTCCCGTCAAGTCACTGTGCGTCAGAGGGGGGCGGGGTCACCGGGTGGCCCCGCCCCCGTTATTTAAGAACCGTCAGACGAGGAGACGCCGTCACACAGCGGGAGCCTCCCTCCATGCCAGCATGGCTGCGGAGCGGCCCGGAGAAGAAATGAAGAAGGAAGAAGAGATGAAGAAGAAGAAGATGAAGAAGAGAAGAGGATGAAGAAGAAGATGAAGAGAAGAGCGGGAGCCTCCCCTCATGCCATGGGTGCGGAGCGGCCCGAGAAGAAGAAGATAGAAGACGCCGCGGAGGAGATGCTGGACGAGAACGCCGGAGGAAGAACCAGAAGAGCCATAAGAACCAGAAGATGAAGAAGATGAAGGAAGATAGAAGAAGCATTTAAATAAAGGAATTGTCAAAAACTGTCTCTTGTCATTTTTAACTATTTTGACACTTTTTTAGTGAAATGGTAGGGGTAAGTACCCCCTTACCATTTCACACAGGGGGGGCCGGGATCTGGGGGTCCCCTTGTTAAAGGGGGCTTCCAGATTCCGATAAGCCCCCCGCCCGCAGACCCCCACAACCACCGGCCACGGTTGTGGGGATGAGGCCCTTGTCCTCATCAACATGGGGACAAGGTGTTTTGGGGGGCTACCCCAAAGCACCCTCCCAATGTTGAGGGCATGTGGCCTGGTACGGTTCAGGAGGGGGGGCCGCACTCTCGTCCCCCCCTCTTTTCCTGCGGCCTGCCAGGTTGCGTGCTCGGATAAGGGTCTGGTATGGATTTTGGGGGGAACCCCACGCCGTTTTTTTTTTTTTTTTTTTTGGCGCGGGGTTCCCCTTAAAATCCATACCAGACCTGAAGGGTCTGGTATGGAATTTAGGGGGAACCCCACGTCATTTTTTTTTTTTAATTTTGGCCGGGGTTCCCCTTAATATCCATACCAGACCTGAAGGGCCTGGTATGGAATTTAGGGAGACCCCCCCACGTCATTTTTTTTTTTTTAATTTTGGTTTGGGGTTCCCCTGTGGGGAATTCCCATGCCGTTTTTATCTATGAACTTCTATGTGTATTGTCGGACCGGCAAAGCAATGGCCGCGAGTAGTTTTAAATGGGTTTTTTCCTTCCAAATGTCATTTTGCTGTCAGACTGTTCTAAACACGGGAAACATGCGCCCCTTTACAGGTATACTATAGACACCCCCCAGGTACGAAATTTAAAGGGATATTACACTTTTATTGTTTGACTTTAAGCATTATTAAAATCACTGCTCCTGAAAAAACGGCCGTTTTTAAAACTTTTTTTGCATTGATCCATGTCCCCTGAGGCAGGATCCCAGGTCCCCAAACACTTTTTATGACAATAACTTGCATATAAGCCTTTAAAATTAGCACTTTTGATTTCTCCCATAGACTTTTAAAAGGTGTTAAGCGGCATTCGAATTTGCTGCGAACACCCCAAATTGTTCGCTGTTCGGCGAACTTGCAAACAGCCAATGTTCGAGTCAAACTCAAAGCTCATCCCTAATCATAACAGACCTCAATGACGATGCAAATGAAATAGGGGTGGGCTTTATTACTTTGGTTCTCCCAGCTTCCTTTCATTTGATCCTTCATTGCTTGTATCATGTGGGCAACTAACAACTCCCTGCCCTTCATGATCACACAACCACTTCTGGTGTTCTCTGAATTTTATCAATATATGCAATATTTGTTCACTGATCAGTGGGTTGGGCACTGCAAAGTTTGTGTTTTTTAGTTTTGCAGGATAATTTGTTTATCCACATACAGTAGTTAGGAAAGCTCACTATTACAGGTCTATATGATGTTCTTTCATCAGAATAGGTCCCTTTGCAGTGAGCTCTTATCATGTAAATATCATGTAAATGTAAATAAATATCATGCAAATATCATTCATGGTATGGTTAAACCCAGTACACTGGATATGGTTTTGCTACATATATCAGAAAGAGAGTTTAGTTTATAGGATTTAGGTAATCCAATTATTTGGAGACCATTTCTCCTGGAGCAATTCTCCAGGCCTCTACCTTGTTCAGTTTCTGTGCCCTGGTATATATTGAGATGTCGGTTTGAGCCTGGTGCAGTTCACCCGCAAGTGAGGAGATTCACTCCTCTGTCTGCGTGATTCTTTTTGACTGCTCTTTAATGTCTCTGCAGAGCTGTTCATGCCCAATGAGACAGCCTTATCCACAGCCTTTTGGTGTCAGCAGCAGTAATACAGCCTGGGCCTATCTTTGTGGCAAGTCCTCACCTACCTCTGATAGTATTGGTGAGGGGGAGATCATCTACTATCCTCCCCTGTGTCTGATGCTGTGTACATCTTGATACTCGTGGCTGAGTCTATGTCCTGAAGCTGACGTGGAAGAAACTGCGAGCGGGGGCGGGACCTAGCTAAAAAGCGGTCCATGCTTCTCAGGAGGCTTGCAGGATAGGAGAGATATGTGTCTCAGGAACTTACTTGGCTTTAAATGGTGTTGGCCATGCAGTTGTCACTTCCAAGAAGAGTCATCGCTTCTCCATGCGGCGCCAGAACTGGAAGTGCCTTCTTTCAACTCAAATCATGTCAAAGTCTCCAAGATCTAGACCCTGGTCCAGGATTACAATACCCAGAGAACATTAAAACCCTTGTCTTCTCCGCTCAGAAACAATTTTTTTATTTTCCATAAAGCCAAAATGAATTTCTCCACGCATTATTAAAAATGATTGCTTCACATAGAATAGTATCAATGTATTTTATCCAGTTTTCTTTGAAATGAACTGTGATCCTCTAGTGTTTAGTAAGCTAAACAAATAACACTTAGAATCTTTTACAGCACACCGCTATTCCACAGGTGAAACACAATACAAATTTGTATTGTAATCATTGTATGGTTCCTTTTTTATTCCCCAGCTATTATTACTTGAAAGGTTAATTTATTCTAAATTAGCAATAAGGCTAATTTCTCTGCAATACATCTGGAATAAAATAGGTAATTTATGGATCATTGTACATAAAATTGGTTGAGAAATTATATGAATTTCTGCTTTTGAAAATGGGTAACCTTGGTTACTTAGAACTCAACCTGCCACTTTACTAAATCAGCTTCTTTATTAATAATGTCCTTATGTTGATAAAGCCATAGTACTTTCTCATTTTTATTGCTTATTACTTAAAAATGTAGCTCAAATTAAAAGTACATTTTGAAAATCTTCTAAAGGTTTCCTTCATGTGTGTAACATAAAAAGCAATATTTTTTCCTGATCAATGTAGTATATGATGAGTGAATATAAACAAGAGTTTATAAGGCCTTAGATATATTAATAGGTTCACTCTTGTACATAAAAATGTCAAAAAAGAAACTTCCGGGGATGATGCCCGCAGCTGCAGGCATCATCCCGGTACCGTTGTTTACAGCGGGCAATTGGCTACCCGTGTATAACAACCGATGCGGCTAAAAGCCACTCGGTTGTTATACCGGAGGAGCGGGAGGGGACATCCCCCCCCTCCCGCCGCCTCCCGCCGCTGTTACCGGGCCTCCCGTGCGATCGGGAAGCCCGGTGTCCAAATGGGTACTTTCGGCGGCTGGGGGCGGGATGGAACGATGCTGTGAGCGGCTTCATTCCAGCCTTCTTGTTGTAAACGCGGAAGCGACGTCCCGTTTACTCGGCTGCCGAATTTAAAAAAGTACACAGTATTCAGAATCGCCGTTTTCGGCGATCTGAATACTTTGAAGTGTAAAGGAGGGATGGGGGTCTTTTAGACCCCCGATCTCTCCATAAAGAGTACCTGTCACCACCTATTACTGTCACAAGGGATGTTTACATTCCTTGTGACAGCAATAAAAGTAAAAAAAAAAAAAAAATTTAAAACACAATTTATAAAGTAAAAAAAATAAAATAAATTAAAAAAAAATAATTTTTAAAGTGCCCCTGTCCCCGCGAGCTCGCGCAGCGAAGAAAACGCATACGGAAGTCACGCCCGCATATGTAAACAGTGTTCAAATCACACATGTGAGGTATCGCCGCGATCGTCAGAGCGAGAGCAATAATTCTAGCCCTACACCTCCTCTGTAACTCTAACCTGGTAACCATAAAAAATTTTTAAAGCATCGTCTATGGAAATTCATAGGTACCGTAGTTTGTCGCCATTCCACGAGTGCGTGCAATTATAAAGGGTGACATGTTTGGTATCTATTTACTCGGCGTAATATCATCTTTCACATTATACAAAAAAATTGGGGTAACTTTACTGTTTGGATTTTTTAAAATTCATAAAAGTGTCCCTTTTCCAAAAATTTGCGTTTAAAACACCGCTGCACAAATACCATGTGATAAAAAATATTGCAACAATCGCCATTTTATTCTCTAGATTCTCTGCTAAAAAATATATATATATAATGTTTGGGGGCTCTAAGTAATTTTCTAGCAAAAATTAGGCTTAGTCATGAAAGGGTTAAAAAAGAAAACTAGAGGCAAAGTCTTAAAACTGCTGTTATAGGGCGTACACATGGTCGGACTTTGTTTGGACATTCCAACAACAAAATCCTAAGATTTTTTCTGACGGATGTTGGCTCAAACTTTTTTTGTCTACACACGGTCGCACAAAGTTGTCGGAATTCCTTGCTGTTCTTCAGTGCGTTCTGTTACTTCGTTCTGAGCAGCCGACCGTTTTCTAGCCATGTTTCGTATGCGTACTCCTCGTAGAGTTCGTGCTGTGCGGGGGCTTGGTGTTGGGGTCCTGACCTTGACACAATTCCAGTCCATGAACAGGGTGGGGAGGAGTTCATGGACCAAGAATTGGTTGCTTCAGCGTGACCAGTTCTGTCATATGCCTTTGCTCCGTGAGATCCGTGAGAATAATCCTGATGATTTCAGGAACTTTCTCAGGATGACGGACCCCGTGTTTCACCGTTTGTTGGCTTCGCTGACCCCCTATATCAGCAGGCAGGATACCTGCATGAGGCAAGCCATCACTCCGGAGCAGAGGCTCGTTGCTACCCTGCAGTACTTGGCGACAGGGAGAAGCCTGCAGGACCTCAAGTTCTCGACAGGCATCTCCCCCAGGCTCTGGGGATCATTATTGCAGAGACCTGTTCTGCCATCATCCAGGTCCTGCAGAAGGAGTATATGAAGGTAAGATTTTTATCCTTTTATATCACATTTTATTGTATTTAATGTTTGCTAATATATTGTATTTCTTTCCTCATTCCCTAATTACCATGATTGTAATATGCTGTGAATGTCCCCTTTGTTCTCATGCATGCTGGATTTTTATGTAATTATTATTTTAGGTCCTTCATACATATTTGCCCTTCAATAACCTCCCCAGCATGGTGTCTCCTGCCCCTATATTCACCTCATGTAGTCACTTAACGATGTATTTTATCAGCTCTATAGTAGTGCTTTACCCCAAACACCCCCTAAAATGTTTGGAAATGTTATTTTTGATTTAAATTCTGGCAGAGTGCCAGAGGCTTTTTTTGTTGGTGTCCCCAAATAATTTTTTGTAACCCTCCCTCCCCCAACTGCTAAGTCAGCTGATCCCAATTCTCTATGTATCCTCAATCATCTATCTGCTGACTTTGCCAAACCCATACACACTATACCCATCTCTTTAGTGCTCAGATTTATGGATGAATTCCCCAAAGCATGTAGTGAAAGGGCCTGCCTGTATACTTTACAATGGTACTGTTTCAATTTTTTGTATTCTATTATTATCTTGATAGGTAATAGCAGAATGTCCAAATATCCTCAAATGTGTACAATGTGTATTTATATCTTTGTATTATGACACTTCTTACCTGTCCAGTGGTCTGCCAATAGCGTAACTAAGGAGGAGCTGTTCCAAGTAATACCCATTATTTAGGCATTCAGCTCTCAATGAAGTGAAGAGGGTTACCTGTCCAAGATTTCCCCCCTATAATGTTAGAAATGGCCCATGAGGGGAGGAGGGGGAATATGATAGGTGTACCTTATACTTTGTTGTTGTTAAATTCCCCTTAATAAATGCCATCTGGAGGTTGCCCCATAATGTTTGTGTAAAATCTGCTTGCCATGTTTCTGTGAAAAAATAGTAATGTTTATTGTTTTTTCCTCAACAGTTTCCTTCCACGCCACAGGAATGGCAGACTGTGGCCTCCCACTTTGCCGAGCGGTGGGACTTTCCTAACTGCGGAGGGGCAATTGATGGGAAACACGTCCACATCGTCCCACCACCCAACTCGGGTCGTACTATTATAATTACAAGGGGTTCAATAGTATAGTGATGTTGGCGGTGGTGTCGGCTAATTAAGACTTCCTGTATGTGGACGTGGGGAAGAAGGTGGAGTCATCGCCCAGACGGAGTTTTACAGGCGTCTCCAGAATGGCAGCTTGGACTTGCCAGCTCCAGAGGACAATGTTGAAGGACTCCCATTTGTGTTCGTTGCTGATGAAGCGTTTGTGCTGGGGGACCACCTGATGCGGCCATTCCCGATGAGGACCCTCACCCCGGAACAGAGGGTTTTTAATTACAGGCTGGCCAGAGCCCGAAGAGTGGTGGAGAACACATTTGGAATCCTGGCCAGCCAGTTCCGCCTATTTATGACACCCATCCATATGGCGGAGTATAAACTGAACCATATAATACTTGCATGCTGTGTTCTCCATAACTTTTTAAGAAAACATTCAGCCAACTATGCTGGCTCAGTTGGGCCTGAGGCCGGAATGATACATCAAACCACACTGATGGCACTTGAAAGCGGACGTCCTGGCTTGCCCTCCCTGAGTGCCCGTGATGTATGGTTACGCTACCTGGAGTTCTTTGCGGGTAGGGGGGCCATCAATATGCCAGAAAATCTGTGAAGCCTTTTTATAATAAAACAAAAAAAGAAAATCTTTGTGGACATTTACTGCTTGTGTTTGTTTTAGCTGACCCTGACAGAAATGTGTTGAGTCCCTAAAATGTCCTGATTATGTAACCTTATTATTATACAAAGCACTGTTGGCTGTTATTTACTAAATGCAAAAACACATTTCACCACAAGTGCACTTGCAACTGCACTGAACCGGCACTTGTAGTGCAAAGTGGATTTGCCCTTAGGAAATAACCCCCATTTTCGCAGAAAACAGCAATTACATCACCCCAAAAGTGTTGTAGTGTTGAGACAATAATCCACACATTCTTGATTAACCAACTTTTTTATACCTGCACAATCACATGTGCATTTACCAAAGGTTTTTAAAACAAACCAACATGTTTGTTGTATAACAATTTTAGGAGTAGCATTATCAAAAATAGAAATGTCCATTTAAGATAAAACAGGCCTGTGTAAAACCAACAAGAAAGCCAAAAAACTTGAACTTACAAAGTTCACATTAGGTAAAACCTGAAGGCAATATCAGACATCAGTATTTAGGAACTGTGTTTGATATTGCGTTCAGATGGGGGAAATCACCCCTGGAAAAGCCAAATTTGGAAGATGCACACCAATTTACGAATGTCAACATGTGCTATCTGCCATCACGGGGGATCAAGGGACGTGTTTTGGGGTAGCAAGCCCTTTCTCACCGCTACTTTATAATTGAGGAAGGGGTTGCAGCCCCAAAACGCGTCCATTGATCTCCCGTGATGGCAGATAGCACATGTTGGCACACTGTGTGCATCCTCCAAATTTGGCTTTTCAAAACATTGCAAAAATATTTAAAAGACCACAATCCAAAAAGTGATTTTGTGGGGTTTAAATTCGCCCCAAAACATCAATGATGTTATTTTTTTTTTTAATCACATCATTGATTTTTTGCTGTATGTTGTGCAATTCGAGATTACACCCCATGATCTCCCCGATCAGGATCTGGGCACTTTCTGATGTGAAAGGATCTGGATCACGATCACCTAAAAAGAGACAAACAAAACAAAAACAGGTATCAAAAATCTGCCAGCATCCATCTCTTACCTGAGCCTGTGGTCGCAGACACTCACCTGTTGTGGTGCCAATCTCCACCACATCTTCTTCTTCCTCCTGCTCTTCTTGTGTTGGTGTTAGTTCCCCTTCTTCCAGAGGTGGGGGGTCTGTGGTCTCGTCGGATGAGTGGTGTCCTCCGAGTCTTTTCTCCCCTATGTAAAACAAAAATGGTATAATTAGCACACAGATATTTGATGGCAGAACTAGAAATAGGAAACATTGCTTGGAAGTGGGGTACAATTGTCTATTTTAGCCGAGTTTCAAGATGTAATTTTATTATTGCCCTTTGTCGAGCTGCAATACTTTACCTGTTTGGTACAAGCTTCACAGATGGAGACCCCCCTATAGTATACACTGGAGCACCTGTGTGGCCCCCCTAATAAAAATGGTGTTCTGGGGTCCCACACTAGTGCTCCAGTGTCCAGATGTGAAAACAGCTGCTCAGTGTCCTCTCCTTACACACAATCTAGTTTGCATTTCATTTGAGGAACAAACCCATCTACACAAACAAATATTTGGCATCCAAGTAGGCCCAAAAAAATGTGGGAAAATGCATATGGCCTAAACAATGGTGTTTTAGAGGCCGAAAGAAAAATGTTTGATACAAACGAATAATGGGCCCATGAACATTAAAGTTGCCCTTTTAAACTGTACAATTAATAAAAGCATATGGAGCAGCACGAACGGAATAAAGACAGAAAGAATAGGAACACAGCACAACTACTTACTTTTTTGCAGCACTCTCCGGATCTTTCGGTACTTCTCTGGCTCTCTCAATTTCAGGTCCGACCACCGTTTCCTGAGCTGATCTTTCGATCGTCGTACCCCGAAATTTCTGTGAAGACTCCTGACCACTTTCGCCATGATCTTGGCCTTTCTGATATTGGGGTTGGGGTAAGGCCCATACTTCCCGTCATAGTCGGCCTTCTTCATGATGTCGACCATCTCCAACATCTCCCCAAAGGACATATTTGTGGCCTTAAAACGTCTCCTTCTGGATCGGGACATGTCCGGATCCGGGCTTTCCTCCTCCTCCTCCTCGTTCCTGTAATTAGCACGCACCTGCTGTGACTCCGCTATGTGCTCTTCCCACACTGCGCCGAACGAAAAGGGGCGGGGAATAGAATAGAAAGAACGTCGGGGGAGGTGGAGTTGCACGCATGCGCAGTGTATATATAGCGTAACACGCGTGCGTAGTACGTACGATCTGTGAGCGGAGGAAGGAACATTGGACGCGCCGATCGTAGGAAAGAAGGTAAGAGACAAACTTGTGCCTATACTGCTTCTACATTGTGGCCTATATTGTAACAAGATTAGGAGAGTTTTGTCTGACATTAGGCTTTGTCTTGTGTTGTGTCTTGCAGTGAACATGGATATGCTACTGAAAGATAATGACTTCATGTCAGTATTCGTAGATATGTTAAGGGAGCTGTCCTGTCTGTGGGAGATTAAACACCCCCATTTCAAGAACCAAGCAAAGAGGAAGGCAGCACTGGTGCAATTGTGTGAAATTGTGAAGCAGGTGATCCCCACAGCAGACATCACCTATCTAAAGATATTAATTGGTGGCCTGAGGAGCACATATCTAAGGGAGCGCAAGAAAGTCCTGGATTCACAGAGATCCGGAGCAGCAGATGACATCTATGTCCCAAGGCTGTGGTACTATGACAGGCTGCATTTTCTGTCAGGCCAGACTGAACCCAGGCCATCCCTCTCCAGTCGTCCTTCCACGATTCCTTCCCCCCCGGCTGAGGCTTCTGACGCCCAACCTGGGCCTTACAGGCCACATGTGGAGGAGCCCAGATTGAGCCAGGTATAGCATTCGGCTAAAGATTTCTGCTTGTCCAATCAATGATGTTAACTAGATGTTAGTTGGGAGTACTAATGTAGGATTGTGATTGATGATGCAAAACATAAAACCATGTCCCTTTTTCATACACAGGGAAGTCGCAGCCAGGAGGTGGCCGGGCCAAGCTGGCTGGCTGATCTGCCGGTCCCTCCACCCCCCCCTGAAAAGAGAAAGTGGCAGTAGGAGGAGTGCCCTAGAGGAGGCTGGCAGAGGACTCTTTTGGATGGCTACAGAGGTCCTGGGCGCACCACACACCATGGAGGAGGACATTGCTGCCGTCATTGCATATAAAATGCAGAGGATGGAGGAGGGCCAACAAGTCATGTGTGAGGCGCTCATATCGGAGGCTCTTAAGAAAGGTATGAGGGGCCAAATTACAGCTCAGACACACCTTTGCGATGGTCCTCCTCCTCCTCCTCCTGCAGGTCCTCCTCCTCCTTCTCCTCCATGTCCTCCCAGTCCTCCTCCTCCTTCAGGTCCTACTCCTCCTCCTGTCACATCTCCAACTGCACAGCTCAACCGGGAAGGAAGCGTGAAAGGAAGACCAGAAAGTGAGGACCCTGGATCCAGTCTGGTCGGCCAAAAAATGCAGCCTCTTGTGGTCCCACAGCCTGGGGACATACATGTCATCTGCTGCTTTACGGATCTCTGCCAATTCTGGACCAGACTGCCCTCCCTTACATATGGACTCCTCAGGCCACCAATTTTGATGTTGAAGAATTGATGTCTGCTGTGGGGGTCCCAGGCTTCGCTAATTTCTCCTGTTGATCCAGTGTTGCCTTCCTCTTTGTTTGGTTCTGAGCCCTTAATAAAGAAAAGACAAGACAAGGATTCCCCAGGGGGGTTTTTTAGGCAGCAATACATTATTGTAATAATAAAGTAAATAAAGTTCATGAGGTATTTAGAATATGTAACAATTTTATTAAAAAATACAGACTCTGGTTAACATGTAACAAAAATCGACATATAACATCACCCATGGTTAAAAAGTGTATCATCAATAATATCCATATGAATACCCCGATGCATTTCGACCCATTGGTCTTCTTCAGGGGGGTTTTTTATTCTAGGGAAATATGTCACAATTAGAGTTTGAACTTATAACTTTGGTCAATATGTAAAACATTTACACAGCATTTAGCGTTGATAAATAATTGTATTACATTTGTTAGCGAAATTTGGTTGTACGCAAAGCACACAGCCAAATCTCCTGTTTCTAATCATAATAACAATTTCGTCTAATGATATAATACCATCTCACCTTTTGATCATATGTCTCTGGTGTAGCTCATCCTCTGGTGTGTGCCTCATGCTTACAAATAGAATCACAACACATCCTTCTTACATTCCCATCTTAGCAAGACTGCCTTACAGCCCTGTCTCAGCTGTCTGCCTGGGCCACTTTATTAGCATATCAATTGCAAGTCCCAAAGCTTGAGGGTTGGGCCTCCAACAGCCAAACACCTCTTACAAAGCTTGTGACCTCACAAAAAATGGACACAGGATATGACCTCACAGGATGTAAGTGACCATATAAGGATTTAACAACAGAATACAAAACAACCAATTACTACAGGACATGATACAATATACTAAATGACGATGACTAAAGTTCCTTGTGCATGGGAGATTATCTGCAGGTATACGTCATGGCACCCCAAACATGTTGATCAGGCATACCAGGGGTGACAAGACCAAAACACCTCTAAACCGATAATGTCTTTGCAGAGTGAACGCATCCCCACCAGACGATCGTCCTGTGCATTGCACAGGGGCCCTTTGCTAGCGGACATGTCCTCTCTCTGCAAACACTTCTCTCCAAACACCAGGAAGTTTTCCACTACCTAACAGGTCTCAGCCAGTGTCGGACTGCTCCAGTCAGCTCTTTAGAGCGGACTGCGAGAGATCAGACACTGGGAGATTTATGACAACACATTAATATAAAATTTCCACAACAGTCCCTCCTCTTGTCATATGATCCCATGTGTCCCTCGATGAATCCTGATCTTCTTCTTGACTTCTTCACGGCTTGACTTGTAGACTCTGTTGGAGATGACGTGGTGAGCTGTAGTAGTTGCCGGTCGGTCTGGGATCCTCTGTGTCTTGTACGTGGGTCGGGCTTCGGGGCATCTCATCAGGGAAGATGTGGTCATCTGCTCAGGCTCTGGTCACGCGTCCAATCAGGCAACAGGAGCACCTCATCATGGCATATAGAAGGAATAGAAACAAAAACAACATGAGTATATATACCCCTACTTCCTTCACTTTGATCTGCTGCAAGATAAAAATTAAATCTCCAACGGTTCCCAAACCCTTAAAAAGGATTCCAACCTTCACTATCTATAGCTCTGGCTTTGCCTTGCAGGGATCTAAACCTTATCCATATGGGCCTGAATTTTGTCACTACTATCCCCGATCCAGATATAACAATCTTTACTTATGAATTACCAGAGACCCCCTTGGACTGTGGGAACTTCCTTGTAGCTTCAACAGTTACATGAAACATCCCATTCTCAATGGATGAGAAATTGTTTAAGCGTTTCATGAGCTCAAGCCCCCACTGTGTACAAGCAATTCCCTTCCAGCTGTCCCTGCCATTCTTACCTTCTCTCGCGCCATCAGATCCTCACGATCGGCCGCGACATAAGATGCTGGGACGAGTTTCACCAGCACACATGAACCTCTTGCCTTAGGGGAATTACCTTATAAAGCTGTAGATCCGCATTAATACCAAACTACAGTTGTAGCACACTTGTGGGCTACCTAGTTATCCCGATACCAAAGCTGGCAAGAACCAGAGCTATTAAAATTATAATTAATTTTACCCTCTAGAAATGTTTTCAAAGTTCTTTTGACAGGTGTCTGTTTGGATTTTACTAGTCTGTCAAAACGCCTCACACCAATATGAACGTCACATATAGCATGTACCGCCGTCATCGCTGGGGCACTAATACCCGACTATGTGTCCTGTTCTCTTTCTTAGCTAGTTGGGATGCTTTTCATCGTTACCCTTGCCAAAATGTATTAAACAAAAAAAATATAAATGAACAAAGATACTCCTCTACTCTATTGTGGTTGATCCGCTTCTTGCAGTGGTTGGCGTGGTCTCATCCCTCAAGCTTCTTTATAATGACCCAGTCACCTGGTTGGGAAGAATGTAAACTGGTTATTGTGTCAGGGTCCGGGATGGACTCGTGAACCCTGTGGTGGACCTTTTGAAGTTCATGTTACAGTGAATGCACCCACCCCATCAGCTGAGAATGTAGGTGACAGCTAATGAGGAAAGTACAATTCTGTTTTTGGTTGACCTTCAAACAAACCTCATATGACAATAACTCAGACATCGGGACTGTGGTCACTGCATAACCTGTGCGTGGCTTACCATCCGGGGTGTAATACCTGGAACCAGTGACAAAAAGGTTCTTAGCATCTGGGATGGGAGCCTACTTCACCAGACTGCTGCTTGCTGCTTCAAATTCCATCAAAGAAAGACAGTCTTGGCACAAACTTGGTTAGAATTAGAGCGGTTAGTATTGTTGGTTTGAAAATGTGTCATTCTCACCACTCTCATCCCCCCCTTTCTTCCCTCCTCATTACAAACTGGAGGAAGACATGCAGGGTTTAGAATGGTGCAGAATAAAACAGTGAAATAGCCTATGATACTTTTACCTTCTTATACACTTGTACACACACTTCTAGAAACTCCTTGGACCTGAAAAGATACTTATAAACAAAAGTTATTACTCTATCCTTCAAAGATTGGTAAACAATACAACATTCATGTACATTGGTAAATTGTCACTAACATTCCACAAAACCGATAATAACTAAACCCTCTGTAAATCTTACTTTCACGTTTTTTTTTTTTTTTCCTAAAATACAACAGCCGCGACACGCAAGAGGGCTGTCACGGGAGGTTCAAACATCTTGTTACCACATACAAACAATGAGACAAAGACAAACATTTAGGTACAAATGTGGGGGAGATATTTCATAGTTCCCAAAAATGAAAAAATAAAAAATAAAAAACGACCAGATGGAATGCTGCCTTCACTCTTTTAGCGATAGAAAAAGAATACAATTTGTAAAGCACGAGAGCATTTCAAAATCTTTGCATGGACCAGCCATACAAAGTTAAAAAACAGGCCTGTGTATTTTTAATCACACAAATGTGTACTACACATCCATCAACTCACTCAACATTACAGATTTCTGAAGCCACAGCTCAACTACTTCCAAGGTATTTTTATTCTGGGGTCTCGTACCTCCAGACATCAAAAGTACCTTCCAAAGGAATACACCTTACTGTACCCTCTGACCATATCTGCCAATCTTTAAGGGGTCTCATGTCCGGAGCCCCAAACCAGATCTCATGTGAAGTGCAGCTGTCTGACTGGTGTGGAGCCTCATTTTTTTCCTCCAACGCATGGACCAACATTACCCATGACGATTCGAATCGCTTATGACGGTCCCTGCGTCCAGGGCACCCTTGCACTAGTTTTCGGATCAGTACTGCTTAGTGACTATTTTTACAGTACTGGCACCCGGCGTTCTCCGATTATTTTACACGGCCTCCCGGTGTGCTAGCGTACTAATCCTCACATTTACATGCTCTACAACCGGTTATCGGCAGCCCTATAAATGTGTTGTCAGACAAACTACAAAGCACCATGATATCCTCCACTATTCAAAACAATATTATGGCTTCTCTCTGTACCTTGATATTACAACAATAACTTGGATGCCTCCTGTTTGCTCTCTACCCTAAAACTGTATTACAGTATAAACCTTAATATAATCTAAAATAAAAATGATTTCGTCCTTCCAAACACAAGTCAAAAGACCCCAAGCCCCTCCCACCAACTTCCTGTTGCACACCTGAGTAGGAAGAGGGAGGGGGAGGGGAAGCCTTGAATAGCTTCATATTTTTTCTATCAAGACATTAGAAATCTTCACTAGAAACATAGACTCCTTTAAAACAACTGGAATAAAAACCTAAATGATTCTACTGGAAATGGAATTCAGTACAAAACCAGAGATATTTCGCTGGAGACTAAAATCAGCATAAACAAAAAGGCAGTTGCAGCAATCGAAAATCGGTCCACGGCAAAATGGTGAATGAAACCCGGACTACAGAAAATGGCTGACATTAACAAATGACAAGACAAACCAGGATTTCTTAAACAATACACTCTATTTGACTCTGAGAGTTAGAACTCCCCCATGCTATTACCCAGAAACCTGAGACCCCCACAGGGTGTAAAAAGCTCCTATTGTGATGTCCCAACAATGCATGGGCACTTGGATATGCGACAGGCATTTCAACTTAAAACCTATATTCAATACAGAAAACGCAATAGTTTCCTTGAAAAGTATGTAAACAGTACAAAAATAGAATTCACAAAATGGTGCCTAGAAGCCAGATTGTTGCTTAAAGCACATGGCTTTGCACACACAAAGGAATACACAATGGAGCAGCTCCCCCTATAGGAGGGCTCACAGGTCAAAATGGCCGCCGATGCACATGGTGACCACAACAAAGGCCAGACCCCAACAAAATGGCGCATTTTCCCGCCAAAACTGACCAAGATGGATAAACATTTCAAAGTTCACACACAAAGGAAAAGAAACTGCCCGACCATAGTCACATGGTAGACAACAACAAGAGAACAAAAGGAAGTAGCAGACAAAAACCATTTTCCTGCCAAAACCAAAAATTTCTCCCCACAAAATTACACATTTGAGATACTAAATGAACCCTTAGACAAACATTTGAAAGTGTTAAAGTTACAAAAAAACACAACTTAGGAACACATGCTATCCAATGAAACAACCAAGCCACATAACCCACTATTACACGGCTGAAACATACACTCAAACTCAGTTCACATCAGCTTTAACAGGAACGAAACATTGAGAGATACAGACAGTGAATGCTTGCAATGTGTGTTCAGAACATTATAGTTCCCTTCCCCCCGGGCGTAGACCCTTTCAATACAAAAGCAACAATGCCTGCCCCTTCACTAAACTCATCTTTGCAAACAGGTTCAGCTACTTACAAAACTACTCCACACACACATTGCAGGCTGCAAATAATATCAATTCATACATTTCTATTTCAAACATCTGCATTATTACACAGCATCACACACACACACACACACACACACACACACACACACACACACACAGGTGCAGTCTCCTTACACAAAGATTCGAAATACAAATCACACACACACACACACACAAGCAGGCACACACACACACACACACACACAGGCACACACACACACACAGGCATACGATCAAACTTCCAGCATTATTTCAAAAGACGAAAAATGTGTTCTTTTGCAGAGCAAAGGCTCCCCAACACATCGGAAAGAAATGTCCTAGACTGGGATCCATTCTCCCCCCTTTTCTCACCGATGTGGACGGGGGTCCTGTCTGCTCCATAAAGTACCTGGCTCGCCATGCTGTTAGCGAAATTTGGTTGTACGCAAAGCACACAGCCAAATCTCCTGTTTCTAATCATAATAACAATTTCGTCTAATGATATAATACCATCTCACCTTTTGATCATATGTCTCTGGTGTAGCTCATCCTCTGGTGTGTGCCTCATGCTTACAAATAGAATCACAACACATCCTTCTTACATTCCCATCTTAGCAAGACTGCCTTACAGCCCTGTCTCAGCTGTCTGCCTGGGCCACTTTATTAGCATATCAATTGCAAGTCCCAAAGCTTGAGGGTTGGGCCTCCAACAGCCAAACACCTCTTACAAAGCTTGTGACCTCACAAAAAATGGACACAGGATATGACCTCACAGGATGTAAGTGACCATATAAGGATTTAACAACAGAATACAAAACAACCAATTACTACAGGACATGATACAATATACTAAATGACGATGACTAAAGTTCCTTGTGCATGGGAGATTATCTGCAGGTATACGTCATGGCACCCCAAACATGTTGATCAGGCATACCAGGGGTGACAAGACCAAAACACCTCTAAACCGATAATGTCTTTGCAGAGTGAACGCATCCCCACCAGACGATCGTCCTGTGAATTGCACAGGGGCCCTTTGCTAGCGGACATGTCCTCTCTCTGCAAACACTTCTCTCCAAACACCAGGAAGTTTTCCACTACCTAACAGGTCTCAGCCAGCGTCGGACTGCTCCAGTCAGCTCTTTAGAGCGGACTGTGAGATATCAGACACTGGGAGATTTATGACAACACATTAATATAAAATTTCCACAACACATTGTATCTATGGAGGTATATTTACCATTGAGTGGATGATAAGGTGGAGATACACCACACGAACCAGATTGTTTAAAAACATGAAGGCCCAGAGATCCCAGAGACCACACATATCCCTCCGTGCCCCACAGGCACATCCGCAATCCATTGGACTTACAAGGGGTCACACACTTGGACGGGGGAAAGGACGGGGGCGAGGCACCTGCCATTGTGTATAAATAAAGACTTGGTTAGGAACCTTAGTGCTATTGTTCTAAAAGTATCTAGTTTTGTAGGGCAATAGCTAATTAGCCCTCACTGAGGTGATTACTTGTATATATATATATATATATATATTAATGTTAGTCAAACCTATTAATTGGGAGTATGTATTTTATTGATAATATAATAATTATGGGATACAGATTAATGAGAAAGTGTGTCTAAATGAGGCATAATGGGTGATGAGAATATATTAGGAATATTGAATCCAATTTGTGCATGGATGGAAAAAGTGAATGTGCTGGTGGTGCCACAGTGATGGTAATGGATGTGAAGTGATCGTGTGGGAATGCGCTGTGAAGGATGGGTTAAAAACCAAAGTGTTAAAAGAAGAAAACTAAACCAAACTGCGATGAAAACTAAAAAAGTGTATGAGTGCCAGTGAACAAAAAAGCCAAATGTTGAGAGTGTATGGGGTGAATGTAACGATTAGAATGGTGAGCATGTGTGTGAATGATGATAGCTGGAAGTGAAAAAACAATTGTACCTAGTGAGTATATCCAAAAAATAGTGAGTTAGTGATGGTATTATTAGAATCAATGTCAACTATAGTAAGTATATTGAACATAGCACTTACCTAGTGCTAGATGCTTCTCAGTATAGTGGCAGCTTGACGAGGATACAACTACAAATCATCCAAGAACAGCCAATTATATGATCCCAGGGGGCTAACCTACGACTTGCAGGTGATGAACTCCTCCCCAACACGCCAACCCCCACATGTCCATGGCGCCGATTAGCGGCGTCTGTGTGGCCCCCTCGGCGTTCCGGAAGGCAGACGCCCCGACGACCGCCGTCACCTCCGACGCAATTGCGTGACGTCGCGACGCAACGCGCGTGCGCAAAGGAACCTGCACGCACGTGACGTCACTGACAGTCCGGCGGTGATCAAGGGACGCTGCCGGCACGGGAGAAGCACCCCACGACTGCCCTTAGACAAGAGTCTTGTCGTGGAGATCACAAGGGGGAGGATCGCAAGGTATAATGCGTCTCCCCCCCGTGCCGGGAAGTCAAATGGAAATGGGAATGCTACCCCGGGATACACAGCGGACACCGCAGTCCATGGGCAGTGAGCCCTACATGCCAAAACAAAGTGTTGTGGCCACATGTAATGTAATAGTTCATAAATTTGGAGGTAGTAATGTATATCTAAAAATATATGTCTAGATGTTAAACAATTCATTGAAAAAGCCAGGAACATATAAAAAACCAAAGAGGTCCAAAGATGGGGGGGGGAAAGAGGTGTTTTCATTCATCCCAGGAGCACTATTCTCCCATGCTTACATGGTAGATATGTTCTACACCAGGCAATATTCTTAAACCATTGGAACGAAAAACCAATTGGAGCAAGGATGGGGAGGGGGAAAAAATAATTGTTTGCCCCCATCCCAAGAGTAATGTTCTCCTATGCCAATTGTTGGTGAGTGCAATCGTACCGAGCAACATCTTCAAACTGTTGGAGTATGCCCTGGCTCATGTAGGGTCTCTCATGTGCTAAAAGGGGAAACGGGTGTTTAACCACCCAAATGGAAGAAAAACAATGGAAAAAGCACATATGTGAGAGCACCCAGGCTGCACAACCCAAATATATACAGAAAAGACAAGACAAGGATTCCCATGGGGGGTTTTTTAGGCAGCAATACATTATTGTAATAATAAAGTAAATAAAGTTCATGAGGTATTTAGAATATGTAGCAATTTTATTAAAAAATACAGACTCTGGTTAACATGTAACAAAAATCGACATATAACATCACCCATGGTTAAAAAGCGTATCATCAATAATATCCATATGAATACCCCGATGCATTTCGACCCATAGGTCTTCTTCAGGGGGGTTTTTTATTCTAGGGAAATATGTCACAATTAGAGTTTGAACTTATAACTTTGGTCAATATGTAAAACATTTACACAGCATTTAGCGTTGATAAATAATTGTATTACATTGTATCTATGGAGGTATATTTACCATTGAGTGGATGATAAGGTGGAGATACACCACACGAACCAGATTGTTTAAAAACATGAAGGCCCAGAGATCCCAGAGACCACACATATCCCTCCGTGCCCCACAGGCACATCCGCAATCCATTGGACTTACAAGGGGTCACACACTTGGACGGGGGAAAGGACGGGGGCGAGGCACCTGCCATTGTGTATAAATAAAGACTTGGTTAGGAACCTTAGTGGTATTGTTCTAAAAGTATCTAGTGTCATTGCCCTACGACACTAGATACTTTTAGAACGTTTCATGGAGGAGGACAAGACGAGATTAAATAGCTACAGTGCAGAGGAGTTTGTCTTGCTGTAAAAGTTTTCCTCGTTCCTGGCGGTCCTCTATAGTCTATCCAACTGCAAATCCTACAACACTAGACTGTTATTATTCATTGTTTTTTTTGTTTTTACAATCTGTTTTTTAAATTAAAATTTTAATGTTTTTAGACCTCTTTAAAAAAAAAAAAAAAAAAAAAAATCACTATTTTAAGAAAGCAGATCTTTGGAAGGTGGTTACACCAGAGTATGTGCTTTTTGAAGGCTCATGTGAACTTTGAGTTTTTTTGTAGCTAAAATAGTGAAAGTTAAAGCTTCATCATTGTACATTTTTGACAATTTGTGATAGTTGAAATTCTGGTTTGATGGTTATTTATCAACGCTAAATGCTGTGTAAATGTTTTACATATTGACCAAAGTTATAAGTTCAAACTCTAATTGTGACATATTTCCCTAGAATGAAAAACCCCCCTGAAGAAGACCAATGAGTCGAAATGCATCGGGGTATTCATATGGATATTATTGATGATACGCTTTTTAACCATGGGTGATGTTATATGTCGATTTTTGTTACATGTTAACCAGAGTCTGTATTTTTTAACCACTTGACCACTGGGCACTTAAACCCCCTTCCTAACCAGACCAATTTTCAGCTTTTGGTGCTCTCACACTTTGAATGACAATTACTCAGCCATACAACACTTTACCCATATGAAATTTTTATCCTTTTTTTCACACAAATAGAGCTTTCTTTTGGTGGTATTTAATCACCGTTGGGTTTTTTATTTTTTGCGCTATAAAAGAAAAAAGACTGAAAATTTGGTAAAAAAATGAATTTTTCTTTGTTTCTGTTATAAAATTTAGCAAATTAGTAATTTTTCTTAGTAAATTTTGGCCAAAATTTATACCGCTACATATCTTTGGTAAAAATAAGTACAACTTGGTGTATATTATTTGGTCTTTGTGAATGTTAGAGAGTCCAAAAGCTATGGTGCCAATATCTGAAAATTGATCACACCTGAATTACTGACGGCCTATCTAAATTCTTGAGACCCTAACATGCCAGAAAAGTACAAATACCCCTCAAATAACCCCTTTTTGGAAAGAAGACATTCCAAGGTATTTAGAAAGATGCATGGTGAGTTTTTTTGAAATTGTCATCTTTTCCCACAATTCTTTGCAAAATCAAGATTTTTTTTTTCTTTTTTTTTTTTCACAAAATTGTCATATTAGAAGGTTATTTCTCACACACAGCATATGCATACCACAAATTACACCCCAAAACACATTCTGCTATTACTCCCGAGTATGGCGATACCACATGTGTGAGACTTTTACACAGCATGGCCACATACAGAGGCCCAACATGCAGGGGAGCACCTCCAGGCGTTCTGGAGCGCCCAGGCCAATTTTGACATTTCTCTCCTACATGTAAAAATCATAATTTATTTGCTAGAAAATTACATAGAACCCCAAAACATTATATATATATTTTTTAGCAAAGACCCTAGAGAATACAATGGCGGTTGTTGCAACTTTTTATCTCGCACGGTATTTGTGCAGCAATTTTTCAAACGCGTTTTTTTGGGGAAAGAAACAGTTTTGTGCTTTTAAAAAAAAAAAAACACAGGGTTGACGGATTATCTGCAGCTTCTTCTCGTCCAGCATCTCCGGGTCCCAGACCTCGCTCCTCATTCGCCTCCTGCCCGCCCCTCTTCAACTGGATCAGGGTAAGTGTTCCTCTTTATTCAGCACACACATAACTCAAAAAACATGCCTAACACCACTCCAACTCGCCCCCAGATAAAAATTATTTCCCACAACGTCCAAGGCTTCAATTCCCCAATTAAAAGAAGGAAAATCTTCCAATCATATCATAAACAAAGGGCTTCGATAGTTATGCTCCAGGAAACGCATTTCCCTTCTCGATTTTCCCCCTCATTCCTACATGCGCGCTTCCCCTCGTTTTATTTGGCGAACGCTGAAGATAAAACCAGGGGAGTCGCGATCCTATTTGCTAAGGACTGCCAATTCAAAGTAAGCCAGACTCTTTGTGACCCCGAAGGCAGGTACATACTAGTTAAAGGTCAGATCGCAGACCAAACTCTCTCTCTGATCTCCTATTATGCCCCAAATAAGGGACAAACTGTATTCTTCACATCGCTTTTCCAAACACTAGGTCCCCTCCTGGAAGGAACAGTAGTCTTTGGAGGAGACTCGAATGTCGCCTTTGACCAGAGCCTCGATAAATCTAAACCCCCGGCTAAACAGCTCTCTAGGCCAACAAAAACCAGCTCCAAAATTGCTAAACTGATTCACCAACAGGGCCTCACAGACATCTGGAGAGAACTCAACCCCAATTCCAGGGACTACACCCACTTTTCAATACCCCACCAAGTATACTCCAGAATTGACCATATCCTGATCTCCTCCATGCATATTCCCGTCGCTATCACAGCTAAAATTAAGGATACTCCCCTTTCCGACCACTCTATGATATCCCTATCTATCCAAGGCTCGCTTCTAAGACCCTCCTCCCCCATCTGGCGTATTAAAGAACATATCATTAAAGACCCCATTCAGATTTCCGAACTCACCAAGACACTAAAAGAATATTTCCTCCTGAACAACGTAGACGACATCTCAGCCGAGACCCTCTGGGCAGCACACAAAGCCGTGATACGAGGCAAACTAATCCAAATATCCTCCAAACTCAAAAAGGAGAGAACCATGGATATTGCAAAATTGGAGAGAGATTTCCTCCTCTTACGCAAAAACCATAAAGCTAACCCGTCCCTGGTTCAATCCGATCAGCTTGATGCTGCTCGGGTCAAACTAAACCTGGCGCTCACGGTTAAAGCTGAGGATTCTCTGCGTTGGAATGGGGTGAAATTCTACCTGAATCAGGACAAAATGAGCACGATGCTGGCCTCCAAGTTGTCCCCTAGGTCCCGCCTCTTCGCCCTCCCCAAAATAAAACTACAGGATGGGACGTCTTCCCAAAATCCACATAGAATACTGGATTCTTTCCAAGCATTCTACTCACAACTATACAGAGCAAATGACTCCAACGACCCAAGAGCTATAGAAGCCTTTTTAGAGCACCTCCCTATCCCCACTTTACAAAAATCCCACAAAGATATTATGGAGGCTCAGATCTCAGTAGAGGAAACTTTGGAGGTCATAAAAAATCTGAAAGGGGGCTCGGCTCCGGGTCCAGATGGTCTTTCCAATCTTTACTACAAGACTTTCGCCGCGACTCTAGCGCCTCATTTAACTAAAATGTTCAATTCCAAACGAAAGGGAGACCCAATAGACCCCCAGTTGAATGCTGCCTTCATTACAGTCATCCCTAAACCCGACAAAAATCCAGATCAGGTTGAAAATTACAGACCAATATCACTAATAAATAACGATCTAAAAATTCTAACGAAAATTTACGCCAATAGATTGAATACATTCATCAACACTTATATCCATAAGGACCAGGTAGGCTTTATCCCCGGCAGACAGGGTCCAGACCAGATCAGAAGGGCCATAGACATAGCTTCAATTTTGCACTCGGGATGGGACGGAGGCCCAAAACAGGAGGGTCTCTTCCTCTCCCTAGATCTCCAAAAGGCCTTCGACTCTGTGTCCTGGCCCTTCATATTCGCTTCCCTTAAATTCTGGGGATTCGGAGAACATTTCATCGGAATCCTCAAATCTCTTTATTCAGAACCGGAAGCGAAAGTCAAACTACAGGGTTTCCTCTCATCCCCAATCAAAATCGCCAGGGGCACAAGACAGGGCTGCCCCCTTTCCCCACTCGTTTTCGCTCTAATAATAGAAACTCTAGCCATTGCGATCAGGTCAGACCCAAATATCAAAGGAGTCAACTGCGGCATGAACACCCATAAATGCGCCCTCTTCGCAGATGACCTTCTTCTATTCGTCACATCTCCAATTACCACCCTCCCTAACATTAACAGACTACTCCAGACATTTGGCGAAGTTTCAGGTCTGCGGGTCAATATGTCCAAATCACAAGCTTTAAACATTTCCCTCAATCCAGCCCTAATTGAGAGGTTAAAAGTGTCCTTTAATTTCAACTGGAATGACTCTTCAATCCGATACCTTGGTATAAACCTCACACCCAGCATAGACTCCCTCTACCAAGCTAACTTCCCGCCTATGTTTCGTAAATTAGAGGAAGACTTACGAGCCTGGTCTTCTCACAAATTATCATGGCTGGGGAGAATCCACGCCATCAAAATGACCCTGTTCCCCAGAATATTGTACTTATTTAGAGCTCTCCCAATCGCAATTAACAGAAACCACCTCAAACGCTTCCAGGGGAAGATTATACAATTTATCTGGGGGGGGAAAGGCTATAGATTCTCGAGAAACACCCTTTTTGTCCCAAAGTCCAAGGGAGGACTAGGCCTCCCCGAACTACTTAAATACTACCAAGCAGCCAGACTGGCCCAACTCTCCACCTTATACTTCAGAGGCGAAAAACCCGACTGGTTACAAATAGAACGCCAAGCAGTTCCTTCCCACACACTAGATTATCTACTCTGGACCCCCAGCAAATCCAGACCGCCCATCATGGCACCCACACTTTCACACTCCTTCAAACTTTGGGACACCCTGATTCAAAACCCAGCCCTGACCTCACAGCTCCGTCCTCTCTCACACATTTTCCACAACCCCCTTTTCAAGCCAGGATTAGACATCAAATCCTTTCAATGGTGGCTTGATAAGGGAATGTACCGTATCGGACATTACCTTGTCGCCTCCGGTCCAATCTCCATGAAATACTGTGTTGATAAACTAGAACTCCCAGAATCCGAGAAATTTAGATTTCTTCAAATCTCCCATTTCCTTCACACCATTTGGAAAGTCAAATCAATCCCACCAGCGTGCACACCTTACGAACAATGGTGTGGACAAGCAACAGAGCAAAAAGGAGGCATATCCCTGATCTACGAAGCCCTATCAAATCCCTCATCCAAACTTACATACATGACAGACTGGGAGAGGGACTTGGGCGAGTCTTGGGACCAGGAGAACTGGAACAGAATGAGCACAAGAGCCTACAAAGGTATAGTTAATATTGCATTAATAGAAGCCAATATGAAAGTCCTTACGAGATGGTATCTGGTCCCTTCCAAACTTGCACTGATGTTTCCTTCCTCGTCTCCTTTATGTTTTAGAAACTGCCAAACCCAGGGTTCCATGCTACACATTTGGTGGGAATGTCCGAAAATCAGGGGGTTCTGGAACGGGATCTTTCACCTGATCAGGAAAATTACGGACATTTCCATTCCAAAATCCCCCCAAATAGCTCTCTTAAATGGTAATATTCCCAAAACTTCCAAAACAACTGCTAAACTTATCGCTTTTATTCTGACAGGCGCCAAGATTTCCATAGCAAAGGCATGGAAACAACCAGGGGTTTCCCTAGCGTCAGCCAAGAGAAAGATCTCATGGATTATGTCCCAGGAAAAATTAGTTAGTACCATAGCAGACTCAAATAAAGCATTTTTGGCGGTCTGGGAACCCTGGGCGCGGTATGTGGGCATCTCTCTTATACCGGGAGTTGAAGTTTGACCTGGTTGTATTGTGATTTTGCAGTCCGTCAACACACCCTACCCCCTTCCTCTCTTCGCCTCTGTCTTCCTTCCCTCCTTTCCTTTCTCTCTTCCTTCTTTAATTTCCGGAAGTTGTCATTGAATAGCTACTGTAAGTTTACGGGTTCACACGGTTCCTCCCAGTTTTATATGCTCTAGTGTGTTTTCAGACGATACCTCGACCCGTTCTTCTTGGGTTGATCTTCTAAACTGGAAACCTCAGGATTTCTTTACGGATCCCCTAGCCCCTCCGGCCTTCTGGCCGGAGAGAGCCTGGGAAGGTCCCCTCGCACAGTCCGGGACATTTAATCTCCCGGAGGGTGTGAGGGGCTCTAACGGAATAGCCTCTCACCTTATGTTTATCGAAGGCCAATCTCCGGTGCTCGACACAGTATGTTCCCATTAGGGGTGTCGAGCCTACATGTAGCTCTAGGTTTTACCTTGTCATTCCTGAGGTTTCTTTTTTTTTTTTTTCCTTACCCTTCCGTATAACCCTACGTATTAGTTCAACTTCTCTGTTATTGTGCACTAATTGAGCATGTTCACAGTAGTGGGCTGCGTCCCACAGCATTGCCAGTTCATAAAGTGTAATGTACTGCTCTTCAATAAAACTTTTTTGAAACTCAAAAAAAAAAAAAAAAAAAAAAAAAAAAAAAAAAAAAAAAAAAAAAAAAAAAAAAAACAGTAAAGTTAGCCCAATGTTTTTGCACAATGTGAAAGATGAAGTTACGCCGAGTAAATAGATACCCAACATGTCACCCTTCAAAATTGTACACTCTCGTGGAATGGTGCCAAACGTCGCTACTTAAAAATCTCCATAGGTGACGCTTTAAAATTTTTTCCTGGTTACATGTTTTGAGTTACAGAGGAGGTCTAGGGCCAAAATTATTGCTCTCGCTCTACCGATTGCAGCGATACCTCACATGTGTGGTTTGAACACCGTTTTCATATGTGGGCGGGACTTACGTATGTGTTCGCTTCTGCATGCGAGCACACGGACATGGGCGCTTTAAATTTTTTTTTTTTTTTTTATTGTTTATTTTACTTTATTTATTTTAGTTTGACACTTTTTCCCCCCAAAAAAATGTTTTGATCACTTTTATTTCTATTACAAGGAATGTAAACATCCTTGTAATAGGAATATGGCATGACAGGTCCTCTTTACAGTGAGATATGGGGTCAATAAGACCCCACATCTCACCTCTAGGCTGGGAAGCCTGAAATAATAATTAAAAAAAAACGATCTTGGCTTCGATCGTAGCGGTGAGTCGGTAGAAGCACCGGAGGGTGGCGGGAAGGGGGGGGGGCGTCCCCTCTCGCCTCCCATAAGAATGATCAAGCAGTGGAACAGCAGCTATGATCATTCCTATGGTGTAGGAAATCGCCGGCTGAAAAAGCTGATATCTGAATGATGCCTGTAGCTGCACCCATCATTCAGATATACCCGCTCAAAGTCAAGGACGTCATATGACTGTGGGCGGGAACTGGTTAAAAATTGCAGAGTATTGCGGGGTATATTGCAAAGTATTGCGGGGTATATTGCAGAGTATTGCGGGGTATATTGCAGAGTATTGCGGGGTATATTGCAGAGTATTGCCGGGTATATTGCAGAGTATTGCGGGGTATATTGCAGAGTATTGCGGGGTATATTGCAGAGTATTGCCGGGTATATTGCAGAGTATTGCCGGGTATATTGCAGAGTATTGCCGGGTATATTGCAGAGTAGTGCCCGGGTATATTGCAGAGTAGTGCAGGGTGTTATGCAGAGTATTGCAGGGTGTTATGCAGAGTATTGCGGGGTATATTGCAGAGTATTGCGGGGTATATTGCAGAGTATTGCCGGGTATATTGCAGAGTAGTGCCCGGGTATATTGCAGAGTAGTGCAGGGTGTTATGCAGAGTATTGCAGGGTGTTATGCAGAGTATTGCGGGGTATATTGCAGAGTATTGCGGGGTATATTGCAGAGTATTGCGGGGTATATTGCAGAGTATTGCTGGGTATATTGCAGAGTAGTGCCCGGGTATATTGCAGAGTAGTGCAGGGTGTTATGCAGAGTATTGCAGGGTGTTATGCAGAGTATTGCGGGGTATATTGCAGAGTATTGCCGGGTATATTGCAGAGTATTGCGGGGTATATTGCAGAGTATTGCCGGGTATATTGCAGAGTATTGCCGGGTATATTGCAGAGTATTGCCGGGTATATTGCAGAGTATTGCGGGGTATATTGCAGAGTAGTGCCCGGGTATATTGCAGAGTATTGCGGGGTATATTGCAGAGTATTGCTGGGTATATTGCAGAGTAGTGCCCGGGTATATTGCAGAGTAGTGCAGGGTGTTATGCAGAGTATTGCAGGGTGTTATGCAGAGTATTGCGGGGTATATTGCAGAGTATTGCCGGGTATATTGCAGAGTATTGCCGGGTATATTGCAGAGTATTGCCGGGTATATTGCAGAGTATTGCGGGGTATATTGCAGAGTAGTGCCCGGGTATATTGCAGGGTATTGCAGGGTGTTATGCAGGGTATTGCAGGGTGTTATGCAGAGTATTGCAGGGTGTTATGCAGAGTACTGCAGGGTGTTATGCAGAGTATTGCAGGGTGTTATGCAGAGTATTGCAGGGTATAGTGTAGAGTATTGCAGGGTATAGTGCAGAGTATTGCAGGGTATAGTGCAGAGTATTGCAGGGTATAGTGCAGAGTATTGCAGGGTATAGTGCAGAGTATTGCAGGGTGTTATGCAGAGTATTGCAGGGTGTTATGCAGAGTATTGCAGGGATGGCTGAGCATGGAGGGATGGATGGATGTGACTGCAAATGTCACTGAGCACCGCTGTGAGCACTACACATGCAGCCCACAGCGGTGCTGCCATCCGATCCCTCCCCCTCTCCCCTCGCACTGTACCGATCGGTACAGAGAGGGGAGGGAGGAACCGGCGTCATCAGATGACGCCGGTCTGTTGACATGTGATCGCTCCGTCATTTGACGGAGCGATCACATGGTAAACGGCCGCAATCAGCGGCCGTTTACCGTGATCCGTGATGCGCCGGGTCCTCTGGACCCGGCGGTCACGGAAGTTCTTGGGTGCGCGCCCCAGGGGGCGCGCGAGAGCAGTATTCTGGGAGGACGTCCATGGACGTCCACCCAGAACTAGCCGACCGCGCTGTAGCCGTCTTTCGGCTATGGCCCGGTCGGCAAGTGGTTAATAAAATTGTTACATATTCTAAATACCTCATGAACTTTATTTACTTTATTATTACAATAATGTATTGCTGCCTAAAAAACCCCCCTGGGGAATCCTTGTCTTGTCTTTTCTGTATATATTTGGGTTGTGCAGCCTGGGTGCTCTCACATATGTGCTTTTTCCATTGTTTTTTTTTGAGCCCTTAATAAAGGATTTTTGTTTTGAATTATACTCTCCTATGTGTTTTACTTCAAAAATGATAGTTTGTTTGTGAGGATTCAGGTACATTTCAAATATACAATGTGAAATGAACAAGGGACACCAACAACAAACAATCTCCTTGAGATTAAATAACAAAAGATATCAATGGTGTTGTGGTAACTTGACACACAAAACACACCCAAAAATATCCTGTATTAAAAATAAAAATAACTTTGAACAAAGATCAGCCTTTGAAAAAATACAAACATTTAAAAAAAAAAAAAGGCTTCAAATCCCCAAAAAATTTCAATAAAAAAAAAAAAAAAATTATGTCAGATGTGACAACTAATAACAATATATTCAGGGAATACCAATAAAAAAACAAAAATAAAACTTTGTGAGAAGTGTGTGTGAATATGAGCAGCAAAACTACTTAATTCTTGTCACATTATAAAGAAGAAGAGAGTGCGCTGTATTAAACCATTTTTAACATTGCAGGGTGACGAAAGTGCTGTATCCATTGCGAACGCTAAGTTTACCAGAACGAGCTGTTCCGTCTTGGAATTTCTTCTGAGCATGCGTGGCACTTTGTGCGTCGGAACAGGCCACACACGGTCGGAATTGACGCGATCGGATTTTGTTGTCGGAAAATTTTATCTCCTGCTCTCTAACTTTGTGTGTCGGAAAATCCGATGGAAAATGTCCGATGGAGCCCACACACGGTCGGAATTTCCGACAACACGCTCCGATCGGACATTTTCCATCGGAAAATCCGACCGTGTGTACGGGGCATTAGAGTGCATTTCAATATATAGTTCTTTATCTTTTCTTAACGACTTGAGCCCCCAGACCTTTTCCTCCCTAAACTTCTTTAAATCCTAGAGCATTTTTTTGTAATTTTCGGTGATGCACCTGTTCTGCACATACCTTTTTGTGTTTGTAGTCTACCTTAATATATTGTTTTTTTTCCTGGACAGAAAGAGCTTTCATTTGGTAGCAGATTTGGATAAATATATTTTTATTTTGTGTAGCACACCTTACAGAAAGAATAAAAAAAAATGTGTAGAGCCACACCAGACACACCAGACTCTTTGGGCCTGCTATGGATATTAAATAGGTGCCCAACGCAAAAATAAAAAAATAAAAAAAATAAAGCATGCATGGGGTCCCTCTAAAAATCTATACCAGGCCCTTAATAGGAGCATACAGCCTGGCTGGCAGAGAAAAAGGGGATGACAAGCATGTGGTCCACCCATCCTGAACTATGCCAGGTCACATGCACTCAATATGGGATGGGGTTGCTAGAAAAGCAATTTGTGCCCATGTTGTCAAGGACACAAGCCTCTTCCCCACAACCATTGCCTATTGGTTGTGGGGATCTTCAGGTTGGGGGCCTATCAGAATCTGGAAATCCCCTTTAAAGCGGTAGTAAACTACGAGAAAAATGTAAAGAAAACTGTGCCCCCCTGCAGGTTTAAGCCATAATGTACTAGTTATTTGTGATTTAGTGATATATTTATATTATATATAATATATATTTATGCAAGGTACAGTTACAACAAAACAATGTCAATCAGCAACCTCACAAATTGATAGTAAACAATAAAGATACATACCTTCAAATAATAATACACATATAACTGTAGTAACTCTCGCTATCTCTGCCTCTGTTTCTCTCTCTCTCTCTGTAAATATATATATATATATATATATATATATATATATATATATATATATATATATATATATATATATATATATATATATATATATATATACTGTATATATAGTTATAACAGTATCTCTCAAGTGTAAGTACACCCCTCACATTTTTTTTGTAAACATTTTATTACATCTTATTTTGTGACGACACTGAAGAAATTACACTTTGCTACAATGTAAAGTAGTGAGTCTACAGCTTGTATAACAGTGTAAATTTGCTGTCCCATAAAATAACTCAATACACAGCCATTAAGGAGGAACTGCAGTGTTCTCACATAATTTGTAATAAAAACATTTTTGCCATTCTGAAGCTTCCCTCCAACTACTTTGCATATTATTTTATATATACTGTGATTTTGTACTTGCCAAATATGCTGCAGAAATCTCCCTCCACTAAGTCTGGCTGCAACCATTTTAGTTGTGGGCAGCTTAAGCTGCTGGCTGTTCGCTTTCTGGATTTACACAGACACACACCTCCAGCTCTGCAGCCTTGAAGCACTCATTGGCCCTCTTATGACTCACCCCCCCCTCCCTTCCTGGCAAACTCTCACAGAGTGAAAGAGAGAGCTGTGTATAATGTTATAAACCTAGGCTTTTTACCAGACAAGAAATAGAAAGTGAGGTGTATAAGGTATTTACTGGCCGAAAAAAAAAGGATTTACTATCCAAAATTAAAACAACAAGGGCAGAAGATTTAATAGATGGAAAGTTGAAAAAATGACTGAAGGTCTGCTTTAATGTCTAAATCGCTGGCAACAAAAGTAAAAATGTCCAAATTAGCCATTTTCCCTCCCTGATTTCATGTGACTCATTAGTGTTACAAGGTCACAGGTGTGAATAGGGAACAGGCGTGTTAAATTTGATGTTATCACTCTCACTGTCATACTGGTCACTGGAAGTTCAACATGGCACTTCATGACAAAGAACTCTCTGAGGATCTGAAAAAAAGAATTCTTGCTCTACATAAAGAGGGCCTAGGCTAAAAGAATATTGCCAAGACCCTGAAACTGAATTGCAGCACGGTGGCCAAGACCATACAGTGGTTTAACAGGACAGTTCCTCTCAGAACAGAGCTTGCCATGGTCGACCAAAGAAGTTGAGTGCACATGCTCAGCGTCCTATCCAGAGGTTATCTTTGGGAAATAGATGTATGAGTGTTGCCAGCATTGCTGAAGAGGTTGAAGGGGTGGGGGATCAGCCTGTCAGTGCTCAGACCATATGCCGCAACCTGCATCAAATTGGTCTGCATGGCTGTCATCCCAGAAGGAAACCTCTTCTAAAGATGAGGCACAAGAAAGCCTGTAAACAGTTTGCTGAAGACAAGCAGACTAAGAACATGGATTACTGGAACCATGTCCTGTGGTCTGATGAGACCAACATAAATTATTTGGTTCATATGGTGTCAAGCGTGTATGGTAGCAACTAGGTGAGGAATACAAAGACAAGTGTGTCTTGCCTACAGTCAAAAATGGTGGTGGGAGTGTCATGGTCTGGGGCTGCATGAGTGCTGCCGGCACTGGGGAGCTACAGTTCATTGAGGGAACCATGCCAACATGTACTGTGTGTCAGGAACCATAAAACATAAATCGGGTAGCCAAATCGGGTAGTCAGAACAAACCAGGAAATCAGGAAGCCAGAGATCAGCATAGTCAGAGGCAGCAGACAGGATCAGGAATCTGAAGGGACATCAGCCGGGCAAGTCCACATCAGGAACAGAGCAGAGAGTCTCTAGATATGTTGACCAAGGTGAAGGCATTGAAGAAAAGAACCTGGCAGTTTAAATAGCCAGAAGTGGCTGGCTGTGGGCTTGACTGATGAGCAGGAGATGATCAACAGGTGAGCCACTGTGGAACGATGAGTACTGGCAATAAACCGACAGCTGAGCAACCTGAGCACACAGAAGGAAGGGCTGAAAGCCCAGCCCTGACAGTACCCCCTCTTCAACGACATCTCCCCATTGGAGGACCACCATGTTTGAGGGGAAAATGTCTATGGAAAGCACGGAGGAGGACAGGAGCATGTACGTCTGAGGATGAGACCCAAGAGCAATCCTCTGGACCGTACCCTTTCCAATGGACCAGGTACTATATGTGCCCACGGAACCTATGGGAGTCAATGATCAATTGTATCTCATACTCCTCATGATTCTCGACCTGCACCGTGCGAGGACATGGTACCGAAGTGGTGAAGTGGTTGCACACCAAAGGTTTTAATAAGGAGACATGAAAAACATTGGAAATATGCATGTTAGAATTAAAGTCTAATGCGTAAGTCACTGGATTGATCCTATGGAGAATATGGAAAGGCCCAATAGATCGTGGAGCCAGTTTCAGTGAGAGAACACGTAGTCTGAGGTTACGAGATGACAGCCAGGCCCTCTCCCCAACCTGGTAGAAGATGCAGGTGGGCATCAGCTTTCAGCATGGAGTCTGTACCTCTCACTGGCATGTTGCAAGGACTCTTGGACCTGCACTTAAGTAGAACAAAGTTTGCATAGATGCTCCTCTGATGCAGGAATTCTTAAAGGAACAAATGAGTCAGGCAACATGGATGGTTGAAAACCATAATTTGACATTAACTGAAACAATCGGGAAGCGTTATTGACTACACTATTTTGGGCAAACTCCGTTCAAGGTAGGAGGTCTGACCAGTTGTTATGGTGGTCAGAAATATAGCAGCAAAGAAACTGCTCCAAGGACTGATTGGCTCATTCTGCGGCCCCATTAGACTGTGGGTATTACGCAGAGGAAAAAGCAAGCTGAATTCCTAACTGTGCACAAAAGGCTTGCCAGAACCGGGACACAAACTGACTACCTCTGTCCGAGACAATCACCTTGGGTAGCCCATATAAGCGAAAGATCTCCCGAGCAAAGATGGAAGCCAGTTCCTTAGAAGTGGACAACTTCTTAAATGGAATACAACGTGACATTTTCGAGAACCGGTCAACCACCATAAGAATAATTGTATATTTTGTTATATTCCGGGCTTAGGTGTGGGCTGGGCTGCTGCCTCCCTTGAGGTGGTCCCAACTGGAACCCCCTTAAAAGAGTTTTTTGTAGGTGTAGGGTTGGTGGCGCTGCCCGTCACCCGAAGAGAGATCCTCCACAGTGAATCACTCTTTTCAGGTGAGTGTGCAAGAAAAGGAGGGGTAGTTCTCACTTCCCTCACCTGAAAAGTGAACCACTATTTGGGTCACTTTTCCCAGATAGAGGGTGTAGCTAAAAAGTGTTTTCCGTAATTTCTTTACCAAAGAATTTTAATGTGTTGGTTTGTGCTCCTTTGTTATGTTATATTATATCCTTGTAATTACTTTGTGCTCTGAAAATAGATGTGCAAGTACAAATTACAAAATCATGATATTTTACTTGTCTGGTCAGCATATACTTTCTGATTAAATCAGAGATATCATGCACGATGACCCTTAGCAAATGTGAATAATAATTCCTTATATGTGAGATAATATAAAAATAAACCAATCATAAAAATTAATCAATAGTAGACATAAAAATAAAAAAATAAAAATTAAATATGGCTATAAAAGATGATGAGAGTCCAGTGAAAAAATTTCTTAAAAAAGCTAATTCTAATACATTGTAAATTATATTTAAATCTTAAAGTCCAATCAAAGGTTTTGCACTTAGTGTCAAAATTTCCAGCGACTTTTGTGCTTTAACCAGGATTATTCGTGCCTAGTCAGATTTAAAACTGAGGTAAAGAAAATTAATAGGAACGCACTACTGGTTAAGAAAGATAACAAAGCAGGAAACTATATGGATGTGGCATACATTACTGGGTAAATACCAAATATCAATCAATAGAACACATAATTAGAAAATAACTCTCTAAAATAGAGCACAGGTAGGGTGCTACTACCCAATATATTCATAAATTTTTTTTAGACCTACCAGGGTGCAGTAGCAGATATGAAAAAGGATGGTCGTCAACTCCTTGCTTGCTCTTTAAAATCTTAAACATTTATTGATTCTCCATAAAAGACAGGAACAGACAGCAGATGTAAAAGCGTTTCAGCCTTGTGGGCCTTGTTCACTAGTGAACAATACATTTTGAAGATTTTAAAGAGCAAGCAAGGAGTTCTCATATTAGCTCTCTAAGCTCCCACTGTCTTTCCTGTTTTGAGCAGGTATACATAATATTTCAGAGAATATAACCTTGGAGGTCATTCCCTTCAGCTAGAAGCCTAGTTCTCTAAATGGATAATATCCCTCCATCATTCTTGTATTTTTTCATTGGTTCCAACAGCTGGGTTATGCCTAGGCTCTACTAGTAATTTGTCTACCTGGTTAATTAAAATGCTATCCCATATTATCACGAGGGATAAGCATATTATATATCGAACAGTATAAGAGGACATCATTTTATGCTACAAAAAAACTTTTGATGCATGAGAACTTAACTGGGCATAGCTTTCCTAAAAACAAACAAGCAACTTTTAAATTAAATCTATAAAACTTTCTGTTGAATCTGTATCATGATGCAATAAAAAAATGCAATGTATTTCTAGGTTTGGGTAACTTTGAACAAGCTAAGTTTTATTTAATCTGCTGATGTTTGTCACCTGTAAATAGATTGCAATTCCATTGCTATAGCAGAAAACCTTCCCTCCATTTTCCCCTTTGAATGAACTCAAATGACTTCCACCCTCTGTCACTAATCTATCAACCAATTTTATATCCATTTTGCCACTTAAGTACTTGCTCCCAGGTTTCTCAGCTTGTTTATGAATGTGTTTTGTTGCCAGCTCATTACTTTTTTATCCTAGGTTCTTTTCATTCCAAATGAAATGCTATACACCAAGTTGCTGTTAGCTACATCATTAAATTAGATTAGCAAAACACCTGTGCTATGGAACGATCAGCACGGATCCCTTGGTTGCCATAACTAAATAAATGTAAGTAGTTTGTAGATTTAAACTTGTAAGTCATGGTAACACAATTTCAGAACTGTTTTCTTTTGAAGTTAAAGTTTACTTTATTAAACAGAATATTTCAAAATTTTACATGCAATACATTACATTTACATAAATTACATGATGTTTACAAGAAACTTATCCATTTCATATAAATTGGAACATCAGACAAACTGGTAATTACCCATTTTAAATACAAATGTTTATTATTTTACATGCCAAAAACATAAATTTTTTATTGTATCATGTTCTAAAGCATTGCTTACAGTGTTAAAAGATCATTTACTTGACTTTTCTGACAAAAAAAAATCTCTCACACCTCCTGTTACCCATTTACAATATAAAAGAAAAGTTAAGCTTCTAAGACAATGTTTTACTTATCCAAGTCTGCTGTCATTTGCCAATAGAGAAGATGATGCATGAGAGCTTGGAAATTGTTTCCGCCTTTTGTATCATGATATTATGACGCCACCACTTAAAGCTTTAGGCTCCTTTGACAACCCCTGTGATGACCTCCTCTGAATGCCAATAGAGAAATCTATATCTGCAGAGGGCACTGGAAAAGAGATCATCCCATACTGTAGTAGCCCAGAAGCAAGAAGAATAAGGATCCCACTTGTCACATGACTACAATTTTTTTTTAAATCACCTTTCACCTGGTCATTGCATATAAATGGCTGGGTGGTGGCTTCCTGAGAGTGGGAAAGTGTATAAATACAGTCTCCAGCACCCGCTGCTTGTGCACAGAATCACAGATTGGGGTACAGGGCCATTAAAATGGATTTGATCATTGTGACTAATCAAACCAATCACACTTGCAAACAAGGCTTCATGTTGCAGCCTTTGAACCATATTCTCTCACAGTGATTGGCTGTGAGAAGAAACAAAGTGTTTCCTACAGTGATTGGCACTATCACTGTATGCCAGTGCAGCCAGCCAGTGTATCTGACCCCTAACCACAATAGTAACATGTCTCCAGACCAGTGCAGCCAGTCGCAGTGTCCCTGATTGCTGCCATATCAGTCCCAGTGTTACTATAAGGCCTTGTTCACATGGGGCATATCCTTGCATGCCCTTTGTAAGGGCCGTGTTTACCTATATGGTGATGTGCAGGTATTCTTTTCACCCCTGTGCAGGAAGTCCCAATGATGTCTACTGGAATGCAGTGGCTGGATGGACACAGCTGCTGCTCCCAATTTGACATTGTCTGAATGAAGACAGCATGGGTTCAGGGACAGGAACCTGCATGGATGTAAGAATGGGAGCAGCAGCTGTGTCCATGTAGCCACTGCATCCCAAAAAACAGACACGTATAAGCCAGCAAAAAAGGTTCTTGATTACCACCACACCAGACACCAGTCACAGTGTCATCAGACCAGTGTATACCAGTAGGGATGAGCTTCGAGTTCGAGTCGAACTCATGTTCGACTCGAACATTGGCTGTTCGCAAGTTTGCCGAACAGCGAACAATTTGGGGTGTTCGGGGCAAATTCGAATGCCGCGGAACACCCTTTAAAAGTCTATGGGAGAAATGAAAAGTGCTAATTTTAAAGGCTTATATGCAAGTTATTGTCATAAAAAAAGTGTTTGGGGACCTGGGTCCAAAAAAAAGTTTTAAAAACGTCCGCTTTTTCAGGAGCAGTGATTTTAATAATGCTTAAAGTCAAACAATAAAAGTGTAATATCCCTTTAAATTTCATAGCTGGGGGGTTCTTCCCTGTGGCATTCCCTGTGACATCACAGGGAAGTCCCGTCAAGTCACCGTGCGTCAGAGGGGGCGGGGTCACTGGGCGGCCCCGCCCCCCATTATTTAAGACTCATCAGACGAGGTGACGCCATTACACAGCGGGAGATGTGGATGCATGGATGGCATTCCCCGTGACGTCACAGGGAAGTCCCGTCATGTCACCGTGCGTCAGAGGGGGGCGGGGTCACCGGGTGGCCCCGCCCCCGTTATTTAAGAACCGTCAGACGAAGAGACGCCGTCACACAGCGGGAGCCTCCCTCCATGCCACAGCATGGCTGCGGAGCGGCCCGCAGAAGACATGAAGAAGAGAAGAAGAAGAAGATGAAGAAGAAGATGAAGAAGAGAAGAAGATGAAGAGAAGAGCGGGAGCCTCCCCTCATGCCATGGGTGCGGAGCGGCCCGAGGAGAAGAAGATAGAAGACGCCGCGGAGAAGATGCTGGACGAGAACGCCGGAGGAAGAACCAGAAGAGCCAGAAGAACCAGAAGAAGATGAAGGAAGAAAGAAGAAGCATTTAAATAAAGGAATTGTCAAAAACTGTCTCTTGTCATTTTTAACATTTTTGACAGTTTTTTAGTGAAATGGTAGGGGTAAGTACCCCCTTACCATTTCACACAGGGGGGGGGGCCGGGATCTGGGGGTCCCCTTGTTAAAGGGGGCTTCCAGATTCCGATAAGCCCCCCGCCCGCAGACCCCCACAACCACCGGCCACGGTTGTGAGGATGAGGCCCTTGTCCTCATCAACATGGGGACAAGGTGTTTTGGGGGGCTACCCCAAAGCACCCTCCCAATGTTGAGGGCATGTGGCCTGGTACGGTTCAGGAGGGGGGGGGCCGCACTCTCGTCCCCCCCTCTTTTCCTGCGGCCTGCCAGGTTGCGTGCTCGGATAAGGGTCTGGTATGGATTTTTAGGGGGACCCCACGCCGTTTTTTTTTTTTTTTTTGGTGCGGGGTTCCCCTTAAAATCCATACCAGACCTGAAGGGTCTGGTATGGAATTTAGGGGGAACCCCACGTCATTTTTTTTTTAAAATTTTGGCTGGGGTTCCCCTTAATATCCATACCAGACCTGAAGGGCCTTGTATGGAATTTAGGGGGACCCCCACATCATTTTTTTTTTTTAATTTTGGTTCGGGGTTCCCCTGTGGGGAATTCCCATGCCGTTTTTATCAATGAACTTCTATGTGTATTGTCGGCAATGCAATAGCCGCGGGTAGTTTTAAATGAGTTTTTTCCTTCCAAATGTCATTTTGCTGTCAGACTGTTCTAAACACAGGAAACATGCGCCCCTTTACAGGCATACTATAGACACCCCCCAGGTACGAAATTTAAAGGGATATTACACTTTTATTGTTTGACTTTAAGCATTAATAAAATCACTGCTCCTGAAAAAACGTCCGTTTTTAAAACTTTTTTTTGCATTGATCCATGTCCCCTGGGGCAGGACCCGGGTCCCCAACACTTTTTATGACAATAACTTGCATATAAGCCTTTAAAATTAGCACTTTTGATTTCTCCCATAGACTTTTAAAGGGTGTTCCGCGGCATTCGAATTTGCCGCGAACACCCCAAATTGTTCGCTGTTCGGCGAACTTGCGAACAGCCAATGTTCGAGTCGAACATGAGTTCGACTCGAACTCGAAGCTCATCCCTATTCTTGATCACTGCTACACCAGTGACAATGTCACCAGACCAGCGTGCACTAGTAGCATTGTTCCTGATCACCAATCATGCCAGTGCCAGTGTTACCACAGCCAGTAAATCCAGTAACATCTTTCCTGATCACCATCAAACCAGTCCCAGTGTCACCAGACCAGTTTAAGCCAGCAACAATATTCCTGATCACCATGACACCAGTTCTAGTGCAACTAGACCAGTTTAAGCCAATAACAATATTCCTGATCACTGCCACACTAGTCCCAGTGTTACCAGAACAGTGCAAGTCAACAGCAGTGCATTGCCACCTTCACTGAGCACGCTCCATTGGAGTATAATTGGAAGCCATTTACTCACTATTTTTCCTTATAGCAGCCCCACATCCCTATTTCATCACCTTTAGGGGTGGCTCCATAACACTGACATGCTCTTCTTTCCTCTCTGATCCTCTCTGCCTATAGTATCTCATCATCTAGCGGGGTAGATTGCTGGAGGTTGTGTTTAGTACTGTGATTGACAGCAGTTTCCCCAGAAAGCCTTAATACAACAGCAGCTGTAGCGTACTCCTCCTCCTGATCTTTCTCTGTGGCCAGGACTGAGCATGAAAAGTCTTATGACCACAGTATAAGGGGTCCAGAAAAGGTATTTGGGAGATTTTTATTACTTCCTAACAACTAAAATTGTAAACTATAAGTGCAGTTAATTATGATGTATGGAAACTTGAGTTTTTATTATCACTTCAAACAGATTTGTGTTCAGCCGCTTGGAACAAGAGATACATTAAAGGAATTGTGTGTATTGTATGGTGTACATTCTGATGTCATTATAAACAATAATCAAACAAATGCAAAAAAAAGTATTTTTATGAATTAATTGAAAAGGGGCTGAAAAATTGGGCCTTAGGCACTGGTGCCACAACACTGCAACCCCTCACAGATACTCTAGTTGGAGCACAGGAATGAGCCCTCCTGTAAATTATTGCATCAAAAATTGTAATTACACGCCCCTGCTAAACAGGGGCTGAAAATTGGGCCTTAGGCACTGGTGCTGGTGCCACAACACTGCAACCCCTCACAGATACTCTAGTTGGAGCACAGGAATGAGCCCTGCTGCAAAGTATTGCATCAAAAATTGTAATTACACTCCCCTGTTAAACAGGGGCTGAAAAATTGGGCCTTGGCACTGGTGGCGGCGCCCAGAACAAAAATATTCTTGCAAGCTATCAGCATGATCATTGAGGAGGAAGAGGATAGTCACTCAGCATAACAGGATAGTCACTCAGCATCAGCATAGGCAGTCTTGAAGGGATCTGACATTTTGAAAAAAATTATTCGGTTACATTAGCATCAGGTGCTTGGTAGCTGGTGGTGATCCAAGACTGATTCATTTTTATGAAGGTCAGTCGATCGACCGAGTCGGTGGAAAGGTGCACCCTGTGATCAGTTACAAAACCTCCAGCAGCACTGAATGTGCGTTCCAAAAGAACGCTGGATGCAGGACAGGCCAGTAGCTCAAATTCATACTGTGCAAGCTCTGGCCAGTGATCCATCCTCAAGACTCAGTAACCCAGAGGATTTTCGGAGGGAAAGGTGTCCAAGTCAGATCTTGCCCATAGGTATTCCTGCACCATGTAAAACAGACGCTGGCGATAGTTGCTGGAACCGATCATACCTTGGGGCTGCGGACTAAAAAATTGTCTGAACGCATCGGTCAGACGGCCACCTTCTTCACCACTCCTTCTTTGACTGACCGATGCCTCAGCAACACGTTGTCCAGGAACAGGAGTTTGTAACCTCCCAGTCTCTGGGAACGCGTTGCAAAGACCTTTCTGCAAGGCCTCCCGAAGATGTTTCATCCTCTGCTCTCTCTGCGAAGGCAAGATAAGGTCCGCACCTTACCCTTGTAATGTGAATCAAGGAGGGTTGCCAGCCAGTATTGATTCCTCCCCTTGATACCACAAATAGGAGGATACTTCCGCAGGCTTTGCAGGATCAGGGAGGCCATGCAGCGTAGGTTTGCTGAGGCATTCGGTCCAGAGTCCTCTGGGTCACTAAGGACGACATGATCCGCAGCCACCTCCTCCCAGCCACGTACAAGTCCATGGGTTTCTTGGGACTGTAAATGATCCCTTAAAGACTGCTGCCGATGCTGAGTGCCAGGCTCCACCTCCATGCTGACACAATCCTCCTCTTCCTCCTCCTCCTCCTCGTCCTCTTCCTGTGTGATCGGCAGGCACGCAGGAACACTGTCTGGATAAAGGGGGCTTTGAGAGCTAAGGAAGTCCTCCTCTTCCTGCCTCTGTTCTGCCTCAAGTGCCCTGTTCATTATTCCATGCAGCGTGTGCTCCAACAGGTGGATAATAGGGACGGTGTCACTGATGCATGCACTGTCACTGCTCACCATCCTCATGGCCTCCTCAAATGGTGACAGGACAGTGCATGCATCCCTGATCATGGACCACTGGCGTGGGGAAAAAAAACAAGCTCTCCTGACCCTGTCCTGGTGCCATAGTTGCACAGGTACTCATTGATGGCCCTCTGCTGTGTGTGGAGCCACTGCAGCATGGCCAACGTTGAGTTCCACCTGGTGGGCATGTCACAGATTAGGCAGTTCTTGGGCAGGTTAAATTACTTTTGGAGGTCAGCCAGCCGAGCACTGGCATTATATGACCGGCGGAAATGCACACAGACTTTCCTGGCCTGCCTCAGGACATCCTGTAAGCCCGGGTACCTGCCCAAGAACCGCTGCACCATCAAGTTAAGGATGTAAGCCAAACAGGGCACATGGGTCATTTGTCCCTGTCGGAGGGCGGAGAGGAGGTTGGTGCCATTGTCGCAAACCACCATTCCTGCCTTAAGTTGGCGTAGCATCAACCACCTCTGAACTTGCCCCTGCAAAGCTGACAGAACCTCTGCCCCAGTGTGGCTCCTGTCCCCCAAGCACACCAGCTCAAGCACCGCATGGCTTCTTTTGGCCTGCGTAGTTGCGTAGCCCCTTAAATGCCTACGGAGCACCGCTGGTTCCGAGGACAAAGCACAGGAAGAGGCCATGGAGGAAGAAGAAGAGGAGGGGGTGGAGGAGAGAGGTGTGGCAGAATAACCAGTAGTAGCATTTTGGAGGCATGGTGGCAGAACAATCTCCAACACTACTGCACCTTGTCCTGCATCCTTCCCAGCTGCCAGCAGAGTCACCCAATGTGCCGTGAAACTTAGGTAACATCCCTGTCCATGCCTGCTGGACCATGAGTCAGCGGTAATATGCACCTTACGGCTGACCACCCTGTCCAGCGAGGCATGGACATTGCCTTCCACATGTCGGTAGAGAGCAGGAATCGCCTTCCATGAGAAAAAGTGGCGTTTGGGTACCTGCCACTGAGGAACTGCACATTCCACAAACTCAAGGAAGGGGACAGACTTTACCAACTGAAAAGTTAGCAGTTGAAGTGCTAGCAGTTTTGCCAAGCTAGCATTCAACCGTTGGGCATGTGGATGGCTGGGAGCGGACTTCTTTCAGCAGTGCAGCAGCTGGGGCAGGGAAATTTGCCTGGTACAATCTGACATTGGTGTACTGATAGCAGATTGCCCACAAGTACTTGGCTGTGACACACCTAATTCTACACCTTCATTCCTCTCAGTGTAGGTCTCAGAGAGGACTGAAGATATAGTGGGGTTGGAGATCTCAGCTGATGAGGAGCAGGGAGAGGTCCTTTTTGTTCTTTGGTGTGGGTCTTTTAGGTACGCTTGCCAACAAACTGCATGGCAGGTCAACATATGTCTGGTCAAGCATGTGGTGCCCAAGCTGGAGATGTTTTGGCCACGCGAGATACGCTTGAGACATATGTTGCAAATAGCAGCGGTGCGATCTGATGCACTTGTCTCAAAAAAGCCCACACCAAAGAACTTTTGGAATAACGCGCAGAGACAGCAGCGCCCTGCACATGCGTAGCTTTGCGGTGTGATGCAGTCAGTGTGCTGCCCTTAAGCTGGCCCCTGGAGGGCACCTTGCCTCGTTGGTGATGTGCCTCCTCCTCCTCTCTCCTATCAGGCACCCACGTGGAGTCAGTGACCTCATCATCCCCTCCCTCCTCATCACTGGAGCAAAGCTGGCAGTATGCTGCAGCTGGGGCAACATGACTGCCAGATTTCTGTCCTTCTTGGGCACCCCCTCTGTCTGGGCTCATGTTACTGCCTTTCTCTAGCTGAGTACCATCATCAGAGCCTTCAAAACGCAGGGCATCCTCCTGGAGCATGTACCCAACACTGTGGTCAGTACTAATGGCCTGCAGTGAGATGTGGCTGCACTAAGCTGGGATATATATATATATATATATATATATATATATATATATATATATAGTAATACTGCAACTAGCAAAATCAACTGCCTGCCTGAACATCACCAATCTTCTACAGGTAGCTTTAGCTGAACACTGTGCAGAGGTCGCACTACACTAACTCATAGCTTTAGCTTAACACTGTGCAGAGGACGCACTACACTAATGTTTAAATAATATAGCTGCCTGCGGTAGAGATAGGATCAGAAAAACACCACCAACCTTCTACAGGTAGCTTTAGCTGAACACTGTGCAGAGGACGCACTACACTAACTTGTAGCTTTAGCTGAACACTGTGCAGAGGTCGCACTACACTAACTCGTAGCTTTAGCTTAACACTGTGCAGAGGACGCACTACACTAATATTTAAATAATGTAGCTGCCTGCGGTAGAGATAGGATCAGCAATACACCACCAACCTTCTACAGGTAGCTTTAGCTGAACACTGTGCAGAGGACGCACTACACTAACGTTTAAATAATGTAGCTGCCTGCGGTAGTGATAGGATCAGGAAAATACCACCAATCTTCTACAGGTATCTTTAGCTGAACACTGTGCAGAGGATGCACTACACTAACGTTTAAATAATGTAGCTGCCCGCAGCAGTGATAGGATCAGGAAAACACCACCAACCTTCTACAGGTAGCTTTAGCTGAACACTGTGCAGAGGACACACTACACTAATGTTTAAATAATGTAGCTGCCTGCGGTAGTGATAGGATCAGGAAAACACCACCAACCTTCTACAGGTAGCTTTAGCGGAACACTGTGCAGAGATAGCACTACACTAACGTGTAAATAATGTAGCTGCCTGCGGTTGAGATAAGATCAGAAAAACACCACCGATCTTCTACAGGTAGCTTTAGCTGAACACTGTGCAGAGGTCGCACTACACTAACTTGTATCTTTAGCTGAACACTGTGCAGAGGTTGCACTATACTAACTTGTAGCTTTAGCTGAACACTGGGCAGAGTTCGCACTACACTAACTTGTAGCTTTAGCTGAACACTGTGCAGAGGTCGCACTACACTAACTTGTAGCTTTAGCTGAACACTATGCAGAGGTCCCACTACACTAACTCATAGCTTTAGCTGAACACTGTGCAGAGGTTGCACTACACTAACCTGTAGCTTTAGCTGAATACTGTGCAGAGGTTGCACTACACTAACTTGTAGCTTTACACTGTGCAGAGGTCGCACTACACTAACTTGTAGCTTTAGCTGAGCACTGTGCAGAGGTCGCATTACACTAACGTGTAGCTTTAGCTGAACACTGTGCAGAGGTCGCACTACACTAACTTGTAGCTTTAGCTGAACACTATGCAGAAATAACACTACACTAACTTGTAGCTTTAGCTGAACACTATGCAGAGGTCCCACTACACTAACTCGTAGCTTTAGCTGAACACTGTGCAGAGGTCGCACTACACTAACTTGTAGCTTTAGCTGAATACTGTGCAGAGGTTGCACTACACTAACTTGTAGCTTTAGCTGAACACTGTGCAGAGGTCGCACTACACTAACTTGTAGCTTTAGCTGAGCACTGTGCAGAGGTCGCACTACACTAACTTGTAGCTTTAGCTGAACACTGTGCAGAGGTCGCACTACACTAACTTGTAGCTTTAGCTGAACACTATGCAGAGGTCGCACTACACTAACTCGTAGCTTTAGCTGAACACTGTGCAGAGGTCACACTACACTAACTTGTAGCTTTAGCTGAATACTGTGCAGAGGTTACACTACACTAACTTGTAGGTTTAGCTGAACACTGTGCAGAGGTCGCACTACACTAACTTGTAGCTTTAGCTGAGCACTGTGCAGAGGTCGCACTACACTAACTTGTAGCTTTAGCTGAACACTGTGCAGAGGTCGCACTACACTAACTTGTACATAATGTAGCTGCCTGCGGTAGTGATAGGATCAGAAAAACACCACCAATCTTCTACAGGTAGCTTTAGCTGAACACTGTGCAGAGGACGCACTACACTAACGTTTAAATAATGTAGCTGCCTGCAGTAGTGATAGGATCAGGAAAATAGCACCAATCTTCTACAGGTGTCTTTAGCTGAACACTGTGCAGAGGATGCACTACACTAACGTTTAAATAATGTAAAGTACTGTAGCTGCCTGACTGTGGTACTAATAGGATCAGAAGAACACCAGCAATTTTCTTCAGGTAGCTGTAAGTACTGTTACAACACCTGCCTGCCTGTCAGTAGGAAGAGAATAACAAGAACAGAACTAGCTAAACTGAATACAGTGTATATATATATATATATATATATATATATATATATATATATATATATATATATATATATATATATATATATATACACACAACACCTGGGATGCATATATATACACAATACACTGTAAGTGCAGCTAACTGACTGACTGTCCTGCCTAATCTATCTAACTTAAATCAAATGACACTGTCTCTCTGTCTTTCAACGCCGGAACACACTACACAGGGCCGCCGTGCAGACGGCCTTATATAGTGTGGGGTGTGTACTAAACCTCCTGAGCCATAATTGGCCAAAGCCACCCTGGCTTTGGCCAATTACAGCTCTCTGTACAGACGGCGCTGTGATTGGCCAAGCATGCAGGTCATAGTGCATGCTTGGCCAATCATCAGCCAGCAATGCACTGGGATGCCGCAGTGAATTATGGGCCGTGACACGCCACTCAAATTTGGCGTGAACGGCCCATATCGTTCGCAATTCGGCAAACGACCAAACAGATGATGTTCGACTCGGACATGGGTTCGACTCGAACACGAAGCTCATCCCTATTGCCTAAGGCCCAATTTTTCAGCCTCTGTTTAACAGGGGCATGTAATTAAAATTTTTGATGCAATACTTTGCAGCAGGGCTCATTCCTGCGCTCCAACTAGAGTATCTGTGAGGGGTTGCAGTGTTGTGGCACCAGCACCAGTGGCCAAGGCCCAATTTTTCAGCCCCTGTTTAACAGGGGTGTGTAATTACAATTTGTGGTGCAATACTTTGCAGCAGGGCTCATTCCTGCGCTCCAAATATAGCATCTGTGAGGGGTTGCAGTGTTGTGGCACCAGTGCCTAAGGCACAATTTTTCTACCCCTGTTCAACAGGGACATGTAATTACAATTCTTGATCTAATATTTCACAGCAGGGCCCATTCCTGTGCCCACCAAGAGTAACTGTGAGGGCTTACAGTGTTGTGGCAACACCACCACCAACACCACCACCAAAGGCTCAATTTTTCTGCCCCTGTTCAACAGGTGCATGTAATTACAATTCTTGATCTAATATTTCAAAGCAGGGCCCATTCCTGTGCCCACCAAGAGTAACTGTGAGGGCTTACAGTGTTGTGGCAACACCAACACCTAAGGCCCCAATTTCTGCAGAGTATATAGGGCAGGCCCCTACTTTCAAACATCCACCTTACAAATGACTCCTACTTGCAAACGGAAGGAGACAACAGGAAGTGTGATTAAATCTTATCTTGAAAAGGGATATTCTGTCCTGTAAGAGTTAATATGATTAAAACGTCTTTATCTTCACTGATGCTTTATCACCAATCCTTGTTTCACTAAAAAACCCAAATTTTCAAAAAACATGTGTCATTGGGACAGAAAGTGAGGTAAAATCTTCTGAAGAGGTGCACAGACAGCAAAACAAATGTTACAGGCATGATAACCGTTCCCTATGTTTTCCAAAAAGCTTAAAAATAGATTTTTTGGCTGGAGCTACACTTTAAAAATGTACCAGTTCAAAATTACAAACAGATTCTACTTAACAACAAACCTGCAGTCCCTGTCTTGTTTGCACCGCCTGTATACTGCTGTTCAGAGTATATAGGGCCTGGGGGTCCCACGCTTTTCCTTTTTTTAATTTGGGTGCGGGGTCCCCCTTAATATCCATACAAGACCCAAAGGGCCTGGTAATGGACTGGGGGGTGGGGGGGTACCCATGCCATTTGTCTCACTGATTTTCGTCCATATTGCTGGGACCCAACATTACATTAAAGCTGCAAGCAGTTTTAAATGACTTTTATTCCTTTAAAAATGTCATTTTGTGCAGGGACTGTTCTAAGCATGGGAAACACGCGCCACTTTACAGGCATACAATAGACGCACTTTAAGCATCATTAAAATCACTGCTCCCGAGAAAACAGCCATTTTTAAAACTTTTCTTTGCATTGATATATGTCCCCTGGGGCAGGACCCGAGTCCCCAAACCCTTTTTAGGACAATAACTTGTATATTAGCCTTTAAAATTAGCACTTTTGATTTGGAACGTTCGAGTCCCATAGACTTTAATGGGGTTCTAAAGTTCGCAGGTTCTGGTGCGAACTGAACCGGGGGGTGTTTGGCTCATCCCTAATGGTGATGTATGCCAGGGTCAGAGCAGCCCCTAAAACAGGAGGAAGGGAAATATTTTTGTAATATTATATTGTAATATTGCAATTCCATTGTGAGTGTAGAGTGTCAGTGTAGTGTGAATATAGTGCTAGTGCAGCCTTAGTGTAGTGCGTCCATGCAGTTTTACTGTAGTGTCAGTGTAGTGTGTCAGGGCAGTTTTACTGCAGTACATTGAAGTGTGTCACTGCAGTTTTACTGCAGTATATTGAAGTGCATCAGTGCAGTTTTACTGCAGTATATTGTAGTGCGTTTGTGCAGTTTTATTTCAGTATATTGAAGTGTGTCAGTGCAGTTTTACTACAGTATATTGTAGTGCATCAGTGTAGTTTTACTGCAGTATATTGTAGTACATCAGTGCAGTTTTACTGCAATATATTGTAGTGCATCAGTGGAGTTTTACTGCAGTATATTTAAGTGTGCCAGTACAGTTTTACTGCAGTATATTAAAGTGTGTCAGTGCAGTTTTACTGCAGTATATTGTAGTGCATCAGTGCAGTTTTACTGCAGTATATTGAAGTGCATCAGTGCAGTTTTACTGCAATATATTGTAGTGCGTCAGTGCAGTTTTGCTGCAGTATATTGTAGTGTGTCAGTGGAGTATTTTACACTGCATTACATAAAATTATGTGCTGTATACAGTGCTGTATACCCCTTATTTTGATTGCTGTGTGTTTTTTTTTGTTTTGTTTTTTCGTCTTGTGCTTGCCCCCTTTGCTGAAATTGTGAGCAGCATTTTGACTGCGGCGCTGTTGTCGCCTCTTTTTAATTTTTTTTATAGTTTGGACATTTCTGTCAGTGGCAGTCCTCAAGTTAAAGTGCACCAAACACCACTTTATATTGTTCAAAGTGCATTAAATTTCACATTTCCCCGTCTCTATTACATTTCAGTAATAAGCCCCCCAACGTGTCTGAGAGGACAAAAAGGAGAGGCAGACGTTCCCATGCCACTGTGAGGGGGCCAGTAGCATCTGTGTGAATAGGCAAAGGTGGACGTGGTCCGTCCTCAGGCAGGGCAAATTTTTCTCTGTTTAGTGATGTTGCCCGTGCTATCCAGCCACAGCATGCAAAGAAGGAGGTGGACTGGTTTACTAAACCATCCTCATCCTCCTCATCCTCTATCACCCAAGCAGAGACTAGTGTGCTGATCACCACAGCTGCCAGAGCGGCTTATTCTGTTACCTTGTCCACAGCTATTCCTGTCATACCACCAGCGTCATGCATGGAGGAGTCAGCTGAGTTATTTGAACACAGAATCAGCCACTTGCTCCTTGAGGATGCACAGGCATTACTTGATTCTGATGTTGGTTCTGAGGTTGAGGAAGGTAGGAACCTACAGAGAGGGGAGAATACTGATAAACAGCAAATTGGCAGTTATGTTTCCCCAGCCACAGTGTATTTCCAAGTTGGCTCCAGTGATGATGAGGATGAAGGGGATGATGAGGTCACTGACCAGGGGCATTGCTAGGTGGCAAAAAGACCAGGGGCTTCAGCCCGAAGTCCAACAACCGGGGGGGTCGCATTTTTTTTTTTGGGGCGGGATGGTGGGGTTGTGTGACTTACCAGTGACCATTACACTGACGTACATACACTGACCTACATTATACACTGAGCTACATTATACACTAACCTACATAACCTACATTATACACTGACCTACATACACTGACCTGCCTGACCTACACACACTAACAGTGACCAGCCTGACCTACACACACTAACAGTGACCAGCCTGACCTACACACACTAACAGTGACCTGCCTGACCTACACACACTAACAGTGACCAGCTTGACCTACACACACTAATAGGGCGTACACACGGTCGGACTTTGTTCGGACATTCCGACAACAAAATCCTAGGATTTTTTCCGACGGATGTTGGCTCAAACTTATTTTGTCTACACACGGTCGCACAAAGTTGTCGGAATTTCTGATCGCCAACCACGCGGTCACGTACACCACGTACGACGAGACTAGAAAAGGCCGATTCAGAACCAAGCGCGGCACCCTTTGGGCTCCTTTTGCTAATCTCGTGTTAGTAAAAGTTTGGTGAGAGACGATTCGCGCTTTTTCAGACTCGTGGCTTTCAGATCGTTTTCTGCCGTTCAGTTTGTGCTTGTGGGTTTGTATCTGCTCTTCAGTGCGTGCAAACAAGTTCCGCGTGACTTAGTCATTGTATTCTTGTTCGTTCGGTACTGTTTTTCAGGTCGCTCTTCACAGGCCTTGCTGTTCTTCAGTGCATTCTGTTACTTCGCTCTGAGCAGCCAACCATTTTCTAGCCATGTTTCGTATGCGTACTCCTCGTAGAGTTCGTGCTGTGCAGGGGCTTGGTGTTGGGGTCCTGACCTTGACACAAGTCCAGTCCATGAACAGGGTGGGGAGGAGTTCATGGACCAAGAATTGGTTGCTTCAGCGTGACCAGTTCTCTCATATGCCTTTGCTCCGTGAGATCCGTGAGAATAATCCTGATGATTTCAGGGACTTTCTCCGGATGACGGACCCCATGTTTCACCGTTTGTTGGCTTCGCTGACCCCCTATATCAGCAGGCAGGATACCTGCATGAGGCAAGCCATTACTCCGGAGCAGAGGTTGGTCGCTACCCTGTGGTATTTGGCCACAGGGAGAAGTCTGCAGGACTTGAAGTTCTCAACAGGCATCTCCCCCCAGGCTCTGGGGATCATTATCCCAGAGACCTGTTCTGCCATCATCCAGGTCCTGCAGAAGGAGTATATGAAGGTAAGATTTTTATCCTTTTATATCACATTTTATTGTATTGAATGTTTGCTAATATATTGTATTTCTTTCCTCATTCCCTTATTACCATGATTGGAATATGCTGTGAATGTCCCCTTTGTCCTCATGCATGCTGGATTTTTATGTAATTATTATTTTATGTCCTTCATACATATTTGCCCTTCACTAACCTCCCCAGCATGGTGTCTCCTGCCCTATATTCACCTCATGTAGTCACTTAACAATGTATTTTATCAGCTCCATAGTAGTGCTTTACCCCAAACACCCCATAAAATGTTTTGAAATGTTATTTTTGATTTAAATTCAGGCAGAGTGCCAGAGGTTTTTTTTTGTGGTGTCCCCAAATAATTTTTAGTAACCCTCCCTCCCCCAACTGCTAAGTCAGCTGATACCAATTCTCTATCTATCCTCAATCATCTATCTGATGACTTTGCCAAACCCATACACGCTATACCTATCTCTTTAGTGCTCAGATTTATGGATGAATTCCCCAAAGCATGTAGTGCAAGGGCCTGCCTGTATACTTTCCAATGGTACTGTTTAAAGTTTTTGTATCCTATTATTATCTTGATAGGTAATAGCAGAATGTCCAAATGTCCTCAAATGTGTACAATGTGTATTTATATCTTTGTATTATGACACTTCTTACCTGTCCAGTGGTCTGCCAATAGTGTAATTAAGGAGGGTCTGTTCAAAGTAATACCCATTATTTAGCATTCATCTCTCAATGAAGTGAAGAGGGTTACCTGTCCAAGATTTCCACACACCCCCTATAATGTTAGAAATGGCCCATGAGAGAGGGGGAGGGGGGATATGATAGGTGTACCTTATACTTTGGCCTTGTTAAATTCCCCTTAGTAAATGCTATCTGGAGGTTGCCCCATAATGTTTGTGTATAATCTGCTTGCCATGTTTCAGAGTAAAAATAGTAATGTTTATTGTTTTTTCCTCAACAGTTTCCTTCCACATCACAGGAATGGCAGACTGTGGCCTCCCACTTTGCCGAGCGGTGGGACTTTCCTAACTGCGGAGGGGCAATTGATGGGAAACACATCCACATCGTCCCACCACCCAACTCGGGGTCGTACTATTATAATTACAAGGGGTTTAATAGTATAGTGATGTTGGCGGTGGTGTCGGCTAATTACGACTTCTTGTATGTGGACGTGGGGAAGAATGGCCGGATGACCGATGGTGGAGTCATCGCCCAGACGGAGTTCTACAGGCGTCTCCAGAATGGCAGCTTGGACTTGCCAGCTCCAGAGGACAATGTGGAAGGACTTCCATTTGTGTTCGTTGCTGATGAAGCGTTTGCGCTGGGGGACCACCTGATGCGGCCATTCCCAATGAGGACCCTCACCCCGGAACAGAGGGTTTTTAATTACCGGCTGGCCAGAGCCCGAAGAGTGGTGGAGAACACATTTGGAATCCTGGCCAGCCGGTTCCGATTATTTCTGACACCCATCCATATGGCGGAGTATAAACTGAACCATATTATACTGGCGTGCTGTGTTCTCCATAACTTTTTAAGGAAACATTCGGCCAACTATGCTGGCTCAGTTGGGCCTGAGGCCGGAATCCTACATCAAACCACACTGACGGCGCTTGAAAGTGGCCGTCCTGGCTTGCCCTCCCTGAGTGCCCGTGATGTCCGGTTACGCTACCTGGAGTTCTTTGTGGGTAGGGGGGCTATCAATATGCCAGACAATCTGTGAAGCCTTTTTATAATTAAAAAAAAAAAAATTCTTGGTGGACATTTACTGCTTGTGTTTGTTTTAGCTGACCCTGACAGAAATGTGTTGAGACAAGAAAATGTTGTGATTGTGTAACCTTATACAAAGCACTGTTGGCTGTCATTTCCTAAATGCAAAAACACATTTCACTACAAGTGCACTTGCAACTGCACTGAAACTGCACTTGTAGTGCAAAGAGGATTTGCCCTTAGGAAATAACCCCCATTTTTGCTGAAAACAGCAATTATATCACCCCAAAAGTGTTGTATTGTAGTGTTGAGACAATAATCAACACATTCTTGAGTAAGCAACTTTTTTATACCTGCACAATCACATGTGCATTTACCAAAGGTTTTTAAAACAAACCAACATGTTTGTTGTATAACAATTTTTGCAGTAGCATTATCAAAAATCGAAATGTCCATTTCAGATAAAACAGGCCTGTGTAAAACCAACAAGAAAGACAAAAAACTTGAACTTACAAAGTTCACATTAGGTAAAACCTGAAGGCAATATCAGACATCAGTATTTAGGAACTGGGTTTGATATAGCGTTCAGATGGGGGGAAATCACCCCTGGAAAAGCCAAATTTGGAAGATGCACACCAATTTACGAATGTCAACATGTGCTATCTGCCATCAGGGGGGATCAAGGGACGTGTTTTGGGGGAGCAAGCCCTTCCTCAACGCTACTTTATAATTGAGAAAGTGGTTGCACCCCCAAAATGCGTCCATTGATCTCCTGTGATGGCAGATAGCACATGTTGACACACTGTGTGCATCCTCCAAATTTGGCTTTTCAAAACATTGCAAAAAGTTTTAAAAGATTGGACCACAATCCAAAAAGTGATTTTGTGGGGTTTTAAATTCGCCCCAAAACATCAATGATGTTATTATTTTTTTTAATCACATCATTGATTTTTTGCTGTATGTTTTGCAGTTCTACATTACACCCCATGATCTCCCCGATCAGGATCTGGGCACTTTCTGATGTGAAATGTTCTGGATCCCTCACATCACGATCACCTAAAAAGAGAGAAACAAAACAAAAACAGGTATCAAAAATCTGCCACCATCCATCTCTTTTACCTGAGACTGTGGTCGCAGACACTCACCTGTTGTGGTGCCAATCTCCACCACATCTTCTTCTTCCTCCTGCTCTTCTTGGGTTGGTGTTAGTTCCCCTTCTTCCAGAGGTGGGGGGTCTGTGGTCTCCTCGGATGAGGGGTGTCCTCCGAGTCTTTTCTCCCCTATGTAAAACAAAAATGGTATAATTAGCACACAGATATTTGATGGCAGAACTAGAAATAGGAAACATTGCTTGGAAGTGGGGTACAATTGTCTATTTTAGCCGAGTTCCAAGATGTCTTTTTTTTAATGCCCTTTGTCAAGCTGCAATACTTTACCTGTTTGGTACAAGCTTCACAGATGTAGCCCCCCCTATAGTATACACTGGAGCACCTGTGTGGCCCCCTAATAAAAATGATGTTCTGGGGTCCCACACTAGTGCTCCCGTGTCCAGATGTGAAAACAGCTGCTCAGTGTCCTCTCCTTACACAGAATCTAGTTTGCATTTCATTCTAGTAACAAACCCATCTACACAAACAAATATTTGGCATCCAAGTAGGCCCAAAAAAAATGTGGGAAAATGCATATGGCCTAAACCATGGTGTTTGAGAGGCCGAAAGAAAAATGTTTGATACGAACGAATAATGGGCCCATGAACATTAAAGTTGCCCTTTTAAACGTTACAATTAAGAAAAGCATATACTTACTTTTTTGCAGCACTCTCCGGATCTTTCGGTACTGCTCTGGCTCTCTCAATTTCAGACCACCGCTTCCTGAGCTGATCTTTCGATCGTCGTACCCCGAAATTCTTCTGCAGACTTTTGATCACTTTCGCCATGATCTTGGCCTTTCGGATATTGGGGTTGGGGTAAGCCCCTTACTTTCCGTCATAGTCGGACTTCTTCATGATGTCGACCATCTCCAACATCTCCCCAAAGGACATATTTGTGGCCTTAAAACGTCTCTTTCTGGATAAGGACGTGTCCAGATCCGAGCTTTCCTCCTCCTCCTCCTCCTCCTCGTTCCTGCAATTATCACGCACCTGCTGTGACTCCGCCATGTGCTCTTCCCCCACTGCGCCGAACGAAAAGGGGTGGGGAACAGACTAGAAAGAACGTCAGAGGCGGTCTAATGACTTCATGTCAGTATTCCTAGATATGTTAAGTGAGCTGCCCTGTCTGTGGGAGATTAAACACCCCCATTTCAAGAACCAAGCAAAGAGGAAGGCAGCACTGGTGCAATTGTGTGAAATTGTTAAGCAGGTGATCCCCACGGCAGACATCACCTATTTAAAGATCTTCATTGGTGGCCTGAGGAGCACATATCTAAGGGAGCGCAAGAAAGTCCTGGATTCACAGAGATCCGGAGCAGCAGATTACATCTATGTCCCCAGGATGTTGTACTACAACAGGCTGCATTTTCTGGAAGGCCAGACTGAACCCAGGCCATCCCTCTCCAGTCTTCCTTCCACGCTTCTTCCCCCCCGGCTGAGGCTTCTGACGCCCAACCTGGGCCTTCCAGACCACATGTGGAGGAGCCCAGATTGAGCCAGGTATAGCATTCCTCTAAATATTTCTGCTTGTCCAATCAATGATGTTAACTAGATGTTAGTTGGGAGTACTAATTTATGATTGTGATTGATGATGCAAAACATTACAACCATGTCCCTTTTTCATACACAGGGAAGTCTCAGCCAGGAGGTGGCCGGGCCGAGCCGGCTGGCTGATCTGCAGGTCCCTCCAACCCCCCTGGAAGTAGAAAGTGGCAGTAGGAGGAGTGCCCTAGAGGAGGCTACCAGAGGACTCTTTTGGAGGGCTACAGAGGTCCTGGGAGCACCACAGACCATGGAGGAGGACATTGCTGCCGTCATTGTATATAAAATGCAGAGGATGGAGGAGGGCCAACAAGCCATGTGTGAGGCGCTCATATTGGAGGCTCTTAAGAAAGGTATGAGGGGCCAAATGACAGCTCAGACACACCTTTGCAATGGTCCTCCTCCTGCAGGTCCTCCTCCTCCTCCTCCCTCTCCTCCAGGTCCTCCCAGTCCTCCTCCTCCTCCAGGTCCTACTCCTCCTCCTGCCACATCTCCAACAGCACAGCCACAACCCGGAATGAAGCGTGGAAGGAAGACCAGAAAGTGAGGACCCTGGATCCAGTCTGGTCGGCCAAAAAATGCAGCCTCTTGTGGTACCACAGCCTGGGGACACACATGTCATCTGCTGTTATCCGGATCTCTGCGAATTCTGGACCAGACTGCCCTTCCTTACATATGGACTCCTCAGTCCACCAATTTTGATGTTCAAGAATTGATGTCTGCCGTGGGGGTCCAAGGCTTTGCTAATTTCTCATGTTGATCCAGTGTTGCCTTCCTCTTTGTTTGGTTCTGATCCCTTAATAAAGGATTTTTGTTTTGAATTATACTCTATGTGTTTTACTTCAAAAAGGACAGTTTGTTTGTGAGGATTCAGGTACATTTCAAATATACAATGTGAAATGAACAAGGGACACCAACAACAAACAATCTCCTTGAGATTAAATAATAAAAGATATCAATGGTGTTGGGGTAACTTGACACACAAAACACACACAAAAATATTCTGGAGTAAAAATAAAAATAACATTGAACAAAGATCAGCCTTTGAAAAAATCCAAACATTAAATAAAAAAAAAGGCTTAAAATCCCCCAAAAAATTAAATAATAAAAACAAAAATTCTGTCAGATGTGACAACTAATAACAATATATTCAGGGAATCCCAATAAAAGAACAAAAATAAAACTTTGTGAGAAGTCTGTGTGAATATGAGCAGCAAAACTACGGTACTTAATTCTTGTCACATTATAAAGAAGAAGAGAGTGCGCTGTATTAAACCATTTTTAACATTGCAGCGTGACGAAAGTGCTGTATCCATTGCGAACGCTAAGTTTACCAGAACGAGCTGTTCCGTCTTGGAATTTCTTCTGAGCATGCGTGGCACTTTGTGCGTTGGAACAGGCCACACACGGTCGGAATTGACGCGATCGGATTTTGTTGTCGGAAAATTTTATCTCCTGCTCTCCAACTTTGTGTGTCGGAAAATCCGATGGAAAATGTCCAATGGAGCCCACACATGGTCGGAATTTCCGACAACACGCTCCGATCGGACATTTTCCATCGGAAAATCCAACCGTGTGTATGGGGCATAACAGTGACCAGCCTGACCTACACACGCTAACAGTGACCAGCCTGACCTACACACACTAATGCGCCGTACACACGGTCGGATTTCCCGATGGACAATGTCCGATCGGAGCGTGTTGTCGGAAATTCCAACCGTGTGTGCGCGCCATCGGACATTTTCCATCGGATTTTCCGACACACAAAGTTGGAGAGCAGGAGATAAAATTTTCCGACAACAAAATCCGATCGCGTCAATTCCGACCGTGTGTGGCCTGTTCCGACGCACAAAGTGCCAAGCATGCTCAGAAGAAATTCCGAGACGGGACAGCTCGTTCTGGTAAACTTAGCGTTCGCAATGGATACAGCACTTTCGTCACGCTGCAATTTTAAAAATGGTTTAATACAGCGCAATCTCTTCTTCTTTATAATGTGACAAGTATTAAGTAGTTTTGCTGCTCATATTCACACACACCTCTCACAAAGTTTTATTTGTGTTTTTTTAGTGGGATTCCCTGAATATATTGTTATTAGTTGTCACATCTGACAGTTTTATTTTTTTTTTTTTTGATTTTAAGCCTTTTTTTTTTCTTTAATGTTTGGATTTTTTCCAAGGCTGATCTTTGTTCAATGTTATTTTTATTTTTCCTCCAGAATATTTTTGGGTGTGTTTTGTGTGTCAAGTTACCCCAACACCATTGATATCTTTATTATTTAATCTCAAGGAGATTGTTTCGTGTTAGTGTCCCTTGTTCATTTTACATTGTATATTTGAAATGTACCTGAATCCTCACAAACCAACTGTCCTTTTTGAAGTAAAACACATAGGAGATCAACAGGAGAAATTAGCGAAGCCTGGGACCCCCACGGCAGACATCAATTCTCCAACATCAAAATTGGTGGCCTGAGGAGTCCATATCTAAGGGAGGGCAGTCTGGTCCGGGATTCACAGAGATCTGGATAGCAGCAGATGACATCTGTGTCCCCAGGCTGTGGTACCACAAGAGGCTGCATCTTTTGGCCGACCAGACTGAACCCAGGGCAATCACTGTCTGGTCTTCCTTCCACGCTTCCTTCCGGGCTGTGGCTGTGCAGTTGGAGATGTGGCAGGAGGAGGAGTAGGACCTGGAGGAGGACTGGGGGGACCTGGAGGAGGACTGGGAGGACCTGGAGGAGAGGGAGGAGGAGGACCTGCAGGAGGAGGAGGAGGACCAACGCGAAGGTGTGTCTGAGGTGTAATTTGGCCCCTCATACCTTTCTCCAGAGCCTCCGATATGAGGGCCTCACACAAGACTTTTTGGCCCTCCTCCATCCTCTGCATTTTATAGGCTATGAAGGCAGTTAAGTTCTCCTCCATGGTGTGGGGTGCTCCCAGGACCTCTGTAGCCCTCCAAAAGAATGCTATAGCAGCCTCCTCTAGGGTACTCCTCCTACTGCCACTTTCTCTTTTCAGGGGGGGTGGAGGGACCTGCAGATCAGCCAGCCGGCTCGGCCACCTCCTGGCTGAGACTTCCCTGTGTATGAAAAAGGGACATGGTTGTAATGTTTTGCATCATCAATCACAATCCGAAATTATTACTCCCAACTAACATCTAGTTAACATCATTGATTGGACAAGCAGAAATATTTAGAGGAATGCTATACCTGGCTCAAGCTGGGCTCCTCCACATATCGCCTGAAAGGCCCAGGTTGGGCGTCAGAAGCCTCAGCCGGGGGGGAAGGAAGCGTGAAAGGAAGACTGGAGAGGGATGGCCTGGGTTCAGTCTGGCCTGCCAGAAAGTGCAGCCTGTCGTAGTACAACATCCTGGGGACATAGATGTCATCTGCTGCTCCGGATCTCTGTGAATCCAGGACTTTCTTGTGCTCCCTTAGATATGTGCTCCTCAGGCCACCAATGAAGATCTTTAAATAGGTGATGTCTGCCGTGGGGATCACCTGCTTCACAATTTCACACAATTGCTCCAGTTCTGCCTTCCTCTTTGCTTGGTTCTTGAAATGGGGGTGGGTAATCTCCCACAGACAGGGCAGCTCCCTTAGCATCTCTACGAATACTGACATGAAGTCATTGTCTTTCATTAAGATATCCATGTTCACTGCAAGACACAACACAAGACAAAGCCTAATGTCAGACAAAACTCTCCTAATCTTGTTACAATATAGGCCTCAATCTAGAAGCAGTATAGGCACAAGTTTGTCTCTTACCTTCGTTCTTACGATCGGCGCGTCCAATGCTCCTTCCTCCGCTCACAGATCGTACGTAATACGCACGCGTGTTGCGCTTTATACACACTGCGCATGCGTGTAACTCCGCCCGCCCCTGACGTTCTTTCTAGTCTATTCCCCACCCCTTTTCATTTGGCGCAGTGGGTGAAGAGCACATGGCGGAGTTACAGCAGGTGCATGCTAATTCTAGCAACGAGGAGGAGGAGGAGGAAAGCCCGGATCCAGGCACGTTCCGATCCAGAAGGAGACGTTTTAAGGCCACAAATATGTCCTTTGGGGAGATGTTGGAGATGGTCAACATCATGAGGAAGTCCGACTATGACGGAAAATATGGGCCTTACTCACACCCCAACATCCGAAAGTCAAAAATCATTGCTAAAGTGATCAAAAGCCTTCACAGGAATTAACATTAATCAATAATAACATCATTGATGTTTTGGGGCGAATTTAAACCCCACAAAATCACCTGTTTTATTGTGGTCCAATCTTCTAAAATTGTTTTCAATGTTTAGAAAAGCCAAAGTTGGAGGATGCACACAGTGTGCCAACATGTGCTATCTGCCATCACGGGAGATCAATGGACGCGTTTTTGGGGTGCAACCCCTTCCTCAATTATAAAGTCGCGTTGAGGAAGGGCTTGCTCCCCCAAAACACGTCCCTTGATCCCCCCTGATGGCAGATAGCACATGTTGACATTCGTAAATTGGTGTGCATCTTCCAAATTTGGCTTTTCCAGGGGTGATTTCCCCCCATCTGAATGCTATATCAAACCCAGTTCCTAAATACTGATGTCTGATATAGCCTTCAGGTTTTCCCATATGTGAACTTTGTAAGTTCAAGTTTTTTGGCTTTCTTGTTGGTTTTACACAGGCCTCTTTTATCTGAAATGGATATTTCGATTTTTGATAATGCTACTGCAAAAATTGTTATACAACAAACATGTTGGTTTGTTTTAAAAACCTTTGGTAAATGCACATGTGATTGTGCAGGTATAAAAAAGTTGCTTACTCAAGAATGTGTGGATTATTGTCTCAACACTACAACACTTTTTGGGTGATGTAATTGCTGTTTTATGCAAAAATAGGGGTTATTTCCTAAGGGCAAATACACTTTGCACTACAAGTGCAGGTTCAGTGCAGTTGCAAGTGCACTTGTAGTTAAATGTGTTTTTGCATTTAGGAAGTACCAGCCAACACTGTTTTTTATAAGGTTACCCAATCACGACATTTTCTGCACTCAACACATTTCTGTCAGGGTCAGCTAAAACAAACACAAGCAGTAAATGTCCACAAAGAATTTCTTTTGGTTGTTTTTTATTTGAAAAAGGTTTCACAGATTGTCTGGCATATTGATAGCCCCCCTACCCGCAGGTATCGTAACCGGACATCACGGGCACTCAGGGAGGGCAAGCCAGGATGGCCACTTTCAAGCGCCGTCAGTGTTGATGGATTTGGGATTCCGGCCTCAGGCCCAACTGAGCCAGCATAGTTGGCTGAATGTTTTCTTAAAAAATTATGGAGAACACAGCAGGCAAGTATTATATGGTTCAGTTTATACTCCGCCATATGGATGGGTGTCAGAAATAATCGGAACCGGCTGGCCAGGATTCCAAATGTGTTCTCCACCACTCTTTGGGCTCTGGCCAGCTGGTAATTAAAAACCCTCTGTTCTGGGGTGAGGGTCCTCATCGGGAATGGCCGCATCAGGTGGTCCCCCAGCGCAAATGCTTCATCAGCAACGAACACAAATGGGAGACCTTCAACATTGTCCTTTGGAGGTGGCAAGTCCAAGCTGCCATTCTGGAGACGCCTGTATAACTCTGTCTGGGCGATCACTCCACCATCGGACATCCGGCCATTCTTCCCCACGTCCACATACAGGAACTCGTAATTAGCCGACACCACCGCCAACATCACTATACTATTAAACCCCTTGTAATTATAATAGTACGACCCCTAGTTCGGTGGTGGGATGATGTGGACGTGTTTCCCATCAATTGCCCCTCCGCAGTTAGGAAAGTCCCACCGCTGGGCAAAGTGGGAGGCCACAGTCTGCCATTCCTGTGGCGTTGAAGGAAACTGTTGAGGAAAAAAAAATAAAACATTACTATTTTTTCACAGAAACGTGGCAAGCAGATTATACACAAACATTATGGGGCAACCACCAGATAGCATTTATTAAGGGGAATTTAACAACAGCAAAGTATAAGGTACACCTATCATATTCCCCCTCCCCCTCATGGGCCATTTCTAACATTATAGGGGGGGAACTCTTGGACAGGTAACCCTCTTCACTTCATTGAGAGATGAATGCCTAAATACAGGGTATTACTTGGAACAGCCCCTCCTTAGTTACACTATTGTCAGACCACTGGACAGGTAAGAAGTGTCATAATACAAAGATATAAATACACACTGTACACATTTGAGCACATTTGAACATTCTGCTATTACCTATCAAGATAATAATAGGATACACAAACTTTAAACAGTACCATTGGAAAGTATACAGGCAGGCCCTTGCACTACATCTGGGCGTGAGGGCATGAGGGCGGCACAGTGGTGCAGTGGTTAGCACTCTCGCCTAGCAGTAAAAAAGGGTCGCTGGTTCGAATCCCAACCACGACACTACCTGCCTGGAGTTTGCATGTTCTCCCTGTGCCTGCGTGGGTTTCCTCCGGGTACTCCGGTTTCCTCCCACACTCCAAAGACATGCTGGTAGGTTAATTGGCTTCTGTCCAAAATTGGCCCTAGTATATGAATGGGGACCTTGGATTGAGGGTAGGGATTGATGTGAGTGTGCGATATTCAGGGTTAGGGACAAGGGTCAGGGTTGTAGACCCACACTCACTCAGGTTGAACTGGATGGACTGGTGTCTTTATTCAACCTTACTAACTATGTAACTATGTAAAGTCACGCGGAACTTGCTGCACGCACTGAAGAGCAGATACAAACCCACAAGCACAAACTGAACGGCAGAAAACGATCTGAAAGCCATGAGTCTGAAAAAGCGCGAATCGTCTCTCACCAAACTTTTACTAACACGAGATTAGCAAAAGGAGCCCAAAGGGTGCCGCGCTTGGTTCTGAACCGGCCTTTTCTAGTCTCGTCGTACGTGGTGTACGTGACCGCGTGGTTGTCGATCGGAAATTCCGACAACTTTGTGCGACCGTGTGTAGGCAAAACAAGTTTGAGCCAACATTTATTGGAAAAAATCCTAGGATTTTGTTGTCGGAATGTCCGAACAAAGTCCGACCGTGTGTACGGGGCATTACAGTGACCAGCCTGACCTACACACACTAACAGTGACCAGCCTGACCTACACACACTAACAGTGACCAGCCTGACCTACACACACTAACAGTGACCAGCCTGACCTACACACACTAACAGTGACCAGCCTGACCTACACACACTAACAGTGACCAGCCTGACCTACACACACTAACAGTGACCAGTGACCTGCCTGACCTACATACACTGACCAGCCTGACCTACATACACTAACAGTGACCTGCCTTACCTACATACACTGTGTGTCTGACCTACCTCAGCTCAGCCGTGGTGTGTGCACTGTGTGGTCACAGCAGGCAGTCAGTCACTCGTCACCATCAGAGAGGAGCTGAGCCGAGGAGGAGAGGAGAGCCACCCGCCTGAGCAGGGATGTAGCGTTCCCGCATTCTGGAGCCTGCAGGCTAAGATGGACATCACGTCACACGTCCCGCTGTCCTGACATTGGCGCTGCAGTTTCCAGAAGGCGGGACCTGCGGCACTCATCCACTTTCGGCCGCTATAGCAGTCGTTTTTTTCGGCCGCACTCGGCCGCTATGGCAGTTGGATACTTTCGGCCGCACTCGCCCACTTTCGGCCGCACTCACAACCAGATCGGTCCTGGCGGCCGGCGCTCGGGGCTAACAACGGAATTCAGCATTCCATATACTCTTTGCTTTTGGGGGTCACATTCGGGGCTTCAGCCCCCCTAGCCACCCCCTCCCGATGCCCCTGTCACTGACGCAACTTGGTTGCCAGATAGAGCAGAGGAGGAAAGTGAGGGTGAGGTGAAACCCCAACATGGCAGGATGTCCACCAGGGGCAGTCATCATAGAAGAGTAGAGAGCAGCAACCCTATTCCATCAGATTGTGGAACTGTTATCTCCCGGCCCACTTCCCAGAGCTCAGCTGTCTGGGCCTTTTTTAGCACATCAAGTGCAAACTCTAGCAGATCAAGTGTGGCAAAAACACCAGCAATTTGGGTACTACATGCTTGCAAGGCATTTAATCTCCCACCACTCAGCCTGTTGGCAAGACCACCTGAAAGCCACACAAAAGGGAATAACTTCTTCTCCTCCTCACTCCTCACCTTTCAGGTCTACCCCTGCTATATCTCATGACCTCTCAGGAGCCTCCACTGACAGTGATGATGGTAAAGTAAAGGGTGACACAGGTCCTTGCAGTATATCTGCCAGCAGCACACCACCAGCCATAGGGAATAGCAGGCAAATTTCTCTGTGCCAGCTGCTGCATCGAAAATTAACACACTCCCTGCCACCCACATGCCCAGTGTCTAAATTTCAGCTTGTCCTAATTGCTGGCTTTCCATTCCTGCCTTTTCATCTGGTGAATTCTGCCTCCTTCTGTGAATTTGGAGAATGTGCTGTACCACAATTACAGGTTCCCATTCACTATTTCTTTGCAGGTAAGGCCATTCCAGCTCTGTACCATCACGTGGAAGGCAGTGTTGTGGTTTTGTTGGACAAGGCAGTCAGAAGCAAGGTCCACCTTACTGTTGACATATGGTGCAGCAAGCATGGTGAGGGACACTATTATATACTAAGCGTTCAAGGGGGTATTCAACGAGACAGGCTAAAAGATGCAATGCAGTGCTTCAGATGGTCTGTCTAGGGAACAGGAGCCACATCGAAGCAGAGATTCTTTCAGCTTTGCTGGGCAGAAGTGGGTCACTCCACACCAACTTGAGCCAAGAATAGTGGTGTGCGATAATGCACCACCAACAGCAAAACCCCAATTTTCCTGTCACTGTTTGACCGGGGCATATACTTTAAATTTTTTTACAGCAAGGTCAGTTCTTGTTTGCATCAAGAGTACCTCTATAGGGTTACGGTGTGAAGGCACCACCAATACCCAAAGTCCAATTTTTCCTGCACCTGTCACTTCTATCCAAAGACTGCAAAACAGGCACCAGAATTTATCCCAAAAATCTCTAATCTTGTTCCGAGTGCACTAAATTGTGGCCTCAAATTTTTTTTTTTTCTTTATATATGTCATGTTTCACTTTAAGCATTATTACATCACTGCTCATTTAAAAATGATTTTTTTGTAACTTTTTTTGCATTGATACATGTCCCCCAGTACAGTACCCATACCCCCATAACCTTTGTATGCCTAATAACTTGCATATAAGCCTTAAAAATTGGCACTTTTGATTTTTACGGTTTGGGTTCCATAGCCTTTAACCACTTGCTGCCCGCTCACCGTCAAATGATGGCAGGGCGGGGCGGTGCGGTGTGGTGCGGCTCTCCTTCTGAGATGCCGTCATATGACAGCATCCCAGAACCTGTAGGGGGCGCGCAGCGTGGCAATCATGGCCGAACCGTGTTGCTAGGACTTGGCGTGACCCTGATCTCTGTAAAGAGCCATGTCTGAGGCTCTTTAACCATGTGATCTGCTGTGTTAAATCACAGCGGTCACATGTAAACACGGAGATGCCGGTAATCGGTGCTCCTCGCCTCACACTGACAGAGTGTGAGGAGAGGAGATCAGCGGCATCTCCACACAGAGGACGTCTAGGTATGTAATCAGGGCACTGATCATCAGTGCCCTGATTACAATAAAGCCCCCACAGTGCCAGCAAAAAGTACCCACCATTGCCAGCAATGAGTGCCCACCAGTGGCAGCAATAAGTGCCCACCAGTGCCAGCAATCAGTGCCCACCAGTGCCAGCAATAAGTGCCCATTATTGATGCCAGTCTGTGCTGGCCATCACTGCTGCCCATTGTGACGGGAGGGCCCATGGAACCCAGAATCCCTTGGAAAGTCTAGTATTCCCTTGTTTCAGCTCCCCATACACCTCTTATGTCTAAGTCATCCTGTGCCATCCTGGCACAGGGTAAGTGAGAAAATATATCTTGGACTACTAAAAATGGGACAGTGATATTTGTCCACAATATCTCCCAGGATGTATGTAGAGACCTTTCTTGGTTTGTTTGATTCTGAACTCAACATGTTAGTTAATTGAGAGAGCTGATCACATTGTCCTTTGTACAATGTAGGAGACGGGCCGACTCCTGCTGGAGCTCCTGCTTTTGTGAGAAAATGTCCTGTTGTACTTATGATAATGTATAATGTACAGTGTGAAGCTCGGTGACAACAAGTCTGACCTGTAGTGAAATCCTGATTAATCATAACAATGCTCAGGAAGGCACTGAGTCACATCGGCTGCTTAAAGGGATTAGTTAATTAGCTCATGTTAATTTGTTACAGGTGTATTGTTAGAGTAATATGAGTAGGAGGGGGAACCTCCTCGTCTACTGTATAAAAAGACTTGTAATTTTGGTTCTAATAAAACAGTCCATGTCAGTATCTAAGCAAGTCTCGTCTTGTTTTATGTTTGGGAGCGGTTGGAATATCTGATATCTGTATCCAGACTGGGAGGAAGTGGTATACTGACGGAAGCACTCAAGCGGAGAGTGAGACATTCCGTGACACCCATCAATGCCACCCATTAATGCCAATCAGTACCATCCATCAGTGCTCATCAGTGCCGCCTATCTGTGCTGCCTATATGTATCCACCAGTGCCGCCTATCTGTGCCAATCAGTGCCACCTATCAGTGCCCACCAGTGCCACCCATCAGTGCTTACCAGTGCCACCCATCAGTGCTGCCTATCAGTGCCACATATCAGTGCCACCTATCAGTGCCCATAAGTGCGGCATATTCGTGCCTCCTCATCAGAGCCACTTAATCAGTGCCACCTCATCAGTGCCCATAAGTGCCACCTCATTAGTGCCCATCAATGCCGCCTCATCAGCGCCCATTAGTGAAAGAGAAAAATTACTAATTTACAAAATTTATTGACAGAAACTAAGAAAAACTTTTTTTTTCTAAATTTTCATTTTTTTTTTATTTTTTAGGAAAAAATAAAAAACCCAAAAGTGATTAAATACCACTAAAAGAAAGCTTTATTTGTGTGAGGAAAATGATAAAAAAATGTCACCTTGCTTACAGTGTAACATGACTGCGCAATTGTCATTCAAAGTGTGATAGCGCTGAAAGCTGAAAAAAGGCCTGGACAGGAAGGGGTGAAATTGTCCTGTATTGAGGTGGTTAATAGGGTTCATTCTTCGGCTCCAAACTTTTGCAATGTTCTGGGATGGAGTGTTCGGCCCGTCTCTAATAGGGATCAGACCATGGGCATGCAGTTCAGTTTTACAGGTTTGCTAGAAATTAGTCATAATGGGAAAAGAGGGGGTCATTTACAATCAGGAAGTGAGGAAATGCTTAATCTGGAGGAATCTGAAAAACTCCAAGCTAGGGATACCATAAGCCTCACAAAGGGTTGGGAAAGATTTGAAGGCATCCGGAGTCATAAATTTGTAGGCCCGGATGAGCTTGGCAGAGGACAATCGATAGAAAGATGAAGGAGATGTCCAGGCCGAATAGAAGGCTGGGTTATGGGGATAGGATAACAATGGGTTATGAGGGGACTGGAGACCAAAGTATAATCAGAGAGTATCTTATAAAAGATAAATAATGTCTAGTAACAGGGTTTTGATGATCCACTGGGCAGATTTGCTACTGAAAGAGGATCACAATCTACTGATTCTAAGGTGACCCAAAGTGGTACCTCATGAACTTAGTGATATCTGGGGAGTTGGGCAAGTGAGATGCTTGGTAGTATTCGGTAAAATGTGGGAGTCCCAAGCCATCTTCAAGTTTTGTGGAAAACAGGATGGCTTTAAAAACCTGGGGTTTGATGTTGCCTGAACCATAGAATAGTGCGCAACATTGTAGGATCCTAAGAAACTGGGACAGAACTTGGATTGGTAGGACGCAGAAAAGGTACAATATTTTAGGTAGGATTGACATTTTGATAACAGTAATTTGACCCATCTGCACCAGTGACAGTGGGGACCATGAAGTCAGGAGTCTGATAAGCGTGGGGGTGTAATTAGCCAAGAGAAGAAGAGTCAGCTGTGAGTTTGATGTCCAGGTAAAGAATGTAGTGGGGTGACCAGATAAATGGCAGGACTTGTTGAAGTTGTGGGAGGGTGGACGGAGGCAAAGAGACATTGAGCACCTTAGACTTCTGCGGGTTAACCATTAAACTGGAGACAGCTGAAAATCGGTCCAAAGTAACCAGTAGGTTGGGAGAAGAAACAAAGGGAGTGGTCATAAAAAGGAGTATGTTGTCTGCAAACAGACTCAACTTATGATGGTGGCCCTGAACTCGAACAGCGAATGTCGGGTTAGTGCGTATCAACTGGGCCAGGGGTTCGATAGCGAGAGTAAAGAGGAGTGGGGACAGGGGGCATCCCTGCCTCATTCCTTGCTGGATGGGAAAGAACTTCTACCCCCCCATATTTCAAATACACGTTTGGATGAGTGTAAAAGTAGGAGACCCATTTGAGAAAGTGAAGGCCAAAATCCCAACGGTGAAGGGCATACTGTAACTATGGCCAGGAAACTGTGTCAAAGGCTTTGTAATGTCAAGTGACACAAAACAAGTTAGGATTGTAGCAAAGTCTTGCTGCATGGGTCAGTAAGACTGCTCGGCGGACACTATCTCCAGCTTGTCTAGAAGGAATGAAACCCACCTGATCGCTATAAAAAAAGAGCTCCGATGACCAAATTTATACGTGAAGACAATAGTTTAGCTAATATCTTGATGTCAACATTGAGGCGAGAGATAGATCTGTAATTAGTCCAGAAGGTGTCACCTGAATGAGGTTTCGGCAGGATGGAGACAATGGCCGTCAGGGAATCAGACTGGAAGGAGTGTCCCTGCAATAGAGAATTGAAGGCTCCCAAAAGTAAAGGTACCATGAAGCCAGTGTAGCATTTGTAGTAAGAGGCCGTAAAGCCATCAGGGCCGGGTGCTTTTTAGACTTTAGGGCTTTAATTGTGCTTAGAACCTATGAATCTGAAATTGGTCGTTCTAAGGACATTCGCTGCGTTACTGACAAGGATGGACTCTACAAGAGAGCTGGCTATAACATACAGAATTATGGGGTTGGGAAAACAGGGAGAGGGGAAAAGAGTAGAGGGGATGATAAAAGACCCAAGAAAGAGATGAGAAAGATATAGAAAAACCATGATCTGGATAGGATCAAAAAATAAAACAATAAGGTTGCTAAACTGGGCAGGGCTAAAGGCCACTGACCAGATGGCAAAGTATTGTCCCAGGAGTGCCCACTAAGAAGCATCTCAGGACAAATTTGGGGTAGCAGTAACAACACACCAGCCACAGAATGTTATTACAGTTAAAAGTGCAAACAAATACAACCAGACCAGGGGTGAATTTCTGCAACCTAAAACAATACATAAGTAAGTAGACCCGTTGGGAAAAAATACAAACAAAAACAAAACATAACATATAACAACAGTTATGTAGAACTCATACTAAAATCAGTTATCACATCAAAGTCGGCCAAAAGGGTCCAAAGACACCCAGCTGTTGAGAAATGAGGGAAGGGCCACAAATCCTGACCAAGAGGACTAAATTGTTCACCAAGCCTGGTGGGAGGAAATACTGTAATTATATTTTACAGGTTAGATAGATGATAGTGCAAAAGGGGGTCCAAGGTACTCCATGCGTACATGGGTTTTCAGGGGGGAGGGGGGCAAAGTAAGAAAAATAAATTAGTGCTATGCTCAAACTGGCCACTGACCTACAAGGGCTGGGGGAACAGGAGCTATGTATAAGGAAAAGTTCTCTGTGAGATCATGAAACACAGACAATAGAGAAAATGGGGGGGGGGGCACACCCCACGATCCATTATGTACAGGAGCCTTAAAGCTGAACAATAAAGGAGATGTTAAAGTTACAAACTAAGAGTCATTAACAATGGAAATAAGCCCAAAAGAGGCAAATGATGGAACAAACAGAGATTTCAGATGATGACCGGAGTAAGGCGAAAAACAGGAGTTCTACAAGTTACCGTCAATCCATGGAATCAGATGGTGCATGAGCTGGAGAGGCAAAACGGTTTGGTGGATCCTCGATGGCCATCACCATAGGCTGAAGAAGAGGTTTTCTGAGGAGAATATGAGGCCGAGTGATGGTGATGATGCTGGTCCACAAGGGAAGATGGCAGGGTTGTCAGGCACAGTTTCCTATAGAAGGGACTAGAGTTCCTCAGTAGTCTTGCAGGTGTGTTTGGTGTCCTGATAGGTGAAACGGAGGGAAAAGGGCAATTCCTAAGTATACAGTGCCTTGAAAAAGTATTTATATCCCTTGAAATTTTCCACATTTTGTCATGCTACAACCAAAAACGTTATTTTATTGGGATTTTAGGTGATAGACCAACACAAAGTGGCACATCATTATGACGTGGAAGGAAAATAATATATAGTTTTCAATATTTTTTTTACAAATAAATATCCGAAAAGTGTGCCGCGCTTTGGTATTCAGCCCCCTTTATAGGGCGTACACACGGTCGGACTTTGTTCGGACATTCCGACAACAAAATCCTAGGATTTTTTCCAACGGATGTTGGCTCAAACTTGTTTTGTCTACACACGGTCGCACAAAGTTGTCGGAATTTCCGATCGCCAACCACGCGGTCACGTACACCACGTACGACGAGACTAGAAAAGGCCGGTTCAGAACCAAGCGCGGCACCCTTTGGGCTCCTTTTGCTAATCTCGTGTTAGTAAAAGTTTGGTGAGAGACGATTCGCGCTTTTTCAGACTCGTGGTTTTCAGATCGTTTTCTGCTGTTCAGTTTGTGCTTGTGTGTTTGTATCTGCTCTTCAGTGCGGGCAGTCAGTTCGTATTGGAGTTTTCTGTGCGATCTTGTCCGCTCGTTGCTGTTTTTCAGGTCGCTCTTCACAGGCCTTGCTGTTCTTCAGTGCGTTCTGTTACTTCGTTCTGAGCAGCCGACCGTTTTCTAGCCATGTTGCGTATGCATACTCCTCGTAGAGTTCGTGCTGTGCGGGGGCTTGGTGTTGGGATCCTGACCTTGACACAAGTCTAGTCCATGAACAGGGTGGGGAGGAGTTCATGGACCAAGAATTGGTTGCTTCAGCGTGACCAGTTCTCTCATATGCCTTTGCTCCGTGAGATCCGTGAGAATAATCCTGATGATTTCAGGAACTTTCTCAGGATGACGGACCCTGTGTTTCACCGTTTGTTGGCTTCGCTGATCCCCTATATTAGCAGGCAGGATACCTGCATGAGGCAAGCCATCACTCCGGAGCAGAGGTTGGTCGCTACCCTGCGGTATTTGGCCACAGGGAGAAGTCTGCAGGACTTGAAGTTCTCGACAGGCATCTCCCCCCAGGCTCTGGGGATCATTGTCCCAGAGACCTGTTCTGCCATCATCCAGGTCCTGCAGAAGGAGTATATGAAGGTAAGATTTTTATCCTTTTATATCACATTTTATTGTATTGAATGTTTGCTAATATCTTGTATTTCTTTTCTCATTCCCTAATTACCATGATTGTAATATGCTGTGAATGTCCCCTTTGTTCTCATGCATGCTGGATTTTTATGTAATTATTATTTTAGGTCCTTCATACATATTTGCCCTTCAATAACCTCCCCAGCATGGTGTCTCCTGGCCTATATTCACCGTATGTAGTCACTTAACAATGTATTTTTTCTGCTCCATAGTAGTGCTTTACCCCAAACACCCCCTAAAATGTTTGGAAATGTTATTTTTGCTTAAAAATTTAGGCAGAGTGCCAGAGGCATTCTTTTTTGTGGTGTCCCCAAATAATTTTTAGTAACCCTCCCTCCCCACAACTGCTAAGTCAGCTGATCCCAATTCTCTATCTATCCTCAATCATCTATCTGCTGACTTTGCCAAACACATACACACTATACCCATCTCTTTACTGGTCAGATTTATGGATGAATTCCCCAAAGCATGTAGTGCAAGGGCCTGCCTGTATACTTTCAAATGGTACTGTTTCAAGTTTTTGTATTCTATTATTATCTTGCTAGGTAATAGCAGAATGTCCAAATGTGCTCAAATGTGTACTATGTGTATTTCTATCTTTGTATTATGAAACTTCTTACCTGTCCAGTGGTCTGCTAATAGTGTAACTAAGGAGGGGCTGTTCCAAGTAATACCATGTATTTAGGCATTCATCTCTCAATGAAGTGAAGAGGGTTACCTGTCCAAGATTTCCACACACCCCCTATAATGTTAGAAATGGCCCATGAGAGGGGGGGGAGGGGGAATATGATAGGTGTACCTTATACTTTGGCGTTGTTAAATTCCCCTTAATAAATGCTATCTGGAGGTTGCCCCATAATGTTTGTGTCTAATCTGCTTGCCATGTTTCTGAGAAAAAATAGTAATGTTTATTGTTTTTTCCTCAACAGTTTCCTTCCACGCCACAGGAATGGCAGACTGTGGCCTCCCACTTTGCCCAGCGGTGGGACTTTCCTAACTGCGAAGGGGCAATTGATGGGAAACACGTCCACATCGTCCCACCACCCAACTCGGGGTTGTACTATTATAATTACAAGGGGTTCAATAGTATAGTGATGTTGGCGGTGGTGTCGGCTAATTACAACTTCCTGTATGTGGACATGGGGAAGAATGACCGGATGTCCGATGGTGGAGTCATCGCCCAGACTGAGTTTTACAGGCGTCTCCAGAATGGCAGCTTGGACTTGCCAGCTCCAGAGGACAATGTTGAAGGACTCCCATTTGTGTTCGTTGCTGATGAAGCGTTTGTGCTGGGGGACCACCTGATGCCGCCATTCCCAATGAGGACCCTCACCCCGGAACAGAGGGTTTTTAATTACCGGCTGGCCAGAGCCCAAAGAGTGGTGGAAAACACATTTGGAATCCTGGCCAGCCGGTTCCGCCTATTTATGACACCTATCCATATGGCGGAGTATAAACTGAACCATATTATACTTGCATGCTGTGTTCTCCATAACTTTTTACGGAAACATTTGGCCAAATATGCTGGCTCAGTTGGGCCTGAGGCCGGAATGATACATCAATCACACTGATGGCGCTTGAAAGTGGCCGTCCTGGCTTGCCTTCCCTGAGTGCCCGTGATGTCCGGTTATTCTACCTGGAGTTCTTTGCGGGTAGGGGGGCTATCAATATGCCAGCAAATCTGTGAAGCCTTTTTATAATAAAACAAAAAAAGAAATTCTTTGTGGACATTTACTGCTTGTGTTTGTTTTAGCTGACCCTGACAGAAATGTGTTGAGTCCAGAAAATGTCGTGATTGTGTAACCTTATTATACAAAGCACTGTTGGCTGTTATTTAATAAATGCAAAAACACATTTCACTACAAGTGCACTTGCAACTGCACTGAACCTGCACATGTAGTGCAAAGTGGTTTTGCCCTTAGGAAATAACCCCCATTTTCGCAGAAAACAGCAATTACAATACCCCAAAAGTGTTGTAGTGTTGAGACAATAATCCACACATTCTTGATTAACCAACTTTTTTATACCTGCACAATCACATGTGCATTTACCAAAGGTTTTTAAAACAAACCAACATGTTTGTTGTATAACAATTTTTGGAGTAGCATTATCAAAAATCGAAATGTCCATTTAAGATAAAAAAGGCCTGTGTAAAACCAACAAGAAATCCAAAAAACTTGAACTTACAAAGTTCACATTAGGTGAAACCTGAAGGCTATATCAGACATCAGTATTTAGGAATAGGGATGAGCCGAAAACCCCCCGGTTCGGTTCGCACCAGAACCTGCGAACGGACCGAAAGTTCGCACGAACGTTAGAACCCCATTGACGTCTATGGGACTCGAACGTTCGAAATCAAAAGTGCTCATTTTAAAGGTTAATTTGTACGGTATTGTCCTAAAAAGGGTTTGGGGACCCGGGTCCTACCCCAGGGGACATGTATCAATGCAAAAAAAACTTTTAAAAACGGCCGTTTTTTCGGGAGCAGTGATTTTAATGATGCTTAAAGTAAAAAAAAAAAAGTGAAATATTCCTTTAAATATCGTACCTGGGGGGGGTGTATAGTATGCCTGTAAAGTGACGCGTGTTTCCCGTGTTTAGAACAGTCCCTGCACCAAATGTCATTTTTAAAGGAAAAAATCTCATTTAAAACTGCTTGCGGGTTTAATGTAATGTCGGGTCATGGCAATATGGATGAAAATCAGTGAGACAAACGGCATGGGTACCCCCCAGTCCATTACCAGGCCCTTTGGGTCTTGTATGGATATTAAGGGGAACCCCGCACCCAAATTAAAATAAGGAAAGGTGTGGGGCCACCAGGCCCTATATACTCTGAACAGCAGTATACAGGCGGTGCAAACAAGACAGGGACTGTAGGTTTGTTGTTAAGTAGAATCTCTTTGTAATTTTGAACGGGTACATTTTTAACGTGTTTAGCTCCAGCCAAAAAATCTTTTTTAAGCTTTTTGGAAAACATAGGGAAGGGTTATCACCCCTGTGACATTTGTTTTGCTGTCTTTCATCCTCTTCAGAAGATTTCACCTCACTTTTTGTCCCAATGAAAAATGTTTTTTGAAAATTTGGGTTTTTTTGTGGAACAAGGATTGCAAAGTATCAGTGGAAAGGAGAATTTTTTTTCCCATATTAACTCTTACAGGAGAGAATTTCCCTTCCTAGGGGTAGATTTCATCTCACTTCCTGTTGTCTCCTTCCGTTTGCAAGTAGGAGTCGTTTGTAAGTTAGATGTTTGAAAGTAGGGTCCTGCCCTATATACTCAGCAGAAATTTGGGCCTTAGGTGTTGCTGTGGCCACAACACTGTAAGCCCTCGCAGGGCCCTGCTGTGAAATATTAGATCAAGAATTGTAATTACATGCTCCTGTTGAACAGGAGCTGAAAAATTAGGCCTTAGGCACTGGACACTGCAACCCCTTACAGACACTCTAGTTGGAACGCAGGAACGAGCCCTGCTGCAAAATATTGCATCAAAAATTTTAATTACATGCCCCTGTTAAACAGGGGCTGAAAAATTGTGCCTTAGGCACTGGTGGTGGCGCCCAGAACCAAAAATGTTCTTACAAGCTATCAGCGTGATGATTGAGGAGGAAGAGGATAATTTCTCAGGGATAGTCACTCAGCATCAGCATAGGCAGTCTTTGAAGGGATCTGAGATTTAAAAAAAAAATATTCGGTTACATCAGCATCAGGTGCTTGGTAGCTGGTGGTGATCCAAGACTGATTCATTTTTATGAAGGTCAGTCGATCGACCGAGTCGGTGGACAGACGCACCCTGTGATCGGTCACCACGCCTCCAGCAGCACTGAATGTGCGTTCCGAAAGAACGCTGGATGCAGGACAGGCCAGTAGCTCAATTGCATACTGTGCAAGCTCTGGCCAGGATTTTCGGTGGGAAAGGTGTCCAAGTCTGATCTTGCCCCTAGGTATTCCTGCACCATGTAAAACAGACGCTGGCGATGGTTGCTGGAACCGATCATACCTTGGGGCTGCGGACCAAAAAATTGTCTGAACGCATAGGTCAGACGGCCACCTTCTCCACTGCTCCTTCTTTGACTGACCGAAGCCTCAGCAACACGTTGTCCAGAAACAGGAGTTTGTAACCTCCCAGTCTCTGGGAACGCGTTGCACAGACCTTTCTGCAAGGCCTCCCGAAGATGTTTCATCCTCTGCTCCCTCTGCGATGGCAAGATAAGGTCCGCAACCTTACCCTTGTAACGTGGATCAAGGAGGGTTGCCAGCCAGTATTGGTCCTTCTCCTTGATACCACGAATACGAGGATCCTTACGCAGGCTTTGCAGGATCAGGGAGGCCATGCAGCGTAGGTTTGCTGAAGCATTCGGTCCAGAGTCCTCTGGGTCACTAAGGATGACATGGTCCGCAGCCACCTCCTCCCAGCCACGTACAAGTCCATGTGTTTCTTGGGACTGATCCCTTAAAGACTGCTGCTGATGCTGAGTGCCAGGCTCCACCTCCATACTGACACAATCTTCCTCCTCCTCCTCCTCTTCCTGTGTGATCGGCGGGCACGCAGGAACACTGTCTGGATAAAGGGGGCCTTGAGAGCTAAGGAAGTCCTCCTCTTCCTGCCTCTGTTCTGCCTCAAGTGCCCTGTCCATTATTCCACGCAGCGTGTGCTCCAACAGGTGGACAAGAGGGACAGTGTCACTGATTCATGCACTGTCACTGCTCACCATCCTCGTGGCCTCCTCAAATGGTGACAGGACAGTGCATGCATCCCTGATCATGGCCCACTGGCATGGGGAAAAAAACCAAGCTCCCCTGACCCTGTCCTGGTGCCATAGTCGCACAGGTACTCATTGATGGCCCTCTGCTGCGTGTGCAGCCGCTGCAGCATGGCCAACGTTGAGTTCCACCTGGTGGGCATGTCACAGATTAGGCGGTTCTTGGGCAGGTTAAACTCCTTTTGGAGGTCCGTCAGCCGAGCACTGGCATTATATGACCGGCGGAAATGCACACAGACTTTCCTGGCCTGCCTCAGGACATCCTGTAAGCCCGGGTACCTGCCCAAGAACCGCTGCACCACCAAGTTAAGGACGTGAGCCAAACAGGGCACATGGGTCATTTGTCCCTGTCGGAGGGCAGAGAGGAGGTTGGTGCCATTGTCGCAAACCACCATTCCTGCCTTTAGTTGGCGTGGCGTCAACCACCTCTGAACCTGCCCCTGCAGAGCTGACAGAACCTCTGCCCCAGTGTGGCTCCTGTCCCCCAAGCACACCAGCTCAAGCACCGCATAGCATCTTTTGGCCTGCGTACTTGCGTAGCCCCTTGAACGACTACGGAGCACCGCTGGTTCAGAGGAAGAGGCCATGGAGGAAGAAGAAGAGGAGGGGGTGGAGGAGAGAGGTGTGTCACAATCATTAGCATTTTGGAGGCGTGGTGGCGGAACAACCTCCAACACTACTGCACCTTGTCCTGCATCCTTCCCAGCTGCCAGCAGAGTCACCCAATGCGCCGTGAAACTTAGGTAACGTCCCTGTCCATGCCTGCTGGACCATGAGTCAGCGGTAATATGCACCTTACCGCTGACCGCCCTGTCCAGCGAGGCATGGACATTGCCTTCCACATGCCGGTAGAGAGCCGGAATCGCCTTCCGTGAGAAAAAGTGGCGTTTGGGTACCTGCCACTGAGGAACCGCACATTCCACAAACTCACGGAAGGGGGCAGAGTCTACCAACTGAAAAGGCAGCAGTTGAAGTGCCAGCAATTTTGCCAAGCTAGCATTCAACCGCTGGGCATGTGGATGGCTGGGAGCAAACTTCTTCCGGCGGTGCAGCAGCTGGGGCAGGGAAATTTGCCTGGTACAATCTGACGTCGGTGTACCAAAAGCAGATTGCCCACAAGTACTTGGCTGTGACACACCTAATTCTACACCTTCATACCTCTCAGTGCAGGTCTCAGAGAGGACTGAAGGTCTAGTGGGGTTGGAAATCTCAGCTGATGAGGAGCAAGGAGAGGTCCTCTTTGTTCTTTGGTGTGGGTCTTTTAGATGCGCTTGCCAACGAACTGCATGGCAGGTCAACATATGTCTGGTCAAGCATGTGGTACCCAAGCGGGAGATGTTTTGGCTACGTGAGATACGCTTGAGACATATGTTGCAAATAGCAGCGGTGCGATCCGATGCACTCGTCTCAAAAAAGGCCCACACCAAAGAACTTTTTGAATAACGCGCAGAGATTGCAGCGCCCTGCACATGTGATGCAGTCAATGTGCTGCCCTTAGGCTGGCCCCTGGAGGGCATCCTGCCTCGTTGGTGATGTGCCGCCTACTCCTCCTCCTCCTCCTCCTCTCTCCTATCAGGCACCCACGTTGAGTCAGTGACCTCATCATCCCCTCCCTCCTCATCACTGGAGCAAACCCGGCAGTATGCTGCAGCAGGGGGAGCATGACTGCCAGATTGCTGTCCTTCTTGGGCACCCCCTCTGTCCGTGCTCATGTTACTGCCTTCATCGAGCTCAGTATCATCATCAGAGCCTTCCAAACGCTGGGCATCCTCCTGCAGCATGTACCCAACACTGTGGTCAAACAGTTCGAGGGACTCCTCAGGAGGACATGGTGGAGCTAGGGAAGGAGTCACTGATGACATTGAGCCGAGGGAAGAGGCCGCTGCTTTGCCAGACAAAGAACCCTGGGCATGAGTGAGAGAGGATGAGGAGGATGAGGACAGCTTGGTCATCCACTCGACCAAGTCTTCCGCATGTTGCGGCTCAACACGGCCAGCTGCCTAAAAAAAGGCCAAGCGTGTCCCATGGCCACGTACTGATGAGGATGCACCGTCTCCACGATCAGCACTAGACACAGAGCCTGCTTGTCCTCTCTTATTGGCTTGTGACTGTCTGCCTCTCCTTCTTGGCCTTCCAGACATACTAATGGCCTGTAGCTGCACTAAGCTGGGATATATAGATAATATATATATATATACTGCAGCTAGCAAAATCAACTACCTGCCTGTAGTATGAGAACACCACCAACCTTCTACAGGTAGCTTTAGCTGAACACTGTGAGGTGGACGCACCCCACTAACTTGTAGGTTTAGCTGAACACTGTGAGCAGGACGCACTGCACTAAATGTAAATAGTCTAGCTGCCTGACCGTGGTACTAATAGGATCAAAAGAACACTTGTAATTTTCTTCAGGTAGCTGTAAATACTGTAACAAGACAAGCCTGCCTGTCAGTAGGAAGATAACAGGAACGGATCTAGCTGAACACTGTGAGCAGGACGCACTGCACTAAATGTAAATAGTCTAGAAGATAACAGGAACGGATCTAGCTGAACACTGTGAGCAGGACGAACTTTACTAAATGTAAATAGTCTAGCTGCCTGACCGTGGTACTAGTAGGATCAAAAGAACACCAGTAATTTTCTTTAGGTAGCTGTTAATACTGTAACAAGACAAGCCTGCCTGTCAGTAGGAAGATAACAGGAACGGATCTAGCTGAACACTGTGAGCAGGACGTACTGCACTAAATGTAAATAGTCTAGAAGATAACAGGAACGGATCTAGCTGAACACTGTGAGCAGGACGCACTGCACTAAATGTAAATAGTCTAGAAGATAACAGGAACGGATCTAGCTGAACACTGTGAGCAGGACGCACTGCACTAAATGTAAATAGTCTAGAAGATAACAGGAACGGATCTAGCTGAACACTGTGAGCAGGACGCACTGCACTAAATGTAAATAGTCTAGAAGATAACAGGAACGGATCTAGCTGAACACTGTGAGCAGGACGCACTGCACTAAATGTAAATAGTCTAGAATTTAACAGGAACGGATCTAGCTGAACACTGTGAGCAGGACGCACTGCACTAAATGTAAATAGTCTAGAAGATAACAGGAACGGATCTAGCTGAACACTGTGAGCAGGACGCACTGCACTAAATGTAAATAGTCTAGCTGCCTGACCGTGGTACTAATAGGATCAAAAGAACACCAGTAATTTTCTTTAGGTAGCTGTAAATACTGTAACAAGACAAGCCTGCCTGTCAGTAGGAAGATAACAGGAACGGATCTAGCTGAACACTGTGAGCAGGACGCACTTTACTAAATGTAAATAGTCTAGCTGCCTGACCGTGGTACTAGTAGGATCAAAGGAACACCAGTAATTTTCTTTAGGTAGCTGTTAATACTGTAACAAGACAAGCCTGCCTGTCAGTAGGAAGATAACAGGAATGGATCTAGCTGAACACTGTGAGCAGGACGTACTGCACTAAATGTAAATAGTCTAGAAGATAACAGGAACGGATCTAGCTGAACACTGTGAGCAGGACGCACTGCACTAAATGTAAATAGTCTAGAATTTAACAGGAACGGATCTAGCTGAACACTGTGAGCAGGACGCACAGCACTAAATGTAAATAGTCTAGAAGATAACAGGAACGGATCTAGCTGAACACTGTGAGCAGGACGCACTGCACTAAATGTAAATAGTCTAGAAGATAACAGGAACGGATCTAGCTGAACACTGTGAGCAGGACGCACTGCACTAAATGTAAATAGTCTAGCTGCCTGACCGTGGTACTAGTAGGATCAAAAGAACACCAGTAATTTTCTTTAGGTAGCTGTTAATACTGTAACAAGACAAGCCTGCCTGTCAGTAGGAAGATAACAGGAACGGATCTAGCTGAACACTGTGAGCAGGACGCACTGCACTAAATGTAAATAGTCTAGAAGATAACAGGAACGGATCTAGCTGAACACTGAGCAGGACGCACTGCACTAAATGTAAATAGTCTAGAATTTAACAGGAACGGATCTAGCTGAACACTGTGAGCAGGACGCACTGCACTAAATGTAAATAGTCTAGCTGCCTGACCGTGGTACTAATAGGATCAAAAGAACACCAGTAATTTTCTTTAGGTAGCTGTTAATACTGTAACAAGACAAGCCTGCCTGTCAGTAGGAAGATAACAGGAACGGATCTAGCTGAACACTGTGAGCAGGACGCACTGCACTAAATGTTAATAGTCTAGCTGCCTGACCGTGGTACTAATAGGATCAAAAGAACACCAGTAATTTTCTTTAGGTAGCTGTTAATATTGTAACAAGACAAGCCTGCCTGTCAGTAGGAAGATAACAGGAACGGATCTAGCTGAACACTGTGAGCAGGACGCACTGCACTAAATGTAAATAGTCTAGAAGATAACAGGAACGGATCTAGCTGAACACTGTGAGCAGGACGCACTGCACTAAATGTAAATAGTCTAGCTGTCTGACCGTGGTACTAGTAGGATCAAAAGAACACCAGTAATTTTCTTTAGGTAGCTGTTAATACTGTAACAAGACAAGCCTGCCTGTCAGTAGGAAGATAACAGGAACGGATCTAGCTGAACACTGTGAGCAGGACGCACTGCACTAAATGTAAATAGTCTAGAAGATAACAGGAACGGATCTAGCTGAACACTGTGAGCAGGACGCACTGCACTAACTGTAAATAGTCTAGAAGATAACAGGAACGGATCTAGCTGAACACTGTGAGCAGGACGCACTGCACTAAATGTAAATAGTCTAGAATTTAACAGGAACGGATCTAGCTGAACACTGTGAGCAGGACGCACTGCACTAAATGTAAATAGTCTAGAAGATAACAGGAACGGATCTAGCTGAACACTGTGAGCAGGACGCACTGCACTAAATGTAAATAGTCTAGAAGATAACAGGAACGGATCTAGCTGAACACTGTGAGCAGGACGCACTGCACTAAATGTAAATAGTCTAGAATTTAACAGGAACGGATCTAGCTGAACACGGTGAGCAGGACGCACTGCACTAAATGTAAATAGTCTAGAAGATAACAGGAACGGATCTAGCTGAACACTGTGAGCAGGACGCACTGCACTAAATGTAAATAGTCTAGAATTTAACAGGAACGGATCTAGCTGAACACTGTGAGCAGGACGCACTGCACTAAATGTAAATAGTCTAGAAGATAACAGGAACGGATCTAGCTGAACACTGTGAGCAGGACGCACTTTACTAAATGTAAATAGTCTAGCTGCCTGACCGTGGTACTAGTAGGATCAAAGGAACACCAGTAATTTTCTTTAGGTAGCTGTTAATACTGTAACAAGACAAGCCTGCCTGTCAGTAGGAAGATAACAGGAATGGATCTAGCTGAACACTGTGAGCAGGACGTACTGCACTAAATGTAAATAGTCTAGAAGATAACAGGAACGGATCTAGCTGAACACTGTGAGCAGGACGCACTGCACTAAATGTAAATAGTCTAGAATTTAACAGGAACGGATCTAGCTGAACACTGTGAGCAGGACGCACAGCACTAAATGTAAATAGTCTAGAAGATAACAGGAACGGATCTAGCTGAACACTGTGAGCAGGACGCACTGCACTAAATGTAAATAGTCTAGAAGATAACAGGAACGGATCTAGCTGAACACTGTGAGCAGGACGCACTGCACTAAATGTAAATAGTCTAGCTGCCTGACCGTGGTACTAGTAGGATCAAAAGAACACCAGTAATTTTCTTTAGGTAGCTGTTAATACTGTAACAAGACAAGCCTGCCTGTCAGTAGGAAGATAACAGGAACGGATCTAGCTGAACACTGTGAGCAGGACGCACTGCACTAAATGTAAATAGTCTAGAAGATAACAGGAACGGATCTAGCTGAACACTGAGCAGGACGCACTGCACTAAATGTAAATAGTCTAGAATTTAACAGGAACGGATCTAGCTGAACACTGTGAGCAGGACGCACTGCACTAAATGTAAATAGTCTAGCTGCCTGACCGTGGTACTAATAGGATCAAAAGAACATCAGTAGTTTTCTTTAGGTAGCTGTTAATACTGTAACAAGACAAGCCTGCCTGTCAGTAGGAAGATAACAGGAACGGATCTAGCTGAACACTGTGAGCAGGACGCACTGCACTAAATGTTAATAGTCTAGCTGCCTGACCATGGTACTAATAGGATCAAAAGAACACCAGTAATTTTCTTTAGGTAGCTGTTAATATTGTAACAAGACAAGCCTGCCTGTCAGTAGGAAGATAACAGGAACGGATCTAGCTGAACACTGTGAGCAGGACGCACTGCACTAAATGTAAATAGTCTAGAAGATAACAGGAACGGATCTAGCTGAACACTGTGAGCAGGACGCACTGCACTAAATGTAAATAGTCTAGCTGTCTGACCGTGGTACTAGTAGGATCAAAAGAACACCAGTAATTTTCTTTAGGTAGCTGTTAATACTGTAACAAGACAAGCCTGCCTGTCAGTAGGAAGATAACAGGAACGGATCTAGCTGAACACTGTGAGCAGGACGCACTGCACTAAATGTAAATAGTCTAGAAGATAACAGGAACGGATCTAGCTGAACACTGTGAGCAGGACGCACTGCACTAACTGTAAATAGTCTAGAAGATAACAGGAACGGATCTAGCTGAACACTGTGAGCAGGACGCACTGCACTGAATGTAAATAGTCTAGAATTTAACAGGAACGGATCTAGCTGAACACTGTGAGCAGGACGCACTGCACTAAATGTAAATAGTCTAGAAGATAACAGGAACGGATCTAGCTGAACACTGTGAGCAGGACGCACTGCACTAAATGTAAATAGTCTAGCTGCCTGACCGTGGTACTAATAGGATCAAAAGAACACCAGTAATTTTCTTTAGGTAGCTGTTAATACTGTAACAAGACAAGCCTGCCTGTCAGTAGGAAGATAACAGGAACGGATCTAGCTGAACACTGTGAGCAGGACGCACTGCACTAAATGTTAATAGTCTAGCTGCCTGACCGTGGTACTAATAGGATCAAAAGAACACCAGTAATTTTCTTTAGGTAGCTGTTAATATTGTAACAAGACAAGCCTGCCTGTCAGTAGGAAGATAACAGGAACGGATCTAGCTGAACACTGTGAGCAGGACGCACTGCACTAAATGTAAATAGTCTAGAAGATAACAGGAACGGATCTAGCTGAACACTGTGAGCAGGACGCACTTTACTAAATGTAAATAGTCTAGCTGCCTGACCGTGGTACTAGTAGGATCAAAAGAACACCAGTAATTTTCTTTAGGTAGCTGTTAATACTGTAACAAGACAAGCCGGCCTGTCAGTAGGAAGATAACAGGAACGGATCTAGCTGAACACTGTGAGCAGAACGCACTGCACTAAATGTAAATAGTCTAGAAGATAACAGGAACGGATCTAGCTTAACACAGTGAGCAGGACGCACTGCACTAACTGTAAATAGTCTAGAAGATAACAGGAACGGATCTAGCTGAACACTGTGAGCAGGACGCACTGCACTAAATGTAAATAGTCTAGAATTTAACAGGAACGGATCTAGCTGAACACTGTGAGCAGGACGCACTGCACTAAATGTAAATAGTCTAGAAGATAACAGGAACGGATCTAGCTGAACACTGTGAGCAGGACGCACTGCACTAAATGTAAATAGTCTAGAATTTAACAGGAACGGATCTAGCTGAACACTGTGAGCAGGACGCACTGCACTAAATGTAAATAGTCTAGAAGATAACAGGAACGGATCTAGCTGAACACTGTGAGCAGGACGCACTGCACTAAATGTAAATAGTCTAGCTGCCTGACCGTGGTACTAATAGGATCAAAAGAACACCAGTAATTTTCTTTAGGTAGCTGTTAATACTGTAACAAGACAAGTCTGCCTGTCAGTAGGAAGATAACAGGAACGGATCTAGCTGAACACTGTGAGCAGGACGCACTGCACTAAATGTAAATAGTCTAGAAGATAACAGGAACGGATCTAGCTGAACACTGTGAGCAGGACGCACTGCACTAAATGTAAATAGTCTAGCTGTCTGACCGTGGTACTAGTAGGATCAAAAGAACACCAGTAATTTTCTTTAGGTAGCTGTTAATACTGTAACAAGACAAGCCTACCTGTCAGTAGGAAGATAACAGGAACGGATCTAGCTGAACACTGTGAGCAGGACGCACTGCACTAAATGTAAATAGTCTAGAAGATAACAGGAACGGATCTAGCTGAACACTGTGAGCAGGACGCACTGCACTAACTGTAAATAGTCTAGAAGATAACAGGAACGGATCTAGCTGAACACTGTGAGCAGGACGCACTGCACTAAATGTAAATAGTCTAGAATTTAACAGGAACGGATCTAGCTGAACACTGTGAGCAGGACGCACTGCACTAAATGTAAATAGTCTAGAAGATAACAGGAACGGATCTAGCTGAACACTGTGAGCAGGACGCACTGCACTAAATGTAAATAGTCTAGCTGTCTGACCGTGGTACTAGTAGGATCAAAAGAACACCAGTAATTTTCTTTAGGTAGCTGTTAATACTGTAACAAGACAAGCCTACCTGTCAGTAGGAAGATAACAGGAAGGATCTAGCTGAACACTGTGAGCAGGACGCACTGCACTAAATGTAAATAGTCTAGAAGATAACAGGAACGGATCTAGCTGAACACTGTGAGCAGGACGCACTGCACTAACTGTAAATAGTCTAGAAGATAACAGGAACGGATCTAGCTGAACACTGTGAGCAGGACGCACTGCACTAAATGTAAATAGTCTAGAATTTAACAGGAACGGATCTAGCTGAACACTGTGAGCAGGACGCACTGCACTAAATGTAAATAGTCTAGAAGATAACAGGAACGGATCTAGCTGAACACTGTGAGCAGGACGCACTGCTCTAAATGTAAATAGTCTAGAAGATAACAGGAACGGATCTAGCTGAACACTGTGAGCAGGACGCACTGCACTAAATGTAAATAGTCTAGAATTTAACAGGAACGGATCTAGCTGAACACTGTGAGCAGGACGCACTGCACTAAATGTAAATAGTCTAGAAGATAACAGGAACGGATCTAGCTGAACACTGTGAGCAGGACGCACTGCACTAAATGTAAATAGTCTAGAAGATAACAGGAACAGATCTAGCTGAACACTGTGAGCAGGACGCACTGCACTAAATGTAAATAGTCTAGAAGATAACAGGAACGGATCTAGCTGAACACTGTGAGCAGGACGCACTGCACTAAATGTAAATAGTCTAGAATTTAACAGGAACGGATCTAGCTGAACACTGTGAGCAGGACGCACTGCACTAAATGTAAATAGCCTAGAAGATAACAGGAACGGATCTAGCTGAACACTGTGAGCAGGACGCACTGCACTAAATGTAAATAGTCTAGCTGCCTGACCATGGTACTAATAGGATCAAAAGAACACCAGTAATTTTCTTTAGGTAGCTGTAAATACTGTAACAAGACAAGCCTGCCTGTCAGTAGGAAGATAACAGGAACGGATCTAGCTGAACACTGTGAGCAGGACGCACTGCACTAAATGTTAATAGTCTAGCTGCCTGACCGTGGTACTAATAGGATCAAAAGAACACCAGTAATTTTCTTTAGGTAGCTGTTAATACTGTAACAAGACACGCCTGCCTGTCAGTAGGAAGATAACAGGAACGGATCTAGCTGAACACTGTGAGCAGGACGCACTTCACTAAATGTAAATAGTCTAGAAGATAACAGGAACGGATCTAGCTGAACACTGTGAGCAGGACGCACTGCACTAAATGTAAATAGTCTAGAATTTAACAGGAACGGATCTAGCTGAACACTGTGAGCAGGACGCACTGCATTAAATGTAAATAGTCTAGAAGATAACAGGAACGGATCTAGCTGATCACTGTGAGCAGGACGCACTGCACTAAATGTAAATAGTCTAGAAGATAACAGGAACGGATCTAGCTGAACACTGTGAGCAGGACGCACTGCACTAAATGTAAATAGTCTAGAAGATAACAGGAACGGATCTAGCTAAACAGAGTACAGTGTATATATATATATGCAACACCTGGGATGCATATATATACACAATACACTGTAAGTGCAGCTAACTGACTGACTGTTCTGCCTAATCTATCTAACTCAAATCAAACACTGTCTCTCTGTCTATCTCTTTCACAGCCGGAACACACACTACACAGGGCCGCCGTGCAGGCAGCCTTATATAGTGTGGGGCGTGTACTAAATCCCCTGAGCCATAATTGGCCAAAGCCTCCTTGGCTTTGGCCAATTACGGCTCTCTGTTCAGGCGGCGCTGTGATTGGCCAAGCATGCGGGTCATAGTGCATGCTTGGCCAATCATCAGCAAGCAATGCACTGCGATGCCGCAGTGAATTATGGGCCGTGACGCGCCACACGAATTTGGCGCGAACGGCCCATATCGTTCGCAATTCGGCGAACGACCGAACAGCCGATGTTCGAGTCGAACATGGGTTCGACTCAAACACGAAGCTCATCCCTACTCCCCAGGATGCCATCTACTACTTGCTCACTAGCCATATGGGCCACCCCACCTCCTAGATGGGATCGTAGTAACCTATTATAAGACTAACCTCCCTCTTCCCCCCAAGGTTAACCTTTTTTCCTTTTTAGTTCAAGGGTGCAGCCTGCAGATCACTCCCGACATGCTTCATGACAACTGATGTCTCCTTGCTCCGTGTTGGATTTTGGTCACGTCCGCTTGGTTTTCTCCCGACTCTAATCTTGTTAGTACCTGTTGGTCCCAAGTCTATTCAGAAGTCCACAGTTTAGTGGACCTCCTGCAGGTACTTGGACATCACAGTTCACCGTTCTCTTTATTTTGACTGTTTTCCAGCTTTAGAGTAATGGACCCCAGGGTCCGCAAAGACTTTGTTCTCTTGGTCAGGGGAAGGACTTTTCCCCTAACCCCACTGGACTGTTCACCGCCATTTTTTGGCTTAGTTTTCTTGTTCACTGACTTTCCGTTTTCTAAATTTTTTTCCTTATTTTTTATGTTTTTTGCTTTTCACCACAAATGTATTACATTGCTAACTGATATACCAGATAGGGCCGCTACATGAAGCTGTTTGTCTTACTATTTCTCATACACACATTATGCACTCTCAGAGGTATTATGGGTTGTTTTGGGAGTGCCCCTCTCGACTTGGACTCTCTACTAACTTCCAGCTGCCCAAATTTAATTTGCCATGGGTCTTAGAGTAATTTCCCATAACATCAAGGGATTCAACTCTCCCCACAAACGGAGAAAAGCATTCAGATCAAACAAATCTCTAGGCGCATACATTCTCCTGCTCCAGGAGACACATTTCTCCATAACCACCCATCTTTCCTAGACAAATCCTATAAATCTTACTTCACTACCTATGAGTCCAAGTATAGAGGAGTAGCAATCCTAATTAAAAACTCAGTCATGTTTACTGTTCAACAAACTTACAAAGACCCAGATAGTCGTTTTGTGATTGTTAAGGGCTCAATTCAAGACAAAACAATCACTCTGGCCTCAGTGTATGCCCCAAATGTGTCCCAGGCTTAATTTTTTAAAAACTTTTTCCAGGTGCTCGATAAATACCACTCTCCCCATCTTCTGATAGGTGGCGATTTTAACCTAGTGGCCCATTCTAAAATGGACAGAAGCCACACAGGGTCCACCTCCAATGTTTTTCCTAAATCCCTTAATTACTCCTTCAAGTCTTACCAGCTAATAGATGCTTGGAGGGCGCATAAAGTGGGCTCTTGGGGATACACCGTCTACTCCCACCCGCATGACAATTTTTCTCGCCTAGACTACATCTTCTGCCCTCCTATCTTAGCCACAAATTCCACCGCAGCCAATATTCATGTATGGTCGGAACACCATATGGTCTCCTGTGACCTCACATGTATAGGCCTCCCCAATACCACCAGGGTATGGTGCCTCAATGATTCCTTACTCACAGATCCTGCCAAAACCAACTATCTGAGCGCCTTACTGAATATGTTAGACATAACAACACTGAGGAGATTTCACCATTCATCTCTCTGGGCAGCCTATAAGGCTGTGATGAGGGGCCATTTTATAGAAATCGCAACCACTAGAAAACGCCAAAAACTCAGTGAAATTTGCACGCTCACCTTAGACCTTGAAAGACTATACAACAGACATGGCCAAATGCCATCTCAAGATTTACTACTCCATATTAATGAAAAGAGGAGTGCCCTAGACACCCTACTTTCAGAACACACTGAAAAATCCCTTTGTTGGGCTAAGGCCTGCTTCCTCCTCCATAGCAATTTGGCCTCCACCATGTTTGCAAAGAAATTGAAACAAACGACCCAACCAACACACTCCTATAAACTTTTCAATAGGGAAGGCAACCTCTCAACCCAACCCATGATGTCCTTAACATTTTCTCCTCGTACTACCAAAAACTACTGTCAGATCCCAAGCTCCCGCCTTGCCCCTCCTCCCAGACCTGGCTGGATGCCCTTTCACTTCCCCAGCTCACAGAGTTGCAACTTTAATGCCCCCTGTACTGAGGAGGAAATTACCTCCATCGTCTCTTCTTTGACACCCTCCTAAACCCCAGGCCCTGAAGGGTTCTCGGCCTAATATTATAAAAAATTTGCCGGAACCCTGAACCCCAAAATGACAAAACTTTTTAACCACATTTTGAAAGGCAAACACTTCCCTGAGAAAATGCTACTGACAAATATCTCCCTAATCCCAAAACCAGGAGAGGACCACACCTTCCCCCAAAACTCCTGACCCATCTCAGTCATTAACAATGACCTTAAGATTTTTGGATGCCTGTTAGCAGACCGCTTGGCCTTGGTTATTACATCACTTATCTACCCCGATCAAACAGGCTTCATACCATCTAGACAAATCACCGATAATATTTGCTTAGCAGCTAATATTATCCAAGACGCTGACACCCACTCCAATAAGTTATTACTCCTGAGCCTAGACATTAATAAGTCCTTTGACAGCGTCCTCTGGCCCTACCTGGACACCATTCTGTCTAAGTTTGGGTTCATCTGCGAATTTATCAACGGATTTAAGCCCTTTACCATCATCCCCGAACCTGCATTAAACTCCCAGGGTGCAACACTGAGTACTTTGCGTTAGGCCGCGGAACCAGGCAGGGATGCCCCCTTTCCCTCCTTTTGTTTGCCCTGGCAATAGAACCACTAGCCCGTTCAATCTCCTCTGACCCTAATATTAAAGGTTATCTTAAAAACAACCAAGAATTTAAAATAAGCTTGTATACAGACAAGGTCCTCCTATTCTTATCTGACCCCCTAATCTCCCTTCCCAACCTTTTAACTTCCCTAGACTCCTTTTACAACCTCACCGGCCTAGGAGTAAACCTGTCAAAATACACAACCTTACCCATCAACATCCCTCACCCTTTACTATCTATCCTCAAAGATAAATTTAAATTCTCCTGGAGCTCTGATACGCTACAATATTTAGGGGTCAAGCTTGCCCCCTCACTTAAATTGATGTACACTCATAATTACCCTCAAGCGTTTTCAAATATTAAACACCTCCTCAACCAATGGTCCTCCTACCGAATTTCCTTTTCAGGCCTGACATGGACATTCACTGTACTGTTCATTTAAGCACAAGAGACTCCATTTTGTTCTCACTGTTGAAATGTGTTCTGTAACCTTCACCTAACACACAGACACTTCTCCTACTAAACGCTCTCTACTCCCCCCTCCCTTCTCAAGGTTTTACTTTTGCAATTGTTCTATTCGCTAGTTTTTAATAATACATTTCTATTTGTTAGCTTTTAATAACATATTGCTATTTGTTAGTTTTTAATAACATCTCACACCACCCCTTTCTTATCTATGTATAAAATAACATGTAATAATAAATTTTCACTGAACAGACATTTTAAACACAGTGATTGAGTCCTGTGAATCTGTTCCTGCAGCTGCAGTATTAACTTTGTTTTAGAGTCCCAATCAGAAATCAGTCATATCAGCTTTGCAAGCCAGCCAGGAGTTTGGCAGAGTCTCCAGAAGGAACAGCGCTTCGATCGGGATCATCGGGAAACGCAGACCTCAAATGCCGGCTAGGCAAGCTGCCCTTAAGCTTGCTATATTTCTGCCTTTTCCTATGTATCCTATCTGTCGGTTCTCAAGGAAACCAGACCACTCTCGGACCTTTCTGGTTGAGTAACGTGTGTGTGTGAATGTGTATGTGTCCCCCTTCACGGGTTGGACTGTGTGTGGATAGGAAAAATCCTCTGCAGTTCCCTGTGTTGACTCCTTGTGGGCGACCTGGGTCAGAGGCGCATGGTAGGGTCAGATAAAACTCACAGAGAAGAGACGAGGAGGGTCTCTTAATGAGTGTTTTGTCTATTGTCATAAACCCCTTTTATCCATGTAGATAAGTGGAGACTATTCTTGTAAATCTACAGATTTGCTGTACTATTTGTTTTAGAGGCAAGAGGGTATAGGCACAAGTAGAGAAGACTGGCCAGTCATTATGGGCATTAAATTAATTAGGGGAATGAAGGGAGAGAGGCCTTCAGAAAATGCCCAGCGCAAGATGAGCGCTAGAGAATATATGAACCGAAGGTACGGTTCCGCCTATACTGAGCCCCTAGATAAATGGGTAGAATGGACAAAGGGAATAGCTAAACCTTTAAAATCTGAAGGGACTTTTGATTTAAAAGTATGGCAAACTTTTCTGCACGATTATGGCCCACTACTGTGCAGTGAAGGGACGTGGAGAATAGCTTGCGCATGGGAGACAGAAGCTAAAGTAGCAAATCAAACTGGCTTGATGGAGATATTTAATAAAAGTACTGCCCAAATGTACTACGTTTGGCCAGAAGACTCTGTAGAGGAGGACCCCCCACCTTATGTGGCTGCCAGTTTGGCTTTAAGGGGTCCACGCACAAAAGCAAAAGAATTAGATTACATGGAACACACAAAAGATGAGCTATGCAATATAGTAGAGAGCAGAGGTTTAACAGCCCCATATCAACCTACAAAGAGGATTTTGGCTCGTATCTTAGAAACAGATGATTGGCATAAATCAAAAGGCACATATGCAAAACTAGATCTCCCTGAACTTAAGGCTTTGGCCAGAGAAAGAGAGATAGAGTCTGAACTTCCGGAGCAAACCATAATTTCCAAATTGTGGCAGCAAGATGAAGAGAGAAGGAAGGGAGATACCAGCCCTTCTGCCCCTGACATAGAGCAATCTGTTGCAGTTTATCCTGTCAGAACCCAATTAGTTTTTGAAGGTGAAACTGTTGACAGTAAGTCTCAAATTAAATGGCATGTACCTTTTAGTCCTCAAGATATGAGAGCCATATTAGAGGGATTGGGAGATCCTAGAAAGAATTCAATTGGGTTTGCAAACAAACTTAGTGCTGCACAGGAAGTATATGAGGCTTCTGCTACTGACATTCATCAGCTTCTTATTAAAGCAGTGGGAAGCAACATGTCTGGCTATATACTTAAAGAATGTGGTGTAGACGTCAAAAATCTTGGTAAGATGGTTAGTGGATGGGAGGTTTGTGAGAAATTGAAGGAACAATTGCCCCAAATATATGGACAAACCATACATGCTGAATTTATGAATGCTAAGCAAGGTAAAGAGGAAGCATCAGGGGCTTATTGGAGGTGGTTAAGCGATATGGCTGAGGAAGCAGGCATTAAAATAGAGGAAGAGAAGGTGGGAGAAACTACAAGTCCATCTACACAACTGGTGAAACAAAGGTTTCTTGATGGTTTAATACCCCAGTTGAAAGAAAAGTTGCTCACAGCAAGGCCTGAGGCAGGCAATATGTCTATTCAAGACGTCCTGCCTATCCTGTTATCCATAGAAAACAGGATTAACCAAAAAGATAGCAAACCCAAGGTTATGTACATGGGGAAGCAGAGAGGAAGAGGAAGAGGCAAAGGCAATTTCAGAAATCATGGCAATCAGGGACCAATTATATGCTACAATTGTGATGGGGAAGGACACATAGCCAAATTCTGCCATCTTCCTGACCGTAGACTGGAAAAGAGCTTAGAGGCACCTCATGCTGATCCCAGTTCTCTGCCAAAAGCAGTGGATCAGGCATAGGAAAATGGCATGCCAGTATCAATCATGTTAAATAGGGGAGACAATGGTTTCCCTTTCCAAAGAATTCAAATAGACTACATTTAGATGCCCAGAATAGGCACCTATGAGTTCGCTTTAGTGTGTGTTGACATGTTCTCAGGTTGGCCCAAGAGCTGGCCAGTAGCTAAAGCAAATGCAAAAACAACAGCAAAGAAAATTTTGAATGAAATAGTTTGTAGATATGGAGTTCCTGAAACTATTGAGAGTGACAGAGGAACCAATTTTACTGGGGAAGTAATGAAAGAGGTAATGGAAGCACTTCACATACAGCAAGCTTTCCATACACCTTATCATCCACAAAGTAGTGGTAAAGTTGTGAGACTTAATGGAATTTTGAAAAACAGATGTGCAAAAATTAAAGCAGATACAGGAAAAGGATGGGTGGAAGCTTTGCCATTAGCCCTGTATTCTGTACGAACTACCCCTAAACAACCACATGGGCTGTCCCTCTATGAGATTTTATTTGGAGGGCCACCCAAAACAGGGCTATATTTTCCCCAACAGTTGCAGGCTTCTCACTCTAATCTGTTAGAATATGTTCAGATTTTGCAAAGAACATTGAATAAAATACATGAAGGTGTTTATAAATCTATCCCCAACCCAGATTCTGTTTCAGGTATTCACAGAATCCAACCAGGTGACTGAGTGGTGGTCAAGCGACACGTCAGAAAGCCACTAGAACCAAAATTTGACCACATTTGGTGCTTTTGACAACCGGTTCTGCTGTCAAGTTGGAAGGAAAGCCCACCTGGATTCATGCCAGTCCCTGCAAGAAAATCCTGAAGTGATGATATCCTTTGAAAAAATGATTATAATGTTCCTTTTCTTTTTGTTGTTTGTGAGAACTGAGACGTGGAAAAATAACCCTTTCATCCAAATGTTAAAATTGTATGCAACCCATAGCAACACTAGTAACTGCTGGGTGTGTTCTCACTTACATTCCCAAACAGGCACAATACCCATGATAGCAATGCCTCTCAATTTCACTGATCTAAACAGGACAAGAATAAATGGCTCATACATCGTCTCCATGGCTAATGAGCACAGATCAGTAACTTTGATGGTTTCAAAACAGATAAACACTGCACAGATTTGTTTAAACATTACATGCCCGTTTAACACTAAATGTACACGGTTGGGCAATTCAGATTGCACCGGAGCAAAAATTACAGTTTATGGAGGAAACTATGGTCAATATTATTATATCCCAGATCCAGAACTAAATAGAACCCTTTATAGTACAAATTGCTCACAGTTCCCAATATGTGAAAATATTGGTTACCTGAGATTCCATGTTATTGCTTCCAGTTTTTTAGGAGCAGGCATACCGTCCATATGTAAAGGGTTATATTATATATGTGGGAATAAAGCTTACGCCTGGCTTCCTACTAATGTTACAGGTAGATGTTATATTGGGAAGTTAGTACCTGCTTTGGCTGTTCGCAAAGATACAGTGCGACCAGATCGAAGTCCAGAATACCCTTTAGTGTTCAAAAGAGAGCTGTTTACTGAAGGTGACATGGCATGGTCATGGTTCCCTTCCTGGACAGGATGGGGAATTGAAGCAATGAAAAGACTAAATAATTACACTAGAATTGTAGATGAAATTATTAACCTTACTACCACTGATATAGGTTTATTAAATGAAGAAATGGCCCAGCTTAAAAAAGTAGTATTAGAGCACAGATTAACGCTAAATTATCTCACTGCAGCTCAAGGTGGGATGTGTAAGGTATTTCGCACTGACTGTTGTATATACATTTCTGATAATGAGGACATTATTAAAGGGCATCTTGCTAAGATAAGAGAACTACAGAATAAGGCCAGAGAAATTGCTAAAGATGGATGGAACCCCTTTCAGGGTTTAGGAGGTTTTAGTGAACTTTTATATGGCATAGCAACATGGTTACAGAAACTAGGCGCTTACATTGTGATGTTCCTATTTCTCTGTGTGACTACCCGCTGTACCAACAAATCTACGACCAGCCCTGATGAACCCATTATTGTGAGAAAGCTAGGAGAGAGCTGAAAATGATGCCGTCTCTCTGCGCCAATGTAACAGGAGTTACCAGCAATCGGCTGAATGAAAGAAGAGAAGAATGGTGTCAAATAAACAAAAGGGGGGAAATGACATGGACATTCACTGTACTGTTCATTTAAGCACAAGAGACTCCATTTTTTTCTCACTGTTGAAATGTGTTCTGTAACCTTCACCTAACACACAGACACTTCTCCTACTAAATGCTCTCTACTCCCCCCTCCCTTCTCAAGGTTTTACTTTTGCAATTGTTCTATTCACTAGTTTTTAATAATATATTTCTATTTGTTAGCTTTTAATAACATATTGCTATTTGTTAGCTTTTAATAACATATTGCTATTTGTTAGTTTTTAATAACATCTCACACCACCCCTTACTTATCTATGTATAAAATAACATGTAATAATACATTTTCACCGAACGGACATTTTAAACACAGTGATTGAGTCCTGTGAATCTGTTCCTGCAGCTGCAGTATTAACTTTGTTTTAGAGTCCCAATAAATCAGTCATATCAGGCTGAATCCAAGTGGTAAAGATGTAAATCCTCCCCAAACTCCTATTCTTTTTTAGATCATTACCTCTGTATGTACCCTGTTCCTATGGCAACGGGCCATATGCCATTCCTTCATATGGCAAAACAAAAAGCCTTGAAAGAGCCATTTGCTGATGTACACAGCCCAATCTAGAGGTGGTTTGGGATGCCCTGATCTATGGAAATGCTTCCTGGCATCTCGCCTAATCCAAATGGCACAATGACACACCTCCCCTGCATTAATACCATGGCTACAATTCAAACAGATTTCAGTTACCTTTTAGTACCTCCCAGGTCTCCTCTGGTCACGCTCGGTTTCCCCAAGGGATGTTGCTCCGCTTAATAGTGTTGTGGGTCAGTTCCTTTATCCCTGGTCTCTTTACAAGTAGAAGTTTAAATTGCTCTCCAATCCACCAAGCCTGGCCTCTTTCCTAGGAGAACCCCAGTTCCCTCTTGCCTTTAACATGGACCTTTTATTCCACAGATGGATTGCACTGGGGCTTGTAACCTTAGAATCCCTGCTGCATGACACATCCTTCTGCTCATTTGAACACCTACAGCAGAATTTTATAATTATTTGCAAATACGTCACTTTTTTCTAACTCCTTAGTGCAAGGGGTGAAACTGGCCAATTCACCATTTGAGAACCTTTGTGGAGGGGCCTCCAGAGATAGAGGGACTAGCTCAACCTTATACCAGTACCTTAATGACCACGACACCACAACCAAATCTACAGCTTTGTTAGGCTCGGAGACAGAGACAGCCCAGGAGTTTTCAGCAGAGGACTGGCAGGATAAGGTCTCTAACATGCATAAATGCACACGTTCAGTCTCCATCAAAGAAATGGTAGTTAAACTACACACCCACTGGTACTACACCCCTGACAGGTTACATACAGTGCACCCACTGGTCCCTACCACATGCTTTAGAGGATGTCAGAACAGGGGTACTCTCCTGCACATATTCTGGAACTGCACTGTGTTGAAACCCTTATGGCAAAAAACCTCCTCGCTGATCCTTCAGTTAACTGGAGTACCGGTGACCTTGACGTTTCAAATGTGCACTCACTGAGCTCCCAGGGGTCTCCCCCCCTCAACAGAAGCTAGTGCATATGCTCTTCAGCGCTATCCAATGGGCCATCGCCCTCAACTGGAGACGCCCCTCTCTAACATGGTCACAGGTGCTCCTATGTATGGAATCCATCAGATTGATGGACAGAGTGCATCACATTCTCCTAGACACTATGCACATCTTCAACCGTAAAAGGGGAAGTTGGTCAACTCTCCAAATATGTACCGGGATTGGAGACCTCTTAGTCCCTAATCCCAATGGCCAGATAGGCAAGGAAGAGAATGCATAGAGATAATGTTCAAAATTTGGGTGGAACTCCGCTTTAAGATTCTATTTACTACAGGTACTACATACCTAGCAGATGCAATCCGGTGTACGTGCATTACTACTCTTATATTTCTTTTTACATACATTTTTCTTTCTATTTTTATTTGTGTTTTTTTTTTTTTTTTTTTACACTATTTACAGTTTAAACTGTTAAAAGGCAACGTGAGAGATCCATTTGTGTACAATTTTATCTTATTCCTTGATAGCAATGATTACCTCTCTGTGCCTGTACGACTTTGTAAACAAAAAAATAAAAACACTTTCAGTGGTATTTTAAGAAAAGTTAATTAATAAACACTGGGTATCCTCACTAGAGCGCCCTTCCACCAAACAGACACCCCCACCGCGCCAATGCCTCTAAATAAACTCAAATAGTGGTGTGAACCAATATTAGGTGGTGAACACCCAAAACATCCAATTCCTTACTCTCACAAATAGTGTTGACCAGTGTTAAATGGTGTGTATAAAATGTAATGAAAACGTGAGAATCGATAAAAACAAGCTAAAATAGGAACAGCTGCCCCTTTAAATTATAAAGTATACAGGCAAAATATTTACTCCACCATGCCACTGCTAGCCCAATACTCCCCTAGAGGCACATGGAATAAATATGGGGCGCTTCAAATATAAATAAGTGTAACCAAAAAACTGTGTATAGCACAATAGTGGTGGAACCCTCCTACTGTGTTTTGTGCTTAACGTAACAAGTGTAACCAAAAAACTGTATATAGCACAATAGTGGTGGAACCCTCCTACTGTGTTTTGTGCTGCACGTACCAAGTGTAACCAAAAAACTGTGTATAGCACAATAGTGGTGGAACCCTCCTACTGTGTTTTGTGCTGCACGTAACAAGTGTAACCAAAAAACTGTATATAGCACAATAGTGGTGGAACCCTCCTACTGTGTTTAGTGCTGCACGTAACAAGTGTAACCAAAAAACTGTGTATAGCACAATAGTGGTGGAACCCTCCTACTGTGTTTTGTGCTGCACGTAACAAGTGTAACCAAAAAACTGTGTATAGCACAATAGTGGTGGAACCCTCCTACTGTGTTTAGTGCTGCACGTGACAAGTGTAACCAAAAAACTGTGTATAGCACAATAGTGGTGGAACCCTCCTACTGTGTTTTGTGCTGCACGTAACAAATAACACACATTAAATGAATAATTGTGACATTCACGTGAAACACTCTGTGAAATCACTGCATTCCATGCTGTGACATCTTAAAACATTAAATGACAGTCCATATGAATCAGATCCATCCAAGAGGAACTGCTTGTGATCACATCCAGTGTAAATCAGCTGCATACATTTAATGCTGGCCATACACTATACAGAAAATCGTCCGAACCCATTTTCGAAAAACGAACGTTCGACCGTGACCGCAAACGATCGTGCCATCATATAATGACCGATAAATTGTTCAGTGGACATAAATAAATAATTTTTTGTTCGTTTTTTTACATATACCTAGTGCAGACAGTTCGGACGGGAAACACATTAACCTTGCAATTTATCGTACGTTCGGCAGAAATTTTCCAAACTTCCCGTTCGTTTTTTTCCCACAAAAACGTCACAAACGATTATCGATTTGTGCTCATTAACTTGCCGAAAAACGAACGAAGTGTCTATATGAACGATTTTTCGGCCGATTTTTCGTATAGTGTATGGCCAGCATAAGTGTCTTCGTGTGTCTTCCACCTCACCCCTGTGCTCAGTGAATCACACCCTCCAGAAATGCACTCACCGAGTTACAATGCCAGCACTTTCATGCAAGGCAAAAAACGCAAGTTTTACCACACTCAGGTGTAAAAAATGGCAAGATACGTGTCCAGGAGGATAGTTGTTATATGGATCCACATGTAAGAAAATAAAATGCTCCAATAGTGTAAACCAGCAAAACTATTTATTAAAACCACTGCAACCTTCAACTAATGCACTCACATTGTACAAAAGATAAAACAGCAGAAATCATTTGTGGATCACATCAATCTTCAAGCAATCTTCAAACAGACGAAACATGTCGGGGGCGTGGCTGTGAGACGTGACACACAGCGCAGTTGAACTACACAGGAATCAGGAAGTTTTAGTGGACGGAGGAGCGGAGGAGAGCTGAAGGGAGGGTGAGATTGCAGTGATACTGCAGCCCAGAGAAAGCACACCTCAGGTCCGCCGTGACCACCAGTTGTTTATTATTTGAGTTACACCTGTTTTCTTACATGTGGATCCATATAACAACTATCCTCCTGGACACGTATCTTGCCATTTTTTACACCTGAGTGTGGTAAAACTTGCGTTTTTTGCCTTGCATGAAAGTGCTGGCATTGTAACTCGGTGAGTGCATTTCTGGAGGGTGTGATTCACTGAGCACAGGGGTGAGGTGGAAGACACACGAAGACACTTATGCTGGCCATACACTATACGTTCGTTTTTCGGCAAGTTAATGAGCACAAATCGATAATCGTTTGTGACATTTTTGTGGGAAAAAAACGAACGGGAAGTTTGGAAAATTTCTGCCGAACGTACGATAAATTGCAAGGTTAATGTGTTTCCCGTCCGAACTGTCTGCACTAGGTATATGTAAAAAAACGAACAAAAAATTATTTATTTATGTCCACTGAACAATTTATCGGTCATTATATGATGGCACGATCGTTTGCGGTCACGGTCGAACGTTCGTTTTTCGAAAATGGGTTCGGACGATTTTCTGTATAGTGTATGGCCAGCATTAAATGTATGCAGCTGATTTACACTGGATGTGATCACAAGCAGTTCCTCTTGGATGGATCTGATTCATATGGACTGTCATTTAATGTTTTAAGATGTCACAGCATGGAATGCAGTGATTTCACAGAGTGTTTCACGTGAATGTCACAATTATTAATTTAATGTGTGTTATTTGTTACGTGCAGCACAAAACACAGTAGGAGGGTTCCACCACTATTGTGCTATACACAGTTTTTTGGTTACACTTGTTACGTGCAGCACTAAATACAGTAGGAGGGTTCCACCACTATTGTGCTATACACAGTTTTTTGGTTACACTTGTTACGTGCAGCACTAAACACAGTAGGGGGGTTCCACCACTATTGTGCTATATACAGTTTTTTGGTTACACTTGTTACGTGCAGCACAAAACACCACTATTGTGCTATACACAGTTTTTTGGTTACACTTATTTATATTTGAAGCGCCCCATATTTATTCCATGTGCCTCTAGGGGAGTATTGGGCTAGCAGTGGCATGGTGGAGTAAAGAAAAGTTAATTGTTAGGGTTTGTAGAACAGTCTCTACTCTTTTAGTAAATCAACCCCTCTGTGTCTAATGGCTACAATGGAAACAGGATAGTCAATTCAAAAAATGTAAATTATATTTCACTTCACATATTTATTACTAAGAAAATAGAGCTATGTTGACTGCATGGAGCTTAGAGAAAATTAGATTGTTGAGATTTATTATGACTGCTGCAGTGTTCCAAGTATAGGCACTTATTTGAAGGTAAAAACCTCCGAAATATAGATAAAAACAAATTGTTCAGCTGTCAGTGGGGAAACCCATTGACAGCTGATGACTCAATGCTTTCCCAATCAGGGCACAGAATGCACTATGCAGTGCTCAGTGCACTGCATGGTGTTTGTTGGGGCAAACACCCTGCAAATTCAGGTGTTCAGAAAACAGCCCAATAGGCAAATGTTCCACCCAAACTCATGCTCTGGCCGAACCATTGCCCATCCCTACTTGCCAATAAGTTTTAAGTGTACTGTAACTTCCCCAATCATAAACAGCAATAAATCCTTTTCAGGGGTATGTGCTCCACATTTTAACTGGTAGGGGATCCAAAGTGATAACCCAACCAATGCTAGCATAGTGACATAATGGGAAAACTTTCTGGCGGGAGGTTGGAAAGAGTTTGCTTTACGGTCTAATGTGGTTTAATGTTTGGAGCCCTGTAAGATTTTACTGCTTTCTGGACCCAATTGGTGATATTTTCCCTTGATTTTTATTCCATTTGAGGGGGATTAGAGGGATAGGAAATGATAAGTAGTCTTTCCAGTGGGATGGAGACAGCTTATTTATTTATTTTTTTTAGAAACCTGGAAAGGGTTATAACCTCCATCAGCTCTGTATGCCTATCCTGTGCTGTTTTGTGGCGGTGATGCTACTACTCTTTTTTTTGTCCTTGCATTACACAGAATAAAAAAGAGAGAATTAGGCCCATTTTACATATGAGGTTTGATCAGCTCTGACTGTCTGCTTTACAGCAGGACCCGATCGGACCCTACATTCTTCTCTATGAAGAGCTGGATGTAAATGGACTTGTGTCCGTTTACACCCAGCTACCTCCAGTTCGGATCTGATGCAGCAATAAAAAAAAAAAAATGAAAGGAGGTCAGTTTCCCTCCATCTGGCCAGATTGGATTGGAGAGAAGTCTGGTATAAATGGACAACTGGTCTGTTTACATCTGGCTGCCTATAGAGCAGAGCGGGCTCTGTTCATGTCTGCTATGTGTAAGAGGAATGGACATGGACTTTTCATCCAGCTGCTCTGCACAGCTCAGCAGGGGATCAGCATATGCACTGCTGAGGAAAACTGGATCCGTCATATATGAAAGAGTCCTAAATCTCCCTAGTGGCCTGTGTCTATGGGATTTTGTTTGCTTTAAGTGGCTTTTGAATGCCCATATAACCCTATAAGAATGCAAAACCCACTTAAAGCAGGTCAAATGCAGTTAAGAAGGAGGTCAACTGCAGGTTAAATGCTTTTGTCAATAAATCTGAATGATCTCAGAAGCATCTCAAACTAATGCCAAACCAATGTTATTGATAACAGCACAAAGCCCTTTGACACAGGCCCTGTTTCAAGGATAAGAATAAACACTTGACAGATGTTCTAACTCTTCCGTATTTTATTTAAAAGAAAAAAAAAACTTGGACTGGAGTTGGGATTTGTGTCCAGCATTGTTTCTTTAACAAAACTCTCTCCAACAACCACTGTCCAGAACTAGCCCCAAACTTTAGGATAGTATGCATACAGTATGCCTTATATTAGAACCCTAAGCAGTTATTTTGTAATTCATTCCTAGGAGGCAGTCTCCATAACTATCTGTAAATTCAGAGTAGCTAGAACCTTCTGAATGCACATCTATTGAATCTTTAAAGGTTAACTTTTGTGGAGGAAAAAATATAGCAAATACAGAAAAAATAATATAGCACATAGAATTTCAACACTTATCATATTGTAAGTGAATTTTATTAAAAATTACCTTTTCTTTTCAATCTGCAGCAACTGTAATTTTCTGAGAATGCATTGCAATATGGCTACCTGGAGGTGTTCTGTACACAGAATGTTTAGTGACCACTCCCCAGAAACCTCATTTCCTGCTTGTGTGATTGGCTCACCAACTTTCCAAGAAGTCTGCCTAAGATATAAGTCAGATTTCAGGCATCCCCTGCAACAAAAATGTAATTTTTGGTGAGATACTTTCAATAAGAGCACATCTAAAGGGATGCAGGCCTAGTAGATTTCCTCAATAGAGCCCTGTAGCTGCACACCTGACAGTTAATAATGAAACCTTTCCCATTAGACCCACTCAGAACAGAGGCACAAACAAACACAGAGGGATTTCTTCAGAATAACAAAATGTAGAAATCTGCAATAAAGTTTGTTATAATCCTTGCAATGTACACAGATCACCCAGAGGGGAATGTTTTTTTCTCAACAAAAGTTACACTTTAACTTTTCAAATCATTTTAGAATATGTTTTGCAAATATTTTAAAGGAGCCAAATGATTGCATTGCAAAGAAAAGAAATGTTCACAATAAAATACTTTAAAAGGTGATTGTGCTAACAAGATCTGGAGTTAAAATTGAACATATGCTGCTTGTAATGGCACTTTCTAAATCAATGAAATTATCATTATAGTACATGTCAACAAATTAGACAAGTACTGCCTGCATGTGGAATAAATGCAATTTGGCTCCATAAAAAGGAATTAAACAATAAAATACAAATGACAGATGTAGTTAGTTAAAGGTTTTGAGGTTTAAATACCAATTTGTGAAAAATGTACGCAGCCCAATCACAGCAGAAGTTTATAATATCAACCTAAATGGAGCGCTTTGATTTATTTTTTACACCAGATGTTTAGAGACCTCTATAATGCCCTTTATCTAACTTGAAAACATATCAACCAGTGTATGCAGTTTTACATTGCAGTAATGCAGGTTAGTATAGAAGGGGTCTAAAAAACAAATACATTATTATGCTTTCTTAAGTATTTTGGCTATGTTCTTGATTGTTACAGATTTCTAATCTCCTTTCCTTCTGCAAGCCACGAAGATCTAAAAAAAAAAAAAAAATTCAATATACATTTCAGCACTGCAGTCAAGAAAATATTGTATCGCAAGCCCACAGCCACAGTTTCTAAATAATATAAAAGCGTGTTTCAAACAACTACTGTAATCCTTTCACCCATTTAAATTCCATTTATTTGTTTTTGAATTCTGTATGAGAGAGAGTAATGATGAGATTAAATATTCAAATGAGGTGAAAAATGCCAATCAAATTGTTTCATTTCTTAAAATTACACACTATGTAATTTCAAATGAATGAGAGTACTACATAAGCTTTCTCAGTGATAGCGCTGTTCCATCAGGGAAAAATATGTTAATGTGTTATGTGAAAGATAAATAACTTAATTCATTTTAACGTGATTCCCTCCTTAGTCAAAACAGGAATTCAAGCATCATTCATTGCAAACTGGTTTTCTGCTTTTTTTAAATAACTTCAACCACCAAATATATTGTATGTATGTACTGATGCAAAGAATATAATAAAATAATATTTGGATCAAAAAAAATATTCTGCAAATAAATTACAGCAGAAAATGTAGTTGCTTATATGTTGTTATTCTGATTTAGAGGTCATTGAAATTACAGATAGGGTTCCTGCTAGTGATAACAATTTTGCAAGAAAAAACATATAGTCTGAATTTAATGATCAGTTTAATTGCTGTTGCCTGGACATAGGCAGAAGCACCTAGGCTCTGCCTGTGTAGAACCCAGAAGCTGAGTGACACAAACCTGATGAAAGTTCCCCAGGGGTCCTACTCGGCTCTGATATGTTACAGGAAATAAAACTGTGGGGAGTCCTTGAAGATCTTTTTTCTACTTCATACAGAGTATAACATGCAGAGCTGCTGTTAGAAATTATAAGGCCCCCCTATAGCCTACCTGTCAGGGACCCCCTTGACCCGCCCCCTGACCTCACCCACCCACCTCAAAAAAATGCATCTTTGTCTTCAAGTGATAATAATCAAGTGGGCCAACTCAATACTAAGACTGGGGGGGGCATTGAAGTTCATGTGCGTGTAAAGGCAGGCTTCTCAATACTTTTGACAATATAGTGTATGTGCCAGCTCTCAGCCAAGTAGATCCAATCTTTTTTCCAGGTATGTTTTCAGACACCGTTCCTCAAAATCTCAATGTAACATTCTGTTATGGGAGTCACTTTGGGCGGGGGTCCCGTGGAACCCAGAATCCCTTGAGGAGGCTGAGAAATACTTGTCTCAACTCCCCATGCACCTCCTTTGTCCAAGTCACCCTGTGTCTCTAATAGGGGCATAGGGTGACCGAGAACCCCGGTATGATCTGTACTAATTGGACTCACTGTACAACCACATATATATATATAGTCTCATACTGTGGTGTGCTCTGTGTTGGGTAATTTGGAATGTGGCTGTATTCCATTGTTCTATTGTGTCTGTCTGCCTTGGGAGAAACCTATTATGGGATGTACATGTCTCTGTGGATTAGCTGTGAGAGGATTTCTCCAGCAGCCCTCCCAAAGACAGTCTGCTGATGAGAAGTTTCAATCCACCTGTGTCATGCTACTGGTGGAGGTAAAGTCTACCCCGTCCTGTTTCATTATGCAAAGGAGGGGGCTTTCCCCTGAGTGTATCTCTATGTACCTGTGTTTCATTAAACAGTTCATGTTAAGCAACCAAAACGAGTACTGCCTAGTTTGATATGATATCCATATTCAGACTGGAAGGAAGCGGTGCATGACAAAAGCATTCAAGCGGAGTGTGGGATGTTTCATTGCCAATCTATTTCCACAGTGTCTCTGGGTACCTCAACCCATACCTCTTTATGGGTGATGTATAGAATCTCTGCTGCTTCTGCCACGTCCATCTGGGTCCTTCGTTCTTGTTAGATCTGGTGAGTGAGACAGTATGCACATTCTTCCAACCAGTGCTCAGCCACACCTCGGACTGAACAAGGAAAAATGCCCCTTGGCACACCATCAGGCTAAGAGACTTCTTACATGCCTATCATTTCAGATTTTTTTAATAGTCCACCTGAGCCCCTTTCATACAAAACAGTATCTGGAAGCACACTAGCAGGGAACTGGAAGACCACTTTCCAAACTATCATCAAACACTGTACCAACCGGTTCCAATTTTGACCAACATTAGCCATCACAACCTGTAATCCTCTACTTTGCCTAATGGTACTTTGCAGTACCAGCTTATCTGACCAAGGTGAAGAAAGCCAAATATAGAGTGGCTGTGCCTTTAAGAATCCAAACATTTCCAATAAGACATTGGTCTTCACTTCTCTCACTGCACCTCACGCTTTGTCTCTGTTCCATTTGAACCAGTCCTCCACTGCGTCAAACACTGGTGGACTCTCCAGCCTGCCCATCACAAGTGGAGATATTCTCTTGGTCACATAGATTTGTTTTCTTCTCACAGGTACACCATCGGCTGCATTCAATGCCTGTTTTCTGTCTGCTCTGCACAGGGCACAAACTGTTCCTTACATGTACTCACTTTCTGTGCAAAGATCTGTATCATTTGTGATATTTGGAGTAATTAGCTCAGTGCTAAATTAATTCGTAGCAAGTCCATGCCAGTCTGAACTGTGGTTTAGGGCTTGAGAGCCCTCTTTTATTAAACAAAAAAAAGTAAAGTTCACAAAACAATTGCCCATGCAGGGTATTTTCACCAGCAAAACAGAAAATGAAAACAGCAAACCACCTGGTTCTCTTTTCAGCAGCACAGCTGATCTTGTCACAGGTCCCTCAAACTGTCTCAACCAACTCTCCTGGCTCACTCAGTCTACAGCCCCCCTGCTGCATGGACCCATTCCCTGGCCTCTTAAAAGGGGATCCTCTGGTACCCTGGGCTCTCTCACTCCTTTGAGACCTACAGATCCCCTTGGTCCTCCATACTTACCTAGTCGCCTCAGCACTCCCAGTCCTCCAGACTCACTTAGCTGTCCCGACTCTCTCATTCCCATGGGTAGGGAATCTCTCCACCATCATGAAGTACTGTCTCCTGAGTAGAGCAGCTCTCCTAATGGGAGTATACCTATCTCCTGAATGGAGCACACACATGTCTTCTAATGGGAGCCCAGCAATATGGTCTGGTTATTGCTTAAAATGAATGTGCACACCTGCCCACGCACACAACCTGCAGGTCTCCAGTAAGACCTGGACATGAGATTTGATACTTCTTCCGACCCATGTTAAGGGTTAAATTCATAAAAGATAGAGGAGTAGGAGGTAGCCACTGCTGGTAAAAGTTTTAATTGAGGGCTTACAGGGATATGATTCGTCCTCCAATAATTCCATAACTGAGTTAAAGTCTCCCCAACTATGAGTAGAGACTCAGAAGACTGTTATCCATGTGGACACCTTCCTGTAAAAAGACTGTCCCGTGGAGTTAGTGGCATAAATACTGTATTAGTGATGGCAATGTCCCTGGTATCAACAGATGAATGAATTGTCAGTTTACAACCAGTCTGGTACATACTGACTGATTTCATGTTATAATTTAAACTTTTACAGTATGTAAGAGTATGGCTACTCCTGCTTTGCACCTTATGGTTTGGGATGCTAATACCTCTTCCATCCATAGTTTATGTAATTGCTGCCCATCATCTCCAGATGATGCTACATAAATTATCTCAGGACCTTCATCCTTTACACCCCTTTCACACTGGGGCACTGTGGATGTTAGCAGTAAAGCGCCGGTGGTTTTAGCAGCGCTTCACTGCTCTTATAGCAGCGCATTGGCGCCACTAGCGGGGCACTTTTAACCCCCCTGAAGGGGTTAAAAGCACCTGCTTAGCGCTGCTTTCAAAGTTCTTTTAAGGTGCTTTGAAAGCAGTGCCTGTTCATTTCAATGGGCAGGGGTGATTGAGGAGCGGTGTATACACCGCTCCCCCACTGCCTAAAAGATGCTGCTTGCAGGACTTTTTTCCCTGTCCTGAAAGTGCACCACCCCAGTGTGAAAGCACGCAGGCTTTTACACTGGGGCTGCAGAAGAGGCAGTTTACAGGCACTATTTTTAGTGCAAAAATGCCTGTAAAGCGCCCCAGTGTGAAAGGGGTCTTAACATTCCAAGATTCTATTTTCATGTAATAAAAGTGGTGGAGTGGAGAAGAAGCACACAGATTCTATAAATCAAATATCAATCAGATTTTAAAGTTTCTGAAATTTTCCAGGTTTTGTCATGTTACAACTAAAAATGCCAATGTATTATTGACGAATATATGTGATAGATCAACACAAAGTGGCACATAATTGTGAAGTGGAAGGAAGGTGATAATAGGTTTATAACATTTTTTACAAATAAATATCTGAAAAGTGTGGCATACATTTGTATTTAGCCCCCTTGCGTCAATACTTTGTAGAACCACCTTTTGCTGCAATTACAGCTGCAAGTCTTTTTGGGTATGTCTCTACCAGCTTTGCACATCTAGAGAGTGACATTTTTGCCCGTTCTTCTTTAAAAAATAGCTCAAGCTGTGTCAGATTGGATGGAGAGCATCTGTGAACAGCAATTTTCAAGTATTGCCCCAGATTCTCTATTGGATTTAGGTCTGGACTTTGACTGGGCCATTCTAACACATGAATATGCTTTGATCTAAACCATGCCATTGTAGCTCTGGCTGTATGTTTAGGGTTGTTGTCCCGCTGGAAGGTTAACCACCACCCCAGTCTCAAGTCTTTTGCACACTCAAACAGGTTTTCTTCTAAACTTGCCCTGTATTTGGCTCCATCCATCTTTCCATTAACTCTGAACAGCTTCCCCATCCCTGCTGAAGAAAAGCATCCCCACAACATGATGCTGCCACCATCATGTTTCATGGTGGGAATGGTGTGTTCAGGATAATGTGCAGTGTAAGATTTCCTTCACACGAAGTGTTTTGCTTTTAGGCAAAAAAGTTCAATTTTGGTCTCATCTGACCAGATTCACCTTCTTCCGCATGCTTGCTGTATCCTACACATGGTTTCTCACAAACTGCAAACGGAATTTGTTTGGCTTTCTTTCAACAATGGCTTTCTTCTTGCCACTCTTCATTAAGGCCAGATTTGTGGAGTGCACAACTAATAGTTGTCCTGTAGACAGATTCCCCTATCTGAGCTGTGAATCTCTGCAGTTCCTTGAGAGTTACCATGGTCCTCTTGGCTGCTTCTCTGATTAATGCTATCCTTACCCCGCCTGTAAGTTCAGGTGGATGGTCATGTCTTGGTAGGTTTGCAGTTGTGCCATACTCTTTCCATTTTTGGTTGATGGATTAAACAGTGCTCCATGAGATGTTCAAAGCTTGGGATATTTTTCTATAACCAAACCCTGCTTTAAACTTCTCCACAATTTTATCCCTGACATATCTGGTGTGTTCCTTGGCCTTGGCCTTGCGGCTTGTTAAATAAGATTCTCTAACAAACCTCTGAGGGCTTCACAGAACAGCTGTATTTATACTGAGATTAAATTACACACAGGTGGACTCTATTTATTAATTAGGTGACTTCTGAAGGCAATTGTTTTCACTAGATTTTAGTTAGGGGTATTACAGTAATGCCCCGTACACACGGTCGGATTTTATGATGGAAAATGTCCGATCGGAGCGTGTTGTCGGAAATTCCGACCATGTGTGGGCTCCATCGGACGTTTTCCATCAGATTTTCCGACACACAAAGTTGGAGAGCAGGAGATAAAATTTTCCGACAACAAAATCTGATCGCGTCAATTCCGACCGTGTGTGGCCTGTTCCGACGCACAAAGTGCCACGCATGCTCAGAAGAAATTCCAAGACGGAACAGCTCGTTCTGGTAAACTTAGCGTTCGCAATGTATACAGCACTTTCGTCACGCTGCAATGTTAAAAATGGTTTAATACAGCGCACTCTCTTCTTCTTTATAATGTGACAAGAATTAAGTAGTTTTGCTGCTCATATTCACACACACTTCTCACAAAGTTTTATTTTTGTTTTTTTATTGGTATTCCCTGAATATATTGTTATTAGTTGTCACATCTGACATAATTTTTTTTTATTTAATTTTTTTGGGGATTTTAAGCCTTTTTTTTATTATTTAATGTTTGTATTTTTTCAAAGGCTGATCTTTGTTCAATGTTATTTTTATTTTTACTCCAGAATATTTTTGTGTGTGTTTTGTGTGTCAAGTTACCCCAACACCATTGATATCTTTTATTTTTTAATCTCAAGGAGATTGTTTGGTGTTGGTGTCCCTTGTTCATTTCACATTGTATATTTGAAATGTACCTGAATCCTCACAAAAAAACTGTCCTTTTTGAAGTAAAACACATAGGAGACTATAATTCAAAACAAAAATCCTTTATTAAGGGATCAGAACCAAACAAAGAGGAAGGCAACACTGGATCAACAGGAGAAATTAGCGAAGCCTGGGACCCCCACAGCAGACATCAATTCTTGAACATCAAAATTGGTGGCCTGAGGAGTCCATATGTAAGGGAGGGCAGTCTGGTCCAGAATTCGCGGAGATCAGCAGATGACATGTGTGTCCCCAGGCTGTGGTACCACAAGAGGCTGCATTTTTTGGCCGACCAGACTGAATCCAGGGTCCTCACTTTCTGGTCTTCCTTCCACGCTTCCTTCCGGGTTGTGGCTGTGCTGTTGGAGATGTGGCAGGAGGAGGAGTAGGACCTGGAGGAGGACTGGGAGGACCTGGAGGAGAAGGAGGAGGAGGAGGACCTGCAGGAGGAGGAGGGGGACCATCACAAAGGTGTGTCTGAGCTGTAATTTGGCCCCTCATACCTTTCTTAAGAGCCTCCAATATGAGCGACTCACACATGACTTGTTGTCCCTCCTCCACCCTCTGCATTTTATATGCAATGAGGGCAGCAATGTCCTCCTCCACGGTGTGTGGTGCTCCCAGGACCTCTGTAGCCCTCCAAAAGAGTCCTCTGCCAGCCTCCTCTAGGGCACTCCTCCTACTGCCACTTTCTCTTTTCAGGGGGGGTGGAGGGACCTGCAGATCAGCCAGTCGGCTCGGCCCGGCCACCTCCTCGCTGAGACTTCCCTGTGTATGTAAAAAGGAACATGGTTGTAATGTTTTGCATCATCAATCACAATCATAAATTAGTACTCCCAACTAACATCTAGTTAACATCATTGATTGGACAAGCAGAAATCTTTAGAGGAATGCTATACCTGGCTCAATTTGGGCTCCTCCACATGCGGCCTGGAAGGCCCAGGTTGGGTGTCAGAAGCCTCAGCCGGGGGGGAAGGAAGCGTGGAAGGAAGACTGGAGAGGGATGGCCTAGGTTCAGTCTGGCCTGCCAGAAAATTCAGCCTGTCGTAGTACAACATCCTGGGGACATAGATGTCATCTGCTGCTCCGGATCTCTGTGAATCCAGGACCTTCTTGCGCTCCCTTAGATATGTGCTCCTCAGGCCACCAATTAAGATCTTTAAATAGGTGATGCCTGCCGTGGGGATCACCTGCTTCACAATTTCACACAATTGCACCAGTGCTGCCTTCCTCTTTGCTTGGTTCTTGAAATGGGGGTGTTTAATCTCCCACAGACAGGGCAGCTCCCTTAACATATCTACGAATACTGACATGAAGTCATTGTCTTTCAGTAGCATATCCATGTTCACTGCAAGACACAACACAAGACAAAGCCTAATGTCAGACAAAACTCTACTAATCTTGTTACAATATAGGCCTCAATGTAGAAGCAGTATAGGCACAAGTTTGTCTCTTACCTTCGTTCTTACGATTGGCACGTCCAATGCTCCTTCCTCCGCTCACAGATCGTACGTAATACGCACATGTGTTACGCTTTATATACACTGCGCATGCGTGTAACTCTGCCCACCCCTGACGTTCTTTCTATTCTATTCCCCGCCCCTTTTCGTTCGGCACAGTGGGGGAAGAGCACATGGCGGAGTCACAGCAGGTGCGTGCTAATTACAGGTACGAGGAGGAGGAGGAGGAAAGCCCGGATCCGGACACGTCTCGATCTAGAAGGAGACGTTTTAAGGCCACAAATATGTCCTTTGGGGAGATGTTGGAGATGGTCAACATCATGAAGAAGTCCGACTATGACGGAAAGTATGGGCCTTACCCCAACCCCAATATCAGAAAGGCCAAGATCATGGTGAAAGTGGTCAAAAGTATTCACAAGAATTTCGGGGTACGAAGATCGAAAGATCAGCTCATCTAGCGGTGGTCGGACATGAAATTAAGAGAGCCAGAGCAGTACCGAAAGATCCGGAGAGTGCTGCAAAAAAGTAAGTAGTTGTCCTGTGTTCCTATTCTTTCTGTCTTTATTCCGTTCGTGCTGCTCCATATGCTTTTCTTAATTGTAACGTTTAAAAGGGCAACTTTAATGTTCATGGGCCCATTATTCGTGCGTATCAAACATTTTTCTTTCGGCCTCTAAAACACCATTGTTTAGGCCATATGCATTTTCCCACATTTTTTTTGGGGCCTACTTGGATGCCAAATATTTGTTTGTGTAGATGGGTTTGTTACTCAAATGAAATGCAAACTAGATTGTGTGTAAGGAGAGGACACTGAGCAGCTGTTTTCACATCTGGACACTGGAGCACTAGTGTGGGACACAAGAACACCATTTTTATTAGGGGGCCACACAGGTGCTCCAGTGTATACTATAGGGGGGTCTCCATCTGTGAAGCTTGTACCAAACAGGTAAAGTATTGCAGCTTGACAAAGGGCAATAAAAAAAATACATCTTTGAACTCGGCTAAAATAGACAATTGTACCCCACTTCCAAGCAATGTTTCCTATTTCTAGTTCTGCCATCAAATATCTGTGTGCTAATTATAACATTTTTGTTTTACATAGGGGAGAAAAGACTCGGAGGACACCCCTCATCTGAGGAGACCACAGACCCCCCACCTATGGAAGAAGGTGAAATACCACCAACCCAAGCTGAGCAGGAGGAAGAAGAAGATGTGGTGGAAATTGGCACCACAACAGGTGAGTGTCTGCGACCACAGGCTCAGGTAAGAGATGGATGTCCGCAGATTTTTGATACCTGTTTTTGTTTTGTTTCTCTCTTTTTAGGTGATCGTGATCCAGATCCTTTCATATCAGAAAGTGCCCAGATCCTGATCGGGGAGATCATGGGGTGTAATGTCGAATTGCAAAACATCCAGCAAAAAATCAATGATGTGATTCAAAAAAATAATAACATCATTGATGTTTTGGGGCGAATTTAAAACCCCACAAAATCACTTTTTGGATTGTGGTCCAATCTTTTAAATCTTTTTGCAATGTTTTGAAAAGCCAAATTTGGAGGATGCACACAGTGTGCCAACATGTACTATCTGCCATCACGGGAGATCAATGGACGCGTTTTGGGGGTGCAACCCCTTCCTCAATTATAAAGTAGCGGTGAGGAAGGGCTTGTTCCCCCAAAACACGTCCCTTGATCCCCCATGATGGCAGCTAGCACATGTTGACATTCGTAAATTGGTGTGCATCTTCCAAATTTGGCTTTTCCAGGGGTGATTTCCCTCCATCTGAATGCTATATCAAACCCAGTTCCTAAATAGGGATGAGCTTCGTGTTCGAGTCGAACCCATGTTCGACTCGAACATCGGCTGTTCGGTCGTTCGCCGAATTGCGAACGATATGGGCCGTTCGCGCCAAATTCGTGTGGCGCGTCACGGCCCATAATTCACTGCGGCATCGCAGTGCATTGCTTGCTGATGATTGGCCAAGCATGCACTATGACCCGCATGCTTGGCCAATCACAGCGCCGCCTGAACAGAGAGCCGTAATTGGCCAAAGCCAAGGAGGCTTTGGCCAATTATGGCTCAGGGGATTTAGTACATGCCCCACACTATATAAGGCCGCCTGCACGGCGGCCCTGTGTAGTGTGTGTTCCGGCGTTGAAAGAGATAGACAGAGAGACAGTGTTTGATTTGAGTTAGATAGATTAGGCAGAACAGTCAGTCAGTTAGCTGCACTTACAGTGTATTGTGTATATATATGCATCCCAGGTGTTGCATATATATATATACACTGTACTCAGTTTAGCTAGATCCGTTCCTGTTATCTTCTAGACTATTTACATTTAGTGCAGTGCGTCCTGCTCACAGTGTTCAGCTAGATCCGTTCCTGTTATCTTCTAGACTATTTACATTTAGTGCAGTGTGTCCTGCTCACAGTGATCAGCTAGATCCGTTCCTGTTATCTTCTAGACTATTTACATTTAATGCAGTGCGTCCTGCTCACAGTGTTCAGCTAGATCCGTTCCTGTTAAATTCTAGACTATTTACATTTAGTGCAGTGCGTCCTGCTCACAGTGTTCAGCTAGATCCGTTCCTGTTATCTTCTAGACTATTTACATTTAGTGCAGTGCGTCCTGCTCACAGTGTTCAGCTAGATCCGTTCCTGTTATCTTCCTACTGACAGGCAGGCTTGTCTTGTTACAGTATTAACAGCTACCTAAAGAAAATTACTGGTGTTATTTTGATCCTATTAGTACCACGGTCAGGCAGCTAGACTATTAACATTTAGTGCAGTGCGTCCTGCTCACAGTGTTCAGCTAGATCCGTTCCTGTTATCTTCCTACTGACAGGCAGGCTTGTCTTGTTACAGTATTTACAGCTACCTAAAGAAAATTACTGGTGTTCTTTTGATCCTATTAGTACCATGGTCAGGCAGCTAGACTATTTACATTTAGTGCAGTGCGTCCTGCTCACAGTGTTCAGCTAGATCCGTTCCTGTTAAATTCTAGACTATTTACATTTAGTGCAGTGCGTCCTGCTCACAGTGTTCAGCTAGATCCGTTCCTGTTATCTTCTAGACTATTTACATTTAGTGCAGTGCGTCCTGCTCACAGTGTTCAGCTAGATCTGTTTCTGTTATCTTCTAGACTATTTACATTTAGTGCAGTGCGTCCTGCTCACAGTGTTCAGCTAGATCCGTTCCTGTTATCTTCCTACTGACAGGCAGGCTGCCAACCTCCACCCAGATGAGTCACACCCACCCACTTAGTTGGGCCCTCCCTGACTCCACCCAGTCAGTAACGTGCAACACCATAGAGGTTTCAAAAAACAAACAGTGACCCTATACATACTAAGCCAGAAAATGGAATACATGGTGTACATTCTTTAAAATAATAGCGGAGGAGTGCTGATATATTCCTGATATATTATCACCCCAGGAGGAAGCCTCCGCTAGGCCAACCCAAAACACTCCTTGATCCCATTGTTAATCCCATCAATAAATACTTCTTCTATGGTCCTTTAAACAATGTCCCCTTTGAAATGTTCAATTAGGTTAACAGGCCATACCTCACACACCTAGGTAGACTTGCATAAGATAAACATATCAAAATGACATCAGCTGTTATATTAAAATTGAGTTGGCTTGGACAAATCGACCATTGTCAACTGAATTATGGCCTGGTTAATATAGTGCTGTATGTGTACATACATATAATAATATCATGTCCCACATACATCGGCGAACATATTTCAACATATATGTAAAAGGACATGGAGATATAGAGGGGCAATTGAAGGCTATTATGAATACCGAGAGATCGACTACAGTGTGGTAGCGTCTAAGATAGGACACCCCACCTAGTAACAATCTCTGATCTAGCCACCATCAGGTGCATAGTGGTCCCTCATCGAAAAAAAAAAAAAGGGAACCATTATGGAAGCCATTAGGGCGAGCACTCTAGTATGTGCTGCAGGAAACTTCTAAGGACTGTCACACAAAAGCGCCATTTGCCCGCTTATATCAAATGATATACATAAAATGATTACTATATGTAGGCTAAATGAAAATACATGCGTGTTGTTACAAAAATAACAAGGAAACACAATCCAACATACTGACCAATCTGAACTAAAACCTACTAACTAAAAATTACACATGGTGATCTATCAATTCTAAAACCTTACTGTCTAAGTACTAAATCAAGATCTCTACAAATAATGACCCATACTCAGCAGACAAGGGCCCTCCCAATCCAAACACCAGTACCCTTAGGGTCTCATAGCTACAGAGTAGTTACTATAGTCCAAATGCCACTGAATAGTGGGGACAGACCTGCATAGATGGCAGTAGAGTCACACAAAGGTTCCTATAATGCAATAGGAGCTCCCGATGGACAACCAAGATGGTCCTGACTACACCACAGGGAAAACAGAAGGCCCTACAAGGACTGCAAATGTCAGTCGACACTATGCAGTTCGATTTCCTCATTCAAACCCTTTGGAACCAAAGTCCCTAAGGTGAAGATCCAATAGGCCTCTCTTGTACACAGTAGCTGGTGCTTTTTCCCACTATCTAAGTCATTAGGCATGGCTTCTATACCAGGCATCAGCGCGGCGCTCAGGCGCGCACGGGTGCACGTGCGCGCATACAGGCGCGCGCGCGTTTGCTTTAGCGCCGGTTTGGCGCCAAAGTGCACATAAAAGTTCCCCTGTGCCTCTGGCACATTGCTGCTTCGTCTCAGCTCTGTGATTCCTGTAAATCTGCACCTGATTGATTGTTACCTAATCTGACCCGGCTTGTCTGACCATCCGTCCCGCTCCCATCCGACCCGGCCTGCCTGACTATTCTACTGCTACTGCCTGATACTGTTGCCGACCTCTGCTTGTCTACCGACTCTACCGACTCTGCTCCTGCCTGCTGTTATTGCCTGTCTCATCTACCTGCTGACCGGGACCGTCTGACCCTGCTTGTGCCTGCTGTTGTTCTTGCTGTTGCACCTTCAGCTTCATCGATCTGAACGATCAGTTCAACCGAATCGCCCGACTTGGATGACAGCACGAGCTCCGGTTCCTGCAGCACGCTACCTACCCTCACCCAGTATGAATCCTGCCAATGTCACACCTGACACCTCTGAACCGATGCAGTTAGGTCTGATGCGACCTGCTCTGTCTTCCGAAGAACGTGCCCAACGTCGGCAACTTAACCTGTGTCTCTATTGTGGAGGAACCGGGCACTATGTCCATAATTGCCCAGTTAAAATAAGTAAGTATCCATCTCCTGTACATACCAGTCTCTCTGCTTTATCTACGAATTCTACCCACCTTGCCATTCCTCTCTCGTTACAGCTCCAAGAAAGGATGATCCCAGTCAACGCCATTATTGACTCCGGAGCATGCAGCTGCTTTATTGATTTAACTTTTGCCAACCAACACAACATCCCTTTACGGACTAAAGCCCATGGACTTTCTGTCTTCCTTGCCGATGGCTCCCGCATCAGATCCGGACAGGTGACGCAGGAGACTCTGCCATTATCTACTACTATCTACTCTCAACATAAGGAACTGCTGATCCTTGATGCCATCACCTCTCCTATGTTTCCCATTATCCTGGGCATTCCCTGGCTGCAGGCCCACAATCCACACATCCATTGGGCATCTGGAGAAGTAAAATTCCTGTCATCTTACTGCCAAAAGCATTGTTTGACGAAAGATCAGGATTCCTCAGCCACTCTGCTTTGTCTGGACACCGACCAGAAAAATTGTCAGGTCATTGCTAAACAATATCATGATTACCTCAATGTTTTCAGTAAAAAGGGGGCAGATTCTCTTCCACCTCATCGTCCCTGCGATTGCCCCATCGAGTTGCTGCCAGGATCCGAAATTCCCTTCGGACGCATCTTTCCCCTATCTGAGAAGGAACAAGAAGTACTAAAAACATATATAGATGAAAACCTGGCCAAGGGATTCATTCGCCACTCCATCTCCCCAGCTGGTGCCGGAATATTCTTTGTTGCTAAGAAAGACAAGTCTCTCCGCCCATGTATAGACTACCGAGAACTAAATAAAATCATGGTCAAAAATCGGTATCCCCTACCCTTGATACCCGAACTATTCCAAAAATTAAGGACTGTCGTCATTTTTACTAAGCTTGACCTAGGAGGGGCCTATAATCTGATACGCATTTGGGCTGGGCATGAGTGGAAGACAGCCTTTTGGACCCGATTCGGGCATTATGAATATCTAGTTATGCCTTTTGGACTCTGCAACGCCCCTGCGACCTTCCAACACCTAATTAATGATGTTCTCAGAGACTTCCTAGATGTGTTTGTGATCGCATATCTGGACGATATCTTGATTTTTTATTCAGAATCCCTGGATCTACATCGAGAACATGTTTGCCGGGTGTTGGGTCGTCTCCGCTTACACAGACTCTATGCAAAAGCAGAGAAATGTGAGTTCGAACAACAGAGCATTCAATTCCTGGGCTTGATAATTTCCTCAACTGGCATCAGAATGGACCCGCAGAAGGTTTCCGCTGTTCTGGACTGGCCGGTACCCCTGGACAAGAAGGGGGTTCAACGATTTATCGGGTTCGCAAACTTTTACAGGAAGTCTATCAGGGGATTTTCTGCAATAATTGCACCCATCACGCAGTTGACCAAACAGAATACCCGTTTTTCCTGGAATCACCTAGCCCAAGATGCTTTCGAAAACCTCAAGAGGCTATTCACCTCAGCACCTTTCCTCAGCCATCCTGAACCATCCTTACCATTCATCTTAGAAGTGGACGCTTCTGAGATAGCGGTAGGTGCGATACTCTTGCAACGTGAAGGCAGTAAAGACGTAATGCATCCTGTGGGGTTCTTCTCCCAAAAACTCTCTCCTGGGGAGAAGAAGAACTATGATGTTGATGATCGGGAGCTTCTCGCCATCAAGACTGCATTAGAGGAGTGGAGGTACCTGTTGGAGGGTGCTATGCATTTAATACTAATTTACACTGACCATAAAAATCTGGAGTATTTGCGATCTGCTAAAAGACTAAAACCTCGACAAGCCCGTTGGGCCCTGTTCTTCTCACGTTTTTCCTTCCACATTACTTATCGGCCAGGCTCAAGAAATGTCAAACCAGATGCATTATCAAGAATGCATGAAAATCCTAAGGACTTATCTGCTCCTGACACTATCTTACCTGCAAACAATTTCCTACTCATACAAACAGATCTTCTCTCTCAGATTAAGGAAGCATCCTCTGAATCTGCCAGGCCTACAGGGATTACCTTGAGTAGCAGAGACGGATTGTTCTGGAGAGGGAGCCAAATTTTTGTCCCTGAGGAGGTTCGGGTCAAGGTCTTGATGCTCCTTCACGATCACCCACTGGCAGGTCACTTTGGGGTTCGTAAGATCCTGGAATTGGTGCAGCATACCTTCTGGTGGCCCAATTTAAAGGACTTTTGCAAGAAATATGTCAGCTCCTACCCTATCTGTACCCAAAATAAGACATCCAGGAATCGAGCTTGGGGCCTATTAAAACCCTTACCAGTACCCGATAGACCCTGGAAGATGATCTCCATGGACTTTATTGTAGAGCTTCCATGTTCCGAGGGGTGTTCTGCTATCTTTGTGGTTGTAGACCATTTTACCAAGATGGCCCATTTCCTTCCATTAAGAGGAACTCCATCGGCTATTGAAATGGCTCATATATTCATTAAAGAAATCATCAGACTTCACGGAGTCGCTGTAAACATAACCTCTGATAGAGGGGTACAATTCACCTCACGTTTTTGGAGAGCCCTGTGTGAAACTTTAAAGATCAAACTGGCCTTGTCCTCGGCCTATCACCCCCAGACTAATGGACAGACGGAGAGGACCAATCAGATCCTCGAGCAGTACATCAGATGCTTTACCTCTTTCTCACAGGATGATTGGGTATCCCTGCTGCCCTTGGCAGAATTTGCCTACAACAATGCCAAACATTCAGCCACCGGTCAATCCCCCTTTTTTGCTAATTATGGTTTCCATCTAACCTTTTTACCCGATTTCCTTCCAGAGTCTCCAGTCCCGGCAGTACAGAGTACGGTAGATTTCATCAGTCACAACAACCAGATGTTGCAGGAAGCAGTATCCAAGGCTCAGGCAGACAGCAAGAGAATCTTCGATCGAAAGAGAAGAGGGGAGTTGAAGTTACAGCTTGGTGACCAGGTATGGCTTTCTACAAATAATATCAAACTAGCATGTCCTTATAAGACGTTGGCACCTAGATTTATGGGACCTTTTCTGGTTAAAAGGAAAATCAATGAAGTTTCTCATGAACTGACCTTGCCTGACTCTCTTAAGTTACACCCAGTATTCCATGTGTCATTGCTTAAACCTGCTGTACCTGATCCCTTTCCGGGTAGAGAAACTAGGCCTCCTGAACCTGTTTTGATTGATGGCAGCGAGGAATTTGAGGTTGAGGCTATCCTTGATTGTAGGAGGCAGATCCAAGGGCAGATCCAATTCCTAATCAAATGGAAAGGCTACGGCCCAGAAAGTAATTCATGGGAACCAGATAGTAATGTGCATGCCAGGCGTTTAGTTTGCGCCTATTTTTCTACCCACCCTGAGAAAAGAAGGCTTATGGGCATCCGGAGGTTGCCCCTTGGGAGGGGCAATGTCAGGGAGCCACCGGCGCCAGACCTGGGCGTTTGCATGTGCGCCGGCACGCTCCTGTATGAACTTTGCAGCAACTGCTAGCATGGAGGGAGGCTCCCATTGTGTGACGGCGTCTCCTCGTCTGACGGTTCTTAAATAACAGGGGGCGGGGCCACCCGGTGACCCCGCCCCCCTCTGACACACGTGACATGACGGAACTTCCCTGTGGCATTCCCCGTGATGTCACAGGGAAGTCCCGTCAAGTCACTGTGCGTCAGAGGGGGGCGGGGTCACCGGGGGGCCCCGCCCCCCATTATTTAAGAACCGTCAGACGAGGAGACAGTTTTTTAGTGAAATGGTAGGGGTAAGTACCCCCTTACCATTTTTAACACAGGAGGGGCCGGGATCTGCGGGTCCCCTTGTTAAAGGGGGCTTCCAGATTCCGATAAGCCCCCCGCCCGCAGACCCCCAAAACCACCAGCCAGGGTTGTGGGGATGAGGCCCTTGTCCTCATCAACATGGGGACAAGGTGTTTTGGGGGGCTACCCCAAAGCACCCTCCCAATGTTGAGGGCATGTGGCCTGGTACGGTTCAGGAGGGGGGGCCGCACTCTCGTCCCCCCCTCTTTTCCTGCGGCCTGCCAGGTTGCGTGCTTGGATAAGGGTCTGGTATGGATTTTAGGGTCTGGTATGGAATTTAGGGGGAACCCCACGTCATTTTTTAAAAAATTTTGGCCAGGGTTCCCCTTAATATCCATACCAGACCTGAAGGGCCTGGTATGGAATTTAGGGGGACTCCCACGTCTTTTTTTTTTTAATTCTGGTTCGGGGTTCCCCTCTGGGGAATTCCCATGCCGTTTTTATCAATGAACTTCTATGTGTATTGTCGGCAATGCAATAGCCGCGGGTAGTTTTAAATGGGTTTTTTCCTTTGAAATGTCATTTTGCTGTCAGACTGTTCTAAACACGGGAAACATGCGCCCCTTTACAGGCATACTATAGACACCCCCAGCTACGAAATTTAAAGGGATATTACACTTTTATTGTTTGACTTTAAGCATTATTAAAATCACTGCTTCTGAAAAAACGGCCGTTTTTAAAACTTTTTTTTGCATTGATCCATGTCCCCTGGGGCAGGACCCAGGTCCTCAAACACTTTTTATGACAATAACTTGCCTATAAGCCTTTAAAATTAGCACTTTTGATTATTCATGTTCGTGTCCCATAGACTTTAACGGTGTTCGCGTGTTCAAACTAACTTTTTTCCTGTTCGCATGTTCTGGTGCGAACTGAACAGGGGGGTGTTCGGCTCATCCCTACCAGGTACCTAACACTACCCAGGGGTAGGTATAAGTTACCAATCCGCATGCTTTGCATGTGCTTGTCAACTCATTTTCCGAATTCCTGTCGAGTCTTCCCTACGTAGAAGGCACCACACTGGCACTGCATGAGATACACCACGCCCTGCGTTTTGCAATTTGCAAAATGATGCAGGGAGACACTCTCCCCATTGGGCAGAGCCAGTGTGGTCCACCTACCAATGACTTTACATTGACCACATGATCCACATGGGTAGGTCCCCCATGTTTTGCAGCGATCTTTTCTTGCTTTTCCTTTATATTCGCTTTGGGTTAATGAGTTTCCTATAGAGCCCGATTTCCTATATGTGATTTGTGGTTTTGAGCTAATAAGTTCTTTTAAGGTGGGATCGCCAGTGAGGATAGGCCAGTATTTGGAGATTATTTTCTTAATCCTATGATGTTCTTTAGAGAATCTCATGATAATTCTTGTGAAAGTATCCTCTTTGGTGGTTTTTTTTGGAGAAAATTAAATCTCTTCTGTTAGTTTGTTTGACCCGATTTAAGGCCTTTTTGAGAGAAGATTTTGTGAACCCCCTATCCATAAGTCTGATGGTAAGTTGATCAGCCTCTTTCTGGAAGTCTTCATCAGTGCTGCAGTTTCTTCTGAGGCGAAGAAATTGACTATATGGGATAGATTTTTTTAGGGGTTCTGGATGAAAACTATCCGAATGCAACAAAGTGTTGCCTGCGGTCTCTTTCTGTAGAGTCTACTAGAGAGTCCTCCGTCCGAGTTCTTAAAGATAGTGACATCTAAGAAGTTTACTTCGTAAACATCCGATGTCATTGTGAAAAAGAGGTTGAAGCTATTGTTATTCATAAGTTTTATGCAATCATGAAGTAGTTCTTGGGGGCTGTCCCAAATGATGAAGAGATCGTCAATGTATCTCTGCCACATACTAATGTGGCGAGTGTATAAAGATGCTGATTCCCCTAGTAGAAAATCCTTCTCCCACTCCCCCAGGTACAGGTTGGCATATGAGGGTGCGCAGCAAGTCCCCATAGCCACCCCCTGTACCTGGAGGTAGTGGGAGCCCTTGAACAAGAAGGTGTTGTGTTTCAATATGTATTCCAACATGAGCAAAATGAAAGAATTAAATTTCCAATCCGTGGTGGCTCTCTGTTTCAAGACTTGTTCAATTGCTGCAATGCCTAAATCATGTGGGATACTATTGTAGAGGGACTCTACATCTATTGTGACTAGTATAGCTGAATTGGAGATGGTTAAATTGTCCAAGATTTGATTTGAAGATGATTTGACTAATACCCTCTGTGATGGAACCGTTTCCAGAGATGATTGGTCTTCCTGGGGGTCAATCAGCTTCTTGTGCACCTTCGGTAGTGCATAGAATGTGGGCTGGCATGGTTGCCGAGTACGTATGAAATCCCACATCTCTCTGTCTATTACCCCCTCATTCAGGGATTCATCCACTAAGGAAAAAAATTCTTGGTTAAATTTATCCACCGTGGCTGGGGAAACCTTTTTGTAGCATTTCGTATTATTAAACATGTTTAAACACATTCTTTCATATTTAACATTGTCCATGAGGACAATGTTCCCCCCCTTGTCCGATGCCTTGATCATGATATCTGTGTTATTCTTTAGGGTATTTAGGGCCCGTTGGTGTTCCAATTTCAAATTGCTTTTGGTAGTATGTTTTTCCATTTTTTTGATCTCTCTAGTAATTTGTCCTACAAATAGAGCTATTGTCGGATTTTGGTTTAGTGGTGGGAATTTATGCGATTTCCTTTTTTAAACTTTTTGATTTTTTTTTGTCTTCATTGGAATCCTCTTGTTCTTCTTCGCTGCCTGTGCTGTCTAAGTCTCCTTCCCAGAACTCTTCCGCAAAGTCGCTCTCTTGCAGTAATAAGTTGAGATCTCTGAGGGCTCTAAAATCCGCTGCTTTGAGATTTGGTGCCACTTCTGATGTGGCCATAGTTTTTTTTAGTATATAGACTTTTAAGTAAAAGCTTTCTGGCAAATAAATTAATGTCCTTAATGGTCTCAAAATTGTCTGAGCTATGGTTAGGACAAAAGGAGAGACCCAAAGAAAGTACTTCCTGTTCTTCAGTGGTTCATTTATGCGATGAAAGATTAATGACATTTAGCCTTCCTTGGGGGGTAGGGTTGTTGTGGGTATCATTGATAACTGTGTTTTGGGGAGCAGTATCGGAGTTTGAGGAGGTATGCTGCCCCTGTCTAAAAAACTATCAAGTTGAGTCTGCTGGGTTTTTGGATATGCACCTTGTTCTTTGTAGCTTTTTCCAAGGTTCAGGGAAGAAGGACCCCTGGGATTTCCCAAGGGTGTCCCTCTAGCCCTTCCTGCTCCGCCTCCTCTTCCACCCCTGGGGGTCTCAGTTGGTTGCGGATCTGTGGTTCGTTTTTTGTTTGTTTGTTGAATGTCCCCATCCATTTACGATTGTTTGGGAAAGGGTCCCTTTCTTTTACCTCGAAGTCTGCCTGCTTGTGAGGAGGCTGAGGAGGAGGAGTTATTGGAGGGTGTGTCTGAGAGATAATCATTAGTTTGGTTGATATTATCATGCTGTGTCGACCTTGGGTTTTTCTTTCTTGTTTTTTGATCCAAATTCCATTTGTAGGCCCTCCCCTCCCCGAAGGCATTCTTGTCCCTCCAGTACTTTTTCTCCTTTTTAATCAGAATGTTTTTGCTGAAGATCTCTAGGTGTTCCTTGAGTTTCTTTTCGAGGAGAAAGTCAGGCATACAATGTATTAATTTCCATATCCATGCCTTTCAACTGTTGCTGGTATTCATTTTGCAGTAGCAGCATAAGATTTTTTGAACATTCATTGAGTTTTGTTTCCCAGTTGGTTTTGAGTTCTTTTGTGATATTATCTAAAGTGGGAAATAGTTGTATTCTTAGGCCTATGGGGTTAATACACTCTTTGATGTACCTTCCGAGTGATTCAATGTGCCAATGCAGGGCTGATTTTTTCTCCAGAATTTTAGTTAGACTGGAGAAAAGTGAAGAAAGGTCAGACGTGACCTGTTCTTTCTCCTTTTTTTGGATGTTGGCCATAAGTTCCTCCCATTCTCCTCCCAGTAAGTCCCCCATGATATACCTTCACCACCCAATTGAAACAACCCAGCCAAAAAGAAAATCCAAAATAATAGTTAATAGTGGGAATAGTTTGCAAAATATATAGAAGTCGGGGCAGGATATTCATTTTGACTATTGCGGCCCTGCCGAACCAGGAAAACAGTCCCGAGGACCATTTTTTTAAGTCTAATTGTATTTTTTGTAAAATTGCTGCATGGTTTAGGGCGTATAGGTCGTTGAAGGAAGTCGGTAATAGAATGCCTAGATATTGAATTGCTCTAGCATTCCACGAGAACGGGTAGTTGAGTTGGCATTGGCAACATATTTTAGGGGCGATGGTAATATTCAGGGCTGTCGATTTCGAGTAATTTATTTGAAGGTTGGAGAGGGTATGGAAAGTGTTAAAGTCTTTGAGTAGGTTGGGTATTGTCGTGAGGGGGTCGGTGAGAAAGAGGAGTATGTCGTCTGCAAAGGCAGCTACTTTGTATGTGCGTTTTTTGATGGTAATTCCCTTAATGTCTTGATTGGCTCTCAGACGTCGCAGGAAAGGTTCCAGGGATAAGATAAAAATTAAGGGGGAGAGTGGGCAACCCTGACGGGTTCCATTCGACACGGAGAAGGCGTCCGACAGGTGGCCGTTTACATGGACCTTGGCAGTAGGGTTTGAGTGGAGGGCCGAAATGAAATTAAGCATCATTGGGGGAAGACCGATCATCCGTAGGGTTTCTGACATATAGTCCCAGGCCACCCTGTCAAACGCCTTCTCCGCGTCGAGAGAAAGCATAAATCCGCTAGAGCGGCTGGACGTGAGCCAGTGGTGGATATTAAGAGCTTTTAGAGTATTATCTCTTGCTTCTCTTCCGGGAACGAAGCCGACCTGGTCTAGACCAATAAGTTGGGGCAAAAGTGGTAAGATACGGTTAGCTAAGGTCTTTGCATACCATTTTAAGTCCACATTGAGAAGCGAGATAGGTCTGTAGTTGGTAACTAGGGAAGGGTCTTTGTTTGGTTTTGGGATTACAGCTATATGGGCAGTTAGAAGGTCTCGAGGCGGTGTCGTAGGGGTTGCGAAGGAATTGAAGGCTTTTAGGAAGAAGGGGGTGAGTGTTTCTGCATAAGTTTTATAGTAGCCGACTGTCAAGCCGTCGGGGCCGGGGCTTTTACCTGAGTTTAGTTGTTTCAAAGCTAGGTCTATTTCTTCTCTGGTGAGGGGGGATGCTAGATCTTGAGCTGCGGAATCCGAGATAGGGGTGGGGCCATATTGTCGCAAAAAATCGATTATCAATTCCGTTCGTTTGTTTTTATCTGCGGAAGAGTTAGATGGGTGAAGATTATATAGTTTACTATAGTAGTGGACAAACTGTTGTGCAATGTCTGGGGTTTTGGTAAGTTTGCCTCCCGTGGGATCAGTGATGGAGTGAATCGTTGTGTGAGCTTTTGTCACTTGTAAGGCCCGAGCTAACATTTTACTGGCTTTGTTGCCATATTCGTAAAATGTTTTTTTGGAGAGGATATATTTACGTCGGATTTGGGTGTCTAGTATGTCCAGTAGATCCTTTCTAGTTTGAATTAGTTCTGTCATAGTGGAGAGGGCTTGGGTTCGTTTATGAGCATTTTCTAGTCGATGGATTTTATTGATGAGGTCTGAGTATTGTTTTCTACGTGTTCGATTGCGTTTAGCCGCCGCTGCGATTAAGATTCCCCTGATTACACATTTGTGTGTTTCCCATATAGTAAGTGGGGACATGTCAGTCGAAACATTCTCTTGAAAGAAGTGCTTGAGGTTGGATTCGAACTCAGTCATGATGGAAGGGTCATTCAGTAGTGATGGGTCTAGTTTCCATGTTTGTGAGCGGGGTGTCGTGTTTGGGATTTTAAGTGTAAGAGAAGTGGGGTGATGGTCGGAGAGAAGCATTGGGTCAATTGAGGCGTGGTGGATTAGAGATAAGTCTTTTTGTGTTAGAAAGATGTAGTCAATTCTTGAATATCTGTCGTGGGGGGCGGAATAAAATGTGAAGTCTTTATCGTTTGGGTTCAGGGTACGCCAGGAGTCATGCAGTAATAGTTGATTGAGTAACGATTTAATCGTCTTAAGGGCCGAATATGGGAGTGAGGAGGAGCCGGTGGATGTGTCGTGGATCGGGTTGAGCGGAACATTGAAGTCTCCCCCCAGGATGAGGGTGCCTTCTTGGAAGGTCGTAAGTGTATCCGTGATTTTCCGAAAGAAAGGTACCTGACCGCAATTGGGGGCGTATATGTTCGCTAAAGTGAACTTCCTATTGAGGAGGGAGCCTTTAAGAAAGAGGTATCTGCCGTCCTCGTCTGTTAGAGAGTCCGTGATTTGAATGGGGCAGGATTTAGCGATAAGTATGGAGACTCCTTTTGTTTTGTGTAACGGGTTGGTAGCGTGGTACACCGTGGGATATCGGTGGTTTTGTAATTTTGGAGTATAGTCGGATCTAAAGTGTGTTTCTTGAAGGAAAACAATATCAGCTTTATTGCGGTGCATAGTAGTTGGAGCGTTTCTCTGGTATGTTGAGGCCTTTTACGTTTAGTGATATAAGTTTGAGTTTGGTGCTATGGGTGTTTCTGGACGGATTCGTCATTGTAGGGGTGTGCGAGTGTATTTAGAAGGGTAGTACATGCTGCAATGGAGGAAGTGATAGGATGGGTTGAGAGATATGTGCGTGTGGGTAGGGAAGGTCAGGGGATAGGGGTACGGGAGGGTGAACAATACCGGTAATAAGTGTGACCTCAATCACCAAAGTCAGTGACTAGGGACACAATAATTTACTAACCGGATAAGGTCAGTGGTGTGTGTAGGTTTGTATATATGAGGTGCTGTTTAAGATTCGCTTGACCACTGTGTGGGAGTTGGTTTATCTATCAAGAGATGTCTACTGTAGGTGGGAAAATCTGTCAGAGAGATCCAGCCCACCATCAGCCTTATTTTATATATGTGGTGGAACAGGGGAGACAAGTATGTGGTATGCATGTTGGGAAATTAGGCGGAGTGAGGTCACTTGGATGATAGGGTGATCAATAATTATTGTTGGCGAGATATTCAGATAATTTCTGATATCAGTGTTTATGTATACTTTAGATTGAGTGGGGGCGGACGAATTTTCGGAGGGTGTTTATGGGTGCAGTCGTATCGGAGAGAGGGAAAAGACACAAAGAAGGATAACCGTAATAAACATTGCTACATTAGTAAATAAACATCTATTACTAGATATCTGATCAATATATTAGTCTAGCCTAAGGCTGAATAAGCAAGGTAACATAACACACGTGGTGACACTCTCGTATATTAATATATCTATGTTTGAATAGAGTGGTTATTAAATGACAACATGGCTATCTTAACCTGTGTGATGCGTGTGTATAGGCAGAAGTAGCAAGCCCAGGTAAAAACAATATTTCAGAACTATTTTAATCTTTAAATTGTTTGTGTGTGTAGATTTTGACGGGGTTTGCTGAGTACAATAGTAAGTGTATTCCTCCGGTGTTTTGTAGTGTAAAGACAAATGTTATGTAGCATGGTGATGGTATTGTTAGTCTTGTTTGTGTAGGTATACATTAGTAAATGAGGGCACACAATTGTGGAAAAGGTGTGTTCAAAGCCAGTAGGTGGCAGTAAAGAACCCAATTGTTGAGGTGTCGTCAGTTTTAGAAGAGTGGGTTTGGTACTAGGATTGCGTAAGAAATCCTCATCATCTCCTGTGTTATCAGTGTGTGTTCTCATGTACCAGTGTCAGGAGTGTATGTGTATGTGGCAACTTCAGGTATAGGCAGCATAGTGAGGGGGGATCAATTCCCTGCTGTTATGTGAACGTAATTACAGAAGAGAGGAACAGGTTATGACAGTGATAGTGATAAATATCGTATCTTGTTGCACTCAATATGCTGGTAAGGGTTAGGTGTGTATGCTATATTCTTTATTGATCTTGTCTGTGGTTACGTATTGGGTGTAGTGGGGTATAGGGTTTAACGGAGTACAGGCATTCTGGCCTAAAGGCCAGTAGATGGTAGCAGAGAGCGAAACTGCAGAGAGTGTGTTGTGGGTTAAGGAGCTATGCGGTGCAGTGAAGAAGTTAGGATAACGGTTGTACGTGAGATGTGTGTTTGATATGATGTCAGTATGTGGTGAAGTGTAATTATGTCTTCCTGAAACAGGAGGTAGTGACCACTTAAAACTTAAAACTTCTAACATTAAATTATAACATCTAACATGTTACCCTTCGGTTTTTGCACATTGTACAGAAGATCTGTACCCATTAAGTTCTGCAGAGCCCGTTTCGTAGGTCCCGGCGTTGAAGCGGAATAACAGTGTATACCAGTATCTTTTAATGAATACCGGAGGTATGTATCACGGGGCTTAAACGGGCTGCGGTGAGGAGCGGAGTCTGCCGCATACAGTCCGCAGTCACCCCGGTCCGGCGGTCCCACAAGGGTGATGAGCAACTAGGGGGGACATGGTAAGGCGTCTCTGTTCAATGTTAGTCATTTGTCCGTATTCTTTTGTAGGCCTCAACAGAGGCAGGCAATGCGTATTTGGGAAGGATCCTTGCGGGAAGGAAGGTTGGGTCTCGGATGTTACTGCATAGCGTTCTGGTGAAGCGGTCATTCCGTTGCAGAGTTTCAGTAAATGCAGGAGAGGTAGTCGATACAGGGTCAGGAAGCTGCAAAAAGGAGAAGGTGGTAGAGGTGTAGTAGTGGCTGTACGCGGTAGCGTCTGGGAAGGGTAGTGTATTTCAAGGGTCTGGGGCTATGTTAACGATCACGGCGGGCTCTTCGAGGCAGAGGCGCTGTCATGGGGCTGGGAGGCGGGTGCCGGGGTCCTCCTGAAGGGTTTGGTCTGATCGGTGAGGGCGATCTGCGTCTTCGGAAGCTGGTGTTGTGGGCATCCATCGGTTCTTCTGCTGGAGAGTGGCAGGTGTGAGGTAAGATGTTGAATTCCTCATACCAGTGTGGGACCGACACCAGCGGAATGTCTAAGGTGCGGCAGAATCCATCGAGGTCCTCTGGAACTCTCAGTAAGGCAGAGCGGCCTTGGTGGGAGGCAGAGAGGCCGAACGGGAACTTCCATCGGTAGCGGATTCCGTTGTTCCGCAGGACATCTAGTAAGGGTCGGAGGTCTTTGCGATGTCGCAGTGTGATCGCTGAAAGATCTTGATAGATCTGTATATGGTGTTCCTCATATTCCAGCCGCGTTTTTTCAATTGTATTCTTGAGGATTTCTTCCTTGATTGTGTAATCGTTTACAAAGCAGATGACATCCCGGGGGGGGTCTGCTTCTCTGCCTCTGGGACGGAGCGCCCTGTGTATTCGTTCCATAGCCACTGGAGTGTGATGAGGCCTATCGAGGAGTTTGTTGAAGAGGCCTGTGACAACTTGGAGGAGACGGTCTTGGTCCACAGACTCGGGTAGGCCTCTCACCTTAAGGTTATGTCTTCTGCCCCGATTGTCGAGATCTTCAACATGTCGTTGAAGATCTCTAAGTTGCATGGTATGGGAGTTCACTTTATATTGAATCGCGTTTGTTGCTGAGCCCTGTAGTGCCACATCGACTTCGACACGCTGCACTCTCCCTGAAATAGCTTGTAGTTCATGGCGTAGGTCCGAAATGGCAGAGAAGAGAGTGTCCTTAATGTCAGCTGCCACAGCTTGGAGATCTCGTAGACTCGGTTGACGGAGAGAAGTGCTGTCATTCTCTATTTGTGAGTTGTGAGGTATTGTTGGGGTGAGAAGAATTCCAGTCAGTTCCTGGGAAGGATTTGAGGCGGGAAGAGGAGCCGCCATGTTAGGCCTCTGGGTGCGGAATATCTCCGGTATAGTGTGATTCGTGCGGCCGGTAAGTTCTCTCGGGGAGCGGGAACGTGACTGCGAGCTTCCGCGGGAGGAAGTTCCCATAGTGGGTAGTCAGGAAATGTCGGATGTCTCCAGTATTTGCTGATGAAAAGGCTGTGGTGAGCAGGAGCTGAGGGATCAAGCAGCCATCTTCTCTCAAGGCAAACCACGCCCCCCGGAATATTTTATTTTTTGACACAAGTTGCGGGAAAATTAAATTTTTTTTCTTTTTTGCACAAAGTTGTCACTAAATGATATATTGCTCACACAGGCCATGGGCATATGTGGAATTGCACCCCAAAATACATTCTGCTGATTCTCCTGAGTACGGGGATACCACATGTGTGGGACTTTTTGGGAGCCTAGCCGCGTATGGGGCCCAAAAACCAAGCACCGCCTTCAGGATTTCTAAGGGCGTAAAGTTGTGATTTCACTCCTCACTACCTACCACAGTTATGAAGGCCATAAAATGCCCAGATGGCAAACCCCCCCCCAAATGACCCCATTTTGGAAAGTAGACACCCCAAGCTATTTGCTGAGAGGCATGTTGAGTCCATGGAATATTTTATATTTTGACACAAGTTGCGGAAAAGTGACATTTTTTTTTTTTTGCACAAAGTTGTCACTAAATGATATATTGCTCAAACATGCCATGGGCATATGTGGAATTACACCCCAAAATACATTATGCTGCTTCTCCTGAGTATGGGGATACCACATGTGTGGGACTTTTTGGGAGCCTAGCTTCACACAGGGCCCCGAAATTCAATCACCGCCTTCAGGATTTCTAATGGCGTAAATTTTTGATTTCACTCCTCACTACCTATCACAGTTTCGAAGGCCATAAAATGCCAAGATAGCACAAAACCCCCCAAAATGACCCCATTTTGGAAAGTAGACACCCCAAGCTATTTGCTAAGAGGCATGGTGAGTATTTTGCAGCTCTCATTTGTTTTTGATCATGAAGAAAGTCAAGAAAAATGTATTTTTTTTTCTTTTTTCAATTTTCAAAAGTTTGTGACAAAAAGTGAGGTCTGCAAAATACTCACTATACCTCTCAGAAAATAGCTTTGGGTGTCTATTTTCAAAAATGGGGTCATTTGGGGGGGGTTTGTGCCATCTGGGCATTCCATGCCCTCCGAAACTGTGATAGGCAGTGAAGAGTGAAATCAAAAATTTATGCCCTTAGAAATCCTGAAGGCGGTGCTTGGTTTTCGGGGTCCCGTACGCGGCCAGGCTCCCAAAAAGTCTCACACATGTTGTATCCCCGTACTCAGAAGAAGCAACAGAATTTATTTTGGGGTGTAATTTCACATATTCCCATGGCATTTGTGAGCGATATATCATTTAGTGACAACTTTGTGCAAAAAAAAAAAAAATTGTCTTTTTCCCGCAACTTGTGTCACAATATAAAATATTCCATGGACTCGACATGCCTCTCAACAAATAGCTTGGGGTGTCTACTTTCCAAAATGGGGTCATTTGGGGGGGGTTTGAACTGTCCTGGCATTTTATGCACAACATTTAGAAGCTTATGTCACACATCACCCACTCTTCTAACCACTTGAAGACAAAGCCCTTCCTGACACTTTTTGTTTACATGAAAAAATTATTTTTTTTTGCAATAAAATTATTTTGAACCCCCAAACATTATATATTTTTTTTAAAGCAAATGCCCTACAGATTAAAATGGGTGTTTCATTTTTTTTTTTCACACTGTATTTGCACAGCAATTTTTCAAATGCATTTTTTGGGGAAAAAACACACTTTTTTAAATTTTAATGCACTACAACACACTATATTGCCCAAATGTTTGATGGAATGAAAAAGATGATCTTAGGCCGAGTACATGGATACCAAACATGACATTCTTTCAAATTGCGCACAAACATGCAGTGGCGACAAACTAAATACATTTTTAAAAGTCTTTAAAAGCCTTTACAGGTTACCAATTTAGATTTACAGAGGAGGTCTACTGCTAAAATGACTGCCCTCGATCTGACCTTCACAGTGATACCTCACATGCATGGTGCTGTTTACATTTGACGCCAGACCGACGCTTGCATTCGCCTTTGCGCGAGAGCAGGGGGGGACAGTGGTGATTTTTTTTTTTCTTTATTATTTTTTTGATTTTTTATCTTATTTTTAAACTGTTCCTTTCATTTTTATTTTTTTTAATAATTTTTATTGTTATCTCAGGGAATGTAAATATCCCCTATGATAGCAATAGGTAGTGACAGGTACTCTTTTTTTAAAAAATTGGGGTCTATTAGACCCTAGATCTCTCCTCTGCCCTCAAAGCATCTGACCACACCAAGATCGGTGTGATAAAATGCTTTCCCAATTTCCCAATGGCGCTGTTTACATCCGGCAAAATCTAAGTCATGAAATGCTCGTAGCTTCCGGTTTCTTAGCCCATAGAGTTTGGAGCCATTCTGGTCTCTGATCAGCTCTATGGTCAGCTAGCCGAATCACCGGCTGCATTCTCAGGTTCCCTGTTGGGACAGGAGAGCCAGAGAAAAACATGGAAGATGGTGGGGGGGCATTCGCTCCCACTGCTTGTAAAAGCAGTCTAGAGGATAATTAGCCACTTGGATTGCTTTTACATGAAAGCCAACCGCTGGCTGAAAAGAATGATACCAAAATGATACCTAAACCTGCAGGCATCTTTCTGGTATAACCACTCAAAGTCCAGCAACATACCAGTACGTTGCTGGTTCTTGTTGGGCATACATTGTAATCTTTTTTTTATGCAGCCTGTGGGCTGAACGAAAAAAAGATATTGATCGGTGGGTATGCCCACCATTAGAATACCTCCCTTCATACACCCACTTCTAATGATGGGCATACATGCACCTTATATATATGCCGAAGCATGGGGGCATCCTCCCGCAAAAGTTAGGAGCAATGCGCTCCTCCGCCCACTGCTGCCCCCACGCTTCGGCAGATATGCTGAAGTATGTAACTATGGTGGTGAAATCACCTCCGACAGCGCTGGAGTCGTGGCTTTATATATCGTGGGAGCAAACGCTGTTGCTGTCAAGATAAATAAATCCGCGCTGCAACTGAATGGCGTACCTGCTAAGAAAATGATGGTTAACAATAAAACAAAGTAACATTACAGTATAACAGTAATACTTACCATACCTGCAAAGCAAATAGAAAAAAAAACATAATAAAAAATAAAACATTTAACGCAACCTGTGCCTACCTAAAATATATATATGCCGAAGCATGGGACATCCTCCCGCAAAAGGCAGGAGCAAATTGCTCCTCCACCCACTGCTGCCCCCATGCTTCGGCATATATGCCAAAGTATGTAACTGTGGTGGTGAAATCACCTCCGACAGCGCTGGAGTCGCGGCTTTATGTATCGTGGGAGCAAACGTTGTTGCTGTCAAGATAAATAAATCCGATCTGCAACTGAATGGCGTACCTGAAAACAAAAAAGCGGTTAACATTAAAAAAAAAGTATAAAAAAATTGCAAACCTATAAAGCAAACATGATAAAAAGATAACAATAAAACATTGCAGTATAGAATGCAGAACAATAGAGAGAGAATAGAGAGAGAACAATAAAACAGCAACAACTATTTTTGTTTTTTTTATTTTATATATTTTTTTTATTTTAATTTTTTTTATTTATTTATTTATTTATTTATTTATTTTACACTTTTTTTAGTAACTTTAACTTTTTTAACTGGTACCAGGTTTGGGTCTCTCAAAATGCGATGGCATCTTGGGAGACCCTGTGAAAGTGTGTCCTAGTCTGTGCAGTGCTGTACCCTACGCTAATACTCAACTAGTGTATGGTAGCGTTCAAAACATTCACCAATGCAAAGACCAGGATTGCCAGGACAGGAGGGACAACAATACCGGGTGTCACGCCTAAATCCACGCTTGCTACAGACACAACATCTTTTTTGGGGGGCTCGTTGGGTAGGGGTACTCGGGAGGACATAAGGAAAATGCCTCTCATGCAGCCGGCTTACTGCATTTGGTTGGGGAAGGTAAGGTGGAGCACCGTCTGTAAACAGAAGGGCTCTGATGATCTCTTCCTGGAATTTAAGGAAGGATCCAATCTGTCCTGAAGCTCTGTATAGCACATGAGCATTCAGCAAAGCCAATTGAAATAAATAAACAGACACTTTTTTGTACCAGCGTCTGGCCCTACGGGCAACTAGGTACGGTGCCAACAACTGGTCGTTGAGGTCCACCCCTCCCATATTTTGGTTATATTCGTGGACACAGAGGGGTTTCTCCACAACACCAGTCGCCGTAGTAATTTGGGTCATCGCGTCTGCATGAAGGGAGGTAAGAACGAAAACATTCTTATTGTCCCTCCACTTCATAGCGAGCAAATTATTACACTACAAGCAGGCTCTCTCCCCCAGCCTAAGATGGAAATGTACAAGCCGCTCGGGAAAGCCCCGGCGATTAGGTCACACGGTGCCACATGCTCCAATCTGTTAATCAAAAAGGTGACTAAAAAGTGGCACGCTCGTGTAATAATTGTCCACGTACAAGTGGTACCCCTTTCCGAATAAGGGTGACACCAAGTCCCACACTATCTTGCCAGCGCTTCCTATGTAGTCAGGGCAGTTTGTCGGCTCTACGTGACTATCTTTGCCCTCGTAAACCATAAATCTACATGTATAGCCTGTGGCCCTGTCACAGAGCTTATACATCTTGACCCCGTATCTGGCACGCTTGCTGGGAAGGTACTGTTTGAATGACAAGCGGCCAGAAAATTTAATCAGGGACTCATCAACACAGACAACTTGATGGGAAGTAAACAAGTCTGCAAAACGCTGGTTGAAGTGGTTTATGAGGGGCCGAATTTTGTAGAGCCGATCATATCCAGGGTCTCCACGAGGACGACAGAGTTCATTGTCGTTGAAGTGCATGAACTGCAAAATCTGCTTGTATCATGCCCTGGTCATGTAGGCAGAGAACAAGGGCATATGGTGAATTGGGTCAGTGGACCAATATGACCGCAACTCACTCTTTTTAGTTATGCCCATGAGGAGGGAAAGGCCCAGAAAGGTCTTAAATTCGGAAACCGTAATTGGTTTCCAATCTCTGGCAAGGGAGGACTGGGGAATAGTGGCGATGTGTTGACCAGTGTACAAATTGCTTTGGTCCACAATAGATCTATAGAGATCTTTGGTGAAAAACAGCGAATAAAAATCCAGTGGCATAAAATCAACTGTTTCCACCTGAATTCCGGGTTGGCCAGTGAATGGGGGAAGTACGGGTGCTGCAGAAGTGGTGGGTTCCCAATTCGGATTGGCAAATGCAGCAGGAAGGGCACTATGGGCACGATGGGCCTGTGTTCATCTTCTTGGTGGCAGTGGGACACTACTTGTGCTTGCCACCTCGCCAGCTTGAACTGCACTTATGGGACTCGCCACGTCACCAAGTGTTACTGCAGTGCTGGATGTACGACCAGGGTGTACTAGGCCGCTGGTGCTTGCCAGTTCACCAGAAGGAGTAGCGGCGCTAGTACTTCTCTGCTCCATACGAGAGCCCTGCGGTTCTTGCACTTCAAGGACAGAAGAAGATTGGGGTCCGGTACGCCTGACCTTAGCAGGGACCACAACTCTGTCGTCAGAGCTATCTGTCATCGAGCCGCTGTCCTCTACAGGTTCGTATTCTGAGCCTGAACTTGACAGATGAGTGACTTCCTCTTCACTATCTGTCATACTCAGAAATGTTTAGGCCTCTTCACTAGTGTACCTTCGATTTGCCATTTTGGGCTCTAAATTTAGGGGTACACTAGTGAGACTCACAGGCAAAAAAGCTCCTGACTGTTAGCGACTGATTCAAAACGCTACCAAAAAACTGTTAGCGATCGCAGGGATCAGGCCTGACTCTGCAAACGCTGCAGTTATGTGTGCTTAGTGTTTTGTAAGTGTCAGTGATCGATCGATACTGCACTTGGATGGGCTGGGCTGGGCTGGGCCGAGGAGCAAAACGCAGGTGCTAGCAGGTATCTGGGTTGATCCCGCTAACACTGTGTTTATGGGAACCCTAAACTGCTGGGGAGTATAGAACTGATCGGATAAGATATCGATCCGTTCAGATATTATAGCACTAAGGGAGGTGTATGCTGCGTGCGTGGGTTTTAGCAGTACTGGCGCTAACCTGGCGCTGCCTGGGGCGACGCAGACCTTATCTGATCCTAAAAACGTAACTTATATCACCGCCGGGCAATTAGGGGGTTAAACCTTTATAAGGTAATAAACGGCGGGTGCCCTAAAACTATAATAAACTATAATAAACTATAAAAAACAAAGTAGCTAACCAGCGTCACCCGTAACACTTATACGGTGATCGCTGGTGAAAGGGTTAACTAGGGGGCAATCAAGGGGTTAAAACCTTTATTAGGTAGTATATGGGGGTCCCTGACGCTATAAAACACTGACAGCGAACCTATATACTTACCTCCCTAACTAGCGTCACCTGTGTCACTAATACAGCGATCAGAAAAACAATCGCTTAGCGACACTGGCGACGGGGGGTGATCAAGGGGTTAACCTTTATTAGGGGGGTTAGGGGGGTACCCTAGACCTAAAGGGGGGTACCCCAGACCTAAAGGGGACTAACCTAACTGCCCTAACACTTATAACTGTCACAAACTGACACCAATGCAAAAAAAAAAAACTGCTATTGGTGTCAGTGTGACAGGGGGTACAGGGGGGTGATCGGGGGGTGAAAAGTGTGCCTGGCGTGTTCTACTGCAAGTGTAGTGTTGGTGCACTTACTTGGATGTCTTCTCTCCTCTGCGCCGGAACGAAAAGACCGGCTCGAGGAGGGATGACATCACTTCCTCTCCCTCTGTTTACATTACAGAGGGAGAGGAAGCATTTTCATTCACCGGGAGCGATCGGGAGGGGGTGGCCAACAATGGATGGCCTCCCCCTCACCTCTCATCGCCCGCAAAGAAATTCCGGCCGCCTCTGGCATCGGGGGGGGTCTGATAGGACCCTCCACCCGCGGGAGGCAGATCACGTATGGGTATGTGATTCTGTCTGCCCGTGCCATTCTGCTGACGTATATCAGCGTGAGCCGGTCGGCAAGTGGTTAAGCAACATACAAAAATACAAAAAATACAAAGGACTTAATTCATGATAGTACAATTAGAAAACCATCAGAGAATGGCGTAAAGTGACCAAGGAGTCAAAGCTCCTACATCGTGATGCATCTTGCTACAAGATACGAACACCGCCTATGATGATGCGATGGCGTCAAGTAGTGATTTTCCAATGCATTTCAACTTTATAGCAAAAAGTCTTCCTCAGGGAAAGATTGCATCATGTTCTAAAGTTTTGAGAATAACAGTGTTATTTACAATATATATATTGCATGTGTTTAATTAATCGCTTGGGTTGAGCGACTTACGTTCTCTGTGTAGATGCAGAAAATTGCTTTCCCAGTACTATAGGGGGGTTTTGATAATCATTGCCCATACATTCCAGTATCCTCTACAGGACGGCATAGTATATTTTGTAAGGAAACCAATAGTAGGCAGCCAGTGAGGTTGCTATGGAAAACAAAATAAAGAGGATTTTTAAATAGTGATTAAAGAGTATTCCATGTTTTTCAGAGAAAGAATTATTCTCAGAAACTTAGCTTAGCAGGGTTACCTTCAGATGATGTAGTTGAGTAAGGGTCTCTAGGAAAGTTCACAGGCATCTGTAGTGGTGAGCCCCAGCTGGAGAGTACCTCTCGGTACAAAGCCAAGTTGAGAATGCTGCCATGAGCCGCCCCCGGCATCCTAATAAAGGGATATGGGCGTGGCTAGGAATGAATTAGCTCAGTGTCGCCGTAGCAACGCTTAGCTTAGAACCTGTATTGGTAAAGGGAGCGTCGTATCATGAGAGCGGTATCCTGCCCCTCACGTTAAAATATGTAAATGGCTTGAGGCATTTGCCTCTCCATGGCAATGCCCTACATGTCAGAAGCAGAGCGCCGCCACATCCCCCCGTCCCCCTCCGTTTGTCAAGGTTACACCTCTCTCCTCCCCCTGTCAAATGAAGTGGGAAAAAGTACTGGAGGGACAAGAATGCCTTTGGGGAGGGGAGGGCCTACAAATGGAATTTGGATCATAAAACAAGAAAGAAAAACCCAAGGTCGACACAGCATGATAATATCAACCAAAGTAATGATTATCTCTCAGACACACCCTCCAATAACTCCTCCTCCTCAGCCTCACAAGCAGGCAGACTTCGAGGTAAAAGAAAGGGACCCTTTCCCAAACAATCGTAAATGGATGGGGACATTCAACAAACAAACAAAAAACGAACCACAGATCCGCAACCAACTGAGACCCCCAGGGGTGGAAGAGGAGGCGGAGCAGGAAGGGCTAGAGGGGCACCCTTGTGAAATCCCAGGGGTCCTTCTTCCCTGAACCTTGGAAAAAGCTACAAAGAACAAGGTGCATATCCAAAAACCCAGCAGACTCAACTTAATAGTTTTTTAGACAGGGGCAGCATACCTCCTCAAACTCCGATACTGGTCACAGTTATCAATGATACCCACAACAACCCTACCCCCCCAAGGAAGGCTAAATGTCATTAATCTTTCATCGCATAAATGAACCACTGAAGAACAGGAAGTACTCTCTTTGGGTCTCTCCTTTTGTCCTAATCATAGCTCAGGCAATTTTGAGACCATTAAGGACATTAATTTATTTGCCAGAAAGCTTTTACTTAAAAGTCTATATACTAAAAAAACTATGGCCACATCAGAAGTGGCACCAAATCTCAAAGCAGCGGATTTTAGAGCCCTCAGAGATCTCAACTTATTACTGCAAGAGAGCGACTTTGCGGAAGAGTTCTGGGAAGGAGACTTAGACAGCACAGGCAGCGAAGAAGAACAAGAGGATTCCAATGAAGACAAAAAAATAATCAAAAAATTTAAAAAAGGAAATCGCATAAATTCCCACCACTAAACCAAAATCCGGCAATAGCTCTATTTGTAGGACAAATTACTAGAGAGAAAAAATGGAAAAACATGCTACCAAAAGCAATTTGAAATTGGAACACCAACGGGCCCTAAATACCCTAAAGAATAACACAGATATCATGATCAAGGCATCAGACAAGGGGGGGAACATTGTCCTCATGGACAATGTTAAATATGAAAGAATGTGTTTCAACATACTTAATAATACGAAATGCTACAAAAAGGTTTCCCCAGCCATGGTGGATAAATTTAACCAAGAATTTTTTTCCTTAGTGGATGAATCCCTGAATGAGGGGGTAATAGACAGAGAGATGTGGGATTTCATACGTACTCGGCACCCACGCCAGCCCACATTCTATGCACTACCGAAGGTGCACAAGAAGCTGATTGACCCCCCCAGGAAGACCGATCATCTCTGGAAACGGTTCCATCACAGAGGGTATTAGTCAAATCATAGACCAATATCGGAGACCCCACGTCAGGGACCTTCCATCTTATACCAGAGATACAATACATCTACTACAAATCTTGGACAATTTAACCATCTCCAATTCAGCTATACTAGTCACAATAGATGTAGAGTCCCTCTACAATAGTATCCCACATGATTTAGGCATTGCAGCAATTAAACGAGTCTTGAAACAGAGAGCCACCACGGACTGGAAATTTAATTCTTTCATTCATACATCTTGAAACACAACACCTTCTTGTTCAAGGGCTCCCACTACCTCCAGGTACAGGGGGTGGCTATGGGGACTTGCTGCGCACCCTCATATGCCAACCTGTACCTGGGGGAGTGGGAGAAGGATTTTCTACAAGGGGAATCAGCATCTTTATACACTTGCCACATTAGTATGTGTCAGAGATACATTGACGATCTCTTCATCATCTGGGACTGCCCCCAAGAACTACTTCATGATTGCATAAAACTTATGAATAACAATAGCTTCATTCTCTTTTTCACAATGACATCGGATGTTCGCAAAGTAAATGTCTTAGATGTCACTATCTTTAAGAACTCGGACGGAGGACTCTCTAGTAGACTGTACAGAAAAGAGACCACAGGCAACACTTTGTTGCATGTGGATAGTTTTCATCCAGAACCCCTAAAAAATCTATCCCATATAGTCAATTTCTTCGCCTGATGAAGACTTCCAGAAAGAGGCTGATCAACTTACCATCAGACTTATGTCTAGGGGTTACACAAAATCTTCTCTCAAAAAGGCCTTCAATCGGGTCAAACGAACCAACAGAAGAGATTTAATTTTCTCCAAAAAAAACACCAAAGAGGATACTTCCACAAGAATTATCATGAGATTCTCTAACGAACATCATAGTATTAAGAAAATTATCTCCAAATACTGGCCTATCCTCACTGGCGATCCCACCTTAAAAGGACTTATTAGCTCAAAACCACAAATCACGTATAGGAAATCTGGCTCTATAGGAAACTCATTAACCCAAAGCGAATATAAAGGAAAAGCAAGAAAAGATCCCTGCAAAACAGGGGGGACCTACCCATGTGGATCATGTGCTCAATGTAAAGTCATTGGTAGGTGGACCACACTGACTCTGCCCAATGGGGAGAGCTTCTCCCTGCGTCATTTTGCAAATTGCAAAACGCAGGGCGTGGTGTATCTCATGCAGTGCCAGTGTGGTGCCTTCTACGTAGGGAAGACCCGATAGGAATTCGGAAAATGAGTTGATAAGCACATGCAAAGCATGCAGATTGGTAACTTATACCTACCCCTAGGTAGACATGTCAGTAGAAGGCATAACTATAGATTACCCCTTTTTTTTACCCATTTCACAGTCTTAGACAGAATTAATCTACCAATCAGGGGGGGGTGACTGGAACAAGGTCCTGCTCCAGCGGGAAATACGCTGGATAAGACACCTTAGGGCCACCACCCCCCCGGGTTTGAATGAAACTGAAAGCTTCAGACCCTTTTTAGAGGGCTTCAGCTCAGCTCAGGGAAAACGGACTAAAACAAGAATTACCATGCAGTATTTACTATTCTTCATTCTTTACTATTCCATCTTCATATGCCAAACTCCATCTAAGGCACCTATATATTTTAAATATTCACCTTGGGAGCCGTACTCCTAACCATACCTCAACAGTTTAATACCTCCCATGGTAATTTACATTAAGAGACCCCCTGACCCAAACCACCAAGATATTGGACATATATTCAGTCCAAATATAGATTTTTCTGGGAGAGTTTTTTTGTATTACTTTTATTTTCATTTTTACTCGTTGTGTACCATTGTAATTTATATGTAACTTTATTTATCTTGATTATTGTTCTACAAGGATTGGTTGTGCGACCGCATTTGAGAGAACAACTTCCTTCTCTGTTCCCCAGGGTTGGGGTTATAGATCTGGACAATGATTGTGGGTCCAGACAATTATTGTTCCATTCATCCTTTTATCCCTACCCGACACAGGGGGGCCACATACTTATGTCGTGGCCATAACCCCCATTAGATCCCAATAGCGACTTGGGACCGTGGAGGGCTTTTCACTGTGTCGGTGGTTATTAGTCCTAATAGGAATCTATCTCCCTGACCCCCAGTTTGGAGGTATAGGGAGAGATAGACCTCCTTAAAGGGTACAGGCATATGCAACTATAAATTCCTAATTATATTTTATTTAATTAATTTGTATTTCATTCCACTGTTACAATCCCCCTTACTAACACAGATACCTCCATCCTTTTCTCCTCCAATTTATATTATATCTCTGCTCTATCTGTTTATCTAGAAGACTCTCTGTTTCAACAGAGCTTTTCGATACAGACTAGCCCTGCTCATGCGCAGGGCTATCTTTACGTTGAGGCTAAGACAGTGAGCCTGTGGCGTCTGAGTCACATGACTCTGATGTCACATGCACAGCTGATCGATGGGAGGAACAAGCCGTGTTGCTATAGGAGCATGGTGTGTGTTTCCTTTGTCCTGGCCAACCATACTCTCACTTCATTTGACAGGGGGAGGAGAGAGGTGTAACCTTGAACGAATGGAGGGGGACGGGGGGATGTGGCGGCGCTCTGTGTCTAAAACGTGGGTCGTTGCCATGGAGAGGCAAATGCCTCGAGCCATTTACATATTCCAACGTGAGGGGCGGGATACCGCTCTCACGATACGGCGCTCCCATTACGAATACAGATTCTAAGCTAAGCGTTGCTACGGCAACACAAAGCTAATTAATTCCTAGCCACGCCCATATCCCTTTATTAGGACGCCAGGGACGGCTCATGGCAGCATTCTCAATTTGGCTTTGTACCAAGAGGTACTCTCCAGCTGGGGCTCACCACTACAGATGCCTGTGAACTTTCCTAAAGACCCTTACTCAACTACATCATCTGAAGGTAACCCTGCTAAGCTAAGTTTCTGAGAATAAGTCTTTCTCTGGAGTACTCTTTAATCACTATTTAAAAATCCTCTTTATTTTGTTTTCCATAGCAACCTCACTGGCTGCCTACTATTGGATTCCTTACAAAATATACCATGCCATCCTGTAGAGGATACTGGAATGTATGGGCAATGATTATCAACCCCCCCCCCCCTATAGTACTGGGAATGCAATTTTCTGCATCTACACAGAGAACGTAAGTCGCTCAACCCAAGCGATTAATTAAACACATGCAATATATATATTGTAAATAACACTGTTATTCTCAAAACTTTAGAGCGTGATGCAATCTTTCCCTGAGGAAGACTTTTACCATAAAGTTGAAACGCGTTGGAAAATCGCTACTTGACGCCATCGCATCATCATAGGCGGTGTTCGTTTCTTGTAGCAAGATGCATCACGATGTAGGAGCTTTGACCATCTGTATTCTTTCTCCCATGTATAGGCACTAAGTATCTCCAGGGCATGGCCCGAATCCTTTATAAATGATGGCAGGCTCGTTACCAACCCCTGGAGGAAATGATCAATATAGCTGCCAAGATTGCTGGTCAGGCTATCCATTCCCGCATTAATTGGTCTGCCTGGGGGCTTCTCCATATCCTTATGTATTTTTGGGATATGGTAGAAGTAGGGGACCACTGGATGCTTGGAATATAGGAATTGGTACTCGCTCTTGGTTATGACCTGATTTAATAGTGCTCTATCCAAAAGCTATTTAAGCTCAATGCTGTAGATAAAAAACTGTGCAAGAATGTGTGGACAATATAAACCGCCTCTGCCTCACATTAATCTGCACCTCAAAATTACTCCGTAATCTGCTGTAGTAGACTTAAGCAGCTACTTTAAATAATGAACATATAATCAAGCAATAAGTCTTAAATCATGAATAAACGTGCCAAGTCTCTGATTTGTTTTGCTTATTGAAGCAGCGCTAAGTGTCCGATGTCATAAAACACTCTATATAGAATAGATATAGGAGAAAACAGGAAAGTTCAAAATGGAGCTGTGGTCTGTGGGTATGTAGAAATGCGTAGAAATCCTTCCACCAATAGTGATCACCGCGTGAGGGGGTCACCCCTCGTGAGATTGCACTTACCACAATTTCAGTAACCACAAGCCTTTGAATGGTAATCTTTAAAACTCTCCGCCTCCTTAATTCAACCACCAGGTGGCGTGAAACCCTCTCGGTTAGTGTAACATAGGGAGAAAATGAGATGCCATATAACGTAATATTGCTTAAGGATGTTTATTAAATATTTCAAAAAAACACACTCCCCCCTTTAAAATATGCGTACCAAATACAATAGTATAAGAGAGCATTGGAAAAGTGCACTGTGCCTGTATTTTTCGTCCCCCGGGAGGTGTTCCGGAATGCGCGCTGTATACAGCTGATCTTTCGCTTCCTAGTTACCTTCCGGTGCGTGGAGCGCACACGTCACTTCCGGTAAATTACGTCCCTGACGCGTTTCGTCACTTCCGGACGTCGTCTGAGGGCGTAATCTACCAATCATTGGGCCGGCTTTAAATAACAGTGATGGGTTTAAGCAGCGAATGAGGGAGGCCGATCTACCAGCCACTCCCACTCGATAATCAATGCTCCCATTGGTGTTTTTATCACCAATCAATCTAAACGCTTCCTCCAAATATTGGTCCCTGTCTTGTATAACCAGGCCTCCACCTTTATCTGCTTTTCTTATTACAATTTCCGAGTTTTTTCTCAGACCAGTCAGAGGACCATCCAAGGTTGCTCCGTGGCCCTTATTATATTTCTGAGTATTACTTCGGCAGATCAAGCAATTTATCAACTGTGGCACCCCTTATGTAATCTATGGCCTTCTGTGCCCGTGCTATCTCCTGTATATTGGCCGGACCTCAAGACCAATGAGAACTAGGATGAACGAACATAGAAGGAGTATCCTGACAAAAAAGGATAAATACTCAGTACCGAGACATTTCCTTGAAGTCCTTGATAGCAGTATAGATAGCCTCCGGGTGTTCGGTATAGAAGCCATGCCTAATGACTTAGATAGTGGGAAAAAGCACCAGCTGCTGTGTACAAGAGAGGCCTATTGGATCTTCACTTTAGGGACTTTGGCTCCGAAGGGTTTGAATGAGGAAATCGAACTGCATAGTGTCATATGACATTTGCAGTCCTTGTAGGGCATTCTGTTTTCCCTGTGGTGTAGTCAGGACCATCTTAGTTGTCCATCGGGAGCTCCCATTTCATTATAGGAACCTTCGTGTGACTCTACTGCCATCTATGGAGGTCTATCCCCACTATTCAGAGGCGTTTGGACTATAGTGTCTACTCTGTAGCTATGAGACCCTAAGGGTACTGGTGTTTGGATTGGGAGGGCCCTTGTCTGCTGAGTATGGGTCATTATTTGTCGAGGTCTTGATTTAGTACTTAGACAGTAAGGTTTTAGAATAGTTGGATCACCATGTGTCATTTTTAGTTCAGATTGGTCAGTATGTTAGATCAGATCAGAGATTGTTACTAGGTGGGGTGTCCTATCTGACACGCTACCACACTGTAGTCGACCTCTCGGTATTCATAATAGCCTTCAATTGCCCCTCCATATGCATATGTGTACATGTCTCTATGTATATATGCATATGTGGTTTGTCTTTTTACATATATTTATATATTTTTATAAGGGTTTTATAGATTTTTATTCCATTTGATATATATATATATATATATATATATATATATATATATATATATATATATAAAATCTTTTAATATATTCTTCACCTCCCCTGAGTAATTGTAGGTGGCCACTCTTGTGCACAATATTGATTGCCATTGGGCGTTTTTTTCCTATATATCTTTCTTAATGGGCCACTAGAGGTGATGTCTCTGAGAAGATAGTGAGTGTGGGCATGCTCATTCATTACCTATGCTCATGCATCCACACACTCACATACAACTTTGGGGAATGCCAGTGCATTAGCGGTCAGAAGTAGCGGGTGGAACGCAAATACACCCGCACTTCCGGGCCGCGTCTTCTGCACACACAGTCTATTAACTGGCTTACGCAGAAACGGGTGTGACGTATATGCTGGCCGGAAGTTGCAGGTGGAATGCAGGTACACCCGCTCTTCCTGGTTAACCGAACGGCATGCATTTCACCCGAGGAGGACAGTCGCTGGAGACTTCATCGCACTTGGTAGGAGTTACCCCAACATTGTTTTATTTCCCACATTATGGGACAAGTATTGGGGTGGTTCAGGTAGATTTTATGCCTGACCACTTCCCTATGGGAGGCTGCATCGCCTCCCCTTGCACTCCACCACTATTATTTTAAAGAATGTACTCCATGTATTCCATTTTCTGGCTTAGTATATATGGGGTCACTGTTCGTTTGTTTTTTGAAACCCCTATGGTGTTGCACTTTACTGACTGGGTGGAGTCAGGGAGGACCCAACTATGTGAGTGGGTGTGACTCATGTGGGTGAAGGTTGGCAGATATTGAGGTGCGCAGACACATATATAGAGGGGACTGTGCAAGAGAGCAGCTATTCCCCGCTTAAGCTCTGAGGAAAGGGGTTCTCCCCTGAAATGCGTCAGTAATTGCTCGACCCACTTGACGTCAGGTCCTGGCTTGTAGGTATTCAAAACCGCGAACCTGCTACATTGTCAATGCCTGTTACCTATGCTCAATTGTGAGTATACATTTTGTTGTTTTATGCTTCAATAAAGCTTTACCAGTTGTAATGCACTATGTCGGTGCGCCTTCCTTTTTTCTTCTTTCCCTTAGCCTATGAATCCCATTATTCTGAGGAGGGCTGCAAGACGGCAGGCACTACTGTATGAAGCTGGTTACACCACGTGCTGATGAACTAGACACTTGAGTGCTGATGAACTATACACTTGAGCGCAGGAGAGATTTCTATTGTGGATCTGAGTAGTTTGTTTAGAGAAAACTGGGCAGGGCTGACACAAGTAAGGCCACAAAAATGCTCTTTCTTGTCTGTATTAATTTCTGATATACAGTATCAACAGGTATTTTTCTGTATTTGAAGGATCTATAAAGAGAATGTATTGCTGAAATTTAGTAAATGCATTGCAGAGATCTGTGTATATGTGTATCAGCTCAGTGAGTGTTTACTTAAAAAAATGAACAGTATCTATGCCTTAAAGTGTTACTAAACCTACAACTTTAAAAAAAAGTCTGTATATGCAGTAAAGCATGCTTATTATACTCATTATGGAACCTAAGGGGTTAATCCTCTGCATTGTGTAAAAAGGCTGTTTGATCCTGTCTTCTCTGATCCTCCCCTCCTTTCACTGTCCCCTGATAATTTTCTGATAACACAAAGCCTATGGAGTCAGGCTTCACATACTCAGTTTGGTGTGTATAGAGAGGTTTTTTTTTTTTTGTCTTGGGAGAGTACATGTAATCAGCCCATGGTCAATCAATACGTTCTGGACAGAGGGTCAGGGGTCTTGCAGTCTCATAGGACAGTCAGAAAACTCCTCCTACAAGCTTTAACCAGTGCTTGGCTGGACACTGCTAGAAGTCACAAGACTGCTATATACTGCTGATGAGAATAAAGGTATCTATCAGTTTATATTTACTAAAATAATTGCATTTCCATGTTCTGTCTACTGTGGGAGACCAGATATAGTGAATGCAGGCTCCTGGGTTTAGTAATACTTTAAGTGAAGCAACCCCAATGTGTTCAGTTTAATAAAGAATACTTCTGCATCCACTTAATTTGTTTTACTGTTCTCATTTCACTTACAGTATTTGCAACATTTGCTGTTTAGGTTCTGCTGCATCTCACCATCAGAAAAATATAGACCCCCATATACCGTATATAACCTGACACTATTCAGATAAACTATTTATTTATGTCCTGATTGAAGGTTGCCTTTAATGGCTGTGTGATGGATTATATTATAAACAATTGTGTCCATATTTTTTCTTTGTCTTTTTTTCATCATTTATCATATTTTCTACATTTATTAGGTTCTATATGGTATCCTTAAAACAATTTAAACAATACACAACAGTTAAGCAAGAAGTCTATCTATAGGATTGGTTTGCTAAAGGTTAATAGACGGTTCACTTTGTAAATGTATTGCACTTTGCAAGGGAATTTTCCCCAGAGCTTAGTCAATGAGGTGAAGCTCTGCTGACTGTCACCATCCAATTACATGCAAACAAAATGTTTCTTTTTTCTGTGAATGGGTATTCTTTGCAAAGTGAAAGTTCTTCACATTCACTAAGCCATGGGGCAAAATGAACAACATATTTGGTTTTAGTAAATGAACCCCTATGTCTTTAAATATAATAAAAGGTGGAGACTCTTGCTATGCAGTTTCAGGTATTATTTTAAACTTCAATAGATTGGTTTCTGGTAGAAACAGCAACTGGATTGCTTTTATCTGTTATCAAAGAGAATCCAACAAACGTAGACACATTGTTCAAAATTTACACACAAAGGATTGCCAGAATTATGTATTTTATACTTCACCAATGTACCTATTATTATATAGGCATGACACAATTTGTGGACAAATGTTCTATTACTGCAGAGTCATGCTTTTATTGACTGATATAAAAAACATATTTGTATCTTTTTTATCCTGCTGTGTTTGTATTTTATTGGAAATGTTCTGTAACAGGTATAACATCAGCTCAGATTACTAAGAAATCTATAAAATAGCTTCCTGCTATTACCTTTGGTGCAGATTGAAAGAATACATTATGATCCCACTGAGTCTCTGATAAAAACTGTTATTCACACAGGCAAACATTATTTATACTTGCTTGCTAGATGTTCCAGATTCAGGCAGACTTTTATTCAATTACGCTTGTAGTTTTCTCTAGTTGATCTACATCTACAAGTATTACATAAGATAACAATTTAGGAAAAAGTTGACAGCGACAGTAAAAGTATTTCCCTTTACTACTAGCCATTTAGTTCTATTTTAAGGATCTTTTAAAATAGCAATGTAAAAGTAAATACAGTCTGTTAAAATTACAATTAATGGTAACATGACTTTTATAGGTCTGTCAGCATTTGATCACATGGTACATTGCAGCTGTTCTGATGTATTATGAATACAGGCATACCCCACTTTTAAGTACGCAATGTGATTTATTTACTAAAGCTGAAAAGTGCAAAATCAGGCTCACTTCTGCATAGAAACCAATCAGCTTCTTACCTCAACTTGTTCAATTAAGCTTTGGTACTACAACCTGGAAGCTCATTGGTTTCTATGCAGAAGTGAGCCTGATTTTGCACTTTCCAGCTTTAGTAAATAAACCCCATTGTGTACTTAAAAGTAGGGTATGCCTGTATAGAACAAAAACTGAACTCTGTGATAGATAAAACAATCTTTACTAGATTGCTATTTCAAAATGGCATTGCCATGTTATTGTTTTCATTTACAAAATATTTTGCCACCATTTTGTACTCCAATCCCAATATTTGTGGAGCTGTCTTGCTATAATATAGAAATGTTTATCTGCATTGATGTTTAGACATCCTTAAAAAAATGAATGATGACCAGGGTTCCCTCTAACTCCTTGTTAACTACAATGTCTATTTATGAATGTATGAATGAACCTTTCTATGTATCTTTCTCTAATTCTGAAATATTTACAATTATTTCATGTCACTGATAACTGCAAGTTTTCTCATTATCACAGTAGACTGCTATGGGATCCATGGCAAACATACAAGATATGTATTTATATTCTGTCTCCTGTAACATATTTGACCTCCTTAGTTTTCTTTCTTTTGAATGTTTGTACCCCATGTTCCAAAAGCATTTTGGATCAACTAATTTAGCTCTATGAATACCAAATTTATTTACAGACTAAACACTGAAACAATTTTGTATTAAATGCAAGCACTTTTTAGAGGGTTCTCTGGTGCTCCTTTCTTTCTTTATGCTTTTAAAAGTCGATGCTATTGTAAGGTCAATGTACCTTGCCCAAAGGCTGATTTCCCAAGGTTAAAATCTTTAAAGCACTTTGTTATTGTCACACCCTGCTACAGCATTATTTTTTAACCACTTGAGCCCCGGACCATTATGCTGCCTAAGGACCAGAGGTCTTTTTCCAATTTGGCACTGCGTCGCTTTAACTTTTAATTGCGCGGTCATGCAATGCTGTACCCAAACAAAATTTGCGTCCTTTTCTTCCCACAAATAGAGCTTTCTTTTGATGGCATTTGATCACCTCTGCCGTTTTTATTTTTTGCGCTATAAACGGAAAAAGACCGAAAATTTTGAAAAAAAATGATATTTTCTACTTTTTGTTATAAAAAAAATCCAATAAACTCAATTTTAGTCATACATTTAGGCCAAAATTTATTCGGCCACATGTCTTTGGTAAAAAAAATGTCAATAAGCGTATATTTATTGGTTTGCGCAAAAGTTATAGCGTCTACAAACTAGGGTACATTTTCTGGAATTTACACAGCTTTTAGTTTATGACTGCCTATGTCATTTCTTGAGGTGCTAAAATGGCAGGGCAATACAAACCCCCCCCCAAATGACCCCATTTTGGAAAGTAGACACCCCAAGGAAATTGCTGAGAGGCATGTTGAACCCATTGAATATTTATTTTTTTTGTCCCAAGTGATTGAATAATGACAAAAAAATATATATATTTACAAAAAGTTGTCACTAAATGATATATTGCTCACACAGGCCATGGGCCTATGTGGAATTGCACCCCAAAATACATTCAGCTGCTTCTCCTGAGTATGGAGATACCACATGTGTGGGACTTTTTGGGAGCCTAGCCGCGTACGGGGCCCCGAAAACAAATCACCGCCTTCAGGATTTCTAAGGGCATAAATTTTTGATTTCACTCCTCACTACCTATCACAGTTTTGAAGGCCATAAAATGCCCAGATGGCACAAAACCCCCCCAAATGACCCCATTTTGGAAAGTAGACACCCCAAGATATTTGCTGAGAGGCATGTTGAGTCCATGGAATACTTTCTTTTTTGACACAAGTTGCGGGAAAGTGACAATTTTTTTTTTTTTTTGCACAAAGTTGTCACTAAATGATATATTTCTCACACAGGCCATGGGCATATGTGGAATTTCACCCCAAAATACATTTAGCTGCTTCTCCTGAGTATGGGGATACCACATGTGTGGGACTTTTTGGGAGCCTAGCCGCATACGGGGCCCCTGAAAACCAAGCACCGCCTTCAGGATTTCTAAGGGCGTAATGTTGTGATTTCACTCCTCACTACCTATCACAGTTTTGAAGGCCATAAAATGCCAAGATGGCAAAAAACCCCCCCAAATGACACCATTTTGGAAAGTAGACACCCCAAACTATTTGCTGAGAGGCATGTTGAGTCCATGGAATATTTTATATTTTGACACAAGTTGCGGGAAAGTAACACTTTTTTTTTTTTTTTTTTGCACAAAGTTGTCACTAAATGATATATTGCTCAAACATGCCATGGGCATATGTGGAATTACACCCCAAAATACATTCTGCTGCTTCTCCTGAGTATGGGGATACCACATGTTTAGGACTTTTTGGGAGCCTAGCCGCGTACAGGGCCCCGAAAACCAAGCACTGCCTTCAGGATTTCTAAGGGCATACATTTTTGATTTCACTCCTCACTTCCTATCACAGTTTTGAAGGCCATAAAATGCCAAGATGGCACAAAACCCCACCAAATGACCCCATTTTGGAAAGTAGACACCCCAAGCTATTTGCTGAGAGGCATGTCGAGTCCATGGAATATTTTATATTGTGAAACAAGTTGCGGAAAAGAGACAAATCTTTTTTTTTTTGCACAAAGTTGTCACTAAATGATATATTGCTCAAACATGCCATGGGCATACGTGGAATTACACCCCAAAATATATTCTGCTGCTTCTCCTGAGTACGGGAATACCACATGTGTGGGACTTTTTGGGAGCCTAGCCGCATACGGGGCCCAAAAACTAAGCACCGGCTTCAGGATTGCTAAGGGCGTTAAGTTGTGATTCCACTCCCCACTACCTATCAAAGTTTTGAAGGCCATAAAATGCCAAGATGGCACAAACCCCCGCAAATGACCCCATTTTGGAAAGTAGACACCCCAAGCTATTTGCTGAGAGGCATGGTGAGTATTTTGCAGCTCTCATTTGTTTTTGAAAATGAAGAAAGACAAGAAAAATGTATTTTTTTTTTCTTTTTTCAATTTTCGAAAGTTTGTGACAAAAAGTGAGGTCTGCAAAATACTCATTATACCTCTCAGCAAATAGCTTGGGGTGTCTATTTTCCAAAATGGGGTCATTTGGGGGGGGTTGTGCCATCTGGGCATTCCATGGCCTCCGAAACTGTGCTAGGCAGTGAAGAGTGAAATCAAAAATTTACGCCCTTAGAAAGCCTGAAGGTGGTGCTTGGTTTTCGGGGTCCCGTGCACGGCTAGGCTCCCAAAAAGTCCCACACATGTGGTATCCCCATACTTAGGAGAAGCAACAGAATGTATTTTGGGGTGTAATTTCACATATTCCCATGGCATGTTTGAGCAATATATCATTTAGTGACAACTTTGTGCAAAAAAAAAAAAAAAAAAAAAGATTTGTCTCTTTTCCGCAACTTGTTTCACAATATAAAATATTCCATGGACTCGACATGCCTCTCAGCAAATAGCTTGGGGTGTCTACTTTCCAAAATGGGGTCATTTGGGGGGGGTTTGAACTGTCTTGGCATTTTATGCACAACATTTAGAAGCTTATGTCACACATCACCCACTCTTCTAACCACTTGAAGACAAAGCCCTTTCTGACACTTTTTGATTACATGAAAAAATAATTTTTTTTTGCAAGAAAATTACTTTGAACCCCCGAACATTATATATTTTTTTAAAGCAAATGCCCTACAGATTAAAATGGTGGGTGTTTCATATTTTTTTTTCACACAGTATTTGCGCAGCAATTTCTCAAACGCATTTTTTGGGGAAAAAACACACTTTTTTAAATTTTAATGCACTAAAACACACTATATTGCCCAAATGTTTGATGAAATAAAAAAGATGATCTTAGGCCGAGTACATGGATACCAAACATGACATGCTTTAAAATTGCGCACAAACGCGCAGCGGTGACAAAATAAATACATTTTTAAAAGCCTTTAAAAGCCTTTACAGGTTACCACTTTAGATTTACAGAGGAGGTCTACTGCTAAAATTACTGCCCTCGTTCTGTCCTTCGCGGTGATACCTCACATGCATGGTGCAATTGCTGTTTACATTTGACGCCAGACTGACGCTTGCGTTCGCCTTTGCGCGAGAGCAGGGGGGGACAGGGGTGCATTTTTTTTTTTTTTTTCTTTATTATTTTTTTGCTTTTTTATCTTATTTGTAAACTGTTCCTTTCATTTTTATTTTTTTTTTTAATTAATTTTATTGTTATCTCAGGGAATGTAAATATCCCCTATGATAGCAAAAGGTAGTGACAAGTACTCTTTTTTTTTTTAAATTGGGCTGTATTAGACCCTAGATCTCTTCTCTGCCCTCAAAGCATCTGACCACACCAAGATCGGTGTGATAAAATGCTTTCCCAATTTCCCAATGGCGCTGTTTACATTCGGCGAAATCCAAGTCATGAAATGCTCGTAGCTTCCGGTTTCTTAGGCCATAGAGATGTTTGGAGCCATTCTGGTCTCTGATCAGCTCTATGGTCAGCTGGCTGAATCACCGGCTGCATTTTCAGGTTACCTGTTGGGACAGGAAAGCCAGAGAAAAACATAGAAGACGGGGGGGGAGGGGGGGGCATTCCCTCCCACTGCTTGCAAAAGCAGTCTAGAGGCTAATTAGCTGCTAGGATTGCTTTTACATGAAAGCCGACCGCTGGCTGAAAAAAATGATACCAAGATGATGCCTAAACCTGCAGGCATCATTCTGGTACAACCACTCAAAGTCCAGCAACATACCAGTATGTTGCTGGTCCTTGTTAGGCATATATTGTAAACTTTTTTTTCATGCAGCCTGTGGGCTGAACGAAAAAAAGATATTGATCGGTGGGTATGCCCACCATTAGAATACCTCCCTTCATACACCCACTTCTAATGATGGGCATACATGCACCATTTATATATGCTGAAGCATGGGGGCATCCTCCCGCAAAAGGCAGGAGCAAATTGCTCCTCCACCCACTGCTGCCCCTACGCTTCGGCATATATGCTGAAGTATGTAACTGTGGTGGTGAAATCACCTCCAACAGCGCTGGAGTCACGGCTTTATATATCGTGGGAGCAAACGCTGTTGCTGTCAAGATAAATAAATCCGCACTGCAACTGAATGGCGTACCTGCTAAGCAAATGATGGTTAACAATAAAACAAAGTAACATTACAGTATAACAGTAAGACTTACCATACCTGCAAAGCAAATACAAAAAAAAAAACATAGTAAAAAATAAAACATTTAACGCAACTTGTGCCTAAAATATATATATGCCGAAGCATGGGGGCATCCTCCCGCAAAAGGCAGGAGCAAATTGCTCCTCCACCCACTGCTGCCCCCACGCTTCGGCATATATGCTGAAGTATGTAACTGTGGTGGTGAAATCACCTCCGACAGCGCTGGAGTCACGGCTTTATATATCGTGGGAGCAAACGCTGTTGCTGTCAAGATAAATAAATCCGTGCTGCAACTGAATGGCGTACCTGAAAACAATAAAATGGTTACCAACAAAACACAGTAAACGGTAAAGTATAAAAAATCTGAAAAGCAAACATGGTAAAACATAATTACAATAAAACATTGCAGAATAGAATAGAGTAAAAAAGAGAAGAACAATAGAGAGAGAATAGAGAGAGAGAGAACAATAAAACAACAACTATTTTTGTTTTTTTTATTTTATATTTTTTTTGTGTTTTTATTTTTTTTTATTTATTTATTTATTTATTTTTTACACTTTTTTTTTGTAACTTTTAACTTTTGTAACTCGTTCCAGGTTTGGGTCTCTCAAAATGCAATGGCATCTTGGGAGACCCTGTGTTAGTGTGCCTAGTCTGTGCAGTGCTGAACCCTACGCCAATACTCAACTAATGTATGGTAGCGTTCAAAGCATTCACCCATGCAAAGACCAGGATTGCCAGGACAGGAGGGACAATAAGACCGGGTGTCACGCCTAAATCCGCGCTTGCTGCAGACACGACATCTTTTTTGGGGGGCTCGTTGGGTAGGGGTACTCGGGATGGCATAAAGAAAATGCTGCTCATGCAGCCGGCTTACTGCATTTGGTTGGGTAAGGTGAGGTAGAGCACCGTATGGAAACAGAAGGGCTCTGACAATCTCTTCCTGGAATTTAAGGAAGGATCCAGTCTGTCCTGAAGCTCTATATAGCACATGATCATTCAGCAAAGCCAATTGAAATAAGTATACAGACACTTTTTTGTACCAGCGTCTGGCCTTACGGGCAACTAGGTACGGCGCCAACAACTGGTCGTTGAGGTCCACCCCTCCCACATTAAGGTTGTATTCGTGGACACAGAGGGGTTTCTCCACAACACCAGTCGCCGTAGGAATTTGGGTCGTCGTGTCTGCATGAAGGGAGGTGAGAACGAAAACATTCTTCTTATCCCTCCACTTCATAGCGAGCAAATTATTATACTTCAAGCAGGCTCTCTCCCCCCGCCTAAGACGGGAATCTACAAACCGCTGGGGAAAGCCCCGGCGATTAGGTCGCACGGTGCCACATGCTCCAATCTGCTGATCAAACAAGTGACTAAAAAGTGGCACGCTCGTATAATAATTGTCCACGTACAAGTGGTACCCCTTTCCGAATAAGGGTGACACCAAGTCCCACACTATCTTGCCAGCGCTTCCTATGTAGTCAGGGCAGTTTTTCGGCTCTACGTGACTATCTTTGCCCTCGTAAACCATAAAACTATATGTATAGCCTGTGGCCCTGTCACAGAGCTTATACATCTTGACCCCGTATCTGGCACGCTTGCTGGGAAGGTACTGTTTGAATGACAAGCGGCCAGAAAACTTAATCAGGGACTCATCAACACAGACAACTTGATGGGGGGTAAACAAGTCTGCAAAACGTTGGTTGAAGTGGTTTACGAGGGGCCGAATTTTGTAGAGCCGATCGTATGCAGGGTCTCCACGAGGACGACAGAGTTCATTGTCGTTGAAGTGCATGAACCGCAAAATCTGCAAGGGTGAATGGTAAATTGGGTCAGTGGACCAATATGACCGCAACTTACTCTTTTTATTCAACCCCATGAGGAGGGAAAGGCCCAGAAAGGTCTTAAATTCGGAGACCGTAATTGGTCTCCAATCTCTGGCAAGGGAGGACTGGGGATTAGCGGCGATGTGTTGACCAGCGTATAAATTGCTTTGGTCCACAATAGATCTATAGAGATCTTCGGTGAAAAACAGTGAATAAAAATCCAGTGGTGTAAAGTCAACTGTTTCCACCTGAATTCCGGGTTGGCCAGTGAAAGGGGGAAGTACGGGTGCTGCAGAAGTGGTGGGTTCCCAATTCGGATTGGCCAATGCAGCAGGAAGGGCACTATGGGCACAACGGGCCTGTCTTTGTCTTCTTGGTGACAGTGGGACACTACTAGTGCTTGCCACCTCGCCAGCTTGAACTGCACTTATGGGACTCGCCACGTCACCACGTGATACTGCAGTGCTGGATGTACGACCAGGGTGTACTAGGCCGCTGGTGCTTGCCAGTTCACCAGAAGGAGTAGCGGCACTAGTACTTCTCTGCTCCATACGAGAGCCCTGCGGTTCTTGCACTTCAAGGACAGAAGAAGATTGGGGTCTGGTACGCCTGACCTTAGCAGGGACCACAACTCTGTCGTCAGAGCTATCTGTCATGGAGCCGCTGTCCTCTACAGGTTCGTATTCTGAGCCTGAACTTGACAGATGAGTGACTTCCTCTTCACTATCTGTCATACTCAGAAACGTGTAGGCCTCTTCACTAGTGTACCTTCTATTTGCCATTTTGGGCTCTAAATTTAGGGGTACACTAGTGAGACTCACAGGCAAAAAAGCTCCTGACTGTCAGCGACTGTATCAAAACGCTACCAAAAAACTGTTAGCAATCGCAGGGATCAGGCCTGACTCTGCGAACGCTGCAGTTATGTGTGCTTAGTGTTTTGTAAGTGACAGTTATTGATCGATACTGCACTTGGGTGGGCTGGGCAGGGCTGGGCCGAGGAGCAAAACGCAGGTGCTAGCAGGTATCTGGGCTGATCCCGCTAACACTGCATTTCAGTGAACCCTAAACTGCTGGGGAGTATAGATCTGATCGGATCAGATATCGATCCGCTCAGATACTATAGCACTAAGGGAGGTGTATGCTGCGTGCGTGGGTTTTAGCGGTACTGGCGCTAACCTGATGCAGCCTGGGGCGACGCAGACCTTATCTGATCCTAAAAACTTAACTTCTATCACCGCCGGGCAATTAGGGGGTTAAGCCTTTATAGGGTAATAAACGGCGGGTGCCCTAAAAACTATAATAAACTATAATAAACTACTAAAAACAAACTAGCTAACCAGCGTCACCCGTAACACTTATACGGTGATCGCTGGTGAAAGGGTTAACTAGGGGGCAATCAGGGGGTTAAAACCTTTAGCAGGTAGTATATGGGGGTCCCTGTCACTATAAAACACTGACAGCGAACCTATATACTTACCTCCCTAACTAGCGTCACCTGTGTCACTAATACAGCGATCAGAAAAACGATCGCTTAGCGACACTGGTGATTCGGGGTAATCAAGGGGTTAACTTTTATTAGAGGGGGTTAGGGGGGGTACCCTGGACCTAAGGGGGGGTACCCTAGACCTAAAGGGGGCTAACCTAACTGCCCTAACACTTGTAACTGACACAAACTGACACCAATGCAAAAAAAAAAAAATGCTATTGGTGTCAGAGTGACAGGGGGTACAGGGGGGTGATCAGGGGGTGATCAGGGGGTGATGGGGGTGACAAGTGTGCCTGGCGTGTTCTACTGTTAGTGTAGTGTTGTGCAGACTTACTTGATGTCTTCTCTCCTCGGCGCGGCGACGAAAAGACCGGCTCGAGGAGAGATGACATCACTTCCTTTCCCTCTGTTTACATTACAGAGGGAAAGGAAGCATTCTCATTCGCCGGGAGCGATTGGGAGGGGGTGGCCAACAATGGATGGCCACCCCCTCACCTCTCATCGCCTGGGAAGAAATGGCGACCGCCTCGGGCACCGGGGGGGACCGATCGGACCCCCCACCTGCGGAAGGCAAATCACGTACATGTACGTGATTTTGCCTATCCGTGCCACCTTGCTGACGTACATCGGCGTGAGGCGGTCGTCAAGTGGTTAAAAAAATCTCTTGTTTATCAGCTCAAAGTGCTGATGGTGCCAAAACATCCAACTTACCAAAAAATATTGTAAATTACATCAGTGCTTAAAGCTTGTAGCAAAACACACTTGTTATCTATATTACTTTCATCTTGACACCCCGGCTCCAGATTAGAAAACTTTGGAATGTGTGTAGTAAAATAAGCAGCATGTTCTTTAGTTATCCAGTTTTTCACAATAAGAAACTAACTCTATAAAAGATCAAAATTAAAAAATTGGGGAATCCACCATGTAATGAATCCAAAAGGCTTAATTAATAAATCATTAGAGGACTACATTTTACAGAGTTCACATATCTCTATGCTTTTCTATTTTTAGTAAAACCTTATATTATATATAATAATATGGCAATCATATTAATAACTTGATGCTATGGTAAATTTAATGCTAAAATGCATTATTGTGAGGTTAGCATTCATTGTTCACAAAACACCAGTGACATTTAGACAGTGATCACATTCCTTCTGTCACCAAAAAGTTAGAATGCTAGAAATATTTATAGAAAAATTGGGGGTGTTCAATTTACAAAAAAAAATGACAATAAAATGAGTGAAAACTACAATACATGTTTGGCAGTTTTATTGTAATTGGCCAAACTTTGGAATACAATAAGTTACATAGCCTTTCGTGAATAAAAAAACAATGTAAGGACAGTGAACCTGGCAATGCAGATGAGTTTTGGAGAAGTTGGAATTCAATAATATGAAGTGAAAGTTTTAAAGACTAAATTCACTTTTTTGTGAAAAATAATAATTGCACGTATTTTTGCTGAAAAAATGTTTATTTATTATTTTTCCCTGCAGGAGCCTGCTAAATATTGCACCCGTGATCAAGTATATCGTGGCTGCAATGTTGGGCTCCTCCACATTCTGTCACCAGCTTTCTTGCTTGTAACTCTGTATAGGCTTTCAGTTTGCAAGCTGGAGGAAGATCCAATGGACTATAAATGCGTTGATCAACACCCTCACAGTCCATTAAAATGACTGCAGTGACAGACAGGACTTGTAAGTTCTTCATTCACCAAACTAAGAAAGGTTTGCGACTTGGTGGACAGAGCCCTGCACAGCCTCACTAATTTTAAAATGTGACAGTGACTGTGAGGGAGAGGAATCACCGTCAGCTGTCACTAGACATGTGCACACTGAATTATTTTGTTTCAGAATTTCGGTTTCGGCCCAAAAATACATTTATTTAGTTACTCCCGAAATTAGTTTTTATTTATTTTGTTTCATTAAAAAATGCATTAGTATGAAAATCCGAATTAATCAAGGATGAATCTGTTAATTGAAGGCTTATGGTATCTGTTGGATGTTCTAAGAAGATTTGACTAAGCAGCTAAACTGTACAACGCCACAATCGCACATTTCCGGTCGAATGCTCCACTCACAAGCTATATTAGAATTCTAATGTTGTTTGACTAGTAATAATTATAATTACTTATTACTATTACTAGTCAAACAACATTAGAATTCTTCTATAGCCTATGGGCGGAGCATTTGCCCGTAAATGTCAGTTTTTAGCTGCTTTGTCAAATCTTCATGTCGAACTGTATTATTCATGTTTATGGTGGCAGAAATGTCAGCAGTACCTAAGGAAGAGCTAGTAGTAGAGACCTTGCCACTTTTTTTAGCAAGGCGTCCACCACAATTGCGACTACGACCACAATCTCTACCTACCGTCACTTTTCCGTTAGAACGGTGCATTGCTGTATTTAATTCTAACAGAAAATGGACTGGTGATAGTGATCAGACCTGCAAGCAGGTAACAATGTAAAATCAAATGAAAAATAGATCACAAGAAATAGAACAAAAGCAACAAATATACCAGAATTGGCAAAACTACCTGCACACAGGTAACAAATTAGGATATATAGAATCTTTATAGAATCTATAATAAATAATAAATCCCCCCCAAAACACAGACAGCCTCTAACAACACTACTATCAGTATCAAATTCAACACTAAAACAATAGCAGATTAAAAGCAGATGAAATGAAAAAGCAAAGTTGAACTATAGCTTGCTTCACTATATGTTATGCTGCTGTGCTTACTGTTTAATAATTCAGGTTCTCTGTTAACAAACAAACGGACCAGCTAAGATTGACTGTATGAAATTATTCAATGTGTGTCTCTCTCTGCTAGCAATCGTAAGTGAAAGTAAGTTGGATGTACGTGTGTATTTAGTTCTAGCCATTTTTCTGCTCCTCCTCTTTGGTTACAATCAGCCAAGAACATTCATCATCATTTTACTTCCCCCACCCTTTCCAGCAGCGACCACTAACAGCCTTTTTACTATTGTCTCTATAATGTCGAATCTTTTCTCTCTATGTCGAAAAATCTTGGACTATTAGAGTTAGGTTAGGCACATTCTACCGCAGGTTTGATAGACACAGATCGCTATTGTCACTGTCATGTCGAATCTTCTATCTATATCAAACTGTTGTCACAACGATATGAAAATATAATGTATACAAAAATAAAGCATTTTTTTATTTTGGTTCTTTTGGATTTCGGATTTTGCACGTTTGGTATCGTCTTCTTAAAATGAACACAAAAATCCCCGAAATTTGGACAAAAATGCATTCGGACGATAACGAATGCACATGTCTAGCTGTCACACAGAGTGGGGGTTAGGGAGATAATGGGGTGCTGCTTTAACATGTTACACCCTAAATATGGGTGTAATGTGACATGTTCCAAAGGTGAACCTACCTTTTAACCACCTCCCACCAGACCTATTATAATAATACAGCCAGGCAGAAGCACTGCTATCCTGGGTGGATGTCATGGAACGTCCCTCCAGTCATGTGCCTTGTGTATGCCCTAGAGAACACACAGCGGCATGATCTGTGACCCACTGTGTTTACTGGACACAGCAGAACACAGATTAATGCACCTGGCTGCTGTGCATGGCCCTGCATGGCACAGGGATCATATGTCAATTGTAAACAATGGCTCTCATTCATAGTCATTGTGTACTATTGTGATGATCTCTGTGATTGGTCACAGTGATCACATGGTACAGGGTCAATCACAGCTATCACAATAGTACACAATGAAACATGAATGGATGCCATTCACAAAGTAAAAATGATTGCTTATACAGTGAGCATCACCGTAATAAGCAATCATAGCGTAAAACAAAAATCATGATCACCTCCTCAGAGCAATAAAGTGTCATTGTGGTGACACTACAATGCTCTGGTGATAGTATGTAAAAAAATTGTTAAAAAAATATATATTTTTTTTTTACATACTGTCACCAGTCAGTGTCCCTGATCACTGCCACACCAGCCATATGATGACACTGGTGACAGTATGTTAAAAAAAGAATATGAAAAAAAATGTCTTCATTTTCCAAAAAACTGTGAAAAAAATGACAGCTTCAAAAAAGTCACCATGCCTCTTACTAAATACCTTAGGGTGTCTATTTTCGAAAAAGGGGTCCTTTTGGGGTATTTATACTGTCCTTACATTTTAGGACCTCAAGAAATTAGAGGCTGTCAGTAAATCAGGATCAAGTAATCTTGAAATATATGTACAATAGATTATAGACTTTCACACAGAGTAAATAATATACACTGATTTGTTTTTGTTTTGTTTTTTACCAAAGATTATTTATTTGGAAAATTTTATAACAGAAACTAAGTGGTTTATTTTTTTTTCTTCAAAAAAGTGGTGATTAAATACCATTAAAAGAAAGCGCTATCTGTCTAAAAAAAAATGATAACAGTTTAATTTGGGTACAGTGTTGCATGACTGAATAATTGTCATTCAAAGTGTGACAGTGCTGGGAGCTGAAAATTGGCATGGGCAGGAAGAGGGTGAAAGTTCTTGGTATTGAAGTAGTTAAGAACAAAAATGTACAAAGCTAAAGTACTGTGTTCCATTGCAAGTCTTTTGCTTCGGGTCATAGCTATTTTGAGAATTTAGGAGATATGGAGATTTCACTGGCATGTTTGCTGTGACTTACAGTATCTTCTAATAGCTACATTTTTTTTGCACAAGTACAATACTGAGTTGATTGACATAGATTCATTCAAGGGGCAGGCTCTCTGGTCACGTACCCCAGTATTTCCACATAGTGGAACACACACTGGCTCTAGAAGATCACGGAGCAGCACCGGTTATACTGATATTGTTGGCAGGTCATTCCTAGTCCCAGGATACGCCACTTTTACATGTGGATATCTGAATCTTATACGTATGTGATTTTAATAAAATGGTATAATTCTGGGGGCGTGGCTTGGCACGCGGCTTAGATGGAAGCACTGTAGAGGAGCTCCGCTCAATCACACAGCCTTTCAGCCTGATACCCGTCCTCAGAGCCGTCAATGCCGGGCAGAAAGCTGTATAGCACTCCCCAGACTCGTCCCCGACGTGGACAGCCGCCATCCGCTGCTCGAGATATCGCAGATTTGTTTAAATTACAGTCATCAGCGGGCAGCAGCAAGGCCGGTCTCAAGATGGCGCCGACCCAGCGCAGTACACAACACGAGGAGGATTTCAGTGGCGACTCGGAGTCAGCACAAGAGGACACAGGTAGGGGGAAAACTAGATCAAACAAACCCCTGACTTGTCCTGCTTTACAGCGGATATAAAATCCGCATTCTCTGCAGCAATTACAGACCTAAAAACTAATCTAGTAGTCCTCACAGAAAAAATAGCAGCAACAGAGCATGCAGGGAGGCAAAAAGATAAAGAACTCCACAGACTGGATAAGGTTACAGTCTCCCATGCACAACATTTTATTGATATGAACAGGCATCTGGAGGACCTCGATAATCGCGAAAGGAGGAACAACATTAGAGTCAGAGGGGTCCCAGAATCAGTTGAAAGCGATCAGATTACCCCTGCCCTCCAGAGAATGTTTAACAGTTTACTAGAGTGCCCAGAAGATGCAGTAATTGAATTTGTAAGGGCACACAGAGCTCTTAGACCTAAGGGTCCAGAAACGGCACCCCCGAGAGATATAATTTGCTGTCTGCAGAATTTCCAACTAAAAGAGGACATAATGCGTAAGGCTAGACGAAATGACAGAATTATTTTCAATGGTGAAACCATAATGCTGTTTCAAGATTTGTCACAAATCTGCAGAAAAATCGCAGGGCCCTGCGACCTCTACTTGAAAAACTCAGGGACAGAGATCTTAAATACACGTGGCGTTTTCCTTTTGCACTTATTGTTACCGCAAACGGACACCAACATATTCTACGCACTCCATCGGATCTTCCGGATTTTTGTGAAGGCCTGGGACTAGATCCAGTAGAACTACCTGACTGGTATGCTGACTTTACCCTACCCCCACATGATAGGAGTCCAATTCATTCTCCATTTTCCACGCCAGAAAAGAGACTTTCCAAGAAGATGAAGCATGGAAAGTCTGGAGGATCCAAAGCTGGCACACCAAATCAGAGATTTGTCCGGGATCGGGAGCAAGCAGAAGGATAAAATTCAGCGAACCCCACCGTATCACCAGTATGTTCTGGAACATTATTCTCCATGTGTGACCAAGAGAATCGTGGGTATTATGAACTCTCTCTCAAGCCATGATATGATCTAAGTCAGACTCTAGTTATTGAATACTGATAGCTATCTATTACAGAGGTCGAGGTCACTGATCGCAATTACATATCCTGATCTAGCTCGGAATGTAATTATATTCCCTACATTGACTTTGTTAATAAATATACATCCTACTTGGAATAGTTAACTAAGGTAGAACCATGAGAGAGAATACTGGCGACCGCTGGATTCATATGTTTAGTTTGAGCTATGGGCCTACTGTCTATTAAGTTAAATTTTACTTTTCAATAATATTAGTTATGCTTATGCGATTAGATAGGAGACTCCGTCCCGATTGCGGAGGTCCCTAGTGTAATTGAAGTTCATTACTTATATATTTCTGTCGGGAGGGGGGACCAGCTGTACACATGGAGAGCTATGGGGGTCGGAGGGGATGTGGACAGAGAGGATGATTTGGAGTGACTGAGTTTTACACTTTTTAGGAGGTGGACGTCTGGGTTGCCCACAGATTAGGTGGGTGGCGGAGACGTCGATCAAACGGGTAGATTAATTTAAGAATATAGTATAAGCTTATATATAGGCTGTGTGAGTTGATATTTTTGGAGGTACAAATAGTTGTTGGTTCTTAGTACATTTAACTGATTACTCTCTGAGTAGCCGCCTCCTACTTTCCCCACAAAGTGAACAGAATCTCGGGAAGGTTTCCAGATTCTGGTTCCACTACCGAAGTCTAGATAGGGCTCTATCTAGAGATAAAACATATTTCTCCATATTTTTTTTCTTTCTTCTCTCTTCCTTTACCTTTTAAGTTATACTTAACTACATTGTTAGTCTACGACAAGAAGTCTAATTAGCATTTCAGTTTTCATTTCAGACATTCTCGGACTGGATCACTCCTGAGTCTTCATCATGGCATACACTTCACTGGGATGTCGACCAACAGTGATATCTCACAACGTCAAAGGGTTAAATATACCAGAAAAGTGCACTACCCTACTCAGGGAAATGAAGCGAGGTAAGCCACATTTTGTGTTGTTGCAAGAAACACACTTTAAGACACACCAGATACCCAGACTCACCGACTCAACTTTCACAAGAGTATTTCATGTTACTAATGATTGTGCCAAATCAAAGGGAGTCTTTATATTAGTGAGCAAGGACGCTCCCTTTGAGTTGACGGAACAAATGATTGACCCAGAAGGCAGATTTCTGTTTCTAAAAGGGAAATATGAAGGTACTCCTATTACTATAGCAAATGTCTACTTCCCAAACAAGGCACATTTAACTTTTTGTAAAAAAGTGGTTCACCAGCTCCAGGGGTTCACTTCCGGCTGCTTAATATTGGGAGGAGACTTCAACATCCCTCTGAATCCATTGACAGACACCTCGAATGGTGTTACTAGCATCAGATATAGGATACTTAAAAGTATTAAAACACTCTTACATTCCCTTCAACTAGTGGACTCTTGGAGATTTCTCAACCCGGATGGGCGAGATTTCACCTTCTACTCGAATCCACACAAGAAATATTCCCGGCTGGATTATCTCTTTATCACACAATCTGATCTTCCTGTCCTTACAGAGGCCCATATAGGGGTACAATCCATTTCGAATCATGCCCCCATAGCTTTGTCCTTAGACCTAATTAATTCATCGCCAAAACCTCAGATGTGAAGACTAAACTCTTCCATACTGTCTGATCCAACTCTTCTGCCCAAATTGACTGATACTCTCAAAGACTATTTCATTCACAACAACACCCCAGAGACTGATCCTCTCATAATCTGGGAGGCCCACAAATGCACAGTAAGGGGCGAATTGAAAAAAATGGGTTCTCAACGTAAAAAAAAAAGAGAAAAAGAAATTAAAACATTATATGAGCGTATACATAATCTTGAATCTTTACATAAACAATCCCTATCAGTCAATTCCGCCACAGAGTTGTTAGCCACTAGGAAAGAACTGCAGCTAATTCTTGATAACAGGACTAAACGCTTCCTGTTTTTCAAAAGAAGAATATATTATGAGTCAGGTAATAAGACAGGGAGAGCTTTAGCCAGAGCTCTACGAGATCATAAGTATGGCAACACCATTACGGGCATTAAACGAAAACAAGGCACATTAGATGTTACCACAGAGGCAATAGCAAAACACTTTCACTCATTCTATACCGATCTCTACAACCTTCCACGACAACACAGACAACCAGACATGATAGGAGACAGAACTCAGATCATACAAGATTTCCTAAATAAAAGTGGACTACTCTCACTTGATGAAATAGACGCTAATGCACTCGAACGCCCGATAGATGTAATAGAAACTAGAAATGCTATCAAACACCTGAAACTGGGCTAGAGCCCGGGACCAGATGGTTTCACAGCTATTTATTATAAAACTTTCATAGACTTATTGACAGACCCATTGGTGAGGGCATTGAACTCCTTGTCCAAACCCAGAGAAGTGACTCCAGACTTGCTCTCTGCCTTCATAACGGTAGTACCGAAACCTGGTAAGGATCCCTCGGAGTGTGCAACCTATCGCCCCATCTCATTACTTAATCTGGATATAAAGATATTTGCAAAGATACTCGCCGACAGATTAAGACCCCCACCTACAACAGCTGATCGGACCAGAACAGGTAGGCTTTATGCCAGGTCGCGAGGCTAAAGATAATGTAATCAAGTCATTGCTCCTAATTCACTCAGCTAGATCTCATGGCACGGAAGGCCTTCTCCTGTCAACAGACGCGGAGAAGGCCTTTGATCGTGTGGCATGGGACGTGTGGAAATGTCGGTCTGGGCTCTAAGATGTTGGCGTGGATCTCAGCTCTGTATCAAAATCCAACAGCAAAGCTAAAAATAAATGGCACACTTTCCGAGAAGGTCCATATTACTAATGGGATGAGGCAGGGTTGTCCTCTTTCACCCCTCCTATTTATATTGTCATTGGAGCCTTTTATCAGAACGATCAATGCTGACCCTTCTATAACTGGCTTCCGGGTATTGGACAGGGAGTTCAAGATAGCTGCCTATGCGGACGACTTATTATTCTTTCTAACCAATCCCCATGTCACCATTCCCAACCTATCTAGAATGTTCACACATTATGGATATATCTCCAACCTAAAGATAAATTACTCTAAATCGGAGGCCATGAACGTGACTCTACCGGAACACACGTTAAGGTCCACAGTAGAGAATTCTCCCTTTAAGTGGGACTCTAAGTCCTTGAAATACTTAGGTATTAAATTGACACCTAAAATTGAGTCAATTTACGAATATAATTTTCCTCCATTAATTAAAAACATTGAAAGGGATTTAGCCAAATGGCATGCCGGAACCTTCTCCTGGTTTGGCCGAGCAGCCATTGTTAAAATGACTGTCCTACCTAGGCTTTTATACTTCATGCGTACTTTACCAATTAAACTACCAAGTAGTATGTTTGCAAGTCTACGCTCTATGCTCCTGAGATTCATTTGGTCACATAAAAAACCAAGAATTAAATACACAACTCTAACAAGACTAAAAGAGCATGGAGGGATAGGTCTGCCCAACTTTAGAGACTATTGCTTATCTCCCCATCTCGCGAGAATCATCGATTGGAATTGCCACCAAAAATCTAAAGATTGGGTTAATTTAGAAAGGGATCTTAACTCTATCCGGCTGCAATTTGCGCCTTGGATACCTTGGTCAGCATATCCGATTGACTTAAAACAACACCCCCTAACAGGAACCACTCTAAAATTGTTCCATGAACTAAATAGAGAAAAAATGACCTCTTCTATACCGGGACCGCTTACCCCACTAGTAGATAACCCTGATTTTATCCCAGGGATGAGGAACCCTCAACTCAGGTCACAAAGTCACAATAAACCACTTTTAGCCAGAGACTGCTACAAAAACGGTGGAATTAAAGACTTTTCCACCCTTAAAGATGATAACAACTTACCTCAGATGCCATTTTGGGCATATCTTCAAATCCGAAGTTATCTTTACAACAGAGGCAGACTAGGAAATTTCTCCAGGCCTCTGACGGAACTTGAGTCGGTGTGTCTCTCTAGAGAGAAGGTTGACAGAACAACCTCGCTAGCTTACGCCTGGTTACAAGAAGATAAATGACCAACAGATGACAGACTCAGGAGGAGATGGTCCGAGATAATACAGGTAAATATCTCTTCCAAACAATGGAAGAATGCATGTATCTTATCACATAAGTGTTCAATTAGCACTAAAATGCAGGAAACAGCATACAAGTTAATGACTCATTGGTACTTAACTCCAGTGAAGCTGAGTAAGTGGAACCCTCAGATATCGAATTTGTGCTGAAGATGCATGTCAGACACGGGCTCCTTATTCCATATTTGGTGGTAGTGTCCCCTAATTACTCTTTTTTGGGACAAGGTAAAAGAGCTAATTTCAGTAATTACAGCAACCACCTTAACACTTGACGCGGCTTGTTGCCTGTTACACATCTCAACTTGGCCACTAAAGAAATACAAACATTCTCTTACAAAACATTTATTAAATGCTGCAAAATCGCTTATTCCGATTCACTGGAACTCCACTAAGATCCCTTCGATTGTAGAATGGATCCACAAAGTGGTAGAAATTTATGAAATGGAAGACACGTTAGCACAGTCCAATGAACAGGTAGAAAGATTTCATAAAACATGGCAACCATGGACGATTTTTAAATACTCGTCAGCCTTTAATGAGTATACAGCTGGAAACAATACCGAGACTGATATTGTATGAATAATTAATTAACGGTTAGGAACCCTGATTGGTCAAGAAAGGAGTATATAAGTAGACGAGTACTATTCCCTATGCTTGAAATTTTTTTTTTTTTTTTTTTTTCTCTCCTTCAGTTTTCCTTCTTCTCCTTATGATTTTTTCTATACTGCTAAGAGAGTACAAAAGTCAGGTAACTATATTATCACACAACAGTTCAAGGAATCTAGAATAAACAGTTGGAGACATGCAAACTATAGAGAATTAAAAAGTAATGACCCAACAGAGATGTCTAGTATATGCAGACCCATCTTTGAGTGAATACAAAGTTGAATATTTACATGTTCCTTAGTTACAAGAAGCTTATTTAAATAAGAATAATTTGATGTGATTTTTGAAAACCTGAATTGTAATGAAGCATTTTATTTTTCAATAAAAAACTTGTTATGTAAAAAAAAATGGTATAATTCTATGTCGATTCCTGTCATTCCATTTTCTCTATGAATTGGACACACCAAGGGGGTTTACCAGAGAACCATCAGTATACTCAAGCCCAGTAGACCCACCTCTATATATGCCCAGGGGGCCCATACCTGTTGGTAAGTGAGCACCCCGCTCCACTCTTGTGGAGTGGAGTGCTGCATACACACAAAGCACAGTTGTTTCATTTATGAACGTTTATATATGCATCCAGAGATTGAGAATCATCTTCAGAGCACAATTGCACTTTATTACTGTGTACACTATTTCACTGGGAATCATTTGTATCATAGAGTATGAATTATGCATTTATAAATGTATTATTTTTTCTTTAGAATATTATTGAGTAATTGTAGGCTTTATTGCACTTTAACATTGGATTCACATATGATACTTTTATAGGGTAGTGCAGCAATATTTTTCCAAAATAGATTCATTTAGCATTAATAAATAAAATAATAAAGTGATATGTTTGCGTATCTATCCAAATATCTTATAAAACCCAGTTTTTTTTCTCTGCACACATTTCAAACTGAACATAGTTGTACTTTATTCACATTTGTTTCAAGGAGATGTTTGCCTTTTGGTTGTCAGTAATTGCATTTATCTAGAAACAGTATTATCAAGTGAAAAAAAGAATGAGAGCATTTCTTCCAAGTTATCATTTTAAATTCACTGCTTGTATCTGATCCTTTTTGTTTTCTTGACTAGGACCTTATCTTGAATAGGTTTAATGTCAGAAATTGAGTTACTAAATCTGAAAGAATATTTTTTGTTCACGTTTTATTTTAATGATACAATACAGTAAATGAAACATTAAAATATCTTAAAAACATATTTCAAATACAATATCAGGCTCAGACAGACACACACACACAATTTGTAGAAAAATGAAAAGTTTTTTTAATGATGTATTTATTTCTACTTAAATCCTGTATTACTGCCTTCTCAAATAGTATATGAACCTGCTATTTTTGTAGCATTGTTAACCTATCAACATTTTGAGACATTAAAGTATATCTAAAACAGCGACTTTTTTTACATGTTGGGTAGACTGGGAGAAGGTTAAACCCACCGTCAGTTTTTTTTTTTTTTTTTTTTAGCCACAAGATTTCCCTTTACTTCCTGCCCTGTAGACTCAACAAAAAGTAAGAGAATATCTTTCCAATTGTGTCAACTCAAAACCTTGTCTTTATTCTTATTTATTCTTATCCACAGAGTATAAACTGTGCATGCATACCAGGGGCGGATTGACCACTCGGGCACTGACCAAGGTCCCCATGCCACTTGGGGAGCCAGCCTCAGTAAAAGCAGGGACAGATTGTAAAAATCAGTGTTTTTTTACATCTGTCCCTGAAATGTCTGACACCGACATCATTTTGATGTAAAATTTCGGAGGCTATAGCTGCTCCGCCCCTCCACTACCTCCTCAGCCAACACAGTGTACATGCCCCCTTCTCCCACGTGACTTCTTTGAATACAGAGCAGAATATGCCAACAGCTGGAGGAGAGGGAGGCGGGGACACAGCTGCAGTGTGGGATGGACTTCAGGCTGATGCAAGGTAAGCTGACTAACTTGGCTGAGTTAAATGTCATTTTATCAGTGCTTTCTCTGGTGAGCAGAAGGGGGAGGCTGTGTTTCCTTTAGCAGAGCTCTTGTCTCTGAGGCTGTTAGATCATTTTTCTGTGTGTGAGAAGTGCACTTCTCCTGGGGGAAGGATGTTCTGAACTTCTCCCCCAATCTCTGCTACATCTCCTTACTGATTACCTACCCACCACTACACAGACACCTCATCCTCCTCTCCTGTATTACCACTGAATGTGTCTGTGAGCTGCTGGGGCACTACAAGTCCCAGCATGCCAGGAGATGGGGGCAGCAGCAGTGAGTTTGGCTGATTTCTAGATAAAAAGTGCTGGTGTGTGTATACTGTGTGTGTATGTATATGCTTAATGTGTGTGTGCATGTAGTTTGTGTGTATACTGTCTGTGTGTATACTGTTTCTGTATACTGTGCGTGTGTCTGTGTGTATACTGTGCATGTGTCTGTGTGTATACTGTGTCTGTATACTGTGTGTGTCTGTGTGTATACTGTGCCTGTATACTGTGTGTGTGTCTGTGTGTATACTGTGTCTGTATACTGTGTGTGTGTGTCTGTATACTGTGTCTGTAAACTGTGCGTGTCTGTGTATATATTGTGTGTATACTGTGTCTGTATACTGTGTGTGTGTCTATATGTATATTGTGCCTGTATACAGTGTGTGTGTCCATGTCTGTATATTCTGTCTGTATACTGTGCGTGTGTCTGTGTGTATACTGTGTCTGTATACTGTGTGTGTCTGTGCATATATTGTGTATGTATACTGTGTCTGTATACTCTGTGTGTATACTGTGTGTGTATACTGTGTGTGTGTGTATACTGTGTCTGTATACTGTGTGTGTGTTTCTGTATACTGTGCCTGTAGCTGTGTGTATATTGTGCATGTGTCTGTGTGTATACTGTGTCTGTATACTGTGTATGTGTCTGTGTGTATACTGTGTCTGTATACTGCGTGTGTCTGTGTGTATACTGTGTCTGTATTCTGTGTGTGTGTCTGTGTGTATATTGTGTCTGTATAATGTGTGTGTGGCTGTGTGTGTGTCTGTGTGTATACTGTGTCTGTATACTATGTGTGTGTGTCTGTGTGTATATTGTGTCTGTATTCTGTGTGTGTGTCTGTGTCTGTATACTGTGTGTGTGTCTGTGTGTATACTATGTGTGTGTGTCTGTATACTGTGTCTGTATACTGTGTGTATAACTGTGTGAATACTGTGTGTGTGTCTGTATACTGTGTGTGTGTCCGTGTTTGTATATTGTGTGTGTGTGTGTGTGTGTACTGTGTATACTGTGTGTGTGTTTGTGTCTGTATGCTGTGTCTGTGTGTATACTGTGTGTGTGTCTGTGTCTGTATACTGCATCTGTATACTGTGTGTATTCTGTGTGTGTGTCTGTGTGTATACAGTGTCTGTATACTGTGTGCGTGTCTGTGTGTATAATGTGTCTGTATACTGTGTGTGTGTGTCTGTGTGTATACTGTGTGTGTATACTGTATGATCCATGTGTGCCCACTGCCACTCAACAGAAATCACTCTAACAATCCCGTGCCCATGAAAAATGCACTTGTAGCCACTTGGAGCCATCTGATTGGTGAACTGCTCAGCTCGGCCTCGGATCCGGCAGCAGGTCTGGGTACACACCTGTGCAGTGACATCATGGCACATATCAAGAATGGCTTTTATTCACATGCCTTAATGCCCAATCTGTGGCCAACCACTGCAGTTCACTATTCAGCTGGCTCCACAACTCACTTGCACAGTTCAGAGGCTACAATAAGTGGATTGTTTTTTAAAGCCTTTTCCCGCCAGCTGCCTACCACACCAAGCACTAAGGTGCAAAGGTGTGTGTAAAGGGACACTGATAAAAGGTGACACTCCGGGGGCTCTGCCGTAAGGTACTACTCTGGGGGCTCTGCCGTACGGTACTACTCTGGAGGTTCTGCTATAGGGTGCCACTGTGGGGGCTCTGTCGTAAGGGGAGATTCTGATGTAAGGGGTGACTGACTCTGCGGACTGTGATGTATAAGGAGAATGTTGGGGCTTTGGTGTAAGGGAGGACTCTGATGTGAGCGTGACGCTCATCCCGACTGCTGTACTCTATATGTTGTTTTGTTTGTTACTTACTCCTGATCCACATATACTGTACATTATACTGTACATAGACCTGACCAAGGTGTTGTCTCAACAGTTGCTGGTTTTTATTAAAGGGATTGTAAAGTCTTGTTTTTTTATTTATTTTTAAATAACAAGCATGTCATACTTACCTCCTCCGTCCAGATCCTCCTCTTCTCGAGTCCCTCTTCATTGCTCCTGGCCCCTCCCTCCTATTGAGTGCCCCCACAGCATGCAGCTTGCTGGGGGGCCCCAAAATCTCCTATTGCCTGGGGGCCCCAGGAGTTGTCAAGCCGTCTCCATCCTCCTCATCTTCTCTCACCCAGGCTCAAGGTACTTTGTCTGGCAAAGCAGCTCCCAACATGGCCTCCAGAGGAGTCCCCTGAACTGTTTGACCACAGTGTTGAGTACATACTCCAGGAGGATGGCCAGCATTTTGAAGGCTCCGATGATGGTACCCAGCTAGAGGAAGGCAGTAACGTGAGCCCAGAGAGAGGGGATGCCCAAGAAGGACAGCAATCTGGCAGTTATGTTCCCCCAGCTGCAGCATACTGCCAGCATTGCTCCAGTGATGAGGAGGGAGGAGATGATGAGGTCACTGACTCCACGTGGGTGCCTGATAGGAGAGAGGAGGAGGAGGAGGATGCACATCTCCAGGGGCCAGCTTAAGGGCAGCACACCGACTGCTGTCTCTGCGCGTTATTCCTTAAGTTCTTTGGTGTGGGCCTTTTTTGAAACGAGTGCATCAGATCCCACCACTGCTATTTGCAACATATGTCTCAAGCGTATCTCGCTTGGCCAAAATATCACCCACTTGAGCACCACATGCTTGACCAGACATATGTCGACCTGCCATGCAGTTCGTTGGCAAGCGTACCTAAAAGACCCACACTAAAGAACAAAGCGTACCTCTCCTTGTTCCTCATCATCTGGGATCTCCAACCCCACTATACCTTCAGTCCTCTATGAAACCTGCACTGAGAGGGATGAAGGTGTAGAATTAGGTGTGTCAAAGCCAAGTACTTGCGGGCAATCTGCTATCGGTACACCAACGTCAGATTGTACCAGGCAAATTTCCCTGCCCCAGCTGCTGCACCGCCGAAAGAAGTTCGCTCCCAGCCATCCACATGCCCAGCAGTTGAATGCTAGCTTGGCTAAATTGCTAGAACTTCAACTGCTGCGTTTTCAGTTGGTAGACTCTACCCCCTTCCGTGAGTTTGTGGAATGTGCAGTTCCTCAGTGGCAGGTTCCCAAACGCCACTTTTTCTTATGGAAGGCGATTCTGGCTCTCTACCGGCATGTGGAAGGTAATGTTTTGACCTCGCTGGACAGGGCGATCAGCGGTAAGGTGCATATAACTGCTGACTCATGATCCAGCAGGTATGGACAGGGACGTTACCGATCTTTCACCGCGCACTGGGTGACTCTTCTGGCAGCTGGGAAGGATGCAGGACAGGGTGCAGTAGTGTTGGAGGTTGTTCCGCCCCCACGCCTCCAAAATTCTACTAGTGGTGATTCTGCCACACCTCTCTCCTCCATCCCCTCCTCTTCTTCTTGCTCCATGGCCTCTTCTTGTTCTGATTTGTCCTTGGAACCATCGGTGCTCCGTAGGCGTTCAAGGGCTACGCAAGCACGCAGGCCAAAAGATGCCATGTAGTGCTTGAGCTGGTGTGCTTGGGGGACAGGAGCCACACTGGGTTACATATTCTGTCAGCTCTGCAAGGGCAGGTTCAGAGGTGGTTGATGCCACACCAGCTTAAGGCAGGTATGCTGGTTTGCGACAATGGCACCAACCTCCTCTCTGCCCTCCGACAGGGACAACTGACTCATGTGCCCTGTTTGGCTCATGTCCTTAACTTGGTGGCGCAGCGGTTCTTGGGCAGGTACCCGGGCTTACAGGATGTCCTGAGGCAGGCCAGGAAAGTCTGTGTGCATTTCCGCAGGTCATATAATGCCAGTGCTTGGCAGGCTGACCTCCAAAAGAAATTTTACCTGCCCAAGAACTGCCTACTCTGTGACATTCCCACCTAGTGGAACTCAACGTTGGCTATGCTGCAGCAGCTGCACACGTAGCAGAGGACCATCAATGAGTACCTATGCAACTATGCATAGGACAGGGTCAGGGGACCTTGTTTTTTCATTCATTCAACAGGGGCATGCAATTACAATTTTTGATGCAATACTTTGCAGCAGGGCTCATTCCTGTGCTCCAACTATAATATCTGTGAGGGGTTGCAGTGTTGTTTCACCAGCACCAGTGCCCAAGGCCCAATTTTTCAGCTCCTGTTTAACAGGGGCGTATAATTACAATTTTTGATGCAATACTTTGCAGCAGGGCTCATTCCTGCACTTCAACTATAGTATCTGTGAGGGGTTGCAGTGTTGTGGCACCAGTGCCTAAGGCTCAATTTTTCTTCCCCTGTTCAGCAGGGACATGTAATTACAATTCTTGATCTAATATTTCACAGCAGGACCCATTCCTGTGCCCACCAAGAGTAACTGTGAGGGCTTACAGTGTTGTGGCAACACCACCACCACCACCAAAGGCACAATTTGTCTGCCCCTGTTCAACAGGTGCATGTAATTACAATTCTTGATCTAATTTTTCACAGCAGGGCCCGTTCCTGCGCCCACCAAGAGTAACCGTGAGGGCTTACAGTGTGGTGGCAACACCAACACCTAAGGCCCCAATTTCTTCAGAGTATATAGGGCAGGCCCCTACTTTCAAACATCCAACTTACAAACGACTCCTACTTGCAAACAGAAGGAGACAACAGGAAGTGAGATGAAATCTACCCCTAGGAAGGGAAATTCTATCCTGTAAGAGTTAATATGGGAAAAAAGTGTCTCCTCTTCAATGATGCTTTATCACCAATCCTTGTTTCACTAAAACCCCCAAATTTTCAAAAAAACATTTGTTATTGGGACAGAAAGTGAGGTGAAATCTTCTGAAGAGGTGCACAGACAGCAAAACAAATGTTACAGGGGTGATAACCCTTCCCTATATTTTCCAAAAAGCTTAAAAATAGATTTTTTGGCTGGAGCTACACTTTAAAAATGTACCAGTTCAAAATGACAAACAGATTCTACTTAACAACAAACCTACAGTGCCTGTTGTGTTTGCACTGCCTGTATACTGCTGTTCAGAGTATATAGGGCCTGGGGGCCCCACGTCTTTCCTTTTTTTAATTTGGGTGCGGGGTTCCCCTTAATATCCATACAAGACCCAGAGGACCTGGTAATGAACTGGGGGGTGGGGTGTACCCATGCCGTTTGTCTCACTGATTTTCATTCATATTGCCGGGACCCAACATTACATTAAAGCCGCAAGCAGTTTTAAATGCCTTTTATTCCTTTAAAAAATGTCATTTTGTGCAGGGACTGTTCTAAGCATGCGCCACTTTACAGGCATACTATAGACACCCCCCAGGTACGATATTTAAAGGAATATTTCACTTTTTTTCACTTTAAGCATCATTAAAATCACTGCTCCCAAAAAACGTCCGTTTTTAAAACTTTTTTTTGCATTGATACATGTCCCCTTGGGCAGGACCCAGGTCCCCAAACCTTTTTTAGGACAATAACTTGAATATTAGCCTTTAAAATTAGAACTTTTGATTTTGAACGTTCGAGTCCCATAGACTTTAATGGGGTTCTAAAGTTTGCACAAACTTTCGGTCCATTCACAGGTTCTGGTGCGAACCGAACCGGTGGGTGTTCAGCTCATCCCTATTTGTCAGTGATGCAGCAGGTTCTGTAGAAAACTGGGGAGCAAAACCATGGGGTTTAAAATAATCTTCTTCTTTTTTCACTTTGCTGCAAGATAAACACTTTGAATAGAAAGCAATTGTTGTGTTATACTGCAACTATGAGTAAAAGTCAGCAATAGGGATGAGCTTCGAGTTCGAGTGGCTGTTCGCAAGTTCGCCGAACAGCGAACAATTTGGGGTGTTCGCGGCAAATTCGAATGCCGCGGAACACCCTTTAAAAGTCTATGGGAGAAATCAAAAGTGCTAATTTTAAAGGCTTATATGCAAGTTATTGTCATAAAAAGTGTTTGGGGACCCGGGTCCTGCCCCAGGGGACATGGGACTTGGCTAAATTGCTAGAACTTCATCTGCTGCGTTTTCAGTTGGTAGACTCTACCCCCTTCCGTGAGTTTGTGGAATGTGCAGTTCCTCAGTGGCAGGTTCCCAAACGCCACTTTTTCTTATGGAAGGCGATTCTGGCTCTCTACCGGCATGTGGAAGGTAATGTTTTGACCTCGCTGGACAGGGCGATCAGTGGTAAGGTGCATATAACTGCTGACTCATGGTCCAGCAGGTATGGACAGGGACGTTACCGATCTTTCACCGCGCACTGGGTGACTCTTCTGGCAGCTGGGAAGGATGCAGGACAGGGTGCAGTAGTGTTGGAGGTTGTTCCGCCCCCACGCCTCCAAAATTTTACTAGTGGTGATTCTGCCACACCTCTCTCCTCCATCCCCTCCTCTTCTTCTTGCTCCATGGCCTCTTCTTGTTCTGATTTGTCCTCGGAACCATCGGTGCTCCGTAGGCGTTCAAGGGCTACGCAAGCACGCAGGCCAAAAGATGCCATGTAGTGCTTGAGCTGGTGTGCTTGGGGGACAGGAGCCACACTGGGTTACATATTCTGTCAGCTCTGCAAGGGCAGGTTCAGAGGTGGTTGATGCCACACCAGCTTAAGGCAGGTATGCTGGTTTGCGACAATGGCACCAACCTCCTCTCTGCCCTCCAACAGGGACAACTGACTCATGTGCCCTGTTTGGCTCATGTCCTTAACTTGGTGGCGCAGCGGTTCTTGGGCAGGTACCCGGGCTTACAGGATGTCCTGAGGCAGGCCAGGAAAGTCTGTGTGCATTTCCGCAGGTCATATAATGCCAGTGCTTGGCAGGCTGACCTCCAAAAGAAATTTTACCTGCCCAAGAACTGCCTACTCTGTGACATTCCCACCTAGTGGAACTCAACGTTGGCTATGCTGCAGCAGCTGCACACGTAGCAGAGGACCATCAATGAGTACCTATGCAACTATGGTACCAGGACAGGGTCAGGGGACCTTGTTTTTTTTCCCCACACTAGTGGGCTATGATCAGCGATGCATGCACTGTCCTGTAACCATTTGAGGAGGCCACAAGGATGGTGAGCAGTGACAGTGCATGCATCAGTGACACTGTCCCTCTTGTCCACCTGTTGGAGCACACGCTACATGGAATAATGGACAGGGCACTTGAGGCAGAACAGAGGGAGGAAGAGGAGGACTTCCTTAGCTCTCAAGGCCCCCTTTATCCAGACAGTGTTCCTGCTTGCCTGCCAATCACACAGGAAGAGGATGAGGAGGAGGAGGAGGATTGAGTCAGCATGGAGGTGGAGCCTGGCACTCAGCATCAGCAGCAGTCTTTAAGGGATTATTTACAGCCCCAAGAAACCCATGGACTTGTACGTGGCTGGGAGGAGGTGGCTGCGGATCATGTCGTCCTTAGTGACCCAGAGGACTCTGGACCGAATGCCTCAGCAAACCTACGCTGCATGGCCTCCCTGATCCTGCAAAGCCTGCAGAAGGATCCTCGTATTCGTGGTATCAAGGGGAGGGATGATTACTGGCTGGCAACCCTCCTTGATCCATGTTACAAGGGTAAGGTTGCGGACCTTATCTTGCCATTGCAGAGGGAGCAGAGGATGAAACATCTTCAGGAGGCCTTGCAGAAAGGTTTGTGCAACACGTTTCCAGAGCCTGGGGGGTTACAATTTCCTGGTCCTCCTGGACAACGTGTTGCTGAGGCTTCAGTCAGTCACAGAAGGAGCAGTGGAGAAGGTGGTCATCTGACCGATGCGTTCAGATAATTTTTTAGTCCGCAGCCCCAAGGTCTCATCTGTTCCAGCAACCATCGTCAGCATCTGATTCACACGGTGCAGGATTACCTAGGGGCAAGATCAGACTTGGACACCTTTCCCACCGAAAATCCTCTGGGTTACTGGGTCTTGAGGATGGATCACTGGCCAGAGCTTGCACAGTATGCAATTGAGCTACTGGCCTGTCCTGTATCCAGTGTTCTTTCAGAACACACATTCAGTGCTGCTGGAGGCTTTGTAACCGATCACAGAGTGCACCTGTCCACCGAATCGGTTGATTGGCTGATCTTCATAAAAATGAATCAGTCTTGGATCACCAGCTACCAAGCACCTGATGCTGATGTAACTGATTGTTTTTTTTAATGTGAGATCCCCTCAAGACTGCCTATGCTGATGCTGAGTGACTATCCTGTTATGCTGAGTCACAATCCTCTTCTTCCTCAATTTTCATGCTGATAGCTTGTAAGAACATTTTTGGTTCTGGGCACTGCCACCAGTGGCCAAGGCCCATTTTTTCTGCCCCTGTTTAACAGGGGTGTGTAATTACATTTTTTAATGCAATACTTTGCAGCAGAGCTCGTTCCTGCTCTCCAACTATAGTATCTGTGAGGGGTTGCAGTGTTGTGGCACCAGCACCAGTGCCTAAGGCCCAATTTTTCAAGACCTGTTTAACGGGGCGTGTAATTACACTTTTTGATGCAATACTTTGCAGCAGGGCTTGTTCCTGCACTCATCAAGAGAATCTTTGAGGGGTTGCAATGTTGTGGCACCAGTGCCTAAGGCCCAATTTTTCAGCCCCCGTTTAACAGGGGCAGCACAGTGGTGTAGTGGTTAGCACATTCACCTAGCAGCAATAGGGTCGCTGGTTCAAATCCCAATCACGACACCATCTGCCTGGAGTTTGCATGTTCTCCCTGTGCCTGCGTGGGTTTCCTCCGGGTACTCCGGTTTCCTCCCACACTCCAAAGACATACTGGTAGGTTAATTAGATCCTGTCGAAAAATTGGCCAAATATGTGTATGTTGTATGTGTTTGTAAGCATGTCAGGACCCCATGGGGCAAAGGACCGTGCTATACTGCAGATGGACACCGGCAGCAAAAAAGCACCCTGAGGCGATTCAGTTCGCATAGGTAGCGCTATACAAGTCACTCATTCATTCAACAGGGGCATGCAATTACAATTTTTGATGCAATACTTTGCAGCAGGGCTCATTCCTGTGCTCCAACTATAATATCTGTGAGGGGTTGCAGTGTTGTTTCACCAGCACCAGTGCCCAAGGCCCAATTTTTCAGCTCCTGTTTAACAGGGGCGTATAATTACAATTTTTGATGCAATACTTTGCAGCAGGGCTCATTCCTGCACTTCAACTATAGTATCTGTGAGGGGTTGCAGTGTTGTGGCACCAGTGCCTAAGGCTCAATTTTTCTTCCCCTGTTCAGCAGGGACATGTAATTACAATTCTTGATCTAATATTTCACAGCAGGGCCCATTCCTGTGCCCACCAAGAGTAACTGTGAGGGCTTACAGTGTTGTGGCAACACCACCACCACCACCAAAGGCACAATTTGTCTGCCCCTGTTCAACAGGTGCATGTAATTACAATTCTTGATCTAATTTTTCACAGCAGGGCCCGTTCCTGCGCCCACCAAGAGTAACCGTGAGGGCTTACAGTGTGGTGGCAACACCAACACCTAAGGCCCCAATTTCTTCAGAGTATATAGGGCAGGCCCCTACTTTCAAACATCCAACTTACAAACGACTCCTACTTGCAAACAGAAGGAGACAACAGGAAGTGAGATGAAATCTACCCCTAGGAAGGGAAATTCTCTCCTGTAAGAGTTAATATGGGAAAAAAGTGTCTCCTCTTCAATGATGCTTTATCACCAATCCTTGTTTCACTAAAACCCCCAAATTTTCAAAAAAACATTTGTTATTGGGACAGAAAGTGAGGTGAAATCTTCTGAAGAGGTGCACAGACAGCAAAACAAATGTTACAGGGGTGATAACCCTTCCCTATATTTTCCAAAAAGCTTAAAAATAGATTTTTTGGCTGGAGCTACACTTTAAAAATGTACCAGTTCAAAATGACAAACAGATTCTACTTAACAACAAACCTACAGTGCCTGTTGTGTTTGCACTGCCTGTATACTGCTGTTCAGAGTATATAGGGCCTGGGGGCCCCACGTCTTTCCTTTTTTTAATTTGGGTGCGGGGTTCCCCTTAATATCCATACAAGACCCAGAGGACCTGGTAATGAACTGGGGGGTGGGGTGTACCCATGCCGTTTGTCTCACTGATTTTCATTCATATTGCCGGGACCCAACATTACATTAAAGCCGCAAGCAGTTTTAAATGCCTTTTATTCCTTTAAAAAATGTCATTTTGTGCAGGGACTGTTCTAAGCATGCGCCACTTTACAGGCATACTATAGACACCCCCCAGGTACGATATTTAAAGGAATATTTCACTTTTTTTCACTTTAAGCATCATTAAAATCACTGCTCCCAAAAAACGTCCGTTTTTAAAACTTTTTTTTGCATTGATACATGTCCCCTTGGGCAGGACCCAGGTCCCCAAACCTTTTTTAGGACAATAACTTGAATATTAGCCTTTAAAATTAGAACTTTTGATTTTGAACGTTCGAGTCCCATAGACTTTAATTGGGTTCTAAAGTTTGCACAAACTTTCGGTCCATTCACAGGTTCTGGTGCGAACCGAACCGGTGGGTGTTCAGCTCATCCCTATTTGTCAGTGATGCAGCAGGTTCTGTAGAAAACTGGGGAGCAAAACCATGGGGTTTAAAATAATCTTCTTCTTTTTTCACTTTGCTGCAAGATAAACACTTTGAATAGAAAGCAATTGTTGTGTTATACTGCAACTATGAGTAAAAGTCAGCAATAGGGATGAGCTTCGAGTTCGAGTGGCTGTTCGCAAGTTCGCCGAACAGCGAACAATTTGGGGTGTTCGCGGCAAATTCGAATGCCGCGGAACACCCTTTAAAAGTCTATGGGAGAAATCAAAAGTGCTAATTTTAAAGGCTTATATGCAAGTTATTGTCATAAAAAGTGTTTGGGGACCCGGGTCCTGCCCCAGGGGACATGGATCAATGCAAAAAAAGTTTTAAAAACGGCCGTTTTTTCAGGAGCAGTGATTTTAATAATGGTTAAAGTCAAACAATAAAAGTGTAATATCCCTTTAAATTTCATAGCTGGGGAGTGTCTATAGTATACCTGTAAAGGGGCGCATGTTTCCCGTGTTTAGAACAGTCTGACAGCAAAATGACATTTCGAAGGAAAAAACCCATTTAAAACTATTGCAGTTATTGCATTGCCGACAATACACATAGAAGTTCATTGATAAAAACGGCAGGGGAATTCCCCACAGGGGAACCCCGAACCAAAATAAAAAAAAAATGATGTGGGGGCCCCCCTAAATTCCATACCAGGCCCTTCAGGTCTGGTATGGATATTAAGGGGAACCCCGGCCAAAATTTTAAAAAAAAATGACGTGGGGTTCCCCCTAAATTCCATACCAGACCCTTATCCAAGCACGCAACCTGGCAGGCCACAGGAAAAGAGGGGGGGACGAGAGTGCACCCCCCCCTCCTGAACCATACCAGGCCACATGCCCTCAACATTGGGAGGTGCTTTAGGGTAGCCCCCCAAAACACCTTGTCCCCATGTTGATGAGGACAAGGGCCTCATCCCCACAACCCTGGCCGGTGGTTGTTGGGGTCTGCGGGCAGGGGGCTTATCAGAATCTGGAAGCCCCCTTTAACAAGGGGACCCCCAGATCCCGCCCCCCCCCGTGTGAAATGGTAAGGGGGTACTTACCCCTACCATTTCACTAAAAAACTCTCAAAAATGTTAAAAATGACAAGAGACAGTTTTTGACAATTCCTTTATTTAAATGCTTCTTCTTTCTTCTATCTTCCTTCATCTTCTTCTTCTGGTTCTTCTGGCAGTTTGCTATTGAGGGCACTGGTCAAGGGGGAGAAGCCAGGAGCGCCAGCAGGGGACCCAAGAAGAAGAGAGTTGGGGCTTCTCTACCAAAAACCATTGCACAGAGCAGGTAAGTATGACATGTTGGTTATAAAAGAAAAACAAACAAACCTTTAATATCACTTTAAATAGGGTCTGCTTGACCCAAGATGATGGCCAGAGTTACATGGGGTGGCAAGCATGCCAAAGCGACAGAATATCATATCATTCATCCCTTCACAGGCTGCTCTGGACTGGTATTATGGTGACAATTCCGCAGGCAAAGGGACACTTTGCACCTGCTTCATTCGGTTAACAACACACCACAATGCACAGATAATTCTTATCTATATGTTGTGGTGTGCCAAAAGCTTATGTGAACTGCAGTGCATTGGCCTAATATGTTGGGGTAATGCACTTAATTGTGTGCGTTATTGTGCATTGCATTAGCATTTGGGGGAAATTAGTACATTTGTAAAAAAAGCTGATGCAGCAGATGTAGATTTTCATGGTACCATTATGTGTACATGCTTGGGGAATAGAAATATTTTAAGTTTTAAAAATGTTAAACGTACCTTTCAAAAATGTTATTTTAAACATAAAGTGAAAATACAGACATGACTTTAAAAATTCATACATAGTATGTTTCCATTTCTGCATAAATGATTTTATATATCTAAGCTTAGGTATGAAGAAATATTAATACTGAATATAAATGTTATATATAATGACATTGTAGTTTCCAAACATTCTATGCAAAAAATCTGTTTATCATTTTTATTATTGACAATTTTTAATAAAGGCCTTGGGTAATAAAATGAGAGCTGCAAACTGCCTGAAGTGATATTTTTTTCTTCTAATACTGTTCCTTAGTAAAACTCTGCTCATCATTTTAGCAGGAAATGAAAAGGATGCAGTTTAAAATGTGTGCTTATTTTTTCATATCATCCATACTAAATTAAGATTTGGCTTTAATATTTGTAGCATATTGGGTGCAAAACAGATTCAAGTGAGTCAGTGCAAAATGACAGATTCACTGTCATGCTTCAATCAATCTGACATCTCTTTGTTTTGTTACATTGCAAGACTTCCAACACATCAGATGGTGGGAAAAATGGTCATATGGTGTGTAGTTAGTATGAATGTGTTTACCAGAAATCTGAAATTACTTGTCAGTTTTTGGGGTCAAAATTTGGACAGTTATGCATAATAAAGCCTGTTTAAAAGTAGTCATTTTATTTTAGGCCTGTATAACAGAAAATAAAAAAAACAAATTAAATAAATATTCAAAATCATGTCTCCCTTTCCTACAGAAGTAAATTTAAATATGATTATCCTTGCTAGTCTAGTAGAAATGCCGACAGTGTGTGGGCTCCATCTCACGTTTTTCATCAGAATTTCCGACACACAAAGTTTGAGAACTTGCTATAAAATTTTCCGACAACAAAATCCGTTGTTGGAAATTCCAATTGTGTGTACACAAATCCGACGCACAAAGTGCCACGCATGCTCAGAATGAATTAAGAGACGAAAGCTATTGGCTACTGCCCCGTTTATAGTTCTGACGTACGTGTTTTATGTCACCACGTTCAGGACGATCGGATTTTCCGACAACTTTGTGTGACCGTGTGTATGCAAGACATGTTTGAGCCAATATCCGTTGGAAAAAATCCATGGATTTTGTTGTCGGAATGTCCGACCAATGTCCGACTGTCTGTACAGGGCATAACAAATGTACCTTTGTGTTGAATTTCTACAAAAAAAACAGCTGTGCAATTTCTGTGCCCTATGGCTACAGCCTAATAGATGTGTGTGAGATCTCAGACACTTTGCCTCTGACTGCTTTTTTAAAAATGTTATTCAGATTGAGATTCAGTTATGCCATTACTGTGCATCTCATTATTCTCATTTATACAGATTAAGCTGAACTTGAGGACTTGCAATAATCTACCAACATCTAATTTATTCATTATGTGGATTTGTACTTTCTTAATTTCTCTCGTGCTACTTCTTGAATAACCATCCATCACTCATCAGACCACTAATCACTGGTGGAAGGGGGTTAGATCTGACATGAGGAAGCAAAGCTCTGCCTTTACCAAAATGGCCTAATCTGGGCAGAAACACATTATTGAGAAAGACTTTGTAATTACTACTACTAGTTTTTTCCCTTTCTTTAGAAAAAGTTTTTACAGCTTAAACCACCATTAGGCCCCTTCCACGAGAGGCGGATCCGCTCAGTGGAGTCCGCCAACTCAGCAGGAGATGGCTCCATTGATCTCCGCTGAGCTGGTGGATGACAGGTCCGTCTCTGCTCACTGAGCAGGGAGGGGCCTGTCAGAGCCCCGCTGATTTATATGGGGAAATCGAACGAAAATGGACAGCATGTCCATTTTCATTAGCTCTCATCCGATCCACCAGACAGATGGCGGAACGTATCGCCATCCATCTCTTTTCAGATGATCGCATGGCAGGCGGGTGTCAGCAGACACATCTCCACTGACATTAGAAGTCAATGGGTGGCCCGTTGAAAAACGGACAGGCGGATCCGAGCGGGCTTTTTATGTCCAATAATATACACTGAGCAAAATAAAAAATGCAACACTTTTGTATTTGCCCCTATTTATCATGAGCTGAACTCAAAGATCTATGACTTTTTCTATGTACACAAAAGGCCTATTTCTCTCAAATTTTTTTCACAAATCTGTCTAAATCTGTGTTAGTGAGCACTTCTCCTTTGCCAAGATAATCCATCCACCTCACAGGTGTGGCATATCAAGATGCTTAGACAGCATAATTATTGCACAGGTGTGCCTTAAGCTGGCCACAATAAAAGGCTACTCTAAAAAGTACAGTTTTACTATTTACGGCTTATGGTAAAGAAATGAACATTCAATTCAAGGACAACAGTTTTGGTTAACATTATTGCAGTCTGCATGCCAATTGCATGCTCCCTCACAATTTGAGACATCTGTGGCATTGTACTGTGTGATAAAACTGCACATTTTAGAGTGGCCTTTTATTGTGGCCAGCCTAAGGCACACCTGTTCAATAATCATGCTGTCTAATCAGCATCTTGATATGCCACACCTGTGAGGTGGATGGATTATCTAGGCAAAGGAGAAGTGCTCACTAACACAGATTTAGACAGATTTGTGAACAAAATTTGAGAGAAATAGGCCTTTTGTGTACATAGAAAAAGTCATAGATCTTTGAGTTCAGCTCATGATAAATAGGGGCAAACACAAAAGTGTTGCGTTTTTTTATTTTGCTCAGTGTATATGCAGACCTTGGCTAGCGTCTTTCCTACACTACACTTTCCTATACTACAACATTAATAATGTTGCCCAAGTCAGGCAAGGTGACAGAGATTGACATATATGATACATAATGACATATAGAATTGGGGATTAAAAGTGAAACTGTTTGCAGATGACACCAACCTATGAAGTGGAATAAAGCCTTTACATGATGTCTCCAATTTACAAGCAGACCTTAATGCACTATTTGGGAAACTATGTGGCAAATGAGGATTAATGTTGATAAATGTGCATTCATGCATCATACACTGTAGGGGGAGTACAATCTAGGACGTGAGTTAATATTAAAAAATTATCTGTGACTTCTGCTAGATCATATACATAATAACAGCATGCAATACCAATCTGCAGTTTCTAAAGCAATGAGAAAATACTTTATTTTATTAAAAATCAAACAAATCATTAGTAAGATATCATATGGAGTTGGGGGAGAGTACAAAGAAGGGCAACTAAATTGGTAAGAGTCATGGAGAACCTCAGCTATGAGGAAAGAGTTACTGAACCGAATGTATTCTTTTTTGAGAATAGACGATCAAGGGGTACTATGATCACCACGTGTAATTACATAATGGTCCATAAAGTGAATTTGGTGCAAAGTTATTCACTTTAAGGTCATTGCAAAGAACAAAGGGGCACAGCAATTTGACAAACAGAGGTTTAATCCCTGCATATGAAGAGGCAGTAAGGGTTTTGAAAATTTGCAACAGGCTACACCAAAACCTGCTTGCCACTTCAACTGCATCCATATCAACTGACGAAAACAGTTCCTTCAGGTAATGGCCTGAGAGATCTCACATTAACATATTTTCTTATTATTGTTAAACATTACTTATTGGTTTCCTTTTTTATTCTTTTATTGTTATTATTTTATTTGCTTTGTAATATTGTCCCTTCTCAGGCAGGAACAGCAAGGCTGTAAATAAAAAAATGGACTACTGGGTGTCAAGAATGTACTACTAGTTAGAGGTGGTCCAATATGAGCTGGAGGTAACAATCTACCCTGCTGCAAGTGTCCTGTTAGGTATAGCCTTCTATCCAGTGAAATAATTTGTAACTGAGAATCTGAATTTTATTAAAATGAATCTCCTTCTCCCCATTCCCTCAGCTAAAAAATTACCCCTCAAATCTAAAAAGGCAGACATGCTAATTTTTGGAAGATAACTCTCTGTGCCTTCTGTCTCAAAATGTGGCCCTGTTCTTACTGTTTTGTGTCTCTCTCCAGTCTTGTGTCTGCCTGTGTGGTGAGGGATGTGCGAGAAAGTGTGACTGTGAATGGTATGCCCAGGAATCTGAGACAATCTTTCTTTCAATAAATTTTTATTATTAATAAAAATGTCAGACCATACATTTGTATCAAACAGTACAAAGGATAAAGGTATAAGGGAACAAGAGATACAAATAAATCCCAGGCGAAGCCTCATAATGCAGGGCGTAGAAAGGAGAAAAACAAAATAACGTTTGTGCTAAAACTTAGAACATATCAAGCATTTAAACTAGGGTTGTCATGTCTCAGCACCTATAGTGAGGTAGGAAGAGTACTCCGCAAGACCAGAAGACTGGAGGAGGCGGGGATATCACTTTACTAAATTAGAAGTCCACGCTTAGGAAAATATTATAGAAGGGCTGCAGCCTCCCCTTAATTAATTCCTAATAGGAGTTAATTAGAAGTATTAAAAGGAGAGATCTGGGGAATTGGCGCTGCCCTATTACCATTAGATGTTAATTAGAAATCACAGAAACATATAAATAAAACGAAAAGAACTAAATGTGTATCCCTTAGGTGAATGTACCCCTACTCTTGTGCCAGAAATAAATAAAATTAGTGAAAAGGTGTGATTCTTGAAAGTGAGCGTGCAATTCCTCTGTATTGCGTAAGTGAATATTACAATATATGGGTTTAGTTTAAATTTGCCCCACTTCCATTGCAAAACTACACATTTACAACATATCAAATCATATCAAACTAATCAAAACTTTTGAAAAATTAATATTAAGTAGCCCCCTATAATATTGTTGGGGTCCGTGACAAACCACACTATTTGGGGGCTAACAGTATCCGTGTGAGGTTACCACATATCCCTAATATATATGGTGACTAAAGTGCACTGTGCATAAAGTGAAACCAAAGTGCATTAGACCTCTATGATACAATCCCAAAATTCATATATAATAAATTCATATATAAAAAATTTCATAAAATTAGAAATCCAAACCATTGACACTCAAAATAAATAGTAACGAATATGAATACACATCTGTGGAAAAAAGTCCCTGTGATGGACCCAAACAGGGTTAGAATGTCTTATTTTTAGAGACAAGGATATTAAAAACGTCAGAATCGGTTGACATGCATTTACAAATGCCCAAGGAGTGGTAAAAGGTGACTTCCGTGCATGTAGAAGCTGGTGACTCCAAGTGCTCCCCCCCGTGCTCCCCCACTCATCAGAATCTGTCACCCCCTAGGGGGTATTAGGCAGAGGAGTGGGTGTCTCAAGATGACTGCCTGTGATGAATGTCCCTCTTAGGCTTTACTGCTCCGTGAGTTCCTTCTATTACACTGGTGGTGAGGGCCCCCTTCTGCTGATCCAGGTCCAGGTACCTCCACTACTATCCACTACTATCCACCTCCGTACTGCTAGATCCTCCTCCCGCAAAGAAATAGACAGGGGGCTTGCATAGTGAAGTATGTCCAGTTTATTCAAAGATTAAAAGTTTAAAAACATTACAACCACGGCTGGGATTCCCGATCCCATCCTTTACACCCAGCCGTGGTTGTAATGTTTTTAAACTTTTAATCTTTGAATAAACTGGACGTACTTCACTATGCAAGCCCCCTGTCTATTTCTTTGCGGGAGGAGGATCTAGCAGTACGGAGGTGGATAGTAGTGGAGGTACCTGGACCTGGATCAGCAGAAGGGGACCCTCACCACCAGTGTAATAGAAGGAACTCACGGAGCAGTAAAGCCTAAGAGGGACATTCATCACAGGCAGTCATCTTGAGACACCCACTCCTCTGCCTAATACCCCCTAGGGGGTGACGGATTCTGGTGAGTGGGGGAGCACGGGGGGAGCACTTGGAGTCACCAGCTTCTACATGCACGGAAGTCACCTTTTACCACTCCTTGGGCATTTGTAAATGCATGTCAACCGATTCTGACGTTTTCAATATCCTTGTCTCTAAAAATAAGACATTCTAACCCTGTTTGGGTCCATCACAGGGACTTTTTTCCACAGATGTGTATTCATATTCGTTACTATTTATTTTGAGTGTCAATGGTTTGGATTTCTAATTTTATGAAATTTTTTATATATGAATTTATTATATATGAATTTTGGGATTGTATCATAGAGGTCTAATGCACTTTGGTTTCACTTTATGCACAGTGCACTTTAGTCACCATATATATTAGGGATATGTGGTAACCTCACACGGATACTGTTAGCCCCCAAATAGTGTATTTTGTCACGGATCCCAACAATATTATAGGGGATATCACTTTGCTGAGGAGGGAGATGTGGTTGTATGGAAAAGAAGGATATCTCTTGTATTTGCAAGGGTTCAGGGAGCAGGTGAGGTATCCGCCACCCACCCCATAGGGGAACACACTGCGGGCTTTGGACCTCCCCACCCTCCCGAACCCCCAATCTCGGCCACGTCCCTCCCAACCGGGGGAGCCCAATATTATTGTTCCAGTCTAGAAACATGGAAAACCCTGCCCCACTAACGTCTATTATCCAGTGATCTAACCAACTTAGCTACATATCCTCCAGCTTAAGGAGAAGTATTTTCATCAGAAAAGCCCTAGACTTGAGGAGCCCAGGGATTATTAGGGCATTACCTGAGCTCTCCAAGGAAATGTAAATAAGTAAGTGTCAGGGTCAAATAACTTTCAGAGACAGCAATCCGAGAGTCTGAGGGAATATAAGGAAGGGGAATGAAGACCAGGAGGAGGAGAAGGGAGGAGGGTGAGGAAAGAATCACAGGTGAATAGGTGTATCAGTGGAGTCACTCAGAAAACCTGTTGCCCTAGTAATCTTACGCCAGGGCATAAGGAAATATGTCAAAAATTGGCCCAGGGTTCCCAAGTTAGTTCGAAACTATGGGCTTTGTCTTGTATAATGCTAACTATATTCTCTTGTGCCATAATCCAGGATATTTTATGCTTCACCGCTGCGTAAGGGACCCTGCATTTTTTCCAACAAGAGGCTATTGTGATTTTGGTGCCCAGTAGGATGAAAAAGATCAATTTTTGGGTATATTTATCTACCTTTTCCACTTTCAGATTCAGTAGAGCTATCTCTGGATTTTGAGAAATTTGGACAGTGGTTACTTTGCGTATCACTGAGAATACTTTGTTCCATAGGCTCCTTATTCGTGAGCAGGACCACCATACATGGTACAGTGTCCCTACATGGTTACAACCTCGGAAACACAGCGGGGAAGCATCAGGATATATCTTTGCAAGAAGAGAGGGAACCCTGTACCATCTCATGAGCACCTTATTGCTGCCCTCCATGAGGGAAGCGTTTAATATTCCTTTAAATGAGCGATGAAAGCAGGAGAACCATTGATCTCTATCCCAAGAGATATCAAGGTCTTTTTCCCAGGATAAGGCGTATGGAGGCTTGGACACTGCTGAGGCAAGCGAGGCATATATGATGGAGATCCCCCCTGGAATCTGAGACAATCTTAAGCATTAAACTCATAATGCTTCTGAATTTAAAGCTGATCTCCATGTTTCCTTTAACATTAAATAGCTTGTTTGGACCAAGCTGGTCCAAATTAACAATTAACAAATTAACATTTTCTTTCACTAAGTGCTGCACTGGTTCTATGTACTAAATCTACTGCATATAGCTCCAACTACATACAGTACACAGTGCTGGATTCCAGCTATGAGACAAAGACTTTCCGTCTCACATCAAAACAAAATGAGAGTTGGTCTGAGTGGCACTCAGCCATTCAAAGGCAAATTTGTATACTGTGAATAAATACAAAGTTACCTCTGAGAGGTGGGCTGATGATATCATACTCTCTGACTTGGCCAATCAAAGGAACCTTTGTATTAATTTGCAGAATACAAAGCTGCCTATGAATGGCTGAGCACCGCTCAGACCGACTCTTATTTTGTTCCAGGTGTGAGCCGGCAAGTCTCTGTCTCACAACCGGAATCCAGCACTGTGTACTGTATGTAAATGAAGCTACATGCAGTACATATAGTATTTAAGTATTATTTAGAGTAGTATTTATAATATGTAGCAATTAGTGAAGGAAATAGTTCTTTTGGACCAGCTTGGTTCAAACTAACCATTTAAAATGATAGGAAACATGGAGATTAGCTTTAACCCTAAGTTCACACCTATGTGTTTTTAGTGCATTTTGCAGTTTGCAGAAATGCACTACAGTCCATTTAACATGGTTTCTTATGGTATACGTTCACATCTATGCATTTTTCAGTCGGTGCATTTTTGGAAAGGGTCAGCAGATTGAGTTTTACGTGTAATATACTTCAATGGACCTGTCCCAAAAACCAACTGTTGATTTCTTTGTGTGTTTTAACATGCGTTTTGTGTTTTTTTTCTCTCCATAACAAACTGTGTATATCTGGTTGTTAAGGAGCAGGCTGGAAAGCTGGCTGCCATATCCTTAACAACCGATGAGTTATCAGCTGTCAGCGGGGTTCCCTGTCGCCAGCTGAAGGTAAAAACAATCAATAAAAACAAAAAAAATGGTAAACAAAAAAGAAACGGCATGGGGTCCCCTTCCCAGTCAATACCAGCCCCCTCTTGTCTTGTATTATTATTATTATTATTATTATTATTATTATTATTATTATTATGCAGGATTTATATAGCACCAACAGTTTGAGTTTTACAACATGAGTGCAGACAGTACAATTACAATACAATTCAATACAGGAGGAATCAGAGGGCCCCGCTTATTAGGCATGTATTTTGGAGGGCAACCCCACGCAAATTTTTTGGCTTGTTACAACGCCGGCAGTTAGAAGGCAAGCTTGATCCACCTGCTGACTTGTAATCAATTTTTGGGCAATGTTTAGTCATTTTGCCAAGGCACCCCCGAAGAAACCTCAATACACCTCTGGGTGCCTGAGCACCCTGGTTGAAAAAGGTTGGTTTAGAAAGCAGGCAGAGGTGTTGCAAATAACAGGCCAGTGTCAGTTTAGGAGCATACAGTGGCATAAGGGCATTAAAGGTTAATGGCAGGAATTGAGAATTAAATTTACCATACTTCACTAATAATGTAGAGAAGCATGGTAATGACAGAAACAGTCACCTATGCAGAGGCCTGGTTTGGAAGGACACTGTGGACAATAATTTGTAGTGTCTCTTCTAACTCCTCCTCTGGAGCACACCCGACATTTCTTTTGACATCCTGTTTCACGTGGAGGGATTTTTTCGGGAAAATGGCTTTCGTGGAGTCTGCTTATTGAATCTGAGTGAATGCTTTCTGGTGGGTCTTTAAGGTACAAAAGGGTGTTGACAATTTGCTCTTGATAATGAAAATCACACGGAATGGAAAATCACATTGTATTCTAAATAGTGAAATTGAAAAAATAAATTGAGACTTTTTTATACCAATGGTGGGTTTTTCTTACAGCAAGGTAGAGCTCGATCATTTGGTCATTGAAGTCGACTCCCTCCATAAACATTGTAATCAAGGAGACACATGCTGGTTTCTATATTGGGCCATTCCTTCCGGTGATTTGTACGTAGGTGTCATTGTGAATTGATGAGAGCATGTAAATGTCTTATTTGTCCCTCCGCTTGATAGCCAATATTTCCTCATTCCGCAAAGTCGCAGACTCCCTTCATTGTAGTCCTACATTGACGAGCCTTTGTGGGAAGCCTTTCCTACTAGCTCTCATGGTGCCACATGCTGAAGTCTTCTTCCGGCGAAGATTGCAGAAGAAGAGCAAACTTGTGTAGTAATTATCCACATATAGATGGTAACCCTTTTCAAGGAGTGGATATATAATCTCCCAAACAACTTTTCTGCTTGATGCAATGTACTCTGGGCATTCAGGGGATGCAGCTGGGTGTCCTTTCCTTTGTACACCTGAAAGGAATAGGTGTACCCCATGGCTCTGTCACTCTGTTGTAGAGTTTAACCCCATTTTGGGCCCTTTTGCTGTGGATAAACTGCTTGAAGCCCAGCCTGCCAGTGAAGGGGACAAGTGACTCACCCACACAAATATTTTGGCCCAGGGTGAATAACTGGGCTAATTTCTCAAAGAAAAAAATTTAGAAGTGGCCAAATTTTATACAATTTGTCATATGCTGGGTCATTTTGGGGAGGGCGCTGGGTCGTATCATTGTAATGGAGGAACTGCATAATCATTAGGTATCTTGATCTTGGCATAATGGATGAGTAGACTGGCAGGTGGTGGATGGGGTGGGTGGACCAGTATAAGTATAATTCATTTTTTTGTGAGTCCCATATTGAAAGTGAGGCCCAAAAATATTCTAAATTCCTCCACTGTTCAATCCCTCCACTCATAAGGACAGGCGTAACTTGAATCTAGGTTGCTCAATATGAATTGTTAGGCATAGAGGTTACACTGGGCCATGATTGAAGACAATAGGTCAGCTGTAAAAATTAAATTAAAAACATCAATGGGGCAAAATTCTCTGTATTCACGTGGACACCTGGCTTGGCAGTAAAAGGGAGTATGCTCACTGCTCCTGAGTTAGAAGGAAGCCATAGAGGGTTTTGAAGGGCATAGGGAAGGCTGGCATGGGTCCTAACCCTTTGGGGCTGAGATGACACCCCACGAGTGCCTGGCCTTTCTTGCAGTGTTACTTCATTTCTCGTGGATGCCACTGCTCTACTTGTGGTAGCCTGCTCTTCGCCAGAATAACTTCTTTTGGCGAGCACACTTTCCTCTCCCTCTGATTCTGTAGCAGACCCACAGCTTAAAACAGTTCATAATCAGAATGGGGCCCAGACACAGAGAACTCCCTGCTGCTCTTATCAATCAAGCTAAGAAGTTTGTATGCCTCCTCACTGGAAAATTTTTTTTCACCATACTGGTGACTGTGGGCTGTGGTGACAAACTGCTGCGATAGGGACACTGGGACAGATGTGGCTGCACTGATGGGTGCTGATAAGGCTGGTCTAATGAGGCCGCACTGCTGGGTTCTGATGAGGGTGCACTGAAGGATGCTGATGAGGGTGCACTTATATTCACTGATGAGGTTGCACTTATGTGCGCTAATGCACTGCACTGAAGCTGCACTGATTAGCTGGCACTGATGCGGATCCGCTGATGGGCACAGATGTGCACTATTGGACACCAGTGAACACTAATAGGGCACTGTAGTGGCACTGATAAGCACTGTAGTGGAAGTGATGGCACTGTAGAGCACTTTAGTGGCACTGATTGGCACTTTAGTGGCACTGATGGCACTGTAGAGCACTGTAGTGGCACTGATGGTACTGAAGGGCACAGATGAGTACTATAGTAGCACTGATGGCTCTGTAGTGGCATCAATGGCACTGTAGGGCACAGATAAGCAATCTAGTGGCACTGATGTGGGACTGTAGGGCACACAGAAATTAATGAAACTACAGCTACCCTCAATCTCTCTCCTCTCCTCACATGCTGTATCAGTGTGAGGAGAGAGCTGAACCGGGTATGACCCTGGTTTGTTTACATAGTGCTTGCTCCATCACTGGATGAAGCGATCACATAGTAAAGGGCCACTTTCATTGGTCCTTTGCCCTGATCCGTGGACACTTCTCGGTGCGCACCCCAGGGGGCACACGGTAAGTGCGAGCATGGAAGGACATAAATAGACACCCTCCCAGAACTAGCCGGCTGCGCTGTAGCTGTCATTCTGTATAGCGCAGTCGGCAAGTGGTTAAGAACTGTCAGGTTCCCCGCTGACAGCTGAATGTAAAAAAATAATTTACCAATAAAAAATTGGTAAACAACAATGTGGGATCCCCCCCCCCCCCGAACCATACCAAGCCCTTCCAGGCTGGTATGGATTTTGGGGGGGAACTACACCATTAAAAAAAAATACACATTCAGCTGTCAGCGAGAAACTCCGGTGACAGCAGATGACTCATCGGTAATTAAGGAAGCAATGGCCGGCTTTCAGGCCCTCTCCTTAACAACTAGCTATTCACAGTTTGTTAAAGAAAAAAAAGACAAAACACATGAAAACTTTGTGCAAAAAAAAGTCAAAATTGCGGGTTCAAAATGCACAATGCAGTGCAAAACGTGCCGGAAAACCGTATCCACCGCAACCACATAGGTGTGAACTTAGGGTAGGAATCAACATTTTTTAAAGAAGAAAGGAGCCCACTCTGTAAGTAGGATTTAGGATGTAATGGGGTGATTTACTAAAGCCATGCGCCATCAGTAGAGGAGCACGGCGAGGCGCAACGCACATTTCCATATTTACGAAATGGTGCGCCGGTAATAGAGCTTGAATCCTCCATTTACTATAGCGATCTCAGCGCACCGGAGAATGCAATCTGTGCGCCACTATGGATGTGGTGCACTGCATCTCCAATTCAATATTAGTAGAAGATGGAGGTGCCAATATTATGGGGTGATGTGAGGACGTTTAGTAGCAACTGCCCAAGTAACAAACATACCCAAAATAGAATGAGAAAGTAACTTTTTCAGAGAGAGCCTGCTGCGCCTGCAAGTACGTTTAGAACTGCGTGAGATCAATGTAAGCAGTGCACATGAGCAAGCAGCTCTTGTGCTCATTCACATGAGTTTGTTCATTGCGCGGCCAAAATCTTAGTAAATGTTAAGCAACGTACATGCAATTGCATGGGTTGAACTGGCGCACCTCTAATCTTGCCAATTTTTTTTTACGCTGGTTCACCTTCATGTATTTTTTTAAGGAGATTTTCACACAGGTCATGTTAGCATGTTACGTTGCCAACATGTAACATGCACCTTGTTATAATTATGTGAAAAGTGAAAAAAATGTGCTAATTATTGTGCTTTCCAAAAAAAAGGGGAGGGGGGAGCTGCCAGCACCGCAAATGACAATTGCAAAGAGTAAAGTGGAAAAGTGATGGTGCAGTGCTAATAACAATTTGAAATATAATTGGGTGATCTAAAGTGCATAGATAACCAGATACACATCTAAATGTATCAAAGTTAGAATAATTGTGAAGATAACAAACTAGCAATATACATGTGCACTATTGAAATAATGATATCAGGTGATTAAACCAATGTATACCATACATATAAATGCAATGATATCAGTTGATTAAACCAATGTATACCATACATATAAAATGCAGTGATATCAGGTGATTAAACCAATGTATACCATACACATAAAATACAGTGAACAACTTATTATAAACTCAAATGCAATAATAGAAAAAAATTAATAAAGGAAAAAAGTCCACTGAGTGAGAAAGGGTGTTTGAGTGTTTGACCCCAGATGATATCTTCGTGGATGAAATGCATCGGGTCGAGCCTGCTGTTCCCATTGCGTAATTTTATCGATTAACAAGCGCTTGTTTTACCTCTTCTAAATTGTGAATGTAAATCTTTCTTTTTAATAATACATTTTTGTTTTTATGTGGATTCACGCTATGTGCGTTTTTTATTCCTTTTTGGCCCTATATGTTTGAATCCACATGACGTTTTATATATCTTGGAGATTTCTTTCTAGTTGACTGGTGGTCCTTGTGGGAAGATTATTTTATCCAATTGTATCAACGCCTATATCCATCCGGGCTCTACTATTTTTGGTGAAGAATCATCAACAGGTCTGTTTGATTCATAGGGCGTATGTCCTACTGAATCCATATTTTCCGGTAAGCCTCAGTGTTACTGGTGGCGGTGCTCCATCTCCCCTTTTCATGCACGTTCAGCGATGGCTTGAAAATTACCATTCAGGGTGTCAAGATACATATGTTTTGGACATTTCCATTTTATCAAACACTCTTTCTCACTCAGTGGACTTTTTTCCTTTATTCATATTTTTTCTATTATTACTTTTGAGTTTATAATAAGTTGTTCACTGAATTTTTCTTTTTTGGTTTAAACTTTTTATTGAAAAGCATATCAGTACAATTTAAGACAATCAAATCACTATTATATATAAAAAATAGATATATACATCATAATAAGTGAAGCTCATTCAACAAAGTATCACGAGTTCTTCCTAAGATTCAGCTGAACAGGGGAACATAAAATAAATGCACTAAATTTGTTCGCCATGCCTGACAAACCTCTGGGGATCATACTGTGTCATGGGCCAGATAAAACTGGATTTAGAATACGTGCTCTTTTGTGACCAGGACATGTCTCACTTCCTGGGAATAACAGCCATTTCCCAAGGAGCGAGAGCATCCAAAGGTGAGTATCCTGTTCGTTTCTGTAACCAACTCATGTGAAGCAGGATGTATTCAGAGCAACTATAACTAATGTTTGAGAGTTCCTGCAAATATAATGTTGGAATGTACGTGCACTCTAATTAACGGGTGCTGGAGAACAAATACAGGCTAACTTAGGCTTCAAAATAATAGTAAAAGAGAAGGAAAAAGAAGGGGGAGAGGAAAGAGATAAAAGATAGCGAGTGTGGGGGGGTTGACATTACTCAACAGTTGAGTGCCTGTTCATTATAAGATAACTCCAGGTATAAGGGATATACAGTCAGGTCCATAAATATTGGGACATTGACACAATTCTAATCTGTTTGGCTCTATACACCACCACAATAGATTTGAAATAAAATGAACAAGATGTGCTTTAACTGCAGACTTTCAGCTTTAATTTGAGGGTATTTACATCCAAATCATGTGAACAGTGTAGGAATTACAACAGCTTGTATATGTGCCTCCCACTTTTTAAGGGACCAAAAGTAACGGGACAATTGGCTACTCAGCTGTTCCATGGCCAGGTGTGTGTTATTCCCTCATTATCCCATTTACAAGGAGCAGATAAAAGGTCCAGAGTTCATTTCAAGTGTGCTATTTTCATTTGGAATCTGTTGCTGTCAACTCTCAATATGAGATCCAAAGAGCTGTTACTATCAGTGAAGCAAGCCATCATTAGGCTGAAAAAACAAAACAAACCCATCAGAGAGATAGCAAAAACATTAGGTGTGGCCAAATCAACTGTTTGGAACATCCTTAAAAAGACAGAACGCACCGGTGAGCTCAGCAACACCAAAAGACCCGGAAGACCATGGAAAACAACTGTGGTGAATGACCGCAGAATTCTTTCCCTGGTGAAGAAAACACCCTTCACAACAGTTGGCCAGATCAAGAACACTCTCCAGGAGGTAGGTGTATGTGTGTCAAAGTCAACAATCAAGAGAAGACTTCACCAGAGTGAATACAGAGGGTTCACCACAACATGTAAACCATTGGTGAGCCTCAAAAACAGGAAGGCCAGATTAGAGTTTGCCAAACAACATCTAAAAAAGCCTTCACAGTTCTGGAACAACATCCTATGGACAGATGAGACCAAGATCAACTTGTACCAGAGTGATGGGAAGACAAGAGTATGGAGTAAGGAACTGCTCATGATCCAAAGAAAACTACCTCATGAATGAAGCATGGTGGTGGTAGGTCTTGGCTTGGGCATGTATGGCTGCCAATGGAACTGGTTCTCTTGTACTTATTAAAGATGTGACTGCTGACAAAAGCAGTAGGATGAATTCTGAAGTGTTTCAGGCAATATTATCTGCTCATATTCAGCAAAATGCTTCAGAACTCATTGGACAGGGCTTCACAGTGCAGATGGACAATGCCCTGAAGCATACTCCGAAAGCAACCAAAGAGTTTTTTAAGGGAAATAAGTGAAATGCTATGCAATGGCCAAGTCAATCACCTGACCTGAATCCGATTGAGCATGCATTTCACTTGCTGAAGACAAAATTGAAGGGAAAATGCCCCAAGAACAAGCAGGAACTGAAGACAGTTGCACTAGAGGCCTGGCAGAGCATCACCAGGGATGAAACCCTGTGTCTGGTTATGTCTATGCGTTTAAGACTTCAGGCTGTAATTGACTGCAAAGGATTTGCAACCAAGTATTAAAAAGTGAAAGTTTGATGGATGATTGTTAATCTGTCCCATTACTTTTGATCCCTTAAAAAGTGGGAGGCACATATACAAACTGTTGTAATTCCTACATCGTTCACCTGATTTGGATGTAAACACCCTCAAATTAAAGCTGAAAGTGTGCAGTTAAAGCACTTTTTTTGTTTTTTTCAAATCCATTGTGGTGGTTTATAGAGCCAAAAAGATTAGAATTGTGTCGATGTCCCAATATTTATGGACCTGACTGTACCTCTGTGCCTAGCCCAGGGTTCCTAAGTAACCTCAAATGATTTAGTTGTGTCCGTTAAAGTACTGACCATTTTTTCTTGGGACATGATCCAAGAGATCTTCCTTTTGGCGGCCGAGAGCGAGACCGATGGTTGTTTCCAGGCCTTGGCAATAGCGATTTTTGCACCCATTAGCATGAAAGAAATTAATTTCCTAGAATTTTTAGGTATCTTGGGGATGCGGCCATATAGTAATGCTATTTGGGGGATTTCGGTATAGAGAGGTCTGTGATTCTTCTGATGAGATTAAACAATTTGTTCCAGAATCCTCTGATTCTCGAACACTCCCACCATATGTGGATCATGGAACCCTGAGCTTGACAGTCTCTAAAGCATAATGGTGATGAGGATGGAAACATCAATGCTAATCTGGCTGGTACCAGGTACCATCTCGTAAGTACTTTTAGGTTTGCTTCTATCAGAGAAATATTCACAATACCTTTAGAAGTTCTCGATCACATTTTATGCCATTCCTCCAGGTCCCAGGTTTCCTGCAAGTCACTTTCCCACGCTTCCATGTACGGAAATTTGGAGGTGGGTTCTGATAGAGACATGTATATTATGGATATACCCCTCCTCTGATCCACTGCCTGGCCACACCAACGCTCATACCATGTGAGTTCTGGGGGAGTGGGTTTGTTTTTCCATATAGAGTGCAGAAAATGCGATATCTGGAAGTATCTATATTTTTCTGAGTCTGAAAGCTCTAGGTTTTCAACACAATGTTTCAAGGAGATCGGTCCGGATGTGGAGAAGTAGTGTCCAATACGGTACATCCCTTTATCTAGCCACCATTGGAATTATTTGATATCTGTATCTGGCTTGAATAGAGGGTTGTGGAAAATATGAGCTAGTGGACGTGTATCTGAGAGGATAACTCTATCATGTCATCCCATAACTTAATGGAATTTGAAAGCGTGGGGGACATAATTGGAGGTCTGGATTTGCAGGGACACCACAGTAAGAAGTCTAGGGTGTATGTTGGGACCGCCTGTCTTTCTATACTGATCCAGTCAGGTTTTTCCCCTCTGAAGTAGACCGTCGAGAGTTGGGCAAGTCTAGCAGCTTGGTAGTATTTATGAAGATCAGGCAGACCTAATCTTCCCCGTGTTTTTGGGCTGTAAAGGATGCGTCTGGCCAATCTGTATCCTTTTTTCCCCCAGATGAATTTTATTATCCTCCCCAGAAAAGTCTTCAGATGATCTTTTTTAATTGTTATCGGGAGAGCTCTAAATAGGTAGAGGAGTCTAAGGAGAAGAGTCATTTTGATAGAGTGAATTGTACCTAACCATGATATGTTGTGTGACGACCAGGTCTGAAGGTTATTTTCCAATTTGCGGTACGTAGGGTGAAAGTTTGCTTGATACAGGTGTTCTATCTCATTAGTGAGATTTATCCCTAAGTAACGGATTGATGAGTCGCTCCACTTAAATTTGAATGCAGGTTTTAGCTGTTCAACCACTGTTGGGTGAAGAGAAATATTCATTGCTTGGGATTTAAACATGTTAACCTGTAGGCCTGATATATTTCCAAAGGTTTCAAGGAGTTTGTTTATGTTGGGCAGAGAGATTATTGGGGAGGTGACAAAAAGGAGGACGTCGTCCGCGAAAAGAGCGCACTTGTGAGTATTTTGTCCGCACTTTGCGCCTTTGATGTTTTGATCTGATCTAATCACTATGGCAAGAATTTCAATCGCTAAAGCGAAGATTAGAGGAGACAGCGGACAGCCCTGTCTAGTTCCTCTGGCGATTTTGATGGGCTTGAAGAAGTATCCCTGTAGTCTGACCCTTGCTTCAGGATCAGAGTAGAGGGATCTCAGAAACCCTGTAAAGTTTTCACCGAATCCCCAGCATTTAAGACCTGAGAACAGGTAAGGCCAGGGGAGTGAATCAAAGGCCTTCTGTAGGTCTAGCGATAAGAGAAGACCCTCCTGGGGGGTCCTCCGTCCCATCTAGATTGGAGGATTGAAATAATATCTATTGCCCTCTTTACCTGGTCCGGGCCCTGTCTTCCTGGAATAAATCTCACTCGATCCTTATGGATGTATTGATTGATAAAGGAGTTCATTCTGTTGGCTAGTATTTTGGTACGTATTTTTAAATCGTTGTTAATTAGGGCTATTGATCTATAGTTTTCTACTAGTTCCAGGTCTTCATCAGGTTTGGGAATTACAGAAATGAAAGCTGCTTTAATTTGGGAGTCCATGGGGTCTCCCATCCTTTTGGAATTAAAACATTTAGTTAAGCGAGGGGCCAGGGTATTAGCAAAGGTCTTATAGTAGAGATTGGAGAACCCATCTGGACCAGGGGCCGAGCCTCCCTTTAGATTTTTGATTACTTCTAGGGTTTCTTCTATTGAGATAGGGGCTTCCATCAAATCTATATGGGTTTTATTCATGGGTGGTATAGACTGGTTCTCTAGGAAGGAGATATGTTGGGGTCATCTGCCGTGTTGCTTTTTAGATATAAATTGGAGTAGAAAGCTTGAAACACTTGAAGTATGCGCTGGGGATTTTGGGTCGTTGAGCCGTCATGTAGTCTGATTTTCGGGAGAGTGAATGTATGGGTTTTAGGAGAGAGCTTACTAACATCGTGCTCATTTTATCCTTTTGCTGATAGAACCTAGCTCCACTCCAACGTAGGGAATTCTCAGCCTTGACTGTAAGCGCAAGGTTCAACGCTATTCGTGCAGCTCTAGCTGAGCGATTTGGACCTTTGACGGGTCTTTTTTGTGCTGTTTGCATAAAGCATAGAATTATCTTTCTAGCTTCTTTATGTCCGAGGCTCTTTCTTTTTTAAGTTGTGAGGCTATTTGGATTAGCTTGCCATGGATCGTAACTTTGTGGGCCGCCCATAATGTCTCAGACGAGATTCCTTCTACGTTGTTCAGGAGGAAGTATTCTTTTAATGCTTTGTCTAGAACTATAGCCTGAATTGGGTCCTTAAGAATATATTCCTTGAGTCTCCAGTGAGGGAGAGGAGGTCTGATGAGGTGTCCCTGAAATGTGAGAATTACCATAGAATGGTCCGATAAAGCGGTGTCCTTAATGTAGGCTTTGATTGCTGCTGGGATATGTATTGAGAAAATAGAAATGTGACTGATTCTTGAATAGGATTGGTGAGTTTTTGAGAAATGTGTGTAGTCCCTGGTGGTCAGGTTAAGTTCTCGCCAGATGTCTGCAAGACCCTGTTAGTAAATTAATTTTGCTATTTTGGAACTGATTTTTGTGGGGCATGGTGGCTTCTATTTATCATGGCTTTGGTCGAATGCAATATTGGAGACTCCTCCAAATATCACTGTCCCTTACAATAATGGACCTAGGGCTTGGAATATGGATTGAAAATTGTTTTTATGTCCTTTGTTGGGAGTGTAGTAAGAGATGAATGAATATAAATGATCTTCTATCAATCCCTTCACCAGAATAAATCTACCCCCCGGGTCCTTGTGAAACTGAAGGGCTTTAAATTTACATGTTTTTGCAAACATGATCGCCACCCCCTTTGTCTTGTCTTTGGCATTAGCCAAAAAGAATTGGGGGTAGTGAGCATGGAGAAAAGATGGGGTGTATCATATTGGAAAATGTGTCTCCTGTAGCAGAACTACTGCCGTTTTCTGGGAATGGTATGATTGAAATATTTTTCTTCTCTTGGTTGCCGATTTAAGACCCTGCACATTATGGGAGACTATTCTGAGGAGGGGGAGAGCGTGTTGTTATTAGGCATGACCATTGGAGAGAAGGAGTGTCTCAGTATATATGTCACTTACCCCTCCTTGAGGAAAACAGAGCAATCTCGAGTAGGACTTGGAGCTGTACCTGGGACCAGGAGTGCTTTCATGGAATAGCAACAACTGCAAGCTGGCAAACAGAGAGAGAAGGTTAGTGGGGAAGAAAAGAAAGAAGGGGAGACAAAGTGCAAATTGGCCTAACAATGGCCTGCGGCGAGGAGAGGGAGATAGGTCCCTTCCCTCGTTGCCGTACAAAAAACAGTGGTAGTCCTTCAGTCGAACTATTGTTCCATCACTCGGAAATGGTGACACCATGGTTGAGAGATGGGTGGAGGCCAAAGCATACCCTGGAACGGTGTAAAAGCAATTAGTAAATAGACATGTGCATTTGTTTCCGTCCAAATGCATTTTCGTCCGAATTTCAGGTATTTTTGTTATCGTTTTAACAAACGATAGCGAAATGCGGAATACAAAAACCAAAAGATCTAACATAAACAAATGCTTTATTTTCATTTTCGTTGCGACAACAGTTGGATATAGATAGGAGATTCAACATGACACTGACAATAACAATCTGTGTCTATCGAACCTGTGGTTGAATGTGCCTAACCTTAACTCTATTAGTCCAAGATTATTCTACATAGAGAGAAAATATTCGACATAGAGAGAAAAGATTTGACATAGAGAGAAAAGATTTGACATAGAGAGAAAAGATCGCTGCTGGAATTGGGTGGGGGAAGTAAAATAAAAATAATGATGATCATGAATGTTATTGGCCGATTGTAACCAAAGGAGGGGCAGTAAAATAGCTAGAACTAGTACACACGTACAGCCAACTTACTTTCACTTACGATTTGCTAGCAGAGAGAGACACACACACTGAATCATTTCAGAAGACAGTCAATCTTAGCTGGTCCTTTTGTCAGAGAACCTGAATTATTTAGCAATTAAGCATAAGCACAGCAGTAGAACAATAGTGAAGCAAACTACAGTTCAACTTAACTTTTTCATAATAATCTGCTGCTATTGTGTTAGTGTTGTGAACTTGATAGTGATACTAGTGTTGCTAGTGTTGCTAGTGTTGTGATAGCCTCAGAGGCTGCCGTGTTGTGGGGGGGATTTATTACTATAGATTCTATATTATAATGCCATATCAATATCTGACACAACATCGGATGCTACGCCCGCCATTGCACTTGGAAATTGAGAAACGAATGTGAAAGTTGGCTGACTGTTGGGGTAGAGTAGACCATTCAACATGAACGACGAAGATTTGACAAAGCAACAAAAAAAATACAAACGCTGAATCTTTGGCTTATGGTGTCTGTCGAAAGTTCTAAGAAAATTTGACGGAGCAGCTAAACTGTACGATGCTGCAATCGTACATTTTCAGTCAAATGCATCTGCCCATAGGCTATAGAAAAATTCTAATGTTGGTTGACTAGTAAAATAATTACTACATATAATTATTACTAGTCATACAACATTAGAATTCTACTACAGCTAGCTTGTAGGTGGAAAATTGTGAACTGGTGGGGAAAGGGAGTGGGGAAAGGGAGGGGGGGAGGGAAGGAATATGAGGAAGTGGGGCTGGGGAAAAGGTGAAGAGGAAAGGGGAATGGGAGGGGAGGGTGGTGAGGGGATCGGCATATCATCACATTTCACAGAGTCTTGAGGGTTTTGGCCAAACGTGGCCCCTACAACAGGGAAATTGGTTATGTCTGACCCCTCTTGTTCCTGATATGCTGGAAACCGTCCTCTCAATCATCTAAAGAATGTCCGGTAAGTTTCCTCCTGTGGAAATAGGATGATTCATCTCAGGCAAGTTGGTTGGTAGGTTAAGTATTCCTTGCACCATATTGTTGGTGGAGGGTGGATACGTTGCATCAGGTTGATTGAGATGATTTCCTGTGAAGAAAAGTTGGAGGATTGGTGTGAGGGTGGCAATAGGATCTTCTTGTTTAGATAGGAGGATCCATTCAAGTTTGCTGCGCAGGGATATTCCCTGAGAAGTGGGATGGAGAGTTCCGCTTCTTGGCCCTCTTTAGGTAGGCATGGATTCCTCCACTCATCTGCTTTTGTTTGATTTCCATGAGGGGGAAATCGGACTTGTAGGAGTTGAACGTTTGGAGGATCCTGCTCGTAGAATAGATAGTGTCCATTGCTGGGTCTTGCAAAATGAATCTCAGGGAGAGGAGCACTTGTTCTCCCTCTGGGAAGGTAGCAAAGGAGTGGGTTTTGCCTTTGTAGGAAAATTTTAGAGCAAAGGGGAAATCCCACCCATATTTAATTTCCCTCTGGGAGAGTATCTGAAGCAATGGTTTGAGCGCTCTGCGCTTTTGAATGGTCATGGGAGAGATGTCTGCAAAAACCTTGATCTCCTGACCTTGGAAGGAGATATGGGATTGTTGGCATGAGATTTTCATAATCTCCTCTTTCATGCTGTAGTAGTGCGGTTTCACTACCACATCCATGGGTGACCCGTCTTTTCTGAGGGGTCCCAGAGACTTATGCGCTCTGTCCAACACCAGCTTGTGTGGGGTTATCTCTGGAATGAGGGTTTTAATGAGGTCTTGGACCACTTTGGGGACATCTGTGGTTTATTCTGGAATACCTCTGACCCTGAAATTGTCCCTTCTTGACCAGTTTTCAAGGTCGTCATTCCTGTTCAGGGCCACCTCCAGTTGCTCTTGGATGACGTGGATGTGGTCAGTGTTCTGCTTGGCCTCGGACACAGTTATATCAAGCTTATGTTCGATCACTTCCATCCTGGAGCCCAGGTTTTGGAAATCGTAGCGTATATCATTGCTGATTTTGTTGGCAGTTTTAGACAGGCCCCTTTCCAGGAACTCAGATATTTTGAGAAACAGGTCTCCTGCATTCAGGGGTGTATCTGGGTCTTGGCCTCCTGGTGAGATCATGGCATCTTGATGTGCTGGTGTGTTACCCAGAAGGGAAAGCATGTAATTGTCTATCGATCGCTCTATGAGCGATTCTGTGGATGCAGGCAATGGGGTCACATTTTGGGAGGTATGGGGATTTGCCTGGGGTGTGTAGGCTAAAGTGGCTGGAGCAATAACTTGCCTGTGTTCTGCCTGTTCTACTGTGTGCTTGTCTTGTGGCTGAGACGCGGCTGCCATCTTTGAACAGCCCGGGATCCCTCGGCTGTAAATTGCGGTCCCAGGTCATGGTGGACTGAGCTGCCAGGCATGAAAGTGCTGTGGGGATGTTCCCTGATCAATCCCCATTGTCTGTGGGTGTCCTGCTAGCCCGGATCCGGGGCTAGAGTGGCTTGCTGGCTCAAGCAGAGCAGAGCTCCCAGCTTACGTGGCCATTTTCTAAGTCCCACGCATGCGCACTTGTGTTCACTGTATTTTATGTGTATGGTATACATTGGTTTATTCACCTGATATCACTGCATTTTATATGTATGGTATACATTGGTTTAATCACCTGATATCATTATTTCAATACGTCACATGTATATTGTTAGTTTGTTATCTTCACAATTATTCTAACTTTGATACATTTAGATGTGTATCAGTTTATCTATGCACTTTAGATCACCCAATTATATTTCAAATTGTTTTTAGCGCTGCACCATCACTTTTCCAAAATTATGTAAAAAGCCTCTCGTTCCTCTAGCGCCTCCTAAAAGGGCATTTGAGGGCATGTGGCCTGGTACGGTTCAGGGGGGGCGCTCTCTCGCCCCCCTCTTTTCCTGCAGCCTGCCAGGTTGCATGCTCAGTTAAGGGTCTGGTATGGATTTTGGGGAGACCCCTACGCTGTTTTTTTAAAAAATTTGGCGCAAGGTTGCCCTTAATTTCCATATCAGACCCAAAGGGCCTGGTGTGGATTTTAGGGGGACCCCTACACATTTTTTTTTTAAATTTTGGTTCGGGGGTTCCCCTTAATACTAGACCCAAAGGGCCTGGTAATGGACTGGGGGGATCCCATGCTCTTTTTTTCACTGAGTTTTATCTATATTGTCGAGATCCGATAATTCATTACAGCTGCGACCAGTTTTAAATTACAATTTTTCCTTTAGAAATGTCATTTTGCTATGGTACTGTTCTAAACACAGGAAAAATGTGCCACTTTACAGGCATACTATAAACACCCCCAGGCATAATATTTAAAGGAATATTTCATTTTTATTGTTTCACTTTAACCACTTGCCGACCGCCTAACGCAGATATACTGTGGCAGAATGGCATGGGCAGGCAAAATCACGTACCCCGTTGCCTGAGGCAGTCAGCTTCGTTAGGGGGGAGATCTGAGGTGAGGGGGAGGCCACTCATTCGTGGCCACCCCCTCATGATCGCTCCCAACGAATGACAATCTTCCTCTGCTGCTGTAATGTAAACAGCGGCAGAGGAAGTGATGTCATCTCTCCTCAAGTCGGTCTTTTCGTTCCGGCGCCGAGGAGAGAAGACATCAATGTGAGTTGCACCAACATTACACTAACAGTAGAACTCTCTAGGCACACTTTTCACCCCCCATCACCCCCCGATCACCCTACGATAACCCCAATCACCCCCCTGTACCCCCTGTCACAGTGACACCAATAGCAGTTTTTTTTCTGATTATTGCATTGGTGTCAGTTTGTGACAGTTATAAGTGGTAGGGCAGTTAGTGGTAGCCCCTTTAGGTCTAGGATACCCCCCTAACCCCCCCTAATAAAGTTTTAACCCCTTGATCAACCCCCATCGCCAGTGTCACTAAGCGATTGTTTTTCTGATCGCTGTATTAGTGTCACAGGTGACGCTAGTTAGGGAGGTAAGTATATAGGTTCTCCGTCAGCGTTTTATAGCGTCAGGGACCCCCATATACTACCTAGTAAAGGTTTTAACCCCCTGATTGCCCCCTAGTTAACCCTTATACCAGTGATCACTGTATAACTGTTACGGGTGACGCTGGTTAGTTAGTTTGTTTTTTATAGTTTCAGGGCACCCGCCGTTTATTATCTAATAAAGGTTTAGACCCCTGATCGCCCGGCGGTGATATAAGTTAAGTTTTAGGGTCAAATAAGGTCTGTGTCACCCCAGGCAGCGTCAGGTTAGCTCCAGTACCGCTAACACCCACGCACGCAGCATACACCTCCCTTAGTGGTATAGTATCTGAACGGATCAATATCTGATCCGATCAGATCTATACTAGCATCCCCAGCAGTTTAGGGTTCCTAAAAACGCAGTGTTAGCGGGATCAACCCAGATACCTGCTAGCACCTGAGTTTTGCCCCTCGGCCCAGCTCTGCCCAACCCACCCAAGTGCAGTATCGATCGATCACTGTCACTTACAAAACACTAAACACACATAGCTGCAGTGTTCGCAGAGTCAGGCCTGATCCCTGCGATCGCTAACAGTTTTTTGGTAGCGTTTTGATACAGTCGCTAACAGTCAGGAGCTTTTTTACCTGTGAGTCTCACTAGTGTACCACTAAATTTAGAGCCCAAAATTGCAAATCGAAGGTACACTAGTGAAGAGGCCTACACGTTTCTGAGCATGACAGATAGTGAAGAGGAAGTCACTCATCTGTCAGATTCAGGCTCAGAATGCGATCCTGTAGATGACAGCGGCTCCATGCAAGATAGCGCTGACGACGGAGTTGTGGTCCCTGCCAAGGTCAGACCCCGAACTTCTTCTTCTGTCATTGATGTGCAAGAACCGCAGGTCCCTCGTATGGAGCAGAGCAGTACTAGCACCGCTATTTCTTCTGGTGAACTGGCAAGCACCAGCGGCCTAGTACACCCTGGTCGTACATCCAGCACTGCAGTATCACGTGGTGACGTGGCGAGTCCCATAAGTGCAGTTCAAGCTGGCGAGGTGGCAAGCACAAGTAGTGTCCCGCTGCCACCAAGAAGACGAACACAGGCCAGTCGTGCCCATAGTGCCCTTCCTCCTGCATTCGCCAATTGGGAACCCACCACTTCTGCAGCACCCGTACTTCCCCCATTCACTGGCCAACCCGGCATTCAGGTGGAAACAGTTGATTCTACGTCACTTGATTTTTATTTGCTGTTTTTCACGGAAGATCTCTATAGATCTATTGTGGCCCAAAGCAATTTGTACGCTGGTCAACACATCGCCACTATTATAAACAGAATCCACCCTCCAATGGTGCAGATGGATAGCACCGCTAACTATAACAATGATGAAAAAAAATTGCTTGAAACCCCACCATTCTTAGTACCTTGGGGTGAGTTAGAGATGTGCTGAATCTCAAAGGTGATGCATCATAACTTAGCACTCACTCTTATAACACATATAGTATTAGTGATCTAAATTAATAAAACACTCCTGTGTGTACAACAAAATAAATGTCCCCCAATATTCCAACTAATATGTGATGAATATATATTACCATACACCACGTGAAAAAATACAAATAGTTCCTACAATATATAATCACTTGAAAAATATATAAAAAAATATAAAAATATATAAAAACTAAAAATAAAACAGTATATGAAAACAATATAATAAATAAATAAAGTCCAAAGTGAAATAAAAAAAATCCAAAATAGTCCACAAAAACAGTGATGATAATGTGTGACAAGAAAACACCACTCCAAGAATAAAGTGCAGGTGTCCTCAAAATCGTTCTGCTGTGATCCACAAATTTCACCACACATGATTCCACTCCCTTCTGAAATTCAAACTCACCAGCTATTAAGGCCTCCCACTCTCGTGTTTGGCCGAACAGAGCCTCAACCCACTCTCATGGGGGTTAGCATGCGTTCCAGATCTCCACTGCTACACACTGGCTTTCCTCCTCATAATCATGAATTCATATATGAGATAAAAGAAATGCTCCAATAGTGTAGTATCGTTAAAAAGATCAATTTATTCACACTAAAACTGCGTCAAATGAACTCACATTCAAATAAAAACTGGTAGGCAAAACACTCTTCACAGTAGTATGGAAAACAGCACAGCACACTGAACAGGATACAAAACGTAACCACAACACATGGCCACGGCGGATCCAGGGGGTATGGAGGCTGGAGTACGTCTCTCCCACCTGCAGCGACCCGTCCCTTGACCGATCCCCCGCTCCGTCACCCGTCACTCCTTCCTTTAATCTAAGTGTTAGATTGCCAGACAGCTACGCCACTATTCCCCAGTCCTCCCTTGCCAGAGATTGGAGACCAATTACGGTCTCTGAATTTAAGCTCTTTCTGGGCCTTTCCCTCAACATGGGCATAACCAAAAAGAGTGAGTTGCGGTCATATTGGTCCACTGACCCAATTCACTATAAGCCCTTGTTCTCTGCCTCCATGACCAGGGCACGATACGAGCAGATCTTGCGGTTCATGCACTTCAATGACAATGAACTCTGTTATCCCCGTGGAGACCCTGGATCCGATCGTCTCTACAAAATTTGGCCCCTCGTAAACCACATCAACCAACGTTTTGCAGACTTGTTTACTCCCCATCAAGTTGTCTGAATTGATGAGTCCCTGATTAAGTTTTCTGCCCACTTGTCATTCAAACAGTACCTTCCCAGCAAGCGTGCCAGATACGGGGTCAAGATGTATAATCTCTGTGACAAGGCCACAGGCTATGCATGTAGTTTTATGGTTTACGAGGGAAAAGATAGTCATGTAGAGCCGACAAACTGCCCTGACTACATAGGAAGCGCTGGCAAGATTGTGTGGGACTTGGTGTCACCCTTATTCGGAAAGGGGTACCACTTGTACGTGGACAATTATTACACGAGCATGCCACTTTTTAGTCCTTTGTTTGATCAGCAGATTGGAGCATGTGGCACCGTGCGACCTAATCGCCAGGGCTTTCCCCAGCGGCTTGTAGATTCCCATCTTAAGCTGGGGGAGAGAGCCTGCTTGCAGTGTAATAATTTGCTCGCTATGAAGTGGAGGAATAATAAGAATGTTTTCGTTCTTACCTCCCTTCATGCAGACACTACAGCCCAAATTACTATGGTGACTGGTGTTGTGGAGAAACCCGTCTGTGTCCACGAATATAACCAAAATATGGGAGAGGTGGACCTCAACGACCAGTTTTTGGCGCCGTACCTGGTTGCCCTTAAGGCCAGACGCTGGTACAAATTGGCTATTATTTCAGTTGGCTTTGCTGATCGCTTATGTGCTATACAGAGCTTCAGGACGGACTGGATCCTTCCTTAAATTCCAGGAAGAGATCGTCAGAGCCCTTCTGTTTCCAGACGGTGCTCCACCTCACCTTCCCCAACCAAATGCAGTAAGCCGGCTACCCCTACCCAATGAGCCCCCCAAAAAAGATGTGGTGTCTGCAGCAAGCGCAGATATAGGTGTGACACCCGCTATTATTGTCCCTCCTGTCCTGACAATCCTGGTCTTCGCATTGGTGAATGTTTTGAACACTACCATACACTAGTTGAGTATTAGCGTAGGGTACAGCACTGCACAGACTAGGACACACTTGCACAGGGTCTCCCAAGATGCCATCGCATTTTGAGAGACCCGAACCTGGAAACGGTTACAGTTGCAAAAGTTACAGTTACAAAAAAAAGTGTAAAAAAAAAAAAAACACCAAAAAAATATAATATAAAAAAAACAAAAATAGTTGTCGTTTTATTGTTCTCTCTCTATTCTCTCTCTATTGTTCTACTCTTTTTTACTGTATTCTATTCTGCAATGTTTTATTGTTATTATGTTTTATCATGTTTGCTTTATAGGTATGCAATTTTTTTATACTTTACTGTTTACTGTGTTTTATTGTTAACCATTTTTTTGTTTTCAGGTATGCCATTCAGCTGCAGAGCGGATTTATCTATCTTGACAGCAACAGCGTTTGCTCTCACGATACATAAAGCCGTGACTCCAGCACTGTCAGAGGTGATTTCACCACCACAGTTACATACTTCAGCATATATGCCGAAGCATGGGGGCAGCAGGGGCGGAGGAGCGATTTGCTCCTACCTTTTGTGGGAGGATGCCCCCATGCTTCGGCATATATATATTTTAGGCACAGGTTGCGTTAAATGTTTTATTTTTTACTATGTTTTTTTTGTATTTGCTTTGCAGGTATATTAAATCTTACTGTTATACTGTAATGTTACTTTGTTTTATTGTTAACCATCATTTGCCAAAGCATGGGGGCAGCAGGGGCGGAGGAGCAATTTGCTCCTACCTTTTGGGGCGGATGCCCCCATGCTTCTGCATATATAAACGGTGCATGTATGCCCATCATTAGAAGTGGGTGGATGAAGGGAGGTATTCTAATCGGGGGCATACCTACCGATCAATCTTTTTTTTTCATTCAGCATACAGGCTGCATGAAAAAAAGTTTACAATATATGCCCAACAAGGACCAGCAACGTACTGGTATGTTGCTGGACTTTGAGTGGTTATACCAGAATGATGCCTGCAGGTTTAGGTATCATCTTGGTATCATTCTTTTCAGCCAGCGGTCGGCTTTCATGTAAAAGCATCCCTAGCGGCTAATTAGTCTCTATACTACTTTTACAAGCAGTGGGAGGGAATGCCCCCCCACCATCTTACATGTTTTTCTCTGGCTCTCCTGTCCCAACAGGGAACCTGAGAATGTAGCCGGTGATTCAGCCAGCTGACCATAGAGCTGATCAGAGACCAGAATGGCCATCATCATGACCAAACATCTCTATGGCATAAGAAACCTGAAGCTACGAGCATTTCATGACTTAGATTTCGCCGGATGTAAACAGCGCCATTGGGAAATTGGGAAAGCATTTTATCACACCGATCTTGGTGTGGTCAGATGCTTTGAGGGCAGAGGAGAGATCTAGGGTCTAAAAGACCCCAATTTTTTCAGAAATGAGTACCTGTCTACCTATTGCTATCATAGGGGATGTTTACATTCCCTGAGATAACAATAAAAATGATTAAAAAAAAAATAAAGGAACAGTTTAAAAATAAGATAAAAAAGCAAAAAAATTATAAAGAAAAAAAAAAGCATCCCTGTCCCCCCCTGCTCTCACGCAAAGGCGAACACAATCGTCGGTCTGGCGTCAAATGTAAACAGCAATTGCACCATGCATGTGAGGTATCACCGCAAGGGTCAGATCGAGGGCAGTCATTTTAGCAGTAGACCTCCTCTGTAAATCTAAAGTGGTAACCTGTAAAGGCTTTTAAAAATGTATTTAGTTTGTCACCACTGCACGTTTGCGCAGTGGCAATTTTAAAGCATGTCGTGTTTGGTATCTATGTACTCGGCCTAAGATCATCTTTTTTATTTCATCAAACATTTGGGCAATATAGTGTGTTTTAGTGCATTAATATTTTAAAAAGTGTGTTTTTTTCCCAAAAAAATGTGTTTGAAAAATCGCTGCGCAAATACTGTGTGAAAAAAAAGAAACACCCACCATTTTAATCTGTAGGGCATTTGCTTTAAAAAAATATATAATGTTTGGGGGTTTTTTCATGTAAACAAGAAGTGTCAGAAAGGGCTTTGTCTTCAAGTGGTTAGAAGAGAGGGTGATGTGTGACATAAGCTTCTAAATGTTGTGCATAAAATGCCAGGACAGTTCAAACCCCCCCAAATGACCCCATTTTGGAAAGTAGACACCCCAAGCTATTTGCTGAGCCATGTTGAGTCCATGGAATATTTTATATTGTGACACAAGTTGCGGGAAAAAGACAATTTTTTTTTTTGCACAAAGTTGTCACCAAATGATATATTGCTCAAACATGCCATGGGAATATGTGAAATTACACCCCAAAATACATTCTGTTGCTTCTCCTGAGTACGGGGATACCACATGTGTGAGACTTTTTGGGAACCTAGCCGCGTACGGGACCCCAAAACCAAGCACCGTCTTCAGGCTTTCTAAGGGCGTAAATTTTTGATTTCACTCTTCACTGCCTATCACAGTTTCGGAGGCCATGGAATGCCCAGGTGGCACAACCCCCCCCCAAATGACCCCATTTTGGAAAGTAGACACCCCAAGATATTTGATGATAGTGAGTATTTTGCAGACCTCACTTTTTGTCACAAAGTTTTGAAAATTGAAAAAAGAAAGAAAAACATTTTTTTCTTGTCTTTCTTCATTTTCAAAAACAAATGAGAGCTTCAAAATACTCACCATGCCTCTCAAATATCTTGGGGTGTCTACTTTCCAAAATGGGGTCATTTGGGGGGGTTTGTGCTATCTTGGCATTTTATGGCCTTAAAAACTGTGATAGGTAGTGAGGAGTGAATCAAAAATTTACGCTCTTAGAAATCCTGAAGGTGGTGATTGGTTTCGGGGCCCCGTACGCAGCTAAGCTCCCAAAAAGTCCCACACATGTGGTATCCCCATACTCAGGAGAAGCAGCAGAATATATATATATATATATATATATATATATATATATATATATATATATATATATATATATATATATATATATATAACTTTTGCGCAAACCAATAAATATACACTTATTGACATTTTTTTTTGCCAAAGACATGTGGTCGAATACATTTTGGCCTAAATGTGTGACTGAAATTCAGTTTGTTTGATTTTTTTTATAACAAAAATTCGAAAATATCATTTTTTTTTAAAAATTTCGGTCTTTTTCCGTTTATAGCATAAAAAATAAAAACCACAGAGGTGATCAAATACCATCAAAAGAAAGCTCTATTTGTGAGAAGAAAAGGATGCAAATCTTGTTTGGGTACAGCATTGCATAACCGCTCAATTAGCAGTTAAAGCGACGCAGTGCCAAATTGTAAAAAGTGCTCTGGTCAGGAAGGGGGTAAATCCTTCCGGGGATGAAGTGGTTAAGCATTAAAAAAATCACTGCTCCCAAAAAAAGTCGATTTTTAAAAAAAAAATTTGAATTGATACATGTCCCCTGGGGCAGGACCCGGGTCCCCAAACATTTTTTATGTCAATAACTTGCATATAAGCCTTTAAAATTAGCACTTTTGATTATTCATGTTCGTGTCCCATAGACTTTAACTGTGTTTGTGTGTTCTACCGAATTTTTTTGTCTATTTGCATGTTCTGCTGAGAACCGAACAGGAGTGTGTTTGGCTTATCCCTATTTAATTGTCTGTGCTGCATTATTTTGTGAAATCTTCCTCAAGATGTTATGAGTAATAAATGTTTAAATCCTTGAGAGGCTGTCCTTTTGTGGGTGCAGTCCGTTTAACTCCTGTTAATTTCCTCTGCAAAATGGTCAGACCTCAAAACCATAATCTTTTAGTGTGTCAAACTAACAAACATGTGTTTTCTGCTTTCCTTGCTCTTTTCCAAGTCCTGTTTTGTTGACCAATACAATTTGTAGCAATTTTTTCTGTTTTATGTGTTTTGTTAATAATTTGTTTTGCAGATGCATGCTCAATCCAGTTAACGCATTTTACACTCCCCCCCTAAACAATTTTTATGGAACAGATTTCCCAGCTGCAGCTTACCTAGGCTGATTGGCATTACAAAACAAAAAAAGGTGTGATTTCTCTAAAAGCTACTTTCCTGGTGCCTTCATGGCAGCATACGCATGGATTGTAGGCACCGTGAAAGGAAAATTACGGAGAGGTAAGTATTACATTTTCCATTTTAGCACAGCGGTTCTCAGGATCAGTCTTCAAGTACCCCCAAAAGGACATGTTTTGACATGTCCTGTTGGGGACATGTCAAAACATGTCATTTTATCTTAGCTAAAATAGCTGTCCAAAATACCAAGCCATACTTCCGGTTCCAGCGCCACATGAGGCAGAGGTAGCTATACACCGCTCCCACCGTCCTCCTCAAGAATCCTGCTAATTAGCCCTGCCAGAGCATTGGAGTAACCCCCATCCATCCCCGCTACCTTGTGGGACCATATGGACTGCTTTGTGTCGCAATCGTACGCTCGAGCGGTGTCCCCCTCAGTATTCCCCGTGGGAGACGCAGCAGCAGGCGCAGCCAAAATGGCGGCCGATCCATGCCTGGCAGAAACCTCCCAGTCTCCCACTCCACCAGGAGCACTGGCCCCAGATCCTGCATCTTCAGCAGGCATCACGCAAGCGGTAGTCACCCTGCTGGACCCCACTCTGACGGCCACTGTAGATGCTGCCGTCCACAGAGAACTAGAGCAGCTCCACCTGGAAGTGAAGGCCCAAGCCCAGAGAATAGCACACGTGGAAGACAGAATATCATCCCGGGAAGATGATGCCACTGCTCACTCATCAGTAATAGCCCGCATGACTGCAGAAAATAGGGACATATGGGACAAGCTGGACGATCTGGAAAATTGTTCCAGAAGAAACAATTTAAGCATAATTGGACTGCCAGAATCAGTAACCAACACCTAGCTCACAAATATATGCGCTAGAATCATTCCTGAGCAACTGGGGCTCCTCATACCCTGCACTATTGAACACGCCCATCGCTTTGGTCAGTACACGGAAAGTCGTGCCAAGCCCCGACATGTCATCATTAAATATATAAACTACGCTGACAAAAATGCCATTATGCAGGCATTTTGCCGCACATGCTCCCTGTCTGTTGATGGCCCAAATGTGTTGCTTTTTACAGACTACTCGATGTAGGTGATGAAACAATGTAAAGCGTTCTCCACAATCTGCTCAACTTTATACAACAACCAAGTGAAATTCTTCCTGGCCTATCCGGCTATCCTATGGATCCAAACACACTCAAGAGAACACCTCACTTTTACCTCACCAGATGAAGCAGATCAATATCTTACTACATCTGGCACAGAAATGGAACACACCAACTCTGCAGAAGGTTCCTCCTCATCACCGGCTACTTCCCCCTCATCATCCCACAAGCAACAATGCAGCTCGACTAAGCAGCGATAAATACATTGTTTGAACTCTCTGCTACAACTACTGGGCTAACCCACTGCACTACCTATATATAAGTGCTAGGTTTTTTTTCTTTTCTTTTTTTCTCTTTAACCTTATAGGTAACCTACTATCCGCACACATGGTCACCTTTAAGGTGCCAGCTGTTAGCCAACTCTCCTGCTCCCTCTTAGAGGTGACCCTTGCACTGGGCTACAACTCCCCAGAACCTATCTCTCCACTCTGCTCTGCCTCAATACCCACCTAATCCCCACTCACGTAGCAATCCCCCCTCCCCCACCTTCCTCTCCTACCTTCCCCCCGAAGCTTACACTTCATCCCTAGGATGAACAAGGTGGGCAAACTGCTGGCAAAGCTCTGCTTAGGGCCAAGACTACCCACCCATATCTCTGCCTTAAAAAATACGGCCGGCACCCTAGTTACCTCACCTATCAAAATGAGTAAACTACTAGCAGACTACTACACAACTTTATACTCTGCGGACTCGAATGACCAAACGACTCCCGAAGCCCTTCTAGCTATTATATACGTTTGCCCAAGCTTCTGGATGTACATCTGGAGGCTCTTAACGCTCCCATCACCATTGAAGACATCCAAATGACAATCAAATCTCTGGCGTCTGCCAAAGCCCCAGGCCAAGATGGCTATATGGCCGAATTCTATAAGTTAACAAAAGACTTTCTCCCCGACACCTTGAAACATGTCTATGCAGCTATGTGGGATGGTGGCCCCTATCTCCCTACAGGAACACAGGCACATATTAGATTAATCTCCAAAAAAGGTAAAGATCCCTCACTCCCAGGATCCTACCGCCAATCTCACTAATCAAGGTGGATGTCAAAATCCTATCCAAAATAATTGCATCGCGCTTGGCCCCTCTACTCCTCTCTTTTTTACACCCAGCCCAATCTGGCTTTGTCCTGGTACGTTTGGCCACTCTAAACATATGTAAGGTTTTGATGGCACTAGAATACGCTCGGTCACACCCTCACCAAGACGTCGCCATAGTGTCACTTGATGCCGAAAATGCTTTCGACAACATCAGTTTGTCTTGGCTATTCAGAGTGATGGCGGACTTTGGTTTTTCGGGCCCAATCATGCGTTTTTTTACAGCAAATGTATGAATCCCCAACTGCGCGCCTGGTCACCCCCGACTTTATCTCTGATGTGATCCCCTTGACAAAGGAAATGAGACAGGGATGCCCCCTGTCCCCTCTACTTTTTAACATTGCTATCGAGCCCTTATCCATAATACTCAACGCACCAGACAGAATTAGTTGCATCACTATAGGTAACCAAACTCTCCAGTCCGTCCTATTTGCTGATGACATATTGCTGTTCTCCACTGACCCCCTCTCAGACTTTGACAGACTCTGAGGACTCTTCAAAACCTTTCGACTGTGCTCAGGCTTTCAAATTAACTTCGACAAAAGTGAAGTTCTTTCACTTCACCCCAGGATGTCTGTTAAATGGTGACATTTGTCCCCTTTTGCCATAGCAACGCAACATATCACATATCTGGGCATCCATATCGGCCGAGAACCTTCCTCTTTATATACACTTAACTTTCCACCATTAATATCCAAACTTGTAAAGGAGCTGGAAGCTTGGGCAGCTCCCCCCCTCTCGCTCTTTTGGAGATTCCACCTTTTAAAATGGTGTCATTCGCAAACCTACTCTACCCAATGCAGACAATACCTCTTCTATTAAAACACTCTGATGTGCAAAAAATCCACAAGGCATTGTCCGCCTTTATATGGTCCCGCAAAAAACAGGCATTGCTCAGCAAAAACTGTGTCTCTTTAGGTCTGGGGGGCGGGCCTTCCCAAAATACGTTTTTACAATCTCTCCTGCCTACTTAGACAGGGCCTTGATTGGATATCTGGCAGATCCAGATACTCCAATACCATACTTGACGGTGCCTCGACCTTTCCACATGCCCTATCAGCCATCCTCCACTCGAATCCTAACAAAGTACCACCCCACCTCAAGTCAAGTGTACTCATCACAGACACTATTACAGCCTGGAGAGAAGTACAGAGACTACTGGGGCTTCCCTCCAGTATTTCATGCCATCTGCCAATTCAAGGCAAGCCTATGTTTCTCCTGTCCACTCTACACATAGCCTTCGAACAATGGAGCACTAAGGGTCTTACTAAAGTTACCTAATGGTATCCGAATAACCATGGTGAGTTTAAACCCTTCCAAACCTTATCACAGGAATCCTCCTTACCATCAACACAAGACTTCTTCTACCACCAATTGGTCAACTATTTACGATCCTGCTGTGGTCCTAGGTCGGATCCCCTCCAAAAGTCCTTTATCGGTACCTTCCTGCACAGGGTTGGCTACTCCAGCTCCAGCCTATACTCTCACCTCATTACACATCAAACGGACACATATCATCTCAAACCATTCTAAATATGGTCTAAAATATTTGATGACAATGAGAAAATCCTTGAAGAATACAGGCAAGTACACAAACTTACTGTCTCCGAAACATGGCAGAGATCAAGTGAGCATGGACGACTTTAAGTAGGCAGGACTGACAAGCAGAATCAACAACAGCTGGGTAACTGTGGAGAGAAATGGGAGCCGCCGATTAGCCGACAGCAGAGTGGCCAGCTCAGAGAAGGAAGGGCTGAGCCCAGCCCTGACAGTACCCCCTCTTCAAAGACCCCTCCCCCTTGGAGGACCAGCGGGCTTGAGGGGAAATCGTCTATGGAAATAACGGAGGAGAACAGGGGCATGTACGTCTGAGGATGAGACCCAAGAGCATTCCTCCGGACTGTACCCCTTCCAATGCACCAGGTACTGTATGCGCCCATGGAACCTACGGGAGTCAACAATGGATTGTACTTCATACTCCTCATGGTTCTCAACCTGTATAAGGTGAGGACATGGCACCAAGGTGGTAAAGCGATTGCAGACCAAAGGTTTCAAAAAGGAGACATGAAACACATTTGATATGCACATACTAGGAGGAAGGTCCAAGGCGTAAGCCACTGGGTTAATCCTGTGAAGGATACGGAAAGGCCCAATAAAACGAGGTGCGAACTTCAAAGAAGGAACACAAAGTCGGAGGTTGCGAGACGACAGCCAGACTCTGTCCCCAACCTAGTAGGAAGGTGCGTGCAGGCGTCTGCGGTCAGCATGGAGTCAGTACCTATCGTTATCATGTTGTAAAGCCGCCTGAACTTGTGCCCAAGTGGAACGAAGACCACGGAGATGCTCCTCTAACGCAGGAATACTCAGTGGAACAAATGAGTCAGGCAACATATAAGGTTGGAAGCCACAATTCGCCATAAACGGGGACAATCAGGAAGCCGAATTCAAGGCACTGTTGTGAGCAAACTCTGCCCATGGTAATAGGTCTGACCAGTTGTTATGATGGTCAGAAATATAGCAACGTAAGAATTGCTCCAAGGACTGATTGGCTCGTCTGCGGCCCCATTAGACTGCGGTTGATATGCAGAGGAGAAAGAAAGCTGAATTCCCAACTGTGCACAAAAGGCTCGCCAGAACCGGGAGACAAACTGACTACCCCTGTCCGAGACAATCACCTTGGGTAGCCCATGTAAGCGAAAGATCTCCAAAGCAAAAATGGAAGCCTGCCTTAGAAGTGGGCAGCTTCTTAAGTGGAATACAATGACACATCTTTGGGAACCGGTCAACAACCATAAGGATAACTGTGTTGCCTTGGAAGTTGGGTAACTCCACAATGAAATCCATAGACAGGTGGGTCCAGGGCCTCTCTCCATTGGGTATGGGTTGTAGGAGGCCCACTGGAAGGTGTTGTGGAGTCTTACTCTGAGCACACATGGAACAGGCAGCTACGAAGGCAGTTATATCAGCCCGTAGACTAGGCCAACAGAATTATTGGGAAATGGCCCAAATGAGTTGATTCTTCCCAGGGTGGCCAGCTGCCTTGGGAGAATGGTAAGTCTGGAGCACGGCAGTACGGAGACTCTCTGGGACAAAGCAGTGGTCACAAGGTTTTTCAGGAGGAGCATGACCTGAGTAGAAAGAATTTTGTCACTCAAAGGAGAAGTAAGACTGGTGTGAACAGTAGCCAGAATACGATCAGGAGGAATCACAGGAATCCGAACCAACTGCAACTTGGAAGTGGAGTAAAATTGTTGTGACAAGACGCCAGCCCTTACATTCTTATTACCGGGTAAGAATGAGACAATGTATTTAAAACTCGACAAGAAAAGTGCCCATCATACCCTTCTGGGAGAGAGGCGCTTAGCCTCAGACAAGAATGTGAGATTCTTATGGTCAGTAAGAATAAGAACCGACACAGTGGTACCTTCAAGGAGATGTCTCCATTCTTTCAGGGCTAAAATGATCGCCAACAGCTCTCTGTCACCAATCTCCTAATTGCACTCAGCAGGTGACAATTTCTTGGAAAATGATGCATAGAGCTCTCAGAGTTAAGATTTTGAGACAGAAGGGTGCCAACTCCAGTCTCAGCAGCTAGGATAAAAGGCAACGTAGGATCAGGATGTGCCAACTACGGATGAGCCAAACACCCCCCGGTTCGGTTCGCACCAGAACCTGCGAACGGACCGAAAATTTGCACGAATTTTAGAACCCCATTGAAGTCTATGGGACTTGAACGTTTGAAATCAAAAGTGCTAATTTTAAAGGTTAATTAGCATGGTATTGTCCTAAAAAGGGTTTGGGGACCTGGGTCCTGCCCCAGGGGACATGTATCAATGCAAAAAAAAGTTTTAAAAACGTCTGTTTTTTCAGGAGCAGTGATTTTAATGATTCTTAAAGTGAAAAAAAAAAGTGAAATATTCCTTTAAATATCGTACCCGTGTCTATAGTATGCCTGTAAAATGTTGCATGTTTCCCATGCTTAGAACAGTCCCTGCGCAAAATGACATTTTTAAAGGAATAAAAGTCATTTAAAACTGCTTGCGGCTTTAATGTAATGTCGGGTCCAATATGGATGAAAATCAGTGAGACAAATGGCATGGGTACCCCCCCAGTCCATCACCAGGCCCTTTGGGTCTTGTATAGATATTAAGGGGAACCCCGCACCCAAATTTAAAAAAGGAAAGGCATGGGGCCCCCAGGCCCTATATACTGTGAACAGCAGTATACAGGCGGTGCAAACAAGACAGGGACTGTAGGTTTGTTGTTAAGTAGAATCTGTTTGTAATTTTGAACTGGTACATTTTTAAAGTGTAGCTCCAGCGAAAAAAATCTATTTTAAGCTTTTTGGGAAACATAGGGAAGGGTTATCACCCCTGTGACATTTGTTTTGCTGTCTGTGCACCTCTTCAGAAGATTTTACCTCACTTTCTGTCCCAATGACAAATGTTTTTTGACAATTTGGGGTTTTTAGTGAAACAAGGATTGGTGATAAAGCTAAAGTGAAGAGGAGACATGTTTTTCCCATATTAACTCTTACAGGAGAGAATATCCCTTCCTAGGGGTAGATTTCATCTCACTTCCTGTTGTCTCCTTCCGTTTGCAAGTAGGAGTCGATTGTAAGTTGGATTTTTGAAATTAGGGGCCTGCCCTATATACACTGCAGAAATTGGGGCCTTAGGTGTTGGTGTTGCCACAACACTGTAAGCCCTCACAGTTATTCTTGATGGGTGCAGGAATGGGTTCTGCTGTGAAATATTAGATTGAAAATTGTAATTACATGCCCCTGTTGAACAGGGTCAGAAAAATTGGGTCTTTGGTGGTGGTGGTGGTGCTGGTGCCACAACACTGTAAGTCCTCACAGTTACTCTTGGTGGGTGCAGAAACGGGCCCTGCTGTGAAATATTAGATCAAGAATTGTAATTACATGCACCTGTTGAACAGGGGCAGATAAATTGGGCCTTTGGTGGTGGTGGTGGTGTTGCCACAACACTGTAAGTCCTCACAGTTACTCTTGGTGGGTGCAGAAACGGGCCCTGCTGTGAAATATTAGATCGAAAAGTGTACTTACATGCACCTGTTGAACAGGGGCAGAAAAATTGGGCCTTTAGTGGTGGTGGTGGTGGTGGTGCCACAACACTGTAAGTCCTCACAGTTACTCTTGGTGGGTGCAGAAACGGGCCCTGCTGTGAAATATTAGATCAAGAATTGTAATTACATGCACTTGTTGAACAGGGGCAGATAAATTGGGCCTTTGGTGGTGGTGGTGGTGTTGCCACAACACTGTAAGTCCTCACAGTTACTCTTGGTGGGTGCAGAAACAGGCCCTGCTGTGAAATATTAGATCAAGAATTGTAATTACATGTCCCTGTTGAACAGGAGCAGAAAAACTGGGCCTTAGGCACTGGTGCCACAATACTGCAACCCCTCACAGATACTCCAGTTGGAGCGCAGGAATGAGCCCTCCTGCAAAATATTGCACCAAAAATTGTAAATACATGCCCCTATTAAACAGGGGCTGAAAAATTGGGCCTTAGGCACTGGTGCTGGTGCCACAACACTGCAACCCCTCACAGATACTTTAGTTGGAGCGCAGGAACGAGCCCTGCTGCAAAGTATTGCATCAAAAATTGTAATTACACGCCCCTGTTAAATGGGCTGAAAAATTGGGCCTTAGGCACTGGTGCTGGTGCCACAACACTGCAAACCCTCACAAATACTCTAGTTGAGCACAGCAGCGAACCCTCCTTGCAAAATATTGCATCAAAAATTGTAATTACACTCCCCTGTTAAACAGGGGCTGAAAAATTGGGCCTTAGCCACTGGTGCCCAGAACCAAAAATATTCTTACTAGCTATCAGCCTGATCATTGAGGAGGAAGAGGATAGTCACTCAGCATAACAGGATAGTCACTCAGCATCAGCATAGGCAGTCTTGAAGGGATCTGACATTTCAAAAAAAATTATTCGGTTACATCAGCATCAGGTGCTTGGTAGCTGGTGGTGATCCAAGACTGATTCATTTTTATGAAGGTCAGTCAATCGACCGAGTCGGTGGACAGGCGCACCCTGTGATTGGTTACAAAGCCTCCAGCAGCACTGAATGTGCGTTCCGAAAGAACGCTGGATGCAGGACAGGCCAGTAACTCAATTGCATGCTGTGCAAGCTCTGGCCAGTGATCCATCCTCAAGACCCAGTAACCCAGAGGATTTTCGGTGGGAAAGGTGTCCAAGTCAGATCTTGCCCCTAGGTATTCCTGCACCATGTAAAACAGACGCTGGCGATGGTTGCTGGAACCGATCATACCTTGGGGCTGCGGAAAAAAAAATTGTCTGAACGCATCGGTCAGATGGCCACCTTCTCCACCGCTCCTTCTTTGACTGACCGAAGCCTCAGCAACACGTTGTCCAGGAACAGGAGTTGGACCCTCAGAGTCTCTGGGAACGCGTTGCACAGACCTTTCTGCAAGGCCTCCCGAAGATGCTTCATCCTCTGCTCCCTTTGCGACGGCAAGATAAGGTCTGCAACCTTACCCTTGTAACGTGGATCAAGGAGGGTTGCCAGCCAGTATTGATCCCTCTCCTTGATACCACGAATACGGGAATACTTTTGCAGGCTTTGCAGGATCAACTAGGCGATGGGGGGGGGGTCCAGAGGTAGAGATAGTTAGCGTGGAAGATATTCCAGAGGGTAGTATTGGGGGCATTAGTGGTAGGTTGACCAAAGCACAAAAACACAAGGTAAGTATAGTAGCAAGTCCTAGTTGCAATCTCGAAACACCCAATACAAGGACAATATGCAACCGGTCTAAACTAGGTGGCATGTTCACCAATGCCAGGAGCATGGCGGACAAGATGGGTGAACTAGAGATACTATTGTATGAGGAGGATTTGGATTTTGTGGGAATTTCAGAGACCTGGTTCAACAGCTCTCATGATTGGCTGGCAAACATTCAAGGGTATACCCTTTACCGCAAGGATAGAGAGGGTAAAAAAGGGGGAGGGGTATGCCTATATATCAAGAATAATGTACAAGTGAATGTGAGAGATAACATCACTGAGGGAGCTAGGGAGGAGGTGGAATCCTTATGGGTAGAGCTCCAAAGGGATGAAGCTAAGGGGAAAATAATACTGGGAGTATGCTATAGGCCCCCTAACCTGAGGGAGGAAGTGGAGACAGATCTCCTATCACAATTTGGATTAGCAGCAAGGATGGGAAGTGTTATCATAATAAGGGATTTTAATTATCCAGACATAGACTGGGCAGAGGGAACCGCACATTCATTTAAGGCTTGCCAGTTCCTTAATGTCTTGCAGGACAATTTTATGGGTCAGATGGTAGATGCACCAACTAGAAATAAAACATTACTGGATCTAATGATTACCAACAATACAGACCTGATCACGGATGTGGAAATACGGGGCAATTTAGGTAACAGTGATCACAGGTCAATTAGTTTCAGTATAAATCACACAAATAGGAAACATAAAGGGAATACAAAGACAATGAATTTCAAAAGAGCCAACTTCCCTAAACTACAAACCTTACTAAAAGGCATAAATTGGGATAAAATATTAGGACTCCAATGTAAAAAGGTTCAGGGATCATCCTCAGCATTCAGACTTTAAAAAGAATGCAACAAGAAATGTAAGGGTGCAATTAGGATGGCTAAGATAGAACATGAAAGACACATAGCGGAGGAGAGCAAAAAAAATCCCAAGAAATTCTTTAAGTATGTAAACAGTAAAAAAGGGAGGACAGACCATATTGGCCCCATAAAGAATGAGGAAGGATATCTGGTTACAAAAGATGGGGAGATGGCGAAGGTATTGAATTTATTCTTCTCCTCAGTCTTCATGAGTGAACCGGGGGGCTTCAGTAACCAAAACTGCAGTGTTTATCCTCATGACACAACACAGGAAGCACCTCCATGGTTAACAGAGGACAGAATTAAAATTAGACTTGAGAAACTTAACATTAATAAATCACTGGGACCAGATGGCTTGCATCCGAGGGTACTTAGGGAACTCAGTCAAGTGATTGCCAGACCATTGTTCCTAATTTTTACAGACAGTCTACTGACTGGAATGGTACCAGCTGATTGGAGAAAAGCCAATGTAGCACCAATATTTAAAAAGGGCCCAAAATGCATCCCTGGGAATTAGACCAGTTAGCCTAACATCAATAGTATGTAAACTCTTGGAGAGGATGATAAGGGACTATATACAAGATTTTAGTAATAAGAACGGTATCATTAGCAGTAATCAGCATGGATTCATGAAGAATCGTTCTTGCCAAACCAATCTACTAACATTCTATGAGGAGGTGAGTTGCCATCTAGATAAAGGAAGGCCCGTAGACGTGGCGTGAGCTATGAGTAAGCGCTCCGCCGATCATGAAATACGTTAGATGATTATCTGTACATTCTATCCATGGTGCTTTGTACATGATTTGTTCCTGATTTTACAATAAAGAAATTTCGTTGGATTATATTCTCCTGGTTTGTGGCTGTCCGGACTTTTTTCTTCCCTTACAACATGGATTAGCATTAGCCAGCACCTAGGGCTTTTCAACTCTGGAGAGCAACATTCTGTTTATACCTGGTTTGGATACAACCTGGTGCGGGGAAAACGCTTGTGCTGCCGTAGATGTAGTGTATCTGGATTTTGCAAAAGCATTTGACACAGTTCCCCATAAACGTTTACTGTACAAAATAAGGTCCGTTGACATGGACCATAGGGTGAGTACATGGATTGAAAACTGGCTACAAGGGCGAGTTCAGAGGGTGGTGATAAATGGGGAGTACTCGGAATGGTCAGGGGTGGGTAGTGGGGTTCCCCAGAGTTCTGTGCTGGGACCAATCCTATTTAATTTGTTCATAAACGACCTGGAGGATGGGATAAACAGTTCAATCTCTGTATTTGCAGATGATACTAAGCTAAGCAGGGCAATAACTTCTCCGCAGGATGTGGAAACCTTGCAAAAAGATCTGAACAAATTAATGGGGTGGGCAACTACATGGCAAATGAGGTTCAATGTAGAAAAATGTAAAATAATGCATCTGGGTGGCAAAAATATGAATGCAATCTATACATTGGGGGGAGAACCTCTGGGGGAATCTAGGATGGGAAAGGACCTGGGGGTCCTAGTAGATGATAGGCTCAGCAATGGCATGCAATGCCAAGCTGCTGCTAACAAAACAAACAGAATATTGGCATGCATTAAAAAAGGGATCAACTCCAGAGATAAAACGATAATTCTCCCACTCTATAAGACTCTGGTCTGGCCGCTCCTGGAGTATGCTGTCCAGTTCTGGGCACCAATCCTCAGGAAGGATGTACTGGAAATGGAGCGAGTACAAAGAGGGGCAACAAAGCTAATAAAGGGTCTGGAGGATCTTAGTTATGAGGAAAGGTTGCAAGCACTGAACTTATTCTCTCTGGAGAAGAGACGCTTGAGAGGGAAAACGAGTTCGATATACAAATACCGTACTGCGACCCTACAATAGAAATAAAGCTTTTTCGCAGAAGAGAGTTTAACAAGACTCGCCGCCACTCATTAAAATTAGAAGAAACGAGGTTTAACCTTAAACTACGTAGAGGGTTCTTTGCTGTAAGAGCGGCAAGGATGTGGAATTTCCTTTCCACAGGCGTTGGTCTCAGCGGGGAGCATTGATAGCTTCAAAAAACTATTAGATAAGCACCTGAATGACCGCAACATACAGGGATATATAATGTAATACTGACATATAATCACACACATAGGTTGGACTTGATGGACTTGTGTCTTTTTTCAACCTCACCTACTATGTAACTATGTAACTATGATCAGGGAGGCCATGCAGCGTAGGTTTGCTGAGGCATTCAATCCAGAGTCCTCTGGGTCACTAAGGACGACATGATCCGCAGCCACCTCCTCCCAGCCACGTACAAGTCCATGGGTTTCTTGGGGCTGTAAATAATCCCTTAAAGACTGCTGCTGATGCTGAGTGCCAGGCTCCACCTCCATGCTGACACAATCCTCCTCCTCCTCCTCCTCCTCCTCCTCCTCCTCCTCTTCCTGTGTGATCGGCAGGCAAGCAGGAACACTGTCTGGATAAAGGGGGCCTTGAGAGCTAAGGAAGTCCTCCTCTTCCTGCCTCTGTTCTGCCTCAAGTGCCCTGTCCATTATTCCACACAGCGTGTGCTCCAACAGGTGGACAAGAGGGACAGTGTCACTGATGCATGCACTGTCACTGCTCACCATCCTCGTGGCCTCCTCAAATGGTGACAGGACAGTGCATGCATCCCCGATCATGGCCAACTGGCGTGGGGAAAAAAAACAAGCTCCCCTGACCCTGTCCTGGTGCCATAGTCGCACAGGTACTCATTGATGGCCCTCGGAGGCGTGTGCAGCATGGCCAATGTTGAGTTCCACAGACTAGGCGGTTCTTGGGCAGATTAAATTCCTTTTGGAGGTCAGCCAGCCGAGCACTGGCATTATATGACCTGAGGAAATACACAAAGACTTTTCTGGCTTGCCTCAGGACATCCTATAAGCCCGGGTACCTGCCCAAGAACCGCTGCACCACCATTTTTTTTTTTTGAAAAATATTTATTGATTTTTTCAAAATATATTCATAGAAGATATTGTACAGAGCAATTGTAAGGCACGAATATACACAATTATTCTTTATACAGAATGACCGTTCTATCTAAACATAAACATATTTATAAGGAGCACTGGGGAAAGGGAGGGGAGAGGGGAGGGAGAGGGGGGTAAGCAATTCACATTTGCCAGCTTGTCACTAACATTGGGCAAGAAGTTGCCAAAAGGGTTTATCCTACATTTTTGTACCTTTAGGGAATGGAGGCGACTTATGAGCATATCTAGCTAGATAACCTACAATATGATCTGGTTAATACATTTTATTTGGGTAAATATAGTCCCAGAGTGTAATAGCTGAAGTTGATGGATGCCAAGGAGCTTCAAGTGATTGTAGGCCGCTTATGGTGGTTTAAATGAAGAAGAATCAGAGGCTGGAGGAATTTTAAGTTTGCCGAGTGAGTTAGTGATGTCTCTTGTCAGGTACCATTCTGTATATCTAAATGGGTGCATTATGTCTTGGATGGTCTGTTGAGGAAATGTGGCTTCCAGAAATCTTCTCCAGCGTTTAAAAAATTGTGGGGTAAAGCGGAGATTTGACTTGATGAGGTCCAATCTTTCTAGATAGAATAATGAAGTCAAGGCTTTTATAACCGCAGGCAGACAGGGCGGCGATGTCGTTATCCAGTGGGACATAATAGTCCTGAGGGCTACAAGAAGGCAGATATGGGCCCAGTGCGGTATGTTTGAAAAGTCCAGTGCGGACGAGGAGGATGCTGAAGGTGTGATGCTAAACAGGCATAGTAGGCAGTCACTATGTAATCTGATATTGCAGATTTTATTAATGTAGGCTATCACATCATTCCAGTAGCTGTTAATAGCAGAGCACTCCCAAAGCCTATGGAGCAGCGTGGGACGTGGCAGTAAACACCATGGACATAGAGCTTGAGACGGGTCCTCTTTGTTGAAATGGAATGGGAAATATGCTCTATGGATAATCTTAAATTGAGTTTCACGCCATGTTTCAGAGATCGTAAGTTTCCGGGTGAGCCTATATCCCTCAAGGATTTTGTCGGGTAGGTCCTCATCTCCTAGTATATGAGACCATTTTTGGAAGGGCGTGAGGCGGTATTTCCGTGACTGGTGTTGAATGAGGTGAGAATAGATGTTGGAGATAGAGTATTCTTTGCTTTGCAGTAAGTTATCAATAAAGGATGGTTTAAAAGGATCAGTCCCGGGACCATAGCAGGATCTCAGATAATTCGTGAGTTGGTAATGGAAGAAGCTGTGGGTTGGTGGCAGGGAGAATTCCCGCATCAGATTTTGGTATGGTTTGAGCTTACTTGTATTATTTTGGTATAACGAGGTTATCTTCATGAGTCCTCTGGATTGCCATTGGGTATAAGCTTTATGTAAAGTGGAAGGTAAGAACATAGGGTTACCTTGTATTTTGAGATGTTTCGAGATGTTAGAGGGCAGACCAAGTAGTTTTCTGACCTCCCTCCAGGCGATGACAGTGTCCCTGAACAGTATGCTGGTTTTGAGGTGATGTGGCAGGTTGTTAGGATTGGAGTGGAGGATGCCTGAAGGTCGTATGGAGAAGCCATAGAGTCCTCTAGGGCAAAGTTGGAATATTTGGACCCTCCTGTTAACCAGTCTAGGCCCTGTCTAAATAAGCAGGCTAAATTATAAAAACGAATGTTGGGGAGCCCCGCCCCGCCCTCGTTCTTCGGGAGACATAGTTTTTGAAGCGCAATGCGTGGTTTTTTTGCTAGACCATAGGAAAGCTGTCACAGCCTTCTGAAGTTTCTGCACGTCTGAATGCCTCAATAATAGAGGTATGGTTTGCATGGGATACAGTAGGCGTGCAAATGATACCATTTTAAAAAGATGGGCTCTCCCAAAAAGCGAGAGGGGAAGGGCACCCCAAGCCTCCAATTCCCGAACAATTTTGGCTACCAAGGGAGGATAGTTGAGTATATATAAGGAAGATGGGTCTCGGCCTATATGTATTCCTAAGTATGTTATATGTTGAGGTGCATTTTTTGGTCCATTTAGTGGATAGTCGAGGGTGTAGTGTTAGGAGTTCACTTTTATCAAAGTTTATACGAAACCCAGAGCAGAGTCGGAAGGTCGTAAATATTTGTTTAAGTCTGTCAAAGTCTGATACGGGGTCAGTAGAGAACAATAAAATATCGTCCGCAAATAGTGCAGAGCGGAGTATTTGGTTTCCCAAGGTGATGCCACTAACCCCTTCGGTTGAATTGAGGATTCTAGATAAGGGTTCAATCGCAATGTTGAATAACAACGGGGATAGGGGGCATCCCTGTCTCGTTCCTTTCGCTAAGGGGATGGTGTCTGAAATAAAGTTCGGGGTGACAAGGCGTGCCGTTGGTGAGGCGTACATTTGTGAGTGGAACCTTGTGATTTGACCTGAAAAGTCGAATTTTTCCATTACCGTAAAAAGCCATGAAAAACTAATATTGTCAAAGGCTTTTTCGGCGTCTAGGGACATGATTGCTACATCTTGATCGGGGTGTGTTTTAGCATATTCTAGCGCCATTAAGACCTTACGTATGTTTAGTGTAGCTGATCGTCCTGAGACAAAACCTGATTGGGCTGGGTGTAAGAGGGATGGAAGTAAGAGAGCTAAACGTGATGCTACAATTTTAGACAGGATTTTTACGTCTACATTTATTAATGAGATTGGACAATAGGAGCCTGGAAGTAAGGGATCCTTTCCTTTCTTGGAGATTAATTTAATATGAGCTTGTGTCCCTGTGGGGAGGTATGGACCTCCGTCCCACATGGCTGCATATACATGCTTCAGTGTGTTGGGGATAAAATCGGCCGTTAATTTGAAGAATTACACAGTGTACCCATCGGAACCCGGAGCTTTAGCAGAAGCCATAGATTTGATCGTGCTTTGTATGTCTTCTAAGGTAATAGGCGCATTAAGTGCCTCCAAGTGTGACGTTTGAAGCCTGGGCAGGCGTATCTTGTCAAGTAGAGCTTCCACAGCAGGTTGATCTGTTGGGTCTGCTCGGTACAGATCAGTATAATAATCTGCAAGTAGTTTGCTGACTTTGGTAGGCGAGGTAACTAGCGAGCCGGAAGCATTTCTCAAGGTTGGGATGTGTGTGGGACGTCTTGGTCCTGAACATAGTCTGGCTAGCAATCTGCCTGCCTTGTTGCCAAATTTGTGAAAGTGAAGAGTAGAGTACGAAGTTTTAGCAGCTTCCTGTTGTTCTGCCCAGAGATCAAAGGCACACTTGGCCCGCTTCCATTCCTGTATATTAGCTAAGGTGCGGTCTAGTGTTAGCTTGTCATGAGCTAGACGTAGGGATTCACTTGCTTGCATATATTGTTGTCGGGTGTGTTTTTTAAATTGTACAGTGTACGAGATGATTTTACCCCGTAGGAAGGCTTTACCTGCTTCCCAGAAGAGGTTTGCGTCAGAGATATGTGTTCCATTTGTGGAGATATATTCTTCCCATGTTTGGTGCAATACTTGTCGGAAGTCTTCATTATCCGCCAGATATGAAGGGAAACGCCAGATAGGGGAAGGAGTTGAGGGTGTGAGTTGAGTCATATGGACTGCGATGGGGCTGTGGTCTGAGATTCTGGCATCGTAAATGTCTGGGGTGTTTATTACAGATACTAGGGCCGGGGAGGCAAAGAAGTAGTCTATACGAGAGAAGGTGTTATGTGGGGGCGAGAAGAAAGTATAATCTCTGTCCGTTGGATGTGCCAGGCGCCAGATGTCTACAAAATGCATAGATTCAATATAGTGCGCTAAGAGAGTCGAGCCTGGTGTATGGGAGGGACCGTACCTTGTCTTTTGCTTAGGGAGATAAGTGCGGTCTGCCAGTGTGGACATGGCAGAGTTAAAGTCCCCGCCTACGAAATGCAATACCTCAGGGGCCGTGAGGATCCATTGAACCATGTCCTGGAAGAATGAAGTGTCTGGAGAGTTAGGAGCATAGATATTAGTGATAGCTACGGCTTTGTCGCCTATGGTCATATGTAAGGTCAGTTTGCGGCCTAGGGCGTCAGCCCTCACTTCTCTGACAGAGTGTTGTAGGTTTTTATGAATTAAAATAGCTACACCAGCCTTGCGGCCTATTGCAGGGGACCCGTATACAGAACCTACCCACATTTTTTGAAGGCGTGTTAAATCGTCTGCGGAGAGATGTGTCTCCTGTAATAGGGCCACATCTGCCCGAAGACGCCGTAAATGTCTAAGAATGGACATACGTTTAGTCGGGGATCGGAGCCCCTTAACATTCCATGATATAAATTTCAGGTGACTCCCATCGGCAGAAAAAGACATGGTTGGAGTTGGTATAGGGGTAGGATCAGGGTATGGGGTTAAGGGAAGTGCTGGTTGTATCTGTGTCAAAGAAAGGGCTCAGCTAAGATAATAAAGTACAAAAAAGGGGGTGGCTTAATCAAGGGGTGGAGATCACCTGAGTTATTATGTTGACCTTTTGGGTAAACAGAGTGTGGGCGGTGGGTAGTGGTAAACCAGGCTGGGAGGCATTATAACAGGACCTTCAGCTAACAAATAATAGCAACCGTGTAAGACATTACACCTAAAACAGGCTAACATATAAAATAGGAAGAAATCAGGTTAGAGACCATGGGGGGTAATATTACCCATCCGAGGAAGTGTAGATGGTTAGATAAAGTTCCTGGAGTCCTTTATCGATTTGCAGAGCGGTCGTCTTGGTTAGTAAAGCGGCTTTGCTTGTATGGAGGTTTTGTGGGGCTGCGTTGATGTTTAGGTGGTACCTTCGCTGTCGACGGTGATGACGATGGTGAATTCTCTTCAATGTTGCTATGCTCCATTTCTGTGCCTCTGGTGGCGAGAAAATGTTCCGCCTCCTCAGGGGTATGAAACGTGAGGTGTTCTCCTTCATGCGTTTGGATGCGGAGGACAGCTGGATAGGCTAAGGAGAACCGGATTTGGTTATGATGAAGGGTGGAGCAGATCGGTGAAAACGCTTTACGCTGCTTCATTACCTCTATGGAATAATCTGCAAAAAGTAGGAGTTTTACGCCATCAACCAATAAAGACCGTGAACGACGAAACTTTTGCATTATGGCATTCTTGTCCACGTAGTTGAGGTACTTTACAATAACGTGGCGGGGTTTGGCACGTGATTCTGAGAATTGACCTATGCGGTGCGCGCGTTCAATAGTGCAGGGAATGCGAAGGCCCAGTTGTTCTGGGATGATTTTTGCGCATATATTGGTTAGCTGTGGTGTGGAAACTGATTCAGGCAGACCAATGATGCGCAAATTGTTTCTTCTCGAACGATTTTCCAAATCATCGAGTTTGTCCCATATGTCCCTATTAGTGGCTGTAAGACGTGCTACTGCTGCGGATGAGGCTGTGAGTTCATCTTCCAGGGAGGAAACCCTATCCTCTACCTGATTGATTCTCTGTGCCTGTGCTTGTAGGTCAATATGTAGCTGCTCTAACCCTCTATGAACTGCTGCATCCACTGTAGCTGTGAGAGTGGGGCCCAGCAGCGTGACTACAGCCTGTGCAATTCCAGCAGGGGAGGTAGGGTCCGTACCTGTCATGTTAGGAGCTGTGGGGAGCTGTGGTTGCGGCTGTGGCTGCATGTGTGCCTGCTCCATCATGCCTGGGGCGGCCGCCATCTTATCTGTGTCCACCGCTGTATCTCCTCCGGTGGGGATCGTGGATGTGACCGCCTGAGCGTACGATCGCTCCACAAAGCGATCCATGGGAGCCCGCTGTATGTCCGCACTGCGATGGGGGGTCTCCTCGGAGCCATAGCCGGCTTGAAAGGCAGATTAGTGAGGAGCACTGCGGGAGCTGGAGCTCGCTACCTCCTCCTCATGTGGCGCCGGAACCGGAAGTTACACCACCATTTTAAGGACGTGAGTCAAACAGGGCACATGGGTCAGTTGTCCCTGTCAGAGGGTGGAGAGGAGGTTGCTGCCATTGTCACAAACCACCATACCTGCCTTAAGCTGGCATGGCGTCAACCACCTCTGAACCTGCCCCTGCAGAGCTGACAGAATCTCTGCCCCAGTGTGGCTCCTGTCCCCCAAGAACACCAGCTCAAGCACCGCATGGCATCTTTTTGAATGCGTGCTTGTGGCTCCTTTAGCACAGGAAGAGGCCATGGAGGAAGAAGAAGAGGAGGGGGTGGAGGAGAGAGGTGTGGCAGAATCACCACTAGTAGAATTTTGGAGGTGTGGTGGCGGGACAACCTCCAACACTACTGCATCCTGTCCTGCATCCTTCCCAGCTGCCAGAAGAGTCACCCATTGCGCGGTGAAAGATAGGTAACGTCCCTGTCCATGCCTGCTGGACCATGAGTCAGCGGTAATATGCATCTTACCGCTGACCGCCCCCCCTGTCCAGGGAGGCCAATACATTGTCTTCCACATGCCGGTAGAGAGCCGGAATCGCCTTCCATTAGAAAAAGTGGTGTTATGGGAACCTGCCACTGAGGAACCGCACATTCCACAAACTCACGGAAGGGGACAAAGTCTACAAACTGAAAAGGCAGCAGTTGAAGTGTTAGAAATTTAGCCAAGCTAGCATTCAACTGCTGGGCATTTGGATGGCTGGGTGTGAACTTCTTTCGGCTGTGCAGCAGCTGGGGCAGGGGAATTTTCCTGGTACAATCTGACGTCGGTGTACCGATAGCAGATTTCCCCCAAGTACTTGGCTGTGACACACCTAATTCTACACCTTCATTCCTCTCAGTGCAGGTCTCAAAGAGGACTGAAGGTATAGTGGGGTTGGAGATCCCAGCTGATGAGGAGCAAGGAAAGGTCCTCTTTGTTCTTTGGTGTGGGTCTTTTAGGTACGCTTGCCAACGAACTGCATGGCAAGTCGACATCTGTCTGGTCAAGCATGTGGTGCCCAAGCGCGTGATGTTTTGGCCACACGAGATACGCTTGAGACATATGTTGCACATAGCAGCGGTGGGATCTGATGCACTCATCTCAAAAAAGCCCCACACAAAGAACTTTTGGAATAACGTTCAGAGACAGCAGCGCCCTGCACATGCGGAGCACTGCGGTGTGATGCAGTCGGTGTGCTGCCCTTAAGCTGGCCCCTGGAGGGCATCCTGCCTCATTGGTGATGTGCCTCCTCCTCCTCCTCTCTCCTATCAGGCACCCATGTGGAGTCAGTGATCTCATCATCCCCTCCCTCCTCATCACTGGAGCAAAGCTGGCACTATGCTGGAGCTGGGAGAACATGACTGCCAGATTGCTGTCCTTCTTGGGCACACCCTCTCTCTGGGCTCACGTTACTGCCTTCCTCTAGCTGGGTACCATCAACGGAGCCTTCAAAACTCTGGGAATCCTCCTGGAGCATGTACCCAACACTGTGGTCAAACAGTTCGGGGGACTCCTTAGGAGGACATGGTGGGGCTAGGGAAGGAGTGACTGATGCCATTGAGCCGAGGGAAGAGGCCGCGTTGGCAGCTGCTTTGCCAGACAAAGTACCCTGAGCCTGGGTGAGAGAGGATGAGGAGGATGAGGACGGCTTGGTCATCCACTCTACCAAGTCTTCCGCATGTTGCGGCTCAACATGGCCAGTTGCCAAAAAAAAGGACAAGCGTGTCCCACGGCCACGTGCTGATGAGGATGCACTGCCTCCATGACCAGCACTGATGCCTCTAGACAAGCCTCTTTTTTTGGCTTATGACTGTCTGCCTCTCCTTGTTGGCCTTCCAGACATACTAATGGCCTGCAGTGAGATGTAGCTGCACAAACCTGGGATGTATATATATATATATATATATATATATATATATATATATATATATATATATATATACCGATACTGCAGCTAGCAGAATCAACTGCCTGCCTGTAGTATTATTAGTATGAGAACACCAGCAATTGTCTTCAGGTAGCTTTAGGTGCACACTGAGCAGAGGACACAGTACACTAACTGTAAATACTGTAGCTGCCTGCCTGTGGTATTAATAGGAGCAGAACAACAGCAATTGTGTTCAGGTAGCTTTGGGTGCACACTGTGCAGAGGACACAGTACACTAACTGTAAATACTGTAGCTGCCTGTCTATGGTATTAATAGGATCAGAAGAACACCACCAATTTTCTTCAGGTAGCTTTATGTGCACACTGTGCAGATGACACAGTACACTAACTGTAAATACTGTAGCTACCTGTCTATGGTATTAATAGGATCAGAAGAACACCACCAATTTTCTTCAGGTAGCTTTAGGTGCACACTGTGCAGATGACACAGTACACTAACTGTAAATACTGTAGCTGACTGCCTGTGGTATTAATATAGGATCAGAAGAACACCACCAATTTAATTCAGGTAGCTTTAGGTGAACACTGTGCAGAGGACACAGTACACTAACTGTAAATACTGTAGCTGCCTGCCTGTGGTATTAATAGGAGCAGAAGAACACCACCAATTTTATTCAGGTAGCTTTAGGTGCACACTGTGCAGAGGACACAGTACACTAACTGTAAATACTGTAGCTACCTGCCTGTGGTATTAATAGGAGCAGAACAACAGCAATTATCTTCATGTAGCTTTAGGTGCACACTGTACAGAGGATGCACTACACTAACTGTAAATACTGTAGCTGCCTGTCTATGGTATTAATAGGATCAGAAGAACACCACCAATTTTTTTCAGGTAGCTTTAGGTGCACACTGTGCAGATGACACAGTGCAATAACTGTACATACTGTAGCTTCCTGCCTGTGGTATTAATAGGGGCAGAACAACAGCAATTGTGTTCAGGTAGCTTTAGGTGCACACTGTGCAGAGGACACAGTACACTAACTGTAAATACTGTAGCTGCCTGTCTATGGTAATAATAGGATCAGAAGAACACCACCAATTTTCTTCAAGTAGCTTTAGGTGCACACTGTGCAGATGACACAGTACACTAACTGTACATATTGTAGCTGACTGCCTATGGTATTAATAGGAGCAGAACAACAGCAATTATCTTCAGGTAACTTTAGGTGCACACTGTGCAGAGGATGCACTACACTAACTTGTAAATAGTACAGCTGCCTGCGGTACTAATAGGATCAGAAGAACACCACCAATTTTTTTCAGGTAGCTTTAGGTGCACACTGTGCAGAGGACACAGTACACTAACTGTAAATACTGTAGCTGCCTGCCTGTGGTATTAATAGGAGCAGAACAACAGCAATTGTCTTCAGGTAGCTTTACGTGATCAATCGTGGATGGCACAGTCATATAATGTCACCAATCCCCAGGAGAAAATGAAACTCATAAAGGGAAAAAAGATGGGGATTTTGAGGGTGCAAAAAATTATGTCAGATGCATTCAATAAAAGATATTGTTGTTTTATTTCTTGTCAAAAGGAACAAAACAGGATAAAATCAATGAACAGAGGCAGGTACAATATTATTAGCAGGATGTTAGATCGGGACAGCATACGGAACCCGACATGTTTCGCCCATGAGTCGGGCTTCTTCAGGGGAGCTGTCCTTGCAGGGGTACAAGCCATCTAAATGTAACAGACATACAAACACCGTACACATAGAAAAAAAAATATATATAAGTATCAAGTAACAAAGAAAGTGAATATAAACATATCACCACCAAGACATTACAAAAATAGGTAGCTTTAGGTGCACACTGTGCAGAGGATGCACTACACTAACTTGTAAATAGTACAGCTGCCTGCGGTACTAATAGGATCAGAAGAACACCACCTATTTTCTTCAGGTAGCTTTAGGTGCACACTTTGCAGAGGACGCACTACACTAACTTGTTAATACTACAGCTGCCTGCGGTACTAATAGGATCAGAAGAACAACACCAATTTTCTTCAGGTAGCTTTAGGTGCACACTGTGCAGAGGATGCACTATACTAACTTTTAAATACTACAGCTGCCTGTGGCACTAATAGGATCAGAAGAACACCAGCATTTTTCTTCAGGTAGCTTTAGGTGCACACTGTGCAGAGGATGCACTACACTAACTGTAAGTACTGTAGCTAATAGGACTAATAGGATCAGAAGAACACCAGCGATTCTCTTCAGGTAGCTGTAAATACTGTAAAAACACCTGCCTGCCTGTCAGTAGGAAGAGAATAACAGGAACGGATCTAGCTAAACTGAATACAGTGTGTATATATGTAGGAAGGCCAGTATGGTGGCCTGAATTTATGGGAGGAGCCCGGGGGGGTATTTAAGCAGCCTGTGGTGCTCGTCGGTTTCCTGTGCGCGATATACGTCACTAGGCCGACTATTCGATATACCAGCGTCCGCAAGTTCTTGCCTCGCAAATTCCCGTATTCGATATTCCGTACACAAAACTTTCGAAGTCCGCGTTTTTCGTTCGTAGTTTGTACCACGCGTCTGGCTTGGCTGTCGCAGGTAAGGTCCCGTCGGACTTTGTTTTTTCGTTTTCATATCATGTCACTAAATCGTGATTTCAAATTTTCGTTTCACTCGCATTTCACAACATAAACTGCAATGTATATCGCTCGTACTTTCGTTATGTTACCATTTCGATTTACCCGAGATAGCACCGCGACGCAGACGTCGCTTCATTTCTAGCATGTTGGTATTTTAAAATATGCGTCGGTAGACAGCCATAGTGAGTCGCAATTTGCAATTTATCGGATCAAGTCAGTTCGATACCAATCATTTCTCATTTCTGAAACATTTCTAAACTCATTTCTGACATTTCAAATCATTTCAAACATTTCTCATTTCAGTCACCTACCGCGCTCCGATTCGAATCCAGTCGCACCAAAAGATGCACCGATTCGTTCCGGTGTGCCCCAGTTATTACGGCCTCATTTCTATACATGCTCCAGAGTTACGTTATTATCAGTCATTCGTACCTCTGTCATGGTTATCATTTCATTTCCACGTACCACGTTCCGACATGAATTCAGTCGCATGGAAGTGCACCGATTCGTCTCGGCGTGCCCCAGGATTGGCCTCATTTCTATACATGCTCCAGAGTTACGTTATTATCAGTCATTCGTACCTCTGTCATGGTTATCATTTCATTTCCACGTACCACGTTCCGACATGAATTCAGTCGCATGGAAGTGCACTGATTCGTCTCGGCGTGCCCCAGGATTGGCCTCATTTCTATACATGCTCCAGAGTTACGTTATTATCAGTCATTCGTACCTCTGTCATGGTTATCATTTCACTTCCACGTATCACGTTCCGACATGAATGCAGTCGCATGGAAATGCATCGATTCGTCTCGGCGTGCCCCAGGATTGGCCACATTTCAGTACATGCTCCAGAGTCCGATTCGTAGTCAGTCGCTACAACAGCACGACCGATTCGAGCCTCCGTCATGGCAAACGATATGTTACACCGCACTTACCGCGCTCCGCTTCGAATCCAGTTGCATCTTCCATGCATCGATTCGTTACGGCGTGCCCCAGGGCTCGGCCTCATTTCTGAAACATGCTCCAGAGTCCGGATCATAGCTAGTCGCAGATATCGGGCGACTGATCCATATCTCTGTCATGCAATTACTACCATTTCACTCCCACAACGCATCACCGTTTCGAAACCAGTCGCATCTGAGATGCACCGAGTCGTCACGGAAAGCCTCGCTTGTTTCAACCGTATCCATACCTATACCAGAGCTCGGTTAGTTGCCAGTCGCAGAACACGGCACAACCAATTCGAGCCTCGGTCAAGGTAATCATTTCTCTCATTTATTTCATACTGCGCTCCGATTCGAATCCAGATGCATCAAACAGGCACCGATTCGTCCCGGTGTGCACCAATGTTTTCAGTTGCCTCATTTCAATACATGCTCCAGAGCCCGGTTCATGGTCGAATCAGTCACGACACGACCAGGCCGGACCTCTGTCAGGGAGTTCACTCATTTCATAATCAAGGCAAACATTTCGAATCATTTCATTGTCACAAAGATTGCAAACACCATACAAATCGTTGCTTCAAGTTAAGTTAGCAATCCCTTCACGAATTATCACCTTTCCATTTTTCTCAGGTCAGTCAAAGTTCAGTAGGTCCACCCTGCACCAGGTTGGACGATATCCTCCCAGGTAAATAAAAAAAAAAAAGGGAATGGGAGAATAAGTCGGGTAAGTATGACTCAGCGGATCAAAGGAAAACTTGAAATTCATGTCACCCCCAATAGGTTACAGTCAACCAGGAAACAAAGCTCAAGAGATTCTCACCAGAGCAACTATGTCCCAGGCCGGCAGCGAAGACTTCACGGCCCCTCTGTCACCTTCCCCGGTCTCAGAGAGCGGCAGCGTGCAGTCCCTCAGGGGATGGACTATCCCCAAACTGACGGCAGAGCTCAGACGCAGAGGTGTCCCCTTCCCCGCCACAGCGAGGAAAGGCGAGCTCTTCAAACTCCTCTTTCCCCCACCAGCAGCAGGACCCAGTTCCCAACAAGCATCCCTCCAGTCAATATCATCAGCCATCTCGCAATTACACATGATGGTGTCATCTCTATCCACCTCAGTTACAGACGTCCAAACCAGAGTTGCACTTCTGGAGGCTCGACCGGCCACGGCTGTCCCCGACCCAACTGCAACTCAAACCTTGACACCTCTTCCTGCAGGTACCTCAGGCTCGAGCCCCATTGTCTACCCCTCCCATCTGGTCCCAACCAGTATCAGGAAGGACATTCTGGACGGCAAGGACGTCAACCTGGCCTCTCTCCTTATTTCCGTGCACGATTTGGCAGAAAATAAGGCCTACTCCTGGGGCGACATATCGGTGGTCCTTAAAGCCAAAGACCCCAGATTGAACCGCAAGCTATCAGTCCCAGAGTTTACCTTGGCCTTTGGCATGCTCAGAGATGTCCTGTGCTCAGCCACCCCTAGCAGGCGGCAAGAGCTGGACTTGAATCTCCATACGGTAGTAGACTTGGGCTACAAGTATGGAGGTTTTGCTTTTTACGACTATCATCGTTCCTTTTCAGCTAAGGCCGCCGCCAGACTCACACAATTCCAGACTACGACAGATTGGAGTTTCATGGACACAGAGCTCTTCTGCCGCCACTTTGCCGGCTTACGCTCACCTCTGTGTGCGATTTGTCAGTCTTCCACCCACACTGCCACCTGGTGCGCCAATGCGGCGATCAGACGGCCCTTCGAGTTCCCCTCTACCTCAGGTACAGTTCAGGGTCAGTCGATCCCTGAACCAACGCCTCAGGTGGACAAACTCGGACGCCCAGTCCGAACCGTGGGAGGGGCAGCCATCTGTAACAACTTTAACTATGGGTCCTGCAACTTCAGCCAGTGCCGTCTACTTCACATCTGCACCTTATGCCAAAGAGCACACCCTAGGAATTTGTGTGAAGTCAAACAACACAAGAGGGCATGACTAAGCCGGATCAACCTCTTATGGTAAGGACTGTATCTCACTTCACATCCCACCCCTTCCCTGGCCACCTACCTTATCCAAGGCTTCACAGCAGGCTTTCACACCGGCCTCATTTCACTACCCCACAGTACTCACGAATGTGCCAATCTTCGTTCTGCAGCCATTGACGAACAAGCCATAGATCAGCTCTTACAGGCAGAGGTAGATCGAGACTACGTGATAGGCCCTTTCACTTGCCCCCCTTTCAGCACATGGAAAGTCAGCCCTATTGGGCTTGTCAAGGGCAAGTTCTCAAATAAATTGCGTTTGGTGTACGACCTGTCTGCGCCTCATTCTTCCCACATACCCAGTCTCAATTCCCTGATCCCCTCCGAAGAGTTTTCCCTAAAATATTCCTCCGTTGACATGGCAATACAAGCGATCATCAAAGCAGGCACAGGTGCCTGGCTCTCCAAAGCCGACATCTCGGATGCTTTCAAGCTCCTGCCCATCCACCCATCCCTTTGGTGCTGGCATGGCATCAAATGGAAGGAAGCATATTATTTTGCTACAAAACTCACCTTCGGTTCGAAAAGTAGCCCGTGGCTCTTCGACACGTTCGCTCAGTCCCTCGTTTGGATACTATTACACAAGGGTCAATGCCATGAAGTCATCCATTATCTGGATGACTTCCTACTGATAGAACCGCCCAGCAAGCCCCCAGGAGATCTCGACAAACTTAGAGTGATTTTTGGAAACCTCAATGTTCCTATCGCCGAGCACAAAGTCGATGGCCCAGAAAACATCATCACCTTTCTCGGGGTCAGCTTGGATACCTGCGCGATGCAAGCCAGTCTCCCCCCCGACAAACTAACACGCATTAGGGCAGTCCTCCACGAGTTTACACACACCAAGGGCTGTACCAAAAAACAGTTGCAGTCTCTCCTGGGTATGCTCAACTTCGCTATGCGAATTATCCCACAAGGCCGCACATTTGTATCACGCCTGCTTAGATTTCTGTCAGAAACTCAAGACCCCGATCAGATTTTGAATCTAGACTCCGCAGCTATAGCGGACCTATCTATGTGGGAGGAATTCTTGTCCACCTGGAATGGCATATCTCTATTTATACCTATGGTTTCGGTCCATTCACCCCAGGTGGTGACGGACGCTGCAGCCTCCACAGGTTTCGCGGCAATTTTTGGCCATCATTGGTTTTCAGGACCCTGGCCTCAACAGATACTGTTGATACCCGGCTTTTCCCAAACATCTGCCCTCTTTGAGCTTTATCCCATAGTGGCAGCTGCACAACTCTGGGGCCACCACTGGACAGGACAAACCGTAGTCTTCACCACCGACAACCAGGCCACGGCAGACATCATCAACAGAGGCAGGTCCAAGTCCCTAGCAGTCATGTCCTTCCTGCGCAGGTTGGTACAACTGTCTTTACAGCATCAGTTCAATATACACTGTGCATTTATTCCCGGCAGATACAACTCAGCAGCTGACGCACTGTCACGTTTCAATTATACCTCCTTTTTCAAACAGGTTCCCGATGCTGATCCAATGTCGGCCCCTATCCCTGTCTGGTCACAACTGACCCTGGACTAGTTCAACATCTACACGGAGCTACGCAACTCATAAATCATTCCCTCTCCCACAACACACTCAAAGCCTACCAGACAGCTTGGAAGGCCTTCAATAAATTCCTCACGTCCTGCCGTAAAGGACCAACAGATATCAAACAGGTACTGGCCTTCACTGCACACTGCCACACGCAGCTGGCCTTATCCTACAATACCATCCGGCTATACCTAGCCGGCATTCAACATTTCATGGCGCTTGAAGACCCCACGAAATCTTCACTGTTCTCATCACACGCTATACGAGCCATTCTAAGGGGAATTCAGAAACGACAACCAGTCATCAGCACTAGGCGCTTACCCATTACGGGGCCCATCTTTAGGGACATGTCAACTATTCTGGCTACTTCGCCATTCGGTCTGCTCCCCAGCACGGTCTTACAAGCAGCCGTATATTTAGCTTACTATGGGTTCTTGCGGCCTGGCGAATTCACCTCTATCAAACACACAGACCAAGTACTATGCAGACGGCACTTGCTTCGATACCAAGACCATTTCATCCTGCACCTCGAGGTCTCTAGAACCCAGCAAACGGGCTCAGGAGTGAACATTCACCTCTACAAAACCAACAACAGCTGGTGCCCAGTCGCTGTACTCAACCGACTCCTGTCACTCCTGCCTGAGCAACCAGACAGCAGTCCCCTTCTACCATTCCCAGTTAAACCCTTAAGCGCCTCTCAGTTTGTGAAACACATAAGGATACTTCTCCGCAATCTTCACCTTAACCCTAGTCAGTATTCCGGACACTCTTTCCGCATCGGAGCAGCCTCCGCAGCGTCCCGCCACGGGGTTCCAGACCACATCATCAAAAGACTAGGCAGGTGGAAATCAGCCTGCTTCGCCCGGTATATCCCCAATCCGCAAACAGAGATGGCACAGGCATTCTCCAAATTGGCTCAATTAATAACTGAAAACCAATAAAAATTATAACCCTACCTGAATGTTTTTGCCCCCTTATTTTGGCATACCGGCCATTAGACCAAGGCACACTTTCAGGTCCATTTCATATGGTAAGTCCACACTTTCAGGTCTATTTCCGATGGTAAGTCTTATCTTTACTATAAGTGTTATCTATTTCCATATCGGACATAGGGCTCCAACCATAAGTAGGAAGGCCAGTATGGTGGCCTGAATTTATGGGAGGAGCCCGGGGGGGTATTTAAGCAGCCCGCTCACCTGTGGTGCTCATCGGTTTCCTGTGCGCGATACCCACCCTCCCATCCCCATTTCACAGCATTTCTCAAACTATTCATTTCATTCATTTCTCTTACAGAATAATCATTTCTTAAACCAGGGTATGCCCCCTTATTTTGGCATACCGGCCATTAGACCAAGGCACACTTTCAGGTCCATTTCATATGGTAAGTCCACACTTTCAGGTCTATTTCCGATGGTAAGTCTTATCTTTACTATAAGTGTTATCTATGTCCATATCGGACATAGGGCTCCAACCATAAATATTATATATATATATATATATATATATATATATATATATATATATATATATATATATACACAACACATAGGATGTATATATATATATACAGCTAACTGACTTGCCTGCCTACTCTATCTAACTTAAATCAAATGACACTGTCTCTCTCTCTATCTCTCTCTCAATGCCGGAACACACTACACAGGGCCGACGTGCAGGGCGGCCTTATATAGTACGGGGCATGTACTAAACCCCTGAGCCATAATTGGCCAAAGCCACCCTGGCTTTGGCCAATTACGGCTCTCTGTACAGACGGTGCTGTGATTGGCCAAGCATGCAGGTCATAGTGCATGCTTGGCCAATCATCAGCCAGCAATGCACTGCAATGCCACAGTGAATTATAGGCCGTGACACGCCACTCAAATTTGGCGCGAATGGCCTATATCGCTCGTAATTAGACGAATGGCTGAACATGTGATGTTGGAGTCGAACACGGGCTCGACTCGAACACGAAGCTCATCCCTAGTGCCAACACAGGAGCAGAAACAAAGGCAGCCTTGAGACTCTCAGAGGCCTTAATGGACTCCTGAGATCAACTCTGTTGGTTACCGTCCTTTCTGGTCATATCAGTCAGGCGCTTGACCAGAGATGAGAAGTTACGAATAAACTTCCGATAATAGTTGGCAAAGCCCAGGAAACGCTGCAGAGGATGTAAACCCACGGGTCGGGGCCACTGTAGGACAAGGTTTCTCTGGGTCCACAGAAAAACCAGCAGTGGAAATGACATAGCCCAGAAATTTAACCTGTTCACAATGGAACTCTTCTCCAGTTTACAATAGAGATTGTTTTCTATTAGTTTCTGAAGCACACAACAGACATCTGTGTGGTGGCTCTCCAGGGACTTGGAAAATATGAGGGTATCATCAAGATAAACCACCACACATAACTGCAACAAATCTCGGAGGACATCATCAATAAATTCCTGAAAAACTGCCGGGGCATTACAAAGGCCAAAAGTCATTACGAGGTACTCATAATGGCCTGCTCTGGTATTAAACGCAGATTTCCACTCCTCGCCCTCCTTAATCCACACAAGATTGTATGCCGCTCTCAAATCAAGCTTTGTGAAAACCATTGCTGCCTTGAGGTGGTCAAATAACTCTGTAATCAATGGAATCGGGTAGGCAGTTTTAATCATAAAATGATTGAGACCCCTATAATCAATACAAGGTCTCAGTTCACCGCTCTTCTTCTTCACAAAGAAGAAACCAGCACCAGCAGGAGACGAGGCTTTGCGGGTAAAACCTCGAGAAAGTGCATCCGTAACATACTCCTCCATAGCCTTATTCTCCAAGACCGACAAAGGGTAAACCCAGCCACGAGGTGGGTATGGCACCAGGTTGAAGGTCAATTGCACAATCATAAGGCCGGTGTGGAGGAAAACTACCAGCTTGACCTTTGTCAAAGACATCGCTAAAATCGCGGTACTCCTCCAGCAGGGAGGAGAGTAAAGAGGTACATAGGACCTTGTCTACCATCTGGAAGCATGGCTCACTGCATTGTGGTGACCAGGAGAAAACCTCAGTACGGAGCCAATCAAAAGATTGGTTGTGCCTCTGTAACCAAGGATAACCAATAACCAGCGGAAACCTAGGTGAGACAATAACTTGGAATTGGATTATCTCATGGTGAAGAGCCCCTACGGCCATGGACAACGGAACCGACTCATGAGTCATATGGGCAGGCTGTAGAGGTCTCCCGTCAAGAGCCTCAATGGCAAGTGGAGTGTCACGCAGCTGAAGCGGAATCGAGTGCTGCGATACAAAGGCAGCATCAATGAACAGCCTGCAGGCCCAGAGTCAATGGACAACTCAGCCCAAGAAAGCGTGAATGAAACCAGGGGCTTATCCTTTTGGATAACTGGGTACAAAACAACGCCACCTAAGGTCTTTTCATGACATGACCTCAAGGTTCGGGCGTTCCCTAGACGGGTAGATAAAGACTTCAAAAAGTGACCTGCCTGGCCACAATAAAGGCACAGTCTCTCCCTCATCCGCAGAGAGATGCGTGAAGCCCAAGTGCATGGGTTCATCTTCCCTGACCTACTCAGTACCAAGAGGCATGGGAGGTGACGGAGGCATGGGTGGGATTGCAAAGCTTGGAGGCAAACGTACAGGAGGTTTCTGCAAGCGCTCCTTAAAAGAGAGTCTTTCTCTGAGTCTGCAGCCACAGTGGGAGTTTTCAGGTGAGCCGTGCAAACTGATTCATGCGGTGATCTTTCTCATACAATCTGGAAAAAATATTACCAACAAGTGTATTGACTGTATCTTCTGAATTCATGGCCTTCGCCTACTATCAGGAACCATGAATTAGACCGAGACAGAAGTATAGTTAAATCACACTTGTTTAATAATAATAATAATAATAAGGTAAACAGAGTAAGCGTAGTCAAAACAAGCCAGAGTTCAGTAACCGGATCGGGTAGTCAGCCAAGCAAATGTCAGAGAGCCAGAGATAAACGTAGTAGTACAGCAAGCAGGATCAGGAGCCAGAAGAAATGTCAGCCGAGCAAGTCTTCAACAGGAACACAGGAGAAAGTCTCCGTGATGTTAACAAAGGCGAAGGCAGAGATCAAGTGAGCTGGACGACTTTATGTAGGGACTGATGAGCAGAATCAACACCAGCTGGGTAACTGTGGAGAGAAATGGGAGCTGGCATTTAGCCGACAGCTGAGTGGCCAGCTCAGAGAAGGAAGGGTGAGCCCAGCCCTGACAGAAACACCATGGTGTATTAATGTTATACAGGTAATTATTATTTCCCTACGGTCCTTCCCCCCTCCCCATACACCCCCCTCATGCCCGATTCCCAATTGTTTACTTTTTTGTATGACTATATATGCCTTGGAATTTATATGTGTCAGGGAGCTGCCGGCGCCAGACCTGGGCGTTTGCATGCGCCTATGCGCCAGCGCGCTCCTGTGCGAGCTCCTCAGCAGAATCCTGATGTTCCCAGGCATCAGCGCGGCGCTCGGGCGCGCGTTGGTTCGCGGCGCTTGTGCGCACGAATGCGCGTGCACGCTTACGGGCGTGCGCATTCGCCTTAGCCCCGTTTTGGCGCCAAAGGACGCATAAAGGTTCCCCTGTGCCTCTGGCACATTGCTGCTTCGTCTCAGCTCTGTGATCTCTGTAACCTGCATCTGATTGATTGTTTGTTTCCTGATTGATTGTTTCCTGATTGACCCGGCTTGTCTGACCATCCGTCCTGTTCCTATCCGACCTGCTGCCTGATACCATTGCTGATCTCTGCCTGCCTACCTGACTCTGCCTCTGCCTGCCGTTATTGCCTGTGTTTATCTACCTGCTGACCCGGACTGTCTGACCTTGCTTGTGCCTGCTGTTGTTCCCTGCTGTTGCACCTTCAGCTTCAGCTCCAGTGCTCCCTGCATCTCCAGCACACAGCCTGCTGTCTTCAAGTCTTCACAAGATCTGCAGTCCAGACATCCCGGTGGAATCTCTTCCTCATCTCAGCATCAGAGACTTACCTCAAACAGGCACGCCTACCCCTCTGTGCTCAGGAGACCACTGTCTCCATTCCAGTGGCTCCTGAACCAGCGTTGTATGAGAGGTCTTCTCCTACAAATCAGGCTCTACTACCAGGTACCTAACAATATGCTACTTGCTAATGTAATGTACAAAACCTAATAAACATATTTAACCACTTCAATGGTTAAATGGCCCAGGACAATTTTCAGCTATCAGCGCTGTTGCAATTTGAATGACAATTGCGCAGTCATGCTACACTGTACCCAAACAAATTTTTAATCATTTTGTTCCCACAAATAGAGCTTTCTTTTGGTGGTATTTTATCACCTCTGTGGTTCTTATTTTTTGCGCAACAAATACAAAAAGACCGAAAATTTTTAAAAAACAAGTTTTTCTTTGTTTCTGTTAAAATTTTTTGTAAATAAGTACGTTTTCTTCTTTAATGACGGGTACTGATATGGCTGCGCTGACGAGCACTGATACGGCGGCACTGATGGGCACTGATGAGGTGGCACCAATGAGGTGGCACTGACGGGCACTGATGGGCACTGATAGGCGGCACTGATGGGCACTGATAGGTGGCACTGATGGGCACTGATAGGTGGCACTGGTATGCGGCACTGATGGGCACTCATAGGTGGCACCGATGGGCACTCATAGGTGGCACTGATGGGCACTCGTAGGTGGCATTGATTGGTACTTATGGGTGGCACTGATAGGTACTTATGGGTGGCACTGATAGGTGGCACTGATGGGCACTGACAGGTGGCACCAATGGGCACTGACAGGTGGCACCAATGGGCACTGACAGGTGGCACTGATGACACTGATTGGTGGCATTGAATAAACTGATTGGTGGCATTGCTGGGCCGACCTGAAACATGTTGGTGCCAATCTGTGCCCATTTGTGGGCACTGATTGGCACAGATTGGGCACATTGGGCACATGTGGATGACCATGGGGTACACGCCAGGCCATCCACATGTTGCCCCTTCCCTGGTGGTCCTAGTGGCGATCCCTGGTGGTCCAGTGTGGTGATCTGAGGGGGGGCTGCGCTGATAAACAATCAGCACAGACTCCCCCTGTCAGGAGAACCACCGATCGGCTCTCCTATACTCGTGTATACTCAGACGTGTGTGAGGAAAAGCCGATTAACGGCTCTTCCTATTGACATTGTGATCAGCCGTGATTGGACACGGCTGATCATGTGGTAAAGAGCCTCCGCCGGAGGCTCTTTACCAAGATCGGTGGAGCGGTGTGTCAGACTGACACACCGCTCCACCGATCGCCATGATGCGCGGCCCCGCGGGCGCGCGGCGGCATGTTATCCTGCAGGACGTCATATGACGCCCAGTCAGGATAACTGAACCACTTCCCGGACGTCAATCCGCTATAGGCCGGGCGGGAAGTGGTTAAAAAAAAAAATACCAAGCCATTGACTCTGATTTAAAGCACCTGTGCATGATGAAGGAAAACCTGCAAACATGGCCTCTTGGGGTACTTGAGCACAGGGTTGAGAACCACTGATTTAGATCACTGAGCTAAAATCTAGCTCAAGACAATCCTATTCTAATTGTGGGCATTTGGGGGAAACCAAGTGAGTGTTAGCACCCCTGCTTGTCTTTTTTAGGTTGGGCTTTGTGTCCCTTTTCTGTCACATACAGGAAGTGAGGGTAAAACACTACCAATGTCTTTCCTTGGAGACACACCGGTCAATCTAACTAGTGTCCCCATTAGGCAAATTGCACTCTAGCACTTTGTTGTGTACACCCCAAATGCAACTGCATTTGCACTTGTAGTGCAAAGTGGATTTGCCTTTAGTAAATAAACCCCAAAGTCCAAGATACCTAATAATTTGGGGTGTGCACAGCAAAATGTTAGAGTGCCATTTACCTAATGGGAAAACTATTTAGATTGACCTGTGTGTCCCCAAGGAAAGACATTGGTAGGGTTTTACCCTCACTTCCTGTTTGGCTATGTGACAGGAAGTGAATAAATTTGAAGGAGAAAGCATGTCTTGAAAAAAGGTGGTTTCTCATGTGCCTTGTATAATGCCCAAGAAATATTGTTTGGAAAATACATATGGGTCATGGCACATCTACATTCCAAATTTGGCACTTAAGATGGTCATGCACTATGGAATCTGATTTACCAATCTCTGTACATCTCGATATTTAGGCAAAATAGGTAATAGGAAGACACACTTGAACAATGAATTCAAATAATAGGAAATCAAACAGGCTCTTGCACTAAATCTAATTTATTTAATATCTAACTGATTGCAGTGTATGGTTGGTCACCTTTAAAGATCAAGATCTATAAATATTAATTGATTGGGTTAGAAGTGATAGGAATGAGATTAGCATCAAAAGGGTTAATTAACTGAGAACATCTACTAATTACCTAACAAGACACATCCAGTTAGATCAAAATAACCAATTGGGTGTGCGCTATTATCAATGAGAAAACCACAGTTACCCTAGCGCTAGCTGCAGTTTACATAGGCAGGTACTTATTATCGCTATTTGCGCTTCAATGTGCTCTGGTTCGTATGTTCGATTAATGACTTTTCCAGTGCACCAATTAATGTATGAACTGGTGCATCTCCTTCTTCTTAGTGAATGACCCTCAATGTTTCATGACTCAAAGACAAAATTTAGTCTTGTGGCAGGGTTTCTTTAGGGAAATATGATATATCTGTTATATAGAAAGAAATTATCCAACACATACATAAATAACAAAATCAGAAAACAATTCAGAAATAAAATAGAAAGGTGTGTTTTTTAAATGTTTAGTGGAGAAGGTACTGAAGATGTTTTTACCCAATCAAGCAATATAAAAAATGTCAAGTATGTTGACCAGACTTATAATGAAAATTACTAGAACAGATATTTTCGAGAATTAATCCTAAAATTAACATATGTTATGTAAAGAAAAATATTTTACAAGTACATTGCTCATGCTTTAAGTTTTGACAATTATGTCATTATAAATCCACAGCAGAAGTATTTTTTTAAACATGGATTATGCACCTTTCCAAAATTAGTTACACCGATTATCACTGCATTACATGTCTAAGAGACTGCTGTGAATGTTGTCACTTTATAAAGATGTACTCAAAAGAAATTATATGTTTTACAATTATATGCTTGCTTTGTGTCTTGTTTTTCTAATAGTTACAAAAAGCAATGTTGTATTATGTTCACAAACCAAGATTTAAATCTAGGTGTAGAGTTTTTCCAACGACCGATAAGTAATACAAATAATAAAATAATAATAAATAATAATAAAAATAAAAAATTATGAAAACTCAGACGGTCCTGAATCAAACTTTCAATCCTACTACTGACAGCAACTCTCCAGCAACAGGATCACTGAAAAAATAAATAACTACCTGCTTCCATAAAGTTTATCTTTTGCTGGCCGCCAGAAGTTTGAGCAAGGCTGTGTTTTATCACTGTGGGAGACACACAACAGTGCCACCGTCAGTGAGGGAGAGATACTTTGCTCATCTGGCCAGCTAGGCAGTAACACCCAGGAGGCCCATAAGTATTTTCTGTGTCCTCTTTAGAGATCTTGTCACTGGCAGATTGTTGCCAGCACCAGGAATGCAGGAGTAACAAGGACCTTAGACCTCCGAAATGCATCTTAAAAATTATGAAAATGTAGTTACATATTTAGTCATGTGGAAAAAAAAGATATAATTATATTTAGTTAAACCATCAGAGAAAAAATATAAAATAAAATAAAATTAAAACCTCCATGAAAAGAACACTATACACAGTTGATCCAGAAAAGGCAAAAAAAAACCTTAAAGCATAGTCCAATTTGATCCACCAGGGGAAAAGGTTAGTTACCTGTGTTACGGAAATATCTATACCTCACTTAAACGATTAACGATACAAATATAAGTGATTAAACCTTTGTCTATATAAAAATAAAAACGAGTGATAACAGGGAAAAAAGATAAAAATTACATTTATTTACACAGAAAAAGAAGGTTAGAATGATTAGAATTTATCATATATCTCTATAGTGTTGGCTCTAGGCTGCAAAGTTAATTCTAAGTTAATTCAGGCATAAACTCCTAATTGTTTTCAATGGACATATACAAGATATACAAAGTTATAAGATAAATCCTAGGATGAAAAAAGGTTAGAAAGAAAGATAGACATAGATACTTTACACCGACAGCATGTCCCTCAGATGTTCTCGGGCTGGACTGCTGTAACCATTTAGCCCACTCCCTTTTATATGCATTCTCCACCAATCAACAGATGCCACATATTGATTGGGTTAGAGATGTCACAGAATTCATGCTCGGACATTGCGACCCCCTCGGTGCCTACCAGTCTATGAATTAATGAACAATCTCCTTTGATCTCCTAGCCCAAACAGTCCCGACCGTAGTATGTTAATGGCCCCTGGTGAGTTGATTACCACCTAGAGGACCTTCCCTGATTCCCATCAGTGTATTGGAAGCATGTTAATGGCCCCCTGAAGAATGAATGCCTTAAGGTCTGCCAATAACCTTTGATCTAATCAACACCTCTAGGGCTTCTCGGGTTCACATCAAGGTAAATATATTTCTTAAGGTGAGCTTTGTTCTATCATGATATTAAGAAACATTCCCATATATGAAATATATATATACCCACACATAGATACCCACATATACACGTAGATATATATATATACATATATATACACATACACCTATATATACATATACACATCCTATGGGGCAAGGCAGTTTAAATTGGAGTCCTTGCAATGGTCCACTTGAATCTCATTGATATAAATATGATATCCAATAATTCCATCACATTTCCCCCTGAAGTTCATTCTTGAACTTATGTCCTCCTTCAATGATCTTGCACCCACCCCCAACAGCCCAGAAGCCCCGACCCTTCCCCACCACCACTGCGGCCTCCTCTTCCTTTCTTGAACACGCCGGAACTCCTCAAAGTAGGCTTAAGATAGCAAAGAAATCCTGGTCCTTTGGAGACTCCACATTCAAACCATGAGTGTCTGTATTGCAATGTTTCATCACTTCTCTGCCTTGGAGGAGCGGAACTCCAACATTGATGGCGGGATCCTGGCATATCTAGTTCTGTATCTTTGTAAGACCATGTAATGGTTGCATCGATTGGATCGGACCGCGAGACAGCACTTTTCAGCATGGTGAAGGAAAGTCCAGGAAAGTCTTATTCGTGACACGTTTATCTCAAGAAATAACTTGGTGGTCGCTGCTTCTTCAGGTGGGGTCGGGCGGGTCTCCAGACAGTCGTGCATGAATACAAAAAGAGAGAGGAGAACGTTAGTGTACAGATATTGGAGAAATGCTGGACAGGAACAGAGTGTTGGCCATTAAGACTAAATACTCATAAAGGGTGTAATGTGGACGAGTAGAGTGGGTTCCCACAGGGTACAGAGTCTGAGCAACAGCCAGTATCATCCATGGCCCTTGATGGTAGGGATAGACAATACTGTCTGTTATTGCCAGGTCCCTGGGTTCACCACACCTGCTCACGGGGCTTAGGTTAAAGTAGTAGGTAGACTAGAGGAGGTGAAATTACATTAAGACATAAAACTGGATGTCCAGTGATACTTTAGTTAAAATATGGTACTTGCGGGCAGGCAAAGTCTTTTTTTTAAAGAAAAATGATATGACTGATGTCTTAGTTACATTATCTTGAGAAGATAGATGATAGAAATCAAAGGAAAAAACTCAGAGAGCATAATATTAAAGAAGAAAAAGGAATGGAAGAGAGGTGAGTAATGAAAATGAACAGGAAAAATAGTGGGAATGAAAAAAAGAACAAAAAAAACGAAAAAAACTACAGATTGAACGCTGCTCCAACCAAGACTGTTAAAGAGCCTTGAATCTGTATATAAAAAAATGAATACATTGGTTAAAAAAAAAATAATAAAAAAAAATAAAAAACAAAGAAAAAACAAAACAAATGCTTTTCTTAAAAAAAAAAAATCCTCCTCTCCCATTAACAGTATTTTTGCAGGTCAGGTACACAGATATTAACAACAAAAGGGAGAGAAAAAAAAAAAAAATAAAAATAAAAAAAAAATAAAAATAAAAATAATAAAAAAATGATTAAAACTTTTGGAATTTAGGTAAACCTGACTGCACTTTATTACTAAAAATTGAAGAGGCTTATCCCTGGAACAAGAAAAATATAGTTCTAGGGTCCTCTCTTACATGTGCAACTTCTTAGTACAGGTCTGGATTGGATCTGGCTTCCTCAGAGATTTGTTTCTGAGTTAGTGGCCTTTCTGTTCCTTGAGAGAAGATACCTTGTTGAGGTACACATTCTCATAGCTTTGGCATTCATTCTCCTGATAGTAACGCACATTATTACCTGCATCAGGAAAAGCAATAAGGCTGCACAGGTTAGGACAACAACAGGGTGGAGCAAAATGTTTAGGAAAGCTGTAGCGTTCGGACTATACCCAAATAAACTTTCCCACCAGGAAATCTTAGCATCTGCGTCTAAAGCGTGGGATACTTGGATCAGTCTATTTTGATCATGGGTGAGTCGTATGGTGGCTTGTTTTTCAGCATCTCCTAGTACATTTAATATTTCATCCTGTTGTCCGAAATCCATCAGCCAAGCTTTTAACTCAGCCCCAAATACCAGAGGAAGTTTCTGTAGGTGTAAGGGGATGTCAGGTTTGCTATAAAACCTTTCTTCAGGGGTGATCGGGGTACAACCCGGTGTTCCTGCTATATCCATGCCACGGGCCAGAGGAGGTGTACTATAGACTCCCCGAGGTAGTGTACCCTGCTGAGTACCATTTAACCTGATGCTGAAAACGTTAGTGCATCATTAGACATGTGATACTAGCACCAGTACCCTGGTCTCCAGTCTCAAGTAGTGTTAACTTTGTTTAGGACCAGTTGGGACACTACCCCGGCATCCAATAGACATGACCCCCCCCTGTGCCAGCATTGTTGCCTTTTCCAATAGCACAACCCCTACCTTCCTCTAGCACTCATCAGTACCAGTCATCTGAGGCTGTCCAGACTCAAACCATCAGAACAAGATGGACTCCAGGGTGTAATCCAGTAGAGTCTGATAGGATAGTACCCAGATTGACCGTGATATCTGCACAATGTTCCATCCCTGCCATTAGGGATGAGAACAGTGCAAGTAAGATTTTTGACGATCCTGGAACTGAGTCATCCACCAATCTATTACGACTCATAGGCAACCTGGATACTACCCCCACCTGTCTGTCCCTGCAAAGTGATGCTGGACAGAGCAAGTTGGCTTTCCTAACCCCTTCCCTGATATGTAGCACAAGACCCCCCAATGTGATCCTGAATAGCTCCAGCTCCATAGTGTTTTAAGGTACCCAGTGCCCCACCTCTAGCTCCAAAGACAGTCTCCATTAAGCCTCTCTTTCCTAAGGATGGGAAATAGTCAGAATACCCAGATTGAAAACCACCTGCCACCAGGTACACAAGTTTCTTTATAGAGGTTGCACACCTTATGGGGCACTGGTCTTCCTGTCATGCAGGACACAGACCACTAGTTAAGGTACACAAGGAGTCTAGGACAGGAAGGACACCTATGGGTATCCACTGAGGAGAATACAGCATGCCCACACAACTCCATCCCTGTGCCTGGATTTCAGAGACCATGCCCAGGGTATACAATGCACCTCTACCTATGGTTAGGTTCAAAGAACCCTCTAGTTCCCTGACTAACGTTACATCGGTATTCCTTAGGACACAGAAACAAACTCATCTATGTCCCAACTAATACCCAGGTGCTTCCTTCCCAGCAATGACCTCTCCATCCCGAACACAGAGTGCAATATACACGATCTTCCTGCACAACTCTTCTCCGGGCTCTCCCAAAACTATACACTCTCAACTTGTATGCCATCAGGCAGGCCCTCATACTACACATCTGAAGGTAAATCTGAAGGTAATTGGAAAACAAAAATTGCATAATGTGTATCCAACTCGAGGAACTTCTGCTACCAAACACAACTGGCCAAAGGGCAAAGAAATATCCCTTGCAGCACTGAGGCGCCGGGATCACTGAACAGTAGTGGGTACACGAGCCGACCGATGTGCCCTTTAAAGCCAGGAAACCCGATTATCGAATCTGGGAAATAAAACACCAATAAAATTTAGTAATGAATATTCAATTTTCCTCCTAGAAACAAAATAATCCAATGGTTATATACCTGTAACAAGACATTAGCATATGAAACACAAATATACATTACATTACATAAACAGTGCACTTTCTTTTTTTAAGATACCAAAAAATTGTTGAGCTCAACTTATCATTAATATGTATTACTTAATACACATTAATACCACGTGGATTTTTGTTTTATGGTATACCAATAATTCCCAAAAAAATGTATTCACCATGGTTGAAAAAAAATTAGCAATCCGTAAAAAAACCTTTTAGCAGTACCATTTGTCACAAGATCATAATACCTCACCACAAAGAACCTCTCCAGTACTGTTTTCCTGAAAAACAAAGTCATTTTAGTACATATATCTTTCAATTCACTAGTACAGATAATCATCTTGGCTCAGGTCATTTGCATGTTAATACAGTTCGCTGTACCTTTTCACAGACCTGGTGAGAAAGAAGGGGGGTCATTTGGGTGGGCTGTCAGCAGCTGAGAACAAACGTTACACAACACGACATATATTGCATATTCCACACACACACACAAATGGCTAGGTTATAGATGAACTCTAGACATCACACATATTAGCATGTTTTCTATAATTCCCGGTACTTCTTCTTAAACCCATAACATCTGTTTGGTAAGGTTGAAATTCTTTCAGAGATCCATCCCATTTCATTAGCCCCTTCTCAGGAGTTTGGAATGGGACCCCTGACCCAGGTGGTCCATACTTCCTACACCTAGACCATGTGGCGAAGCGTGCAGAGTACACTTCAAAATCACGTCTTGTCCTATATGGATTATGCTTACCGACTTTTTGACTGGAACTGGATAGACAGAATCTCGCGATGTGACCCAGTAATCCGCATAAGTGGCATTTTATCTTATTTAAAGAGGTACAACACCTCTTAACAAAGGGCTTTGTTTTAGATGACTGTGAATATGGGATGGCCTCTCCTGGATTAGTAGTTTTTACCTGCGGCTTACAAAATATAGGGGCAATTTTTAAAGAGCTCTTACCTTCCTGGGATTTATTCTTGTCGATACATACCTTAGGTGTGGAGGACGTCCCCCTGAATTCAGACCTACCCAAATCAGTTACATTGTTATCTTCTCTATCTGAAAACTGATCCAACGGCTCCTGGAAGCTGACAGATAATGGTTTCGCCCCACCTTCTGCATCCTTCAGTCTCTTTCCCAACTGGAGAATGTCCTCCTGTAGTCTTTTGTTTTCTAGTACTAATTGCTGGTGGATAGCCTCTGAATTTAACATAGAAGCTTCTAAAGTACTGATGTTACCTTTGGTGATTTCTAGCTCTTCTTTTAGGGATGTGTTTTGCACTTTCAAATGCTCATACTGTTTTGCTAACCACCTGGCCGCAAAGATTAGCGGCGGTTTTCCCATGCGCTTATTACAGCTTCTTTCAGTGAGATTTAATTTCACATGCTCTCCCATCAGCGGGACAGAAAGTGTCCCTTCTGCCTGGAGACCTTCCTCCCTTAATGCCAGCATGACCATTTCGTCTCCTTGTCTTGCTACTCTGCCTTCTTCTTCCTGTACCTCCCCATCCCCCTGTAATCCACATGTTACTGAGGTATCAGACTTGTGTTGTGGCTCTACCTTTTTGTCCACCACTGAAAGGTGACAATTCATGTCAGCCCATGAGCATTCAGCTGACAAGGACTGGGCAACTGCATAAGGCCCAAGTCCTGACAACTGCTCCTTGTCTCCCTGACAATCACTGTCACCCCTTGTTGGGGGTTGTGATGGTTTACGCTTGTCCCTACGTTCAAGCATTGTTTGGAATGATTTCTCCTTAAATCCCATAGTAATAACATTCACTTCCTCTGTTTTGTTCGCTGACTCCAGCATCCATATAAATAAAGTATCTTTTTCATATGGTCGTGTCATCTTACTGTGATGAGCACGATACAGATCTTCCCAAGCTTTTTGCTTAAAAGTACCTCTTTTAAAATACTTCTTCTCAGTCCAACGATCCCAATCTTGCAAATATTTCACAACCCAAGGTCCATATTTATCTATCATCTCTTCCCTCGGGGTCAAGTGGTAGGGTTCCCCACGGTTAGACGCCCTCTTTGAGGCGATTAGATTACCCATCCTTTACGGACTCCGGACCTTGAACTGATTTCCCCAACCTTTTTACAGGTTGCCTTTACTTCAGAGGTAGCTACTCTCTGACCAAGAATTGGGTTGACAGGTACTGCCCCTGTCGCCCTTGCCGATTTTTTTTCGCTACTTGCTAGGCCAATTCCCTGTCCTGGCTATAGTCCTTCAAAAAATCAGCCTGGAGATTTTCCCAAACTAAATAATAGTTTAATCCCCCCGTGGACTTTTCTAAAGTACTCTAAAAGAAATGCTTAACGAAAGGTTATTACTAATGCGTGCTTGTAGTACAGGAGGTAGTTAACTGATGCACACCTAATTGCAATACGATTTGTAGGAGTTACAACATTACAGATCTAATCACAAAGCTTACGATCCCCAGTTAGTAGTTTACACAGAAAGATAGATACATACATCGAAGATCATTCAGTGTGTACTAGGCCCACAGGTGCAATTTGATCTCAAAGACCGGGAAGCGTCTTGACCTAGACTCATGCAAGGGTCAACCAGAAGCGCTTGTTGGCAGAAAGGCCCAGATCCTACTTCTTTCCACTGCCTTCAAACGTCCAATCAGAACCCCTTATCATTCACGCAGACACCCTCCTGCAGTGTTGGCCCAACCGAGCAGGATGCCTTCTCATACACTCTCAGTACAATTTTATTTCACTTATACTGTTCATATCAGTCTCATCAAAGTATTAGTACAGACAAAAGGTTATATAGATAAACAATGTTCAAAGAAGCTTGCTAGTTTGGGTGTTCATACAGGGGAGACAGACATACAAAGACATAAAAATGCTTACTGTTTCTGGAGTTAGACTTGTCCTCCACCCGCAGAATCACTCGAACGTGAAGCTTCCTCACACGACGGGCACCATTTGTTACGGAAATATCTATACCTCACTTAAACGATTAACGATACAAATATAAGTGATTAAACCTTTGTCTATATAAAAATAAAAACGAGTGATAACAGGGAAAAAAGATAAAAATTACATTTATTTACACAGAAAAAGAAGGTTAGAATGATTAGAATTTATCATATATCTCTATAGTGTTGGCTCTAGGCTGCAAAGTTAATTCTAAGTTAATTCAGGCATAAACTCCTAATTGTTTTCAATGGACATATACAAGATATACAAAGTTATAAGATAAATCCTAGGATGAAAAAAGGTTAGAAAGAAAGATAGACATAGATACTTTACACCGACAGCATGTCCCTCAGATGTTCTCGGGCTGGACTGCTGTAACCATTTAGCCCACTCCCTTTTATATGCATTCTCCACCAATCAACAGATGCCACATATTGATTGGGTTAGAGATGTCACAGAATTCATGCTCGGACATTGCGACCCCCTCGGTGCCTACCAGTCTATGAATTAATGAACAATCTCCTTTGATCTCCTAGCCCAAACAGTCCCGACCGTAGTATGTTAATGGCCCCTGGTGAGTTGATTACCACCTAGAGGACCTTCCCTGATTCCCATCAGTGTATTGGAAGCATGTTAATGGCCCCCTGAAGAATGAATGCCTTAAGGTCTGCCAATAACCTTTGATCTAATCAACACCTCTAGGGCTTCTCGGGTTCACATCAAGGTAAATATATTTCTTAAGGTGAGCTTTGTTCTATCATGATATTAAGAAACATTCCCATATATGAAATATATATATACCCACACATAGATACCCACATATACACGTAGATATATATATACATATATATACACATACACCTATATATACATATACACATCCTATGGGGCAAGGCAGTTTAAATTGGAGTCCTTGCAATGGTCCACTTGAATCTCATTGATATAAATATGATATCCAATAATTCCATCACACCTGGTAACTTAATTTTCAGGAATCTTCAAGGACAATGCATGAGAGTCAGGCGCTGTCTAACTAAAACAGAAAGCACATCCACCACAAAAAGAGAATAGTCACCTAATCACCTCAGTGTTAAAAAAACAGAAAACAAAAGTAACTAATGGAATAGCATGATAACAAAATAGAACACAACATATGGGGGGGGAGGTGGTATCCCTGCTATCTTGGAAGATTTGTTTAAATGGAGTTACCAAGTAACTAACTGTGTTTTCTTCAATCACTTTTCAGAACAACAAATGAGAGGACAATCAAGAAATAACTTATTAGGACAAGCTAACTGCTTACAAGATATATTCCAGAAAGTTTAGTTCTGACCAGGGATAAGCCAATTATTTATATGTCCATCCTGAGGCTAAAGACCTGTGAAATGACTGCTAAACCCACTGGGAAGTTCTACTTTCTTTAGTTATTATGTTCCAAAAAGGTAAATCCGATCCACCTTAGCAACTCATTTGGGTCCTGTGAATAGTAACAAAAGGATACTTTCTAAATCATTTGGATTTCTTAAGATAAAAAGTATGGTTCTATGTAAATCTAAATGCAAAGAATATACTTCCTATTATTAGATGGGTTTCAAAATTTTGAAAGAATCAGTATTTCCTAAGCCCTGTAAGCCTGCAGTAAGTTTTATTTGGACTCCCAGATTTACTATAAGAACTATAGCACCCCAGGAAAACCATGTAGTCCAATTCCCTAATAACTAAACCATGATTTCCACTAAAATTCTTATGTGACAAAAAGCTACTAGTAATATGATGCTGAAAACAATGTCTTTGTCAAACATTATACCAAAGGGTGACTAGATGAGCCCTACAATCACTACAGTTAAATTATATCTCAGAAATTACTTGGGGTTGTAAGATTGGGCCCCGGTGTGTTAGATAACTACTGACTGGGAGTATCCCCTGAGGAATCATGCAGTCTGTATGTGACTTATGGGTCACTACAGGAAGTAATGGGAAAGGCAATAAAATCTATACCAGAAAAAATTCTAAGCCAGTGGTATTCCACATTTCATGGGTCCTGGCCACCATATATTCCTCTAGGGAACAAAGTTTACAGACTTTTCTGTTTTTTTCCTAGAAGACAGGTTAGTATCAGAAGGCAACTATGGAATATATTAGAATGTTCATTAGAATATTTAAAACAATCAGATAGCATACTCTTGCATTTGCATTCAATATCTCTGTCCCCAAGTAGATTCAGTGATAAATCAGACCCTACATAATAATCTGAATAAGAACGTTACATCGTTACATATGGACAGCTAGACAGTAGACTGCTGTATTTATCAATGAGATCTCTGCCCCCATTGCTATACATACCCTAAACATACAAATCTATACCTATGACTTTCCTCACATCCGAATGCTGATATGGCAGCTAGGTGAGTGCTCTGTATACACTATACCCTATGCTATGTAATGTATTACTAAACAGGAAGGAGCTGGGTAAAATATGAAAATGACAATTTTACAAAAATGAAGTGCCTGAAGTGATATTTGATATTTACAAGTTAAAGCAGAGTTTCACACAACAGTGGAACTCTCGCTTGTACACTTCCTCCCCCCTCCGGTGCCACATTTGGCACCTTTCAGGGGGGAGGGGGGAATGGGGGGCCTGTTTTTGACAGGTAACCTTCCCCACTTCCAGAGATGGGCCATGACCCAATCCCCCAGAAGTTTTGCCCCATCCTCCTTCCCCCAATTCAAAAGTGCAGCACGCTTTGCGCATGCGCAGTAGGGAACCAGCTGAAAGGCTTCACTGCATAGTTCCCTTACCAGGAATGGCAACAGCAGCACCCGATAGTCCATATGAAGATCGGCTGGGGTGCCGACATAGCGGGCTCCCTGTACCATAATTTTAAAAGTCAGCAACTTCAGTATTTGTAATTTTTTCCCCCTGGCTGGACCTCCTCTTTAAGCTATGCAGATCACCATTTCAGGAGACTGTGGCTGTAACAATTATATAATAAACATTTACTTTGAATTGTTACACAATGTTCTGTAATGAGCAGTGTAAAAAATCCATGTACTGACTTTTTTAAGTATTTTACCATAGCATAACAAATCATGTATAAGGTTATAGGATTATTGATAATCCAGCACATGAACATATTCCTAAGTGTAAGCAATATGTGAATGTTCTGCATCAACCTGACCTGTTACCCTCTTTATACAAACAGACATGCAAGAGGTTTATATTGTTGTATAGAATAGTGACACTACAAAAGAGTATACAGACCACCCACCAGCTTTGTGTAAAGAGGTCTAGGGGGTGATTTACTAAGAAGAAGACACTACACCAGTTAATACATGAATTTATGCACCAGAAAAGTAATTAATTGAACGTGCGAACCGGCGCACATTGAAGCGCAAATAGCTATAATAAAGACCTGCATATGTAAACTGCAACTAGCGCTAGGGTAACTGCGGTTTTCTCATTGATAATAGCACACGCCCAATACAATTGGTTCATTTTATCTCATTGGATGTGTCTTGTTAGGCAATCAGTAGGTGTTCTCAGTTAATTAACCATTTTGATGCTAATCTCATTCCTATCACTTCTAATATATCTTTGAAATGTGTTTTATTTCTTTTTTTACCTAAATCCTTCAATACATTACAAAGAACAGAGAAGTGTTTCTAAACCCAATAAATTTATATTTTCAGATCTTGATATTTAAAGGTGACCAATCAGTTAGATTTTAAATAAATTATATTTAGTGCAAGAGCCTGTTTGTTTTCCAATATTTTGAATTAATTGTTCAAGTGTGTCATCCTGTTACCCATTTTGCCTACATATCGAGTTGTACAAAGATTGGCCAATCAGATTGCTTAGTGCATGACCATCTTAAGTGCCAAATTTGGAATGTAGATGTTCCATGACCCACTTTTTCCAAACGATATTTCTTGGGCATTATACAAGGCACATGAAAAAACACCTTTTTTCAAGACATGCTAGAGTGATCAGGAATCTTCAAACTACAGCTCTCCAGCTGTTGCGGAACTACACATCCCATGAGGCATTGTAAAACTCTGACATTCACAGACATGACTAGGCATGATGGGAATTGTAGTTCCTGAACAACTGGAGGGCTGTAGTTTGAAGACCCCTGTGCTAGACCATCATTATGCCTCCAGAATTGGGAGTGTGGCATCTACCCAACTTCTCTCTGCTGGTGGACACAATAACCTACATCTTTAGATATATCTATATATACACAAACACTGAAGCAGGAAGCAATATACACTGGGGACGGAAAGTATTCAGACCCCCTTAAATTTTTCACTCTTTGTTATATTGCAGCCATTTGCTAAAATCATTTAAGTTAATTTTTTTCCTTGTTAATGTACACACAGCACCCCATATTGACAGAAAAACACAGATTTGTTGACATTTTTGCAGATTTATTAAAAAAAGAAAAACTGAAATGTCACATGGTCCTAAGTATTCAGACCCTTTGCTGTGGCACTCATATATTTAACTCGGGTGCTGTCCATTTCTTCTGATCATTCTTGAGATGGTTCTACACCTTCATTTGAGTCCAACTGTGTTTGATTATACTGATTGGACTTGATTAGGAAAGCCACACACCTGTCTATATAGGACCTTACAGCTCACAGTGTATGTCAGATCAAATGAGAATCATGAGGTCAAAGGAACTGCCTGAAGAGCTCAGAGACAGAATTGTGGCAAGGCGCAGATCTGGCCAAGGTTACAAAAATTCTCTGCTGCACTTAAGGATCCTAAGAGCATAGTGGCCTCCATAATCCTTAAATGGAAGATATTTGGAATGACCAGAACCCTTCCTAGAGCTGGACGTCCGGCCAAACTGAGCTATCGGGGGAGAAGGGCCTTAGTGAGAGAGGTAAAAAAGAAACCAAAGTTCACTGTGGCTAAGCTCCAGAGATGCAGTCGGGAGATGGGAGAAAGTTGTAGAAAGTCAACCATCACTGCAGCCCTCCACCAGTCTGGGCTTTATAGCAGAGTGTTTTATTTCTGATCGGTAGTATCTGCTTTTTTAATAATTTTATATATTAATAATTAGCCATTTCAATATGCTTATTGTAACATACTACATTATGTTGGTATCTGAGGGGATCAGCAGGGACGATATGGGCCGTTCGCACCAAATTCGAGTGGCGCATCACGAGCCCATAATTCACTGCCGCATTGCAGTGCATTGCTGGCTGATGATTGGCCATGCATGCACTATGAGCCACATGCTTGGCCAATCACAGCGCCGTCTGTACAGAGAGCCGTAATTGGCCAAAGCCAGGGTGGCTTTGGCCAATTATGTCTCAGGGGGTTTAGTACATGCCCCACACTATATAAGGCCGCCTGCATGGTGGCCCTATGTAGTGTGTTCTGGCGTTTAAAGAGAGTTAGATAGACAGAGAGACAGTGTAATTTGATTTAAGTTAGTTAGAGTAGGCAGGTGAGTCAGTTAGCTGCACTTACAGTGTATTGTGTATATATATATACATCCTAGATGTTATATATATATATATATATATATATATATATATATATATATATATATATATATATATATATATATATATATATATATGACACCAGCAATTTTCTTCAGGTAGCTGTAAATAGTGTAAAAATGTAAAAACACCTGCCTGCCTGTCAGTAGTAGGAAGAGAATAACAGGAAAGGATCTAGCTAAACTTAATACAGTGTATATATATATATATATATATATATATATATATATATATATACACACTGTATTCAGTTTAGCTAGATCCATTCCTGTTATTCTCTTCCTACTACTGACAGGCAGGCAGGTGTTTTTACACTATTTACAGCTATCTGAAGAAAATTGCTGGTGTTCTTCTGATCCTTTTACTCCTATTAGCTACAGTATTTACAGTAAGTGTAGTGTGTCCTCTGCACAGTGTGCACCTAAAGCTACCTGAAGAAAATTAGTGGTGTTCTTCTGATCCTATTAGTACAGTACCGCAGGCAGCTGCAGTATTTACAAGTTAGTGTTGTGCGTCCTCTGCACAGTGTGCACCTAAAGCTACCTAAACAAAATTAGTGGTGTTCTTCTGATCCTATTAGTACAGAACCGCAGGCAGCTACAGTATTTACAAGGTAGTGTAGTGCATACTCTGCACAGTGTGCACCTAAAGCTATCTGAAGAAAATTAGTGGTGTTCTTCTGATCCTATTAGTACAGTACCGCAGGCAGCTGCAGTATTTACAAGTTAGTGTAGTGCATCCTCTGCACAGTGTGCACCTAAAGCTACCTGAAGAAAATGAGTGGTGTTCTTCTGATCCTATTAGTACAGTACCGCAGGCAGCTGTAGTATTTACAAGTTAGTGTAGTGTGTCCTCTGCACAGTGTGCACCTAAAGCTACCTGAAGAAAATTAGTGGTGTTCTTCTGATCCTATTAGCACAGTACCGCAGGCAGCTGCAGTATTTACAAGTTAGTGTAGTGCGTTCTCTGCACAGTGTGCACCTAAAGCTACCTGAAGAAAATTAGTGGTGTTCTTCTGATCCTATTAGTACAGTACCGCAGGCAGCTGCAGTATTTACAAGTTAGTGTAGTGCATCCTCTGCACAGTGTGCACCTAAAGCTACCTGAAGAAAATGAGTGGTGTTCTTCTGATCCTATTAGTACAGTACCGCAGGCAGCTGCAGTATTTAGAAGTTAGTGTAGTGCGACCTCTGCACAGTGTGCACCTAAAGCTATCTGAAGAAAATGAGTGGTCTTCTTCTGATCCTATTAGTACAGTATTGCAGACAGCTGCAGTATTTACAAGTTAGTGTAGTGCATCCTCTGCACAGTGTGCACCTAAAGCTACCTGAAGAAAATTGGTGGTGTTCTTCTGATCCTATTAGTATCGCAGGCAGCTGTAGTATTTACAAGTTAGTTTAGTGCATCCTCTGCACAGTGTGCACCTAAAGCTACCTGAAGAAAATTGCTGTTGTTCTGCTCCTATTAATACCACAGGCAGGCAGCTATAGTATTTACAGTTAGTGTACTGTGTCCTTTGCACAGTGTGCACCTAAAGCTACCTGAATTAAATTGGTGGTGTTCTTCTGATCCTATATTAATACCACAGGCAGGCAGCTACAGTATTTACAGTTAGTGTGCTGTGCCCTCTGCACAGTGTGCACCTAAAGCTACCTGAAGACAATTGCTGTTGTTCTGCTCCTATTAATACCACAGGCAGGCAGCTACAGTATTTACAGTTAGTGCACTGTGTCCTTTGCACAGTGTGCACCTAAAGCTACCTGAAGACAATTGCTGTTTTTCTTCTGATCCTATTAATACCACAGGCAGGCAACTACAGTATATATAGTTAGTGTACTGGGTCCTCTGCACAGTGTGCACCTAAAGCTACCTGAAGACAATTGCTGGTGTTCTCATACTAATAATACTACAGGCAGGCAGTTGATTCTGCTAGCTGCAGTATCAGTATATATATACATCCCAGCTTGGTGCAGCTACATCTCACTGCAGGCCATTAGTATGTCTGGAAGGCCAACAAGGAGAGGCAGACAGTCACAAGCCAATAAAAGAGGGCAAGCAGGCTCTGTGTCTAGAGGCAACTGTGCTGGTCGTGTGATGGAGCATCCTCATCAGCACGTGGCCATTGGAAACACTTGTCCTTTTTTTCGGCAGCTGGCCGTGTTGAGCCGCAACACGCGGAAGACTTGGTAGAGTGGATGACCAAGCCGTCCTCATCCTCCTCATCCTCTCTCACCCAGGCTCAGGGTACTTTGTCTGGCAAAGCAGCTCCTAATGTGGCCTCGGCTCAATGGCATCAGTCACTTCTTCCCTAGCCCCACCATGTCCTTCTGAGGAGTCCCCCGAACTGTTTGACCACAGTGTTGGGTACATGCTCCAGGAGGATGCCCAGCATTTTGAAGGCTCCGATGATGGTACCCAGCTAGAGGAAGACAGTAAAATGAGCCCAGAGAGAGGGGGTGCCCAAGAAGAACAGCAAGCTGGCAGTCATGTTCCCCCAGCTGCAGCATACTGCCAGCTTTGCTCCGGTGATGAGGAGGGAGGGGATGATGAGGTCACTGACTCCACGTGGGTGCCTGATAGGAGAGAGGAGGAGGAGGACGCACATCAACAATGAGGCAGGATGCCCTCCAGGGGTCAGCTTAAGGGCAGCACACCGACTGCATCACACCGCAGAGCTCCACATGTGCAGGGTGCTGCTGTCTCTGCACGTTATTCAAAAGGTTCTTTGGTGTGGGCCTTTTTTGAGACAAGTGCATCAGATCCCGCCTCTGCTATTTGCAACATATGTCTCAAGTGTATCTCGTGTGGCCAAAGCATCTCCTGCTTGGGCACCACATGCTTGACCAGATATATGTTGACTTGCCATGCAGTCCATTGGCAAGCGTACCTAAAAGACCCACACCAAAGAACAAAGAGGACCTCTCTTGATCCTTATCAGCTGGGATCTCCAACCCCACTATAACTTCAGTCCTCTCTGAGAACTGCACTGAGAGGAATGAAGGTGTAAAATTAGGTGTGTCACAGCCAAGTACTTGGGGGCAATCTGCTATCGGTACACCGACGTCAGCTTGAACCACGCAAATTTTCTTACCCCAGCTGCTGCACCGCCGAAAGAAGTTCACTCCCAGTAATCCACATGCCCAGCGGTTGAATGCCAGCTTGGTTCAATTGCTAGCATTTCAACTGCTGCCTTTTCAGTTGGTAGACTCTGCCCCCTTCCATTAGTTTGTGGAATGTGCGGTTCCTCAGTGGCAGGTTCCCAAACGCCACTTTTTCTCACGGAATGCGATTCCGGTTCTCTACCGGCATGTGGAAGGCAATGTCTTGGCCTCGCTGGACAGGGCGGTCAGCGGTAAGGTGCATATTACCGCTGACTCATGGTCCAGCAGGCATGGAAAGGGACGTTACCTATCTTTCACCAGGCACTGGGTGACTCTTCTGGCAGCTGGGAAGGATGCAGGACAGGGTGCAGTAGTGTTGGAGGTTGTTCCACCATCACGCCTCCAAAATACTACTAGTGGTGATTCTGCCACACCTCTCTCCTCCACCCCCTCCTCTTCTTCTTTCTCCATGGCCTCTTCCTGTGCTGATTTGTCTTCGGAACCAGTGGTGCTCCATAGGCATTCAAGGGGCTATGCAAGGCAAAAGATGCCATGCGGTGCTTGAGCTGATGTGCTTGGGGACAGGAGCCACACTGGGGCAGATATTCTGTCAGCTCTGCAGGGGCAGGTTCAGAGGTGGTTGACGCCACGCCAGCTTAAGACAGGTATGGTGGTTTGCGACAATGGCACCAACCTCCTCTCTGCCCTCCGACAGGGACAACTGACCCATGTGCCCTGCTTAACTTGGTGGTGCAGCCATTTTTGGGCAGGTACCCGGGCTTACAGGATGTCCTGAGGCAGGCCAGGAAAGTCTGTGTGCATTTCCGCAGGTCATATAATGCCAGTGCGTGACTGGCTGATCTCCAAAAGGAATTTAACCTGCCCAAGAACCGTCTAATCTGTGACATGCCCACCAGGTGGAACTCAACGTTGGCCATGCTGCAGCGGCTGTGCACGCAACAAAGGGCCATCATAGAGTACCTGTGCGACTATGGCACCAGGACAGGGGCAGGGGAATTTGCTTTTTTCCCCATGCCAGTGGGCCATGATCAGGGATGCATGCACTGTCCTGTCACTATTTGAGGAGGCCACAAGGATGGTGAGCAGTGACAGTGCATGCATCAGTGACACTGTCCCCCTTGTCCACCTGTTGGAGAACACACTGTGTGGAATAATGGACAGGGCACTTGAGGCAGAACAGAGGCAGGAAGAGGAGGACTTCCTTAGCTCTCAAGGCCCCCTTTATTCAGACAGTGTTCCCGCGTGCCCGACGATCACACAGGAAGAGGATGAGAAGGAGGAGGAAGAGGAAGATTGTGTCACCGTGGAGTTGGAGCCTGGCACTCAGCAACAGCAGCAGTTTTTAAGGGATCATTTACAGTCCCAAGAAACCCATGGACTTGTAAATGGCTGGGAGGAGGTGGCTGTGGATCATGTCGTCCTTAGTGACCCAGAGGACTCCGGACTGAATGCCTCAGCAAACCTACGCTGCATGGCCTCCCTGATCCTGCAAAGCCTGCGGAAGGATCATCGTATTTGTGGTATCAAGGAGAGGGATCAATACTGGCTGGCAACCATCCTTGATTCACGTTACAAGGGTAAGGTTGCGGACCTTAGCTTGCCGACGCAGAGGGACAGAGGATGAAACATCTTCGGGAGGCCTTGCAGAACGGTCTGTGCAATGCGTTCCCAGAGACTGGGAGGTTACAAACTCCTGTTCCTGGACAACGTGTTGCTGAGGCTTCAGTCAGTCAAAGAAGGAGCGTTGGAGAAGGTGGCCGTCTGACCGATGCATTCAGACAATTTTTTCGTCCGCAGCCCCAAGGTATGATCAGTTCCAGCAACCATCGCCAGCGTCTGTTTTACATGGTGCAGGAATACCTAGGGGCAAGATCTGACTTGGACACCTTTCCCACCGAAAATCATCTGGGTTACTGTGTCTGAATGATGGATCACTGGCCTGAGCTTGCATAGTATGCAATTTAGCTACTGGCCAGTTCTGCATCCAGCGTTCTTTCGGAATGCACATTCAGTGCTGCTGTAACCGATCACAGGGTGCGTCTCTCCACCGATTCGGTCGATCAACTGACCTTCATAAAAATGAATCAGTCTTGGATCACCACCAGCTACCAAGCACCTGATGCTGATGTAACCGAATAATTTTTTTTGAAATGTCAGATCCCTTCAAGACTGCCTATGCTGATGCTGAGTGACTATCTTGTTATGCTGAGTGACTATCCTCTTCCTCCTCAATGATCAGGCTGATAGCTTGTAAGAATATTTTTGGTTCTGGGCGCTGCCACCAGTGGCTAAGGCCCAATTGTTAACCCCCTGTTTAACAGGGGCATGTAATTACAATTTTTGATGCAATACTTTGCAGCAGGGCTCGTTCCTGCGCTCCAACTAGAGTATCTGTGAGGGGTTGCAGTGTTGTGGCACCAGCACCAGTGCCTAAGGCCCAATTTTTCAGCCCCTGTTTAACAGGGGTGTGTAATTACAATTTTTTATGCAATACTTTGCAGCAGGGCTCGTTCCTGTGCTCCCAACTAGAGTATCTGTGAAGGTTTGCAGTGTTATGGCACCAGCACCAGTGCCTAAGGCCCAATTTTTCAGCTCCTGTTTAACAGGGGCGTGTAATTACAATTTTTGATGCAATACTTTGCAGTAGGGCTCATTCCTGCGCTCCAACTAGAGTATCTGTGAGGGGTTGCAGTGTTGTGGCATCAGCACCAGTGCCTAAGGCCCAATTTTTCAGCCCCTGTTTAACAGGGGCACGTAATTACAATTTTTGAGGCAATATTTTGCAGGAGGGCTCATTCCTGCGCTCCAACTAGAGTATATGTTAAGGGTTGTAGTGTTGTGGCACCAGTGCCTAAGGCCCATTTTTTCTGCGCCTGTTCAACAGGGACATGTAATTACAATTCTTGATCTAATATTTCACAGCAGGGCCAGTTTCTGCGCCCACCAAGAGTAACTGTGAGGACTTATAGTGTTGTGGCACCAGCACCACCACCACCAAAGGCCCAATTTTTCTGCCCCTGTTCAACAGGTGCATGTAATTACAATTCTTGATCTAATATTTCACAGCAGGGCCCGTTCCAGCTCCCACCAAGAGTAACTGTGAGGACTTACAGTGTTGTGGTACCAGCACCACCACCACAACCACCACCAAAGGTCCAATTTTTCTGACCCTGTTCAACAGGGACATGTACTGTGAGGGCTTACAGTGTTGTGGCAACACCAACACCTAAGGCCGCAATTTCTGCAGAGTATATAGGGCAGGCCCCTACTTTCAAACATCCAACTTACAAACGACTCCTACTTGCAAACGGAAGGAGACAACAGGAAGTGAGATGAAATCTACCCCTAGGTATTGAAATTCTCTCCTGTAAGAGTTAATATGGGAAAAAGGTGTCTCCTCTCCACTGATGCTTTATTAGCAATCCTTATCTCACTAAAAACCCCAAATTGGCAAAAAACATTTGTCATTGGTGTGAGGTGAAATCTTCTGAAGAGGTGCACAGACAGCAAAACAAATGTCACAGGGGGGATAACCCTTCCCTATGTTTTCCAAAAAGCTTAAAAATACATTTTTTGGCTGGAGCTACACTTTAAGAATGTACCATTTCAAAATTACAAACAGATTTTACTTAACAACAAACCTACAATCCTTGTCTTGTTTGCACTGTCTGTTTACTGCTGTTCAGCGTATATAGGGCCTGGGGGCCCCACGCCTCTCCTTTTTTTAATTTGGGTGTGGGGTTCCCCTTAATATCCATACAAGACCCAAAGGGCCTGGTAAAGGACTGGGGGGGATACCCATGCTGTTTGTTTCACTGATTTTCATCCATATTGCCGGGACCAGGCATTACATTAAAGCCGCAAGCAGTTTTAAATTACTTTTATTCCTTTAAAAATTTCATTTTGTACAGGTACTGTTCTAAGCACGGGAAACATGCGCCACTTTACAGGCATACTATAGACACCCCAGGTACGATATTTAAAGGCATATTTCACTTTTTTTTCAATTTAAGCATCATTAAAATCACTGCTCCCTTTTTTTAAAACTTTTTTTGCATTGATACATGTCCCCTGGGGCAGGACCCGGGTCCCCAAACCCTTTTTAGGACAATACCATGCAAATTAGCCTTTAAATTTAGCACTTTTGATTTCGAACGTTCGAGTCCCATAGACTTCAATGGGGTTCAAAAAAGTTTGCGCAAATTTTCGGTCCATTCACAATTTCTGGTGAGAACCGAACGGGGGGGTGTTCGGGTCATCCATAGCTACCAGGTATATTGTGGGATGTCCCCAGCTATATTTGAATTGTTGAGCTCATAAGGTTTCCACTATAGGCCTGAATTCCCGCCGTGTAGCTGCAGTAGCCTGGGATATGTCAGCATAGATTGTGAAGCAAGAGAATGGATCAGGTAGGCATTTTAGTTTTCTGGCAGTGGACATGAGCATATCTTTGAGATATTGCAATTAATTAAATCACGTGATACTGAGGCTGGAAGGAAGCTAGGTTTAACAAGGTCGTGTACCCGATTAATGAGGAGATCCTGTTTGGAGAACGATGGTAAGATCTTTTTGAACAATGCTTGTAGGTAGCCAATGAGTTCTGGCTGTGTCACAGATTCAGGTATACCCCTGATTTTAACATTGTTCCTTCTGGATAAGTCCTCTAGGTCTGTCATCTTGTCTTTAAGTCGCCGTATTTCCTGTGATTGATCCTGGTAGGTATCCACCAAGTCATTGTGAGCTGATACTACTTCCCCCACTTTTGATTCTAGGTCATCCGTTTATTCGGCAATGTGGGTGATCTGCGCCTGTGTGTGGCTGATTGCTCTGTCTATGTTAGAATGAATACCCTGGTATAGTGATCGCAGCATGTGTTTAAGCTCTGATACAGTGGCAGGCTTATCTGAGGCAGGTAATTCCTCAAGGGGGTTGCCAGGCTCAGTGAGTGGCAGCGGTGTCAGTGCAGGGAGGATATTCCGTTTTTTACTCAAATGTGCCCTGTTGACTGGGGATTGCAGTGGTGAGGAGGCTGGTCTCTTGTGAGGATCTTTCTGAGGTGACTGGAGGTCTGTGATGTCCTCTGTGAGCTCTGAGACCTCCTGTGTGCCTGTGTCAGTGGGGCCATGCAGCAGGTGCTGCCATGCTCAGTGTGCCAGCCCCATCTTGGGATTTCTCCTCAGATGGCCTTGGGAAGAAATCCATCAGTTTGCTGGGCTGCACGGGTTCGGGTTTCCCCCTGAATGATCCCTCCTTGTGTCGGGTGCCATTACCCACAGTATCAGTGGGCGCCTGATCAGAAGCTATTGCTCTGTGTTGCTCTGAGAGGCTGTGGATTGTTGGAGCTCCCTGCTCAAGCTGCCATGTGGCTCTGCAGCTAGGACACGCTCCCTTTCTTTTGCTCCCACTCACTTCGTATCCACCTTGTGGAATAAAAAGCCTGATAAAGGCAACCCACGCTAGAGAACTGCTTCATCCACGCTGCTCCTGCCTTGACCTATCTAATATGGCACTGGAACCTGACAAGATCCTTTCTCAGAAGCTATAGACTGTACTTGTGAGTATCCTGTGTCTTAATCACCGGCTGGTCCCCCCACACTAGAAGACTGATATTGCATTGGGACAAGAGGACAGACAATCATCCTCCAACTACTTAACAAGGAGTTATTAACCAACTACTTAACAAGGAGAAAAATACTGATTTGGAAATTGACAGAGCTCACAGAGTGTTAGGTCCGTGGTAAACCCCTCACAATGTAATTTGTTTAATCCATTTCTACTCTGTGAAAGAGTCCATTATGTGGGCTGCTATGGACTCTGATGAGATTCATCTCAAGAGTTCTCTGTCAGAGGATCTTTACCTAGATTGGAGATGTGGTGTGTAAGACTGACACACCACACCACCCATTTCCACACTGCATGCCCTCGAGGGCGCGCAATTGCAGCTTATCCTACTGGACGTCATATGATGCCCAGTCAGGCTAAATGAACCACTTCCTGGCTGTCATTCTGCTATAGGCCAAGCCGGAAGTGGTTAACTTTACTTTTGGTTTACTTTACTTTTATCAATCAATTGTTTTTGCAAACCAAAGATGTCGCTATGGGCAACTGTTGTGCACCATCATATACTAATTTATACCTAGGGGGCTGGGAAAGAAATATTTTTGGATGATTTCTTTGCACCATGGCTATCGTATATACTCTCTATACTCTTTTTGTGTGTTACAGTCTTGTGAGCTGCTATGTGCAATTAATATTAATAAAAAAGCTGCCAACACCCCAACACACTCGCTACACACTCCCTAAAATGTCTACAAATATCACTTTTCCAACTAGTGTAGCACTTTCTAAAACTATTATAAATTAATCATCTATTTGATAATATGTGCATCAAACTATAGCAAATTACACAAAGTAATATAAATCTTGAAAAAATATATATTGTGCAAAAATATATATATAAAGTTCAACAGTCTTCAAAACCACATTCACATCTCTCAATATGAATCCACACAAAATGAAAAATGATCCTTATGACTGCAAAATGTTATAATTTTTTAATTGTATTAATGTCTTTATTAATATCAAATCTTTTCACCATGTTTTTATCTCCTAAACGTCAGTTCCACCTTCACCCGATGTGCCCTCACCTTAGTAATGTGTATATATAGCCTTGATATGCTGACTGTAACTGCAGAATTGGTGGCAATTGAATTTACAGTATATACAGTATATATGATATACAAAGGCTATCTTTTGGATTGTTAAAATGTGAGTATTGTAAAAGTGTGTGATTAGATCAAAAAAAGTGGTTTTAAAGAATAAAGCACGATTGCACTTTTTCAATCTCTTGCAAGAGAATGAGTGGGAAAAAAAGCTGGAGACTGGAGGCTGCTAATCAGAGGTATATGCTAAGCACCGGGTGGAGATTTTTTGTGTGTGGATTCATATTGAGAGATGTTAATGTGGAAGGAATGGCACAAAGCCTGTTGAACTCTGTATGGATTTTTTTGCACGATATATATTAAAGTACTGTGTAATTTGTTAAAGTTGTTTAATAAAACATGATGCTTAATACTACAGTATGAGGAATTGTTTTCCTTGTTACATGTGCAATGATCTATGACAGATTACATCATATGGAGCTTGCTCCAGCAGTTTCATGCACATTACCTTTGGAGTTGGGGTGAGCGGCCATTGCATATGGTGGTGGAGTTTGTGCTTTCTGCATGATTCAACACAACTATATGATTGGTGACACTGGGATATTTCTGTCAAGCTGTCAGGGCTGGGCTCAGCCATTCCTTCTATGAGCTGGCCGCTCAGCTGTTGGCTAATTGCTAGCTTCTATCTCTCTACAGTTACTCACCAGTTGATAATATCCTACTTGTCAGTCCTGCCTACTTAAACCATGCAGCCCAGAGGATCTCTGCCTTCACCTTGGTCAACATTACAGACTATCTCCTGCATTCTTGTTAAAGACTTGCTTAGCTGACATCCCTTCTGGCTCCCAATCTTGCTTGCTGTTCCACTACACTGATCCCTGACTTTCTGGCTTGGCTGATTATCCATTCCGGTTACCGAACTTTGGCTATGTTTTGACTACGTTTGTTCTATTTACTTTTATTATTAACCACTTCTTTACCAAGCCATAGTCAAATGATGTCCGCAGAAGGGATCTCCCATCCTGGGCAGGCGTCATATGATGTCCTTGGCTTCCTGCCGCTACTGCGGGCCCCCGGGGGCCCGCAGCGCTGGGATCGGGGATCCATCGTGTCCCTCGTCATCAGAGTACCTGTCATCAGAGTACCCCTCATCAGAGTACCCGTCATCAGACTACCTGTCATCAGAGTACCTACCATCAGAGTACCTGTCATCAGAGTACCCGCCATCAGACTACCTGTCATCAGAGTACCTGCCATCAGAGTACCTGCCATTAGAGTACATGTCATCCATCCCGTCAGAGTACCTGTCATCCATCCATCCTGTCTGAGTACCTGTCATCCCATCTGATTACCTGTCCTGTGATCCCATCAGGAGTACCTGTCTGCAGCCAATTACTACCAAGGTGCAGCCTATTAGTCCCTGACGTTCAGCCCATTAGTCCCTGATGTTCATCCCATCAGTGTCACCCGTCATACAGCCACTATGTCCAGAAAGGTATACACTCCAGAAGAGGCATATCAAATTCTGAGCCTGACCGATGAAAGCAACGGGGAGCTCTCACCGCCCAGTTCTGATTCCAATTCTGGTTTGGAATATGAGCCCATCGAGGGCAGCACATCAGGATCCAAGTCAGAGGAGGAAGTATTCCGTCCAAAAAGAAGACAGTCTGAATACCAGGCAGCTACCAGCAGTGCCAACAGTGCTAGACCCCAGGAGGAGAGGCCCAGTACAAGATCTGCTAGACCCCAGGAGGAAAGGCCCAGTACAAGTGCGGGAATTGCACGCCAAAGAATTAGGGCCCAAACCTAGCTTCCAGATGCCTTAGCAAACCCATTGTGGCTGCCTTCTAGCACAGGGTCAGCCACGGTCCCCCCTTTCACAGCACAGAAGGTTTTTCCGAAATTGATTTTTCAAATGTATTTTTGCCCGATGAATTAGTTCAAGGCATCGTGGACCAAACCAATCTTTTTGCCCAACAATTCATTGAAAACAACCCCAGCTCAAGCTATGCCTGCCCTTTTGAATGGAGACACCTAACAGTGGAGGAGCTCAAATTATTTTTAGGCCTAACGCTCAACATGGGGCTTACAAAAAAATTAAGTGCATTGGTCTACTAACCCTATCCACCACATGCCAATATTTTCATCTGTCATGTCCAGGTCCCGATATGAAGTTACAATGTGCTTCCTGCATTTCAGTGATAACTCACAGTGCCCCCCCCCCCGAAATCACCCAGACTTCTATAAATTATATAAAATTCACCCCCTAATTGATTTTTTCTCCAAGAGGTTTGCCGAACTTTATATCTCTGACAAGAACATCTCTGAGAACGAATCCCTGGTCCATTTCACAGGCCGGCTGGGAATCAAGCAGTATATCCCCAGTAAGGGGGGTACGGGTTGAAGCTCAACAAGCTCTGTGAAAGCTCCTGTGGATATGTGCACTCATTCCGCGTGTACGAAGGCAAAGACTCCCAGCTCCAGCCCCCTGAGTGTCCACCATACATGGGAATAAGCGGAAAATTTGACTGGGAGTTGGCATTCCCACTCCTCCAAAAGGGGTATCACATTTACATGGACAATTATTATACCAGTTTGCCCCTTTCCCGCCACCTATACCTGAAAAATACTTTGGCCCTGCGATACAGCAAGGAAAAACAGAAAGGGATTCCCACAGAGTCTAGTCACCACAACGCTACAAAAGGGGGGAATCGACAAGCTTGAAGAACGAGGAAGTGTTGGCTGTGAAGTGGAGGGGTAGGAAAGATGTGTACATCATGTCCACCATCCATGATGACACCTCGGTGGAACTTCGCAGAAGACACAGTCCTGTTCAAAAGCCTTCCTGTATCTATGAGTACAATAAATTCATGGGGGGGGTGGATTTAAATGATCAAATGTTGCAGCCCTATTTATCAACATGAAAATCCTCTTTCTGGTATAAAAAAGTTACAATTTCCTTTTTTAATTTGGCCATGTATAATTCTTTCATCATCTATCAAAAATCAACGGAAACACCCAACACCTTCCTAAAGTTTGTTGAATGAATGAATAAATGACTTGTATAGCGCTACCTATGCAAACTGAATCGCCTCAGGGCTCTTTCTGCCGCCGGTGTCCATCTGCGGTATAGCGCGGTCCTTTTCCCCATGGGGTCCTGACACGCTTACAAACACATACACATACACCATACACATGTTTGGCCAATTTTTTTCAACAGGATCTAATTAACCTACCAGCATGTCTTTGGAGTGTGGGAGGAAACCCACGCAGGCACAGGGAGAACATGCAAACTCCAGGCAGATGGTGTCGTGGTCAGGATTTGAACCAGCGACCCTATTGCTGTTAGGTGAAAGTGCAAACCACTACAGCACTGTGCTGCGCACAATGTTGAAAACATTGTCACTGCCCTGATATATAAACAAGTATCCCCTCAGAAAGCATTCGCTCCAATTGTGTCAGCAGACTACATGAGCGCCATTTTCCTGACCATATTCCATCAGGATCCGGAAGACAATGCCAAAAAAAATGTTAGGAGGAGTTAGGAAAGACACCAGTTTCCATTGTCCCCAATGTCCCTCCCAACCTGGCCTTTGCATCGGAGAATGTTCCTGACACTATCACACTCTTGCAAACTATTAGCCCATATTTCGAATAGATTGCCGTTTCCCCGTTTTCAATTTCTGTCCTGAATATTTCCCTGGTGCCTCAACCAACCATATCATTGCCTTCCATGTAAACCAACCCTGGCCTGTTTATCGACTATGCCTCTGCCCGCCGTTTGCATTGTTTATCCACCATGTTTCTGCCTTTCACGTGAACTGACCCTGGACTATGCCTCTGCCTACCGTCTATTTCTGCCTTTTACCTGCACTGAACTCAGCCTGTTGACCATGTTTTTGCCTGCCCCTTGGACTGATCTTTCACCCTGCTACACAGGGGTCTCACATATGTGAGGGGCTCCAGAATAGTGTTCTGAGTTGAGAAAACAAGTTTTTGTTTTTCTGTGTTCCCAGTACAGGATCTGGTTGTCCGGAGGCTTCAAAGAGATTTGGGCGGGAGAAGCCTCTATGCCCTCCCCCTTTCCTGGCCAATGCCCTAAGCTTGATGGTCCTGCCTGCTCCCTGGACAAATACTTTGGCTGTGCTGACCATATCTCTGCCTGCTGCCTGTACTAAATATGGACAGTATCCCTGCCTGCTACCTGGACCAATGCTTTGACTGTGCTGACAACATCTCTACCTGTCTACTGACTATGGACAGTATTCCTGCCTGCTGCCTGTCTTGCTATTGCTGTCCACATTCCTGCCTGCTGCCTGGACCGATGCTCTCCTCTGTGGACCACTGCACTACTAAAACCGCAGGTAATCTATTCTTTACCCTTTGCTCAGCAGAATGTATTTTGGTTTGTAAGTGGTATGTACAGTATATGCTATGTGTTAGAAATATGAAGGGCCTTGAACAATGTGATAGGTTGGCAGGAATTTATGTGTATAATTTATGCTCCTAGAACGCCTAGAGGTGCTACTTTGATGTTGGGCCTCTGTATGTGGACAGACTGTGTAAAAGTGTCACACATATGGTATCACCATACTCTGGACGAGTAGCAGAATGCATTTTAGGGTGTCATTTTTGCTATATACATACTGTGTGTTGGAAATATCTTATAAATGGACAACTTTGTGTAAAATAAATGCGTTTTTATTTTTTTTCCACATTTTCCAAAAACTTCTGGAAAAAAATTAACTGTTTAAAAGACTCATTATGCCTCATAGATTATACACTTGGGGTGTTAGCTTTCCAAAATGGGGTCATTTTGTGGGCAATTGCATTGTCCTGGTGCTCCAGGGCCTTCAAAAATGTGATAGGTTGTCAGGAAATTACATGTGTAATTTATGCTCCTAGAGCGCCTGACAGTGCTACTTGGATGTTGGGCCTCTGTATGTGGCCAGGCTATACAAAAGTCTCACACATGTGGTATCACCATACTTAGGAGGAGTAGTAGAATGTATTTTGGGGTGTCATTTTTGCCATATACATGCTGTGTGTTGGTAATATCTTATAAAATTGGACAACTTTGTGTAAAATAAATGCGTTTTCAATTTTTTTCCACAATTTCCAAAAACGTCTGGAAAAAAATGAACCGTTCAAAAGACTCATAATGCCTCATAGATTATACGTTGGGGTGTTAGCTTTCCAAAATGGGGTCATTTTGTGGGCAATTCCATTGTCTTGGTGCTCCAGGACCTTCACAAGTGTGATAGGTTGTCAGGAAATTACATGTGTAATTTATGCTCCTAGAACGCCTGACAGTGCTACTTGGATGTTGGGCCTCTGTATGTGGCCAGGCTATGTAAAAGTCTCACACATGTGGTATCGACATACTCAGGAGGAGTAGTAGAATGTATTTTGTGGTGTCATTTTTGCTATATACATGCTGTGTGTTGGTAATATCTTATAAAAATGGACAACTTTGTGTAAAATAAATGCGTTTTCAATTTTTTTCCACATTTTCGAGAAAAACTTCTGGAAAAAAATGAACCGTTCAAAAGACTCATTATGCCTCATAGATTATACGTTGGGGTGTTAACTTTCCAAAATGGGGACATTTTGTGGGCGTTTCCATTGTCCTGGTGCTCCAGGGTCTTCAAAAGTGTGATAGGTTGTCATCAAATGAGATGTGCAATTTATGCTCGTAGAACGCCTGGAAGTGCTACTTGGATGTTGAACCTCTGTATGTGGCCAGGCTGTGTAAAAGTCTAACACATGTGGTATCGCTATACTCAGGATGAGTAGCAAAATGCATTTTGGGGTGTCATTGCAAGTATGCATGCGCTGTGTAAGAGAAATAACTTGTTATTATGACAATTTTGTCTAAAAAAAAATAAAATTCTTCATTTTCCCAAGAATTGTGGGAAAAAATTACAACTTCAAAAAACTCACCATGCCTCTTACTAAATACTTTGGAATGTCTACTTTCCAAAAATGGGTCATTTGGGGGGTATTTGTACTTTCCTGGCTTGTTAGGGTCTCAAGAAATGAGATAGGCCTTCAGTACATCAGGTGTGATCAGATGTGATCAATTTTCAATGATTTGCACCATAGCTTGTAGACTCTATAACTTTCACAGAAACCAAATAATATACACTAATTTGGGTTATTTTTACTAAAGATATGTAGCAGTATACATTTTGGCCCACATTTATGAAGAAAAATTACTTATTTGCTAAATTTTACAATAGAAACTAAAACAATGTGTTTTTTTTCAAAATGTTCTCTCTTTTTTCGCTTATATTGCAAAAAACAAAAAACCCAGTGGTGATTAAATATCACCAAAAGAAAGCTTTGTCTGTGAGAAAAAAATGATAAAAATGTTGTTTGGGTAAATTGTAGCATGACTGAGTAATTATCATTCAAAGTGTGAGAGCGCTGAAAGATAAAAATTGGTCTGGTCAGGAAGGGTGTATAAATGCCCTGTATTGAAGTGGTGATTTTACTGTATTTCTGCCTCGGTCTGATTCATGGTTTCTGACAGTAGGCGAAGGCAATGAATTCAGAAGATACAGTCAATCCACTTGTTGGTAATATTTTTTCCAGATTGGATGAGCAGGATCACCGCATGGATCAGTTTGCCATAGCATTACAAATGCTCCTGAGTCACATGGCTCACCTGGAATCTCCCACTGTGGCTGCTCTGGTACAATCTGTGTTGCAGGCCATCCCTGCTGCTGCTCTAGTCTCTGTGCAGGCACCCGCCTCGAGTATCACCTCTATAAGGAGGTATGTCTGTTTCCGCTCTGCTTCCCCATCGATTTGGGAGTGATCCAGTCCAATGCAGAGGGTTTCTCAACCAGGTTGAGATATACTTTGAGATGCTTCCCCAGGCGTTTCCCACGGACAGAAGCAAAGTAGGTTTTGTGATATATTTGCTTTTCTGAGAGAGCCTTGGCCTGGGCTAACCCTCTATGGGAGACGCAAAAGCCTGTTGTCTTGAGTTACCCTGAGTTTGTGGCTCCTTTTAAAAGGGTATTTGACGTTCCCGCACGCTCCGCTTCTGCTGCCAAGTGCCTCATGTCCATCAAACAGAGTATGAGAACTGTTGCTGATTACGCCATTGAATTCCGTATTCTGGCAGCAGAGGTTGCTTGGAACAATGAAGCCCTCGTGGCTGCTTTTTCTCATGGTCTCTCGGATACCATCAAGGATAAGATAGCAGCCCGAGATATACCCACTGAGCTGAAGAAGATGATCACATTTGCCATCCTCATTGACTCCAGACTCAGAGAAAGAGTCCCTTTTAAGGAGTGCTTGCGGAAGCCTCCTGCACATTTGCCTCCAAGCTTTGCACCTCCTATGCCTCCTGGTACTGAGTCGGTCAGTGAAGGTGAACCCATACACTTGGGTTTCACGCGTCTCTCTGCAGGTTACAAAGGCACAACCCCTCTTTTGATTGGCTCCATGCCGAGGTTCCCTCCTGGTCGCTACAATGCAGTAAGACATGTTTCCAGAAGGTAGCCAAGGTCCTGTGCACCTTTTCACTCTCCTCCCTCCCGGAGGAGTACCACGATTTTAGCAATGTCTTTGACAAAGATCAAGCTGGTAGTTTGCCTCCACACCAGTCGTATGATTTCACAATTGACCTTCAACCTGGTGCCATACCCCCTTGTGGTCGGATTTACCCTTTGTTGGTCTTGGAGGATAAGGCCATGGAGGAGTATGTTGCAGACGCACTTTCTCGAGGTTTCATCTGCAAATCCTCATCTCCTGCTGGTGCTGGTTTCTTCTTTGTGAAGAAGAAGAGTGGTGAACTGAGGCCTTGTATTGATTATAGGGGTCTCAATCATTTCACAATTAAGAATGCCTATCTAATTCCGTTAATTACTGAGTTATTTGAAGGGCCTGGTATGGAATTTGGGGGGACCCCACGCATTTTTTTTTTAAATTTTGGTTCGGGGTTCCCCTCAATATTCATACCAGACCCAAAGGGCCTGGTAATGCACTGTGGGGGAATCTCAGGCTGTTTTTTTCAATGACTTTTATGAGTATTGCAGAGACCCGACAATTCATTATAGCTACAGGCGCTACCGCTAGTACTTTTAAATTACTTTCTTTTCCTTTAGAAATGTCATTTTGCTCTCGAACTGTTGTAAACATGGGAAACATGCGCCACTTTACAGGCATACTATAGACACCCCCCAGGTATGAAATTTAAAGGAATATTTCACTTTTATTGTTTCACTTTAAGCATTATTAAAATCAGTGCTCCTGAAAAAACGGACGTTTTAAAAACTTTTTTTGCATTGATACATGTCCCCTGGGGCAGGACCCAGGACCCCAAACACTTTTTATGACAATAACTTGCATATTAACCTTTAAAATTAGCACTTTTAATTTTTCAAGTTCATGTCCCATAGACTTTAATGGTGTTCGAACAAATTTTTTGCCTGTTCGCATGTTCTGGATGCAAACCAAACAGGGGGGTGTTCGGCCCATCCCTACTTATGATTACGGCTCGGCCTTCTGATTCTGTACCCGCTGACAGTCTGTTGCCAACCTCTGCCTGTTCCTGACTACGGTTTTGCCTTCTGATTCGGTACCCTGCTGTCAGCCTGTTGCCGACTCCTGCCTGTTCCTGATTCTGCAGTTCATCCTGATCTGGTTCCCGCTGAACAGAGAGGCACATATACGAACTGTTGTAATTCCTACACCGTTCACCTATTTTTTTTTTTTTTAATCAAGTTTTTATTGGAATTTTCGAACAAAAAGTAACATGTACAGAAGATCAATAAGAAATTGCTTATAAATGCAGTAATGCGGACGCAGCCGCTTTGGTAATAAGATTAAGCAGTAATGTTACATAAATGTTAATGCTTTGAGGAGTAAAAAGATGGTACAACATCCGTTACAGTTAACATTGTGACGTTAATGTGTGTTCTTATTGTCAACAAGTATATAATTGTGTATAGATAAAAATAAAAATATAAGCAAATCTTTATATCTCTGTGGATACTGTATTGAGGTTAGATTATGATGTTTGCAATACTGTCTGTAGCGTGTGCAGACAAGACGTCCGGTGCAGGGGGTACTGATAGGAGTGGGATGTTTTATATAAGAGGTCTGAGAGATATGAGGGGGGGTGATTAATATGGTATGTCAGCGTAGGAATGTAGGGTTTAGTAGTCTGGGTCATGGTTATGGGTGAGTAATGATTTTTGTTTGATTTGGGGAGCAGAGAGAGATAGAAAGAAAAAGAAAACAAAAAATTCGTAGTGAGGGACGGAAGCGGAGGCATGGAGGGAGGGGTCGTGGAATACAATGGGATGAGGAAACAGGGAAGTACTTGGGTCCTGCCACAGCCCAGTGAAGGTAGTCATGTCATGTATTGTTTGTATACATTTGTAGTGGTGAAGTGTATCCAAGATGTCCATGTTTTGGTGAACTTTGCTTGAGTGTCATTGGATTGGTGGATGAGGTCTTCCATTACTTGTGTTTGGTTTATGCGTTGGAACCACCCCTTTATGGTAGGTGGTTCAGGGGAGCGCCATTTAGGGGGTATGCACATTCTTGCTGTGTTCACCAAATGCATGGCCAAAGAACGATGGTATGCTGGTATGTGATAAGAGGAATGATGTAGTAGGAACATTGCGGGGACGAAGTCTAGGGCATAGGTGGTAATTTGTGTGATTAGGGTGTGTACTTCTTTCCAAAAAGGTTGGATTTTGGAGCAAGACCACCAGATGTGTATTAGTGAACCAGTGTCTGCTTTACATCTCCAGCAAGTTTGGGGAATTGATGGAGTGAGGCGATGTAACAATAGTGGGGTTCTATACCATCTAGAGAATAGTTTGTATGCAGATTCTTGGACTTGCACGTTCATCGAACCTTTGTGGATTAAAGTATAGATGTTTGCCCAATCTTGATCACTTAATGATATTGAGAGATCTCGTTCCCACTGTCTGTTGGTCCAATGTGTTGTCAAGTTGTGTTCATTGAATAGAAGGGTGTATATTTGCGAGATCAGGTGCGTTTGGATACTGTTGCTTAAACATAAATTTTCAAATGGGGTCGTGTTTCTGGACCAGTTCGTTTGGGTTTTGGTTTGTTGAAGAAATTACGTATTTGGACGTATGTCCAAAAAGGGAAGGAGTCTATTTTTAATTTTGAGGCTAAAGCGGTTTGTGATAAGAGTTGGTCTCCCTCAAAGAAGTGTTTGGCTCTGACAGTCTGGTAGGGCCATATGGTTTTTAGGAAGGTGGCATGCATTCCCGGGGGGAATTCAGGGTTTTGTTGTATAGGTGTCATCGGGCCGTTGACAGATGAGATTTTGTGTTTCCTACAGGTGTACCTGAATGAGGTCATTGTAGGGTTGATGAGTGGGTGATGAGAGTGTTCAGAAGGTGTAGAGGGGGAGTTAATCCATGGGAGGTTTTGAATGGGCACCGTTGAGAACGATTGTTCTAAGTGAACCCATTCTTTGTGTTCGGAATGTATGTTCCAATCAATGATTCTAGCCAGATGGCATGCTTGTTGGTATTTGCGTATGTCTGGGATACCGATGCCTCCTAAGAGTTTGGGTTCGGTCAGTCTTGAGAAGCTCAGTCTTGGGCGTGTTTTGCCCCATATGAACGTCGTGCAGGCTTTTCGGTAGGTCGTAAAGAAATTGGGTGGTATTTTGATCGGGATGGTTTGTAGGAGGTATAGAATTCTAGGTAGTATGTTCATTTTGATGATAGCTGCCCTGCCGAACCAGGAGAAGTAACCTGAGGACCATTTCTTCAAGTCAGCTTGTATTTTTTGGAGGAGTGGGGCATAGTTCAGTGTGTATAGATTTGTTAGAGAGGTCGGTATCTGAATGCCAAGGTACGGAAGTGCGTATTTATTCCAAGTGAACGGGAAGTTAAGTTGGCATTGTTGACAAATTTCTGGGGGTAGGGAGATGTTCAGGGCATTGGATTTTGTAAAATTGATTTGGAGATTTGAGATGGTATAAAAGGTTTGGAAGTCTTTGAGTAGGTTCGGGATCGTGGTGAGTGGTTCTGTGAGGAATAGGAGGATGTCATCCGCAAATGCTGCCAATTTATATGTGCGGTGTTTAATTTGTATTCTTTTGATGTCTGGTTTGGTGTTGAGTCTTCGGAGGAGAGGTTCAAGAGAGAGTATAAAGATTAAAGGGGAAAGTGGGCAACCTTGGCGTGTACCATTCGACACGGAGAAGGCATCCGACAGGTGACCGTTGACTTTACCTTTGGGGAAGGCCTATAGTTTTGAGGGTTTCTTTCATGTAGTCCCAAGCCACCCTGTCGAATGCCTTCTCCGCGTCGAGGGAAAGCACAAATCCTTTGTTTTTGGTGGAAGTAAGCCAGTGGTGGATGTGGAGCGTTTTGAGAGTATTATCTCTCGCTTCCCTTCCAGGGACAAAGCCCACTTGGTCAAGGCTAACTAGTTGGGGGATCAAAGGTAGGATTCGGTTCGCTAAAGTTTTTACGTACCATTTGAGGTAAACATTGAGCAGTGAGATAGGTCTATAGTTGGTAACTAAGGAGTGGCCTTTATCAGGTTTGGGAATTACAGCTATGTGGGCTGAGAGGAGATCTCTTGGGGGGTCGATTGGTTGTGCGAAAGAGTTAAATGCCTTTAAGCAGTCCTGCGTATGTTTTGTAATAACCTGCAGTAAGGCCGTCTGGGCCAGGGCTTTTGCCCATTTTCATCTGTTTTAGAGCTATTTCAACTTCAGTGTGGGAAAGTGGGGCGTTTAGTTTCTGGGCTGTGGATTTTGATATAGTGGTTGGGCTGTATTTTTGTAAAAAGTCGGATATCATTTGAGCGCGGGTGGTGTCGTCCGTGGGGGAGGTGGGATTGTCTAGGTTATATAGTTTACTGTAGTATTGTACAAATTGTCGGGCAATGTCTGGGGATTTGTTGAGTTTGTTGCCCGAGGGGTCGGTGATATGGTGGATTGTCATGTTGGATTTAGATATTTGTAGGGCTCTGGCTAACATTTTGCTTGCTTTGTTGCCAAATTCGTAGAATTTCCTTTTAGATAGGATATATTTGCGTTTTATTTGTTTATCTAGTAATTCTAGAAGGGCCTTCCTAGCCTGTATTAAGTCATTTAAAGTGGTGAGTGCTTGAGATTGTTTGTGTACCCTTTCAAGTGTTTGAATCCTTTCTATCAGGTCGGAGTGTTTTTTCTTTTTTTCTTTGTTTCTTTTCGCTGCCGCTGCGAGGAAAGTGCCCCTAATTACGCTTTTGTGAGCTTCCCAATTGATTATAGGGGATGTGTCTTTTGGATCGTTTTCTTGGAAAAAATGTTGTAAGGTGGATTCTACTTCCATTGTGATTGAGGGATCAGTGAGTAAAGAGGGGTCTAGCCTCCATATTCGGGAGCCCAGCGATGTTTCAGGGAGCTGTAGCGATAAAGAGGTAGGATTGTGGTCCGAAATGGTCATGGATGTTCGATGGATGTTCGATGGATCAGATGTAGGTCATTTTGTGACAAGAAAATGTAGTCTAATCTGGAGTATCTGTTGTGTGGTTTCGAATAGAAGGTGTAGTCTCTAGTGTCTGGGTTTATGGTGCGCCATGTGTCGTGGAGTAGTAACCTCGTAAGTAGGGATTTAATTTCCCTGAGGGCTTTATAGGGAAGTGTTGAGGAACCCGATGATGTGTCTTGGATAGTGTTTAGTGGGTTATTGAAGTCGCCACCCAATATAAGGGTGCCATCTTTGAAGGTTGTGAGGGTATTCGTAACAGATCTAAAGAAAGGGACTTGGTGTTTGTTTGGTGCGTATATGTTCGCCAATGTTATTGTTCTGTTATGAAGTGATATCTTCCGCTTGTGTCTATAAGTGAGTCTTTGATCTGAAATGGGCAGTTTTTGGCAATGAGAATCGAGACCCCTTTCGTTTTGTGTAAGGGGTTTGTGGCATGTAACACTGTTGTGTATTGAGCATTACTTAATTTCGGAATATTATTGGAACTGAAGTGTGTTTCCTGTAAAAATATTATATTAGCTTTCAATCTGTGCATGGTGAGGAGGAGTTTAGAACGTTTTTCTGGTGTATTAAGTCCCTGTACATTAAGGGATACTATTTTAAGCACGAGTTTAGTGTTTGCAGTGGTTTTCGGTAGCATGGTAATGTTTATTTTTATGTGGTTTTATAATGAGGTGTGGGCTGTGGCAGGAGTATGAGTGTGGGGAGGGGTGGGATCTAAGTAATAGGGCGAAGAGTAGACGGTGTCCCAAGCCACAGATATGTATTCACCGGTAGAATTCAGTGGTTTTAATTTTATAGTAATGTGTATAGAGGTTAGGTTTTGTAAACTTATCCACTGTGTGGGAGTTGGTTTGCCACTTGTGAGATATGGGGGTTAACGAAGATAGAAATTAAAAAAAAAAGATAAATAGAATGATCAAAGTGGTCCATCTCACCATCAGCCTCATGTCTTGGGACTGGGGGTATATGTGTAGCGATGGGTTTTAGTATTTGGATTGTGTTTGGAGCAGTCATAAGGATGTGTTGGCTCGTGAGTGGGAAATGGGTATGATAGGTGTGGTTTGTTGAGGTTGTTAGTAATTAGTTATGATAGCGGTAATATGGGGTGGTACCTTGCGTGGGGTGTCTATGAGCAGGTAAGTTGATGGGTAAGGTGGAGAGAAGAACACATGCATGGAGGATAGCAAGTAACATTTGTCAATATTGATCTAACTGAAGACAACAAATGAGCGTTTCGACTGCTATAATTAAGTATATTCAACTAGGCGCACGACAAAAGTCGTGTGTTTTCAACCATTTATAACAACGTTTGAAACAAGAAAAATACATTCAAAGCAAAGTAAAATAAAAGCGGATTAACTGAATACAGCATAGCCATTGTAGTGTATGTGTCTTAGTTTTTATCTGACCGAGAAGAGTTTTAGGGTAAAGGTTTTATGTGTGCATAACATTACTTTTAGGTGTCTGGTTTCAAATGTTCGATGGGGGTGTTGTGGTGGGAGCCAGTTATGTATAAAACATAAAATCTATATCGCTAGGCACAGTCTAACACAGAAAATGTGTTGGCGTGGGCAGTGTATGGATGTATGAACGTCAACATGTTTTTATATCTATTGGTCTGCAAGGAGTGTTATACACTTGGCATTATAAGGAGTGCATTAGGTTATGCAGGCAGATAATGTTGCCCAGGAAGGGTGTAGTGGAGGAAGCAGTGTGTTGATATAGTAAGGCTTCCATGTTGTTGTTTCCAGCTGTGTGTTGAGCGAGTTGCTACATTGAGCAGTGTAGAAGGACATTAGAACCGCTAACTTTCCGGTTTTTGGTAGGCATGTGGATTGATGTGTAGCGAGAGGAGTTAGGGTTCCTTAGGGCTTCCATGTATTTAGCTTTATCTGTCTGTGGAGGATGTTATAGTGGTAGTGGTATAGGTGTATTGTAAAAAGAAGTGTTATTGATTCTATGTGTTCTGAGAGAGTGTAATGATAGAGGAATGTATGAAACCGGGAGAGTTAGTGAACATGTATTCTCCTGTAACGTCAAGAGGAGAACCCGCGCATAAGATCTCTGTGCGTAGTGTGATGCCTAATCTTAATTCCCTTATGGAAAGTGTGGCATTCTGTAAAGCATCATAGAGCAGGAGGGCAAAGCAGATAATACATACGTCTCTGTAGATAGGTTATGGTTAATGAAAAGCCAACTTTACGTCCGTCGAAGGTGTTGAAAGGGATAGAACTCTTGTGTGGAGTTTTGAGTTGATGTCTGTCGAGGTTAAAGTACAGAGGATTGTCTTGGTGCATTATCGAATTCTGTGGTGGGAGTTGTCTGTATGCCATTCTGCGATGTCATCTGTATAGGTGTCGGGGGTCTGTTGGTAGAAGTTCGGTTATGCAGGGTAGGCAGTCTTCTTAATTGTGCAAGGTAAAGGCGGACGATGCGGTGGGGGTCTCTCTCTTGTAGCGATATGGATCTTTAGCGGTCTCGGCGGGCTCGGCGAGGCAGGGGTGCCGTCATGGGACTGGATGGCGGAAGATGTGTACCTGGAGAGGAGCCAGTTCTAACGGCCGATGGTGAGCATCTCCTGCGGAAGCTGGAGGTGAGAGCGTCCATTGGTTCCTCCATTTGAGAGTGACGATCAAGAGGTTGTAGGTTGAAGTCCGCGTACCAGTTAGGGACCGGGGTGTACGGTATATCAAGCGTACGGCAAAACGCATCTAGGTCCTCCAGGGACTCTGAAGAGTGCGGAGCGGCCCTGATTTGAGGCGGATAAGCCGAATGGAAACTTCCAACAGTAGCGGATGCCTTTCATTCGCAAGACATCCAGCAGAGGGCGCAGGTCCTTGCGGTGTCGCAGTGTGATAGCTGAAAGGTCCTGATAGATATGGACGGGGTAGCCATTAAATTCCAGTGTTGATTTTTCGCAGGCTTTTTGTAGAATTTCTTCTTTGATGGAAAAATCATTCACATGGCAGATAATGTCTCTTGGAGGGTCAGTGTCTCTCCCTTTAGGGCGAAGTGCCCTGTGTATTTGCTCCATAGGGATTGGTGTGAGCTCCGGTCAGTTTAGAAGGTGGTTGAAAAGGCCCGTCACTACCGGGATAATTCTGTCCTGTTCTACCGATTCGGATATACCTCGTACTCGCAGGTTATGTCTTCGGCCCCTATTGTCGAGATCTTCAACATGGCGTTGAAGATCTCTTTATTGCAGTGTGTGAAAGTCCACCTTATTATGAATGATTTTCACTGTAGATTGTTGCTGAGCTGCCTTGTCTTTTACACGTTGTATGCGGCCTGTGATGGCCTGCAGTTCATGATGCAGGTCTGTGATCGCAGAAAACAGGGTGTCTTTTATGTCGGCTGCTACTGCTTGCAGGTCCAGTAAACTCGGTTGTCGGAGAGACAGCGGAGATGGTTCCTGTGGAGAGCGGCTATGTTCGGTGGGGGTTAGGATGATCTCGGCAGGAGGCAGAGAAGGGACTGAGGCGGATGGAGGAGACGCCATGGCTGTTCGTTGTGACCGGAAGATCTCCGGTATTGTTTGATTTGTGTGGTTAGCAAGTTCTCTCGGGGATCGGGATCTGCTGTGTGATGCTCCGCGGGAAGAAGTTCCCATTATTGAGGGGCGGATGTCATCTGTGGACCCCGTTAAAAGCGGATTGTTGGCTGTGGTGAGAGGGAGCCAGAGGATCAAGCGGCCATCTTCTCACAAGGCAAACCACGCCCCCCCCGTTCACCTAATTTGGATGTAAATACCCTCAAATTAAAGCTGAAAGTCTGCAGTTAAAGCAGATCTTGTTTGTTTCATTTCAAATCCATTGTGGTGGTGTATAGAGCCAAAAAGATTAGAATTGTGTTGATGTCTCAATGTTTATGGACCTGACTGTAAGTATATTTCAGTGCGTTACTGCACTTTTAAAGCAGTATAGTTCAGTGCGTTAGTGCACGTATAACAAAGTATATCTCAGTGTGTTACTGCACGTTTAATACTGTATATTTCAGTGCATCACTGCAGTTTAACGCTGTATATTTCAGTGCGTAGGTGCAGTTTAACGCTGTATATTTCAGTGCAGTATAATTCAGTGCATTAGTGCATGTTTACCACAGTATATTGCAGTGTGTTAGTGCAGTATTACTGCAGTATATTGTAGTGTGTCAGTGAAGTGTGTCTGTGTAGAGTACTCAAGTTAAAGTGCACAAAACACCACTTTCCATTGATTAGAGTGCATCCATGTACACATTTACACATCTTTATTACATTTTGTTAATAAGCACCCAACATCATGTCTGGGAGGCCAACAGGGAGAGGCAGACATTCCCATGGCACTGTGAGGGGGCCAGCAGTACATGTGTCCACAGGCAAATGTGGACGTGGTTCATCCTCAGGCAGGGCATCAATTCCTCTGTTTAATGATGTTGCCCCTGCTAGCCAGCCACAGCATGCAGAGGAGGTGGTGGACTGGCTTACTAAACCACCCCCATCCTCCTCATCCTCCGTCACCCAAGCAGAGACTAGTGTGCAGCCCACTGCAGCAGCCAGAGTGGCTTATTCTGCCTTCATTTCTCCTTTACACGGCTACTCCGGTCATAGCCCCAGCATCAGGCATGGAGGAGTCAGCTGAGTTATTTGAACACAGCGTTGGCCACTTTTTCCTTGGCGATGCACAGCCATTACTTGATTTAGATCTTGGTTCTGAGGTTAAGGAAGGTAGGTACATGAGCCTACAGCAAGTTGAGAACACTGGTAAAAAACAAATTGGCAGTCATGTTCCCCCCAGCCTCAGTGTATTGCCAAGCTGTCTCCAGTGATAATGAATATCAAAAGGATGCCACCCAGTGGAATTATCAGGATATTAAATAGTTAGTAGGTACCATCATCCTTAATCAATATGGAACAAAATGGTTGAAAAAGGGGGGGGGGAACCCAATAGGACCTCTCCAATTCGGTCCTACCCCTTTCTAGAATTTCTTAGGACTATTGCGGTACCAAAGGGATATAAACCAATTTTAAAAAGTTTTGTAGTTTATTAAAGATATTAAAATAATCCGTACAAGGATACACAGATAAATAAACACAAGCAAATAATGTTTACAGCAATGTTGACTCAAAATTAATAGTAGTGCCTATACAGGTGAATAAAGGCAGGTTGTTTAGTACTTTCTGGACGTAACCTCTACAGTTTCGTGGTCAAGCCGCTTCTTCGGGAGGCGTCTAGTACATTTTCTACAAGATGACAAAAGAATCAATCAACAACAATATAGTGAGTAAACTATAGAATTTGTAAACAGGTGTATACATCATTGACATTGGAGAAAGTAATTTATGTTGTTACACTCACCACCTTTGGCCCACAAGGGGCTGGAACGACACTGAGACGCCCACTAGGGGCGTTCCCCCGGGGCGGGCAAAGGGGGCACTTAGGTATTACTATTGGGAAGAATAAGTGGGAATGGGTAAGTAATTGTACAAAAACAGCCAGATGGTGAAAAGGGACCATCCAGGTGTGTGGGGAAAAAAAGAAAAGGGTGAAAGTGGAAGACAAGGAGACAGAGGAAAGCGGGGAAGGGAAGTTGAGGAAACAGGGGGGGGAAGGGGGGGAAGGGAGAGAGGGGGGAAAGGGAGCTAGGGAATAGAATAACAAGTTAACAAGAAGGGAGGCACGGAGAGAGGAAAGAAGGGGAAATAAAGGAAGGGGGGAAAAAGTGAGGAGAAGGGGGGAAGGACAGGGGGGGCGGGGGAGGGGAGAAAAAAAGGGGGGGATGGGGAAGGAGGGGAGAGGGAGAGATAGGGGAAAGGGGGGGAAAGGGCAGGGAAAAAGGGGGGGGAGGGGGGAAATAGGGGAAAAAAAGGGGGGGAGGGGGAAGGGGGGCAGACAAGTGATAAAGCAGGGAAGAAGAAAGGATTGGAAAAAGAGGAAAGAGAACGAAAAAACAACCCCACCACCATGCTGAGGAATATACTATTATTAATATAAAGCAGACAGGGGGGGTCAAAAAACGATTACCCACGGTTGCTGTAATGTAAAAAATGTGAACCAATTAAAGGCTACCCACATCAAGATTTGGTGGTGGAAAGACAGCGACCGCTTAGCTCAGGTACTTGTGCCATTACAAAGAGCCTTAAGGGGTAAATAAGTAATGTAGTATTAGTGTAATACTGTTGAAGATGTGCCTTCAGCAGTAAGTGCAAACATTCACTCCATAGAGATTGGTAAAGGAGAAAGGGGGAGTTTGCAAGGGATAGAAACCAACATCAATATGGTGTGGTCTCTCTAAGTGATAAACTGACTTACCGGCTTGTAAAGAGGTCACTGTGTCTCCTGGATGTGTGCCTCAAAGGCAGACGAGTGCGTCTGCCACCTTTACGTGCCTCCTACCCGGAAGTTAGGCGGCGCTCGACCAATCAGCTGCCGCCGTTTCCGGGTCCGTCTCCCCCTACTGCGCATGCGCGAGGAAAAACCAGATAATGAAGATGAAGGGGATGAAGGGGATGATGATGATGATGATGATGATGAGATCACTGATGTGATTTGGGTGCAGAATAAAGCAGAGGAGGACAGTGAGGGTGAGGCACAACCCCAAAGAGGCAGCCATCATGAAAGAGTAGAGAGCAGCCACTCTATTCCACCAGATTGTGAAGCTGTTATCTCCCAGCCCACTTCCCACAGCTTAGCTGTTTGAGCCTTTTTATCACATGTGCAGCCAATCACACTGTTGCAATTTGCAAACTTTGCCTTAAGCACATCAAGCGTGGCAAAAACACCAGCCATTTGGGTACCACATGCTTGACAAGGCATTTAACCTCCCGCCACTCAGCCCGTTGGCAAGAGCACCTGAAAGTCACAAAAAAGGGATGCAATTCTGCTCCTCCTCACTTCTCACCTTTCCGGTCTACCCCCACTATACCTTATGACCTTTCAGCAGCCTCCACTGACAGGGATGATTTTATAATGCAGGGTGTCCCAGGTCCTTGCAGCATGTCTGCCAGTAGCACACACCAGCTGTAGACTAGAGCAGGCAAATTTCTCTGCCCCATATGTTGCAGTGAAAAAAAAATACAATTATACAACAAAAATAGTCACTGTCACCCACATACCCAGCATCTTAATTCAAGCTTGTCAAAGCTGCTGGCTTTACAACTCCTGCCTTTCTGTCTGGTGGATTCTGACCCTTTATGTGATTTTGTAGAAAGTGCTGTATCACAATGGCAGGTTCCAAGTCGCTATTTCTTTTCATGTAAGGCCATTCCAGCTTTCTACCCTCACGTGAAAAGCAATGTTGTGGCATTGTTGGGCAAGGCAGTCAGCCACAAGGTACATGTTACTGCTGACACATGGTCCAACAAGCATGGTCGGGGATGATATATTTAATTCACAGCACACTGAGTAACTCTGCTTGCAACTCCGAAGGATGCAGGAGAGGGCTCAGTGCTGCAGCTTGTTGTGCCGCCATGTCTCCATACAGCTAGTATGGAGATGCAAGATTTGCCAGCTCTTCCCCCTCCTCCTCCATGCACTCCTCTGCTGAATTGTCTTATGAACCACAAGTACCCACTAAGCGTTCAAGGGGCTATTCAATGAATCAGGCTAAAAGATGCCATGCAGTGCTTCAGCTGGTCTGTCTAGAGGACAGGAGCCACACCAGAGCAGAGATTCTTGCAGCTCTGCATGGGCAGGCCCAGAGATGGTTCATGCCACGCCAACTGTAGCCAGGAATGGTGGTGTGCAATAATGGCACAAACCTCCTGTCTGCCCTTAGACAGGGAAAGTTTACATATGTGCCATGCTTGGCACATGTCCTCAGTTTGGTAGTGCAGCATTTCTTAAATAGGTAGCCAGGGTTGGAAGATCTGCTAAAGCAGGCCAGAAGAATCTGTAACCATTTCAGGCGGTCATACACACTGAGTGCTTGGTTGGCTGAAATTCAGCGGGAGATCCACCTGCCCATAAACCGCCTGATTTGTGACAAGCCCAGCAGGTGGAACTCAACTTTGCCAATGCTGCAGCGGTTGCACATGCAGCAGAGGGCCATCAATGAGTGCCTGTGTGAGTATGGCACAATGACAGACTCAGGCTGGAGCAGCTTTTTTCCCCACACCAATGGCTGCTAATAAAGGATGCATGCACTGTACTTTCACCATCTGAGGAGGTCACAAGGATGGTGAGCAGTGACAATGCATGCATCAGTGACACAATCCTTGTTGTGTTCCTGCTGGAGCAGGACTCCCTTTCCTCTCAAGACTCGCTTTATGCAGACACCATATGGTGGGACATTATCTAGGGGCGAAAAAAGACATGGAGAGCTTTCCAGATGATGATCTACTGGGTTACTGGGTTATGAGAATAGACCACTGGCCAGAACTTCCCCAGTATGCAATTGAGCTGCTAGGCTGCTCTGCATCCAGCGTGATTTCCGAATGGCATTCAGTGCTGCCAGAGGTTTTGTGACAAATAAGAGAGCGTGTCTGTGGACCGTCTGAAATTTATCAAAATGAATTAGTCCTGGATTAGCAGCAACTATCAAACCCCTGTTGCAGATGTCGCTGATTAAGTGCTTTGGATCTGGAATCTCTGAAAGGCTGTCTAGGCTGCCTAGAATTATGGGTGTTGATTTCACCTGAAAGAATTTTTTTGGTGTAGGTTTCATGGGCACCATTAACACCCAAGAGCAATTTTTCTGCACCTGTTTGACAGGTGCATATCATTTAAATTTTTGACAGCAAGGCTAATTCTTGCTTTCATCAAGAGTACCTTTAAAGGGTTAAGGTGTGAAGGTACTACCAACACCCAATTTTTCTGCACCTGTTACTTATATCCAAAGTAGAAAGAGACGCCAGAATTTATCTAAAAATCTTTAACCTTGTTCCAAGTGCACAAAATTGTGGCCTCATCATACAGACTGGCTCCCCAAGCCATTGTATATACCCTGTTTCCCCGAAAATAAGACCTAGCGTGATTGTCGGTGATGGCTGCAATATAAGCCCTACCCCCCAAATAAGCCCTAGTTAAAGTTCTTGTGGGTCTTATTTTCAGGGTAGGGCTTATTTACGAGGAAACAGGGTAGGGCTTAATTGGGGGGTAGGGCTTATATTGCAGCCATCACCGACAATCACGTTAGGTCTTATTTTCAGGGAAACAGGGTAATATATAAAGAGCTTGAATGGAAAATTTCATTTTTTTAGCTTTATAAATGTCATTATTGCTGCAGCAGGCTCTGTACATGGTACAGATGTGCCACATTACAGGCAGACTCGAGGGACCCCCTGACACTATATCTAAAAGCATTTTTCATTTTTATTGATATTTCCCAATTTTATAGTTTAACTTTAAGCATCAGTAAATCACTGCTTATTTAGAATTATGTTTTTTTACAAACTTTTTTTCATTGATACATGTCCCCCAGGGCAGTACCTGGACCCCCATAACCATTTTATGCCCATTTACTTGCATCTAAGTAATCAAAATGGGCACTTTTCATTTTTCCAGTTCAGGTCACATAGACTTCAATGGGGTTTGTTATTTGGTTTCCAACGTTAGCAAAGGTGTTCGAAAGTTCTGCCGCAAACTGAACAAGGGGTCGTTCTGCCCATCTCTAGTCTTTATCTATCAATGCCAGCAGTACTGAACACATTTGAGAATAGGTCTACCTTCCACATCTGCCTTTATACTGGCAGAAATGAATGAATTTCATTGTATAATAATATTTTAAATGTATTAGTCTGACTTTGCTGCATTGAAGAATTTACTTAAGATATCTATGTCAGGGTTACAGTCTGTATTTAACGTTGAACATTTATGAATTGAATGTAGGAAGTAAAAATTGTATAGTTGAAAATGTTACTTAGCCTCTACTTATATGCATTAATTTTTAAGCAGCAGGAAATAAAATCTATTCATACTGTAAAGTGGAACACTCTATATGAATACAATTCCCTATGGTGAATGTTGAACAAAAGCCATCAGTACATTACCTATTTTTATAACATTTTCTGTACTTTTGCCAACATAATAAGTCATATATTTATTCTCTTGAATTTCTTTTGTATAGTCAGTTGAGAAATTTAAATATTAGTTATTTCTTATTTCTTTTTTTAAAGTGTTTTGTTCTTGTGTTTTTTTAAATTAAAACAGTTTAGATGTTTATACTAAGATTGTAGTTCACCAACTATTTACAAATACAGACAGCAAGACAAGATATATTCATAATAAATAAAGATTTGCAATTGAATTAGATTACGTGCAAGGACAATTGCAACATACTGTAGTCATAGGGCCTACTATAACCTCAAAGCTATGTAACATGTAACTTATTCAAAACCAACTTAGGACAATGCACATGGTCATGCCAATGACAAATGATGTTTAAACTGTGTCTATGGTTAAAATTTGAAACCATATATTCATTTTCACATTGGATTTAAATTTTTTTCTACTCTACCACTATTAATCTGAATGATCTTGAAATTTGAAAATGCTCACACATTTATTTCCTTCAATGAAGTGACACATTCCCCTATGCCTTGCTGCATCACCCATTTCACTGAGCCTGCAATACATCTGGATGTTCTGAAGAGGGGGAGTTTAAGGAGACACAGTCAATATATGAAACACCACATGTGACATCATTACTGCTAGCAGTAAGTAGTCCATAGAAATCAAATCAAATCAGAAAAACAAATCAAAAGAATAAGCAGAGAAGAAACAAAGCTTGTGGGGAATCCAGGAAGTTGTTGAAAGAGACTTTCAGAAGAACACACACAAGGAAAGGAGTCTTTTCAAATAAGCTTATGTTAGATTGTCAAAATAGCTATCATTTATATTGCTCATGCAATGATGCAATGATGATGTTATGAAAATGAAATTGTATACTTTGATTTTAGATCTCCTCTAAAATACCTGCAACGTATGGTATCCATAAAAAAAACATTGTAATGTCTTTTTAATCATTTGAAAGTGAAAATATGTAACCTGCAAAAAGCCTCTATGCTAAAAAAGAAAAAAAGAAGATGTTACCACTCAAAAAAAAAAAAAAAAAAAAAACACTGCTAAAAAGAATGAATTTTTATTTTATCTCACAAACGGTGTCAATGTTAAAATCACACTTATAAAAACATAAATTATAGCATTCTCATATGGTATTGTTAGCACCCCCCATTGGTGAGCCCTTAACCACCACCAATTCCATGCAATTTGAATAATGTATTTCAAATCCAACAAACCAGGGGTCAGCGTAGGAATACAATAAGTGTATGTCATTACAATGGTTTTGGATATGTCTAGGACTCATTTTGCTTTTACAGGAGTGAGGTGAAAATCTGTAATAATATTACTATCAAAAGATGCTATTTTTCAGTGAACTGGCATAGAGAGCCCATAAAATGCATAAGGAGCCCATGAACCCCAATCGATGATTGTCACAAGAGGAACAAGGTGATGTTAATGGCACCCAAGAACCATTCTTTGAATGATAGTGCTTACTTTAATAGTATTTTAAAGGTAATGGCTATCACACAATTGGCACAATGTTCAGTTTATTCAAATCAGTAAGCCAAACAGCAGTCCATTTATAATGCCTCTTCCAGCAAGTAGAAAGGTCTCCTGCTTAATAGATGTCCCTTGACCAGTCAGACTGTAGGGAGGTGAGAGGAGGTACAGGATGCTGGGTCAACACAGACAGTAAATAGATACTCACAGAAGGGGAGAGGGTTTTGACATGCAAGAAGGGAGAGGGCTGTGTTAAGGAATTGATTCTTCCAGGGTAGTCAAATTTTCTAGGAAGTTCAAGGGCATATCACAAGTGAATAAAAAGGATTTATGAAAATGAAAATCTCTGCAAGTAAACAATTAAAATGTTAGATTTTCCTTTGCTTTTCCCAATTTTTAAGTCTATGACAGAATCTTTTTAAGGCCTGATTCTATCTAGTGCTAAGTCCCACCCAATTCAGTTGAATTGGGTGGGACTTACCACTAGATAGAAACAAGGCCAGAGCTTTTGAATTTGCTCACTGAATAGCAGGAGAAGGGCTAAGCACCAGAAGGGCTTATTTCAGGCTTGGAAACATAGATTATAATTTGCACTTCGGCACTGTTGCTAACTTAAACATAGTTATGTTCTTTATGACACATTTCTGGCTGGGTGATCATTTATTCAAAGCAGCATAGATGCTATGGGGTAATTATGAGAAAATAAAAATGAAGGAACACATTAAACAATTATGCCTATATCATATAGTTGCATGTATTTTGAGAAATGAGTAGATGAATGTGACTAGGATTTACCATAGATTATAATTTTTCCACAGTAAGGAACTAATGACTCATCAGGCATATTAATCAATTCTTAATAAACCTAAATATACTTTTCTTTTTAAAAGAGGAAGGCACATCAGCCAGCCTCTGTCACTGGAAAAATATGTTTTACTAAAGAAGTGAGGCATGTATCTTGAGAAATTTCTTGGGAAATTAGTAGACGTGTCACTGGAATTCAATCAGTCTTTTTGCATGTTAAAGAACTGTTTCAGTCATTAGAAAAGGAAGTGCTGGTTTGATTTACTAAACAAGTGAGAAAAAGTTCAGTATGATAGGATGAAGTCAAGTGAACCTGTTCTCATCTCAAATATTTAATCATGTCCGGAATATAAAATGAGAAAATAACTTATATATAATAGGATATTTGAAGAGGACAGTAAATCAGGGTTTTTACCTTAAGAGTTTTTATAAGTTGTTATATAAGGCAGAAAAATAAATTTAATGTAATAAACCTACTAAACCTACTATCTCCTTTGAGCAAGGGCTGAAACTAGACAGGTTTGCATGCTTTCATACTATAAAATTAAAACAAATCAAGTTTTTCTTGAAATTTTTATGTTAAATATACATTTTGAATATTTTAAAAGTCACAAAGGTCAGATTAAATCAAGCTTGTTTTCTTTTTTTCATGTAAATGCTAATTGTCTTATTAGCTTGCTGAATTTTAAGAAATATAAAATGATTGTTATGGCAAAATAACAGCTATAGCATACTTAAGCACACTTTCTTTATTTCTTCTCTCTATGACTTTTATGCTAAACACATCTTTGGTTCATAAAAATGGTCTGATAGAGCATGATTTTGAAGGTTGTGCTTAAAGCACTTTTGTAATGCTGGTAAATCAGGGTAATTAAAGGTTAAGTAACCAGGGCTATGGTAATGTAAATCCTTGTAATGAACATTAACTTCGCCTAATTGAATTCAATGGACTAGGCATTCAGCATTTAAGACTGCTATAAAGCAATAGGAAAGAAATGAAGCAAAATCACAAAAAAAATCTTATATGAACACAGATAAAACTGCAGAGGAAATGAAAAAGATAGGCATATATAACACCTCAATTTCAAAACCATTTTTTGCAATATTTGCATTCATGGTATTTATTTCAGATAAAGCCAAACTGTTTTTTTTTGTCAACCCACATGCCTTCAATACTGTACAGTACATATGTTGCAATTAAAAATCAGTCATTGCTTGGAGTCAATTAAAATTCCAAAATAATATGAATATGCATATATTCTGCTTATTTGATAGGGTTGTGAAAAGGGCAATGATAAACTGCAAAGTGCAATCTTACAGCTACTAAATTTCAAAGTGATGTAGTCAATAAAATAATAATTTAAACTCTGATTGTCAAGAGCAGGAATAAGCAGATTTGCCTGGGTTCAGTTCTAATAGAGTTTGCAGTGTCCTGCTTAAAATCTGTGAAACTCAAGGAACCCTATAGAAGTCAAATAATGGCAATTCATGTTTATTTGTTCTGGCCATTTGTAAAGTTAATAGGCAAGCCATTGTTAAAAAAAAAAAAGAACTGGAAGCTAGCTACTGTCATAGGGGACATGTATCAATGTAAACAAAGGATGTAAAAATAAAATACAGCTGGGGGAGGATTTTGCATGTGGTCTTGAGGACAACATACACTAGTTCTTTTTAACATGCTTGGGGGATGACTTATAGTTTTACACTGTGCTCCAGAAGAGTACCATTTTCACAGACAGTCTCAGCCACAGCATACATTGCAGTGCATGTTGGGCTGTAAAATTATTTTTTACATTTTATAATTAGCTAGGCTTACATGCAGCAGCACCCCAATATATTTTGTGGCAGTTTAAATTTTGTAATTAAAAACAATAAGTTAAAAACAGCATGGGATTCCCCTTAATATTCCTGCCAGACTCAATCCAGACATGCAACCTGGGTGGCCAGGAAAGGTAGGGCAGAAGCATGCAGCCCCCTTCTTTTACCAGACTAGGCTGCAGACGTTTCAATATTGGGGTACTTCTCAGAGAGTGGGTAGAAAAGCCTCTCGCCTTGCAAAGCACCTTTACCTCAATGGTAAGAGACAAGAGCCTCTTCACAATCTTTGTACTTTATGATAAAGGCAATCCTGGGTGACATCATTGATAGTTGAAAATCCCTGCTGATGTCATTGACCAAATTTGGTCAATGACATTCCCTGAAGTTCCTGGCAGTCATTTTACATTATTGCAGCCTGGGAAAATGTTTTTTTGGGTAGAACTTTATTTTCTTTGAGGACATTCTCTATTTCTTGACAAAGTTTTTTCTGAACAGTATATTGCAGTTTACACCCTCTTAAACTGCACCATAAATGCCTAGGACAGATATGCAATATCCATAACACCCTCTTGCTGATGTAGTGCAGTACTCTGTAAACGTTATATTTATGCAATTTTTATTGAAGACTTATGTCTGTACTTTTATGCATATTAACACTGTATTACTATGATGATATTGTTTCTTTCATAGGTATACTAAACTTTTGTAAATCAAAATAATTCATGTATGACCCAGTTTTGAAGAAGTGGTGTAACCACAAAAAGCATTGATGTAAATTGGGCCATTGATTCATAAGAGTAGTTTATATATACAGTGGATGGATTTTTTTAAACCATGACATATATGTTATGGATATGTTATCTATTATATAGCATGAAATGTTTATGACAAAATTGTATACTAAAAATTCATTTATTATTGGAAATTTTTTGGTGTATATGATGGGTTTTCCATGGTTTTTGTGAGCACATTTAAAGCGATTGTAAACAATCACCTTGTAAAATAACCCCTTCAGTTTAAAAAAGAAATATAAGGTAAAACAAGTAAAAAAAAGTTAAATCTGTGTATAGATATAGCAAAAAAATATAAATACCTTTTTTTTTTCCTTTTTCTATAAATGATCACACACCCTCTGTTATCAGCTGCATAAGAGCTTGGGGAAGGAGACACAGCAGCTGCAAGGCTATGTGTGTGTTTGTGTGGGGGGGGGGTCAGGACAAGTCTGATCATTGGAGAGCAGGCTGAGTTCCCAGTATAGCTAAAGAGCTGACCACAATGTGCTCTCTGAACACCAGGATTTTACACAAAGGAAGCATATAAAAAGAGAGCAGGATAACATTTCATACAAGTAAATGGTACAGCAGGCACATATTGGGAATATGAAATGTTGGGTTTACATACTCTTTAAAGTCTTTATAAATTTTGTGTTTAGGCTTTTTGTTTATAGATAGGATGGTGCTTCCAGGAAAAGTTAGCTGCTGGCTTTCCAAATAATATAGATTCACAGTTTTGTGTTTAGTTTTATAGTTCATTTTATTATGGTAGTGTGGCATGCAAACATCAATGACTGATGGGTCATCATGTACCCCTGTACTTATTCCCATGGAAGGCTAATATCTTGGTACCTCCTTGGTATAAAGGGGGTTTTCAGACTCCACAATAAGCACCCCCCCATAGTACCCTCACATGCTTCTTGAGGTATCAAAGATGGGGAAGAAAACCCTTTTTCTCAACATTGGTACAAAGGTGATTTGAAAGGCATGTTACCTGGACTGGTACAATAAGAGTGGGCACACATTGGCTTCCTTCCTTTTACTTGGAACCCAGCAAGCATGCCCAGAAAAATGGGCTGGTTTCAATATTAAGGGAAACCCCATGCCATTTTTTCTTTTTTATTTTATTTTATAAATGTGCACTCATTCTAATTTATTTACTCATTTTAATTTATCTGACTCTGAGATTAAATATTATTTTTACACTAATAATATGTATCACTAGTGGAGTCTAGGGACCCCTTAGTTGCTATGGAGAGTGCTTTGTTCAGGTCTGCTTTGACCAGCAGTACAAAAAAAAACAGGGCTACACTCAATTTACTACAAACAAAGAGAACATGTTGGGGCTTTACTGCAATAATTAAAATACTGCAAACTAAAAAGTTAAAAATTGGTCAACTGCAGGATATTTTTAATCAGGGAAAATGATTGAAATGTATTAGAGAAAAAGAGTATAGGCAGATGTTTAATTTCAAGAATTAAAGCCTAAGAGCAGACAAACTTTAAAACAGAAAAATCAGCACAAGGGACATAACTTACAGTCAGTAGGAAGTGTCCTTTGTGTTCATTGTTAGTAGCTAATCTCCTCTGCCCTGCCCCCTTATCTCCACCACCATAATCTTCCTGTACAATAGGGTTTAATACAATTAAAGGATTGTCACAGGCTCTCATCGAGAGCTGTACTACAGCTTCTATGATTTGAATATGATCTATGAAAAGAAGGGGTGAAACTCTCAATTATCCACCCATCCTCTATTCTTATGCCGAGTACACACGATTGGGATTTTGGTCGGAAAAAGGTATGATGGTTTTTCCAATGGGATTCCGCTTAAGCTTGTCTTGAACACACATGGTCACATCAAATTCCGACAAGAACGTGGTGACGTACAACACATATGACAGGACTAGAAAAAGGAAGTTCAATAACCAGTGCGCCACCCTTTGGGCTCCTTCTGCTAATCTCATGTTTATCTCGTGTTAGTAGAAGTTTGGTGAGTGACGATTTGTGCTTTTCAGCTTTCATGCTTTTCTGTCTGTTACTGCTCTTCAGTTTGTGCTTGTGGGTTTGTATCTGTTTTTCAGTGTGTGTAGTCAGTTTGTATCTGTTTTTCGGTGCATTCTTGTCCGCTCGTTTCTGCTCACTCTTCACAGGCCTTGCTGTTCTTCAGTGCATTCTGTTAAGTTCGTTCTGACCAGCCGACCATTTTGAAGCCATGTTGCGGTTACGTACTCATCGTAAAATTTGCGCTGTGTGATGGCTTGGTGTTGGGATTCTTACTTTGACCCAAGCCCAGTCCATGAACAGGGTGTGGAGGAGTTCATAGACCAAGAATTAGTTGCTCCAGCGTGACCAATTCTCTCATATGCCTTTGCTGCATGAGATCCAGGAGAATAACCCTGATGATTTCAGGAATTATCCGGATGAAGGACCCCATTTTTCACCGTCTGTTGGGTTTGCTGACCCCTTATATTATGAAGCAGGACACCTGCATGTGGCAAGCCATCACTCCGGAGCAGAGGCTAGTCACCACATTGTGGTACTTAGTGATAGGGAGAAGTCTGCAGGACCTCAAGTTCTCGACAGGCATCTCCCCCCAGGCTCTGGGAATCAATATTCCAGAGACCTGTTCTGCCATCATACAGGTTCTGCAGAAGGACTATATTAGGGTAAGTTTTATCCTTTAACATCACAATCTATGTATTTAATGTTTGCTAATGTATTGTATTTATTTCATCATTCCATAATTACCATGATTGTAATATGCTGTGAGCATGCTGTGAATGTCCCCTTTGTCCTCATGCATGCTGGATTTTTTTAATGCTCCATTTTTGTTCTTCATGTATATTTGCCTACACTAACCTCCCCAGCATGCTATCCTGGGCCCATATACACCTAGCCTAGTCACTTAACAATGTATTTTGTCAGCTCCATAGTACTGCTTTACCCTAAACACCCCCCTAAAATGTGTACAAATGTTATTTGTGTGCTTTAATTCGGGCATCATTTGGAATCTCCCTCCCCCCAACCACTAAGTCAACCAATACCAATCTTCTATCTGCTGACTTTGCCAAACCCATACACACTATACCTACCTATTTTGTGGTCAGATTTATGGATGAATTCACCAAAGCATGTAGTGAAAGGGCCTGCCTGAATACTTTCAAATGGTACTGTTTTTAAGTTTTGTTACCCCATTATCATCTTGATAGGTAATTGAAGAATGTAAAAATGTGCTTCAATTTGTACAGTGTGTATTTTTATTTTAGTATTATGACACTTTTTGCCTGTCCAGTGGGCTTCCAATAGTGTAAGTAAGGAAGGTCTGGCCAAAGTAACACACATTATTTATGCATTCAGCTCTCAATGAAGTGGAGAGGGTTACCTGTCCAAAACATCCCCCCCCCTAAAATTTTTTCAATGGGCCATCGGAGGGGGGAAGAATCTGATAAGTGGACCTTATACTTTTGCCTTTAAATACTCCTTAAATAAAAGTTATACTGATTTTGGCCAAGAATGTTTGTGTCTAATCTGCTTGCAATGTTATGTGCAAAATTACCAATTTTATTTTTTCTGTTTTGACTGCACAGTTTGGCAGACTGTGGCTTCCCACTTTGCCGACCATTGGGACTTTCCTGAATGTGGAGGGCAATTGATGGGAAACACATCCACATAGTCCCACCACCCCATTCGAGGTCATACTATTTCAACTATAAGGGGTTTCATAGTATTGTGTTGATGGCGGTAATGTCAGCGACATATGAGTTCCTCTATGTGGATGTGGGGAAGAATAGCCGGATGTCGGATGGTGGAGTCTTTGCTCAGACGGAGTTCTACGGATGTCTCCAGAGTGGTGGCTTGGGATTGCCACCTGCGGAAGAGAACGTTGAAGGACTCCCGTTTGTTTTTATTGCTGAGGAAGCATTTGGTCTGGGCGATCACCTGATGAGGCCATTCCCCCAGAGGACCCTCAACCCGGAGAAAAGGATTTTTAACTACCGGCTGGCCAGAGCCCGAAGAGTCGTGGAGAATACCTTTGGGATAATGGCCAGCCGGTTCCGCCTATTTCTAATGGCTATAAATATGGCGGAGTACAAACTGAACCACATAGTATTATCCTGCTGCATACTGCACAACTTTTTAAAAAGAAATGCTCCAAATTATGTTGGGTCTGAGCCCAGACTTCAAGAAACAACAACAATGACAGACCTGGAAGCTGGCCGTCCTGGCTTGCCCTCCCCAAAGTGCCCATGAAATGCAGGAAAAATATGTTGCATATTTTACGGTTAGGGGGGCCATTGCTATGTCAGAAAATTTTTAAAGCGGGGGTCCACCTATCTACCTTTTTTTTTTTTGAGTTCATTCACAAACTTTTCTTCTCAGCATTACATACTCACATATTGTGTGTAATATGTCCGCCTGTGTCAGATTTCGGAAAGAATAACTTATATTATTCACTGCAGGCGGTTTCCATCTTCATTGTGGGCATTTGAAGCCCACAAGCATTTATTTCCTGGATGTGGTGAATGCTGTGCTCCCAGCATTCACCGCTCATTCCCGCACATGCTCAGTGGCATCCTGGGAAGCCTGAGACTAGCTCCCAGGAGTCTGGGAGAGGCTAGAAACACGCCTACTCCCACTGGAGGAGAACCAGGAAGTGCAAAGAAGAATAGAAAAATAAAAGGTAATTACGGCGATTAAAATTTTTTTAAACGGCATGTCAGCATCTAGGCAAGGAAGAGAATACATACAGATATTGTTCAAAATTTGGGTGGAACTCCGCTTTAAATACTTTCTAAATAAATAAAAAAATCTAATAAAATCTTGATTTTGATTTACTGCTTGTGTTTGTTTTAAGCTGTCTCCTAGGTTCTCCTAGTGCACTTGTAGTGCCAAGTGGTTTTTACATTATTAACTAACCCCCATTGTCACTGTAAACACCAACTTAATACAAAAAGTGGTATTGAGCATTGAAAGAAGAAGCCACACATTGTTGAGTATAAAACCTTTTACTCCGTGCACATTCACATGTGCGTTATAAAACTTTTTGTGTTCAAAAAAACACATCTTGTTTTTTACATTTTTACCTCGAGTTTTTTTTTAGAAAAGTACATAAACAAGCATGTTTGCAAACATAACATACACAACTCTGGAACTTACAAAGTTCAACATTGAAAAACTGAAGGCAATATCAGACATTATAGTGTCAAAAATGTGTTGATCTTGCCTTCATCAGATGGGGTGATGTCACCCCTGTAAAAGCCAAATTTAGAATATGCACACAAATTGGGAATAAAACTGGGGATTTCCTTTCTGATCCCATACCTAATGTCAACATGCTATCTCCCATCATGGGGAATCAATGGACGTGTTTTGGGGGTGCAACCCCTTCCTCTCACCTACTTGAGTTACAAGGAAGGGGTTGCACCCACAAAACACGTACATTGATATCCCCTGATGGCAGATAGCACATGTTGACACGCTGTGTGCATCTTCCAAATTTGGCTTTTAAAATGCGTCAAAAATGTTTAAAACTTGGTCCCAAAAAATATAAACTGGTGTAATTTGGTAGTTAGATTCTTCCTAGTACATCAGTCATGTTCTTCAGTTTTTGTTCAACCATACATCTATTACCTGAATCTGTGGTGTCAGATACTCACCTGTTGTGGTGACAATTTCCACCACCTCTCCTTCCTCCACATCCTCTGGTTGTGGTGTCCTCTGTTCCCCTTCTTGAGGAGGTGGGGGGTTCCTGGTGTCCTCAGATGTCCCAAGTCTTTTCTCCCCTATGAGAATGAAACAAAAGGCATACTTAGCTTACAGATATTTGTTGCCAGAAATATGAACGTGAAACATTGCTTGGAAGTGGGGTTCAATTGTCTGTTTGGGCAGAGTTCCAAGTTGAAGACATTATTTATTCCATAAAACAAAGCTGCAATACTTACCTTTTTTGGACAAGTATCACACATGGAGACACCCCAAGTATCCACTACAGTACCTGTGTGGGACACCCTAAAAAGTTTGTTCTTGTGTCCCACACTAGTGCTCCTGAGTCCAGATGTGTAAACAGCTTCTGAGTGTCCTCTCCTTACATTACACTGAATCAAGTTTGCAATTCATTCTAATTACAAACACATCTAGACAATAATGTCCTAAACTTCTTTTAATACAAATTATCATGACTAAATGTAATTAACTCTGTATCTGCCAAAAACATTGTATTTAGTTGACAAATGAACAATGTTTCCTACGACCGATTACTGTGCCCACGAACATGAAAGTCGCAATTTTAAACTGTACAACAGTAAAGAAATACACATGGTGCAGCATGCAAGTAATAATCATAATAGGAACACATGACAAGTACTTACTTTTTAGAAGCACTTTCTTGATCCTTCTGTACTGATCCTGCTCCCTCAATTTAAGGTCTGATCAGCATTTCCTCAATTGCTCCTTGGATCGTCGTACCCTAAAATTCCTGTGCAGACTCTTCATAACTTTAGTCATGATCTTGGCCTTTCTCACATTTGGGTTTAGGTATGGTCCATACTTCCCATCATAGTCGGCCATCTTCAAGATGTCCACCATCTCCACCATCTCTATAAAGGCCATATTTGAGGCCTTAAATCTTCTCCTCCTGGATCGGGACGTTTCGGCCTATGGGCTTTCCTCCTCCTCGTTACTGCTATTAAGCACCTGCTTTGTCTCTGCCATGTTCATCTCCCACTGCGCAGAAAGAGAAGGGGCGGGGAATATTCTAGAAAGAACGTCAGATGCGGATGGAGTTTCATGCATGCGAAGTGTATATAAAGTTAACACATGTGTGTGTCGTATGTACGTTCTGTGTGCGGAGGAAGGAGGACCGGAAGCGACGAACGTTATAACGAAGGTAACATTTTAACTTGGGACATCGGTGGCCTATACTGATTATGGATTGAGGCCTATATTGGGATAAGATTAGGAGAGTTTAGCCCGATATTTCGTGTTTTTGTCTTTTGTTTGGTCTTTCATCAAAGATGAAACAATTCAAAGACCCGGATTTCATGGGCCAGTTCATTGGCAAATACAGGGATATGCGTAATATGTGGGAGGTTAAAAACGCCCTATATCGCAACAAACCAGCAAGGAAGGCATCACTGGAGAAACTGCTGCAATTTGTGAAGACGCAGGTCCCCAACACAGACATCGAGTTTGTGGAGAGGAAAATTGGTAGCTTGAGAAGCACGTAAAGGAAGGAGCTTAATAAGATTCAGGCTTCCATGAGGTCAGGAGCAGCAGCAAAGGATGTGTATGTACCCAGTCTGTGATACTACACCAGGATGCGGTTTCTGGAAGACCAGATGGAAGTCAGGGAGTCACTTTCAACACTTCCATCCAGACTTCCCTCCACCCATCCCTCAACCCCAACTGAGGTTTCCGAGGACCAACCTGGGCCTTCCTTCCTGGAAGAAGTGGAGGAGCCCAGCTTGAGCCAGGTAAAGTATATTTTTACTTATTTATTGTCTGAAAATTATTGTTATTAACTAGATGTTATTATTGATAACAAATGAATGATTGAACCAAAAGTGTTTTACATATCAGTAGACAGTAGGGGCCAAAAATGATTGGGACAAGAATGAAAAATGCTGGGCTCAGAATGATAGTCTTTTCTATTTATTAACATTCAATTTGCAACAGTCATGAGCTGAAAATTGTGTGTGATTGATGAACCAAAAACTAAAACTATGTTCCTTTTTCATACACAGGAAGACCTCAGCCAGGATGAGGCTCTGGAATGTGGCACACAGGAGGAGGCGGGGGTAAGTGTCAGCTAGGAGGTGGCTGGGCCCGGTAGCATCACACAATCCCAGGTGCCTCCCTTCTGCCTTCCAACAATAAGAGCCAGGAAGAGGGGTAACGTGGAGGAGGCAGCACTGGGCCTCATTAAGGAGGTTAATGCAGCCCTAAACCCCCCCCCCCGATGCTCAAGAGGCCTATGGCTACTATATAGCTTCCAAATTGCTGCAAATGGAGGAGGGCCAACGCCACAGCTGTGAAAAACTTTTTGTTGAGGCCAGTCACAAGGATTTGAGGGGCCAAATGACCGATGATGTACACTCGCCCATCCTCCTCCTCCTCCTGCCACAAGTCCACCTCCAGAGCCACAGCCTCCAAGGAAGGCTGCAGGGAAGGCTGCAGGGAAGCGTGGAGGGAAGGCTGCAAGGAAGACAAGAAAGTGATGGCCCTGGGTTCAGTCTGATCTGACAGAAGACACAGGCTGTTGTAGTACCATCTGCTGCTGTTCGTGATCTCTGGGAGTCCTGGACTAGATTGTGCTCCCTATTATATGGACTTCTCAGGATACCAATTTTTAGTTACAAAGAGTTGATGTCTGTGGGGGCAAAAGGCTTCGCAAATTCCAGCAGTTTCTCCAGCATTGCCTTCCTCTTTATTTTGTTATTATGAGCCAGAATAAATGGAGATTTTTTTTATCTGAAAATACTTGCCTATGTGTTTTTATTCAAATAGGACAGTTTGTTTGTGAGTAGGCGGGTACATTTCAAAAATACAATGTCTAATTAACAAGGGACAACAACCACCCTCCTTGAGCTTTAAAAATACAAGATAATAATTTTTTTTTTTGTTTTGTTTTTTTAACTTTAAAAAGGTTTTTATTGAGTTTGTCAATATGATACATAGACAGGGTTAACATACATAAAGAAAAATTTAAACTAATATAAGTAACAAGTTTAGTTAGGAAGCACATATCCAGAGTGATCGTATGTAGATTTTCAGTAATATATATTTACAGATACTTATGTATACTGATATTTGCTAGTCCATAACATCCAACATTTGTCGAATTTATCGCAAGAAAGTGAATTATTTGCTAAGAGACGTTCAAATGTATAATTTTGTTGTACTTTTCTGATCACCTCATTTATATTGAGTGTTAGGGTGTTTTTCCAGTTTTGGAGTACCAGGGACCTAGCTACTAGTAGTATATGGGTGACTATGTGTCTCATGTTTTGCAGAAATTTTTCTAGCCCTATTAGTAGGATAGCCAATGTGGGGTTTGGAGACGTGATTATACCTGTTATGGACGATATGAGTTTAAAAGTTTGATTTCAGAAGCTAATTACATTGGGGCACTCCCAGAACATGTGGAGAAGGTGACCTTTATGTCCACAGTACCTCCAGCATAGGGGTGACGAGTTGGGAAACATGTGAGCAATTCTGCTCGGGGTGTATTGTCATCGGTTCATCACCTTTATTGAAGATTCCCAATGATTGATACAGTGTGAGGCACGGCGTATAGTTTGGAACATGAATTTCCATTGGTCTTCAGTAAGCGTTTTGCCTATCTCCCAGTCCCATTTCATATGTACTGCTTTTTTTTTTAACACTCTTTTGTTTTGTAGTGTGTTGTAATAAAGTGATATACCTTTATTGTTTTTAGCCCCTTGAGTGAGGTGTCTCCAAATGGAGAGCAGGAGTTTGAAGGTACCTATTGTATTTTTTTGCATAAAGTGAGATATTCGCAAACAGGTGAAGAGCATATGTTGAGGTAAATTATGTGCTTTCATAATTTGTTCTGCTGAATGTGGGGTGTTATGTGTGATGAGGTCCTGTACTTTTGTTATCCCATAGTTGGGGAGCGTTTTCAAGGAAATCATTGGAATATTAGCTTCAATCATGCTTAAAGGTAGAGTAAAATCTATTGACTTGCTGTTATAAAGTGTGCGTGTGAGGAGGAATCTCCAAGCTTGTAATGTTATGGCGATAGTTGGGGGTAGGTTTTTGAGGTTTCAAGGTATCCAAGTATCTCCCAAGAGGACCATTTGTAGATCAGGTAAAGGAGCTAAATATCTTTCTATTTCAACCCATAATGGATTTTCCTTGGTCGAAAACCAATGTTTGAGTTGGTCAAGCCTGGTTGCCCACATGTAATCATGCATGTCTGTCAGACCCGCACCCCCTGCAGATTTATGGGGTGTTAGGTTAAGTTGGGAGCATCTTGCTTTTTTGGATCTCCATAAGAGTTTCCATTGAAGGTTGGAGAGGGATTTAAGATAATGTTCGGGAATAGCAAGTGGAAGCACTCGGAACATGTATAAAATTTGAGGGAGAATCATCATTTTAAATGCTGCTATCTTACCTATCCAGGATAGTTCTCTTTTCGCTAGATTGCAAGTTTGAGTTTCTAGTTTGTGGATGAGTGTTTTCATATTGATGTTTATTAGTGAAGTAGTGTCAGAGGTTAGGGTGATGCCCAGGTATTTTATGCCTTTAGTGCTCCATTCGTATGGGAGGGAGTGTTGTAGCTCTAGACAGTCTGCTTTCGGTACACCCAAGTTAAGTATGAGGGATTTTGAAAAGTTTACTTTGTAATATGAGACCTCTCCGAAAGATTTCAATATTTCGTGTGCTGCTGGGAGAGATTTTAGTGGGTTTGATAGCATAAGGATCACATCATCTGCGAATAAATTGATGACATGGTGGGAAGTATTAAAATTGAATCCATGAATATCAGCGTGAGTTCTAATGGTCTCGGCCAGGGGTTCAATCAAGAGGTTGAAGATCGTTGGGGATAGAGGGCAGCCCTGGCGAGTACCATTAGATATTTGAAATGGTATGGAAAGCATGCTGGATGTGTACACCTGCGCAGAAGGGCAAGAGTACAGGGCCAGCACTGCGTTTAGTATATGACCACAAAAACCAAACTTTGACAAAGTCATCGACATATATTTCCAGTGGACCCTGTCAAACGCCTTCTCTGCGTCAATTGATAGCAGCAGAGAAGGCGTTTGTTTTTTAACAGCATAGTGGATTATATTGACCATTCTCCGTGTAGCGTCTGAGGTTTGTCTCCCCTTCATGAAGCCCATCTGATCGCATTGTATAAGGGATGGTACACATTCCGTTAGTCTTTGTGATAAGAGTTTTGCATATATCTTTATGTCTGTATTTAGTAGGGAGATTGGGCGAAAATTAGGTGGTGTAGTAAGGTCTTTGCCTGGTTTGGGCAGAGTAACTATGTAAGCCTTTAGCATTTCTGGGGGGAAGGATGATGTGTTTGCTGCTTTTGTAAAGACTTGAAGAAGATAAGGTGTAAGGTGTGATTTGTATATTTTAAAATATTCATTGGAGAACCCATCAGGTCCTGGCGATTTGCCATTAGGTAGGGAGGCTAATGCATTTTCAATTTCAGTTATATTAAATGGGGAGTTAAGTAAGCTTATTTGGGATTCTGATAGGGAAGGTAATTTAAGTTTGTGAAGAAAGTTTTGGATATCTGGTAGAGTTGGTTGGTGTGTGGTAGAGTCATCTTTAATATTGTACAGACTACTGTAGTAATTAGCAAATTGGTTGGCAATGTCCTGTGGGTTAGTAATTTTGTGTTTGAGGGTGGGGTGAATCAGATGTGCGATTCTTGACTTGGATTGTATTGCTTTTATTCGGTTGGCCAAGTATTTGCCTGCTCTATTAGCATTAGCGTAGGAGTTCAGTTTCAGTTGGCGTAGGTGGTGGTCGTATTGTTGGGTCAATATGTCTCTTAGTTTGTTTCTCAGTGAGGAAAGTTGTTGTGCGAGGTTCAGATCAGGCTTTTGTTTATTACGTGATTCTAAGGATCGTATGTCTGACAGAATGGAATCAATATGGGCTTTGTATCGCTTTTTTTCTCTAGCACTTATCTGAATTAGTATTCCCCTCATGTACGCCTTATGGGCGTTCCATAGAGTAAAAGGGTTTTCTACCGAGTTTGCATTTTCCTGAAAAAAATTGCTAAGGTGTTGAGATATGATTTTGGACGTGTGGGGTTCTTGTAATATTCTAATGTTATTACGCCAGATGGGTGTAGAAGAGGAGACAACCTGGTCATTAATAGTAATAGTAACAGCTGCATGGTCGGACCACGTGATATCGTGGATCCGTGCAGAGGAGATTTTCTGTAATAGCCATTTATCAGTAAAGAATAAGTCAATTCGTGAATAAGAACAATGCCTATGAGAGAAAAAAGTGAAATCTTTAGCATTTGCATTTAAGCAGCGCCAGGTATCAAAGAGTTCTGCACTATGAATGGTTTTGTTCAAGAATGTATGTCCATTCATTTTGGTGTTTATCGTATCTAACTTCGGATCCATAATGAGATTAAAGTCACCGCAGAGTATGAGGTTGCCATACAAGTGGGACTTCGTCTTCTTAAGAAGCCTGTTGAGAAAGCGGGTTTGGTGTGTATTAGGAGCGTACAGAGACACTACCGTATATGGATTTGAGTTCATGTCACCTTTGAGGATGATATATCTTCCATTAGCATCTAGAATGGTTTCCTTGTGTTGAAAGGATAGCGTATTTCTCAGGGCAATTAGAACTCCTCTCTTTTTATGTCCTGGTGTGCATGCCAGAAACACATGGGGGTACTCTTTGTTGGTGCATGTCGGTGCGTTGGATTCCTGGAAGTGAGTCTCCTGTACACATAATATGTCTGCCTTGTGTTTAAGGGCCTCGGCCCACATGGAGCATCATTTGGCAGGCTGATTTAAGCCCCTGGCATTTATGGATAGGCAGTTAATTGGCATGTAGATATTTTCGGGGATTGTGAGGCGTCAATGTGCAGGTTATGTACTCACTGTGGTCTTCTGTGTCTTCCGGCATGGCAAAGTTGATTCTGTGTAATTCCGGTTCGTAATTGGCGTCCACTACTGGTTGGCGTGCTTCCATCATAAAGGAGGTAAAAGAAAACAAACGATATAGAAAAAATAAAGTTAATGTTGCAAACTTAACAAACATATTAAGAAAGGGATCATTGAATAGATCCATTTGCAGACGTAACTGCTGTTTAGGTAGAGGCAGGGAGAAAACAGGGATTGAACTTGGACTCCCTGTGTCCGGAGAGAAGGAATGCCGAAAGTTGTGGTATGCTTATGTATTTTCACCGGCAGGTTTCTTAGAGGAACGTTTGCGTCAAACCACTTGCCAGTCATCCTGTATTGGGGAAGGTGTAGAGGCTTGGGCAAGTGGTGGAGTATGGGCAGGTAGTATGTTCCATTGTCACAGTGCTGCAATGCCTTCATCCAATGTGGAGATCAGGACTGACACACTGTTGTGAGTAACGGACAGCTTTGCGGGGTATTTCCACTTATGGATAATGTTGTGGTTTCTTAGAGCCTTGGTGATTGTCGCAAGGTTGCGACGTTGTTGGAGGGTGTGTCTAGATAAGTCCGGTAACAACTGCAGCTTAGCATATTGCGGATGTCTGTTGTCAGGTTTGCGAGACACTATCAGGAGTTGTTCCTTGATATGATAGTAATGCACCCTGAGTAATACATCTCTGGGAGTATTTTCCGGAAGGAAGGATGGTTTGGGGATACGGTGGATGCGATCTACAATGAGGTCTTGTGGAGACAGAGATGGGATTAGGGTGGAGAAGAGCGCTTGGGTGTACGCCAGTAGTTGTGTAGCAGGAATCGATTCAGGTATCCCCCTAATCTTTAGGTTGTTCCTCCGGGAACGGTCTTCCAAATCTGCTACTTTTGATTTCAGCCATGCGATTTCTTCCATGTGGTTGCTGTGTGCATCCACCATTGTGTTGAAGGATGAGGTAAAGCCACTCATGCTGTGTTCAACATGGTCTACTCTGCTACCCAGGGCCTGCACTTCCCTCTGGCAGTGATTGATTCCTGCTGTCATATCAGCATGCAGTGAGGCTTTTAATGACAGTAACATGTCCTTAAGGACTGTGTCAGACACCGGTCTGTCAGAAGTGGGGAAAGCTGCTATAGGGTCTGGTGTATGGGATGTAGCTGGCACTGCAGTGGTGTGAGGCCTGCTTACCTCCATGTCAGGGTCCATCAGCGGTCTCTCAGGGGAAACAGTTCTTTGTTTCTGCTTTGCTGGACTCCTGGTGGATGGACTAGAGGTCCCAGAGGAAGACCCGCTATCCGTTCGGGTGTTTCGCTGATCGTTTTGAGGGCCGGAGCTGCCGTTTAGCGTGGATGCAGCCCGCTGTGCTTTCTGGCTCAACTATCGCGCCGGCGCCATTTTGTTGGTGATCGCGCACCTGGAAGAAATCTTGCATTTTCTGCAGATTTTGTGGATTCTTGCGGTGCCTGGGCATAGCAGCAGGCTCCGTGGGTTCCAGGGATCCTGTGGGTGTAGCGTGAGGTCTGGATGTTGCCGGTGAACGTGGATGGGTTCGGATTCTCTCCGGCGGCCGTGAGGAGCTCTTACATTAAGCGTCCATGTTGGAGCTCGGTCGCCACGCCCCCCCTCAAGATAATAATGTTGTTGTGGAAACTTGACACACCAAAAAAAGAAAAAATTATGGAGATCACTAGAAAATAATTTAAAAATAATCCAAAAAAAAGGAGTTATTGATTAAAAGAAAAAAGATGACTATAAAAAATAATTCTAAACATTATTATGGAGATTTGGCTTTAAAAACAAAAAATATTATTCAGGAGATCACAAGAAATAATAAAGAAATAAGTTTGTGAGAACTCTGTGTGAATATCAGCAGCAAAACAACTACATTCTTCTAGCATTATAAAGAACGTGCTGCATTAAAAGATCCAAAAATTTACAGCGTGACAAATGTGCTAGCTCCATTACAAACGTTAGTTTTACCAGACTGAACGCTTCTGTCTCCTACTTGATTCTGAGCATGCGTCATTTTTGGCGCATTGGAATTGCATACAGATGATCGCATTTTCCGCTAGAAACTTTTTCCAACCAAAAAATTGAGAACCTGCTCTCAATCTTTTTATGGCTGGAATTATGCCAGCAAAAGTCCGGTGGAGCATACACACGGTCGCATTTTCCAACCAAAAGCTCTCATCGGAGTTTTGCATGTGGCATTTCTGATCATGTGTACAGGGCATTAGATTCTGTTCCATTCCATACACCTCTACAAAAGTCTTGCACAGACTTGCTTTCCTGAATGCACTTGGAGATCCATGCAGGTCCATGCATCTGACTGCCTGTTGATTTGAATAGGCAGCCTGCATGGGTCCGCACTTGCACATCCCACCTGGTAGCAGATGGCTCTTTGCACTGGTGTACAAATAGGTATGCCCATGTCAATGAGGTCTTAAAAGATGCAGCAACCTGGCAGCAAAACTTTTGAGCACCACAAATCTAAAAAAACCTTATAAATACAAAATAATAATGAAAACCCCCCAAAATAAACCCTGAAAATACCACCCCCGAAACCAAATGCCCACTTTATTTTAAAGGAAGCCTTCTTGTAAATAAAACAGTTTGAGCTAAAATAAAGGCCTTCTAAACATAAAATGAAAAACAATGTACCCCAAAATTAGGAATAACCCAAAAATATTGCACCCCTGAAACAAAAGCGAAAGGAAACCACAGAGCAAAAATAAGGCAGCAGCTTAAAGTGACCACTGACCCTAAATCAAGCAGAAAAAAAAACAAAGACAAAAATAAAGCCCACAATAATAAGAACAAAAAAGTCAGTACAAGGATTGATTGCCAAAGAGCTAACAATCATCATTACAGTACAATTTTCTAACTGACCCTTATCTTTTCAAATGTAGTGTGTTGGCTTTACTTTTCCCTGCAAGAGCGTCCAATACACTGACACTATGAGTTTGATTTACTAAAACTGGAGAGTGCAAAACCTGATGCAGCTGTGCTTGGTAGCCAATCAGCTTCTAATTTCAACTTGTTCAATTAAACTGTGACAAAAAAATGGAATCTGGTTAGTTTCTATGCAGAGCTGCACCTGATTTTGCACTTTCCAGTTTTATTAAATCAACTCCTGTGGCTACTTTGTGGTCATACTTTTATAGTGAGGGGGGTGGCACATAACAGTTCCATATTATTGGATTTTCTAAGCTATCTGATCTAAGTTCAAAGTCTCTTGCAATATATTTTCATTACAAAGCTTTAGAAAAATCCTGCATTAGTTAGCTATAATCGTATACAGGCAGAATCCACCTCAAACTCATTGTAGACCTGAACTTTGTCCCCAGTCATGAGTTTATAGGATGCTACAAATTGTTGTGTGTCTGTTTAAATAAATGTGTTAAATTATTTATAAACTGAGAAAAAAATTAGACACAATTTCATATATACCAGTGCACCTGTTTCTGACACAAAAAAACATCTGAGGGCTGTTGCTGAGGGTTACTATCATTAATACAAAATATCCATGCTAATTAGAGTTGCTACAAAATGGCAAGTGAAAAAAAGAAGCAGATTTTTCTATTTCATTAAAAAAACTGTCATCACTTACAGTAGTTCTTGCTTGTTAGTAGTCTACTAACTGTGTTACTGTGTCCTAGAACTAAGGCAATTTATGAGATGTGCTACTGTACAACACAATATTACAGCTGCTATATAGGCTCCAATTATTTTCATGGCCATTACAGTTAAAGTATTGAGTTTGTTTAATTGTACATAGAATATACCCTTCATTGCACACTCAATATGCTGAACATTATTATTGTGGCCTAAAGTCAGTAAGTACATTGTATGATTACTAATAATGATAATTACTAATAATTACAAATACTGATTTACATTAAATCCAAGCATGGATATGTGCCTGTGTTTGATCTCATGTTTATTGTTGTCTATTTAGTGTGCCTGTTCCTTCCCTACTATAATAATGTTTTATAACTGGATATAAGCTAGGAAGATTCCATGCCAGAGAATATTTTTAAGCATTTGGGGAGCTCCGGGAGTTTAGGTCACTGGATCCAATACCACATTTGATATAATGCTTAACTAAGCATCAATTAGCCTCAACAGGGAAAAAGAGTATGTTTCAATTAAAGTTAAAATGTAGCCTCCTTTTCACTACCTTCTATCACACTACTTTACTGAAGCCCCTAACAGTTAAAAAAACAAATAAATATCAATATCCCTTTTTTTCTGCAATCTTCAGGCTGGTCCTGTGATGTTAAGGGTCCTCTATCATCTCCCTTGGCAGCAGTGGTTGGCAAATCTTCCTCCTGCATGGATCAGTGCTCATGTAATGATGTGTGATTTCCACTCCAGCTGAGAGTACTGTAAGCCTAGACTGCATGATGATGTCCCCCAGAGTGCAAGTCCATGAAATCCTGGGCAGACATAATGTGGGTTGAATGATGTTGGTTGTCATTAAAACCAGATTATTGGTGACATTTTATGGTGGACAAGACAAAATGAGGAGGCATCCTGTATTGGAATGTGAATATTACAGGAAAAACAGTTTTTTTCTACTTTTACAGATATTAAAAAAAAAATGTTGTAATTCCACTTTAATCCCCTGCCATTGTAGAGACCCCTTTCTGGGTATGGGTTCATTATCACTGAGCTTAACTGCTTTAGGAATTAATACCTCATGTAGGGTATCCCTCTCAAATAATTTCCAAGATGAAGGGGCATACAAGCTATCTTAAGCATGACAAGGGGATGCACTCTGACTTTTTTATAGCCATATTAATATAAGCCTATATGCCTGGTGCATTAGGCTGATAGCATTAACAAGGTTTTAATTATTTGTCAGCTCAAAGAAAAATAATAGGGACTCCATGCTATGTATTATAATGACATACATTTCATAACAAAATTCACACTTCCAATAAAAACTACCTTCACCCAACGACATATTAAAATGACATTGTTGCTTTTATCCCTATATGTATGATCTAGATAATAATTACATTTTAGAGACATTGAAGCCGATTTACTAAAGGTGTTGAGAACCTTCACACAATAATGTGAATATTATGCAATCATGTGCAGATGATATAAGTAAACAAGAACTTGATTTTCCCATGTTTAATGTTTGGATAATTAAAATAAATATTTACACAATTTGTTCTGAGAAGATTCTCAAATGCTCAATCAGCCAAATCCATTTAACATAGCAAGTCATCTATTGATATTGATAATTGATCATTTGAACATATGGCAATCGACTCAGTTCAAATGTATTACAACTAGACATGTGCACACTGAAATATTTTGTTTCAGAATTTCGTTTTCGTCCAAAAAATAAATTTATTTAGTTACTCCAGAAATTTGTTTTTATTAATTTAGTTTTTCGTTAAAAATTGCATTCGTCCGAAATTCCAAATTAAGGTCGAATCTGTCATTGAAGGCTTATGGTGTCTGTCAAATGTTCAAAGAAGATTCGACGGAGCAGCTAAACTGTACGACGCCGTATAGTTTACCTGCTCTGTCGAATCTTCTTAGAACTTTCAACAGACACCATAGGCCAAAGTACGTGTGCACTTAGTTCTAGCTATTTTACTGCTCTTCGGTTACAATCAGCCAATAACATTCATCATCATCATTATTTTTATTTATCTTTTCTCCCCTACGTCGAATCTTTTCTCCCCTACGTCAAATCTTTTCCCCCCTATGTCGAATCTTTTCTCTCTTTGTCGAATCTTTTCTCTCTATGTAGAATAATCTTGGACTAATAGAGTTAAGGTTAGGCACATTCGACCACAGGTTTGATGGACACAGATTGTTATTGTCATCATCATGTCGAATCTCCTATCTATATCGAACTGTTGTAGCAACGAAAACGAAAATAAAACATTTGTTTATGTCGGATCTTTTGTTTTTCGGATTCTGCACTTTCGTTACCGTTTGTTAAAACGATAACGAAAATACCTGAAATTGGGACGAAAATGCATTCGGATGAAAACGAATGCACATGTCTAATTACAACAAGTGTTCTCTCACAGGTTTTAACAGTCACACCTTTTGTGACTTCAAGATGCATTTGACCGTTTTGAACCATTTTTAGTATTCATATAAAGGTATCAAATAATTTGTTCAAGAACTTGCAGGGTAACATAGTTACATATAGTTACATAGTAGGCAAGGTTAAAAAAAGATACGTCCAATAAGTCCAACCTATGTGTGTGATTTTATGTCAGTATTACATTGTATATCCCCGTATGTTGTGGTCATTCAGGTGCTTATCTAATAGTTTTTTTAAATTATCAATCCTCCCCGCTAAAACCACTGCCTGTGGAAGAGAATTCCACATCCTAACTACTCTTACAGTAAAGAACCCCCTACGCAGTTTAAGGTTAAACCTCTTTTCTTCTAATTTTAGTGAATGGCCACGTGTCTTATTAATTTCCCTTTCACTGAAAATTTTTATCCCTGTTGTGGGGTCACCAGTACAGTATTTGTACATTGAAATAATATCCCCTCTCAAGTGTCTCTTCTCCAGAGAGAACAAGTTCAGTGCTCGTAACCTTTCCTCATAACTAAGGTCCTCCAGTCCCTTTATTTGTTTTGTTGTCCTTGTCTGGACTCTTTCCAGTTCCAGCACATCCTTCCTGAGAACTGGTGCCCAGAACAGGACAGGATACTCCAGGTGCGGCCAGATCAGAGTCTTTTTTTCAAATATTTTATTTCAACCACGAAAGGCGGGTTCAGGGTCACACGACAACCACATGTACCCAAAAACATTACAGATATAATAAGATGGTAGATAGTTATCTGGCTATTAAGTCGGGTTCCATATACAGTGGGGACGGAAAGTATTTAGACCCCCTTACATTTTTCACTCTTTGTTATATTGCAGCCATTTGCTAAAATCATTTAAGTTCATTTTTTCCCCATTAATGTACACACAGCACCCCATATTGACAGAAAAACACAGAATTGTTGACATTTTTGCAGATTTATTAAAAAAGGAAAAACTGAAATATCACATGGTCCTAAGTAGGGATGAGCTTCGAGTTCGAGTCAATCTCATGTTCGATTCGAACATCAGCTGTTCGCCAATTCGCCGAACAGCAAACAATTTGGGGTGTTCGCGGCAAACTCGAAAGCCACGGAACACCCTTTAAAAGTCTATGGGAGAAATCAAAAGTGCTAATTTTAAAGACTTATTGCATGGCATTGTCATAAAAAGTGTTTGGGGACCTGAGTCCTGCCCCAGGGGACATGGATCAATGCAAAAAAAAGTTTTAAAAACTGCGTTTTTTTCGGGAGCAGTGATTTTAATAATGCTTAAAGTGAAACAATAAAAGTATAATACTCCTTTAAATTTCGTACCTGGGGGGTGTCTATAGTATGCCTGTAAAGGGGTGCATGTTTCCCGTGTTTAGAACAGTCTGACAGCAAAATGACATTTCAAAGGAAATAAAGTCATTTAAAGCTACTCGTTGCTATTAATGAATTGTCGGTCCGACAATACACATAAAAGTTAATTGATAAAAACGGCATGGGATTTCCCCACAGGGGAACCCCGAACCATAATTTAAAAAAAATGGCGTGGGGGTCCCCCTAAATTCCATACCAGGCCCTTCAGTTCTGGTATGGATATTAAGGGGAACCCCGGTCAAAATAAAAAAAATGGCATGGGGGTCCCCCTCAAAATCTATACCAGACCCTTTAGGTCTGGTATGGATTTTAAGGGGAACCCCACGCCCAAATAAAAAAAAATGGCGTGGGGTCCCCCCAAAAATCCATACCAGACCCTTATCTGAGCACACAACCTGGCAGGCCGCAGGAAAAGAGGGGGACGAGAGAATGCCCCCCCTCCTGAACCGTACCAGGCCACATGCCCACAACATTGGGAGTATGCTTTGAGGTAGCCCCCCAAAACACCTTGTCCCCATGTTGATGGGGACAAGGGCCTCATCCCACAACCCTTGCCCGGTGGTTGTGGGGGTCTGCGGGCGGGGGGCTTATCGGAATCTGGAAGCCCCCTTTACCAAGGGGACCCCCAGATCCCAGCCCCCCCGTGTGAAATGGTAAGGGGGTACAAATGTACCCCCACCATTTCACAAAAAAACTGTCAAAAATGTTAAAAATGACAAGAGACAGTTTTTGACAATTCCTTTATTTAAAGTCTTCTTTTTTTAATCTTCTTTCTTCTATCCTCTTTCTTCTATCTTCCTTTGGTTTCTTCCTCCATCTTCTTCTTCTGGTTCTTCCTCCGGTGTTCTTGTCCGGCATCTTCCTCCACGGCATCTTCTTCCCATCTTCTTCTCAGGCTGCTCCGCATTCAATATGGGAGGCTCCCGCTGTGTGACGCTTCTCGTCTTCTGACAGTTCTTAAATAAAGGAGGGCGGGGCCACCCGGTGACCCCACCCCCTCTGACGCACGGGGACTTGACGGGGAAGAAGAAGACGCCGCGGAGGAAGATGCTGGATGAGAACACCAGAGGAAGAACCAGAAGAACCAGAAGAAGAAGAAGATGGAGGAAGAAACCGAAGGAAGATAGAATAAAGAAGATAGAAGAAAGAAGATGGAAAAAAGAAGACTTTAAATAAAGAAATTGTCAAAACTGTCTCTTGTCATTTTTAACATTTTTGACAGTTTTTTTGTGAAATGGTAGGAGTACTTTTGTACCCCCTTACCATTTCACATGGGAGGGCGGGATCTGGGGGTCCCCTTGTTAAAGGGGGCTTCCAGATTCCGATATGCCCCCTGCCCGCAGACCCCCACAACCACCGGGTCAGGGGTGGCCTCCCAATGTTGAGGGCATGTGGCCTGGTACAGTTCAGAAGGGGGGGCACTCTCTCGTCCCCCCTCTTTTCCTGCGGCCTGCCAGGTTGCGTGCTCGGATAAGGGTCTGGTATGGATTTTTGGGGGGACCCCACACAATTTTTTATTTATTTTGGCGCGGGGTTCTCCTTAAAATCCATACCAGACCTGAAGGGTCTGTTATAGATATGGAGGGGGACCCCACACTATTTTTTAAAAAAAATTTTGGCCGGGGTTCCCCTTAATATCCATACCAGACCTGAAGGGCCTGGTATGGAGTTTAGGGGGACCCCCACGCCATTTTTTTAAAAAATTTTGGTTCGGGGTTCCCCTATGGGGAATTTCCATGCCGTTTTTATCAATGAACTTTTATGTGTATTGTCGGACTGGCAATTCATTAATAGCCGTTAGTAGTTTTAAAAGACTTTTTTTCCTTTGAAATGTCATTTTGCTGTCAGACTGTTCTAAACATGGGAAACATGCGCCCCTTTACAGGCATACTATAGATACCCCCAGGTACAAAATTTAAAGGAATATTACACTTTTATTGTTTCATTTTAAGCATTATTAAAATCACTGCTCCCGAAAAAACGGCCGTTTTTAAATATTTTTTTGCATTGATCCATGTCCCCTGGGGCAGGACCCAGGTCCCCAAACACTTTTTATGATGATAACTTGCATATAAGCCTTTCAAATTAGCACTTTTGATTATTTATGTTCGAGTTCCATAGACTTTAAGGGTGTTCGCGTGTTCGAACAAATTTTTTGCCTGTTCGCATGTTCTGGTGCAAACCGAACAGGGGGGGTGTTTGGCTCATCCCTAATCCTAAGTATTCAGAGCCTTTGCTCAGTATTTAGTAGAAGCACCCTTTTGATCTAATACAGCAATGAGTCTTTTTGGGAGAGATGCAACAAGTTTTTCACACCTGGATTTGGGGATCCTCTGCCATTCCTTCTTGCAGATCCTCTCCATTTCTGTCAGGTTGGATGGTAAACGTTGGTGGACAGCCATTTTTAGTTCTCTCCAGAGATGCTCATTTGGGTTTAAGTCAGGGATCTGGCTGGGCCTTGCAAGAACAGTCACAGAGTTGTTGTGAAGCCACTCCTTCGTTATTTTAGCTGTGTGCTTAAGGTCATTGTCTTGTTGGAAGGTAAACCTTTGGCCCAGTCTGAGGTCCTGAGCACTCTGGAGAAGGTTTTCATCCAGGATATCCCCATGCTTGGCCGCATTCATCTTTCCCTCGATTGCAGCCAGTCGTCCTGTCCCTGCAGCTGAAAAACACCCCCACAGCATGATGCTGCCACCACCATGCTTCACTGTTGGGACTGTATTGGGCAGGTGATGAGCAGTGCCTGGTTTTCTCCACACATACCGCTTAGAATTAAGGCCAAAAAGTTCTATCTTGGTCTCATCAGACCAGAGAATCTTATATCTCACCATCTTGGAGTCCTTCAGGTGTTTTTTAGCAAACTCCATGCGGGCTTTCATGTGTCTTGCACTGAGGAGAGGCTTCCGTCGGGCCACTCTGCCATTAAGCCCCGACTGGTGGAGGGCTGCAGTGATGGTTGACTTTCTACAACTTTCTCCCATCTCCCAACTGCATCTCTGGAGCTCAGCCACAGTGATCTTTGGGTTCTTCTTTACCTCTCTCACCAAGGTTCTTCTCCCCGATAGCTCAGTTTGGCCAGACGGCCAGCTCTAGGAAGGGTTCTGGTCATCCCAAACATCTTCCATTTAAGTATTATGGAGATCACTGTGCTCTTAGGAACCTTAAGTGCATCAGAATTTTTTTGTAACCTTGGCCAGATCTGTGCCTTGCCGCAATTCTGTCTCTGAGCTCTTCAGGCAGTTCCTTTGACCTCATGATTCTCATTTGCTCTGACATGCACTGTGAGCTGTAAGGTCTTATATAGATAGGTGTGTGGCTTTCCTAATCAAGTCCAATCAGTATAATCAAACACAGTTGGACTCAAATGAATGTGTAGAACCATCTCAAGGATGATCAGAAAGAATGGACATCACCTGAGTTAAATATATGAGTGTCACAGCAAAGGGTCTGAATACTTAGGACCATGTGATATTTCAGTTTTTCTTTTTTAATAAATCTGCAAAAATGTCAACAATTCTGTGTTTTTCTGTCAATATGGGACACTGTGTGTACATTAATGAGGAAAAAAATGAACTTAAAGCGGGGGTCCACCTATCTATCTTTTTTTTTTTTTTTAGTTCATTCACAAACTTTTCTTCTCAGCATTACATACTCACATAATGTGTGTAATATGTCCGCCTGTGTCAGATTTTGTCGGAAAGAATAACTTATATTATTCACTGCAGGCGGTTTCCATCTTCATTGTGGGCATTTGAAGCCCACAAACATTTATTTCCTGGATGTGGTGAATGCTGTGCTCCCAGCATTCACCGCTCGTTCCCGCACATGCTCAGTGGCATCCTGGGAAGCCTGAGACTAGCTCCCAGGAGTCTGTGCGGAGTCTGGGAGAGGCTAGAAACACGCCTACTCCCACGGGAGGAGAACCAGGAAGTGCAAAGAAGAATAGAAAAATAAAAGGTAATTACGGCGATTTCAATTTTTTTAAACGGCATGTCAGCATCTAGGCAAGGAAGAGAACACATACAGATATTGTTCAAAATTTGGGTGGAACCCCGCTTTAAATGATTTTAGCAAATGGCTGCAATATAACAAAGAGTGAAAAATTTAAAGGGGTCTGAATACTTTCTGTCCCCACTGTAACATATACAATGTACATTCAGTGAGTACTTTATACCCGTATTATAGCTACCAAGGAATAAACCTCAGCAATCACTTCCTAAATCACCTTTACCATTATCAGACTCCTACTTACCAGACCGGTGAGTCCGCTTGGGCAGAGAGTAGGCTCCCTTACGCGTCCAACTCGTGGCCCCTGGTAAGGTAACAGGAAGCACAGGAGTGCGGAGTGGTATGAGAGCCTGTGAACTAGAGTCCAGATGCTGGTGGAATAACAGTCTATGAACAGCAGGTGCAGGCTGGAACACAGGCGATGAGACTGAGCAGGATGGTCAGGAGACAGGCTGGGTTCGGCAACAGACTGGCAGCAAGGTACAATAGGAGCAGGCAGAAGCGGAGTCAAACAGGCCAAGGTCGGGTACAGGCAGCAAGAAGGGGAATCCAAGGGCAATCCGGGTCGTCAGGAGATCAGGTAAACAGGAAGACAAGACAGGAAACAGGAACTATGGCACAGGAAGCTGATGATCAGGCAGCACTGAACAGAGTGACTGACAAACTTAAATAGGCCGGCTTGCTCACAGGCACTCCCTCTGGTGGCCAATCCGATGACCAGCAAGGTGAGCTCTCTGACAGTGCCCCCTCCCTAAGGGCAGCCTCCGGATGCCCAGCTGGGCCAACTTGGAGGCATGAACATTTCTGAACGTCTGTAAAAGTTCCGGGGCATGTAAATTGTTTTCTGGTTCCCAGGAATTGTCCTCCGGACCATACCCCTTCCATTTGATAAGATACTGTATTTGATTGCGCCTTTTCCTACAGTCCAGGATAGCCTCGATTTCAAACTCCTCCTCGTTATTGATCATAACAGGCTTAGGAGGACTGGTACTACGGTTGGGGAAAGGATCAGGAGCGACCGGTTTCAGTAAGGACACATGGAAAACCGGGTGTATTTTGAAGGAGTCCGGCAGACTGAGCTCGTACGCTACGTTGTTTATTTTTCTTCTCACCGAGAAGGGTCCCATGAATTTAGGCCCTAGTTTCCTAGAAGGGCAAGCCATTTTTAAGTTAGTTGTGGACAGCCATACTTGATTGCCAGGTTCCAGGATAAGCTCCCCGCGCCTCTTCTTGTCGAACGTCTTTTTATAAGAAGCCTGGGATTGGGCCATTGTTTCCTGCAGAAGTTTGTTGTTGGTAGAGAAGAATTCCAATGTCTCGGTCACTGCAGTGAGGGAACATTCAGGTATTGAGCTGGGTAGAAAGGAGGGATGAAATCCATAATTGGCAAAAAATGGCGTCTGGTTGATGGCTGAGTGCAGGGAGTTATTGTATGAAAACTCCGCAACTGGTAGCAGAGAAACCCAGTCATCCTGGGAAAAGGCAGAGAAACAACGGAGGTATTGCTCCAAGGTTTGGTTGGTTCTCTCCGTCTGGCCATTTGTCTGAGGGTGATAGGCTGAAGAGAACGCTAACTCAATTTCGAGGGAACCACACAATGCCTTCCAGAACCTGGAGGTGAATTGGACACCCCGGTCCGAGACGATATTAGAGGGAACCCCATGTAATCTCACAATTTCTTTAACGAAGATCTTCGCCGTTTCCACGGCTGAGGGTGTGCCTTTCATAGGCAAGAAGTGAGCCATTTTTGACAATCTATCAATTACGACAAAGATGGTAGAGAAGCCTTCGGATGGGGGCAGTTCCACAATGAAATCCATCGCGATCATTTTCCAAGGTCTGTCAGGGATGGGCAAGGGTTTCAGTAAGCCCCAGGCCTTCGTCCGAATATTCTTGCTTCGGGCACATGTGTGGCAGGAACTGACGTAATTCCTACAGTCCTCGGCCAACTGTGGTCACCAAAAGGTGCGCTGCACCAGTTCGGTTGTCTTCTGAGCCCCGAAGTGCCCAGCCAACTTGTGGTCATGGCAAAGCTCTAGTACTGGTACCCTAAGGCTCTCAGGAACCATGATCTTCTCCTTATGCCAGAGTAAACCATCTTTTAGGCTGATCTCAGTGGGTTGGGGTATAGTTGTGGAAGCTTGCCTTATTCTGGAGATTAAATCCCCCTGAAGTAATAAAAAATTTCCTGCAGGCAGGATAGTGTCCGGAGGGACGGTTTCTTTGGAGTCATGGAACATTCGTGAGAGAGCGTCTGGTTTGATGTTTTTGGAGCCGGGTCTGTAGGTAATATGAAATTGAAAGCGAGAGAAGAAGAGCGCCCATCTAGCTTGTCGCGGTTTTAGTCTCTTGGCAGATCTCAAATATTCCAAGTTCTTGTGGTCCGTGTAGATTAGAATAGGATGTACAGCACCCTCCAAAAGATAGCGCCACTCCTCCAGAGCCGTCTTGATGGCCAGAAGCTCCCGGTCTCCTACATCGTAGTTTCTTTCAGACACCGATAATTTGCGAGAAAAAAAAGCTATTGGAAACAGAAGGGCCTTGGGGCCCTGACGTTGGGAGAGTACAGCTCCTACTGCGACCTCTGAGGCGTCAACCTCCAACACGAATGGCAAGGCAGAGTTAGGGTGTTTGAGGATGGAGGCCGACGTGAATAATCCTTTTAATTTTTCAAAGGCCAATTGAGCCCTAGGGGTCCAGCAGAATCGGGTTCCCTGTCTTGTTAATTCAGTAATGGGGGCGATGATCTTGGAAAAGTCTCTGATGAATTTCCTATAGAAATTGGAAAATCCAACGAAGCGTTGGACCCCCTTCTTGTCCGTAGGTGCGGGACAGTCCAGGATGGCGGACACCTTTTGAGGGTCCATTTTAATACCTTCCACTGAAATGATGAGCCCCAGGAATTGGATGCATTGGAGTTCAAATTCGCATTTATCGAGTTTAGCATACAGCCCGTGTTGCCTGAGCCGGGCGAGGACATTCCGGACGTGCCTGCGATGATCAGTCAGTGATGATGAGAAAATGAGAATGTCATCGAGGTAGACGATGACGTAGAGATCCAAAAATTCCCAGAAGATGTCGTTCACAAAATGTTGGAATGCGGCTGGGGCATTGCATAGACCGAAGGGCATAACGCAATACTCGAAATGCCCAAAACGAGTGCGAAAAGCGGTTTTCCACTCGTCCCCCTCCCGAATACGGATTAAATTATAGGCTCCGCGAAGATCCAGTTTTGTGAAGACAGTTGCCGTTCCTAGCCTCTGGAATAATTCAGGCACCAGGGGTAAGGGGTAGCGATTCTTGATCGTTATCCGATTTAATTCCCGGTAGTCGATACATGGCCGAAGGGAATGATCTTTTTTTCCCACAAAGAATATGCCTGCGCCGGCCGGAGATGTGGACGGGCGGATGAACTTTTTCTTTAAATTCTCATCAAGGTATTGTTTTAGTGTATCCAATTCCTGCTCAGTCAATGGAAAGATCCTACCGAAGGGTACTTCGGTTCCAGGTAGCAGCTCTATAGGGCAATCATAGGGCCTGTGTGGCGGTAGAGTCTCAGCACCTTTCTTGCTGAATACATCAGAGAAATCTCTGTAGGGTTCTGGGATGGCTTGGTGTGAGTTGGTTTCAGGGTGTAGGCCGAGGAGTTGAGGTATCTCATGGGCCATTCTTGGCAGGCAATGTTGTTGGCAATAATCAGACAGAAACTTCACTTTCCCAGAAACCCAGTTGATATGGGGGTTATGGCCCAGCAACCACGGCATGCCCAGGATGACAGGGAACAGAGGAGAGGAAATGACATCTAAACGGAGGAATTCCTGGTGTTGAGAGTTTATAGTAGCTATTATAGGGATAGTCTCTTGAATGACAGGACCGGAACGGAGGGCGGAACCATCTGCAAGATGAACAGCCAGGCTCTGGGTCTTGAGTCGGAGTGGGATATCATGCTGAGCTGCAAAGGCCTGGTCCATGAAGCAGCTGCATGCCCTGGAATCAACGATGACTGGAACTTGGATAGCCTTTCCGGGAAGCTGCAAAGTGACAGAGATGGTAAGGTGAGTACTAGGTTTTGGCATAATAGTAGCACATATACGAGCAGAAGAACGACACTTACGCGTCTTGTTGGGGCAGACGCTGGCGTAGTGCCCAGGTTCCCCACAGTAGAGGCATAGGTTAAGGTTACGTCTTCGTAACTTCTCTTCGGGAGTCAAGGAAGGACGGAGCAGACCAAGCTGCATAGGCTCTGATGTGTCGAAAACTGGAGAGGTTGGAGGAGCCAAAGGCCTACTAGGAGGACTGGGAACCTGTGGAAGCATCCAAGTGGGTCGATAGGCACTGGTAGACCTTTCGGTGCGTCGTTCTCTCAGACGACGGTCAATTTGGATTGAGAGGTTAATTAATTCTTCCAGGGTCTGAGGTATCCCAACCCGTGCTAACTCATCCTTGAGTGGATCGGACAAACCCATTCTAAAGTGATTACGCAGAGCTGCGTCATTCCATGCCGTATCGGAACTCCAGCACCTAAATTCAACAGCATAGTCCTCCGCTGCCCTGCGGCCTTGCCGAAGGGAGTGCAGGGAAGCTTCAGCAGAAGCGGTTAGTTGAGGATCCTCATAAAGTTGAGACATCGCCAAGAAGAAGGCGTCCAGACTTTCCAGGGCATCCGACTTTTGTTCCAGAAGGTGATGGGCCCAGGTTTGAGGCTCACCGGACAACAGGGAAATAACAAAGCCCACTTTGGTGGCTTCTAGGGAGAAGGTCCGAGGCTGCAGAGCAAAATAGAGACTACATGCATTCCGGAATGCACGGTATTTACTACGGTCTCCAAAAAATCTCTCCGGTATAGGTACTTTGGGCTCTGGAGGGAGCATGACTACGGAGGGTGCCCCGGTTGCAGACGAAGTCCCCTGAGGATTGGTAGGTGCAGACAGGGCCTGAACACGTTCCTCTAGTCGGGTATAGCCATCCTGTAAACTTTTGACTGCTTGGGTTAATCCTGCCAAGTGTCTGCAAAGTTCGTCCATAGGGGAGGCCCCCTGCCCGGACTCGGTCATGGCTGCCTGATACTATCAGACTCCTACTTACCAGACCGGTGAGTCCGCTTGGGCAGAGAGTAGGCTCCCTTACGCGTCCGACTCGTGCCCCCTGGTAAGGTAACAGGAAGCACAGGAGTGCGGAGTGGTATGAGAGCCTGTGAACTAGAGTCCAGATGCTGGTGGAATAGCAGTCTATGAACAGCAGGTGCAGGCTGGAACACAGGCGATGAGACTGAGCAGGATGGTCAGGAGACAGGCTGGGTTCGGCAACAGACTGGCAGCAAGGTACAATAGGAGCAGGCAGAAGCGGAGTCAAACAGGCCAAGGTCGGGTACAGGCAGCAAGAAGGGGAATCCAAGGGCAATCCAGGTCGTCAGGAGATCAGGTAAACAGGAAGACAAGACAGGAAACAGGAACTATGGCACAGGAAGCTGATGATCAGGCAGCACTGAACAGAGTGCCTGACAAACTTAAATAGGCCGGCTTGCTCACAGGCACTCACTCTGGTGGCCAATCCCATGACCAGCAAGGTGAGCTCTCTGACAACAATTTTCCATTTTCTAAATTATAGAATAAGGAAGAGGTAGCATTACAACAAAGTAACTAGAACTAGATATAGAAATAAGAAAAAAGAAGAAAAGGGGGAGGGGGGAGTCCTGGATAGCCAATGAGTAAGTACAAAGTTAATTGTTATAATTTTATACTCATCTATCAGAGTTAAGTAGAGTCAAGCTTTCTTCAGAGAAGACAAACATGTTCCATAATCTCCATAAATTAGAAAATATTTCCTGTTTGTTTTGTGCAGACAACATGAGATCTTCCATTTTTTGATCTCTTCCACCTTATGGAACCAATTTCCAAAGGTGGGGGGTGATGTGTCTTTCCATTTCAGAGGAATGCACATTTTAGCAGCGTTCACCAGATGACGCAAAATAGATTTTTTATACTTCCTAGCCAGGATAGTTGTAACGTGAAGCAGGAAAAAGGCTGGGTCTTGGTATGTCTTGGTCAGTGAATTTCAGCATAATGTTCCGTACTTCCCGCCAATATGGTATTATCTTTGTACAAGACCAGAAAATGTGTAGCAATGTACCTCTCTCCTCCTGGCACCTCCAACAGCAGTCTGGCATGTCAGGATAAAATTTATGTAACATCTGCAGGGTATGGTACCATTGCATCATTATTTTATAGTTAGTCTCCTGAATCTTAGTGCATATAGAGGAATTCAGCGAGAATCTAATCATGTTTTGTTTTTGGCTTTCTGTGAGCTTACAGTTTATCTCCCTCTCCCACTTCTCTGTCCAAGGGAAGTGTGGTATCTCTGGGGGGGGCATTTAATAGAATATACATCTGTGAGAGCACTTGCAGTACTAAGCAGTACTCTTCAAATGTGGACAGTTATCTGCTAAAGTCTGACGCACGGTGACTTGACGGGACTTCCCTGTGACATCACGGGGAATGCCACAGGGAAGTCCCATCATGTCCCGTGCCTCAGAGGGGGGCGGGTATGGAATTTAGGGGGACTCCCACGTCATTTTTTTAAAAAAATTTTGGTTCGGGGTTCCCCTTTGGGGAATTCCCATGCCGTTTTTATCAATGAACTTCTATGTGTATTGTCGGCAATGCAATAGCCGCGGGTAGTTTTAAATGGGTTTTTTCCTTCAAAATGTCATTTTGCTGTCAGACTGTTCTAAACACAGGAAACATGCGCCCCTTTACAGGCATACTATAGACACCCCCAGGTACGAAATTTAAAGGGATATTACACTTTTATTGTTTGACTTTAAGCATTATTAAAATCACTGCTCCTGAAAAAACGGCGGTTTTTAAAACTTTTTTTTGCATTGATCCATGTCCCCTGGGGCAGGACCTGGGTCCCCAAACACTTTTTATGACAATAACTTGCATATTAGACTATATGCAAATGTGAAGATCTGGACAGCCACACTCCAGAAAGTAATAATCCAAGTTTCTTTATTTTAAAATCAGGAACACATCAGATACAGGACATCATAGACAGAATGTACAGATCATAGGCTGCGTTTCACACTTGTCCAAGTGCTTACTCATAGCTTAGAGTAAGCACTTGGACAAGTGTGAAACGCAGCCTATGACCTGTACATTCTGTCTATGATGTCCTGTATCTGATGTGTTCCTGATTTTAAAATAAAGAAACTTGGATTATTACTTCCTGGAGTGCGGCTGTCCAGATCTTCTCATTTGCATATAGTCTCTACTAGCATGAGCCAGCACCTGGAACCTCTCATCTCTGGAGAGCAAGATCAGCTTTACACCTGGTGAGACCTAAACTAGTGCAGGGATAACTTTTTTATTGCAACTTGCATATTAGCCTTTAAAAGTAGCACTTTTGATTATTCATGTTCGTGTCCCATAGACTTTAACCGTGTTCGCGTGTTTGAACAAACTTTTTTCCTGTTCGCATGTTCTGGTGCGAACCGAACAGGGGGGTGTTCGGCTCATCCCTAGTGTACAGACATTTTTCATTTTAACAAAAAATTAAAAATAATTTGTTTTTTTTATAAACACTTCTAGACACAAATGCGGCTAAATGTGACTAAACGTGGCATGTAAACGCGGCTAAACGGCCGTTTTTAGACGCCGGTTTCTAGCTGTCAAGTTAAATTGTCAGGAGAGGTTGAATAACGTCCCATGTACATGAAGCCTAATACATCTAGCTTTTTTATTGACCTTGCACAATATTCAATATTCCAGAAAAACACACTTGTATTTTAATTACTAAGCTAGGTGAACATTTATTTTGCAGATTCTGCAACATGAACAGGCCTTACTCCTTTAGTGAATCAATATGGGATCAGGTAGGTCTATTTGCACATTCAGCATCAATTTAGATCTATGACTAATAGAGGAAAATCATTGCACATAGCTTGCCACATATATTCATTAGAATGCCCTGCCATTTGGCTATGCTAAAGAACTATAAAGAGAATGATAGCTCCACAGAAAATATGAAAGTCAAGTAAATCTTTATTTTGCATAACACATGGTCTTAGAATGAAGCCACCACATTTTTACTTTCAATATGTTTTTATTTTCAATGATGTCATGCAAATTATGCATTAACATATTTAGATTGCACAGGAGGGAACGCCTCCTCGAACATGAGACAAAAAGGTTACAATTCGAGTGCAAAAAAAAGAGCAGATAATATACAGTTTCTTCGCCTCAAGGGCTGGTGGAGAGGACAGCCTGATATATAACCTTAACTAAGCTTTAAGTAAGCAGTCTCCATGTTTTGCCCCCAACACAGCACGGGATCTTTCCCCATCCCCGGCACCAATGACGGGATCTAGCTGTGCCAGGTGGGGAAATCTCCCTACTTCTCCTTTGCCCATTTGGTCTGGGCCATCAGGAGTGTGTAGGGGTTATGAGTCCCCGTAAGCTAGGTAATATACCGTATGGTAGCCTTCCATTGAATTGCAACCAGATAGTTAATTAAAGTGAGATAGAAGACAGGAAGAAGAGTTGAAAGAGAAGAAGAGAAGAGTGAGGCGGGAAGAGGGGTGGGGGGGTTCTTTAAGGTGGGTGGGGAGGGAGGGAAAAGGAGTGTCTTTGTGTACCTCTATTAATACTGAGGGATGAAGTAGTCTAGGTGTGGGTTAGGTGGTGATGCGCACCTGAACCCCTGGTATGAGGGAGGTTCCCATAAATTGGGCCCAAGGTTCCCATATTGTTTGGAATTTCTTGGAGGTGTTTGACGTGATGCTATAGAGTTTTTCTTGGGCCATGATCCATGAAACCTTCCTTTTTACTGCGTTAAACGAGGGCCTCGGCTGTTTCCAGGCTTTGGCAATGGAGATTTTAGTGCCCAGCAATATAAAATTGATCAGTGTTTGGTTAGCCTTCGAGATTCCAGGAAGGTTAGCATTAAGAATAGCCACCTCTGGGGACCTAGGGATCTGGCAAGTCGTCACCTTGTAAATCATAGAGAAAACTTTCCTCCAAAAAGTGCGCAATTTGGGGTATTCCCACCAAATGTGGGCCATTGTGCCCCGGTGTTGACATCCTCTGTAACATAGGGGGTTCGCTGAGGGATAGATTGCTGCTAACCTGGTAGGGGTCATGTACCATCTGGTTATCAGTTTGATGCTTGCCTCCATCAAAGAGATGTTCTGGATCCCCTTAAAGGATTTAGTTAGAGCTGCTTGCCAAATCTCTATGTCCCTGCTGCATTGGAAGTCAGCCTCCCAGGCCTGCATGTATGTGGTTTTGTCCGTTGGGTAAGTGAGGGCCGAATATATCACAGATATGCCTCCCCTCTGCTCCATGGCTTGTCCGCACCATTGTTCATATGTAGTGAATTTAGGGGGGGAGCGGTTTCTCCTGCCAAATTGAGTGTAGAAAGTGAGTGATTTGGTGAAAACGGAATCTTTCCGAATCCGGGAGGTCTAGGTGTTTGATACAGAATTTGAGGGTGATTGGTCCATTGGGGGTAAAGAAGTGCCCTATCCGGTATAGCCCTTTGTCCAGCCACCATTTGAATGCTGAGATGTCCAGTCCTGGTGGAAAATCAGGGTTGTGGAATAAGTGTGCTAGGGGACGACCTATGGAGACCAGGGCAGTGGAGTGTCGGAGGGAGTCCCAAAGGGCGCAGGAGTGGGATAAAGTGGGTGACAGGATGGGCGGCCTAGATTTAGTCGTGCACCAAAGTATGTAGTCTAGTGTATGTTTGGGGGTGGCCTGTCTTTCAATAGTTACCCAATCTGGTTTTTCATACCGTGAGTAGATTGAGGATAGTTGGGCTAATCTAGCCGCTAAGTAGTATTTATGTAGATTTGGGAGACCCAGCCCTCCCTTGCGTCTGTGAAGGAATAGGGTGTTCTGAGGGATACGATATCCTTTCTTACCCCAGATAAACTGGAGAATTTTACTCTGTAAAGCTTTTAGGTGATTTTTCCTGATTGGGATAGGGAGGGAGCGGAAGAAGTAGAGGAGCCTGGGGAGTAAGGTCATCTTAATGGAGTTGATCCGACCCAGCCAGGATAATTCATGTTTTGACCATGTAGTAAGGTCAGCCTCCAATTTCCTAAAGAGAGAAGGGTAATTTTGTGCATAGAGAGTTTCCGTCTTGGCCGTCAATGTGATACCTAGGTAGCAAATGGAGGTGTCGCCCCATTTGAAGTGGAAGGATTGTTTTAGAGAGTCAACTGTTCGTGGTGGTAACGAAATATTAAGGGCTTGAGATTTGGCGAAATTGACTTCGTGTCCAGAGATTTTAGCAAAGTTCCTTAACAATAGGCAGAGGTTAGGTAGTGTAGTGAGGGGGGATGTCAGGAAAAGGAGGATGTCGTCGGCGAAAAGCCCACATTTGTGCGTCTGGTCTCCACAGGTCACCCCCTTTATGTCCGGGTTCTGTCGGATTGCGATCGCTAAGGTTTCTATGGCTATTGCGAAGATTAGGGGGGATAGAGGACACCCTTGTCTAGTGCCACGTAAAATGTCTATTGAGTCGGAGTAATGTCCCTGGAGTCGTATGTGGGCCTTTGGTTGTGAGTAGAGAGCATGTAGAATTCCCAGGAAACGGTCGCCAAATCCCCATCTCTCCAGCACGGTAAAGATGTATTTCCAAGAGACCGTGTCAAAGGCCTTCTGCAGATCTAATGATAGAAGGAATCCCGATTGATTTGGCCCCCCTACTCAGTTTATTTGAAGAATCGAGGTGATGTCTATTGCTCTCCTTATTTGGTCAGGACCCTGTCTCCCGGGTATGAATCCTACCTGGTCCTTATGTATATCTTGACTAATAAAGGATGACAGCCTGTTGGCCATTATTTTGGTGAGTATTTTTAGGTCGTTGTTGATGAGTGAGATCGGTCTGTAATTGCTAACGTCTTCGTGGTTTTTGTCAGGTTTAGGTATGACTGTGATTAAGGCGGTATTGAGGTGGATGTCAAGGGGGGTTCCATTGGTTTTGGAGTTAAAGAAGGAGGTCAGGTGAGGTGCTAGTATGGCTGTAAAAGATTTGTAGTATGCTACCGAAAGACCATCAGGACCTGGAGCTGACCCCCCTCTTAGATCTTTTATGACCCCCAAAACCTCCTCCTCTGTGATGGGTATTTCCATCTTTTGTTTATGGGTATCTTTTAGGGATGGTAGGGAGATACCCTCCAGGAACTGAGGGATTAAGTTCGCGTTTGGTGTATTTGTTTGGCTATATAATTTAGAGTAGAAATCCCGAAAGGCTTCTAGAATCTTTGAAGGGTTGGTCGTGGGGGGTTGACCATTTATTCTGAGTTTGGGAAAGGCGAGGGTCCTAATGCGGGGGGAGAGTTTTTTAGCTAGGAGGGGACCTATCTTGTCTGCCTGAGTGTAAAATTTTTGTCCATTCCAGCGGACAGCTTTTTCGGCTTTGGATGTCAGTGCTAAATTAAGGTCTAGTCTAGCTTTGTCGATAAGGTGAAAAGGGGTCTTGGAGGGGTCCTTTTTATGGGCAGCCTTCAGTGAGGTATATTCCCTGTCCAACCGGATTATGTCTGCTTTCTGTGCACGTTTGGTTTGAGTGGCAATCTGGATGAGTTTACCCCGTATAAAAGCTTTATGTGCGGCCCATAACGTTTCTGGAGAAATATCCTCCGATTTATTGAGTTTAAAGTATTCTTGTAGGGCTTTTTCGAGTTCAGTGACCCTGATGGGGTCAGATAATAGTGACTCATTCAGTCTCCAATGTCCCCTGGGTACGCCCAGGGGGCCAGTTTTGAGAGTTATGGTGACTATGGAGTGGTCCAAAAGGGCCGACTCTCTGATTTGAGCTCTGTGAATCAGGGGAAGAAGAGTGGATGGGGTTAAAATGTGGTCAATCCTCGCATAGGTGTTATGAGGTGAAGAGTAATGGGTATAGTCCCTTTTGTTGGGATTAAGTTCCCTCCAAGTGTCAGCTAAACCGTGGGCGTGGATTATTTTTGCGATCCTGAGGCTCTCCTTGGTGGGTCGTGTTAGTTGGGTCGATAGGGGTTTAGACTTGTCCAAACCCTGATCGAATGCTGCGTTCGAGTCTCCACCAAAGATGACCGTTCCCTCCAGTTTCTGAGCGAGGCTGCGCAGTAGGGTGTCAAAGAATTTCGCTTGACCTCTATTTGGGGCATAGCAGGAGACCAGGGAATACAGGTGGTCCGCCACTGTGCCTTTGACCAGGATGAACCTGCCCTCTGGGTTGGCGAATTCAGAGATCTTTACAAATTTAAGATGTTTGGAAACGATGATTGCAACTCCCTTAGTTTTGTTATCAGCGCTCGCTAAGAAGAACTGTGAGAAGTGGGGGTGTAGATACTTAGGGCTATACCGGGAGGGGAAGTGCGTTTCTTGCAGCATAACAATGTCTAGCTTGAGGTGTTTGTAGTAATCGAGTACTTTTCTCCTCTTAATCTGGGAGTTGATTCCCTGGACATTGTGTGAGGCTATGCGGAGTTCATCTGTGGTGTTATTAGCCATGGAGCAGGTGGAGTGCAGTGCAACGGTCCTCACTTACCCTTTGATGTGGGGGAACCCAGGTCTGAGGATGATGGTCATTCCGTCTTCTTGGTGGAGAGATATCAGGGACTTCCGTGGGGGTGTGTGTGGTATCTGAAACACAAATTGTGATTAGGTACATTGATGTGCACATGGAGGAGGGGAGGGGGAGAAGGGTAGCAGAGAAAAGGTCTCCTAGAAAGGAAAGGAAAGACGCAGGGAAGGAGAAATCCCTTATGTCTTTTAAGAAAAAAATGGCGTGTGTCTGGCCCATCTGGGCTCAAACAACCTAGCCCCCAGAGACCTACGGGTGTCTAAGGGTTAGGCGGGTGTGCATGTGTTTCCTCACGAAACCGAACGCCCAACATAAAACTTAAAAGAAAAGAGCAAGTAAAAACAAAGAAAATTTTAAGCCATTACCGGTGACTATCAGGTTTTCACAACAGTTTGGCCAACTAGAGGCCCTAAGCCTATGCCCAGTGCAGTAACCTTCTAGGTCTTCATTAAATCGCTATCTCAGCAGAGCGTCCAAAGACTAGACCTATATAATTCCCTAGAACTGGGGGTGAAAATCCCACTCCCCCCCCATAGCTAGACGTAAGGGTACCGCCCCTCTCAATCCGGAGAGGTGCAGCTCCCCTGTGCCCTGTATAAATGGCAGTGGGCCAGTAAAAAGCAGTAAAAACTAAAGAGGGAAGAATTGAACAAAAATCTAAAAAAAAAAAAAAAAAAAAAATCCCTCCTTGGAACCAGCAAAACACAAAAAAAAAGAAACAAAAAATTCTGATAAGTCAGAAAACGTAGCCCGGTAGACACGGGGGAATCCCCTATATTCATGGGGATGATCAATCCAATCCCCACTTCACAGTCGGGATAAAAGCGATGCAGTTCTCATCATCACTGGCTTCAGGTTTGGTTGTTGTCTTTGGCCTTCTTTGCTTTTCCTGTTGACCAGAGGGGAGATTGAGGGCTGGTGGGGGTCTGACGTTTGTTGGAGTTGGTCCCGGCATTGGTTGTGTCCATTTCGGCTTCCTGGGAGATGATTTTCAGGCGCAGGAGAAGTTTTTCACCTTCTGGGAGGGAGGAGAAGGCATATTGTTTCCCCTTGACGGAGAATTTAACCGCGAACGGGAAGGCCCACTTGTATTTCACGTCTCTTTGGGTGAGAGCGAGAAGCAGTGGCTTCAATGATCTCCTCTTCTGGATCGTAGAGGGTGAGAGGTCAGCGAAGATCTGCACAGGGTGTCCCATACACTGCACGGAGTGAGTGGACCTGGCCTGTCTCATCACTTCCTCTTTAACTGTGTAGCGGTGTGGCTTAGCGATAATATCTCTTGGGGTGCCGTCTTTTCTGAGGGCCCTAAGGCTCTGTGTGCCCTGTCCAATTCATGGCGTTGAGAGGAGATATTAGGGATTAGCTGTTTAATCAGGTCTTGGACTGCTTCTGGGACATTGAGAATTGTTTCCGGTAGGCCACGGATTCTGATGTTATATCTTCTTGACTTATTCTCGAGTTCGTCAATACGAGCCATTGCTAGGTCCAATTGATCTTGCACAGTGCTTATGTGCTGCGATTGTTGGTTAGTGATGGCTATTGTGTCCTCCATTTTGTGTTCGATTGCATCGATTCGGGCCCCTAAATTAATAAAGTCTGCCTTCAGGTCCCCTGTAATTTTTGCTGCTGTTTGAGCCAGGCCTCTGTCCAAAAGTTCAGAGAATCTGTGGAAGAGGGAGTCCATGTGAGAAGCAGAGTCACTGGCAGGGAAGGCATATGGTGTGAGGCCTGTGTGATCTGAGGTAGATCCCTGGGGGGATAGAGGGCCTTCACAGAGGGGGCGATCCTGCAGGGATCCTGTAGAGGCTGGAGAGGGGGTCAGCAGAGGTGGGTATCCCTGCTGTCTCCCTGGAGTGAAGTGAGGGGGAGTGAGGGGTTGCTCTGACCTGTAGTCCGCCGGGCCTGTGGAGCAGAGAATCTGAGGCAGAGGCTGTGCCTGTGTAGCGGCGGCCGTCTTGGGCGTCTCAGCCGTTTGTGTTCGCTCCTGTTGTGGCCACAGGTTCCGTTTCACCGGGGCCCCGGGCATATGGGGGTGTAGCCTGGACCTTGGGGAGTATCCCTGGGTGTTTTAGTTGTGCGGTGGAGCGCTGTGGTCCGTGCTGTGAGCGCCGGTCGTTCGTGAGGGAGCGGAGCTCTAGGCTTTAGCGGCCATCTTGCGAGCTCCGCGCATGCGCACCCGCCACCACATTTTTAGGCTTCAACGCTGACTGTCATCTTGGATAATCATAACTTTATCTTTTATTTTAACACCTGTTACCCAGTCTTCTCCCTATTTATTATCAGTCTCTAAGCCCAATAAAGGGAGAGTTTAGCCCTCAAAATTAAATTGGTTGGCTTCATCTAGTGACCACTTGTTGCACAAAATAAAGAGTTACTCGATTTACACATTTTCTGTGGAACTCTCATTCTTTCCACATTTCTTTGAATACTCATCTCTAGGGATACCCCGGTTGACAGAGAGCTGCCTCCAAAGCCCAGAGATAAAGTTTTATCCCTCCTATTTTAGGTCCACCACCAACCCACCGACTGTTTATCTTAGCTGTGATAGGCTTTTGCCCCTTTAAGTCATGATAATGTATGTAGTAATCATTTGGACATCAATGTATTTTGTCTGTTAAGTCACTCAAGTAACATAATGTCCTTCAACAAACAAAGGATAGCTCATATTCATTTATATACAGTATATTATGTATTATGTTTTTACATTTTTATAAGTATACAATGAAGATATTTGTTGAGGATCGAGGAGTTAATGTTTTTCTGATGGAGGATTTATTGTGGCATTATATATGCAAACACTTGTAGACTCTACCTTTATTAAAGTGATACTAAAGTCTTGTTTTTTTGCCTAAAAATAACAAACATGTTATACTTATTTGCCCTGTGCAAAGGATTTGCACAGAGCAGCCTGGATCCTCCTCTTCTCGGGTCCCTCTTTGGCTCTCCTGGCCCCTCCCCCTAATGAGAGCTCCCACAGCAAGCAGCTTGCTATGGGGGCACCCAAGCTGAGCCGCAGCTATATATGTCCATTCAGACATGGAGCATGGCTAGGCCCCGCTCCCTCTCTCTCCTCATTGGCTGACTGACTTTGATTGACAGCAGTGGGAGCCAATAACACTCCGCTGTGGTCTCAACAAATGAGGAGGAGAGTCTCCGGCAGCTGAGTCTCTCCTGCAACATTGCTGGATAGAGAGGGACCTCAGGTAAGTATTAGGAGGGCTGAGGGAGGCTGCTGCACACAGGTTTTTTTTTTTATCTTAATGCATATTTCTCTAAGACCTTAAATAGGTAGTTCCAGTGTATTCTATCAAAGGCTTTCTCTGCTTCTAATGTGAGAAACCAATTGCACTTTGGTGGATTTTGCAAAATGCTCAGGCTCAAGATTTGCCTTATGGCATTGCCTTGCTGCCCTGACACAACTCCCACCCGATCTTACTTCAGTAATGGTAAGTATTGTGAGATTATATTGGCTACAAATTTTGCATACATTCTAAATCTACAGTTAGTAAAGAAATTGGTATGACATTTTTTGCTAAGACCGGCTCCTTCCCTGGTTAGGTCAGAGTAATTATTGTGACTGTTCACATCTCAGATGGAAAAGATACAGAGGACACAGCAGCATTGTAAACCTTCTCTAAACAGGGAGATATTAGTGAAGAAAAAAACATTTAAGAAGTTTGCCTGCCTTGTTACCATTTTGGTAAAAATTTTGCTTCATGGATTTAATGTGATGATTTTAACAGGGTAATAATAGGGTCCAGAGTTCATGTCTAGCTTGGGGCAATTGTTTACTAATGGATTGGGTTGCATTTTGGATTGGATCATTGACAGGGTGGGCAGCGAGGTACCAAATCATGAGCAAAGCCGAAGTCAGGAATGGAACCGGCTCAGGAATTAATGATAGGTCAGAAGAAGAATCCAAGATCAGGTCAAGAGCAAGCCAGGTCAGCAATAAGGGATTCATACATGATAAATGCAGGACACAGGGAATGGCTGTACAGAACATGGGCATGAGCATCCTTTAAACATCCCATCTGGTGCCAACAGGAATTGAAGCATATGCTTCAATTAAAACTAAGAAATTAAATTCAAGAATAATTTGATAAAGTTAAATCACATTATATACAGTATATATATATATATATATATATATATATATATATATATATATATATATAGTATATTGTGTTGTATTCACTGGAAATAAAGAAGAATATGTGAGAAACTAAAATACCGTATTTAGAATTATTGAATTATATTGTAAATTTAATAAACTGACACCCACAATATTTTCATACAATACTACATTTTTGCACAGGAAAAAAATATTTAACATTGTTATGAAAGAAATATGCAATAGCATCCCAGAAATAAGTAAATCCTTAATTATTTGAAGCGAATAAAAAAAAAACGGTTGCATCACCTATTAAGGATGCAACTCACATTTTCTGTGAAGTTATGAGTGTGATTGGTTTGTCCCCCATAAAACAAAGGTATTCATGGAGACAAATGAAAGCCAAGAACTCATTAAGATCAGGCTCTGTTTGGAGACAGGTTTACAAGTGATGCATATCCATGAAGAGATTAATTTTACATTTTCTAAAAGTTAATAGCAGCCAAAATGTCAAGCTTGTAGGCCACAATGCTGTGGGAATACTGCCGGCATCCAGTGTGTGGAATGATTCATTATTATTTCATATTGACCTCCTTGTGGTTGTACAACGTGTATTGTATGTTTAACCCTGACACTATAGTGGATTTAATTCTAACATGAATTTTTGTGCATTATTGCTATAGTACCTATACGTTACTCCAGTTTTAACCCTACAACTGAAAAAGTGCTCAGGAGTCACAGAAAAAATACAATTTAAAACATTATTAAATATTTGATGATAACAAAATTATTTAACATAGCAATATGTCAGATAAATTGACTTACTGTATATGTGTATAACAATGTATTTACTATGGAGGATCCATAGTGCAAAAAGTAGCAAAAGTTCCCCCTGACTTACTGATACCTACCTTATTAGCTCTCCACCACAGATCCTTCCACTACCTCAGCCAGTGAAAATACCTGGTGCTTCTGGGTTGCATGTGACCGCCTCATATATGAGTAATTTGGTCTAGTAGCCAATTTCTAGACCTGAGCACAGTCACATGGTTGAAGAAGTAACATCCCTGCTCCTCCTAACATTTGATCCCAGCCAACACTTACTTGCTGCAAGGGAAGAATAAGTGACCAAAAAGTGCTGCTAGGTAAATATAAATAGGTTGGGGTTTCCTTTGCACAGACATGATCATTTTGCCCTGAATGTATAGAATAGAATAGTATAGAATACTTTTCCATGCATAAATTTAATTATAATGCTGAAATTACAGTATAAAAAACACACACATTTGGGGGGCGTGGCCACCACGCTGCTGATTGGATGGATGATCTAAGAGCTTCGCTCCAGTGATGGGAATCCGAACACTCTGAGGTGTCATTGACTAACCCCACCAGCACCAGCACCTGATCTAAGTGGCGCATAACAATCGGAGATGATCCGCAAACGGAAAGACTCCTCACACCCAAAGAAATTACAGGATTTCTTCCCACCTACAGCCCGGAGCACACTCCAAGATGGCGCCAATGGCTGCTCTCTGGGCTCCTCAGGCAGATCTCTGTCAGCCACACCAAGCCCAGGATCGAGAAATGGATCTAAACAACATTCTCCTGATGCCTTTACACCTCTGTCTTGCAGCCCAGTGAAATCCAAGCGCCGCATGGCAGCGGCCTCCAACAGCACTAAGGTGAGCACATGTCAGGGCTCCATGGAGGACACGAGGGAGCTGGCAGTCACAATGAACTCTTTCCCCACTGCCAACCAGCCCATCTAAGACACTACCTTAAAAGATATGCTGGTCTCCCTGCGTTGTTCCCTCCATGCAGATGTGATGGAATGCATGGGAAATTTTAAAGCGGAAGTGGGAGAACTAGGAGGCAGAATTGACCATGTTAAAAAAAGATGGGTGAATATGCATCTTCCTCATTAGTAGTGACGCTTCTTCTTGATGACAGCTGTTATATAGCTGAGGGCGGGGCCACTAGGTGATGTAAATGGGATAACCCTCCTTCATCTGATGTCACGTGGCGTCAGAGGGGGTGGGGTCACCCAAAGGGCCTGGTAATGGACAGGGGGGGAACCCATGTCATCAATGAGTTTTATCTATATTGCCGGGATCTGACATTACAGCCACGATCAGTTTTAAAGGATGTTTTTCCTTTAGAAATGTAATTTTGTTGTGGTACTGTTCTAAACACGGGAAAACTGTGCCACTTTACAAGCATACTATAGACACCCCCAGGCACGATTTTTAAGGGAATATTTAATTTTTATTTTTTAACTTTAAGTATTATTAAAATCACTGCTCCTGAAAAAACTACCTTTTTTTCTAAAACTTTTTTTGCATTGATATATGTTCCCTGGGGCAGGACCCGGGTCCCCAAACACTTTTTATGACAATAACTTGAATATAAGCCTTTAAAATTAGCACTTTTGATTTTTCATGTTCGTGTCCCATAGACTTTAATGGTGTTCACGTGTTCGTCCAAATTTTTTGTCTGTTTGCATGTTCTGGTGCAAACCAAACTGGGGGGGTGTTCAGCTCATCCTTACTCATTAGTAGACGCACATAATGACCAGTCTGATTAGGTGACCTGGCTTAAAGCTAAAGTAGTGGATCTTGAAGACATGTCACATAGGAACAATGTGAAAATATGTGGAATAACTGAAACCATCCAACCTGCGCAGCTTCACGAATATGCCCATGATTTCATGCCAGCTTTCCTGCCATCAGTACTGGCTTCGGAGCTGGTTATTGACAAAATCCACCGCCTCCCCAAGCCATCTCACCTCCCAGATAATATTCCTAGAGACGTGCTGAACACCTCCGTTATAATAAGCAACCTGAGATACACGATTCCTGAATCCATATGGAGGTCACAGTACATTAACTGACACCAGATTCCAGTTGGAATCTATTTTTTTATCTTGTTGTTTACATGTTTGTTTTTTGACTTTCTCTTTATTACTCTCTATGTTTCCTCCCTACTGTTATACCCCACCTGAGATGGAAAATGAGTATACACATATGAGGAGTCGAGGACGGCCTTATCTACTTCGGCGCTCACAAATTCTTGCTTAATTACCCTGTGAAGATGCCCTGGGCTTGATAAGGTACTGTTATCATTCTTCCTTAATTATTAACTATGGTACTTAAAGTAACTTCCTTCAATGTGCATGGATTAAATCATCCAGCTAAAAGAGCCTTGATCTGGAGAGAAGCCCTCAAATTGCAATCTGACATTTTGTGCATACAAGAGACACACTGGTTGGCCTTAGATGACCCCACTTTTTATCATAAAATATTCCTACACATATTCAAAGCCCCAGCACCTAAAAATCAGAAGAGTGCCCTTATTGCTATCGAAGACTCTGTAGCTTTCTCCCTCCAAGAGATACATGCAGATCCTGGAGGACGCTACCTGATCTTAGTGGGTAAATTCAACAAGCCCTACACAATTGTCAACCTATATGCACCTAATACTCACCAACTTCGCTTTCTGAAGAAATTATTCTGCAAAGTTAATAAAATTAAGAAAGGAGCCTTAATAATGTGCGGAGACTATAATATATGGACTATAGAATGGACACTACCTCTAAAACCCAATGCCCTCTATCTGCATTACAACCCCTGCTCCATGCTAAAGAAATGTATGATGTCTGGAGGTGTCAACACTCAAATGAACAGGACTACACCTTTCATTTCTCCAGGCATAACTCCTATTCCCACATCAACTTAATCTTGGTTGACAAATTCCTACTACAAGCAATCTCCTCCTCCACCATACATAACATCACGTGGTCTGACCACATACCTGTCTCTATAACAGTGAGCGAGGAAAATACTCCAGCTCCTGCATATATCTGGCATTTGTTTTAACAACCTTTGCAGATGGCCTCTATAACTAACCTAAATTAATATTTTGCTTTAAATGCTCAATCTGTGTCTAATCCATTTACCTGGTGGTGCGCCCATAAGGCTTACATCAGAGGCATTATACTCCAAATGTGCTCACGAGCAAAAAGCCAGAGGACAGAGAAATTAGACTTCCTTCTTTCTGATATTAAAGTCTTAGAGACTCACAACAAAAATGCGTCTGACACTATCACAGCACACAAATTGTCTAAGTTGCGCTCTGATCTCAGGCTCATGCTTTTAGAACAATATGATAAGAATAAGTGGTAGGTGGTATGTCCTAATAGATACGGCACCTCATCCCTAAGTAATAGTATATAAAAGGAGCAAGGAAAATGGGATTATTGCAGTGCCACGAATGAATTAGAGCAAGTTTTTATAAAATTATATTTTTATTAATTTATAAATCTAAAAAGGTATACATAATTGATACATATACATTCTGAACAAGTGGATTCAATACATATACAATTAGCAATCATAATAATGACCGACACCAGAGATGATAGAAGGTAGTCAAAAGTCAATTCATCCCAACTTGTTTCGCCAATACATTGGCTTCATCAGGGGAATAAACAGTTAATACAACGATTAAAAAGGACACATGCCAAGCTCCCGGGACCCAGAGTAAGCACCATCAAGCAAGCGGGGACAATAGTCGAGCCCAACCCTGTTATTGGCTGCAGGGGGCCCAGAAGGTGGCTACAAAAACCTAATTGCACACATGCATGGCACAGGGAAATGCACTGGATGGATAGCAAATCGGTGATCAAATGGGTAAATCAAAAAATATCTGTAGTGGCCTAGGAAACAAGCAAAAGCAAAGGCCAATGTTGATAGTAAGGTGCACAGTGCACTAAGGGTCCGGACGTCAGAGAAACTAGACAGGGGAACCCCTCAAAGAAAGCCAAGCCTCCAGGTGGATCCAAGGGACATTATTATCTTAATGGAACACAGTCAAACTGCAGAGCATACCCAGCAGTGAAACAAAATGATAAGCATATCCAATCCCTCAAATTGGCCCACTACTCTTCTGGCAACTAAACTGAAAAATTCTTGACCAAGAGGCTAAAAGATCGTAAAATCCAAAAGAAAATTTCCTTTTTAATTCACAATTCAGACAAAAGTAAAATCTTCAACCCTAAAAAGATAGCAAACTCTTTTGCTGAATATTACTCTTCTTTATATAATCTTAAAGAAGATCCTAATACTCCACAGACCACAAATGATGCCATCCAAGCTTTCTTGACAGATCTTACACTCCCCTCTTTAACACAAACACAATTGTAGTCCCTTAATACACCTATCACCGAGCCTGAGATCCAAAAGGTGATAAAAACTCTACCAAGTGGTAAATCCCCAGGCCCTGATGGGTTGTCGAATGATTACTATAAGACCTTTTGTGATGCCCTTTCCCCCACATTGAACTTGGTTTACTCTGAAGCAATGTCCTCTGCCTCGTTTCCCTCTGAAATACTTAAGGCATATGTTGTTACTATCCCGAAGCCAGGTAAAGAGCCTATTACTCCAGCTAATTTAAGACCTATCTCCTTACTAAATACTGACGTCAAGCTCTATGCTAAAATCCTGGCCCATAGGCTTCTCCCTATCCTTCCAACTTTGATCAAACCTGATCAAACAGGTTTCACTGCAGACAGACAAGCATTAGATGCAAGAAGAGTTATTGATATTATACAATATGCTGTGTCCTGTGGGGTGCCTTCTCTGCTATTCTCTTTGGATGCAGAGAAGGCATTTGAAAGGATTCACTGGGGTTACATGACTCACACCCTCAAAAAATTTGGCTTCACTGGACGCATCCTTTCTGCTATCTTAGCTTTATATTCCTCCCCATGTGCGCAGGTATTTACTTCAAATTTGCTATATCTCCCCTTTTCCATAACCATTGGAACAAGACAAGGGTGCCCTCTGTCCCCCTCAATCTTCTCATAGAGCCCCTAGTGGAAAAAATCAGAGCACATCCTGGTATCCCAAGCTTCTCCCTCCAATGAAAATCTCATAACATAAACCTTTTCGCTGATGAGATCATTTTATTTCTAACCTTCTTCTTCTACATCCTTACTACATGCCCATCTCAACAAATTTAGCCAGATTTCTTACTACAAAGTTAACTTTATCAAATCACTCATACTATGTTTGAACCTTCCCTCCCATCGTCAATCCCACCTACATGGAATAAATCAAGCATACCTTACTTAGGACTACAAATAACAGCAGACCCCTCAAAATTAGCAGATGCTAACTGTGACAGAACGTCCCACACTCTGCTTGAGTGCTTCCATCAGTATATTGCTTCCTAAGTCCTGGAACACGAGTCCAATGGATCTGGCTATAGGAACCCCCAAGAACTAGAAAACACCAGTAATGGAGTACATCAGGAATAGCCTTTTATTTGAGATCTCACACAAATATATACAGCAGGATGACTAAAACCTAACCTAATTAACAAGAGCTAATTATCTAATCATTGACCCAGACTAGTTGACTGAGAAATAAGACTTTTTAGGGTAAGACTTTACATCTCTTAGCTCACTGACTATTCAAAACACATTACCATAAACATCAACACAGAGTTAATTAGCACAAACAACAATGGGTGGGATACTCTTAGAAGCTGTGGTAAGCCAGACTAGACTCATTTACATTATAGAGGATAACAGACAGGTGAGTGGAATTGATGACATTAGCATCTAACAGTATGAGTCCCAATGGTATGATTCAGTCACTATTCTAATATGGCAAATAAAGGGTTCCCAGAGTCTGTGTGTCTTGGAGGGACATGGACCTGAATCCAAAGTAACACCTTCTCCAGGGTCCCCAGGAATACAGCTCACAAAGAGCACCGTTCCCCCAAATGCCAGGGCCCATAATCGGTGGGCAAGAGGCTGGCATTCAGTCCCCTCCAAAAGCCTCTGTCCCAGGTGAGTCTGTCACACTAACTATAATCCCCTACTAGATAAAATAGCAAAGGAAACAAAGCGTCTGTCTAAAGTTGAATTGACCTGGTCTGGCCATTTGGCATCCTTCAAAATGCTCATATTCCCTCAAATATTGTATATTTTTCAAAGGCTACCCATTCCTCTTAAAAATACCCACCTTAGATCTCTAAACTCCCTTCTTAAACCTTATATTTGGGGTTCCAAGCATCCTAGATGCTCCAGAGTCCTTCTACTCAAACACAAATCTGTGGGTGGTATGAGATTAAATGATATACGTGACTACTTCCGGGCATCCACGCTTACCCAGCTTAAATATTGGTTCTCATCATCCTCTGATATCCTTTGGAGCAGTATTGAACAGGCCTTGAGTCCAACTTCGGACCTTTGAACCTTTTTACAACTAGACTTATGGAGACCATTCCCCCAATGCCAATTCCCACTAACTATACAAGCCTCCTTAATGGCATGGAGAGATATTCACAATTTGGCATCCCTGTCTTCTAATACAACGGATATCGCATTTCACATACTACTCACTCAGATTTGGCTTGCCAAAGGTATCTCCTGGATTGCCGATTTATACGACAACAACACTCTTAAACCATTTGATGTACTAAAGAAATAATTTAACCTACTGCCAACTGATTTTTATAAATACTTTCAAGTTTCCCACTTTTTGAAATCTTTAAAGTTCCATCATACATTCCTCCAAGATATAGTGTGGCAATTCTATACAAAGACACCTACAACTCCCAAAGGGATATCTCTCTTCTACGATCTTATTCAAGACAACTGAATTTCATCAAATTCCTTCCTTACCAAAAATGGGAATCAGACTTAGGTAAAACTTTTACAACTACCCAATGGCAATGTGCATTCAGAACAATATACAAAGCCTCTAGATTGAGATATATCCCAAAAAATAGCTCTAAGGTGGTACCTCACACCATATAAAATGTCTAAATTCACTCTCCCCAACTCCCCACTATGTTGGAGAGATTGTGGGGCTGCAGGGAACATCATACATGTGTTTTGGTCATGCAAACATCTCACTAGTCTTTGGAAAAGCATATTTAAATATATCTCACATATTACAGTCCTGACATCACCAAGCCCTGGTGTGGCATTACTAAACCTAGGTATTGAGGGCTTCCCTCCCTCCTTCGAACGGTGGTCACACATGTCCTAGATACTGGAAATCCAATAGAGTACTCAATGTTTCAGAAGTAATTGAAATGACACAATCTAACTACATCTATGAATCTTTATTGGGTAATAAAGATGGCAATAGAAAAAATTTTGACAATCAGTGGAAAATTTGGACTGACAGGTTTAAAACTGATTAAGGTTTTTCTTCATAAATATGTATTTTTGATCTCATTAGTATCTCAGCAATACTCGTCTTTTACTTAATTTAAAAATGGTTAATATGCATCTTGTTACTATCCATCTAATCCCTTACCCTTTCCTTTTCTTCCTAAAGTTATTATTACACAGGAACATACTGCAATATTCTTTTTTTTTTTTACAAATTCCGTTCTTTATTGAAAATATTGTTCACATGTACAGGAAAATACATTCGTGGTACAGGTATCAAGGGTACATCGTATTAATTGAATATCAAGTATACTGAGGCCTACCAATTTTTCTAAAACATAATGTTGGATATACACTATATATGCTTATACACAAAAAAGCACGTTTAAATCTTTTCAGAGAACTTATTTATTGCAGTCTACTAATAGTTTTGGTTCTTTGTCCTCTTTTTATTATTATTGGTCTGGTGGTGCGGTATTCAGTTCGTCACAGGTGGAAGCTTCGTTTAACCAGGTGTCCCATATCTTATTATACTTTGTGGGACATCCTCTATGGGCATAGATTTCTTTTTTATATGGCAAGACGTTGTTAACTAATGCAACCCATTCCTGGATTTTGGGTGGTGTTGCTCTAAGCCATTTCCTTGCAATAAGCATTCTGGCAATAAACAGTGTTTCCTGTAGAAATATGTGATGAAATTTATACGATTCAGGGTTCGGGAACACCCCCAATATACATTATACTGCAATATTCTTATAGGTAAATCTATAACTGCCTACCCCTTGTATGTTTACACCACATATAGATAAGCCTACTAACATATACAATGTATGTTCTGGATGACTAATGCTTTCCTATGTATACTCTGTACTACTTTGTACTACGTTTTGTACTTCGAAAAATATCTTTAATAAAAAACAATAAAAAAAACCCACAAATTTATTTAAACTCTTTGTTAAAGCGGTTGTATACCTTATTTTATAACTTTTACCTACAGGTAAGCCTATAATAAGGCTTACCTGTAGGTAAAAAAAATATCTCCTAAACCTATACGGTTTAGGAGATATTTCCCTCGCAATGAGCCGCTGACTGCAGCGGCGCATTCGCACAGGGGATTCTCGGCTGACAGCTTGCCGGACAGAAGTCTACCACGTGCATGCGCGGGAGTGACGACATCGCAGCTCCGGCCACTCACAGTGCCGGAGCCGTGATACCCGGAAGACTTGCCGAGGGGAAATGTCAGCTCCCTCGGCATGGACAGGGGGAGATGCCGGCGTCTCATTCTAAGGTAAGTATCTCATAATGCCTTTTCCCTTGCAGGTGTAGAAAAAAAAAAAAAAGCCAGCGGGTATACAACCGCTTTAAAGTAAACCTAAATCTAAAAAAAAAAAAAATTACTTTTTAGTAGATTTGGGTTCTCTTTAATAGGGATGAGCCGAACACCCCCCTGTTCGGTTCGCACCAGAACATGCGAACAGGAAAAAAGTTTGTTCGAACACGCGAACACCGTTAAAGTCTATGGGACACGAACATGAATAATCAATTAAGGGGAACCCCGGCCAAAATTTAAAAAAAAATGACGTGGGGTTCCCCCTAAATTCCATACCAGGCCCTTCAGGTCTGGTATGGATTTTAAGGGGAACCCCGTGCCAAAAAAAAAAAAAACGGGGGGGTCCCCCCAGAAATCCATACCAGACCCGAGCACACAACCTGGCAGGCTGCAGGAAAAGAGGGGGGGATGAGAGTGCGCCCCCCTCCTGAACCGTACCAGGCCACATGCCCTCAACATTGGGAAGACGCCGCAAAGGGTCTGGTATGGAATTTAAGGGGAACCCCACGTCATTTTTTTTTTAAATTTTGGTTTGGGGTTCCCCTGTGGGGAATTCCCATGCCGTTTTTATCAATAAACTTCTATGTGTATTGTCGGCAATGCAATAGCCGCGAGTAGTTTTAAATGGGTTTTTTCCTTCGAAATGTCATTTTGCTGTCAGACTGTTCTAAACACGGGAAACATGCGCCCCTTTACAGGCATACTATAGACACCCCCCAGCTACGAAATTTAAAGGGCTATTACACTTTTATTGTTTGACTTTAAGCATTATTAAAATCACTGCTCCTGAAAAAACGGCTGTTTTTAAAACCTTTTTTGCATTGATCCGTTTTTAAAAACGGCTGTTTTTAAAACTTTTTTTTCCATTGATCCCGGGTCCCCAAACACTTTTTATGACAATAACTTGCATATAAGCCTTTAAAATTAGCACTTTTGATTTCTGCCATAGACTTTTAAAGGGTGTTCCGTGGCATTCGAATTTTCCGCGAACACCCCAAATTGTTCGCTGTTCGGCGAACTTGCGAACAGCCAATGTTCGAGTCGAACATGAGTTCGACTCGAACTTAAAGCTCATCCCTACTCTTTAATAATGTACAAACAGTAATTCCTTGACACAGCTATAGAACTTGGTGGGACCGGTGTGAGGAAGAGGCATTGACTGGTTGCTCAGATGCTGTAATGTGATGTGATTGGGTTTTTATATTACTTTATATTAGAAAGAAGAGAATAAATACTAAACTTGAAGTATAACTATAGCCAGATTGAGGCTATTTAAAAATGTGCATAGTCTTAATAAAGAGTAAACAAACTTTAAAACAAGCCATTAGGGATCTATGTAGCTATATCAACTATGCAATCATTAAAGTTATATGTGAATCCTTGCCTTGTAAAACATTTAGTTTAAAATAAAAATGAAAGACAAAACATTTAATAAACATAAACATATAATAAAGATTATACATACATTTTTATAAGTGACCACATACACTCTATTCTCAGCTACATAAGGAGTTCAGAGAGCTAGGGGAGGAGAAACAGCACCACACTGATCTTCACAGTGAATGGCTGTGCATGTGGGGGCATGTCAGCACAAGTCTAACCATTGGAGAGAACAGACTGAGTTCTCAGCACAGCTAGAAAATGGAAAATTGTTATTAAATACTTACTGTAATTTTCCTTTCCTGGCCCATACTCACATCAGCACACCACGGGTTAACACCTCCTCTGGAACCCCACATGACCACCTGTACCTAGCTGAATAAAAGACAGCCCCTCCCCCAACTAAGAGGTTTGATAACTTAGCCTGCGACAGTCCACTAGGTAGGGAGTCCTGTGCTGATGTGAGGATGGGCCAGGAAAGGAAAATTACAGTAAGCATTTGGTAACAATTTTCCATTTTCCTGGCCCACCTCATGTCAGCACACAATGGGATATACCAAAGCTAATATAGGGCGGGAAAGAACAAATGAAAAGAGAAACTGTTATTAATTCGAGCATGTGTAAGAAAACTGAAGTCTCCCTGCTGTGCACCCAGTGACTCTCGTGTGAAAAAATCAGAGGGACTACTTCCCAGTTTTTGTGGAAACTGGATACCACTTTAAAATTGAACTTTGAAGATAGAAGTGGTATCCTTATCTTTGGTAAAAAAAGAAAAGAAAAAAAAGACACCAATGCAGGAAAGTGTTGCAATCTTCAACATCCTTCTGTCTGAAGTAGTTGCTGTCAGGAGAACTAGTTTTACCACGAGGTACTTCAATGGAAATGAAACCATTGGAGCAAAGGGTGCTCTCAGATCTAAGCCTAAGTTCCACAGAGGGAACAAGGATTTCCCTCAAGGTCATAAATAGATTGTCATCTGGAAGAAGTATCTGGTCACTGGCTTTTGCACTCATCAGCAGCCTGTGAAAAGATAAAAGTAGAGATCTGTACCTTAAATGGAGTTGTATGACAGACCAACCTCTAGCGCTGACTGTAAAATGTCAAGGATATTGGCTAGAGCAGGGAACAGAGGAGAGCTTTTGCTGAGCAAATAAAACAACCTTCTTTTATATCCTCTCATATGCAGCATTCATGGATGATTTTCTGGTCACCAAGATCGGAACAACCTCAGATGAAAATGCCTGCACATCTAGTGTAGCCTATTCCATAGCCAGGCTATTAAAAAGTAGTCTCATTGGATTGGGGTGCTGTTGACCTTGCCATAAAAGATTTCATTTGACCAGACACAAAGATCAAACAGAAAAATCTATAGCACTGTGAACCTTGTATGATGGAGTCTTTCAATTGGTATCCTGTTGCAAATATCAGAATCTGCATGTTCAGTGAAGTCTCTCTGAGAACTACTGCTGGAATGCTCCATATTTGTATTCTTGAAAAAATATTCTGTCTAATACCTGTCAGAAACCATGAAATCAGGCTGAGACAGAAGTACAGTTAAATCACACTTGTTTAATAATAAAAGTGAAAAGAACAAATGTAGTCAAAACATAGCCAAAGTTCAGTAACCGGAATGGAAAGTCAGCCAAGCCAGAAGTCAGGGATCAATGTAGTGGAACAGCAAGCAAGATCTGGAGCCAGAAGGGCTGTCAGCACAGCAAGTCTTGAACAGGATCACAGGCAATAGTTTCTGTGATGTTGACCAAGGCGAAGGCAGAGCTCCTCTTGGCTTGGACGGCTTAAGTAGGCATGACTTATGAGCAGGATATCATCAACAGATGAGTAACTGTGGAGAGGTAGGAGCTGGCAATTAGCCAACAGCTGAGCGGCCAGCTCAGTGAAGGAAGCCCAGCCCTGACAACACCTGAACTGGAAGTGACATCTGGCCACCGCAAATCTCACACGCCTCTGGTGCTCGGAATTGATCGGTACATGGAAGTATGAGCCAGCCGGTCGATTGATACCAACTGGTCCTCCTGCTGAACTGTGCCTGTGACTGTCCACATGGACTCCATCTTGAACCTCTTGGTGTGTATGAACACATTTGATTCCTTAAAACTGAAACAGGCCAAAAGGCTCCTGCCTTAAGTACTAGAAAATCTGTGAAGAAAGGCCCCCAGATGCATCCATGTTTCCAGCATCACTGGCATGATGGCCTTGTAGCAATATAAAAATCTTGCAAACATTTTCTCTTCTGAGAAACATTGTTGAACATAAATTAAATGAATTCAGTGGTCAACTTTGTAAATCTCCCTTGTACTCCAACCTGTATTCTGGACCCACTTGTTTTTGATGATTGTCGTCCAAACCCTCCAGAAGGAGGCTACAATCATCAACTTCACTCAGACCCCTTGGCCCCGCCTAGAAGAGACTGGTTGGATGCACCTTCAAAAAGACTTTCCAGCCATCTTAGTATCTTGCTCTGGACTTGATTTCACGTCAAAAGTAACTTTGAGACACCTCCACTGTGATCTGTTAAATCTGCAGCCTGTCCTATAAGATTTGGCCTCCTGCACCTTCTGAAGTTCAGTAGGCTTGAGTGAAGGATGGCGGCTTCCTCTTACTAGTCTGTGGCCACCGTCCAGACTTTTCCTCCTGTCATTCGCTTAATTGCGTTGTTCAGCGTTTGGCCAAACAATAACCTCTCATTATAGGAAATGTTAAAGGCTTGTGTAGAGGTTCCGCCTGCCCTCCAGTGGCCGTAACCACAATGCTCTTATAGCAGTGACTGAGTGCGGCAGCGCTTGTACTAGGTCTATCAAAAGCATCAACCAACAGTCAGTTGCTAGGTTCCACTCTTTCCAGAAACTTTGCCAAATCTTGTAGTTTCCAGTGTTGAATGTAATGCCATTTCTGAAGTTTATATATTGAAGTTAACTCTATTGCTGATTGGAAGACAAAATCTGTCACTGTATAGATTCCGTGCAAGCCTGATGGCCAGATCACCACAATTTCTGTGTTCCATATGAGTTTCTGCATGAGTGTTTTACTTTCAATATGTTTTATTATTTTAATTGGTACATACAGGTTATGTAGAAACATATGTGTAAGCTCCGGAGGGAAAGCCTCCTAGGTAAATCACTTAACAGGTACAAACTGAAATGAATTACAGAAGTCTGCTCGGCCTCGGAAACCCGTAGGGAGGCTCATTGATGAATATCAGGATCCAAAAACATTCATAACAAGATCTTGGCTCTACCCTTAAAACCATAGGGATCTCTTCCCTGGCCTCGGCACCCCTGATGGGAACTAACTGTGCCGGGCGAGGGAATTTCCCCTTACTATACTGCCCAAAGGAGCCGAGTAGATTGGTTTAATAGGACAGATGCGTATCCCCCTGAGCGATGGGGAATACCTGACTGTATCTGTAAATAAATTCATCAACATTTAGCTCCCTGGCGTGAGTTAACAGATAAGTAGGATAGAAAGAAGAAAGAGAAGAAAGAGTGAGAAGGGGAGAGATGGGGAAGGGGTTCCTCATTTTTGGTGAGGAGATATGATTGTAGCTTCTGCGTGCTGCTATCATAATTATTGAATAGTCGTGCCTAAAGATTGTTTAGGAATGATGTGGTACTTGAACACCCGGGATGAGGGAAGTACCCATATATTGGGCCCAAGGCTCCCATATTTTTTGGAATTTCAAGGAGGAGTCCATCAGGATGCTGGTTAGTTTTTCTTGGGTCATGATCCAAGAGATCTTTCTTTTGACTGTGTGGATTGCAGGTTTTGATTGTTTCCAGGCTTTGGCAATTGTGATTTTGGTACCAAGCAGTATAAAGTAAATCAGCGTTTGTGATGTCTTGGTTATGCCTGGAATGTGTGCGTTTAGTAGAGCTACCTCTGGGGTCCTGGGAACCTGGCAAGCCGTCACCTTGAAGATCATGGAGAAAACTTTTCTCCAGAAAGTGCGGATTTTGGGGCATTCCCACCAAATGTGGGCCATGGAGCCTAGTTGTTGGCATCCTCTGAAACACAGAGGGCTTGTTGCGGGGTATATGGTTGCTAGCCTGGTTGGGGTCAGATACCATCTGGTTAGCAATTTGACACTTGCCTCCATGAGTGAGATATTTTGGATCCCTTTGAAGGATCTAAATAGTGCTGCTTGCCAAGTCTCCAGGTCCCTGCTGAGTTGGAAGTCAGTCTCCCAAGCCTTCATGTATGGGGTTTTGTCCATGGGACATGTGAGGGCTGAATATATCACTGAAATTCCCCCCCTCTGCTCCATGGCCTGGCCGCACCACAACTCGTAAGCTGTAAATTTGGGGGGAAGGGGTTTTTCCTCCCAGATGGTGTGTAAGAAATTGGTGATTTGATAGAAATGGAAGCGTTCCGATTCCGGGAGTTCTAAGTGTTTGATGCAAAATTTGAGGTCGATTGGTCCGGAGGGGGTGAAAAAATGTCCTATCCGGTATAGCCCTTTGTTAAGCCACCATTTGAAAGCTAATATGTCTAGTCCGGGTGGGAAATCTGGGTTGTGGAAGAGATGTGCTAGAGGACGACCCTTGGAGACCAGATTCGGGACCATACGGAGGGAATCCCATAAGGCGCAGGAGTGGGATAATGTGGGAGAGAGGATGGGTGGTCTAGATTTGGTCGGGCACCAGAGTATGTAATCTAGCGTGTGTTTGGGGATGGCCTGTCTTTCAATATTAACCCAATCAGGTTTTTCATATCTGGAGTAAATCATGGACAATTGTGCAAGTCTGGCTGCTAAGTAATATTTATGCAAGTTTGGAAGTCCTAGACCTCCTTTGCGTCTGTGGATGAATAAAGTGTTCTGCGGGATGCGATATCCTTTCTTACCCCAAATATATTTAATTATGTGACATTGTAAAGATCGTAAGTGGACTTTCCTGATTGGTATGGGAAGAGAGCGAAAAAAGTAGAGAAGTCTGGGCAGGAGGGTCATTTTGATGGAGTTGATTCGGCCTAGCCATGATAGCTCATGTTTCGACCATTTGACTAGGTCGGCCTCCAGTTTTTTAAAGAGAGGGGGGTAATTGTGTGTGTAAAGCGTTTCTGTTTTGGCAGTCAATGTGATACCTAAGTAGCGAATGGATGTATCGTTCCATTTGAATTTGAAGGAATGTTTGAGAGAGGAGACTGTTTGGGGAGGTAAAGAGACGTTGAGAGCTTGGGATTTGGAAAAGTTAACTTCGAGTCCTGAGATTTTGGCAAATTTCTCTAATAGTAAGCAGAGATTGGGTAATGTAGTTATGGGGGAGGTAAGGAAGAGGAGGATGTCGTCGGCAAAAAGGCCGCATTTGTGCGTTTGGTCCCCACAGGTCACCCCTTTGATGTCCGAGTTTTGTCTCACCGCGATCGCCAGTGTTTCTATAGCTATTGCGAATATGAGAGGAGACAAAGGGCACCCTTGCCTGGTGCCTCTCATTATTTCGATAGGATTGGAATAGTGTCCTTGCATACGTATCTGGGCTTTCGGTCGAGAGTAGAGGGCATGCAGAAGGCCCAGGAAGCGATCACCGAAGCCCCATCTCTCCAATAGTGAGAAAATGTAAGGCCAGGAGACCGTGTCAAAGGCCTTCTGCAGGTCCAGAGACAACAGGAAGCCTGCTTGGGTCGATCCCCCTTCCCAGTTAGTTTGTAGGATCGAGGTAATGTCTATTGCCCGCCGTATTTGGTCAGGTCCCTGTCTTCCAGGTATGAATCCCACCTGATCCTTATGTATGTACTGACTAATGAAGGTAGATAATCTGTTAGCCATTATTTTTGTGAGTACTTTCAGGTCGTTATTTATGAGGGAGATCGGCCTGTAGTTGCTAACGTCCTCAGGGTTCTTGTCAGGTTTGGGTATGACTGTAATCAAGGCTGTGTTAAGGTGAGTGTCTAGGGGTTCTCCACTGGTCTTGTAGTTAAAGAAGGAGGTCAGGTGAGGTATTAGGATATGCGCGAAGGATTTATAATAGGGTATGGAGAGACCATCAGGACCTGGGGCAGACCCCTTTCTGAGGTCCTTGATGACCCCCAATACTTTCTCTTCTGTTATGGGTGATTCCATTCGTTGTTTGTGAGTGTCTTTTAAGGAGGGGATAGGAAGGTCCTTAAGGAAGCTAGGGATTAAGTCAGTGGGGGGTGAAGACAGTCTTCTATACAAGTTAGAGTAAAATTCTTGGAAAGCTTCTAGTATCTTGGACGGATTGGTCGTGGGGGGTTGACCCTTTAACCTGATCTTGGGTAAGGCATGAGTTCTGATGGGGGGAGAAAGTTTTGTTGCTAGTAGTGGGCCTATTTTGTCAGCCTGTGTATAGAATTTATGTTTGTTCCAGCGAATGGCCTTTTCAGCTTTGACTGTGAGCGCTAGGTTAAGATCTAGTCTGGCTTTGTCGATAAGCGAGGAGGGGGTCCTGGATGGATCTTGTTTGTGTGAAGCCTTGAGTTTATTGTATTCTGTGTCTAACCGATGTATTTCGGCTCTTTGTTCTCTTTTTATCTGCGTTGAGATCTGAATGAGTTTGCCCCTTATGAAAGCCTTGTGCGCTGCCCAGAGCAGTTCCGGGGACGTGTCTTCTGTTTTATTAAATGTAAAGTACTCCTGCAGTGCCGTTTCAAGTTCCTTGACTCTTATGGGGTCAGATAGTAGCGACTCATTGAGCCTCCAAAGTCCCCTAGTTCCTCCCAGGGCCCCTGTTTTCAGTGTTATGGAGACAATAGAGTGATCTGATAGGGCCGATTCTCTAATTTGGGCTTTGTGTATTGATGGGAGTATAGAGGATGGGGTCAGGATGTGGTCGATCCGTGCGTAAGTGTTATGCGGGGAGGAATAGTGGGTGAAATCCCGCTTGTTGGGATTAAGTTCCCTCCAAGTGTCAGATAGGCCATGTGCATGTATCGTCTTAGCGATTCTGAGGCTTTCTTTGGTGGGACGTATGAGTTGAGACCGTGGGGGTTTAGACTTGTCCATCCCCTGATCGAACGCTGCGTTCGAATCCCCGCCAAGAATGATCGTCCCTTCCAATTTCGGAGTTAGTGTGCGTAAGAGGGAGTCGAAAAATTTAGCTTGTCCTCTATTCGGAGCATAATAGGAGACCAGTGAGTACAGACGGTCTCCCACCGTGCCCTTTACCAAGAGGAACCTTCCTTCTGGGTCAGCATGTTCAGAAATTTTCACGAATTTATGGTTTTTGGAGATTAAGATGGCGACTCCCTTGGTTTTGTTGTTTGCGCTCGCTAGAAAGAACTGTGGGAAGTGTGGGTGAAGAAACTTAGGGCTATACCTGGACGGGAAATGTGTTTCTTGCAGCATAATAACGTCTAGCTGGAGATGTTTATAATAGTCAAGGACCTTTCTCCTTTTAACCGGGGAGTTGAGTCCCTGAACATTGTGTGATGCTATGTGTAAGTGAGCTATGGTGCTATCAGCCACGGAGCAGAGGGATAGAGATGCAACGTAAACAGCCCCCACTTACCCTGAGATGTGTTGATACTTGGGCAAAGGCGTGAGGTTCCTTGTTCCTTGTCGGTGGGTTATTGGTAGGCACTGCCTCAAGGATGTGAATGATATCTGAAAAACAGAGTGCAGTTATAAGCAATGTTTTGATCGGGAGGGAGGGAGGGAAGAATAGAAAAGGGTAGAAAAGGTCTCCTGAAAGAGAAAGAAAGGACACGGGGGAGGAGAGAACCCACGTGTCCTTCTGAAGAGATTTCGAAAATGTCTGGCCCATCCGGGCTCAGACAATCTAACCCTCAGAAACCGATGGGTATCTAGGGATTAGATAGGTACGCAAGTGGTCCATCACGAAACCGGACGCCCTTTGAATAACATAAACTTATATTGAAAATAATATCCTCATGTAAGCATATCTTAGTGTTTAGCAGCTTAACTGGCTATAGGCCCCTCGCCTCCCCTGTTAGCACATGTCCCTCCCGCCACACTCCCTTGTCCACCCCCAGCACAGCAGAGCGTCCATCGTGAAAACTATTGTTGTTTTCCCTAAATGAGTGACTAAAGTACTCTCATGGGCAGTGAGGGGGGTTAAAACTTCCGTCCTTGTGTGACGTATTTGCTTTGTAGACAGCGTGGACTGCGATAAACGGGGTCAGTGGAAAAAAGAAATAAAAATCAAAAACTGAAAAGAAGTGAACCGAAGAGTCAGTAACCGGTGCCCGGGTGACCAGCGTGCCCTAGAATTTAGGCACAAGGGACCCCCATAGATGGGGAAATCATTCCTCTGGTCCCTGCTTCACACCCGGGGTGTGTTGGGTAAAATCAAAGTCATCGCCGGCTTCAAGATGGGTTGTTGTCTTTGGCCTTCTTAACTTTTCCTGTTGACCACAAAGGAGATTGTGGGCTGGGAGGGGTCGGTCTTTTGTTGGAGATGGCTCCGGCATTGGTTGTGTCCATATCAGCTTCCTGGGAGATGATTTTCAAGTGTAAAAGGAGCTTTTCTCCTTCAGGGAGCGATGAGAAAGAAAACTGTTTTCCCTTAACGGAAAATTTAACTGCGAACGGAAAGGCCCACCTGTATTTTATGTCTCTTTGGGTGAGAGCGAGAAGTAGGGGTTTCAATGATCTCCGCCTCTGGATCGTGTAGGGTGAGAGATCCGCAAAAATCTGCACTTGGTGACCCATGCACATGACTGTGTGAGCAGATCTGGCCTGTCTCATTACTTCTTCTTTCACTGTGTAGTGATGAGGTTTGGCAATGACATCTCTTGGGGTACCATCTTTTCTGGGAGGCCCCAGGGCTCTGTGGGCCCTGTCCAGCTCTAGGCGGTGAGATGGGATGGAGGGGATTAGCTGTTTAATTAGATCTTGTACTGCTTCGGGTATATTTTGAATCGTTTCAGGTAAGCCACGGATTCTGATATTGTATCGTCTTGACCTATTCTCGAGTTCGTCAATACGTGCCATAGCTATGTCGAGTTGGTCTTGCACAGTAGCTATGTGCTGGGAGTTTTGGTTAGTGATAGCTATTGTTTCTTCAACCTTATGTTCAATCGTGTTGATCCGGGCTCCTAGATTGATAAAATCATTCTTGAGATCTCCTGTGATTTTAGCTGCTGTTTGTGCTAGCCCCTTATCCAGTAGTTCAGAGAATCTGAGGAAGAGGGCGTCCATTTGCAGGGTCTGGTCATTGGCCTGGAAGTCCTGAGGAGAATAGCCTGTGTGCCCTGTGTGAGAATCCCTGGGAGACATAGAGTATTCCTGCAGAGGGCGGTCTATGGGGGATTCTGTGGAGGTTGGTGAGGGGGTAAGGATAGGTGGGTATCCTGTTTGTTTTCCTGGGGTGAGGTGTAGAGGGTAGTGGGTCTGCTCTGACCTGTAGTCCGCCTGACTGGAGAAGCTGTGTTCCTGTGTCTGTGGCTGTGGCTTTGCCTGTGTTGCGGCGGCCATCTTGGATTTCTCGGCCGTTTCTATTTCCGTCAATTGTGGCCACAGACTGCGTTTTACCGGAGCCCCAGTCATATGGGGGTGTAGCCGGGGTCTTGCAGTGTGTCTCCCTGTGTTTTGGTGGCCGTTAGTGCGGTGAGGAAGACGCGGCGGGCGCCGTAGTTCTCGTGAGGGAGCGGAGCTCTAGGCAATCGCGGCCATTTTGGGAGCTCCGCGCATGCGCACTCCTGCATGAGTGTTTTTGATGCATTCTCATCATTTTGCCACTTTTTCAGATGTGTTCCATACAGAAACAATGCAACATTATACTTTTGTTGACTGCACTAGAATGTATTGGTGTGAACTAGGTAATTGGAATCAAAGTTAGACACTGTCCATGCGTTTTTGATGCAGAATAAAAATGCACTGGACTGCCTCTGGTGTTAACAAGTCCACTTTCTCATCCATATGATCTCTGAAGGTAACCGAGTTATAAAAAGGCAAAGACACTTGCTGCCCCAGACACTAGAGGGCAGCATCCACCCCTGGAAGTGCAGTGCATAAACATACATCAGCCATCCTATTTGGATAAAGCTTAGAGAACCTGTTACTGTAAATTGGTCTTCTGATGAGGTCTCTATCATCCTTCATCAACAAGCGCTTTATGCTCTATTATTATGGGAAAAGACCATCCTTCATCAATGAGCGCTTTACGTTCTATCAATGTGGGAAAAGACCATCCTTCATCAATGAGCGCTTTACGCTCTATCATTATGGGTGTTGCTTGTGGCGTGGATATTTGCAGCATATTTTCAGCTATAGTCGCCTTGATAGGGCTTAGAATTTTGCACAACCACGTCCTTGTGAGGCAACCTGTGCAATTTCATTGCTCTGCCACTGCAGACTGCATGCAGGCCCAAAATACACCCTGAGCTTGGCGAGGCATTTTCATGCTGGCCTAAATGCATGTGCCAAACTCATGTGCTGGATTCTGTCCCTTCACAGGGTAAGTGGAAACAACTCCTTTAGAGTGTATTGACCACATGCTTAATGAATGTGACAAACTGTTAGGTGTCGTCATCCTGTGATCTTGGGCGGATCTTATGTTTTTTGGTGCATAATGCAAAACATCTTAATTTGCATAATTTCCTTGAGCACTCTTTTAAGAACCATGTCCCATGTCACCCGCTCCTTCCTTTGCTAATCTTCTGTGCAACTGGAGCAAGCTCATATTTGCACAAAATATATGGAAAAAAGCATATTACCTCTCACCAACAAACAGGTACATTGTCTCTTTAAGAACCATCTGCCTTCATACACTCACTTTAGAAGCATCAGCAGGTGAGCCAAGACAGCACTTCCAAAGGCAGACAGCAGACACAGTCATGCCACGTACAGACGATTGGACATTCCGACAACAAAACAGTGGATTTTTTTCCGACGGATGTTGGCTCAAAATTTGTCTTGCATACACACGGTTGCACAAATGTTGTCAGAAATTCTGATTGCCAAGAACGTGTTGACGTACAACACATACGATGGGACTATAACAAGGAAGTTCAATACCAAGTGCGCCACCCTTTGGGCTCCTTCTGCTAATCTCGTGTTGATGTCGTGTTAGTAGAAGTTTGGTGAGAGACGATTTGCGCTTTTCAGCCTCATGCTTTTCAGTTTGTACTGCTCTTCAATTTGTGCTTGTGGGTTCGTATCTGTTTTTCAGTGCGTGTTGTCAGTTCGTTACTGTTCTTCAGTGCGTTCTTGTCTGCTCATTTCTGATTTTCAGCTCCCTCTTCTCAGGCCTTTCTGATTTTCACTGCGTTCTGTTAGTTTGTTCTGACCAGCCGACCGTTTTCTTGCCATGTTGCAGGTACGTACTCATCGTAGAGTTTGTGCTGTGCAGGGGACTGGTGTTGGGGCTCTAACTTTGACCCAAGCCCAGTCCATGAACAGGGTGAGGAGGAGTTCATGGACAAAGAATTGGTTGCTCCAACGTGACCAATTCTCTCACATGTCTTTGCTGCAAGAGATCCATGAGAATAATCCTGATGATTTCAGGAATTATCTCCAGATGATGGACCCCGTATTTCACCGTCTGTTGGCTTTGCTGTACCCTTATATTAGGAAGCAGGACACCTGCATGCGGCAAGCCATCACTCCCGAGCAGAGGCTCGTCGCCACGTTGCTGTACTTGGCGACAGGGAGAAGTCTGCAGGACATCAAGTTCTCAACAGGCATCTCCCCCCAGGCTCTGGGGATCATTATTTCAGAGACCTGTTCTGCCATCATTCAGGTCCTGCAGAAGGACTATATTAAGGTACGTTTTCTTCTTTAACATCACATTCTATGTATTTAATGTTTGAAAATGTATTGTGTTTCTTTCATCATTCCCTAATTACCATGATTGTAATATGCTGTGAATGTCCCCTTTGTCCTCATGCATGCTGGAAGTTTTTAAAGTTCCTTTTTTGTCCTTCATGCATATTTGCCTTCACTAACCTCCCCAGCATGTTATCCTGGGCCCATATACACCTAGCCTAGTCACTTAACAATGTATTTTGTCAGCTCCATTGTAATGCTTACCCTAAACACCCCCTAAAATGTGTTTAAATGTTATTTTTGACCTTAAATTCAAGCAGAGTGCAAGAGGCTTTTTTTGGGGCCCAAAATCATTTGGAACTCTCCCTCCCCCCAACCGCTAAGTCAACCGATACCAATACTCTATCTGCTGACTTTGCCCAACCTATACACACTATACCTTCCTCTTTTGTGGTCATATTTCTGGATGAATTTACCAAAGCATGTAGTGCAGGGGCCTGCCTGAATACTTTCAAATGGTACTGTTTAAAGTTTTGTTCTCCTATTATCTTGATAGGTAATTGCAGAATGTAAAAATGTGCTTCAATTTGTACAGTGTGTATTCCTATTTTTGTAATATGACACTTCTTATTTGTCCAATGGGCTGCCAATAGTGTAAGTAAGGAGGGTCTGGCCAAAGTAACACATATTATTTATGCATTCAGCTCTCATTGAAGTGGAGAGGGTTACATGTCCAAAACATCTCCCCCTAAAACTTTTACAATGGGCCGTGAGAGGGTGTAAGGAATGTGATAGGTGGACCTTATACTTTTGTCTTTAAATATACCTTAAAATAAATGTTATACTTAATATGTTGGTCAAGAATGTTTGTGTCTAATCTGCTTGCAATGTTATGTGCAAAAGTACTATTTTTTTTTTCTTGATTCACTCCACAATTTCCTTCAAACCCACTGGAATGGCAGACTGTGGCATCCCAGTTTGCTCAGCAGTGGGACTTTCTAAACTGCAGAGGGGCAATAGATGGAACACGTCCACATCATCCCCCACCCCCAACTCGGGGTCTTACTATTATAATTATAAGGGGTTTAATAGTATTGACGACAGGAAATAGCAGCACAGGTCACAATATAACAAGTGTAAAACACAATGCAAAACGTCAGATAGTCCTTTTGAGCAAATTCCAGCTCTTCGAGAGAAGGTAGAGTCTATTTGCAGGGCAGCCTTATATGGAGAGGTGAAGCCACTCCAATATACGGAAAAGAGAAGAAAACAACAACAGGCGCCTCAGTAAAACTGTAATATTTAATGGCAATAAGCACTAAAAACACTCACATGTAATGATGTGTAAATCCGGCACAGGGGGTCACAGTAAGAGCCATAGTTAGTCTCTGCATTCAGGGATGGGAGAGAGCCTTGTTCCTCTGTACTGTCAGCTGGGTATTGTCCTCTGTACTGTCGGCTTGGTTTCCTTCAGCGGACACCGGGATTCAATGTGATTTGATGTATACCAGAACGAGGCTTGCAACTCAGCCGAGTGGTCAGATGGAGGGCTGGAGTGCAGAGTCACGATATGGCCTGTACTGCTGTAAAGCAAAGCGTTTCTGAGCATGCGCTGTTGGGGCACGCTCCTTCATCAAGCTAAACAGAATGGGTCGTATGCAGCCTATTTAAGTGCTTACTTAGCACTGCCACCTAGTGGTTAGAGCTGATATTGCAGACCTTAGTAATACAACAGGAATACATCTACAGCATCTAAATCAAGGGGATAAAAAGGGGGAATAGTAGTATGTATATATTTTTGCTGCAACATAGCTTGTACCATATAATAGTTACTTGCCTTAAATGATGGATTCATATACATATAAGTTACAAAAAATATATACATTGATATATATGTTAACCCAGTGTTTCTCAACTCCAGTCCTCAAGGCGCCCCAACAGGTCATGTTTTCTGGATTTCCCTCAGATGAAACGGCTGTGGTAATTACTAAGGCAGTTAAACTGATCAAATCACCTGTGCAAAATAATGGAGAGCCTGAAAACATGACCTGTTGGGGAGCCTTGAGGACTGGAGTTGAGAAACACTGTGTTAACCACTTGCATACAGGGCATTTTCACCCCCTTCCTGCCCAAGCCAATTTTCAGCTTTCAGCGCTGTCGCACTTTGAATAACAATTGCGTGGTCATACAACACTGTACCCAAATGAAACTTTTATAATTTTTTCCCCACTAATAGAGCTTTCTTTTGGTGGTATTTGATCACCCCTGTGGTTTTTATTTCTTGTGCTATAAACAAAACAAGAGTGACAAGTTTGAAAAAAACACAATATTTTTTACTTTTTGCTATAATAAATATCCCAATTTTTTTTTTTTTTTAAACAAAATTTTTCCTCAGTTTAGGCCGATACGTATTCTTCTACATATTTTTGGTAAAAAATATCGCAATAAGCATATATTTATTGGTTTGCGCGAAAGTTATAACGTCTACAAAAATACAGAATAAGGGGATAGATTTATAGCATTTTTATTATTATTTTTTTTACTAGTAATGGCGGCAATATGTGATTTTTATCATGACTGCGATATTGCAGCGGACACATCGGACAATTTAGACACATTTTTGGGACCATTCACATTTATACAGCGATCCATGCTAAAAAAATGCATTGATTACTGTGTAAATGTGACTGGCAATGAAGGAGTTAACCAGGAGAGGGTGCTGTAGGGTTAAATATGTTGGTAGGGAGTGTTTCTAACAGTGGGGGGAGGGGACTCACAAGGGGAGGAGACCAATCGGTGTTCCTCTGTACAAGGAACACACCATCGGTCTCCGCCCATCTGACAGGACGTGGATCTGTGTGTTTACACACACAGATCCACGGTCCTGCTCGGTTACCGGGCAATCACGGGGGCCTGCCGGACATCGCGGCCGCCGGGCATGCGCACTGGGACCCTAGCGATGCGGTGGGCTGCCTGGAAGGCTGCACCGTCATATGACGGCGGCCCAGAACTACAGCTGCACCGTCCCGCCGTCATATATATATATATATATATATATATATATATATATATATAATATATCATTACACCCACCCATGTACACACAATATGATATCCAATCGAATATTTTGGAGGATCATAACAACTACATCAAGTAAATTATTATTAACTCTAGAGTAAAATCAAATTAGTAGATAAATTATTACATAAATTATTATCAGGCTATTTATATGGAAGTAATTAATTTATATGTGTTATTGGATGTGATATGGATACTGACGAACTTTGAACCGCTGTAATGATAAATAACTAAAAATATTAAAATTATATTCATCAATAAAATTATTGTTATGTATATTCAACAGGGATATGTAAAACGGAATGATCAGGCAGAAACTAATTATATTATAGAATAGTAGAAATTTCCAACTCCTCATTAATTCCACCAGGGTTAAGGGTGTCTAAAGAATAAATCCAGAAGGTCTCACGTTCGCATAGTTTGTAAAATCTTTCTGCCACAGGAAGATTTTTGGGTATTTGCTCTATAATCCACACTTCGAGACCTTCTGTAGACTTGGCATGCTGTTCAGAAAAATGCCGCGGGACGCTGTGCTTGTCCCTACCTCCCTCTATCTTTCTCCTATGTTCACCGAATCTTTGTCTTAGAGGGTGTATAGTGCGCCCCACATACATAAGATTACAGGGATAGCTAAGGCCATACACCACGAAATCTGAACCGCAGTTGTAAAAGTCTCCTAACATATGGGTTTTTCCCTTTGTGGTAAAATGCTTTTTTCCATGTTTAACAAGACTACAAGTTTTGCACAATGCCTTTTTGCACTAAAACATGCCCCTGAGAGGAATCATATGGGCCTGTGCTGGTGCAATTTCTTTTAATGACTTTAGTTTGCTGGGTGCGATTTTATTTTTGATGTTGGGAGCCTTCCCGTAAGTGATTCTGGGATAATCAGGCAAGACTGGTCTAAGATGTGGATCCTCAAGAAGAATTGGCCAATGCCTCTTGAGGATCACCCCCATTTTGGAGAAATTTGTGCGGAACCTGGTGATGAAACGCCCAGATTGGTTAAAAGTTTCTTTGTGTTTGTGATGGGCCGAGGGTGTATTTTGTAGATAATATTTTTGGGCCTCGTCGACCAGCGATTCAGGGTAACCTTTATCTTTAAGTTTGTTTCTAAGCAGATGGCTTTGCTCTATGTAGTCTGTTACTTTAGTAAAATTTCTCCGCAATCGACAAAATTGTCCTTTCGGGATATTGTTTTCCATTTTTTGTAATGACAGCTCTTATAATGCAATAAGGAATTTCCTGCTGTGGGTTTGAAGAAATTCTTTGCGTGTATTTTGTTGTTTGTATGGTAAAGGTCAAGATCTAAAAATGCTAATTTATTTTTATCCATGACATGGGTAAAGCTGAGACCATATGGGTTATTGTTACAATGGGAGACTAAATCATTGACGGTATCATCTGCACCATCCCAGATAACTATGATGTCATCAATGAATCGTCCATAGAAAATAAGGTGCTTGTGATATGGGTTGTTCTGCCAGATGTATCTATGTTCCCATAGTCCCATTGCTAGATTTGCGTAGGAAGGTGCGAAATTGGCACCCATAGCAGTTCCCTGGACCTGCAAGTAATACTGATCATCAAACAAAAAATAATTGTATGTCAAACAGTACCTTGCACAGTCCAGGATGAAAGAAGCTTATTGCTCATATAAGGGTCTTCAGACAAAAAAGTGACTCAGTGCTGTTAGTCCGAAGGTATGGGGAATGGAGGTATACAGTGAATTAACATCTAGAGATATCCAGATGTATTCATTTTCCCATCTGTATGGCTTTAATAAATCCAACAGGTGAGTTCCATCCTGAATGTAAGATTGTAATCCTTGCGCTAGGGGTTGTAGGTGGTGATCAATATATTTGGATAATCCAGAAGTGATACTATCCATAGCAGCAATAATCAGCCTCCCTGGAGGATTAGTCTGGTTTTTATGGATTTTTGGTATGTGATAAAAATACGGGGTGCGGTAGAAGTCTCTCCTTAGAAAGGAGGCTTCATTTTTGTTGATAATATTCTGTTGGATAGCATTGTGCTGTTGGCGGTGGTGTCGGTGACATACGAGTTTTTGTATGTGGACGTGGGTAAGAATGGCCGGATGTCGGATGGGGAGTCATTGCCCACATGGAGTTCTACAGAAGGCTCCAGAATGGTGGCTTGGGCTTGCCACCTGCGGAAGATAATGTGGGTGGTCTTCCATTTGTGTTTGTCGCTGATGAAGCGTTTGGGCTTGGTGAAGATCTGATGAGGCCATTTCCGATGAGGACCCTCACCCCAGACCAGAGGGATTTTAACTACTGGCCAGAGCCAGAAGAGTGGTGGAGAATGCTTTCGGAATAATGGCCAGCAAGTTCCGCCTATTTTTGACACCAATACACATGGCGGAATATAAACTGAACTATATTGTGCTTGCTTGCTGCATTCTACATAATTATCTCCGCAAAAATGCTACAAACTATGTGGCCTCAGTTGGGCCTGAGGCCGGATTACAAAATAGTAGACATGTGCATTTGTTTTCGTCCGAATGCATTTTCGTCCCAATTTCAGGTATTTTTGTTATCGTTTTAACAAACGATAACGAAAGTGCAGAATCCAAAAAACAAAAGATCCGACATAAACAAATGCTTTATTTTCGTTTTCGTTACTACAACAGTTCGATATAGATAGGATATTCGACATGATAATGACAATACCAATCTGTGTCCATCAAACCTGTGGTCGAATGTGCCTAACCTTAACTCTATTAGTCCAAGATTATTCTACATAGAGAGAAAAGATTCGACATAGAGAGAAAAGATTCGACGTAGGGGAGAAAAGATTCAACGTAGGGGAGAAAAGATTTGATGTAGGGGAGAAAAGATGAATAAAAATAATGATGATGATGATGAATGTTATTGGCTGATTGTAACCAAAGAGGAGGAGCAGTAAAATAGCTAGAACTAAGTACACACATACTTCGGCTTATGGTGTCTGTTGAAAGTTCTAAGATTTGACGGAGCAGGTAAACTATATGGCGTCGTACAGTTTAGCTGCTCCGTCGAATCTTCTTTGAACATTCGACAGACACCATAAGCCTTCAATGACAGATTCAACCTTAATTTGGATTTTAGGACGAAGGGAATTTTTAACGAAAAACGAAATAAATAAAAACGAATTTCGGGAGTAACTAAATACATTTATTTTTCGGACGAAAACGAAATTCCGAAACAAAATATTTCAGTGTGCACATGTCTACAAAATAGTAATTTGACGGCACTTGAAGCTGGCCGTCCTGGCTTGCTCCCCCCAAAGTACCCGCGAAGTGAGACAAAATTATCTTGAGTACTTTGCAGGTAGGGGGGCCATTGATATGCCAGCCAATGTGTGAAACATTTTTAAAATACATTTTTATTAGAAACGGAACTAATAATTCATTTGATTTACTGCCTGTGTTTCTTTTAGCTGTCTCCTAGGTTCTCCAATGGCCTTTTGTTTTTGGCCATTTACTTTAATAGTGCAAAAGTAATTTATTTGATACATGACAATCTCTTCTTCTGCTAACTATTATGTTGTGGGTCTGCTACACACACACATTGTTTTTGTTGTTAATGTATGTAATGCATTAATGATAAAAATAATCATCCTTTTCAGCACCATGAATTAATTGTTTTGAGTCCCTAAAATGGCCTGATTGGGGCAAATTTTAGAGCACTGTGGGGGTTATTTACTAAAGGAAAATCCACTTTGCACTACAAGTGCACTGAAACTGCACTGAAAGTGCACTTGTAGTGCAAAGTGGATTTGCCTTTAGTAAATAACCCCCATTGTCAGTGTAAACACCAAATTTACTCCAAAAACTGGTATTGAGCATTGAAAGAAAAAGCCACACATTGTTGAGTATAAAACATTTTACTCAAAGCACATTCACATGTGCGCTAGAAAAGGGTTTTTAACAAACCAACATCTTTGGTGTATAACATATTTATGTTTGACAGTAGAAATATCCTTTTTTTGATTAAACAGGCATGTTTAAAACCATAAAACATCCACATCCTCAACTCAGGAACTTACAAAGTTCAACTTTGAAAGTTTGAAGGCAATATTCAACATTAGTATGTCAAAACTGTGTTGATCTCGCCTTCATCAGATGGGGTGATGTCACCCCTGTAAAAGCTAAATTTTGAGGATGCACACAAATTGGGAGTGAAAATGTGGATTTCCCTCCTGATCCCATGCCTAATGTCAACATGTGCAAGCTCCCATGATGGGGGATCAATGGTTGCACCCACAAAACGCGTACATTGATATCCCGTGATGGCAGATAGCACATGTTGACACACTGTGTGCATCTTCAAAATTTGGCTTTCACTGACTTACAGGGGCGGGGAATATACTAGAAAGAAGGTCAGGGGTAGAGTTTCACGCATGCACAGTGTTTATAAAGCATGACACACGTGCACCTATAGTGCAGTTGATACTACTTTTCTGATGGTGTACACAATACAGTGCACCCATTTTTGCTATTAGACTTCCTTTGGTGTACACAATACCGTGAACCCATAGTGCAGTTGATACTACTTTTCTGGTGGTGTACACAATACATACAGTGCACCCATAGTTGTTATTAGACTTCTGGTGGTGTACATAATACCGTGCACCCCTAGTGCAGTTGCTACTACTTTTCTGGTGGTGTACACAGTACATACAGTGCACCCATAGATGTTATTAGACTTCTGGTGGTGTACACAGTACCGTGCACCCCTAGTGCATTTGCTACTACTTTTCTAGTGGTGTACGCAATACAGTAAACCCATAGATGTTATTACACTTCTGTTGGTGTACACAGTACCGTGCACCCATAGTGCAGTTAAACCAAATTGTACACACGCTGTGCTTATCAAAATAAAAAATAAGAAATTTCCACTAAAATATTAATAAAGTGATATTGTGCTTAACATATACAAAATCTATTAATAACTATTAATACTATACTATACGTTAATATGCAATAAATTTCAATGAATGAATAAATAGGTAAAAGTACTCCAATAAGCCTGTGTATTGCAAATATTCCACAAAGCTTGTGCAATTTTTAAACATTAATAGATAATTCATCACAAACATCCATGCAATTTAGTGTTGCATCCAAGCATATCAGTACGGCATCTATGCAATATGATGTTAGTGCAATGTTCGAACAATAAAAAGTTAAAAAATACAAAAAACGCATCCATGCGATTTGGTGCTACATCCATGTGATTCAATTCAATTCAGTGCTGTGTTGCTGTGCAATGATTAAATTAACAGCCCGATTTAGTGTTGCATCCATACATTTCAGTGCTGCATGTATGCAATATGGTGTTAGTGCAATGTTCAAACAATAAAAAGTTCAAAAATACAAAAAACCGCATCCATGCGATTTGGTGTTGCATCCATGTGATTCTATGCAATTCAGTGCTGTGTTGCTGTGCAATGATCAAATTAACAGTCCACAGATCTTCCACAATCCATTCATGTGTTATGGTGAACACAAACTAAAGTGCTGTGCGCTCATACAAGTGCTCCCCTCCAGGTGATAGCCCCTCACCTTAGGGCGTGCGACCTTGCAATTAAGCTTGGTCAGAATGCGCCTTAGAACCTCTCTGGGTTTGATGTTATATGCAGGGTCCTGGATAGATTTGCACTGGTGCCTCTGTTCCTCACAGCAGTCCCATTTGTACCTCAATATATCAACATAAAAAGGACTTCATGGTGCAGTATGTACTAAATTTATTAAAATCATAAACAAATCCCGCAATGGGTACTCACAGTAACAAGGTGCTTAAGGGCGCCACACTAAAACAGCAGAGATGAACAGGCAAAAGCGGACGGTATGGGGTGGCGTGCTAATCTGTCCCAACAGGTTGTATGTATAATGTTCCGTCCTGTCCCCTTCCCCTACGCGTGTTCGATACAAGGGGTATTTCGTATCTTCATCAGGGGGTGATTTGATTGGACGGTGAACCTGTCAATTAATATATCCTCTCCATGGCCATTTTGTTGTGGCCTGCTGACACTCTAGTAAGCAATCAATGTGTTTCTATGGGAGAAACGTCTATATGCAAAAATAGATGAATACAAATGGCAAAAGATAATAGCCATGGATTCCCCATTTTGCCTGATATATATAGTAAAAACATTTAACAATGATATTATTACGTTAAAATACTCAGGACGGACGCGGGACGATTAGATCGGCACCCCCTATGTAAACCAGTTGCTGTGAGAGATGTAACATAGTAAATCTACAAAACGACAATATAATATAGAATTACATGTAAGAGGTTAAAAATTAAGAATAAACATAACAAATAAAAAAATATAAAATAAAAAATAAAAATAAAAATCCAAAGCTCATACGAATAATAACTCGTCTATATGAGCATACATAATCAAAGTTTAATACATATACTTAAAACCACAATAGAAAAAAAAAAAATTAAATATAAGTAAAAAATAAAATATATATAAAAGCAGTATATTGCTAGCAAACACTAGTTAAACATTATATAGTACAAAAAGGTATACCTAACCCATAAGATAGATTATTATCACTATGGATATTAACTGGATATGCTCATAAGCGTTTGTGTATCACCAACAAGGGGCAGTATATACTCCTTGGCTTCACCATTCCTATGTGTGTAGTCATACTGGTGTGACATGATGTTGGGATATATTAAAAATATATATGTGCTCAATGGTTACTTAAAAAACATCTAAGATCAAAATCTTTATTTAACCCTCCAGGGGCCAGAGAGCCCAACTGGTGTATCCACCATGATTCTCTTCTGCTGATTTCCCTAACATAATTGGACCCCCTCCAGTGATGTTTGGGTGCCTCGATGCCCTAAAATTGCATCCCTACTGTACTTGTTGTGTACATTTCTAAAATGTACAGATAAAAAATGCTTATCAAACCCCTTTTTTATATTCCTCACGTGTTCTTCAATACGCTCTTTTAATGCCCTAACCGTTCTACCAACATAAATTAAATTACATGGGCATTTGACCGCGTAAACTACACCAACAATATCACAAGAGATGAAGTCCCTGATGGTATATGTGTGGTTATTGAGTGGATTGACAAAATCTTTTACTTTCCTAACATTAGTAGGAACTCTGGTGCAACTGTAGCAGCGACCACAACTGTGGAAACCTATCATATCCCAAAACAACTTGGGATTAGGAGGGGGAGGGTCTACTACATTGTGCACCAGTAGGTCACGTAGACTAGGTGCTCTCTTGTATACTATCCTAGGTTTTTCTGAGAGACTCCCTTTTAAATGGACGTCTTGTTTTAAAGCGGAGCGCCGCCGAAAATTTTTTTTTTTTTAAAGTCAGCAGCTACAAATACTGCAGCTGCTGACTTTTAAAACATGGACACTTACCTGTCCAGGGAGCCCGCGATGTCGGCACCCGAGGCCGAACCGTCTCTCCATCCTCGGGTGCTGCCGCCTCCATCTTCGGTAAGGGAATCAGGAAGTGAAGCCGTGCGGCTTCACTTCCCGGTTCCCTACTGCGCATGCGCGAGTCGCGCAGCGCAATACGGATGGTCCCTGCTGCCTCTGGAACCCGTGTGTTTCCCAGCAGGCAGCGGGGAGGGAGCAGGAAGTGGCGTAAATAACCGCAGATTCTGCGGCTATCTATGCCGGAAGTGGGTACAGATACCTGTAATATACAGGTATCTGTACCCCCTCCCCCCTGAAAGGTGCCAACTATGTCACCGGAGGGGGGGAGGAATCTGATGAGTGGAAGTTCCACTTTTGGGTGGAACTCCACTTTAAGATGTTCCAATATTTTTGGATAATTTGCTCCACGTCTTTATTCTGTAGATTGTAGTCCAGAAGAATACAAGTACCCATATCATTGCTGGTGCTGGTTTGTCTGACGCTATCCTTGAGTAAATCCTCCCTATTTAGATTCTTAATTTTATTTTTCTCCTTTTCCAGGAAATTCTCACCGTATTTTTTCTGTTTGAACATAGTGGTTAACATATTAGATTGAGTTTCAAAATCTTCTACCTGTGTGCAATTCTTCTTAATTCTCATGTACTGGCCTCGAGGAATGTTATCTAGCCAAGGTCTGAAATGACAACTCATAACAGGGATATATGAATTGCGATCTGTTGCCTTAAAGTATGTTTTTGTTCAAACAGAAAGGATACGGTGAGAATTTCCTGGAAAAGGAGAAAAATAAAATTAAGAATCTAAATAGGGAGGATTTACTCAAGGATAGCGTCAGACAAACCAGCACCAGCAATGATATGGGTACTTGTATTGTTCTGGACTACAATCTACAGAATAAAGACGTGGAGCGAATTATCCATAAATATTGGAACATCTTAAAACAAGAGGTCCATTTAAAAGGGAGTCTCTCAGAAAAACCTAGGATAGTATACAAGAGAGCACCTAGTCTACGTGACCTACTGGTGCACAATGTAGTAGAGCCTCCCCCTCCTAAACCCAAGTTGTTTTGGGATATGATAGGTTTCCACAGTTGTGGTCGCTGCTACAGTTGCACCAGAGTTCCTACTAATGTTAGGAAAGTAAAAGATTTTGTCAATCCACTCAACAACCACACATATACCATCAGGGATTTTATCTCTTGTGATACAGTTGGTGTAGTTTACGCAGTCAAATGCCCATGTAATTTAATTTATGTTGGTAGAATGGTTAGGATATTAAAAGAGCGTATTGAAGAACACGTGAGGAATATAAAAAAGAGGCTTGATAAGCATTTTTTATCTGTACATTTTAGAGATGTACACAACAAGAGTACAGTAGGGATGCAATTTTGGGGCATTGAGGCACCCAAACGTCACTGGAGGGGGTCCAATTATGTTAGGGAAATCAGCAGAAGAGAATCATGGTGGATACACCGGTTGGGCTCTCTGGCCCCTGGAGGGTTAAATAAAGATTTTAATCTTAGATTTTTTTTTTTTTTTTTGGCATGATTACTTTATTGGCACAGTGATTCTATTTCACTTTATTTTTTTTTGTTCATTGTTTTTTTTTTTCCAACAAATTTTTATTGAAAGTGAAGGGTCAGTACATGTTATACATATCAAAAAACAAAAGGGGATACAAATTTTTACCCAAAATACAATACATGGTATTTAGTAGTACATATATTATCACAAGTATATGAGTACATGACAAAGCATTGGATAACTGTTGCAAATGTACACTTATCATATGAGGAATATATCTTTGAATCTAAGGTCGGCAGCTATAAACATATATTCCTATCTGTAGGTGTCAAAATTGTAGAGAGAAAGTTCAGAAGTCAAAAATGGAGAATTTTTTTTTGTTTCTATACAACCTTTAGTAAGTATCAGACCGGATATTCTCTGTATCAGTAGGTTATACAATGAGGCCTATGGTAAGGGTTCTGGATAGTGAATGCAGGAATAAAGAGATATGTAGTTGGGGGGGGGGGTCTTCTTTTTCTCTGCCACAGCTCCCACACCTCTCTCAGGGTAGGACAGTTTTGTATTCCTCTGTGGTGAGGAAATGTGGCCAGCAGGCCCATGTGTTATTGTACTTGGTGGGTGTGTCTTTCGCTTTATGTATGAGCTCTTCCATTTCCGCAGTTTTTTGTATGCGTTTGAACCAGTCTGCCTTAGTTGGTGGGTCAGGAGAGCGCCATTTGCTTGGAACACACATCTTTGCTGCGCTTACCATGTGCATGGCTAGGGAGCGGAAGTAGGAGCGTATTGGAGTTGTAGAATGGTGAATGAGAAACTGCGCTGGGGTGTAGTCCAGTGTGTAAGTGGTTACTTGTTTGATAAGTCTGTGGACCTCTCTCCAGAATGGCTGAAGTTTGGGACACGTCCACCATATATGTATGAGAGACCCTATGTCTGTTTTACATCTCCAGCATTGCAGGGGGAGAGCAGGGTTGAAGTGGTGTAAGTTAAGTGGGGTTCTGTACCACCTGGTTAATATTTTGAATGCATTCTCCTGTACCTGAACGTTTATGGTTCCCTTACGTACGTGCATGTATATGTTTTCCCACTCTTTCTCTGTAAGGTTAATGGAGAGCTCTGGTTCCCATTTTTTATTGGTCCAGTGTAGGTTGGAATCTTGGTTTGAGAATAGCATGGTGTTTGTAATAGAGATTAAGTGCTTTTGGGGTTCCCCTTTCAAGCATAGGTCTTCGAAGGCAGTGGTATGTCTAGACCAGTCTGGCCAGGGCTTAGGTTTATCAAAGAAGTGTCTAAGTTGTACATAGGTCCAGAAGGGGAACGAGGTCTTGGACATTTTGGTAGCAAGTTCTGTTTGAGTTAAAAGGCGACCGTCTTCAAAGAAGTGTTCTGCTCGAATGTTCGGGTGAGGCCAACCTTCAGCTAGAAAGGAGGTATGTGTACCTGGGGTGAATTCTGGATTTTGAGCTATTGGTGTCATTGGGCCTAGGATGGAAGAGATTTTGTGTTTAATGCATGCATCCAGAAAGGCGAGCAGTGTTGGGTTAATGAGTAGATGGGATTTACATGCTGGGGGGATGTGTTGAGGTGTGATCCATGAAAGTTGGGCTAACGGAAGGGGCGATATTGATTGTTCCAATTGGATCCAATCTTTGTATTTGGTATGTATGTTCCAGTCTATGATCCTAGCAATGTGGCTTGCTTGTTGGTATTTTCTTACATAGGGTAGCCCTATACCTCCTTTGAGTTTGGGAGATGTTAGCTTGAGGTAGTTAAGTCTCGGTTTTAGTTTGCCCCACACAAATTTTATGCAAGCTGTTCGATACGTTGAGAAAAAAGCAGATTGGATTGTCTGCAAAAGGTACAATATTCTGGGCAATATATTAATTTTAATGATTGCGGCTCTATCAAACCAGGAAAAGAGACCGGAGGTCCATTTTGTTAAGTCTTTTATTATGTTTTGTAGTAATGGTAAGTGGTTCAGGGAGTATAATTCAGTAAGGGACTTTGGAAGTTGTATGCCCAGATAGGTGATCGCTCGATCATTCCAAGTGAATGGAAACAGTGTTTGGCAATGTTTGCGTGTTGCGGGGGATAAAGTAATGTTTAAAGCATTGGATTTCGTGAAATTAATTTGTAGGTTAGTTAGTGTCCTAAAGGTATCGAAATCTTTGAGTAAGTTCGGGATTGTGATGAGCAGGTCGGTAAGAAAAAGGAGAATGTCATCTGCAAAGGCCGCTAATTTGTATGTTCTGTTTTTAATCTCAATACCTTTAACATCTGGATTCTCCCTTAGTCTTCTCAGAAGAGGTTCAAGGGTGAGGATGAATATTATAGGGGAAAGGGGGCAGGGCCGATCCTAGGGTCACCGGCGCCTTGGTGCAGAAATATTTCTGTCGCCCCCCACATGGGCGTGGTCATCCTACCAACTCCTCCCCTTTACAAATGTTTCTATGGCAACGACTCAAACACAGAGATGCTCCCCTAAGAAGTCTTTGTTACCCTGGGATTCTCCTGTGATCTTTTCATAAAGAAAATACAGGAAGAGGGTACACTAATGAGACCTGGAGAGGAGTCTCTCTGATGCACACAGAGAGGGCTTCTGTTAGAGAGTCTGTTAGAAATAGCCCCCAGACATATTACAGAAGATGGTCAGAGACTGCAGACATAGTACAGGAGATGATCAGAGACAGCAGACATAGTACAGGAGATGATCAGGGACTGCAGACATACTACAGGAGATGATAAGAGACTGCAGACATAGTACAGGAGATGATCGGAGACTGCAGACATAGTACAGGAGATGATCAGAGACTGCAGACATGCTACAGGAGATGGTCATAGACTGCAGACATACTACAGGAGATGGTCAGAGACTGCAGACATAATACAGGAGATGGTCAGAGACTGCAGACATAGCACAGAAGATGATCAGAGACTGCAGACATACTACAGGAGATGATCAGAGACTGCAGACATACTACAGGAGATGATCAGAGACTGCAGACATACTACAGGAGATGGTCAGAGACTGCAGACATACTACAGGAGATGGTCAGAGACTGCAGACATACTACAGGAGATGGTCAGAGACTGCAGACATACTACAGGAGATGGTCAGAGACTGCAGACATACTACAAGAGATGGTCAGAGACCGCAGACAGGATATAAGAGATGATCAGAGACTGCAGACATAGTACAGGAGATGATCAGAGACTGCAGACATAGTACAGGAGATGATCAGAGACTGCAGACAGGATATAAGAGATGGTCAGAGACTGCAGACATAGTACAGGAGATGGTCAGAGACTGCAGACATAATACAGGAGATGGTCAGAGACTGCAGACATAGTACAGGAGATGATCAGAGATTGCAGACATAGTACAGGAGATGGTCAGAGACTGCAGACATAGTACAGGAGATGATCAGAGACTGCAGACATACTACAGGAGATGATCAGAGACTGCAGACATACTACAGGAGATGATCAGAGACTGCAGACATACTACAGATGAACAGAGACTGCAGACATAGTACAGGAGATGGTCAGAGACTGCAGACATAGTACAGGAGATGGTCAGAGACTGCAGACATACTACAGGAGATGGTCAGAGACTGCAGGCATAAAACAGGAGATGGTCAGAGACTACAGACATAGTACAGGAGATGCTCAGAGACTGCAGACATACTACAGGAGATGATCAGAGACTGCAGACCGGATATAAGATATGATCAGAGACTGCAGACATAGTACAGGAGATGATCAGAGACTGCAGACATAGTACAGGAGATGATCAGAGACTACAGACATAGTACAGAAGATGCTTAGAGACTGCAGACATAGTACAGAAGATGATCAGTGACTGCAGACATACTACAGGAGATGATCAGAGACTGCAGACATACTACAGGAGATGATCAGAGACTGCAGACAGGATATAAGAGATGATCAGAGACTGCAGACATAGTACAGGAGATGGTCAGAGACTGCAGACATAGTACAGGAGATGATCATAGACTGCAGACATAGTACAGGAGATGGTCAGAGACTGCAGACATAGTACAGGAGATGGTCAGAGACTGCAGACATAATACAGGAGATGGTCAGAGACTGCAGACATAGTACAGAAGATGATCAGAGACTGCAGACATACTACAGGAGATGATCATAGACTGCAGACATACTACAGGAGATGATCAGAGACTGCATACATACTACAGGAGATGATCAGAGACTGCAGACATACTACAGGAGATGATCAGAGACTGCAGACATACTACAGGAGATGATCAGAGACTGCAGACATACTACAGGAGATGGTCAGAGACTGCAGACATACTACAGGAGATGGTCAGAAACTGCAGACATACTACAGGAGATGGTCAGAGACTGCAGACAGGATATAAGAGATAATCAGAGACTGCAGACATAGTACAGGAGATGATCAGAGACTGCAGACATAGTACAGGAGATGATCAGAGACTGCAGACATACTACAGGAGATGATCAGAGACTGCAGACATACTACAGGAGATGATCAGAGACTGCAGACATAGTACAGGAGATGGTCAGAGACTGCAGACATAGTACAGGAGATGATCAGAGACTGCAGACATAGTACAGGAGTTGGTCAGAGACTGCAGACATACTACAGGAGATGATCAGAGACTGCAGACAGGATATAAGAGATGATCAGAGACTGCAGACATAGTACAGGAGATGGTCAGAGACTGCAGACATAGTACAGGAGATGATCATAGACTGCAGACATAGTACAGGAGATGGTCAGAGACTGCAGACATAGTACAGGAGATGGTCAGAGACTGCAGACATAATACAGGAGATGGTCAGAGACTGCAGACATAGTACAGAAGATGATCAGAGACTGCAGACATACTACAGGAGATGATCAGAGACTGCAGACAAACTACAGGAGATGATCAGAGACTGCATACATACTACAGGAGATGATCAGAGACTGCAGACATACTACAGGAGATGATCAGAGACTGCAGACATAGTACAGGAGATGATCAGAGACTGCAGACATACTACAGGAGATGGTCAGAGACTGCAGACATACTACAGGAGATGGTCGGAAACTGCAGACATACTACAGGAGATGGTCAGAGACTGCAGACAGGATATAAGAGATAATCAGAGACTGCAGACATAGTACAGGAGATGATCAGAGACTGCAGACATAGTACAGGAGATGATCAGAGACTGCAGACATAGTACAGGAGATGATCAGAGACTGCAGACATAGTACAGGAGATGGTCAGAGACTGCAGACATACTACAGGAGATGATCAGAGACTGCAGACATACTACAGGAGATGATCAGAGACTGCAGACATACTACAGATGATCAGAGACTGCGGACATAATACAGGAGATGATCAGAGACTGCAGACATACTACAGGAGATGGTCAGAGACTGCAGACATACTACAGGAGATGGTCAGAGACTGCAGACATACTACAGGAGATGGTCAGAGACTGCAGACATACTACAGGAGATGGTCAGAGACTGCAGACATACTACAGGAGATGGTCAGAGACTGCATACAGGATATAAGAGACGATCAGAGACTGCAGACATAGTACAAGAGATGATCAGAGACTGCAGACATAGTACAGGAGATGATCAGAGACTGCAGACAGGATATAAGAGATGATCAGAGACTGCAGACATAGTACAGGAGATGATCAGAGACTGCAGACATAGTACAGGAGATGATCAGAGACTGCAGACATAGTACAGGAGATGATCAGAGACAGCAGACATAGTACAGGAGATGATCAAAGACTGCAGACATAGTACAGGAGATGATCAGAGACTGCAGACATACTACAGGAGATGATCAGAGACTGCAGACATACTACAGGAGATGATCAGAGACTGCAGACATAGTACAGGAGATGATCAGAGACTGCAGACATAGTACAGAAGATGCTCAGAGACTGCAGACATAGTACAGAAGATGATCAGAGACTGCAGACATAGTACAGGAGATGATCAGAGACTGCAGACAGGATATAAGAGATGATCAGAGACTGCAGACATAGTACAGGAGATGATCAGAGACTGCAGACATAGTACAGGAGATGATCAGAGACTGCAGACATAGTACAGGAGATTATCAGAGACAGCAGACATAGTACAGGAGATGATCAAAGACTGCAGACATAGTACAGGAGATGATCAGAGACTGCAGACATACTACAGGAGATGATCAGAGACTGCAGACATACTACAGGAGATGATCAGAGACTGCAGACATAGTACAGGAGATGATCAGAGACTGCAGACATAGTACAGAAGATGCTCAGAGACTGCAGACATAGTACAGAAGATGATCAGAGACTGCAGACATACTACAGGAGATGATCAGAGACTGCAGACATACTACAGGAGATGATCAGAGACTGCAGACATAGTACAGGAGATGATCAGAGACTGCAGACATTGTACAGAAGATGATCAGAGACTGCAGACATACTACATGAGATGATCAGAGACTGCAGACATACTACAGGAGATGATCAGAGACTGCAGACAGGATATAAGAGATGGTCAGAGACTGCAGACATAGTACAGGAGATGGTCAGAGACTGCAGACATAGTACAGGAGATGATCAGAGACTGCAGACATAGTACAGGAGATGATCAGAGACTGTAGACATAGTACAGGAGATGGTCATAGACTGCAGACATACTACAGGAGATGGTCAGAGACTGCAGACATAGTACAGGAGATGATCAGAGACTGCAGACATACTACAGGAGATGATCAGAGACTGCAGACATACTACAGGAGATGATCAGAGACTGCAGACATACTACAGGAGATGGTCAGAGACTGCAGACATACTACAGGAGATGGTCAGAGACTGCAGACATACTACAGGAGATGGTCAGAGACTGCAGACATACTACAGGAGATGGTCAGAGACTGCAGACATACTACAGGAGATGGTCAGAGACTGCAGACAGGATATAAGAGATGATCAGAGACTGCAGACATAGTACAAGAGATGATCAGAGACTGCAGACATAGTACAGGAGATGATCAGAGACTGCAGACAGGATATAAGAGATGATCAGAGACTGCAGACATAGTACAGGAGATGATCAGAGACTGCAGACATAGTACAGGAGATGATCAGAGACTGCAGACATAGTACAGGAGATGATCAGAGACAGCAGACATAGTACAGGAGATGATCAAGGACTGCAGACATAGTACAGGAGATGATCAGAGACTGCAGACATACTACAGGAGATGATCAGAGACTGCAGACATACTACAGGAGATGATCAGAGACTGCAGACATAGTACAGGAGATGATCAGAGACTGCAGACATAGTACAGAAGATGCTCAGAGACTGCAGACATAGTACAGAAGATGATCAGAGACTGCAGACATACTACAGAAGATGATCAGAGACTGCAGACATACTACAGGAGATGATCAGAGACTGCAGACATAGTACAGGAGATGATCAGAGACTGCCGACATAGTACAAAAGATGCTCAGAGACTGCAGCCATAGTACAGAAGATGATCAGAGACTGCAAACATACTACATGAGATGATCAGAGACTGCAGATATACTACAGGAGATGATCAGAGACTGCAGACAGGATATAAGAGATGGTCAGAGACTGCAGACATAGTACAGGAGATGATCAGAGACTGCAGACATACTACAGGAGATGATCAGAGACTGCAGACATACTACAGGAGATGATCAGAGACTGCAGACATAGTACAGGAGATGGTCAGAGACTGCAGACATAGTACAGGAGATGATCAGAGACTGCAGACACAATACAGGAGATGATCAGAGACTGCAGACATACTACAGGAGATGATCAGAGACTGCAGACATAGTAAAAGAGATGATCAGAGACTGCAGACATAGTACAAGAGATGATCAGAGACTGCAGACATAATACAGGTGATAATCAGAGACTGCATTTCCTATGAACGTTAGCAGATAATGGGCGATCGGCCCTCTCACCTGACCCAGCGATACAGCAATGGTTCCTCTGATCAGGAGTCAGCTCACTCTGAATTGCCCATGGCGACTCCGCTGGGTAGAGCCCAGATCTATATTCCTGCAATGACTCCATTCCTTTCTCTGCCAGGGATGGCGCTAAGCTGTGTGGCTTTCCCTCTGGTGGCGCAGGTCAGCTGGGTTCTCTCTCTGATGGTGTTCTCTCAGCACTGTCCTCTCCCTCTGGAGTCCTTGGTGTACTTCCCTGAAAGCTTTCCTGGGCTCCTGCTCTCTCTCTCCCATTTAGCTGAGCATGCTATGTGGGCTGCAGTTTCCGTGTTACAGTGGGACTGCCAGTCCTCGGGACTACATGTCCCACAATCCTCTTCTCTGCTCCTTTTTCTTTTCTGTTTCTTCCCTGGGTATATGAAGGCGGGGGAAGATACATAGTGGGCAGCTGTGCTGGCAAGCGCTGCTCAATAGTACAGCAGCATGCGCAAGAGGGAGAGGGGGGAGAAGAGCCCGCAGCTGCATTGGCATCACTAGGGTTGGGGTCACCCCCCCTTCCACCAACTATAGTCGCCCCTCAGTACAGAACCCCCTCTGCTAAGTATAGACCCCCCTCCATCAGTGCAGAACCCGCACTAAGTATAAACCCCTCCCTCAGTACAGACCTTACTCAGTACAGACCCCCCCAGGAAACCCCCCCTCCGTTAGTACAGACCCCCCCAGGACAGACCCCCCCTCCATTAGTACAGACCCCCCCAGGACAGACCCCCCTCCAGTAGTACAGACCCCCCAGGACAGACCCCTCCTTCATTAGTACAGACCCCCCCCAGGAAAGACCCCCCTCTGTTAGTACAGACCCCCAGGACTGACCCCCTTAATTAGTACAGACCCCCCAGAACAGGATCCCCCTCCATTGGTATAGACCCCCCAGGACAGACCCCTCCTTCATTAGTACAGACCCCCCCAGGAAATACCCCCTCTGTTAGTACAGACCCCCAGGACAGACCCCCTCAATTAGTACAGACCCCCCAGGACAGGACCCCCCTCCATTAGTATAGACCCCCCAGGACAGACACCCCCTCCATTAGTACAGACCCCCCAGGACAGACCCCCCTCCATTAGTACAGACCCCCAGGACAGAGCCCCCCTCCATTACTACAGACCCCCCAGAACAGACCCCCCTCCAATAGTACAGACCCCAGGACAGAGCCCCCCTCCATTACTACAGACCCCCCAGGACAGACCCCCCTCCAATAGTACAGACCCCCCAGGACAGAGCCCCCCCTCCATTACTACAGACCCCCCAGGACAGAGATCCCTCTATTAGTACAGACTCCCCAGGACAGACCACTCCTTCATTACTACAGACCCCCAGGACAGACCCCCCTCCAATAATACAGACCCCCCAGGGCAGGACCCCCCTCCATTAGTACAGACCCCCCCAGGACAGAGCCCCCCTCCTTCCATTACTACAGACCCCCCAGGACAGAGCCCACCTCCATTACTACAGACCCCCCTCCAAAAGTACAGACCCCCCAGGACAGAGCCCCCCCTCCATTACTACAGACCCCCCAGGACAGAGACCCCTCCATTAGTACAGACCCCCCAGGACAGACCACCCCTTTATTACTACAGACCCCCCAGGACAGACCCCCCTCCAATAGTACAGACCCCCAAGGGCAGGACCCCCCTCCATTAGTACAGACCCCCCCAGGACAGAGCCCGCCCCTCCATTACTACAGACCCCCCAGGACAGAGCCCCCCTCCATTACTACAGACCCCCCTCCAATAGTACAGACCCCCCAGGACAGAGCCTCCCCTCCATTACTACAGACCCCCCAGGACAGAGCCCCCCTCCATTACTACAGACCTCCCAGGACAGACCCCCCTCCAATAGTACAGACCCCCCAGGACAGAGCCCCCTCCATTACTACAGACCCCCCAGGACAGAGATCCCTCTATTAGTACAGACTCCCCAGGACAGACCACTCCTCCATTACTACAGACCCCCCAGGACAGACCCCCTTCCAATAATACAGACCCCCCAGGGCAGGACCCCCCTCCATTAGTACAGACCCCCCAGGACAGAGCCCCCCCTCCTTCCATTACTACAGACTCCCCAGGACAGAGCCCCCCTCCATTACTACAGACCCCCCTCCAATAGTACAGACCCCCCAGGACAGAGCCCCCCCCTCCATTACTACAGACCCCCCAGGACAGAGACCCCTCCATTAGTACAGACCCCCCAGGACAGACCACCCCTTTATTACTACAGACCCCCCAGGACAGACCCCCCTCCAATAGTACAGACCCCCCAGGGCAGGACCCCCTCTCCATTAGTACAGACCCCCCCAGGACAGAGCCCGCCCCTCCATTACTACAGACCCCCCAGGACAGAGCCCCCCTCCATTACTACAGACCCCCCTCCAATAGTACAGACCCCCCAGGACAGAGCCTCCCCTCCATTACTACAGACCCCCCAGGACAGAGCCCCCCTCTATTAGTGCAGACCCCCCAGGACAGAGCCCCCCTCTATTAGTACAGACCCCCCAGGACAGAGCCCCCTCCTCCATTAGTACAGACCCCCCCTCCATTAGGGTACAGTACATAAAACACCCGGGCGGCAGCTGGAGAGGAGAGGACAGTGTGCAGCCGTGCCGCCCGGGTGGAGAACAGAAAAGTACACAGCAGGCAGCAGGAGTGAGAGACACAGAGAGGAGGAGAATGTGTCAGCACAGCACAGCATGGACTGCTCCGCTCCCCCCCGCGCGACATCACTCACTGCACGGCTGGTCTCTCTCCACACAGAGACCAGCCTCTCTGCCTCCCTTCTCATCTTCGGCTGGCTGAAGGAGGGAGGGGCTTGAGCAGTGAATACAGCGGCGCTTTCTTCTGAGAACACCAGCGGAGAGGCGCCGCAGCAGGACACAAACAAGAGGAGGAGATGGAGGGAAGGGAGCACTCTGGCGCTTCAGCGGCCCCACCTCTCTGGCGCTTCAGCGCCCCCACCTCTCTGGCACTGGATTGCACTGCACCCCAAGCACCCCGTCTGGGATCGGCCCTGAAAGGGGGCATCCCTGGCATGTTCCATTCGATATGGAGAAGGCATCCGACAGGTGGCCATTCACTCGGACCCTGGCGGCAGGGTGAGAATATAGCGTCAGTATGAGGTTTAGCATTTTGGAAGGGAGGCCTATGGCCCGTAAGGCTTCCGTCATTTAGTCCCAGGCCACTCTGTTGAATGCCTTCTCCACATCGAGGGAAAGAATGAATCCCTGTTGCTGTGTGGAAGTAAGCCAGTGGTGTACGCTGATGGCCTTGAGCGTATTATCTCTCGCTTCTCTGCCCGGGACAAAACCAACCTGGTCGAGATGTACTAGTTGGGGGGAGAAGTCGGTTTGCTATTGTTTTGGCATACCATTTGAGATCTATGTTGAGTAGCGAAATGGGTCTGTAACTAGAGACCACTGTTGGGTCTTTGTCCGGCTTAGGGATTACTGTAATGTGGGCAGTTAGTAGATCTCGGGGGGGTTCCGAAGAAGACGCGAATGAGTTAAAGGAGGATAGAAAAAAGGGGGTAAGGATACTCGCATAAGTTTTGTAGTATCCTACAGTCAGACCGTCGGGCCCTGGACTTTTGCCCGTTTTCATTTGTTTCAGTGCTCGGTCGACTTCTTCTGTGGTCAAGGGATGATCTAGCTCTTGTGCTATGGAATCGGAAATAGGAGCTGGGCTATATTGTCGTAGGAAATCAATAATCAATTGTTTCCTTGTTTCCTTGTCTGCTGGTGGGGTCGTTGGGGAGAGGATTATAAAGTTTAGCGTAATATTTAACGAACTGATTTGCTATATCTGGGGTCGAGTTCATTTTTTTCCCGGTTGTATCTATGATTTAGTGTATCTTCGTTGAAGCTTTTTTGTGTTGAAGGGATCTCGCAAGCATTTTACTAGCTTTGTTGTTGTATTCATAGAAAGTTTTCTGAGATAGGATATATTTGCGACGTATTTGTTTTCCTATGAGGTCTAATAATTCACTTCGGGCTTGGATAAGATCAGTTAGGGTAGCTAAAGCTTGTGTGTGTTTGTGCGCTTTTTCTAGTTTTTGGATCCGCTCAGTGAGCATTGAGTAGTATTGTCTTCGATCACGATTACGTTTGGCTGCCGCTGCGATAAGGAAGCCGCGGATCACACATTTGTGGGTTTCCCAATTAATAAGTGGGGGGTATCGGGGGGTTTATTCTCTTGGAAATAGAGTTTGAGATGGTTTTCGACTTTGGCTGCTATATTGGGATCAGTAAGTAGGGAGGCGTCCAATCGCCATATTTGTGAGCGAGGAGGAGTGTCAGGGAATGTCATTATCATGGAGATAGGGTGGTGGTCAGAGAGGAACATAGTATCTATGGATGCGTGTTTGAGCATGGATAAATCTTTTTGTGATATGAATATGTAATCTATTCTGGAGTAACGGTGGTGTGGTGCTGAATAGAAAGTAAAATCTTTGCCATTTGGGTTTAACGTTCTCCAAGCATCGTAGAGTAGCACATTTTGAAGGAGGGATTTTATTGTTCGGAGGGCTGCATAGGGAAGAGAGGACGTGCCCGATGAGGTATCTTGTGTGGGGTTAAGCGGTATATTAAAGTCTCCTCCGAGGATGAGAATACCTTCCTGGAAGGTGGTTAAGGAATCAGTGATGTTCTGAAAAAAGGGAACTTGGCCGCTGTTAGGGGCATATATGTTAGCTAGCGTGATTTTCCTATTGAGGTATGAACCTTTTAGAAAAAGGTATCTGCCTTCTTTGTCAATCAATGTATCAGTCCTTTGAAAAGGGCAGTTTTTTGCTATGAGAACAGAGACCCCTTTAGATTTGGATAGCGGGTTGGTTGCATGATATACCGTTGGATAATGGTGGTTGTGTAATTTCGGTGTGGAGTCGGATCGAAAATTAGTTTCTTGTATAAAGATAATGTCCGCTTTATTTCGGTGCATGGCCAGAAGAAGTTGGGAGCGTTTTTCTGGTATGTTGAGGCCTTTAGTATCAAGTGAGATAATTTTAAGCGTGGGTGTAACTGTAGGATTTAGTGAAGCACACATCTTAAAGACCTATCCGCGAGTCCTCTTGTTTGAGGGTGCTAGGTGTGTCTGGAGCCGTGGCAGAGAAACAGGTATGTTGGAGGCGTGGGGTCCGAAAGCAGGCTGTGAGTATGTCTTAATTTGTGTTGATCTGCAAGCAAGTGGAGTGCGTTGAATGATGAGATGGGGGTAAAGGAGTGGGTAAAAGAGATAAAAAAGAAAAAAAAAATAAGAAGGGGAAGGAAAGGTGGGGGTATTCCGGTGGCAAGTGGCAACTTGGTCACCTGTCCAGGTAGGTGGGATACACAAATGTGGGTAATCCGGAAAGAGTCAGTGGCGTGCAATGGCAAAAGTAGGGTAAGAAGAGGAATAACAATATAGTGCCACTGTGTGGGGGTTGATCTCTCAAAAGAGAGAGGTAAAACAAGTTCTACAGTCTGAGTCATCGGACCTAAAGCCTTATCGTGCAAAGAGTTAAGTTTGTGGGGGATGAGTGAATTAGGCGGACGTGCGAGACGGTAATGTGATGCCTAATGGGGTGTACACACGGCCGGACTTTTCATCTACAAAAGTCCGACGGACGCCGACGGACTAAAGCTGGCTGGTAATCCGATTGTGTGTGGGCTTCTCCGGACTTTCAGCAGATTTTTTCAGCCTCAAATCCGACGGACTTTAGATTTGAAACATGCTTCAAATCTTTACGTCGTAACTACGCCGGACCCAGAAATCCGCTCGTCTGTATGCTAGTCCGACGGGCAAAAACCCACGCTAGGGCAGCTATTGGCTACTGGCTATCAACTTCCTTATTTTAGTCCGGTGTATGTCATCACGTACGAATCCGTCGGACTTTTGTGTGATCGTATGTAGGCAAGTCCGTTCCTTAGAAAGTCTGCTGCAAGTCCGCCGAAATTCCGCCGGAAGTCTGTCGGACAGGCTGTCGGACTTTTGTAGCTGAAAAGTCCGACCGTGTGTACGCCCCATAAGTGTTCGAGTTTAGCACGGTAGGACATTGAGAGTGTGTACATTATGGCGTGTCTCTATTGCGCAGTAATGGTGGCAGAATGTTAGGGTGATGCATTTGTATGAATTTTGCATTGTCTGAACGAATACATGTGGTACGTGTATTGTAAAACTCCAGCTAATCGGCAAACAATAAAACTCAAAACTTATACCATTGAACAAAAGCATATCTATAGTTATATATAGTTATATAGTCCCCTTTGATATTGTGGCATGACTAAGAGGAGGTGATACAATAAAAGGAGAAGCAAGAGAGAAGGGAAAGGTCTGTTGTCTCTTTCTTCTCTGCTTCCTTCCCCTCATCCTGCCGTTTTCTGTCTTACCCTTATTCCTTCTCCCCTCCTCCCTCCCTCCTTCTAATGCACTCAGATCGTTATTCAGCAGCACGGCAACGAGTAATCTGAAGTAAAATGACCTTTATAAGCTAGTGTTCAGAAGATCATTTTCAGGGACATAGCTCAGAGGTGATAAGGGGAGGGTGAGGGGATACGTGAGCAGCGACCACCCAGGTTATCTGAAGGGTAAGTGTAGTTGTAGGATTTGGCAGGTGTCACCTCTATAGTGATGTATAGAGGTGTCGTGGGCGGGTCAGTTCGTTTTCTGGGGATGATTCAGTTAAAGCATTTGGTCCCTTATATTATCAAAACCCCTTTGCTGCTATGAATCAGGGGCGTGGGTTGAGCTGGGACTGTGTTCATTTACCACTGTGTCTCTGAGCTCCTAGCATCGTTAAGCAGATAAACTACGTATTGAAAAACCGTGCAGTAAAAGCTTTACAGTACAAGAAGAGAGTAGTTAATCAGAGAGGACTAAAGATAACTAATTACAGCAATTGATGGCTACTGGTGAAAAGAGTCAATGCAATGCATAGGTCTCCGCTGATCTCCAGTCACTGTGTATTGTGTCAGATTAGGTTTAATCTGTGACTGTGGTCGTGATGATCGCTGAAGGGAGCTGGAGTATGGTCAGTTGAAATATGAGATCAGTCCAGAGTCTTCATAGTTGTTTGGTGGGAGACATGTATCCGAGGTTTCCGCGCTCTCCTGGTGTAGCGTGTATATCTTTTGCTGAGAGTCTGAAACCCATGGGAGTATCAGTTCTTGTAGAGCCACTGATGGGGTTGTGCTGCAAAATAATGTGTTCCTTGCCTTCTGCAAGTTTGCCGAGCGTAATAGAATGGAAGCTTCTGTAGAATTCATGTGGTATTTAAAGATGGCTCCTCCGGTGTAACCTGTATCCGCCGATATTCACTATATCTGTTGAAGTGGCGTGAAATCTTCTTTGTGCTGGGTTAGCAGAGAGGGAATTATTTGAATCCACATCTTCTGTGCATAGCTTGAAGGGGTAACATCAGTAGATCGTACTTTTTCCGCACATGTTGACTTGATGTCGTGCAGGAAGATAAAGAAGATGAACAGAACAACGTAAACAAGGTAAAAAAAAAAAAAAAAAAAACGATGAATAAGGTCTGGCAGAAACTCATGTACTGAGCAGGGGAGTCTTCAATGCAGTATATCTCAGTAGTCACGGTGGGCTCTGCGGGGCAGGGGAGCAGTCATAGGGCTCGCTGGATGCCGCAGAGGTATGGCAGTAGAGCCGTGCCTATTTGCTGATGGTGATCTTTGCCTTCTGAGGCTGGCGTTTTAAAGGTTTCTCTCTGGAAAGGTGTTCTAGGTTAGAGAAGGTAAAGTCAGCGTACCAATTTGAAACATCGACATACGGAATGTCCAGGCTTTGGCAGAAAGTTTCCAGCTCTTCAGGGACTCTCAATAAGGCTGGGTTGCCTTGATGTGTGGCCTGTAGACCGAACGGGAACTTCCAGCGGTATCTGATTCCCTTATTCCTGAGGACATCCAGGAGAGGACGTAGGTCTTTACGGTGTCGGAGCGTGATCGCTGAAAGATCCTGATAGATGTCTCGGGCTTTCTTGAGAATATCTTCCTTAATAGTAAAATCATTTACGTAGCAAACAATATCCCTCGGTGGGTCAGTGTCTCTACCTCGAGGCCTAAGGGCCCTGTGTATGCGCTCCATGGCCATAGGAGTATGGCGTGGCTGATCAAAGAGGTGATTGAACAGGTCTGTTACCGCTGGAAGAATCTGGTCATTGTCGACAGATTCGGGGAGACCTCTCACCCTCAGATTATGTCTGCCTCTATTATCGAGATCTTCCACGTGTCGCTGAAGATCTCGTAATTGTAAGGTGTGTGTATCAACCTTATGGTGTACTTTCCGTATGGCAGAGTTGTGTTGTGCTGCTGTATTTTCCACTCTCTGGACTCTCTCCGCTATGGCCTGAATTTCCTGACGGAGGTCTGTTATGGCCGCGAACAGAGTGTCCTTAATATCAGCCGCTACCGCTCTGAGATCGTTCAGGCTCGGCTGTTGGGTTAAGGCTGGATTGTTTTCCACTTGAGCTGGAGTTTGATCCGTCGGAGTCAAAGTAATCCCCACGGGGTTCTGAGCAGTCGATGAGGTGGGAGCGGGCGCCGCCATGTTGGTTCTCTGGGTTCTGAAAATCTCCGGTATATTCTGGCTTATGCATCCGCTGAGTTCTCTCGGTGAGCAGGATCTGGTTGCGGAGGGTCCACGGGAGGAAGTCCCCATGATGGGTGACCGTTTGTTAGCTGAATTCCCCGGTTGTGGGTTTAATGTAGGCTATGGTCCAATGGAGCTCGAGAGTTAAGCAGCCATCTTCTCTCAAGGCAAACCACGCCCCCTGATCTTAGATGTTTTTTAAGTAACCATTGAGCACATATATATTTTTAATATATCCCAACATCATGTAATAATATCATTGTTAAATGTTTTTACTATATATATCAGGCAAAATGGGGAATCCATGGCTATTATCTTTTGCCATTTGTATCCATCTATTTTTGCATATAGACGTTTCTCCCATAGAAACACATTGATTGCTTACTAGAGTGTCAGCAGGCCACAACAAAATGGCCATGGAGAGGATATATTAATTGACAGGTTCACCGTCCAATCAAATCACCATCTGATGAAGATACGAAATACCCCTTGTATTGAACACGCGTAGGGGAAGAGGACAGGATGGAACATTATACATACAACCTGTTGGGACAGATTAGCGCGCCACCCCATACCGGCCGCTGTTGCCCGTTCGTCTCTGCTGTTTTAGTGTGGCGCCCTTAAGCACCTTGTTACTGTGAGTACCCATTGCGGGATTTGTTTATGATTTTAATAAATTTAGTACATACTGCACCATGAAGTCCTTTTTATGTTGATATATTGAGGTACAAATGGGACTGCTGTGAGGAACAGAGGCACAAGTGCAAATCTATCCAGGACCCTGCATATAACATCGAACCCAGAGAGGTTCTAAGGCGCATTCTGACCAAGCTTAATTGCAAGGTCGCACGCCCTAAGGTGAGGGGCTATCACCTGGGGGGGAGCACTTGTATGAGCGCACAGCACTTTAGTTTGTGTTCACCATAACACATGAATGGATTGTGGAAGATCTGTGGACTGTTAATTTGATCATTGCACAGCAACACAGCACTGAATTGCATAGAATCACATGGATGCAACACCAAATCGCATGGATGCGGTTTTTTGTATTTTTTAACTTTTTATTGTTTGAACATTGCACTAACACCATATTGCATAGATGCAGCACTGAAATGCATGGATGCAACACTAAATCGCATGGATGTTTGAGTTGAATTATCTATTAATGTTTGAAAATTGCACAAGCTTTGTGGAATATTTGCAATACACAGGCTTATTGGAGCACTTTTACCTATTTATTCATTCATTGAAATTTATTGCACATTAACGTATAGTATAGTATTAATAGTTATTAATAGATTTTGTATATGTTAAGCACAATATCACTTTATTAATATTTTAGTGGAAATTTCTTATTTTTTATTTTGATAAGCGCAGTGTGTGTACAATTTGGTTTAACTATTTTGCATGGTTATGAGACATGCGTAACATTAGCAGCTGATCATTTGCAAAGATATACTATTTTGGAGACCAGATTTGGTCAATTACCTGGAGGCTCACAGGACTACAAATTAGCACCCATAGTGCAGTTGCTACTACTTTTCTGGTGGTGTACACAATACAGTAAACCCATAGTTGTTATTACACTTCTGTTGGTGTACACAGTACTGTGCACCCATAGTGCAGTTGCTACTACTTTTCTGGTGGTGTACACAGTACACAATACATACAGTACACTCATAGTTGTTATTACACTTCTGTTGGTGTACAAAGTACCGTACACCCATAGTGCAGTTGCTACTACTTTTCTGGTGGTGTACACAATACATACAGTGCACCCATAGTTGTTATTACACTTCTGTTGGTGTACACAGTACTATGCACCCATAGTGCAGTTGCTACTACTTTTCTGGTGGTGTACACAGTACACAATACATACAGTACACCTATAGTTGTTATTACACTTTTGTTGGTGTACATTGTACCGTGCACCCATAGTGCAGTTGCTACTATTTCTCTGGTGGTGTACACAGTACACAATAAATACAGTGCACCCATACCTGCTATTAGACTTCTGGTGGTGTACATAATACCATTCACCCCTAGTGCAGTTGCTACTACTTTTCTGGTGGTGTACACAGTACACAATACAGTGTAGTGTGGTTTTGCAAAACAAAATTTACAGCATTTCCGGAAGGCCACCAAGGAGAGGCAGATGCTCACAGGCCACTAAAAGAGGGCAAGCAGGCTCTGTGTCTACAGTCAGCAATGCTGGTTGTGAACACAGTGCATCCTCAGCATGTGGTCATGGGGCACACTTGTCCTTTTTTTCTGCAGCTGGCCATGTTATTGAGCCACAACATATAAAAGAGTTGGTGGAATGGATAACAAAGCCCTCCTCATCCTCCTCATCCTCTGTCACCCAGGCTCAGAGTAGTTTGCCTGCCGATGCAGCTGTCAAAGTAGCCTATTCCATCAGCTTCATGCCAACAGTCACTCCTTCCATAGCCCCACCATCATGCATTGAGGAGTCCCCAAACTTTTCGACCACAGTGTCGGGTACATGCTGCAGGAGGATGTGCAGAAATTTGAAGGCTCCGATGATGGTACCCAGCTTGAGAAAGCGAGTAATGTCAGCCTAGAGAGAGGGGGTGCCCAAGAAGGTCAAGAAACTGGCAGTCATGTTCCCCCAGCTGCAGCATACTGCCAGGTTTGCTCCAGTGATGAGGAGGGAGGGGATGATGAGGTCACTGACTCTACTTGGGTGCCTGATAAAAGAGAGGAGGAGGCACATCTGCAATGAGGTAGGATGCCCTCCAGGGGGCAGCTTAAGGGCAGCCACCCTATTGCATCACACCACAGAGCTAAGCAGGTGCAGGGCACTGCTGACTCGCCGGCATATTTTGAAAAATTCTTTGGTGTGGGCCTTTTTTGACTTGTGTGCCGCAGATGGCAACGTTGCTGTTTGTAACATATGTCTAAAGCGTATCAAGTGTGGTCAAACAGCAGCCCACATGCTTGACCAGACATATGATGACCTCCCATGCAGTCCATTGGCAACAGCACTTAAAAGACCCACATCAAAGAACAAGGTGGACCTCTCCTTGCTCCTCATCAGCTGGGATCTCCAACCCCACTATACCTCCAGTCCTCTCAGAAACCTGCACTGAGAGGAATGAAGGTATCGAAATAGGTGTCCCAAGTACTTGCAGCCAATCTGCTAGTAGTACACCAATATCCAATTTTAGCAAGAAAAATTCCCTACCCCAGTTGCTAAACCATCTAAAGAAATTTGGTCCCAGCCATCCACATGCTCAGCGTCTCAATGCTAGCTTGGCCAAATTACTAGCACTGCAACTGCTGCCTTTTCAGCTGGTAGACTCTGCCCTCTTTTGTGAATTTGTGGAATGTGCGGTACCTCAGTGGCAGGTTCCCAAATGCCATTTCTTTTCACTGAAGTGTTGTATATATTCAGAATGTATAATGCGCTAATATTAACCTCCCAATATAACACGGTGTGATCTCTTTATGGTTAACCACTTGAGCCCCGGACCATTATGCTGCCTAAGGACCAGAGGTCTTTTTCCAATTTGGCACTGCGTCACTTTAACTTTTAATTGCGCGGTCATGCAATGCTGTACCCAAACGAAATTTGCGTTCTTTTCTTCCCACAAATAGAGCTTTCTTTTGATGGCATTTGATCACCTCTGCCGTTTTTATTTTTTGCGCTATAAACGGAAAAAGACCGAAAATTTTGAAAAAAAATGATATTTTCTACTTTTTGTTATAAAAAAAATCCAATAAACTCAATTTTAGTCATACATTTAGGCCAAAATTTATTCGGCCACATGTCTTTGGTAAAAAAAAAGTTAATAAGCGTATATTTATTGGTTTGCGCAAAAGTTATAGCGTCTACAAACTAGGGTACATTTTCTGGAATTTACACAGCTTTTAGTTTATGACTGCCTATGTCATTTCATGAGGTGCTAAAATGGCAGGGCAGTACAAAACCCCCCCAAATGACCCCATTTTGGAAAGTAGACACCCCAAGGAAATTGCTGAGAGGCATGTTGAACCCATTGAATATTTAATTTTTTTGTCCCAAGTGATTGAATAATGACAAAAAAAAAAAAAAAATATTTACAAAAAGTTGTCACTAAATGATATATTGCTCACACAGGCCATGGGCCTATGTGGAATTGCACCCCAAAATACATTCAGCTGCTTCTCCGGAGTATGGGGATACCACATGTGTGGGACTTTTTGGGAGCCTAGCCGCGTACGGGGCCCCGAAAACCAATCACCGCCTTCAGGATTTCTAAGGGCATAAATTTTTGATTTCATTCCTCACTACCTATCACAGTTTTGAAGGCCATAAAATGTCCAGATGGCACAAAACCCCCCCAAATGACCCCATTTTGGAAAGTAGACACTCCAAGCTATTTGCTGAGAGGCATGTTGAGTCCATGGAATACTTTCTTTTTTGACACAAGTTGCGGGAAAGTGACAATTTTTTTTTTTTTGCACAAAGTTGTCACTAAATGATATATTTCTCACACAGGCCATGGGCATATGTGGAATTGCACCCCAAAATACATTTAGCTGCTTCTCCTGAGTATGGGGATACCACATGTGTGGGACTTTTTGGGAGCCTAGCCGCATACGGGGCCCCGAAAACCAAGCACCGCCTTCAGGATTTCTAAGGGCGTAATGTTGTGATTTGACTCCTCACTACCTATCACAGTTTTGAAGGCCATAAAATGCCAAGATGGCACAAAACCCCCCCAAATGACCCCATTTTGGAAAGTAGACACCCCAAACTATTTGCTGAGAGGCATGTTGAGTCCATGGAATATTTTATATTTTGACACAAGTTGCGGGAAAGTAACACTTTTTTTTTTTGCACAAAGTTGTCACTAAATGATATATTGCTCAAACATGCCATGGGCATATGTGGAATTACACCCCAAAATACATTCTGCTGCTTCTCCTGAGTATGGGGATACCACATGTTTAGGACTTTTTGGGAGCCTAGCCGCGTACGGGGCCCCGAAAACCAAGCACCGCCTTCAGGATTTCTAAGGGCATACATTTTTGATTTCACTCCTCATTTCCTATCACAGTTTTGAAGGCCATAAAATGCCAAGATGGCACAAACCCCCCCAAATGACCCGATTTTGGAAAGTAGACACCCCAAGGTAATTGCTGAGAGGCATGTTGAGTCCATGGAATATTTTATTTTTTGACACAAGTTGCGGGAAAGTGACAATTTTTTTTTTTTTGCACAAAGTTGTCACTAAATGATATATTTCTCACACAGGCCATGGGCATATGTGGAATTGCACCCCAAAATACATTTAGCTGCTTCTCCTGAGTAAGGGGATACCACATGTGTGGGACTTTTTGGGAGCCTAGCCGCATACGGGGCCCCGAAAACCAAGCACCGCCTTCAGGATTTCTAAGGGCGTAAAGTGGTGATTTCACTCCTCACTGCCTATCACAGTTTTGAAGGCCATAAAAAGCACAGATGGCACAAATCCCCCCCAAATGACCCCATTTTGGAAAGTAGACACCCCAAGCTATTTGCTGAGAGGCATGTTGAGTCCATGGAATATTTTATATTTTGACACAAGTTGCGGGAAAGTGACAATTTTTTTTTTTTTTTTTGCACAAAGTTGTCACTAAATGATCTATTGCTCAAACATGCCATGGAAATATGTGAAATTACACCCCAAAATATATTCTGCTGCTTCTCCTGAGTATGGGGATACCACATGTGTGGGACTTTTTGGGAGCCTAGCCGCATACGGGGCCCCGAAAACCAAGCACCGGCTTCAGGATTTCTAAGGGCGTTAAGTTGTGATTCCACTCCTCACTACCTATCACAGTTTTGAAGGCCATAAAATGCCAAGATGGCAAACCCCCCCCCCAAATGACCCCATTTTGGAAAGTAGACACCCCAAGGAAATTGCTGAGAGGCATGTTGATCCCATTGAATATTTAATTTTTTTGTCCCAAGTGATTGAATAATGACAAAAAAAAAAAAAAAAAAATATTTACAAAAAGTTGTCACTAAATGATATATTGCTCACACAGGCCATGGGCCTATGTGGAATTGCACCCCAAAATACATTCAGCTGCTTCTCCAGAGTATGGGGATACCACATGTGTGGGACTTTTTGGGAGCCTAGCCGCGTACGGGGCCCTGAAAACCAATCACCGCCTTCAGGATTTCTAAGGGCATAAATTTTTGATTTCATTCCTCACTACCTATCACAGTTTTGAAGGCCATAAAATGCCCAGATGGCACAAAACCCCCCCAAATGACCCCATTTTGGAAAGTAGACACTCCAAGCTATTTGCTGAGAGGCATGTTGAGTCCATGGAATACTTTCTTTTTTGACACAAGTTGCGGGAAAGTGACAATTTTTTTTTTTTTTTGCACAAAGTTGTCACTAAATGATATATTTCTCACACAGGCCATGGGCATATGTGGAATTGCACCCCAAAATACATTTAGCTGCTTCTCCTGAGTATGGGGATACCACATGTGTGGGACTTTTTGGGAGCCTAGCCGCATACGGGGCCCCGAAAACCAAGCACCGCCTTCAGGATTTCTAAGGGCGTAATGTTGTGATTTGACTCCTCACTACCTATCACAGTTTTGAAGGCCATAAAATGCCAAGATGGCACAAAACCCCCCCAAATGACCCCATTTTGGAAAGTAGACACCCCAAACTATTTGCTGAGAGGCATGTTGAGTCCATGGAATATTTTATATTTTGACACAAGTTGCGGGAAAGTAACACTTTTTTTTTTTTTTTTTGCACAAAGTTGTCACTAAATGATATATTGCTCAAACATGCCATGGGCATATGTGGAATTACACCCCAAAATACATTCTGCTGCTTCTCCTGAGTATGGAGATACCACATGTTTAGGACTTTTTGGGAGCCTAGCCGCGTACGGGGCCCCGAAAACCAAGCACCGCCTTCAGGATTTCTAAGGGCATAAATTTTTGATTTCACTCCTCACTTCCTATCACAGTTTTGAAGGCCATAAAATGCCAAGATGGCACAAAACCCCCCCAAATGACCCCATTTTGGAAAGTAGACACCCCAAGGTAATTGCTGAGAGGCATGTTGAGTCCATGGAATATTTTATTTTTTGACACAAGTTGCGGAAAAGTGACAATTTTTTTTTTTTTGCACAAAGTTGTCACTAAATGATATATTTCTCACACAGGCCATGGGCATATGTGGAATTGCACCCCAAAATACATTTAGCTGCTTCTCCTGAGTAAGGGGATACCACATGTGTGGGACTTTTTGGGAGCCTAGCTGCATACGGGGCCCCGAAAACCAAGCACCGCCTTCAGGATTTCTAAGGGCGTAAAGTGGTGATTTCACTCCTCACTGCCTATCACAGTTTTGAAGGCCATAAAAAGCACAGATGGCACAAACCCCCCCCAAATGACCCCATTTTGGAAAGTAGACACCCCAAGCTATTTGCTGAGAGGCATGTTGAGTCCATGGAATATTTTATATTTTGACACAAGTTGCGGGAAAGTGACAATTTTTTTTTTTTTTTTTGCACAAAGTTGTCACTAAATGATCTATTGCTCAAACATGCCATGGAAATATGTGAAATTACACCCCAAAATATATTCTGCTGCTTCTCCTGAGTATGGGGATACCACATGTGTGGGACTTTTTGGGAGCCTAGCCGCATACGGGGCCCCGAAAACCAAGCACCGGCTTCAGGATTTCTAAGGGCGTTAAGTTGTGATTCCACTCCTCACTACCTATCACAGTTTTGAAGGCCATAAAATGCCAAGATGGCAAACCCCCCCCCCAAATGACCCCATTTTGGAAAGTAGACACCCCAAGCTATTTGCTGAGAGGCATGGTGAGTATTTTGCAGCTCTCATTTGTTTTTGAAATGAAGAAAGACAAGAAAAATGTATTTTTTTTTTCTTTTTTCAATTTTCGAAAGTTTGTGACAAAAAGTGAGGTCTGCAAAATACTCACTATACCTCTCAGCAAATAGCTTGGGGTGTCTATTTTCCAAAATGGGGTCATTTGGGGGGGGGTTGTGCCATCTGGGCATTCCATGGCCTCCGAAACTGTGCTAGGCAGTGAAGAGTGAAATCAAAAATTTACGCCCTTAGAAAGCCTGAAGGCGGGGCTTGGTTTTCGGGGTCCCGTGCGCGGCTAGGCTCCCAAAAAGTCCCACACATGTGGTATCCCCATACTCAGGAGAAGCAACAGAATGTATTTTGGGGTGTAATTTCACATATCCCCATGGCATGTTTGAGCAATATATCATTTAGTGACATCTTTGTGCAAAAAAAAAAAAAATTTGTCTCTTTCCCGCAACTTGTGTCACAATATAAAATATTCCATGGACTCGACATGCCTCTCAGCAAATAGCTTGGGGTGTCTACTTTCCAAAATGGGGTCATTTGGGGGGGTTTGAACTGTCCTGGCATTTTATGCACAACATTTAGAAGCTTATGTCACACATCACCCACTCTTCTAACCACTTGAAGACAAAGCCCTTTCTGACACTTTTTGATTACATGAAAAAAATAATTTTTTTTTGCAAGAAAATTACTTTGAACCCCCAAACATTATATATATTTTTTTAAAGCAAATGCCCTACAGATTAAAATGGTGGGTGTTTCATATTTTTTTTTCACACAGTATTTGCGCAGCGATTTTTCAAACGCATTTTTTGGGGAAAAAACACACTTTTTTAAATTTTAATGCACTAAAACACACTATATTGCCCAAATATTTGATGAAATAAAAAAGAAGATCTTAGGCCGAGTACATGGATACCAAACATGACATGCTTTAAAATTGCGCACAAACGCGCAGCGGCGACAAAATAAATACATTTTTAAAAGCCTTTAAAAGCCTTTACAGGTTACCACTTTAGATTTACAGAGGAGGTCTACTGCTAAAATTACTGCCCTCGTTCTGTTCTTCGCGGTGATACCTCACATGCATGGTGCAATTGCTGTTTACATTTGATGCCAGACCGACGCTTGCGTTCGCCTTTGCGCGAGAGCAGGGGGGGACAGGGGTGCTTTTTTTTTTTTTTTTTTTTTCTTTATTATTTTTTTGCTTTTTTATCTAATTTTAAACTGTTCCTTTCATTTTTATTTTTCTTAAATTAATTTTATTGTTATCTCAGGGAATGTAAATATCTCCTATGATAGCAATAGGTAGTGACAGGTACTCTTTTTTTTAAAAATTGGGCTCTATTAGACCCTAGATCTCTCCTCTGCCCTCAAAGCATCTGACCACACCAAGATCGGTGTGATAAAATGCTTTCCCAATTTCCCAATGGCGCTGTTTACATTCGGCGAAATCTAAGCCATGAAATGCTCGTAGCTTCTGGTTTCTTAGGCCATAGAGATGTTTGGAGCCATTCTGGTCTCTGATCAGCTCTATGGTCAGCTGGCTGAATCAACGGCTGCATTTTCAGGTTCCCTGTTGGGACAGGAAAGCCAGAGAAAAACATGGAAGACGGTGGGGGAGGGGGGGGCATTCCCTCCCACTGCTTGCAAAAGCAGTCTAGAGGCTAATTAGCCGCTAGGATTGCTTTTACATGAAAGCCGACCGCTGGCTGAAAAGAATGATACCAAGATGATACCTAAACCTGCAGGCATCATTCTGGTATAACCACTCAAAGTCCAGCAACATACCAGTACGTTGCTGGTCCTTGTTAGGCATATATTGTAAACTTTTTTTTCATGCAGCCTGTGGGCTGAACGAAAAAAAGATATTGATCGGTGGGTATGCCCACCATTAGAATACCTCCCTTCATCCACCCACTTCTAATGATGGGCATACATGCACCATTTATATATGCCGAAGCATGGGGGCATCCTCCCGCAAAAGGCAGGAGCAAATTGCTCCTCCACCCACTGCCCCCACGCTTCGGCATATATGCTGAAGTATGTAACTGTGGTGGTGAAATCACCTCCGACAGCGCTGGAGTCACGGCTTTATATATCGTGGGAGCAAACGCTGTTGCTGTCAAGATAAATAAATCCGCGCTGCAACTGAATGGCGTACCTGCTAAGCAAATGATGGTTAACAATAAAACAAAGTAACATTACAGTATAACAGTAAAACTTACCATACCTGCAAAGCAAATACAAAAAAAAACATAGTAAAAAATAAAACATTTAGTTGCTAAACCATCTAAAGAAATTTGGTCCCAGCCATCCACATGCTCAGCGTCTCAATGCTAGCTTGGCCAAATTACTAGCACTGCAAACTGCTGCCTTTTCAGCTGGTAGACTCTGCCCTCTTTTGTGAATTTGTGGAATGTGCGGTACCTCAGTGGCAGGTTCCCAAATGCCATTTCTTTTCACTGAAGTGTTGTATATATTCAGAATGTATAATGCGCTAATATTAACCTCCCAATATAACACGGTGTGATCTCTTAATGGTTAACCACTTGAGCCCCGGACCATTATGCTGCCTAAGGACCAGAGGTCTTTTTCCAATTTGGCACTGCGTCACTTTAACTTTTAATTGCGCGGTCATGCAATGCTGTACCCAAACGAAATTTGTTTTCTTTTCTTCCCACAAATAGAGCTTTCTTTTGATGGCATTTGATCACCTCTGCCGTTTTTATTTTTTGCGCTATAAACGGAAAAAGACCGAAAATTTTGAAAAAAAATGATATTTTCTACTTTTTGTTATAAAAAAAATCCAATAAACTCAATTTTAGTCATACATTTAGGCCAAAATTTATTCGGCCACATGTCTTTGGTAAAAAAAAAGTTAATAAGCGTATATTTATTGGTTTGCGCAAAAGTTATAGCGTCTACAAACTAGGGTACATTTTCTGGAATTTACACAGCTTTTAGTTTATGACTGCCTATGTCATTTCATGAGGTGCTAAAATGGCAGGGCAGTACAAAACCCCCCCAAATGACCCCATTTTGGAAAGTAGACACCCCAAGGAAATTGCTGAGAGGCATGTTGAACCCATTGAATATTTAATTTTTTTGTCCCAAGTGATTGAATAATGACAAAAAAAAAAAATATTTACAAAAAGTTGTCACTAAATGATATATTGCTCACACAGGCCATGGGCCTATGTGGAATTGCACCCCAAAATACATTCAGCTGCTTCTCCGGAGTATGGGGATACCACATGTGTGGGACTTTTTGGGAGCCTAGCCGCGTACGGGGCCCCGAAAACCAATTACCGCCTTCAGGATTTCTAAGGGCATAAATTTTTGATTTCATTCCTCACTACCTATCACAGTTTTGAAGGCCATAAAATGCCCAGATGGCACAAAACCCCCCCAAATGACCCCATTTTGGAAAGTAGACACTCCAAGCTATTTGCTGAGAGGCATGTTGAGTCCATGGAATACTTTCTTTTTTGACACAAGTTGCGGGAAAGTGACAATTGTTTTTTTTTGCACAAAGTTGTCACTAAATGATATATTTCTCACACAGGCCATGGGCATATGTGGAATTGCACCCTAAAATACATTTAGCTGCTTCTCCTGAGTATGGGGATACCACATGTGTGGGACTTTTTGGGAGCCTAGCCGCAAACGGGGCCCTGAAAACCAAGCACCGCCTTCAGGATTTCTAAGGGCGTAATGTTGTGATTTGACTCCTTACTACCTATCACAGTTTTGAAGGCCATAAAATGCCAAGATGGCACAAAACCCCCCCAAATGACCCCATTTTGGAAAGTAGACACCCCAAACTATTTGCTGAGAGGCATGGTGAGTATTTTGCAGCTCTCATTTGTTTTTGAAATGAAGAAAGACAAAAAAAATGTATTTTTTTTTTCTTTTTTCAATTTTCGAAAGTTTGTGACAAAAAGTGAGGTCTGCAAAATACTCACTATACCTCTCAGCAAATAGCTTGGGGTGTCTATTTTCCAAAATGGGGTCATTTGGGGGGGGGTTGTGCCATCTGGGCATTCCATGGCCTCCGAAACTGTGCTAGGCAGTGAAGAGTGAAATCAAAAATTTACGCCCTTAGAAGGCCTGAAGGCGGGGCTTGGTTTTCGGGGTCCCGTGCGCGGCTAGGCTCCCAAAAAGTCCCACACATGTGGTATCCCCATACTCAGGAGAAGCAACAGAATGTATTTTGGGGTGTAATTTCACATATCCCCATGGCATGTTTGAGCAATATATCATTTAGTGACACCTTTGTGCAAAAAAAAAAAAAAAAATTTGTCTCTTTCCCGCAACTTGTGTCACAATATAAAATATTCCATGGACTCGACATGCCTCTCAGCAAATAGCTTGGGGTGTCTACTTTCCAAAATGGGGTCATTTGGGGGGGGTTTGAACTGTCCTGGCATTTTATGCACAACATTTAGAAGCTTATGTCACACATCACCCACTCTTCTAACCACTTGAAGACAAAGCCCTTTCTGACACTTTTTGATTACATGAAAAAAATAATTTTTTTTTGCAAGAAAATTACTTTGAACCCCCAAACATTATATATATTTTTTTAAAGCAAATGCCCTACAGATTAAAATGGTGGGTGTTTCATATTTTTTTTTCACACAGTATTTGCGCAGCGATTTTTCAAACGCATTTTTTGGGGAAAAAACACACTTTTTTAAATTTTAATGCACTAAAACACACTATATTGCCCAAATATTTGATGAAATAAAAAAGAAGATCTTAGGCCGAGTACATGGATACCAAACATGACATGCTTTAAAATTGCGCACAAACGCGCAGCGGCGACAAAATAAATACATTTTTAAAAGCCTTTAAAAGCCTTTACAGGTTACCACTTTAGATTTACAGAGGAGGTCTACTGCTAAAATTACTGCCCTCGTTCTGTCCTTCGCGGTGATACCTCACATGCATGGTGCAATTGCTGTTTACATTTGACGCCAGACCGACGCTTACGTTCGCCTTTGCGCGAGAGCAGGGGGGGACAGGGGTGCTTTTTTTTTTTTTTTTTTTTCTTTATTATTTTTTTGCTTTTTTATCTAATTTTAAACTGTTCCTTTCATTTTTATTTTTTTTAAATTAATTTTATTGTTATCTCAGGGAATGTAAATATCTCCTATGATAGCAATAGGTAATGACAGGTACTCTTTTTTTTAAAAAAATTGGGCTCTATTAGACCCTAGATCTCTCCTCTGCCCTCAAAGCATCTGACCACACCAAGATCGGTGTGATAAAATGCTTTCCCAATTTCCCAATGACGCAGTTTACATTCGGCGAAATCTAAGTCATGAAATGCTCGTAGCTTCTGGTTTCTTAGGCCATAGAGATGTTTGGAGCCATTCTGGTCTCTGATCAGCTCTATGGTCAGCTGGCTGAATCAACGGCTGCATTTTCAGGTTCCCTGTTGGGACAGGAAAGCCAGAGAAAAACATGGAAGACGGTGGGGGAGGGGGGGGCATTCCCTCCCACTGCTTGCAAAAGCAGTCTAGAGGCTAATTAGCCGCTAGGATTGCTTTTACATGAAAGCCGACCGCTGGCTGAAAAGAATGATACCAAGATGATACCTAAACCTGCAGGCATCATTCTGGTATAACCACTCAAAGTCCAGCAACATACCAGTACGTTGCTGGTCCTTGTTAGGCATATATTGTAAACTTTTTTTTCATGCAGCCTGTGGGCTGAACGAAAAAAAGATATTGATCGGTGGGTATGCCCACCATTAGAATACCTCCCTTCATCCACCCACTTCTAATGATGGGCATACATGCACCATTTATATATGCCGAAGCATGGGGGCATCCTCCCGCAAAAGGCAGGAGCAAATTGCTCCTCCACCCACTGCCCCCACGCTTCGGCATATATGCTGAAGTATGTAACTGTGGTGGTGAAATCACCTCCGACAGCGCTGGAGTCACGGCTTTATATATCGTGGGAGCAAACGCTGTTGCTGTCAAGATAAATAAATCCGCGCTGCAACTGAATGGCGTACCTGCTAAGCAAATGATGGTTAACAATAAAACAAAGTAACATTACAGTATAACAGTAAAACTTACCATACCTGCAAAGCAAATACAAAAAAAAAAATAGTAAAAAATAAAACATTTAACGCAACCTGTGCCTAAAATATATATATGCCGAAGCATGGGGGCATCCTCCCGCAAAAGGCAGGAGCAAATTGCTCCTCCACCCACTGCTGCCCCCACGCTTCGGCATATGTGCTGAAGTATGTAACTGTGGTGGTGAAATCACCTCCGACAGCGTTGGAGTCACGGCTTTATATATCGTGGGAGCAAACGCTGTTGCTGTCAAGATAAATAAATCCGCGCTGTAACTGAATGGCGTACCTGCTAAGCAAATGATGGTTAACAATAAAACAAAGTAACATTACAGTATAACAGTAAGACTTACCATACCTGCAAAGCAAATACAAAAAAAAATAGTAAAAAATAAAACATTTAACGCAACCTGTGCCTAAAATATATATATGCCAAAGCATGGGGGCATCCTCCCGCAAAAGGCAGGAGCAAATTGCTCCTCCACCCACTGCTGCCCCCACGCTTCGGCATATATGCTGAAGTATGTAACTGTGGTGGTGAAATCACCTCCGACAGCGTTGGAGTCACGGCTTTATATATCGTGGGAGCAAACGCTGTTGCTGTCAAGATAAATAAATCCACGCTGCAACTGAATGGCGTACCTGAAAACAATAAAATGGTTACTAACAAAACACAGTAAACGGTAAAGTATGAAAAATCTGAAAAGGAAACATGGTAAAACATAATAACAATAAAACATTGCAGAATAGAATAGAGTAAAAAAGAGAAGAACAATAGAGAGAGAATAGAGAGAGAGAGATAGGACAATAAAAAAACAACTATTTTTGGTTTTTTTATTTTATATTTTTTTTTTGTGTTTTTATTTTTTTTTATTTTTTTTTTATTTTTTTTTTTACACTTTTTTTTAGTAACTTTTAACTTTTGTAACTTTTGTTCCAGGTTTGGGTCTCTCAAAATGCAATGGCATCTTGGGAGACCCTGTGTTAGTGTGCCTAGTCTGTGCAGTGCTGAACCCTACGCTAATACTCAACTAATGTATGGTAGCGTTCAAAGCATTCACCCATGCAAAGACCAGGATTGCCAGGACAGGAGGGACAATAAGACCGGGTGTCACGCCTAAATCCGCGCTTGCTGCAGACACGACATCTTTTTTGGGGGGCTCGTTGGGTAGGGGCACTCGGGATGGCATAAAGAAAATGCCGCTCATGCAGCCGGCTTACTGCATTTGGTTGGGGAAGGTGAGGTAGAGCACCGTCTGGAAACAGAAGGGCTCTGACGATCTCTTCCTGGAATTTAAGGAAGGATCCAGTCTGTCCTGAAGCTCTGTATAGCACATGAGCATTCAGCAAAGCCAATTGAAATAAGTATACAGACACTTTTTTGTACCAGCGTCTGGCCTTACGGGCAACTAAGTACAGCGCCAACAACTGGTCGTTGAGGTCCACCCCTCCCATATTAAGGTTGTATTCGTGGACACAGAGGGGTTTCTCCACAACACCAGTCGCCGTAGGAATTTGGGTCGTCGTGTCTGCATGAAGGGAGGTGAGAACGAAAACATTCTTCTTATCCCTCCACTTCATAGCGAGCAAATTATTATACTTCAAGCAGGCTCTCTCCCCCAGCCTAAGACGGGAATCTACAAGCCGCTGGGGAAAGCCCCAGCGATTAGGTCGCACGATGCCACATGCTCCAATCTGCTGATCAAACAAGTGACTAAAAAGTGGCACGCTCGTATAATAATTGTCCACGTACAAGTGGTACCCCTTTCCGAATAAGGGTGACACCAAGTCCCACACTATCTTGCCAGCGCTTCCTATGTAGTCAGGGCAGTTTGTCGGCTCTACGTGACTATCTTTTCCCTCGTAAACCATAAATCTACATGTATAGCCTGTGGCCCTGTCACAGAGCTTATACATCTTGACCCCGTATCTGGCACGCTTGCTGGGAAGGTACTGTTTGAATGACAAGCGGCCAGAAAACTTAATCAGGGACTCATCAATGCAGACAACTTGATGGGGGGTAAACAAGCCTCTAAAATGTTGGTTGAAGTGGTTTACGAGGGGCCGAATTTTGTAGAGCCGATCGTATGCAGGGTCTCCACGAGGACGACAGAGTTCATTGTCGTTGAAGTGCATGAACCGCAAAATCTGCTCGTATCGTGCCCTGGCCATGGAAGCAGAGAACAAGGGTGAATGGTAAATTGGGTCAGTGGACCAATATGACCGCAACTTACTCTTTTTATTCAACCCCATGAGGAGGGAAAGGCCCAGAAAGGTCTTAAATTCGGAGACCGTAATTGGTCTCCAATCTCTGGCAAGGGAGGACTGGGGATTAGCGGCGATGTGTTGACCAGCGTATAAATTGCTTTGGTCCACAATAGATCTATAGAGATCTTCGGTGAAAAACAGTGAATAAAAATCCAGTGGCATAAAGTCAACTGTTTCCACCTGAATTCCGGGTTGGCCAGTGAAAGGGGGAAGTACGGGTGCTGCAGAAGTGGAAGGTTCCCAATTCGGATTGGCCAATGCAGCAGGAAGGGCACTATGGGCACGACGGGCCTGTCTTTGTCTTCTTGGTGGCAGCGGGACACTACTAGTGCTTGCCACCTCGCCAGCTTGAACTGCACCTATGGGACTCGCCATGTCACCACGTGATACTGCAGTGCTGGATGTACGACCAGGGTGTACTAGGCCCCTGGTGCTTGCCAGTTCACCAGAAGGAGTAGCGGCGCTAGTACTGCTCTGCTCCATACGAGAGCCCTGCGGTTCTTGCACTTCAAGGACAGAAGAAGATTGGGGTCTGGTACGCCTGACCTTAGCAGGGACCACAACTCTGTCGTCAGAGCTATCTGTCATGGAGCCGCTGTCCTCTACAGGTTCGTATTCTGAGCCTGAACTTGACAGATGAGTGACTTCCTCTTCACTATCTGTCATGCTCAGATACCTGTAGGCCTCTTCACTAGTGTACCTTCTATTTGCCATTTTGGGCTCTAAATTTAGGGGTACACTAGTGAGACTCACAGGCAAAAAAGCTCCTGACTGTTGGCGACTGTATCAAAACGCTACCAAAAAACTGTTAGCGATCGCAGGGATCAGGCCTGACTCTGCGAACGCTGCAGTTATGTGTGCTTAGTGTTTTGTAAGTGACAGTTATCGATAGATACTGCACTTGGGTGGGCTGGGCAGGGCTGGGCCGAGGAGCAAAACGCAGGTGCTAGCAGGTATCTGGGCTGATCCCGCTAACACTGCGTTTCAGGGAACCCTAAACTGCTGGGGAGTATAGATCTGATCGGATCAGATATCGATCCGCTCAGATACTATAGCACTAAGGGAGGTGTATGCTGCGTGTGTGGGTTTTAGCGGTACTGGCGCTAACCTGATGCTGCCTGGGGCGACGCAGACCTTATCTGATCCTAAAAACTTAACTTCTATCACCGCCGGGCAATTAGGGGGTTAAACCTTTATAGGGTAATAAACGGCGGGTGCCCTAAAACTATAATAAACTATAATAAACTGTAATAAACTGTAATAAACTACAAAAAACAAACTAGCTAACCAGCGTCACCCGTAACACTTATACGGTGATCGCTGGTGAAAGGGTTAACTAGGGGGCAATCAAGGGGTTAAAACCTTTAGCAGGTAGTATATGGGGGTCCCTGTCGCTATAAAACACTGACAGCGAACCTATATACTTACCTCCCTAACTAGCATCACCTGTGTCACTAATACAGCGATCAGAAAAACGATCGCTTAGCGACACTGGTGACGGGGGGTAATCAAGGGGTTAACTTTTATTAGGGGGGGTTAGGGGGGTACCCTGGACCTAAGGGGGGGTACCCTAGACCTAAAGGGGGCTAACCTAACTGCCCTAAAACTTTTAACTGACACAAACTGACACCAATGCAAAAAAAAAAAAATGCTATTAATGTCAGAGTGACAGGGGGTACAGGGGGGTGATCAGGGGGTGATCGGGGGGTGATGGGGGGTGACAAGTGTGCCTGGCGTGTTCTACTGAATGTGTAGTGTTGTGCAGACTTACTTGGATGTCTTCTCTCCTCGGCGCGGCGACGAAAAGACCGGCTCGAGGAGAGATGACATCACTTCCTTTCCCTCTGTTTACATTACAGAGGGAAAGGAAGCATTTTCATTCGCCGGGAGCGATCGGGAGGGGGTGGCCAACAATGGATGGCCGCCCCCTCACCTCTCATCGCCCGGGAAGAAATGGCGATCGCCTCGGGCACCGGGGGGGGGGACCGATCGGACCCCCCACCCACGGAAGGCAAATCACGTACATGTACGTGATTTTGCCTGTCCGTGCCACCTTGCCGACGTACATCGGCGTGAGGCGGTCGTCAAGTGGTTAATCAGTGAATCATGTGCAAAATAATCAAATGGAGCCTATTATAAATAACATAACATCTTTCACCATAACAAAATCCTATAACTTAATATCAATGTGATAATAAATTATTGAACACAATAAAAAAAAGAAAAAGAAAGATGAGCTATATTAATGTGATGAACCACAGTGCACAGATACAGTATCTCAATAGGACAGCATACTGCTGTGAAGAAATATAATGTCTTTGGTGATTTGATGAATATAGACAGGTTTCAATGAGTAATCCCCAGTAATAGATGGCTTGCTCATATATTCAGCTGCTCATTAGCATGGTGCTGGCTTCTGGCTTTCAAAGAACTTCTGCAGTATGAAATAACAAAAAAAGAGAGACCATTGCGCAGGCAGTGTAATATGTAATCCCTATAAACTAAGGGTAAAAATTCACTCACACTTTTTAGCAGAATAAATAGCATATGGTAAGGTCAGTTGCATAGAGCTAACAGCTGGGATCTCCTCACACGCCAACAGTGTACACACAGCACTGCTCGTCACTGGCTCCTCCCGACCAGTTTCATCACTAGACACATGACTTTTTCAAAGGTGACCATGTGACGACCTTGCTTAGCATTTATAGTGTGCATGCCAGTTGCCATAGTGACCAGGGAGTGTAATGCATCATCATGCCGCTATATGCGTTCTGCACTACATTCAAACAACATAATATCCATACAAAGTAACAATTTAATTCCATATAGATACATCATTTTTACAATAAAACATATATTTAAAAACATAATTGCAACTCTACCCTAAGACCCATTTAAATACATGAAGTAAGCAGATATAACCTAAGCACTCCCTCCAGTGGTGAACCAATGGAATTACATCTCTACATAATCATCCTCTAATGAGCTAAGGGTAAATGGATGTGTATGAGGTAGAAAGATGCTAGAAAGACGCTAAAAAAATCGCTAAAATAATTTTTTGACAAAATGTAAAAAATATATAATAAAATTATTAAAAATATTTTAAAATATTAGAACTTGTGTTGGAGGAGCAGATGTCAAGAGATATATTAAAAATCCAAAATAAAACAATTTATATCAAAATCTATATTTAAGCCAAAAGGTGCAAGAGTCCCCATTTCAAAAATCCATTTTGATTCGTTTTTACTTAATTCTCTCACTTTATTACTACCCTGCCAGTGCGGTTTATATTTTTCAATGGCCCAAAATTTCAATAACGCAGGGTCTTTGTCATAATATAGAGCAAAATGGCATGACACACTGTGTTTTGGAAAACCTTTTTCAATATTCTGTATGTGCTCCCAAATGCATTTCCACATAGGGCGTTTTGTTCTTCCCACATACTGTAGGGAGCACAGACATTGTAATACATACACCACCCCCTCAGTTCTACATGACACAAAATCTTTGATTTCTAAATCCTTGTTTTTACTGGTAGATGTGAAATTGATGCATTTTTGACCATTTTGCTTTGTATTTCTACAAGCTTAGCATCTTTTACATGGAAAGAAACCCTTTCCTTGAAAAAATGTGAACCCCTGTGAGATTTTTGGAGGGTCCAAAACATTTTTTGCTATTAATACCTTAAATTTGGTGCCTTTCTATAAACAAATTTTGGTTTCTCTGGTAAAATACATATATATGTATATATACAAAATAATATATTTTACCAGAGAAACCAAAATTTGTTTATAGAAAGGCACCAACTTTAGGGGTTTAATAGCGAAAAATGTTTTGGACCATTTTTTTTGTCAAAAAATTATTTTAGCAATTTTTTTAGCGTCTTTCTAGCATCTTTCTATCTCATACACATCCATTTACCCTTAGCTCATTAGAGGATGATTATGTAGAGATGTAATTCCATTGGTTCACCACTGGAGGGAGTTCCTAGGTTATATCTGATTACTTCATGTATTTAAATGGGTCTTAGGGTAGAGTTGCAATTGTGTTTTTAAATATATGTTTTATTGTAAAAATGATGTATCTATATGTATTAAACTGTTACTTTGTATGGATATTATGTTGTTTGAATGTAGTGCAGAATGCATATAGCAGCATGATGATGCATTACACTCCATGGTCACTATGGCAACTGGCATGCACACTATAAATGCTAAGCAAGGTCGTCACATTGTCACCTTTGAAAAAGTCACATGTCTAGTGATGAAACCGGTCGGGAGGAGCCAGTGGCGAGCAGTGCTGTGTGTACACTGTTGACATGTGAGGAGATCCCAGCTGTTAGCTGTATGCAACTGACCTTACCATATTCGATTTATTCTGCTGAAAAGTGTGAGTGAATTTTTACCCTTAGTTTATAGGGATTACATATTACACTGCCTGCGCAATGGTCTCTCTTTTTTTTGTCTGAAAGCCAGAAGCCAGCCCATGCTAATAGGGCGTACACACGGTCAGGCTTTGTTCGGACATTCCGACAACAAAATCCTAGGATTTTTTCAGACGGATGTTGGCTCAAACTTGTCTTGCATACACACGGTCACACAAAGTTGTCGGAAAATCCGATCGTTCTGAGCGCGGTGACGTAAAACACGTACGTCGGGACTATAAACGGGGCAGTGGCCAATAGCTTTCATCTCTTTATTTATTCTGAGCATGCGTGGCACTTTGTCCGTCGGATTTGTGTACACACGATTGGAATTTCCGACAACGGATTTTGTTGTCGGAAAATGTTATCTCCTGCTCTCCAACTTTGTGTGTCGAAAAATCCGATGGAAAATGTCCGATGGAGCCCACACACGGTCAGAATTTCCGACAACACGCTCCGATCGGACATTTTCCATCGTAAAATCCAACCGTGTGTACGGGGCATTATGAGCAGCTGAATATATGAGCAAGCCATCTATCACTGGGGATTACTCATTGAAACCTGTCTATATTCATCAAATCACCAAAGACGTTATATTTCTTCACTGCAGTATGCTGTCCTATTGAGATATCTGTGCACTGTGGTTCATCACATTAATATATCTCTTTCTTTTTCTCCTTTTTTATGTGTTAAATAATTTATTATCACATTGATATTTAGTTATAGGATTTTGTTATGGTGAAGGATGTTATGTTATTTTTTAATAGGCTCCATTTGATTATTTTGCACATGATTCACTGATTAACCATTAAGAGATCACACCGTGTTATATTGGGAGGTTAATATTAGCGCATTATACATTCTGAATTTATACAACACATTTTTTGTGATATCAGTTCACATACACAATAATTGCAGCTATATTAATTGGTCATCTTCTAGTATTTGTCACTTATTTATTTATTTACTAGTTCATATCAGCGCTTTAGTACACTCTTTACTTTTTACTTTTTCTTTTCTTTTCACGGAAGGCCATTCCCGCTCTCTACCAGCATGTGGAAGGCAATGTCTTAGCCTCGTTGGACAGGGAGTTCAGCAGTAAGGTGCATATTACCGCTGACTCATGGTCCAGCAGGCATGTGCAGGGATGTTACTTTTCTTTCATGGCGCACTGGGTAACTCTGCTGGCAGCTGGGAAGGATCCAGGAAAGGGTTCAGTATTGTTGATGCTTGTTCCACCACCACGCCTCCAAAATGCTAGTAGTTGTGATTCTGCCACAGCTCTCTCCTCCACCCCTTCTTCTTCTTCTTCCTCTATGGCCTCTTCCTCTGCAGATTTTTCCTCTGAACCAGTGGTGCTCTGTAGGCATTCAAGGGGCTACGCAAGCACTCAGGCAAAAAGATGCCATGCGGTGCTTGAGTTGGTCTGCTTAGGGGACAGGAGCCACACTGGGGCAGAGATTCTAGCAGCTCAGAGGTGATTGACGCCATGCCAGCTTCAGCCAGGAATGGGTGTATGCGACAATGGCACCAACCTCCTCTCCGACCTCCGACAGGAACACTTGACCCATGTTCCCTGTTAGCCTCAAATCCTGAATTTGGTCATGCAGCAGTTCTTGAGCAGGTACCTGGGCTTACAGGATCTCCTGAGGCAGGCCAGGAAAGTCTGTGGTCATTTCCGCCGGTCAGATAATGCCAGTGCTTGGCTAGCTGACATTCAAAAAGAATGCAACCTGCCCAAGAAATGCCTCATTTGTGACATGCCCACCAGGTGAACTCAACGTCGGCAATGCTGCAGTGGCTGAACACACAGCAGAGGGCCATCAATGAGTACCCTTGTGAGTATGGCACCAGGAAAGGGTCAGGGGAGCTTGGCTTTTTTTTGCCACGCCAGTGGCTACTGATCAAGGATGCATGCACTGTCCTGTCACCATTTAAGGAGGCCACGAGGATGGTGGGCAGTGGCAGTGCATGCATCAGTGATACTGTCCCTCTTGTCTCCCTGTTGGAGAACACTAGAGTCTCTGTGAGGGGTTGCAGTGTTGTGGCACCACCACCACCGCCTAAGGCCCAATTTTTCTGCCCCTGTTCAACAGGGGCACGTAATTACAATTTTTGATCTAATATTTCACAGCAGGACCCATTCCTGTGTTCAACAAGAGTATCTGTGAGGCTTTACAGTGTTGTACCACCACCACCTAAGGCCCAATTTTTCTGCCCCTGTTTAACAGGGGCATGTAATTACAATTCCTGATATAATATTTCACAGCAGGGCCCATTCCAGTGCCCACCAAAAGTAACTGTGAGGGCTTACTGTGTTCCGGTACCACCAACACCTAAGGCCCAATTTTCCACAGAGTATATAGGGCAGGCCGTATATTATATACAGGCGGTCCCCTATTTTCAAACATCCGACTTACAAACGACTCCTACTTACAAAGTGAGACAACAGGAAGTGAGAGGAAATCTACCCCTAGGAAGGGAAATTCTCTCCTGTAAGAGTTAATATGGGAAAATGGTATCTTCAATGATGCATTATCACCAATCCTTGTTTCCCTAATAACCCAAAATTTTCAAAATCCAATTGTCATTTGGACAGAAAGTGAGGTGAAATCTTCTGAACAAGGGCATAGACAGCAAACCAAATGTTACAGGGGTGAAAACCCTTCCCTATGTTATCCAAAAAGCTTAAAAATAGATTTTTTTGGCTGGAGCTACACTTAAAAAATGTACCTGTTCCGAATTACAAACAGATTCAACAAACCTACAGTCCCTATCTTGTTTGTAACCGGGGGTATACTGCTGTTCAGGCCCCACGCCTTTTTTTTTGTAATTTGGGTATGAGGTTCCCCTTAATATCCCCTTAATATCCATACCAGACCCAAAGGGCCTGGTAATTGGGCTGGGGGGGTGACCCATGCCATTTTTTCTCAATGATTTTCATCTATATTGCCAGGACCCGACATTACATTACAGCCGCAAGCAGTTTTAAATGACTTTTATTCATTTAGAAACGTCATTTTGTGCAGGGACTGTTCTAAACACGGGAAAAATGTGCCACTTTACAGGCATACTATAGACACCCCCAGGCACGATATATAAAGGAATATTTCACTTTTATTGTTTCACTTTAAAAAGCCGTTTTTAAAACTTTTTTTGCATTGATACATGTCCCCTGGGGCAGGACCCGGGTCCCCAAACACTTTTTATGACTTGCATATTAACCTTTAAAATTAAGACTTTTGATTTTTCACGTTCGAGTCCCATGGACTTTAACGGTGTTCACAAGTTCGCACTAATTTATTGTCTGTTCACTGGACTGTGACGTCATAAAGGGTGGGGTCACCAGATGACATCACCCGGTGACCACGCCCCATGCCTATATAAGTCATTGCGCACCTAGCATGCGGCATTACAGCGGGAGAGAGCATTGTGTCAACATCGGAAGAAGAGAAGAGGGAACAAGACGACGGAGAAGACCGGGCCACACCATTTTTTTCGGCATAGGGGGTTCCCCTTAAAATTCATACCAGACCTATGGGCCTGGTATGCTCCTGGAATTCTTTCTCGCGCTCGCTGCAATAGGAAAATATGTATAGTACAAGTATCTCCAGAGATATTTCCACTCCACCAAGTCGAACAGGCACCCAGTTTTTATAAGGATTTAGTTACATAGTTAAAAAAGACACAAGCCCATGAAGTCTAACCTATGTGTGTGATTATATGTCAGCATTACATTGTATATCCCTGTATGTTGTGGTCATTTAGGTGCTTATCTAATAGTTTCTTGAAACTATCGATGCCCCACACTGAGACCACCGCCTGTGGAAAGGAATTCCACATCCTTGCCACTCTTACAGTAAAGAACCTCTATGTAGTTTAAGGTTAAACCTCTTTTCTTCTAATTTTGATGAGTGGCCACGAGTCTTGTTAAACTCCCTTCTGCAAGAAAGTTTTATTCCTATTGTGGGGTCACCAGTATGGTATTTGAATATTAAAATCAAATCCCCTTTCAAGCGTCTCTTCTCCAGAGAGAATACGTTCAGTGCTCGCAACCTTTCCTCATAATTAATATCCTCCAGACCCTTTATTAGCTTTGTTGCCCTTCTTTGTACTCGCTCCATTTCCAGTACATCCTTCCTGAGGACTGGTGCCCAGAACTGGACAGCATACTCCAGGTGCGGCCGGACCAGAGTCTTGTAGAGAGGGAGAATTATCATTTTATCTCCGGAATTAATCCCCTTTTGAATGCATGCCAATATTCTGTTTGCTTTGTTAGCAGTAGCTTGGCATTGCATGCCCTTGCTGAGCCTGTCATCTACTAGGACCCCCAGGTCCTTTTCCATCCTAGTTCCACCCAGAGGTTCTCCCCCCAGTGTATAGATTGCATTCATATTTTTGCCACCCAAATGCATTATTTTACATTTTTCTCCATTTTTCTACATTGAACCTCATTTTCCATGTAGTTGCCCACCCCATTAATTTGTTCAGATCTTTTTGCAAGGTTTCCACATCCTGTGGAGAAGTTATTGCCCTGCTTAGCTTAGTATCACCTGCAAATACAGAGATTGACCTGAACATCCTACAGGTCGTTTATGAACAAATTAAACAGGATTGGTCCCAACACAGAACCCTGGGGGACCCCACTACCCACCCATGACTATTCCGAGTACTCCCCATTTATCACCACCCTCTGAACTCACCCTTGTAGCCAGTTTTCAATCCATGTACTCACCCAATGGTCCATGCCAACGGTGCAGTAAATGTTTATGGGGAACTGTGTCAAATGCTTTTGCAAAATCCAGATACACCACGTTTATGGGCCTTCCTTTATCTAGATGGCAACTCACCTCCTCATAGAAGGTAATAGGGTTCAGCATTCAGGGTCCTCCAACTCCATGAGAGGCTGAACATGGAGGGGTAGGTTCGGCAGGGGGTGATGCAGCAAACAATTACTTACCAACTGTAATCTACAGGTGGCCTGGAGCAGACCAAAAAAGAAGAAAACATCTTAGTTGGGGGAGAGGCTGTCTTTTATTCAGCTAGGTACAGGTGATCATGTGGGGTTCAGGAGGAGGTGTCAACCCGTTGTGTGCTGATGTGAGGTGGGCCAGGAAAGAGGATTATGCTGTGCTCTCATACCTCGCATGGTCAGTTTGAAATAGGAGAGCAGGGGGACTGGCAGATCATCAGGTATTTCATACAAAGGAAGCAACACAAAAAAGAACATGGTACTTTCTCATACAAGTACAAGGCACAAAAGGCACATATCAGGATTTTGAAATGTTGGGTTAACATATTCTTTCATATTTAAATGTTGAAGTTGAAGTTTTACTTTTATTTTCTCTTGGTAACTCAGTACCCGACTATCAGCCTTCTAATCTCCAATGTAAACACAGCACAGATGCAAAGGAAGAGAAGAGAGAGAAGCGTGCTGAGATCCAACTGCAATAACATCACGGTTTCTTTTGTAAAGCTTGAGGATAAATTAGTTCAAAGTAACTGTAGCTACAGAGGTCAGTGTGGGTGTATTTTTTTTTTTATTTCAATAGGTTTTTATTGAAAAATATAAAAATTTGTAACAACAAAAAAAATGAAAGAAAACTTACAGATAACAGTCAGTTTCACAGAATTGAACATTGTAGTATCAATATCAAATATAACCATAGGCTTTATCCTTGTTTGGATCTTAAATGGTATTATGCATATATACAGCAGTAAAACATGGATTTGTTTTCTGTACGCTTATTGTCGTGACTCTCCACCCTTTTAGCGCCCTAATGGGAACACTCTGCACCCTGGGAAGTGGGTTCACATGGGACTTGTTCTCTTCCTATAAGTTATTACCACTTTATGATCTGAGCTGGGTATTTCAGGTGGTGTTATGAGTTAAAGTTATTATTCATCCTTGTGTATGACTATTAGTATAAAACGAGGTGTAATGTAAACAGCTTTTAATCAGGGAAAGATATAAACCGTAGGGATATGTAGGGTGTAGAAATTGGATAAGGGATTAGGATGTGGCAGCACCTTTTGGGAGGTATGTATACATTTATATTTCGGAATTCTAGTGGTCAATTAATCACAATGGGGGATTTTTATGTGATTCCATTTTTTTTCATACCAGATTGTCCAGGGTTTCCAGATCAAATGTTTGGATGTGTAGGAACCTTGGGAAGCAGCGATCATAAGTTTGTATGTGATAGGAAGTTTAGTAGTTCTAACTACTTTTCTGAAGGGGTTGGTATCTCAATTTTTTGCCATCTTCTCACCACATCTAGACATGCAGTGGTGAAGACCTGAGTGGCTATATTTCTCATAGGGTGCAGAATTGTTTCTATTCCTAATGATAGGAGAGCTATACTAGGATTATTAGGACATAGAGAGTTAGTGATATGTTCTATGAGGAGAAAAATATCGGACCAGTAATTTCTCAATAGTGGACATGTCCAGAGTATGTGTATTATAGAACCTTTCTGGCCGCACTGTCTCCAACATAATGGAGACAGTTGAGGGTTGAAGCCTGATAACCGTGTAGGGGTTAAGTACCATCTCAGGAGTATCTTTTGGTATAGTTCCCATAGGTTTACACTTCTAGTGGCTTTGTATATGGATGATATTGCTTGTTTCCATTGGTCTAGGGTGTATGATGTTTTCAAATCTATTTCCCAAGTCCTCATAGAGGGAGTCTTGATGAACACAGATTTCTGGTGCAAGAAATTGTAGAACAGGGATATGCCTTGATGGAGGTGGCAGGGTTTGTGAAAAAAAAAAAAAAAAAAAAAATATATATATATATATATATATATATATATATATATATATATATATATATCCTCCAAGAAATAATCGTGTTAGTGTCTCTGATGGAGGTCAATAAATGTGAAGTTTGCATGTGTGTATAGTACTCTTTAGGTTATATTCAAGCTGAGTTGCTCTAAATGATTTAAGTGTGGGGCCTATGTATAAGTCCTCAGTTGTTATGAGACCTTTGGATTCCCATTGTCTAATGTTTAGGTTTGTTATTAGTATCTGTAAGCTGGTAATGGGAAGGGGAATAGATTTTGAAGGTGTATCAGTTATGGGGGTATTTAGAAGTAACTTCCACATTTAGAAGCCTCCATTGTAGGTGAGATTTTGGAGGGGGAGTGAGGCATAAATCTGCTGGTTAATAGCAGGTTGTATAATCTGTGATTAGGGGATTGATATGATTCCAATTCCCGCCATCTTGAGGCATGGCTTCCAGGAAACCAATGCTTCAGCTGGGCAAAAATTGCTGCTACATAGTAGTCCTTCGGTAGAACATGCCCCACTCCCCCTGCCATCCTGGATTTTATTAGTTTTTGAAAGGCGCACCTAGCTTTTTTTGCCTGCCAGAGAAATCCATTTCCATAGACTGTGCTCTGGCAAAGAAACTGTCCAAAACTGGTATAGGGAGAGTCCTGAACAAATAAATTAATTGAGGCAGTAATATCATTTTGAAGGCTACAAGGCGACCGGACCATGTTGATTCTGTTTTAGTTATACCTTGTAGTTTCTGGTTTAGTTTTTTCAAAAACGGAGTGTAATTGGCCTCCACCATGCTATCAGTAGTTGCTGTCAATGTTATTCCCAGGTATTTTATCCCTTCTGTAGTCCAAGTGTATGGAAATTGTGATTTTAGCCTCTTGCAGGTGGTATTGTCAATCCCCAGACCTAATGTATAAGATTTACTTTCATTAACCCTGTAATAAGAGATTCGGTTAACCACTTCCCACCCGGCCTATAGCAAAATGAGGGCCGGGCGGTGGTTCAGTTATCCTGACTGGGCGCCATATGACGTCCTTCAGGATAACAGCTGCCGCGCGCCCATGGGGGTGCTCATCTCGGCGATCGGTGGAGCGATGTGTCAGTCTGACACACCACTACACTGATCTCAGTAAAGAGCTTCCGGCAGAGGCTCTTTACCACGTGATCAGCCGTGTCCAATCACGGCTGATCATGATGTAAATAGGAAGAGCCATTGATCGGCTTTTCCTCACTCGCATCTGACAGGTATGTACAAACACATCAGTGATGCCCAGCAATGCCACCCATCAATATCATCAGTGCCACCCATCAGTGACATCAGTGCCATCTGTCAGTGCCCATCCATGCCCATCAGTGCCCACCTATCAGTGCCCATCAGTGACATCAGTGCCACCTATCAGTGCCACCCATAAGTACCCATTAGTACCACTCATAAGTACCCATCAGTGCCACCTACAAGTGCCCATCAGTGCCACCTATGAGTGCCCATCAGTGCCACATACCAGGGCTACCGATCAGTGCCCATCAGTGCCACCTATCAGTGCCCGTCATCAGTGCCCGTCAGTGCCACCTCATCAGTGCCACCTCATTGGTGCCACCTCATGAGTGCCCACCAGTGCCACCTTATCAGTGCCCGTCAGTGCAGCCATATCAGTGCTCATCATTGAAGGAGAAAACTTACTTATTTACAAAAAAATTTTAACAGAAACAAAGACAAAATTTACAAAATTTTTGGTCTTTTTTTATTTGTTGCGCAAAAAATAAAAATCCCAGAGGTCATCAAATCCCACCAAAAGAAAGCTCCATTTGTGGAAACAAAATGATAAAAAATTTGTTTGGGTACAGTGCAGCATGACCGCGCAATTGTCATTCAAATTGTGACAGCGCTGAAAGGTGAGAATTGGCTTGGGCAGGAAGGTGTCTAAGTGCCTGGTTTTGAAGTGGTTAAACAAGTTTAAGGCCTCATGTGCTGCCAGTGAAGAGTCTACCTCTATCATTATCATAATAATGTCGCCTGCAAAGAGATTTATTGAATGGGTAGTATAGCCTATTGGAAACCCCTTTATATTTGGGTGATTTCTAATATAGATGGCTAATGGCTCCATCAACAACTTAAATATCAAGGGGGAAAGGGGGCACCCTTGCCTCATTCCATTAGATATAGTGAATGGAGTAAAGTACCAGACATATAGACTTTGGCGGATGGCTTAGAATATAGAGCCATAATGGCAGACAAGATAGAACCCTCAAAGCCAAATGAATCCAATACCCTGGCTAAAAATAGCCAGTGTATGCGGTCAAAGGCCTTCTCTGCATCTAATGTCGGGAGCAGAGAAGGCCTCTGGTGTAGTTGTGCCATATGGATGATATTAATCATTCGCCTAGTCGCATCTAAGGTTTGTCTATGTTTTGTGAAGCCTGTCTGGTCAGGGTGAAGAAGGGTAGACAAAATATCAACAAGGCGTAAAGCTATGAGTTTGGCATAAAGTTCTAGATCAATGTTTAGTAAAGATATTGGTCTGAAATTTGAAAGAGAGGTGGGCTCCTTTCCCAGCTTTAGCAAGGCCACAACTAAAGCTTTTGAGCATTTCTGGTGGAAAAGAGGTAGAGGCAGCTGCTGATCCAAACAGTTGTAGTAAAAATGGGGACAATAAGGTCTTAAATTCTTTGTAATATTCTCCACAAAAGTCGTCGGGTCCCAGTGATTTATTCACAGGTAGAGAGTCTACGGTTTTTTGTGTCTCTGCTTCAGTAAATGGTTTATTAAGGGATTGAAGCTGGTTTGGGGTTAGTTTAGGTATGGATAACTTCCCTAAGAAGTCATTAATTGCATCGGGAGTGGGTTAAAATGTGGATGGGTCATCTTTTAAGTTGTACAGGGATTCATAATAGTAGCTAAAAGTGTAATAGTAGCTAAAAGGTTGATTCTCGTATACTCCTGGTGAGGTGAAGAGAAGTATGTAAAGTCCTTTTTGTCGGCATGGAAACAACGCCAGGCATCGTACATATTGTGCTTGTGAAGGGAGGTTGAAAGCATGGGAATATGGCGGGTGGTTTTAGATATAGAGTTCATTGTAGGATCTGGGGTGGCATTAAAATCTCAACAAAGTACAAGCTGACCTTTTTGATACTTTCTGACTTTCTTCATTGGTTTATTAAAGAAGTGCACTTAGTGCTTGTTGGGGGAATAAACGTTCACTAGAGTGTACATTGTAGAGTTCAGTGCCCATAACAGAATCAGGTATCTACCGAGTGGGTCTTGGATTTCCTGATGTAGGGTAAATGCTACAGAGTCTTGAATAGCCATTAAAATGCCTTTAGTTTTAGAGTCCAAGTTGGTAGTGAAAACATGTGGATAATTTTTTTGGGTAGATTTCAGTGGTGCCTGGTTGCAAAAGTGGGTCTCTTGAGTGCAAAGAATATCGCCATGGTGTGAAAGTGCTTCTTGCCAAAGCGATTTGCATTTCATCTGGTGGCTAAGCCCATTAGTGTTGATGGAAAGTATGTTTGTAATGGATGTGATATATATATAATCAATATATCAGCTTCTACGCTTAATAAGCCTTAAGACATTTTCAGATTTTTCTGCAAAGCTCACCCTTTCCCTTGCTGCTGTGGAACTGAAGAGTTAACAAAAAGTTTGCGCCAGCTTCCGAGAATACATTCAGAATATAACAACATAACATGAATGAATTAAAAGGAGCAAGAAATGCTGCAGAAGTGCTGCAAGAATAAAGCAACTTCCGCAAATGAGCACCCAGCTAAAACCAAAGTTTTATCACTATATGTATTTTAATATTTGAGGTTTGGCAAATATAAAAATAGTGTAGCGCTAAGTGTCAAAGTGAGGAATTTTAAAGAGAAGCCATCTTACAATGGCCAATAAATAAACCAAAACAAAAAATGCTTCAAAAAATCCAGTGAAAAGTGACTCAATAAATTAGTAAATATAGCAAAGTGACATATAATACATATTGGCAAATACACCAGTGAGAGGTGAAAATGAAAACCAGAGTATAGATGTATATATAAATAATAAATCAACTGTGAATAGAGTCCATAATATTCAAAAAATATGTATAATCCTGATGAAAGTCAAAAACCACCACCAACAGTCTCTGAGGATTAGCTGATGAGGACAACACCGGAGTGTCACTGGTGGGTAAGGACGGTAAATACCCCAAATCGATTGTGACGTCTAAGTGCGTATCAAAACCATCACCATAGCATCTGAAGAGGCTTACCGGAAGCAAGGGACTTGAACAGACATACGTCTTACAAGTCAAAAAGGCTTGTTTAGCCACCAAGGCTAGCAGGATAGGACATCAGATATCCGCAGCTTCGAATGGGGAAGGAGGGGGATCTGCCAACAGCTTCACCCGTCCGGACGTATCAGCAGGTCGACCAGATGTTTTCAATTAAAACCATGAGAGAAGGAAGACTCACATGGCGTGATATCGTTTAAAAAGCATGCATTTATTCAAAGCAATAAAAAAACACTCACATGGTAGGAGGAAATGGACAGCTTAAATAATATCAAACGCGGTGATCATAGAGGGTCCACCCGACATGTTTCGGCTCATCAGCCTTCATCTGGGGTGTGGACCCCCCTATTCCACCGCAATTTAAACTAGAAATGACCCCCACTGGAAGTGTCACAGTCCAGGAAATGACCCACTGACATCACTTCCGGTTCACGAATGAATATACATAAGCTTTATATAATATATATTGTAAGGAACGTAGATAAGCAGTATTTATACCGCTATTCTAAAGTGACGGGGTCAAAAGATAAAATGAGATGGGAATAGACTTAAAATATTCCTATGGTTGTGGCCGGCCGATCCGGAAGTGCTCGGAATAGAAATCCAAGCCTCTTTCTCAGCACGGCCAAATTACATAGGACGGAGCGCCGTCGCGCTCCGCCCCCTCTATTTTGCTGGGCTTTGAGGGCGTGCGCAGTAGCGGAAGTCACAGAGAGGAAGTCCGCCGCCGCACCACGCCTCGTTCTGGGCAATGGATCCCATAGGTCGAGGCGCCGCAATGCCCCGCCTCCTGGTCTCTCATTATTAACCACAATGAGGAGTGTGGCTAACCTAAGACAGCCCACATCCACGCCCTCTCCATCAAAGCCCAACCAAGCCTCCCGCCCACAACAGCACGTCCTCCACATGGAGGGCCGTGATTGGGCAGAAAGTATAACCAAGCCTCTCTGTCACAATGACATGTGGTCCTTAAGGAGGGCCGTGATTGGACAAACGATTAAACACAGCGCTTGGGCAATAAATGTCGGTGTCAGCAAAGGTAGTAAGGGGAACGATAATAAAAACCAATGCCATAAATAAAAATATATATTGTAATGTAGCAAAACAATATTAAAATGAAGATGAAACATAACGTGAACTAAGTGGTATGGCGTGATAGTGACACTGCCAATGGGGGGCATCCCACATAGCCTATACACTCCGCCCCATAAAAAAGGGGCTGACAATGAAACCCTGTGAACAGGATGACATATATCAATTAACACTCATATCTATATAACAATACAGGGGTTGGTATCAAAAAAAGCCCATTATAACATGCAACTGTTAGTGAATGGGTTCCCACTACCACAAGGTTTGACATAAAGTGGAAAAAATATTGAAATGAATACAATAAAATAAATTAAAATAAAATGAAATAAAATAAATTAGGAGAGTCGCAAATGTAATGACTACGCTTGATTGATAAATGAATTGATGTCCCACTCCACGTTGATACCTTGCGGAAAGTGGGAACCCAATTCATAAATCCAGTAGGTCTCCAACCTGGAGACCCCCCTAAGAATTGACCCCCCCCGCCAAGGGGCCACATACTTGTCGATGATGAGAAACTGTGTGCCCTCGGGGTTTCGATCATGAAACTCCCTATAATGACGGGGCACAGTGTGTTTGGTACTACCTGCCTTTATAAGGTTAATATGCTCAGAAACTCGAGTAGTAAAGGACCTGATCGTCCGTCCTACATATTGTTTACCACAGGGGCAGGTCAAAAGATAGACTACCCCCGTCGTGGCACATGTACAAAACTGTTTTATTTTGTAGGTACGGCCACTTACCCTAGAGGAAAAAGTATAACTAGTGCGTCTTCCGTTAGTATTATATTGACAAACTAGGCATTTTTTACACGGGTGGAACCCAATGAGGTTGTGAAAAAAGGAAGGTTTGGTTGGAGGGTTGACCACATTAGGTGCCAGCTTATTACGGAGGGATGGAGCTCCTCTGAAAACTAACTTAGGAGTTTCAGGCAGTCTAGGGCCCAGAATCTTATCTGTTTTTAAAACGTCCCAATGGTGATTAAAGATTCTTCTAATATGTTTATGCTGGATAGAGAAGGATGTCATAAAGGACCATTTGAAGTCCTCATTTACTTGCTTGGGTTTATCCTCTAAGAGTGATTGGCGATCCACTGAACTGGCATAATCGATTTCCTTATCTAGATCCAAAGGTTTATACCCTTTTTCTAAAAATCTGCTTTTCAAAGACGCTGCTTGGGTTTTGAAAATATTAAGGTCACTACAGTTCCTCCGTAGTCGCAAGAACTGACTTTTGGGAACTGATCTGATCCAAGGAACATGGTGACAGCTGTCGGTAGGGATAAATCCATTCCGATCGGTGGACTTAAAATGTGTACTAAACACAAATTGGCCATCCTTTCTCTCTATAACTAAGTCCAAAAAGTGAACAGAGGTTGCGCTAGCCTCAAAGGACAAAACGATGTTCCTATTATTGGCATTGAGGTGCGTGAAGAAAGTGGCCAGATCGTCTGGGCTCCCAGTCCATAGGAGGAGGATGTCGTCTATGTACCGCGCCCACAACAAAAGGTGCGGGCATTGCATGGCATAGACGACATCCTCCTCCCACTTGGCCATAAATAAATTGGCCAGACTGGGAGCGAACTTCGCTCCCATCGCGACACCCCTATGTTGGCGGTAGAATCTCCCATCGAACCAAAAATAATTATGTTGAGTTGCAAACTCAATTAGCTCGATAATATAGTCCACCTGGGGTGAAGCGAGGGAGACATCTCTATCAAGAAAACACTTGACTGCATCAATACCTCTATCCTGCGGGATGCAAGTGTAGAGAGAGGCAACATCCGCAGTTGCCATGATCAAGTTACCAGAATAGGAAACCTTGGAAAGTAGATTGATCACGTCCTTAGTGTCCTTTAAATAAGATGGCATTTTGACAACTGATGGTTGAAGGAAGAAATCAATGTACTTCCCAATTTTAGAGGTAACCGAGTCGATGCCACTAATTATTGGTCGACCGGGAGGATGCAGAGGGTCCTTATGCACTTTGGGCAGGTAGTACATAACAGGTATACGTGGGGCCAGTGGGACTAAAAATGATCTCTCCTTTTTATTTAAAATGTAGGAATCATATCCTTTAGAAACCAGACCTTGTAATTCCTTTTTATATTTATGCGTAGGGTTACTGGGAAGTTCGACGTATGTTTCCTGATCGCCAAGAATGTGATACATTTCCTGGACGTAATCCGATTTGTTTAATAAAACTATGCCACCGCCCTTGTCAGCAGGGCGAATGACTATGTTTTTATTTTCACATAGAGTGGTAAGACCTGCTGTAGGTAAAGGGTTATGAAATTTCCGTTTTAGGGGGACATTAGTGAGATCTTTCAACACAAGTTCCTTAAACAAATTGATAGCTGATGGAAGTTGTGTGGGAGGACTAAAGAGGGAGGGGTTGGATAAATCTGAATGAACTGTACCAGACGTTGCCGCTCTGGCCATATTCCTGGAAGGATTGGAAATAATGTATCTCTGGATATGAATCTTCCTAATGAACTTTTGGATGTCAATAAAAGTATTGAACTTGTTTAATTTACATGGAGGGGCGAACTTAAGGCCTTTATTTAAAATGATTTTCTCTTCATTGGTGAGGATAGTGTCACTGAGGTTAAAAACCCCTTGACACGTTAGGTCCTTTGTCTCTTTTCGTTTCTGGACCCTCCTCCCTCCTCTGGACCCTCTCTTGTTTCTGGACCTCTTTTTTTGTTTAAGTGGTCCTCGTGAAAACCCCGAGAGATTCGTGGTCCGGAGTAGGGTTGTTTATAGGGAGATGGACCATATCCAGCATCAGGGAATGGGTAGATGTTTTCATTATGATGTTCCTGCAAAGGGGAATATCTGTTGTATGTTGACACAGGGGGGTGCCTGTAATAGGGTGGATGTTGGTACGGGGAATGTTGGGGATACTCGTACCTGCGACCCGGAGAGCACCTGTAATAGGGGCTGTCCTGCTCGCAGTACCGACGTTCCTCATGACCATGATGATCTCCCCTGTTTCCACCTCTACCCCTACTTCTAGAGTAGTGGCCTCTGCCTCTTGATTGCTTTCTAGGGGAATGTGTGCTAGGGTGTCGGCTCCTATGTGAAGAGGAGCCCGTACCCTGAGCCTGATCCCTATTAACAAGGGGTTTTGGGCGGACAGAGGGCTCCCTAGGGGGAGCTACTATGTTGGTACTCGAGGAATTAGTGTCCATGGCAACCTCTGGGGTAGGTGTTGTGATGGATTTCTGCCACCCAAACACTTTGCCCGCCTTATAATCGCCAGTGTCTCGGGAATACTTTTTATGTTTTTTAATTCTCTGTTCCCTATCTTCCTTTACAAGATGAGCTTGCAAGTTGGATGACAGAGTATTGTATTCCACTGAATTTTTAAACGAAAGTAATTTATCTTTAAGTTCCCTGATCTCTCGATCCAAATTGGTAAGCCGGGTACGTTTCCTCGTGATGAGAAAATCGAGGAACTTAATACCGGCGTCATTAAAATACTTGAACCAGGTATCGAGTTCAGGTTCACCCTGTTGAGGGTGGATATCCCATCTGAGACTTCGTGGGATCATGCCTTCTGTCACGTATTGTTCTAAGAAGACAAGATCCCACTGGAGATGGAGTTCAGAGGTCATAACATTTTTTAACCTCAGAAATAGTCCACCTATCTCAGTATCATTGGAAGTGGCTACGAAGACACCCTCAGTATTTACAACTCTAGATGCACGGTAATCAAATATGTCCATATTGAAATGGGTATGGGCTGCAGCTATACTAGATGTCTAATAAGTGTTAAAGGAAGATAAGAAATGGGTACAGCGCTGCTCCGATGATGTTGAAAAGATATTTGCACCATAAGCAGCTAACACACCTCTAAGACAAAGAAGTAAAAAATCAGCAAATATAAAAATAGTGTAGCGCTAAGTGTCAAAGTGAGGAATTTTAAAGAGAAGCCATCTTACAATGGCCAATAAATAAACCAAAACAAAAAATGCTTCAAAAAATCCAGTGAAAAGTGACTCAATAAATTAGTAAATATAGCAAAGTGACATATAATACATATTGGCAAATACACCAGTGAGAGGTGAAAATGAAAACCAGAGTATAGATGTATATATAAATAATAAATCAACTGTGAATAGAGTCCATAATATTCAAAAAATATGTATAATCCTGATGAAAGTCAAAAACCACCACCAACAGTCTCTGAGGATTAGCTGATGAGGACAACACCGGAGTGTCACTGGTGGGTAAGGACGGTAAATACCCCAAATCGATTGTGACGTCTAAGTGCGTATCAAAACCATCACCATAGCATCTGAAGAGGCTTACCGGAAGCAAGGGACTTGAACAGACATACGTCTTACAAGTCAAAAAGGCTTGTTTAGCCACCAAGGCTAGCAGGATAGGACATCAGATATCCGCAGCTTCGAATGGGGAAGGAGGGGGATCTGCCAACAGCTTCACCCGTCCGGACGTATCAGCAGGTCGACCAGATGTTTTCAATTAAAACCATGAGAGAAGGAAGACTCACATGGCGTGATATCGTTTAAAAAGCATGCATTTATTCAAAGCAATAAAAAAACACTCACATGGTAGGAGGAAATGGACAGCTTAAATAATATCAAACGCGGTGATCATAGAGGGTCCACCCGACATGTTTCGGCTCATCAGCCTTCATCTGGGGTGTGGACCCCCCTATTCCACCGCAATTTAAACTAGAAATGACCCCCACTGGAAGTGTCACAGTCCAGGAAATGACCCACTGACATCACTTCCGGTTCACGAATGAATATACATAAGCTTTATATAATATATATTGTAAGGAACGTAGATAAGCAGTATTTATACCGCTATTCTAAAGTGACGGGGTCAAAAGATAAAATGAGATGGGAATAGACTTAAAATATTCCTATGGTTGTGGCCGGCCGATCCGGAAGTGCTCGGAATAGAAATCCAAGCCTCTTTCTCAGCACGGCCAAATTACATAGGACGGAGCGCCGTCGCGCTCCGCCCCCTCTATTTTGCTGGGCTTTGAGGGCGTGCGCAGTAGCGGAAGTCACAGAGAGGAAGTCCGCCGCCGCACCACGCCTCGTTCTGGGCAATGGATCCCATAGGTCGAGGCGCCGCAATGCCCCGCCTCCTGGTCTCTCATTATTAACCACAATGAGGAGTGTGGCTAACCTAAGACAGCCCACATCCACGCCCTCTCCATCAAAGCCCAACCAAGCCTCCCGCCCACAACAGCACGTCCTCCACATGGAGGGCCGTGATTGGGCAGAAAGTATAACCAAGCCTCTCTGTCACAATGACATGTGGTCCTTAAGGAGGGCCGTGATTGGACAAACGATTAAACACAGCGCTTGGGCAATAAATGTCGGTGTCAGCAAAGGTAGTAAGGGGAACGATAATAAAAACCAATGCCATAAATAAAAATATATATTGTAATGTAGCAAAACAATATTAAAATGAAGATGAAACATAACGTGAACTAAGTGGTATGGCGTGATAGTGACACTGCCAATGGGGGGCATCCCACATAGCCTATACACTCCGCCCCATAAAAAAGGGGCTGACAATGAAACCCTGTGAACAGGATGACATATATCAATTAACACTCATATCTATATAACAATACAGGGGTTGGTATCAAAAAAAGCCCATTATAACATGCAACTGTTAGTGAATGGGTTCCCACTACCACAAGGTTTGACATAAAGTGGAAAAAATATTGAAATGAATACAATAAAATAAATTAAAATAAAATGAAATAAAATAAATTAGGAGAGTCGCAAATGTAATGACTACGCTTGATTGATAAATGAATTGATGTCCCACTCCACGTTGATACCTTGCGGAAAGTGGGAACCCAATTCATAAATCCAGTAGGTCTCCAACCTGGAGACCCCCCTAAGAATTGACCCCCCCCGCCAAGGGGCCACATACTTGTCGATGATGAGAAACTGTGTGCCCTCGGGGTTTCGATCATGAAACTCCCTATAATGACGGGGCACAGTGTGTTTGGTACTACCTGCCTTTATAAGGTTAATATGCTCAGAAACTCGAGTAGTAAAGGACCTGATCGTCCGTCCTACATATTGTTTACCACAGGGGCAGGTCAAAAGATAGACTACCCCCGTCGTGGCACATGTACAAAACTGTTTTATTTTGTAGGTACGGCCACTTACCCTAGAGGAAAAAGTATAACTAGTGCGTCTTCCGTTAGTATTATATTGACAAACTAGGCATTTTATCATTTTAAATAAAGGCCTTAAGTTCGCCCCTCCATGTAAATTAAACAAGTTCAATACTTTTATTGACATCCAAAAGTTCATTAGGAAGATTCATATCCAGAGATACATTATTTCCAATCCTTCCAGGAATATGGCCAGAGCGGCAACGTCTGGTACAGTTCATTCAGATTTATCCAACCCCTCCCTCTTTAGTCCTCCCACACAACTTCCATCAGCTATCAATTTGTTTAAGGAACTTGTGTTGAAAGATCTCACTAATGTCCCCCTAAAACGGAAATTTCATAACCCTTTACCTACAGCAGGTCTTACCACTCTATGTGAAAATAAAAACATAGTCATTCGCCCTGCTGACAAGGGCGGTGGCATAGTTTTATTAAACAAATCGGATTACGTCCAGGAAATGTATCACATTCTTGGCGATCAGGAAACATACGTCGAACTTCCCAGTAACCCTACGCATAAATATAAAAAGGAATTACAAGGTCTGGTTTCTAAAGGATATGATTCCTACATTTTAAATAAAAAGGAGAGATCATTTTTAGTCCCACTGGCCCCACGTATACCTGTTATGTACTACCTGCCCAAAGTGCATAAGGACCCTCTGCATCCTCCCGGTCGACCAATAATTAGTGGCATCGACTCGGTTACCTCTAAAATTGGGAAGTACATTGATTTCTTCCTTCAACCATCAGTTGTCAAAATGCCATCTTATTTAAAGGACACTAAGGACGTGATCAATCTACTTTCCAAGGTTTCCTATTCTGGTAACTTGATCATGGCAACTGCGGATGTTGCCTCTCTCTACACTTGCATCCCGCAGGATAGAGGTATTGATGCAGTCAAGTGTTTTCTTGATAGAGATGTCTCCCTCGCTTCACCCCAGGTGGACTATATTATCGAGCTAATTGAGTTTGCAACTCAACATAATTATTTTTGGTTCGATGGGAGATTCTACCGCCAACATAGGGGTGTCGCGATGGGAGCGAAGTTCGCTCCCAGTCTGGCCAATTTATTTATGGCCAAGTGGGAGGAGGATGTCGTCTATGCCATGCAATGCCCGCACCTTTTGTTGTGGGCGCGGTACATAGACGACATCCTCCTCCTATGGACTGGGAGCCCAGACGATCTGGCCACTTTCTTCACGCACCTCAATGCCAATAATAGGAACATCGTTTTGTCCTTTGAGGCTAGCGCAACCTCTGTTCACTTTTTGGACTTAGTTATAGAGAGAAAGGATGGCCAATTTGTGTTTAGTACACATTTTAAGTCCACCGATCGGAATGGATTTATCCCTACCGACAGCTGTCACCATGTTCCTTGGATCAGATCAGTTCCCAAAAGTCAGTTCTTGCGACTACGGAGGAACTGTAGTGACCTTAATATTTTCAAAACCCAAGCAGCGTCTTTGAAAAGCAGATTTTTAGAAAAAGGGTATAAACCTTTGGATCTAGATAAGGAAATCGATTATGCCAGTTCAGTGGATCGCCAATCACTCTTAGAGGATAAACCCAAGCAAGTAAATGAGGACTTCAAATGGTCCTTTATGACATCCTTCTCTATCCAGCATAAACATATTAGAAGAATCTTTAATCACCATTGGGACGTTTTAAAAACAGATAAGATTCTGGGCCCTAGACTGCCTGAAACTCCTAAGTTAGTTTTCAGAGGAGCTCCATCCCTCCGTAATAAGCTGGCACCTAATGTGGTCAACCCTCCAACCAAACCTTCCTTTTTTCACAACCTCATTGGGTTCCACCCGTGTAAAAAATGCCTAGTTTGTCAATATAATACTAACGGAAGACGCACTAGTTATACTTTTTCCTCTAGGGTAAGTGGCCGTACCTACAAAATAAAACAGTTTTGTACATGTGCCACGACGGGGGTAGTCTATCTTTTGACCTGCCCCTGTGGTAAACAATATGTAGGACGGACGATCAGGTCCTTTACTACTCGAGTTTCTGAGCATATTAACCTTATAAAGGCAGGTAGTACCAAACACACTGTGCCCCGTCATTATAGGGAGTTTCATGATCGAAACCCCGAGGGCACACAGTTTCTCATCATCGACAAGTATGTGGCCCCTTGGCGGGGGGGGTCAATTCTTAGGGGGGTCTCCAGGTTGGAGACCTACTGGATTTATGAATTGGGTTCCCACTTTCCGCAAGGTATCAACGTGGAGTGGGACATCAATTCATTTATCAATCAAGCGTAGTCATTACATTTGCGACTCTCCTAATTTATTTTATTTCATTTTATTTTAATTTATTTTATTGTATTCATTTCAATATTTTTTCCACTTTATGTCAAACCTTGTGGTAGTGGGAACCCATTCACTAACAGTTGCATGTTATAATGGGCTTTTTTTGATACCAACCCCTGTATTGTTATATAGATATGAGTGTTAATTGATATATGTCATCCTGTTCACAGGGTTTCATTGTCAGCCCCTTTTTTATGGGGCGGAGTGTATAGGCTATGTGGGATGCCCCCCATTGGCAGTGTCACTATCACGCCATACCACTTAGTTCACGTTATGTTTCATCTTCATTTTAATATTGTTTTGCTACATTACAATATATATTTTTATTTATGGCATTGGTTTTTATTATCGTTCCCCTTACTACCTTTGCTGACACCGACATTTATTGCCCAAGCGCTGTGTTTAATCGTTTGTCCAATCACGGCCCTCCTTAAGGACCACATGTCATTGTGACAGAGAGGCTTGGTTATACTTTCTGCCCAATCACGGCCCTCCATGTGGAGGACGTGCTGTTGTGGGCGGGAGGCTTGGTTGGGCTTTGATGGAGAGGGCGTGGATGTGGGCTGTCTTAGGTTAGCCACACTCCTCATTGTGGTTAATAATGAGAGACCAGGAGGCGGGGCATTGCGGCGCCTCGACCTATGGGATCCATTGCCCAGAACGAGGCGTGGTGCGGCGGCGGACTTCCTCTCTGTGACTTCCGCTACTGCGCACGCCCTCAAAGCCCAGCAAAATAGAGGGGGCGGAGCGCGACGGCGCTCCGTCCTATGTAATTTGGCCGTGCTGAGAAAGAGGCTTGGATTTCTATTCCGAGCACTTCCGGATCGGCCGGCCACAACCATAGGAATATTTTAAGTCTATTCCCATCTCATTTTATCTTTTGACCCCGTCACTTTAGAATAGCGGTATAAATACTGCTTATCTACGTTCCTTACAATATATATTATATAAAGCTTATGTATATTCATTCGTGAACCGGAAGTGATGTCAGTGGGTCATTTCCTGGACTGTGACACTTCCAGTGGGGGTCATTTCTAGTTTAAATTGCGGTGGAATAGGGGGGTCCACACCCCAGATGAAGGCTGATGAGCCGAAACATGTCGGGTGGACCCTCTATGATCACCGCGTTTGATATTATTTAAGCTGTCCATTTCCTCCTACCATGTGAGTGTTTTTTTATTGCTTTGAATAAATGCATGCTTTTTAAACGATATCACGCCATGTGAGTCTTCCTTCTCTCATGGTTTTAATTGAAAACATCTGGTCGACCTGCTGATACGTCCGGACGGGTGAAGCTGTTGGCAGATCCCCCTCCTTCCCCATTCGAAGCTGCGGATATCTGATGTCCTATCCTGCTAGCCTTGGTGGCTAAACAAGCCTTTTTGACTTGTAAGACGTATGTCTGTTCAAGTCCCTTGCTTCCGGTAAGCCTCTTCAGATGCTATGGTGATGGTTTTGATACGCACTTAGACGTCACAATCGATTTGGGGTATTTACCGTCCTTACCCACCAGTGACACTCCGGTGTTGTCCTCATCAGCTAATCCTCAGAGACTGTTGGTGGTGGTTTTTGACTTTCATCAGGATTATACATATTTTTTGAATATTATGGACTCTATTCACAGTTGATTTATTATTTATATATACATCTATACTCTGGTTTTCATTTTCACCTCTCACTGGTGTATTTGCCAATATGTATTATATGTCACTTTGCTATATTTACTAATTTATTGAGTCACTTTTCACTGGATTTTTTGAAGCATTTTTTGTTTTGGTTTATTTATTGGCCATTGTAAGATGGCTTCTCTTTAAAATTCCTCACTTTGACACTTAGCGCTACACTATTTTTATATTTGCTGATTTTTTACTTCTTTGTCTTAGAGGTGTGTTAGCTGCTTATGGTGCAAATATCTTTTCAACATCATCGGAGCAGCGCTGTACCCATTTCTTATCTTCCTTTAATATTTGAGGTTTGTATGCGCTAGTCTAGTTGACATATCTTAATCTTTAATGGAATTGTATAAAAGTCTTAAGAAGTATTAAACAGAAAGTAATTTGACTCTGGACTAAGTCTCAGTGTGAGCTTACTTGAAGCATGCATGCTTTATATTTAACAATCTGATCAGGGGTAGATATAATAATATCTGAACTTTTGTTCTGATTCAAATCATGTTATTAGGCATTGCTTCTATAGGAGTAGGGATGAGCCGAAAACCCCCCTGTTCGGTTCGCACCAGAACTTGCGAACAGGCAAAAAATTTGTTTGAACATGCAAACACCGTTAAAGTCTATAGGACACGAACATGAATAAACAAAAGTGCTAATTTTAAAGGCTTATATGCAAGTTATTGTCATAAAAAGTGTTTGGGGACCCGGGTCCTGTCCCAGGGGACATAGATCAATGCAAAAAAAAGTTTTAAAAAGTCTGTTTTTTCAGGAGCAGTGATTTTAATAATGCTTAAAGTGAAACAATAAAAATGTAATATCCCTTTAAATTTCGTACCTGGGGGGTGTCTATAGTATGCCTGTAACAGTCTAACAGCAAAATGACATTTCAAAGGAAAAAGGTCATTTAAAACTACTTGCGGCTATTAATAAATTGCCGGTCCGACAATACACATAAAAGTTAATTGATAAAAACTGCATGGGAATTCCCCACAGGGGAACCCCGAACCAAAATTAAAAAATAAAATGATGTGGGGGTCCCCCTAAATTCCATACCAGGCTCTTCAGGTCTGGTATGGATATTAAGGGGAACCCCGGCCAAAATTTTTTTTAAAAATGGCGTGGGGTCCCCCTCAAAATCTATACTAGACCCTTATCCGAGCACGCAACCTGGCAGGCCGCAGGAAAAGAGGGGGGACGAGAGAGCGCCCCCCCTCCTGAACCGTACCAGGCCACATGCCCTCAACATTGGGAGGGTGCTTTGGGGTAGACCCCAAAACACCTTGTCCCCATGTTGATGAGGACAAGGGCCTCATCCCCACAACCCTTGGCCAGTGGTTGTTGGGGTCTGCAGGCGGGGAGCTTATCGGAATCTGGAAGCGCCCTTTAACAAGGGGACCCCCAGATCCTGGCCCTCCCCCTGTGTGAAATGGTAAGGGGGTACCTACCATTTCACAAAAAAACTGTCAAAAATGTTAAAAATGACAAGAGACAGTTTTTGACAATTCCTTTTTTTAAATGCTTCTTCTTTCTTCTATCTTCTATCTTCTTTCTTCTATCTTCTATCTTCCTTTGGTTTCTTCCTCCATCTTCTTCTTCTAGTTTTTCTGGTTCTTCCTCCGGTGTTCTCGTCCGGCATCTTCCTCGACGGTGTCGGCGTCTTCTTCCCTTCTTCTCCTTGGGCCGCTCCGCATCCATGATGGCATGGAGGGAGGAGAACATCGGAGGAAGAACCAGAAGAACCAGAAGAAGAAGAAGATGGAGGAAGAAACTGAAGGAAGATAGAACAAATAAGAAAGAGGAAGCATTTAAATAAAGGAATTGTCAAAAACTGTCTCTTGTCATTTTTAACATTTTTGACACTTTTTTAGTGAAATGGTAGGGATACTTTTGTACCCCCTTACCATTTCACACAGGGGGGCGGGATCTGGGGGTCCCCTTGTTAAAGGGGGCTTCCAGATACCGATAAGTCCCCCACCCGCAGCCCCCTACAACCACCGGCCAAGGGTTGTGGGGATGAGGCCCGCGTCCCCATCAACATGGGGACAAGGTGTTTTGGGGGGCTACCCCAAAGCACCCTCCCAATGTTGAGGGCATGTGGCCTGGTATGGTTCAGGAGGGGGGGCGCTCTCTCGTAAACAATAAAGTAGTAATATTCAACATGGTTACACCATATTTAATGTAACTGGTAAGGGGGGTTAAAAACACCCAAAGACAGCATTGCACTGCTACATATAACTGGGGGATAAGTTCAATACTGGAGACTGGAGTAGGGACTTACAAGCAAATGTGGCCCATCTTTATTTGTTTATGCGTGAGACTTTTTACCATTCCTGTGTGTGTTGGCGCAGGGTGCTGGTAGCATTACTTTCAGCCTGGGGGTCTGGCAGTATACCCCATTCTTTCAGGAGTTTGATGCCTTTTTCAAGGACTGTCACTGTGCAGGTATGATTATCCTGAGTGAGGTTGCATAGTATTTTCATCACAGTATTCAGGCTTTTACATTTTTGCAGGGGGTATTGCGATAATTCTGCGAAAAATTGTAGGCTTTGATACTGTGAAGGAATTTGTTCTTGCTTTCTCATCGTGGTCATGAATTGTTCCTTAACATGAAAGAAATGCAATCTGAATATTAAGTCTCTAGGTACTTGATCTGGCAGGTGAGACGGCTTAGGCAGGCGATGGATCCTAGCAAAGGTTATGTCTAAATCTGTAAGACTCGGCATGAGGGATTTGAACAAGGTAGCAGTATACAGGCCCAGATCCTGTTGCTGCACAAATACAGGGATCCCCCTAATCTTTAAGTTGTTCCTTCTAGACCTGTCCTCCATGTCTGCCAATTTTGCTTTAATACATTCATTGTCTGCCTCTTTTTCATCATGAACATCAACCCAATCATTAATGGTGGTTAATTTTTGTCTCTATGTAATTCACTCTCTTTCCCACATCTTGTATGTCTCTGTTCACACGGTGCATGTATAAAGCCATGTCAGATTGCAGTGTACTTCTAACACTGGTTGGTTTTGTGTGGGGCAAGACTCAATCAATACTGGCAGTTCTCTTGTGTCTTTCCCTGAGTCTGAGGCCAGGCTCCCTGCCATGTTCAACCCATCGGCATCTAGCCTGGGTTTTGTTTTGGCCAGGCTATAGGAGGATGGTAGGTGGGTAGTACATTCTGGGAGCAATTACCTTTTTGTGGTGGTTGCTGCTGTGATGAGGCCATCTGCTCTGCCGTTTGGTGGAAAAAAGTCCACCAAACATTGGGGTTTTCCTTCTTTTCTCCAATTCCTGGACATAATTGAGGGGTCCCCATGCAGTGCCCGCTGCCAGATCCGGTGGTTTTAACCATGGATGGGTCATTTTGTGCTGCTGTCGTCCTTATTGCACCGGAGCTCCGGGCTCACACGTCCATCCGGCTTGCACGCTAGGCCAAGCCCTGTTCGTGTGTATTTTAAAGATTATTAAGAAAGAAAGAAAGCTTATTAAATATGCTATAAATGAATCCAAATTATTCCCCTCTCTCATTTTTGCAGCAAAATGTTCATGTATGCTGCTTTATATAGATGAGAAAATGAAAGTGACTTTGTCACCAATTAAAAAACACACACTGCTAATGAAGGTTGTTTAGTCTTACCTTTCCCAATGTCCTTTCCTTGAATCTTTGCTGTTTTGCAGAGCAAAGCTGACAGCAGAATCTTCATCATCTGACACACATTCCAGGTGTGTCGAATGTCTCTTTCTCTATGCCGTTGTTCCATCTGCTAGCTACTATGTCACTACAGGAAACTGTTTTCTGTCCATCCATTTGTGAGATTTACACAGCCCTGCCACACAGAACAGCTAAGAGAATGATACCACATCCTCTGCTAGTCTGAGCTTGGTTGTACAAGGGACTTTGGGAGGCTAAAATCAAGTCAAATTCAGGTACTTACACTGCCTACATTTAAAATTATGTTTAATTGAACTGTATATTTTATATCTGCCTGGAGATCACTTCAATGATCACATTTCCTTCTAGGAAGCAGTTTAGAGTAACTTCCTCAAAATGTAAAATGTTATATATTTAATATTTTGAGTATGAAACAGAAATTTAACTCAATTTGGAAAAACAATATTAATTGAAAGAATGTACTGTATAAGACTATTTTAAACTTATAGGTATTGGTAATAACATTCAGTACAATCTTTCCAAAAAACCTTTTTTTGAATGTTTATTGAATCAACAAGTCATTCATTTTAGGTCATCATTTTGTGCCTTTTAATCCTCTTTTACTTTAGGTTGAATATTGTTCATTAGAGTTTAAAAATAATTTATATAACTGGTTGGATATTGTCATGCAGCTATTTATCATGTTTGCATGCCCACTACACACAGAATGCTTCTCTTTTTGACAGACAATTAAGGAAATTACTTATTATTCATGAAATGACTTCGCCAGCTGAGCTTGACAAAAAGCATAAGAGCATAAAAGCAACCTGATTGACCCAGTTGCAAAGTTCTGAGTGGTATCACACAGATTGCTATTGTTGATATTGTTATTTTTCAAAGCAGTATTTGATTTTCAGGACAAGAGCACCATACCCTGCTGAGTCACCTGTTGGTTGACTTATTTCTATTTTGTTTAGCTAAATCTTAATGCTTAAACAATAAAAGTACCTAATGCATAATAGTTTATAACTATTTGCAATTAAACATACATAAAAAATATAATTAACATGTTTAGTCATTATATTAGTATTAACATTTATTATGTTTTTAATTTTGTAATATTTTTTGTTTATAAATCCTTGAAAAGCTACCCAATAACAAACTGCAAGTCTTATTTTAATGAAAATAACTGTATTCAAATTAAGATTTTTAAAAGAATAGCAAAAAGCTGAAAATCAGAAAACACAAAACTCTCACGGTTTCCTTTTTTTAGCGAAAAAGCCTCTTCTGTGCCTCTCCGATTTAGCTTTACTTTTTCATTCGGGCCTGACTTTATGACTAAACCCTAATAAATACCATTCCACTGTACAATTCATCTTCCTAAGTGGAAAAAGTTATAGGAGGGTGGCAAAATTAAATTCAGCCAAAAAATGTCTTTTCTGGATAATAAAGATAGCTGCAGGTATTTTGTGGTTTCTTCACTTTAGCAAGACCTTTAAGAGTTTAACCGCTTCAGCCCCGGATGATTTTACCCCCTTCCTGACCAGAGCACTTTTTACAATTTGGTACTGCATTGCTTTAACTGACAATTGCACAGTCATGCAATGCTGTACCCAAATGAAATTTGCGTTCTTTTTTTCCCCACAAATAGATCTTTCTTTTAGTGGTATTTTTTAAATTTTTTTTAGTTGTTTATTTATAACAGGTTTCAAAAATTGTACACTGCAATACAAAGAGAAAGCATTTCAACTTTTGATGGTACAGGGCAATGTATATATAAACTCGTGGAACTAAACGTAGATACAGGTATGTTCATAAATAAGCATCTTCCAACAATGGATCATTCAAGTATAGTTATCATACCGTATCATATGGTAAACAGAGCGGGAAAAGGATATATAGTTTTGAATAATAACAATACAAAAGAGAAAAGGTACAACATAATCAGGAGATGGCACCAGGAGATTCAGGAGGCTTGAGGGTTATCAGATTCAAGGGGGTATACAGAGTCGTCCCATGTCTTCCATATTTTATAAAAGGAGGGTAGTGTGTGCTCAATTTTAGCAGTCAAGTGTTCCATCCTATGTATATCTGCCATTATAGAAAGAAAGTGATGGAATGTGGGTGGAGAAGTGGAGAGCCAATGTCTAGGGATAGCTCTCTTAGCGGCCAGAAGGATAAAGGACATACGTTTCTGTGATGCTTTAGTCCCGGGAAAGGGAGGCCTAGAATATAATGTATGGGATTGAAAGGTATGGGTTTAAATAATAAAGTTTTTGTAGAAGATCTTGAATTTTAGTCCAGTAAGGGCCAATGAGAGGAGGCAATCCCAAAATATATGGAAATGAGAACCTATGGACTCGCTGCATCTCCAGCAAATATTGGAGGTGGCTGGGTTACGGGCATGCAGCAAGTCTGGGGTCCTGTACCAAAACAGCAAGATCTTAATGGCAGTTTCCTTCTGCACTACACAACATGAAATTTTTGACACAGACTCCCAAATTTTCCCCCAGTCTAATAGAGAGATTGGTCGTTGCAATATGCAAGACCATTTTCCATGTAGTTATGTGTGAATCCCATTAAAGGTGGGGTTTCATGCAAATGTTGTATATAGAAGAAATCTGTTTGGGTTCGTAGGGGCCATTGGCATATAGGGCTTCAAAATCAGTAGGTTTCTCCAATGAGAGTGAGGGGAGTTAGAGTGGAAGAAATTTTTAAATTGTATGTATGAGTATAGAATGGAGACAGGGAGTTCACATTTCGTTTGCAGATCTGAAAAAGACATAAGTTTGCGCGTAGCCAGGTGTACGAGATGTCGCAACTGAAAAACTCTGACCTGGGTCCAGGGAAGCATCCTTGCATAGGACAGTCCATCAGGTATGTCCGAGTTGAAGAGTACATTTAGAAATGGAGAGCATTTGGAGGATAGGGAAAACCGCTCCACACATCTCTTCCAAATAGCAAGGATTAAGAGCATCTGTGCCAAGCAAAGGGATCTCAGCTGAGGCATAAACTTAGCTGAGGAAGGCCATAGCATGTAGCACAGATGTAACAAAGATAGTTACCACCGCTCCAGGCTGTTCAGGTTCAAATCTCCTGTCCTCCACTTGTGAAAAGGTGAGAGCTCCAGGTGCTGGCAATTGCTGATACAATTGTATACGTGCAGGAAAAGATCTGGACAGCCGCACTCCAGAATTAGCAAATAAAATCTTCTTTATTCAAAACGTACCATAAAATTAGTACATGACACCACTGGAGCAATACAGCCAAGCCATTGACACGTTTCACGCTCTTGCGGAGCGCTTACTCATAGCACGGATGTACTGGAACAGTAATCCCCATTTCAATCTTGGCCCACCTACTTGGAGCTTTCCTAGAGATTGAGGAAGATAATACCCAAAGGTGGGAGGCATAATAATATTTGATGATATCTGGTGCAGCCAATCCTCCTCTATTCTTTAAAGCGTAAACTACTGATCGTGCAATCCTATGGGATGCATTATTCCATATGAACTTGAGGCATTTTCTCTGGAGAAGTTTCAATTGCGACATTGGGACTGGGATTGGAAGTGTTTCAAATAGGTACAATAATTTAGGGAGTATCGACATCTTAAGGACGTTAATTCTACCAAGGAGATAGATAGGAAGGGAAGTCTAAAGATTTAAGATATGGGTTATTTCTGTAAACATAGGGGGAAAGTTAGCCTGATAGATTGAAGAATAAGAGGGTGTGAAATGAACGCCCAAGTACTTCAATGAAGAAGGGCACCAGCGATATTTAAAGGTGTGTTGGAGAGTGTTAAGCAGGTCTGGTGGAATGTTAATGGGTAGGGCTTCTGTTTTTGACTGATTAATTTTAAACCCCGATAAAGATCCAAAAGTAGAGAGAGTGTCCTGTAAAGAAGGTAAAGAGGTGAGGGGGTGGGTAAGCATCAACAAAATGTCATCAGCGAAAAGTGATAGTTTATAGTCTTGTTGTCGCAATGAGACCCCCGGATATCTGGATGGGGCCTAATGACTGATGCCAGAGGTTCTAAGCTCAAGATGAACAACAGGGGTGACAGAGGACACCCCTGTCTGGTGCCATTGCTGAGGGGGTACCACTGCGACAAGTATGAGGACAACTGAACCTGAGAGGAAGGTATAGAATATAAAGCCTGTAAGGCTTTTATAAAAGGGCCTGAGAATCCGTATCTGGAAAGAACCGCAAACATGAATGGCCAGCTTAGGCGGTCAAAAGCTTTTTGTGCATCCAAACTTAGGATGATGGCTGATTGTTTGTTTGGTTTTAGTCAAAAGGTCTATTAGGTCTATAGTCCGCCTCGTATTGTCACCTGCATGTCTCGTTGGGACAAAACCTACTTGGTCTTTGTGAATTACTGTCGTTAGTAATGGAGAAAGTCTATTGGCCAGTATTTTAGTAAAGATTTTATAATCCGAATGTAATAATGCGATAGGGCGGTAGTTATCTGGTAGTGACGGGTCTTTACCTGGTTTAGGGATGATAGTTATATAAGCATGTAGAAACTGCAAATGTGTGATGGAACCCTTGAGCAGAGAGGAATATAAAGTCTGCAAATTGGGATTTAGAATTGGGGAAAAGATTTTGTAATAAACATAAGGGAGCCCATCTGAGCCTGGGGAAGAAGAAAAAATTGTCAAATTTTGTCTGTGAAAATTGGGGTATCAAATCTGAGCTTAAGCAATTATAAAGTTTCCTGTAAAAATCACCAAATATCTGGGACATAGCCTTAGGGCAGTATGTAGGATTACCATCTGGTTGCATCAAATGGTCAGGTATCGAGAGAAGGGATGTGGTTTCAATCTATTAACAAGCATTCTATGTGGTTTGTTAGCAAATTCATAGAACTTTTGCCTGGCCCATAGCATAGATTTGGATATCCTATTCATGTCAAATGATTTGATGCAGTTCCGGAGTGAGGTAACTACTCTCAGTCGTTCCACCGTGGGGGATTCAAGTAGGTGCATCTCTGCGACTTTCAATTGAGCGAGGAGATCAGCTTTTAATTTTGTGGAAACCCGCTTAAGGCGAGACCCCGCAGATATGCATTCACCCCTGAAAAAAGTCTTGTGGGGGGCGTGGCTTGGCGCGCAACAGCGATGGACGCTTAATACAAGAGCTCCGGCTTCCAGGCAGCCTTAGCCCGTTACCTTGCACCCAAAGCACTCGATAATGAGCAGAAGGAACACAGGGACACCCCGCACGAGATCCCGCCGCACATCGGCAGCTTACCAGGGAAGGAACATTGAGGATTTGTTCCGGAACCCTCCGCCAGCACGAGAAGGCCTGATAGGAGCCAAGATGGCGCCGCCGCATGTAACGGAGGATGACTTCAGTGAGGACTCTCAATCTGCGGCTGAGGAGAACGGTAGGATTACCCCTCACCCCGACCTCCCCCTGACATATGCCGGCATGTCAGGCTTTGCAGCTGACATAAAAGCCACCTTTTCGGCGGCGATAACGGATCTAAAATCCAGCATGCTGATCCTCACAGACAAGATGGCTACGGTAGAACATGCAGGCAAATGCAGGGATAAGGCTCTTCATCGCCTGGACAGAGTTACTCATACACAGTCCCAACAACTTATAGAGATTAACAAACACCTCGAGGACTTAGACAACAGGGGCAGAAGAAATAATATTAGGGTGAGGGGGATCCCAGAGACTGTGGAGGCTGATCAAATAACCCCAGCTTTACAGAGGGTTTTTAACAGCCTGCTAGAAAGACCAGAGGAGACAGACATTGAATTTGTAAGAGCTCACAGAGCACTCAGAGCAAGAGGCCCTGACAATATGCCACCACGTGACATCATATGCTGCTTGCAGAGCTTTGCATTAAAAGAAGACATCATGCGTAAAGCACGCAGGAACGACCAGATAGTCTTCAATGGAGAAACCATCATGCTCTTTCACGATCTGTCTCAGATCACACTAAAGAACCGCAGGGCTCTTAGACCATTACTTGACAAGTTGAGAGAAAAGGATCTCCGCTACTCATGGCGATTCCCGTTCGCACTCCTGGTGAATCACAATGGAAGACAGCATATTTTGCGATCCCCAGAAGATCTCCCAGATTTTTGCCAAGCATTACATCTGGAACCGGTTGAACTACCAGAGTGGTATCAGGAATTTATGCTACCACCATTGGAAAGATCCCCCTTCTCATCGCCTGACAAACGTCTCTCCAAGAAGATGAAATCAGCACGCCCTGGAGGGTCACAGGCTGGAACCCCAAATAACAGACCTCATGCTTCCAGGGGCTTTGAAGAAGCCTGAAAATGTCCACAGAAATTCACACCATACATGGTGGAAGATGAGCAACTTTCCTGAAATAATACCATGATTGTTGACCCCAAAGTTTTATGATGCCAACAAACATAGACACTTTGGCTGGATTTGTCTTATTTGGTCGAACGGAACTACACATCAAGAATCAACAACACACAAAATGCAAGTTCTTATAGTCCAGAAGTTTTAGATGGAGTTTATGCTTACGGGGACTGTTGCTTTTACCCCCCATGAGGGCTTAGGCCAACTTTATAGATAGAATACTACTGCAGGGCAAATATAACAGAATAGATGATACTAGCAGGAATATGTGGTTCATAAAGCACAACTGTTGTTATTGCACTTCAGCAAGCATGGATTATGGAAATGTCGATGAAAGAAATAACTTTAAAATTAAAAAAAAAATAATAATAATAATAAATAAAACAAAGCAAAGTAAAACTGTAAGTTATAGACACAATTTAAAAATACCTCTAAAGGGCAGACAACAAGATGATACCCCTGCTTGGAGGGGGCCTTGAAGTCTCTCAGGAGAACAGAGGTATGGCCAAATAATTCATCGACATTTCTACATGCAAAGTTAACTGAGTTAAAGAGATCAGGGGTTGTAGTAAGTACCTTCACTGTTGCAATTAGGGTGCATTGTTGACCAATACTGTTTACAACATGTTTATTATGGCTGCTGCCGGTTTTTGCTCACAAATTGAGTGTTATATATTTAATTTAATCTAATTTGATTAGTTGGATAAACCAAAGTGATTGGGCGGCTGCCAATCGCGCCCCGACAAAGTGCCCCTTGACAGGAGAGGATTTCCTGGCAGGAGGCACTAATATTCTACCTTGGCCCCATAGGGTTTCCAAGGAGATCACATTATCTCTCTCTTACTTTCTAAGTACTCTTACTTTCAAAGTACTCATTCTACGCTTTCTTTTCCTTATTTCTTCTTACCTATACTTTTTAAAGGGTAAAGTATAATATATTGGAAACTTCAGTTCTCTTTCCAGTTGTTGCCTCGACAGCTCTCTCTGGGCCCTCAAGATGGCGTACTCATCCCTGGGACATGAGCCTACAGTGATCTCTCACAACACGAAGGGCCTGAATATCCCTGAAAAGCGCAAGACCCTCTTAAAGGAACTCAAAAAAGGTAAACCTTGTTTTGTGTTTTTACAGGAAACACACTTCAAAACTCAACAAGTCCCCAAGCTGACAGACTCTTTCTTCACACAGGCATACCATGCAACAAATGACTTAGCAAAATCCAAGGGAGTGTCCATACTCATTAGTAGGGATGCTTCCTTTGAACTAACTGATAAACTCATAGACCCAGAGGGAAGGTTCATATTCCTGAAAGGGAATTGCTGTGGTACGCCTATTACACTAGCAAATGTTTATTTTCCTAACACAGCACACCTGACTTTCTGCCGTAAAATTGTTGGACAACTCAAAGATTTTGGTTCGGGATGTATCATTCTAGGGGGGGACTTTAATGTCCCATTGAATCCTCTCAGTGATACGTCCACAGGCAAAACCTATATTTCGTACAAAATACTCAAACAAATCAAAACATTACTGAACTCGCTTCAACTAATAGACTCTTGGAGATTCATTTATCCCGAAGGGAAAGATTACACCTTCTATTCCATACCCCACAGCAGATACTCAAGAATAGATTATGTCTTTGTTACACAAAGAGACTTGGATATAGTCTTAGGAGCTAAAATAGGGATACAGACCTTCTCTGACCATGCCCCAATTTCAATATCGTTGAAGTTCACAGAACACCGACCCAAAACAAATACTTGGAGATTGAATTCAGCACTGTTAACAGATCCAACTACACTCCCTCAAATAGCGACATCACTATCAGACTACTTCAAAACCAACACTACACCAGATGTCAATCCCCTTTCAATATGGGAAGCACATAAATGCACAATCAGGGGAGAACTCATTAGAATGGGCGCTCACCGCAAAAAAGAGAGGGAAAATAAAATTAAATCCCTAACAGAGAAGATTCGCGCTTTGGAATCCCTACATAAACAATCCCTGACAGAACATACAGCAATCGATCTCTTAGATAATAGAAAGGCACTTCAACAGATCTTCGACACAAGGGCTAAAAGATTCCTGTTTTTTAAAAAAAAAATCTACTACGAACACGGTAACAAAACAGGAAGCTTATTAGCAAGAGCCATAAAAAACGCGAAAACACAACAAAACATCTCAGGCATACGAACAAAAGAAGGGAAACTAGATATCACTACCGAAAAAATTGCACACCACTTTCATAATTATTATACAACCTTGTATAACTTACCCAACCCACAGAAACCTAGCTTAATTCAAGGAACGAGATTACAAGCCATACGTCAATATCTGATAGACTCTAAACTTCCCACATTGTCAACGGAAGATATTACCCAACTAGAAAGTCCCATGGAAGCTTATGAACTACAACAAGCGATCAAACACCTAAAGACGGGGAAAAGTCCGGGGCCGGACGGTTTCACGGCAATTTATTACAAAACATTTCAGGAAATTCTGCTGGGACCGTTACTAAGGGCTCTGAACTGTCTGTCTGAGCCCAGGGAGATTCCAACGGATTTCCTCAAGGCACATATAACAATCCTTCCCAAGCCAAATAAGGACCTGACAGAATGTGCAAGCTACAGGCCAATTTCGCTCTTGAATCTAGATGTGAAATTGATCTCAAAAATAATAGCAAATAGATTGAAACCTCTACTTCACTGATTGATAGGAAGTGAGCAAGCAGGATTCATGCCAGGAAGAGAAACCAGAGATAATGTTATCAAAACGCTCAATTTAATGCATGCTGCCGGGGTGCGGAAATTCGAGGGCCTTCTCCTGTCCACGGATGCGGAGAAGGCCTTTGACCGCGTAGCCTGGGATTTCATGCTAGAAACATGCAGGTTCATTGGCTTGGGAAACAATATGATGTCTTGGATCTCTATGCTCTACAAAAACCCTTCTGCGCAACTGAAGATCAATGGCTCCCTTTCAAATACAGTTGAGATCAAAAATGGGACGAGACAGGGTTGCCCCCTCTCGCCCCTGCTGTTTATCCTAACCTTAGAGCCATTTATTAGATGGATTGTAGCAGAGAGGGCAATACAGGGTTTTGAGGTAGGGAAAAAAGAATACAAGGTGGCGGCATATGCGGATGACTTGTTGTTCTTCATAACGAACCCCCATATTTCACTCCCCTCCTTGATGAAAGAATTCTCTATTTTTGGGTATCTTTCAAACCTCAAAATTAATTATGCCAAGTCAGAAATTTTTAATATCTCGATCCCTACAAATAAATTAGATCTCATCAAGTCAAATTGCCCCTTCAAATGGGTAGGCACAGCGCTTAAATATCTAGGGATATGGCTGACCCCCAAAATATCTCAAATTTTTGAATATAATTTCAATCCCCTATTGAAAACAATATGCTCAGACTTACAAAATTGGCACTCAAAAGGATTCTCCTGGTTTGGACGGGCAGCTATCTGTAAAATGGTTATTTTACCAAGAGTCCTGTATTTATTTAGAAATTTACCGATAAAAATCCCCCAAAACTTCTTTAAAGTGCTTCACTCAACTCAAATGAAATTTATTTGGGCCCACAAAAAACCTAGAGTAAGAATTTCTAGACTTACTAAGCCCAAAGACAAAGGGGGAATGGGAATCCCAGACTTCCGTGCTTATTACTTCACCACTCACATAACTAGGATAATAGACTGGCATTGTCACTCTACAATCAAAGACTGGGTAGAAATAGAAGAAATATTAAGCCATACACCAATCAAATACTCACCATGGATTCAGTGGAGCAGTCTCCCAGTGGAGATGAGGACACATCCCTTAGTGGGCACTACCCTAGCAATTTTCCATAAGTTAACGAAACTTACCAACTTCTCATCACTTCTTAGCCCGCTTACTCCATTACAGAATAACCCCAATTTCCCACCGGGTATGGGGAACCGATCACTACAAACAAACGACACAAATAAACCCCTACTAGCTTTACAATGTTTTCACAACCAAGAGTTCAGGGACTTTACAGACTTTAAACACACAAACAAACTACCCAATCTACAGCTTTGGACTTATTTGCAATGCCGTAGTTTCCTTAACAGAACACAAAGAAAACATAATTTCAACAGACCACTAACGGAATTAGAGTCAGTATGTCAGACAGAGGAACCTGTTTCCAAAGTGACATCACTAGCATACCGCTGGATCCAAAATGGGGAGGACAGGGGTGAGAGGGATCTCAGAGAGAGTTGGTCGAGAGCACTAGGTATTCCGTTGTCGACTTCACAATGGAAGAAAGCATGTGTTTTTGCTCATAAATGCTCCCTGAGTACAAGAACTCAGGAAATAGCATACAAGTTACTTACTCAATGGTATGCCACACCAGTAAAGCTACATTCTTGGTTCCCAGACCACTCGGATACTTGTTGGCGTTGTAACTCTGACAAAGGGTCATTGCTACACATTTGGTGGCAGTGCCCTGTACTGAACACATTCTGGGCAAGGGTCAGGGAGATGATATACTTAATAACAGAAACAAAATTAAAGCTGGACGCAGCGGGATGTCTCCTGCATATCACGGAATTCCCCATTAAGAGGTATAAACACTCACTTACCAAACACCTTTTAAATGCAGCCAAAGCTATCATTCCACTGTACTGGAAATCTACAAAAATCCCGACCATACGGGAATGGCTCAGTAAGATAGCGGAGTTTTATGAGATGGAGGAGACTATTGCACAAGCAGGAGAAAATGTGGAAAGATTTCACAAAACTTGGTCACCTTGGCTTATATATAAATACTCACAGGCATATCTAGATGTTATGAAACAGGACTTGGTTGTAAGTTAACTCTCATATGATAAACTAAGCATTGAAAAACAGTCAAATGAGGAACACTGTTCCCCATTAATCAAACCTGAAGGTTTAATCCTTATTACCCTTCTCTCCCTTTCTTTTCCAACTATTCTTTTTCTTTGAATGACAATACGGAACTCACGAATGACAGTCATTGATATCTGCTTTACTAAAATTTGAAGTTGTGTAATCATAAACAGTTTATACTAATCCTTGCAACATAACTGAAGTTCAATGTTGTTACTGATGATATCTCTAATACTGTATTGTATTGGGTGGAGCTGCGTCTCCACAGATGCATCTTTTGATTTTTCACAATAAACTTTGATGATTAAAAAAAAAAAAAAAAAGAAGAAAGTCTTGTGGGCTTCCCACAAGGTGGACACCTCCGCAACCGATCCATCATTTAGTTGAAAAAATTTGGATAATTTTTGTTGTAATTGGGTTTGGATCACTGGGTCTTTGATCAGAGATTCGTTAAGATGCCAGTGACAAGTTTTGGAGGTAGAAGACGTCAAGACAATGTCAAGTTCAATGGGTGCATGATCCGACAAAGTAATGGGGTTGATCACAGAAGAGACAATATAAGGAAGGAGGGGAGCAGTTACAAAGAAAGGGTCCAATCTGGAATATAACTTGTGAGAGGGAGAGTAAAATGTATAACTTTTCTGAGTAAGATGTTTCACTCTCCATGTATCAAAGAAGTTATGTGATCTAGTCAGTTTACGAAAAGGAGGTGGAAAGCTTCTGGACAGCAAGTCATGGAAAGTCTTGAAATAGGGCTTGTCTATCCTTGGTCGGGGACATGCACACATTGAAATCTCCTCCTATAATCATAAAAGGTTGAGAAACTGACTGTAGTTTCTATAAGACTTTCGTAATAAAATGAATCTGTCCCACGTTGGGGGCATATATATTAGCCAGGATGAGTTGAGTGTTTAGGTGACTACAGTTCAGGAGCACAAAACGACCATGGGGATCCTGATAGGAAGAAAGGATACGTATCGGGCAAGAACGTTTAATGAGAATTGCCACACACGGCCTTCCCAGAGGGATCAGAAGCCAAGTAGGCAGAGAGAAAATGTTTAGAAGCAAATTTAAAGGATCCATACGATCTAAAGTGGGTCTTCTGAACCATGATCACCTCCACATTGGAGGACCTGAACTTCTTCAAAGCTTGCCATCTCTTCTTGATGGAATTCAGGCCCTTTACATCCTGTAGAGTATATTTTAAGAGCCATATTAAAACAAATATGTATATAGCTAACGTAACATAAACTCTAAACCAACAGCAACATAACCATGGTGCAACATATATAGAAACATGTAAGCAATTAAGTTGAAATGGTGCCAAAAAAGAAGCACTAGTAGCTAAAATAAAATAAAAAAAAAGGACCCATGAAATGAGATACTGAAAAACAACAAAAAAAGGGAAAAAAATGGAAAAAATATTTGAAAATATTTTTGAAAACCCTGAAGATAAAAAAGACTTCAGGGAACCCAGGCAACAGCCCGGGGTTTTGGTGAAGGGCATGGTAGCCTGCAAGATCTGACGGTAGGTTCCTATCTCTTCAAAGAAAGCAGTCAACACCATTTAGTGGAGGGCAAGCAGTATAACAAAAGGAATGTAATCTACTGTAAGATTAGCAAGGTTGGTAATTGCTTCAAGACAGGGCTTAGAAAAGAATCCCTATTGGAAATAGAGTGAACTAGTTCCATAGGGTCACTTGCACAACCAGATGAAACATCGTCCAGCCGTGGTGAAGGAAAAGGAGAACATTGAGGAGGGATATATTATATAAATATTGTGGGTCTGGTCCTGCAGCGATTGCAGTTTAAGGTCCAACACAGCTACTATTACCGTGTCTGTAGTATCAGATATTTGGGTTTGCTGGGACCCATGGTTCATCAGAGGTGCTTTTTCGGCCATTAGGCAGGATTCGACGGGGTCCAGTGGGCCGGCTGCAGTACTCAAGGCTGGGGATTGCGACCTATACAGGTAACGCTCCATGGTGTGGTTAGGTGGCGGCGGGACAAATCCACGATAAATTGCTTTCTGGAAGACAATCTTTCCCATATGATGCCCGGGACTAGCTGGCAGACTGCAGTGTCACTCCTGGATCTAATGAAGCTGTGGATGCTATGCAGGAGCCGTGAATAGAGAGACAGGGACTGGGGCTCTACATGATCTCCATCTTACATGCCACACACAAACCCCCCAGTTCTAGGATTTTTGAAGGGGTGTTCCAAGCTCAGGGGTGTTAGAAAAGCTCTAATAGTCCTGTTGCCGGGTGGAGCAAGATGGCCGCTGTACGTGACTATGGGGTGTGGGCCTCGACCTCCACCTGTGTCACTGAGGGGGTAGGCACCACTGTAATCAGGATGGTTGTGCGGTGCAGCATGGATCAGGTCCAGGAGAGAAGGAGAGGGGACTGCTGGCCTGTATCAGGGTGTAGTAAAATGGCCGCCTCTTCAGGTCTGGTATGGATATTAAGGGGAACCCCGTGCCAAAATTTAAAAAAAATGGCGTGGGGGTCCCCCTCAAAAAAATCCGTAGCAGACCCTTATCCGAGCACGCAACCTGGCAGGCTGCAGGAAAAGAGGGGGGACGAGAGAGCGCCCCCCCATCCTGAACTGTACCAGGCCACATGCCCTCAACATTGGGAGGGTGCTTTGGAGTATCCCCCAAAGCACCTTGTCCCCTTGTTGATAGGGAGAAGGGCCTCATCCCCACAACCCTTGCCCGCTGGTTGTGGGGGTCTGGGGGCGGGGGCTTATTAGAACCTGGAAGCTCCCTTTAACAAGGGGACCCCCATTTCTTGCCCCACCATGTGAATTGGTAATGGGGTACAAATGTACCCCTACCATTTCACAAAAAAAGTGTCAAAAAGGTTAAAAAACACAAGAGACGGTTTTTGACAAGTCCTTTATTAATTTCTTCTTCTTTCATCTTCTTTCTTCTGGTCTTCCTTTGGTGTTCTTCTTCTTCCTCCAGCTTCTTCTCCATCTTCTTCTTCCTCCACTTTTCTTGTCCTGCATATTCCTCCGGCTTCTTTTCCGGTCCATCCGCACGATACGCCTCAGTGGGAGTCTTCTGCCTTGTGATGCTTCGGTTCTTCTGACACTTCTTATATAACGGAGTGACCCCGCCCTTCTCTGATGCACGGGGTCACACGGCGGAAGACTCCCACTGAGGTGGATCGTGTGGACAGAGTGGAGAAGAAGCCGGAGGAAGATGCGGGACAAGAAGAGCGGAGGAAGAAGAAGATGGAGAAGAAGAAGAACACCAAAGGAAGACCAGAAGAAAGAAAATGGAAGAAGAAGCGGAAAGAAGAAATTAATAAAGGACTTGTCAAAAACCGTCTCTTGTATTTTGTAACCTTTTGGACACTTTTTTTTGTGAAATGGTAGGGGTACATTTGTACCCCATTACCAATTCACACAGGGGGGCCGGGATCTGGGGGTCCCCTTGTTAAAGTGGGCTCCCAGGTTCTGATAAGCCCCCTGCCCACAGACCCCGCACAACCAGCGGGCAAGGGTTGTAGGGATGAGGCCCTTCTCCCCATCAACATGGGGACAAGGTGCTTTGGGGGCTACCCCAAAGCACCCTCCCCATGTTGAGGGCATGTGGCCTGGTACGGTTCAGGAGGGGGGGCACTCTCTCATCCCCCCTCCTTTCCTGCGGCCTGTCAGTTTGCGTGATCAGATAAGGGTCTGGTATAGTTTTTTGGGGGACCCCATGCCATGCATTTTTTTTTTAATTTTGGCACAGGGTTCCCCTTAAAATCCATACCAGACCTGAAGCGTCTAGTATTGATTTTTTTGAGGGGGACCCTCACGCCATTTTGTAAAAATTTTGGCATGGGGTTCCCCTTAATATCCATACCAGACCTGAAGAGGCGGTCATTTTACTACACCCTGATACAGGCCAGCAGTCCCCTCTCCTTCTCTCCTGGACCTGATCTATGCTGCACCGCACAACCATCCTGATTACAGTGGTGCCTGCCCCCTCAGTGGCACAGATGGAGGTCAAGGCCTGAAGGGTCTGGTATGGATTTTGAGGGGGGCCCCCATGCATTTTTTTTTAAATTTTGGTTAGGGTTCCCCAGTGGGGAAATTCAATGCCGTTTTTATCAATGAACTTTTATGTGTATTGCCGGCTCTAGGGATAGTAGTTTTAAATTACTTTTTTTTTCCTTTAGAAATGTCATTTTGCTGTCAGACTGTTCTAAACACGGGAAACATGCGCCCCTTTACAGGCATACTATAGCCACTTCAGCCCTGGAAGGATTTACCCCCTTCCTGACGAGAGCACTTTTTACAATTTGGCACTGCGTCGCTTTAACTTCTAATTGCGCGGTCTTGCAATGCTGTACGCAAACAAAATTTGCGTCCTCTTCTTCCCACAAATAGAGCTTTCTTTTGATGGTATTTGATTACCTCTGCGGTTTTTATTATTTGCGCTATAAATGGAAAAAGACCGAAAATTTTGAAAAAAAATGATATTTTCTACTTTTTGTTATAAAAAAAATCCAATAAACTCAATTTTAGTCATACATTTAGGCCAAAATGTATTCGCCCACATGTCTTTGGTAAAAAAAAATGTCAATAAGCGTATATTTATTGGTTTGCGCAAAAGTTATAGCGTCTACAAACTAGGGTACATTTTCTGGAATTTACACAGCTTTTAGTGCTTTTATGTCATTTCTTGAGGTGCTAAAATGGCAGGGCGGTACAACCCCCCCCCCCCAAATGACCCCATTTTGGAAAGTAGACACCCCAAGGAAATTGCTGAGAGGCATGTTGAGCCCATTGAATATTATTTTTTTTGTCCCAAGTGATTGAAAAACAAATTACAAAAAGTTGTCACTAAATGATATATTGCTCACACAGGCCATGGGCATATGTGGAATTGCACCCAAAAATATATTCAGCTGCTTCTCCTGAGTATGGGGATACCACATGTGTGGGACTTTTTGGGAGCCTAGCCGCGTACGGGGCCCCGAAAACCAATCACCGCCTTCAGGATTTCTAAGGGTGTAAATTTTTGATTTCACTCTTCACTGCCTATCACAGTTTCGGAGGCCATGGAAAGCCCAGGTGGCACAACCCCCCCCCCCCCAAATGACCCCATTTTGGAAAGTAGACACCTCAAGCTATTTGCTGAGAGGCATGGTGAGTATTTTGCAGCTCTCATTTGTTTTTGAAAATGAAGAAAGACAAGAAATGTTTTTTTTTTTTTTTTCAATTTTCAAAACTTTGTGACAAAAAGTGAGGTCTGCAAAATACTCACTATACCTCTCAGCAAATAGCTTGGGGTGTCTACTTTCCAAAATGGGGTCGTTTGGGGGGTTTGTGCCACCTGGGCATTCCATGGCCTCCGAAACTGTGATAGGCAGTGAAGAGTGAAATCAAAAATTTACGCCCTTAGAAAGCCTGAAGGCGGTGCTTGGTTTTTGGGGTCCCGTACGCGGCTAGGCTCCCGAAAAAGTCTCACACATGTGGTATCCCCGTACTCAGGAGAAGCAACAGAATGTATTTTGGGGTGTAATTTCACATATTCCCATGGCATGTTTGAGCAATATACCATTTAGTGACAACTTTGTGCAAATAAAAAAAAATGTGTCTCATTCCCGCAACTTGTGTCACAATATAAAATATTCCATGGACTCGACATGCCTCTCAGCACATAGCTTGGGTGTCTACTTTCCAAAATGGGGTCATTTGGGGGGGTTACACTGTCCTGGCATTTTATGCACAACATTTAGAAGCCTATGTCACACATCATCCACTCTTCTAACCACTTGAAGACAAAGCCCTTTCTGACACTTTTTGTTTACATGAAAAAATTATTATTTTTTTTGCAAGAAAATTACTTTGAACCCCCAAACATTATATATTTTTTTAAAGCAAATGCCCTACAGATTAAAATGGTGGGTGTTTCATTTTTTTTTCACACAGTATTTGCGCAGCGATTTTTCAAACTCATTTTTTGGGGAAAAAACACACTTTTTAAAATTTTAATGCACTAAAACACACTATATTGCCCAAATGTTTGATGAAATAAAAAAGATGATCTTAGGCCGAGTACATGGATACCAAACATGACATGCTTTAAAATTGCGCACAAACGTGCAGTGGCAACAAAATAAATACATTTTTAAAAGCCTTTAAAAGCCTTTACAGGTTACCACTTTAGATTTACAGAGGAGGTCTACTGCTACAATTACTACCCTCGATCTGACCTTCGCGGTGATACCTCACATGCATGGTGCAATTGCTGTTTACATTTGACGCCAGACCGACGCTTGCGTTCGCCTTAGCGTGAGAGCAGGGGAGGACAGGGGTGCTTTTTAAAAAAAAAATTTTCTTTATTATTTTTTTGCTTTTTTATCTTATTTTTAAACTTTTCCTTTCATTTTTTTAAAATCATTTTTATTGTTATCTCAGGGAATGTAAATATCCCCTATGATAGCAATAGGTAGTGACAGGTACTCTTTTTTGAAAAAATTGGGGTCTATTAGACCCTAGATCTCTCCTCTGCCCTCAAAGCATCTGACCACACCAAGATCGGTGTGATAAAATGCTTTCCCAATGGTGCTGTTTACATCCGGCGAAATCTAAGTCATAAAATGCTCGTAGCTTCCGGTTTCTTAGGCGATAGAGATGTTTGGAGCCACTCTGGTCTTGGATAAGCTCTATGGTCCGCTGGCTGAATCACCGGCTGCATTCTCAGGTTCCCTGTTGAGACAGGAGAGCCAGAGAAAAACACGGAAGACGGTGGGGGGGCATTCCCTCCCACTGCTTGTAAAAGCAGTCTAGAGGCTAATTAGCAACTAGGATTGCTTTTACATGAAAGCCGACCACTGGCTGAAAAGAATGATACCAAGATGATGCTTGAACCATCATTCTGGTATAACCACTCAAAGTCGTGAATGGCGTACCTGAATACAAAAAATGGTTAACAATAAAACACAGTAAACGGTAAATTATAAAAAATTGCATACCTGAAAAGCAAACATGATAAAACATAATAACAATAAAACATTGCAGAATAGAATACAGTAAAAAAGAGCAGAACAATAGAGAGAGAATAGAGATAGAGAGAACAATAAAACGACAACTATTCTTTTTTATTTTATTTTTTTTTTTGTGTTTTTTTTTTTTTTTACACTTTTTTTTGTAACTAACTTTTATAACTGTAACCGGTTCCAGGTTCGGGTCTCTCAAAATGCGATGGCATCTTGGGAGACCCTGTGAAAGTGTGTCCTAGTCTGTGCAATGCTGTACCCTACGCTAATACTCAACTAGTGAATGGTAGCGTTCAAAACATTCACCAATGCAAAGACCAGGATTGTCAGGACAGGAGGGAAAATAATAGCGGGTGTCACGCCTATATCCGCGCTTGCTGCAGACACAACATCTTTTTTGGGGGGTTCGTTGGGTAGGGGTACTCGGGAGGACATAAAGAAAATGCCTCTCATGCAGCCGACTGCATTTGGTTGGGGATGTGAATGGGGGAAGTACGGGTGCTGAAGAAGTGGTGGGTTCCCAATTCGGATTGGCGAATGCAGCAGGAAGGGCATTATGGGCACGACGGGCCTGTTTGTCTTCTTCTTGGTGGCAGCGGGACACTACTTGTGCTTGCCACCTCGCCAGCTTGAACTGCACTTATGGGACTCGCCATGTCACCAAGTGTTACTGCAGTGCTGGTTTGACTACGACCGGGGTGTACTAGGCCGCTGGTGCTTGCCACTTCACCAAAACGCTACCAAAAAAACTGTTAGCGATTGCAGGGATCAGGCCTGACTCTGCTAACGCTGCAGTTATGCGTTTAGTGTTTTGTAAGTGACAGTGATCGATCGATACTACACTTGGGTGGGCTGGGCTGGGCCGGGCGGAGGGGCAAAACGCAGGTGCTAGCAGGTATCTGGGCTGATCCCACTAACACTGCGTTTTTGGGAACCCTAAACTGCTGGGGACGCTAGTATAGATCTGATCGGATCAGATATTGATCCGTTCAGATACTATACCACTAAGGGAGGTGTACGGTGCGTGCATGGGTGTTAGCGGTACTGGCGCTAACCTGCTGCTTGGGGCTGGTGCTTGCCAGTTCACCAAACCGCTACCAAAAAAACTGTTAGCGATCGCAGGGATCAGGCCTGACTCTGCGAACACTGCAGTTATGCGTTTAGTGTTTTGTAAGTGACAGTGATCAATCGATACTGCACTTGGGTGGGCTGGGCTGGGCCCGTCGGAGGGGCAAAACGCAGGTGCTAGCAGGTATCTGGGCTGATTCCGCTAACACTGCGTTTTTGGAACCCTAAACTGCTGGGGACGCTAGTATAGATCTGATCGGATCAGATATTGATCCGTTCAGATACTATACCACTAAGGGCGTATGCTGCGTGCGTGAATGTTAGTGGTACTGGCGCTAATCTGACGCTGCCTGGGGTGACGCATATCACCGCCGGGCGATCAGGGGGCTAAACTTTTATTAGGTAATAAACGGCGGGTGCCCGGACACTGTAAAAAATAAATGAAATAACCAGCATCACCCGTAATGGTTTTACGGTGATCAGTGGTGAAAGGGTTAACTAGGGGGCAATCAAGGGTTAAAACCTTTATTAGATAGTATATGGGGGTCCCTGTCGCTATAAATATTTACCTCCCTAACTAGTGTCACCAGTGACACTAATACAGCGATCAGAAAAATGATCGCTTAGTGACACTGGCGACGGGGGGTGATCAAGGGATTAAAACTTCATTAGGGGGGGTTAGGGGGTATCCTAGACCTAAAGGGGGCTAACACTAACTGCCCTACCACACTAACTGTCACAAACTGACACCATGCAGTAATCAGAAAAAAAAAAAAATTAAAAAAAAACTGCTTGGTGTCAGTGTGACGGAGGGGAGGGGTGATTAGGGTGATCGGGGGGATCGGGGGGTAAAGGGGGGGTGTATTGTGTGCCTGGCATGTTCTACTGTGATGTGTTGTGTTTTACACTCACATTGCAGTCTTCTGTCTTCTCTCCTTGGCGCCGGAACAGAAAATGCCGAGCCGATGAGAGATGACACACAGAGGCAGGGGAAGAATGTCATTGGCTGGGAGCGATCGCGAGGGGGGGGGCCACGAATGGATGGCCTCCCCTTCATCTATGAACGCTCCCAGACCAAAGCCGACCGCCTCGGGCATTGGGGGGTGTCCGATTGGACCCCCCGCCCGCGGGAAGGCAATCACGTACCAGGTACATGATTTTGCCTGCCCGTGCCATTCTGCCGCAGTATATCTGCGTGAGGCGGTCGGCAACTGCATAGACACCCCCAGGTACAAAATTTAAAGGAATATTACACTTTTATTGTTTCACTTTAAGCATTATTAAAATCACTGCTCCTGAAAAGACATCCATTTTTAAAAATTCTTTTTGCTTTGATACATGTCCTCTGGGGCATGTCCCCAGGTCCCCAAACACTTTTTATGACAATAACTTGCATATAAGCCTTTAAAATGAGCACTTTTCATTATTCATGTTCATGTCTCATAGACTTTAACGGTGTGTTCGCGTGTTCTGGATGCATATTTTTTGCCTGTTCACATGTTCTGGATGCGAACCGAACCGGGGGTGTTCGGCTCATCTCTACCTGTAATGAATTGTTGCATTCTGGCAATATAGTTAAAACCATTGAAAAAAATGGCATGGGGACCTGGGTCCTGCCCCAGGGGACATGTATCAATGCAAAAAAAGTTTTAAAAACTGAGGTTTTTTCAGGAGCAGTTATTTTAATAATGCTTAAAGTGAAACAATAAAAATGAAATATTCCTTTAAATATCATGCCTGGGGGGTGTCCTTAGTATGCCTGTAAAGTAGCACATTTTTCCGGTGTTTAGAACAATACCACAGCAAAATGACATTTATAAAGGAAAAAAGTAATTTAAAACTGCTCGCAGCTGTAATGAATTGTCGGATCCTGGCAATATAGATAAAAATCATTGAAAAAAATGGCATGGGTTTCCCCCAGTCCATTACCAGGCCCGTTGGCTCTGGTATGAATATTAAGGGGAACCCCGCACCAAAATAAAAAAAACGCATGGGGGTCCGACCCAAAATCCATACCAGGCCCTTTGGTGGGTCTGGTGTGGATATTAAGGGGAACCCTGTGCCATTTTTTTTAATGGTGTAGGGGTCCCCTCAAAATACATACCAGGCCCTTCAGGTCTGGTATGGATTTTAAGGGGAACCCTGCACCAAAAGTAAAAAAAATGGCATAGGGGTGCCCAAAATCTATACCAGACCCTTATCCGGGCACGCAACATTGCAGGCGGCAGGAAAAGGGGGATGAGAGAGCACCCCCCTCCTGAACCGTACCAGGCCACATGCCTCAACATGAGGAGGATGCTTTGGGGTCCCCCAAAATACCTTGTCCCCATTTGATGAGGACAAGGGCCTCGTCCCCACAACCCTTGCCCGGTGGTTGTGGGGGTCTGCGGGCTGGGGGCTTATTTTAGTCTGGAAGCCCCCTTTAACAATGGGACCCCCAGATCCAAGCCCCCCCATGTGAATTGGTTACAAATTCACAAAAAAGAGTCAAAATAATAAAAATAATAGTAGACAAGTCCTTTATTTAAAAAAAAACTGTCCCGCGATGTCCATTCATCTTTGATCACAGCATACGACAACCTGAAAAAAACTCAGCCTCCGCCTCAGCCTCAGCTTCAGTCAGTGGGAGGCTCCCACTGACTGAAGACTCTTCACGATGACAGCTTTTATATAGCTGAGGGTGGAGCCACCCGGTGACGTAAATGGGTGACCCGCCCCCTCTCCACAAGACGTCAGAGGAAGGTGGGGTCATCCGCTCATGTTGCTGGGTGGCCCGCCTTCCTCTGACATCATGTGGCATCAAAGGGGGCGGGGTCACCCATTTATGTCACCGGGTGGCCCCGTCCTCAGCTATATAACAGCTGTCATCGTGAAGAGGCTTTAGTTGACAGGAGCCTCCCATGGAGGTGGAGTTGTTTTGTTTTTTTTTTCTTCCTCGGGTGGCGTGATGGACGATGGATTTACATTGTGGTACATTTTTACTTTTTTAATAAAGGATTAATAAAACTGTTCACTGTCATTTTTACTATTTTTGACACTTTTTGGTGAAAGTGTAGGGGTACAATGTACCCAATACCGATTCACATAGAGGAGCCGGGATCTGGGGTCCCCTTGTTAAAGGGGCTTCCAGATTCCGATAAGCCCTCCATCCGCAGACTCCCACAACCACCGGGCAAGGGTTGTGCGGACGAGGCCCTTGTCCCCATCAACATGGGGACAAGGTGTTTTGGGGGGACTCCAAAGCTTCCTCACCATGTTGGGGGCATGTAGTCTGGTACAGTTCAGGAGGGGGCGCTCTCTTGTCTCTCTTGTCTCTCTTGACAGGCAGGCGATAATATACGCAGGGCAGTGTTATTGGCACATATTGCTAAAAACCGGAAAATCCCTTTATGTTTTCTATCTCTCGATATTAAGAGGGCATTTGACACAGTATCCTGGCAATATATGCAATATTCATTACAAAAATGGGGTTTTGGACCCCACTTTTTAACATGGATCAAGGCATTATATAATAAACCCAAAGTCTATATAAAATATGCTGGATACAAATCTGAAGCCTTTAATATCGAAAGAGGTACCCGACAGGGTTGCCCATTATCTCCCTTATTATTTGCCCTTATACTCGAACCCATGGCCCAATACATCAGAACGAACCAAACTATAACTGGCATTGAAGTAGGAGGTATTACACACAAATTGTGTATATTTGCAGACGATATATTACTTTTTCTATCATCACCACAGGTCTCTGGTCCTAACTTAATACCAGCTCTTGATGGATTTGCAGCCCTATCCGGCCTTATGATTAATCCTAAGAAATGCCTAGTGCTTAATATTTCACTCACAAACATGGAATTGATCCCAGCTAGGGCTGCACTCCCATTCACACGGGCAGAAAAATCAATCCCATATCTTGGAATTCATTTAACAGCATCTCATTCTGACTTATTCTCAACCAATTATCCTCCTGTATTAAGACAGATCACAAATCTAATAAAACAATGGTCGCAACTTCCTTTATCCTGGATAGGGAAGATTAATGCAATCAAAATGACTATTCTACCCAAATTGCTTTATCTATTCAGAGTCCTCCCTATTCCAATTCCTTCCTATTTTTTGAGAATAGTACAAAAAAGAGCAACTTCGTTTATATGGGGCTCTTCTAAACCATGTATACCTATACACACACTACATCTTCCCAAAAATAAAGGAGGCCTGGGATACCCTAATTTTACTAACTACTACAGAGCAGCACATTTGGCCAGTCTGTCCAAATACCATGCAAAACAGGAAATCCCATTATGGGTATTTATAGAGGCTTCAGAAAATGACCCTCTATTAATATCAAATTTATTATGGCTTGATCCTAAAGACCGCTTTAAAATTCATAATCCCATAACTAAACACTTCTTATCTCTCTGGGATAAACTAAAAACCAAATATCAGTTACAATCTCCACACAATCCTCTCCTTTCTTTTATCAGAAATCCGGCCTTTTATCCGGCATGGATCTACCCAAATTCTTTTAAAGCTTGGACAACATCAGGCATTCAGACACTAAATGACTTTATAGCATCTAAATCATTCCTTTCATTCCCATCGCTTAGAGAAAAATATGATCTACCAAACTCTGAGATATTTAGATATCTCCAAATCAAAAATTTCTATACACCATTCCTAAAGGGGGATACACCATTATCCCAATTATCCATTTTTGAATCAATCTGTACAAAAGATCCATTTGCTAAAGGTATAATTTCATCACTTTATAATCAATTATATGGAGTAGCAAATCTTAATAGACCCTCTTACGTTCAGAGGTGGGAGGAGGACCTGGGACGAACTTTAGAAGACACGGACTGGTCTAACATATGGCTCACATCTAAGTCATCTTCACCCAACATCTTAGCACTGGAGACAAATTATAAAGTCCTAACTCGCTGGTACCTTGTACCTGCTAGAGTGGCAAAATATTCACCTAATACCTCAGCTCTTTGTTTTCGAGGATGCCCAGAAATAGGCACATATTTACACATATGGTGGACGTGCCCAGTAATCCAAACCTTCTGGAAGGAAGTCTTCGTGATTGCATCTAAAATATTTAAAAAAATAATACAACCAGATCCATATTTAACTTTACTTAATCTAAAACCGGAATGGTTAACACTCTCTCAATTCAAACTTATGATCCAACTAATAACTGCTGCAAAACAAACAGTGGCCAAGGCATGGAAATCTCCTACATTGGTACTAGCAGAAACAATTCACAGAATGAATAATACAATGTCCCATGCTAAGATGGTAGCCATCGATCAAAATCAAATTCCAAAATTTGAAAAACTTTGGCATCCTTGGATAAAACAACAGTTCCTGTCAAACTTCAATGACTCTGTCCTGTTGCCATGGTAACAGATTAAATGACTTACAGAGACACCCATTCTAAGGCTTCAAAGAGAACTAAAAAGAATAATAAACTGACGAGCGGGACAACCTTGTGGACCATACCTCTACCTTTCCTTGTCAAAAGAAGTTTATTGAGTATACAATATTATAAAGATACATAAAGTAAGTTTACAAGGATCTATAAAGTAAGCTCAATGTTTTACAGTAGGGTTTATATAGGTAAATATCATGAAATTTCAAATATTAAACATTGGGTTCACGTAAACCTAAATTAAAGATATATATCATTTCCTTAGTTACTTTTGTAGGTATTTAAATGATTTATACCTACTATACATATTGTTTACAAGTAGAGTGTATATAGGTCAAATAAATTCTGATAATGAGCTTTAATCGTAAGGTGGAGAAAAGGAAAGAGAAAGAAGAAAAAGGGTTGAAAGGTAGAGGTATGGTCCACAAGGTTGTCCCGCTCGTCAGTTTATTATTCTTTTTAGTTCTCTTTGAAGCCTTAGAATGGATGTCTCTGTAAGTCATTTAATCTGTTACCATGGCAACAGGACAGAGTCATTGAAGTTTGACAGGAACTGTTGTTTTATCCAAGGGTGCCAAAGTTTTTCCAATTTTGGAATTTGATTTTGATCGATGGCTACCATCTTAGCATGGGACATTGTATTATTCATTCTGTGAATTGTTTCTGCTAGTACCAATGTAGGAGATTTCCATGCCTTGGCCACTGTTTGTTTTGCAGCCGTTATTAGTTGGATCATAAGTTTGAATTGAGAGAGTGTTAACCATTCCGGTTTTAGATTAAGTAAGGTTAAATATGGATCTGGTTGTATTATTTTTTTAAATATTTTAGATGCAATCACGAAGACTTCCTTCCAGAAGGTTTGGATTACTGGGCACGTCCACCATATGTGTAAATATGTGCCTATTTCTGGGCATCCTCGAAAACAAAGAGCTGAGGTATTAGGTGAATATTTTGCCACTCTAGCGGGTACAAGGTACCAACGAGTTAGGACTTTATAATTTGTCTCCAGTGCTAAGATGTTGGGTGAAGATGACTTAGATGTGAGCCATATGTTAGACCAGTCCGTGTCTTCTAAAGTTTGTCCCAGGTCCTCCTCCCACCTCTGAACGTAAGAGGGTCTATTAAGATTTGCTACTCCATATAATTGATTATAAAGTGATGAAATTGTACCTTTAGCAAATGGATCTTTTGTACAGATTGATTCAAAAATGGATAATTGGGATAATGGTGTATCCCCCTTTAGGAATGGTGTATAGAAATTTTTGATTTGGAGATATCTAAATATCTCAGAGTTTGGTAGATCATATTTTTCTCTAAGCGATGGGAATGAAAGGAATGATTTAGATGCTATGAAGTCATTTAGTGTCTGAATGCCTGATGTTGTCCAAGCTTTAAAAGAATTTGGGTAGATCCATGCCGGATAAAAGGCTGGATTTCTGATAAAAGAAAGGAGAGGATTGTGTGGAGATTGTAACTGATATTTGGTTTTTAGTTTATCCCAGAGAGATAAGAAGTGTTTAGTTATGGGATTATGAATTTTAAAGCGGTCTTTAGGATCAAGCCATAATAAATTTGATATTAATAGAGGGTCATTTTCTGAAGCCTCTATAAATACCCATAATGGGATTTCCTGTTTTGCATGGTATTTGGACAGACTGGCCAAATGGGCTGCTCTGTAGTAGTTAGTAAAATTAGTGTATCCCAGGCCTCCTTTATTTTTGGGAAGATGTAGTGTGTGTATAGGTATACGTGGTTTAGAAGAGCCCCATATAAACGAAGTTGCTCTTTTTTGTACTATTCTCAAAAAATAGGAAGGAATTGGAATAGGGAGGACTCTGAATAGATAAAGCAATTTGGGTAGAATAGTCATTTTGATTGCATTAATCTTCCCTATCCAGGATAAAGGAAGTTGCGACCATTGTTTTATTAGATTTGTGATCTGTCTTAATACAGGAGGATAATTGGTTGAGAATAAGTCAGATTGAGATGCTGTTAAATGAATTCCAAGATATGGGATTGATTTTTCTGCCCATGTGAATGGGAGTGCAGCCCTAGCCGGGATCAATTCCATGTTTGTGAGCGAAATATTAAGCACTAGGCATTTCTTAGGATTAATCATAAGGCCGGATAGGGCTGCAAATCCATCAAGAGCTGGTATTAAGTTAGGACCAGAGACCTGTGGTGATGATAGAAAAAGTAATATATCGTCTGCAAATATACATAATTTGTGTGTAATACCTCCTACTTCAATGCCAGTTATAGTTTGGTTTGTTCTGATGTATTGGGCCATGGGTTCGAGTATAAGGGCAAATAATAAGGGAGATAATGGGCAACCCTGTCGGGTACCTCTTTCGATATTAAAGGCTTCAGATTTGTATCCAGCATATTTTATATAGGCTTTGGGTTTATTATATAATGCTTTGATCCATGTTAAAAAGTGGGGTCCAAAACCCCATTTTTGTAATGAATATTGCATGTATTGCCAGGATACTGTGTCAAATGCCCTCTTAATATCGAGAGATAGAAAACATAAAGGGATTTTCCGTTTTTTAGCAATATGTGCCAATAACACTGCCCTGCGTATATTATCGCCTGCCTGTCTATTTGGCATGAAGCCTACTTGATCTCTATGTATTAATTTTCCTATAATGCTATTGAGGCGTTTTGCTATTATTTTTGCTAATAATTTAATATCGAGGTTTAACAGAGAAATAGGCCGATAATTAACACAGGAAGTATCATCAGAAAGGGGTTTTGGGATCATACAAACAATTGCCATTAGTGTTTCTTGCCGAAAAGAATGTCCATCTAGAAGTTTGTTAAAAGTTTCAGTGAGAATGGGAGAGAGTATTTCTGAGAATGTTTTATAGTATAAAGCCGAGTAGCCGTCTGGGCCTGGTCTTTTGTTAAGTTTTAGGTCTTTTATGGCGTTAGCAACTTCATCTATAGTTATAGGCTCATCCAAACTGCTTTTTTGATTCTGAGATAACTCAGGTAAGGTTATTTTTGAGAAGAAGGATTCAGCCTCTGTAGGATTAAATTCATTGTTTTTCTTGTATAAAGTTGCGAGATGTGAGTGAAATTTATGGACTATTTTAACTGGATTACAAGTGTAAACATTTTTTGATAATTTCAAACGTATTGGTTTGAAAGATTTGTTAGTTGAATTTAATGCCCGAGCCAAATCTGTACCTGGTTTGTTTGTATTCATGTAGAAATTGTGTTTGGAGCGTTTGAGGGATTTATCAACTGACTCAGTGAGAAATAGATCGTATTCCAATCTAGATTTTTCCAGATGAGATTTTGTACTCTGAGATGGATTATCTTGAAATGATATGTAGGCTGCATTAAAATTGAGTTCTAGTTTTTTTGCTAGATTTTTGCGTTTCCGTTTAAATAGTGCCATTTGTCTTTGTATTGTACCACGCAAGACAGGCTTATGAGCTTCCCACAGTGTTATTGGGGAGATGTCTGTTGTATTATTAATTGATATGTATTCCTTTAAAGCTTGTTCAATGGCCATCTGATGTAGTGGGTGTTTGAGCATTATGTCCGGTAAGTACCACGTTGGGTTATGCGCTTTTTTTATGGCTGAGGCTATAGTAGTGTATACTGCATTATGGTCAGAGCACGGAATCGGAATTATATCTGATGCAATAATTTCTGGTATCATTCCTATTGTTAGAAAAATATGATCTATTCTGGTGAAGGTTTGATGAGGGTGCGAGAAATAAGTGAATTTCTTTTTCATTGAGTTACTTTCTCTCCACGAATCTACCAGATTGTATTTGGAAAGAAGTTGAGAAAAAGGTAATCTAGAGGTTATTTTGGATGGTGTAAAAGGTGATTTATCTAGAAATGGGAGGAGGACCTGGTTCGAATCCCCACACATTATCACTGTTCCTATTTTGTGTGTATTAATCACTTGTAATATATGTGAGAGGAATGGTGTAGGTTGTTTGTTAGGAGCGTAGTAGGAAATCACTGTGATTGCTGTATCCATTATATAACCCATGAGTATCAGGTATCTACCTTCTGGGTCTTTAATTTCTGATGATAAGGTGAATGGTGTGGATCGGTGAAATGCAATTAGAGTTCCCCTTTGCTTGGTACAGGCAGAAGCCGTGTAAATTTGTTGATAAAAAGGAGAAATATATTTTGGAGTAGAATCTTTGGTGAAGTGTGTTTCTTGGAGGCATACTATGTGAGCCTTCTTGTTATGAAAAGTACGGAAGGCTTTGGTCCTTTTTTGAGGGACATTTATTCCCTGAACATTCAGGGAAAGTATATTCAGTGGTGCCATGTCAACAGATCAAATAGTTTTGACTTACTTTTTGTTATGCAGAGCTGACTGCGCAGATCAACCTGTGTGGACTGAAGAGATGAAAAGATAGAAAAGAAACCAGTGAATTCTGGAGTAAAGAGTAAACAAAAAACATATGAGATTAGTTGATACATTGTATAAATTATTTTTTGCAAGTAATCACAATTTACCCGTGAAAGAGAATAAATATCTCTCTCAGGGGAATAAGTGCCTTCGTCACACTCCCACATAATATGGTTGGGAGAATGAGGAGGGCTAATGGGGGTACACGGATCTTCCGCTTACAGGAGAGAAGTGCTATGTCAAAAGACATCAAAATGATGTTTCATTAATTGGAGTGCAGAATATAGTTTTTGTTGAAATTATTTATTCCAGGGTGGTTGTATATGGTTAGACTTGCCCTAGGCTAAATAATTCAGTTAGAAAGGTACTGTTAATAACTTTGGTATTGATGAAGATAGTTTGAATTATTTTGGGATTTTAACCCTTTTAGAGTAAACAATTACATATTTTATTCATATGTAACTGTTTAGATATGTTAACTCATAAAATTGAGGTTGTATTGCTTCAGATTAGATTAAACAAAAACATAATTCTAGGAACTAGTTAGGAAAAGAAAGAAAAAGCTTCCATTACTTCTGGATTATTGAACATATTTGTCCTAAAAAGTAATAAATCTATTGTTATTACCTGATAATATATAACTGAACAAGAATTTCCTTATTTCACTTATATATTCTAAGGCTATATGAATCAGAAGTAATAAGAAATATAACTGGAATGTAACATGATCCCACACAGTGTGTGACTATCAGAATGCAGTTACATTCAGTTATAAATATAGGTTTTTTATAGAGAACCATCTCTTAGTATAATAAATGAGGAGATATCAGGAATTAGGATGTCATTCCATTGAATCTTCTTGGTCCATGGATGATGTGGCATAACAGCCTCTTTTGTGAGAATGATGATTCCCATTTTGTTCTGAAATTTTCTGGGTGCTGCCTGAAGGTGAAGATGATGTCATTCTTCTGCGTGTGGGAGAGTTGCTGCTTGTTTGTTCTGTCAGATTTAATTTTAAAAGGGTTTGTTGTAGTTCATCTGCTGATCTGCTTCTGTAAATTGTACCTTGGTAGTTAAATCTGACTGAAAAGGGGAAGCCCCATTGATACATAATGTTGTGGCGTTGCAGTTCCATTCGTTGGGGTTTCATGGATCGTCTTTTAGTAATAGTAAGTTGGGATAGGTCAGCAAAAATTTGATAATTGTGTCCTTGAAAATTAAGTTCCTTTTTTTCTCTTGCAGCAATTAGTATTTGTTCTTTCGTTCTGTAATAATGAAATTTTGTGATTATATCACGTGGGGGTCCATCTTTCTTTTTGGCTGTGAGGGCTCTGTGTACTCTGTCCAGTTCTAAACGTTCAATAGGGATATCTGGCTTTAGTTCTTGTAATAGAGCAGTAATAGTAGATTGCAGGTCTGTCACAGTTTCAGGTATTCCCCTTATGCGCAAGTTTGAACGTCTGGCTCTATTTTCGTAATCTTCGAGCTTAGTTTGAAGTATTAAATTCTCTTCTTTTAATTGTTCCAATTCTGTTATATTTACTTGGGTTGTAATTTCAATTTCATCCATTTTTATTTCTAAGGCTGCGGTGCGGTTTCCCAGCTCTCTTATTTCTTTGGTTAGGCTTTTTGTTATTTGGTCTGAGGTTTGTTTTAAAGCCTTATGAAGCATCTTTTCAAATTGTAATAATATTACTGGGGATACTGAGGAGGCTTGTGGAGAAGTTTGTGAGAGGATTTGTTCTGTATCTGACTCAAATGGAGAGTCTTGCTGTGACATTTTCTGTCTGTGAGAGCGCCCTGATGCTGTATCTTGTGAGGTGACTGGAGCTGCTTCAGCTGCAGTGAGTGCCTGTGAGCTCTTTGTGAGGTGATTTTTATTTCTGCCACGGTTTCCTCCCAGTACCATATTTCCTGCCCAAACTTTCACAGTTTGTTCCCTGGGGTAAAAAGGTTCAAATGGATACCTTTTGAGCCTGCAGGCTCCGCTTTGTCCTTCTCTTCTCTCCTCAGCGGTGCAGAGCTCTAACAATGCATGTCTGCTCCGTTAGGCTCCGCCCATCTCCCCCATACTTCTACCTTTCAACCCTTTTTCTTCTTTCTCTTTCCTTTTCTCCACCTTACGATTAAAGCTCATTATCAGAATTTATTTGACCTATATACACTCTACTTGTAAACAATATGTATAGTAGGTATAAATCATTTAAATACCTACAAAAGTAACTAAGGAAATGATATATATCTTTAATTTAGGTTTACGTGAACCCAATGTTTAATATTTGAAATTTCATGATATTTACCTATATAAACCCTACTGTAAAACAATGAGCTTACTTTATAGATCCTTGTAAACTTACTTTATGTATCTTTATAACATTGTATACTCAATAAACTTCTTTTGACAAGGAAAAATGGTTATTCTCCCAAAAATACTATATAAGTTCCAAATGATACCAATAGCACTCCCCCAGAGATTTTTTCAAATAATAAAAACAAGGACATTAAAATATATATGACAAGATAGAGAGCCCAAAGTACAATTTGTGTTAATAAGTAAAGGAAAAGAACATGGAGGCTTGGCACTACTGAGATATAAAAAGATATTATAAAGCTGTAATAATAGCATGAATGGTAGAATGGGCAAATACAAAAAGTGAAAAAAGATGGATTAAAATGGAAAACACATTAAGTAAGACACAGTTGCACAAGAATATTTGGATACCACGAAAATATAGAACACTAGATATAGAAGTGCACGAGTTGTCAAGAAAAATATTTAAAGTGTGGGATTTAATTTATAGACAAGAAAAGTGGTAGTATAATTCACCATTAATTTCACTCACTGGAACACATTTTTTTTATTCCTGGGGAAAGAGTCACTTTTTGGTAGTGGGATATGCAGTTAAGATTAATGAATAACGATACCTACAGCTAAAACATTTTGTAAACACACTACCTCAGCCAATTAGAGATGGGGGGGGAGTTTAACCCCTTAGAACAACTATGTAGTACACAAACACCAGTGAAACACTGGGTATACCAGATCTATGGAATCCTGATGGAGCTGGAGTGTCAGGGGCTACCCCCATTTATAGGAAAATGGGAACAGGAAATGGGCATACAGCTGGAAGAACAACATGTGGGAAAAATGGTTTAAGTGGTATACGATTATGCAACTGACATAAACACAATAGAAATTAACTATAGTGCCGCGTACACACGGTCGGACTTTCTGTCCTACTTGGTCCGGCACACTTTCCGACGGACTTTGTCCGCCAGGTGCGCCGGACTTTAAAACGGACGGACTTGCCCACACACGACCGGACTTTGCGGCGGGCTAAGTCCGCCCGTTTTTCCGACGGACTTTCGCCGGAGTTACGGCGGACTTTCAGAATGAACGAATTTGCCCACACACGGACAAGTCCGTTCATTTTGAACGTGACTCAGGTGCGACGGGACTAGAAAAGGATGTCAATCTTGCCGCTTTTATCGGCGAGATTGACACCTTGCAAGCCCCGTCGCGGGGCATGCCAGGCCCTTAGGTCTGATATGGATTATAAAGAGGAACCCTCCTACACCGAAAAAACAGCGTGGGGTCCCCCCTAAAATCCATACCAGACCCCGATCCGAGCATGAAGCCTGGCAGGTCAGGAAAGGGGGTGGGGATGAGCGAGCGCCCCCCTCCTGAACCGTACCTGGCCGCATGCCCTCAACATGGGGGGTGGGTCCCCCCTAAAGCGTCACAGTCCCAGCATGCCCAGGGACTGTGACATCATAAGGGGGCGGGGTCTCCACCTATATAAGTCACAACGCAGCCCTCAGAGAACAGTCCAGCTGGAGAGAGCGTCGTGTCAACATCTGGAGAAGAGAAGAGAAGACAAGAAGCCCAGAAGTCCGGACCTCTGCTGGCAAGAGAGCTACCTGAAGACAGCGGAGGAGCCGGCTGAAGGACTGGAACACCGGGAGAAGAGAGCGGAGAAGAACCAACCGGACGCCGGGAGAAGATGAACCGGAGGGACCCCCGAAGCCAGAAGAAGACCCCCGAAGACGGAGGAAGACCCCCCGGAGCTGTTTAATAAAATATTTTAAAAACCTGTGTAGTGTTTTATTATTTACACTTTTTCCCTTGGTGAATGGGTAGGGGTACCATGTACCCCATACTCATTCACATAGGGTGGGGGGCCGGGATCTGGGGGCCCTCTTATTATAGGGGGCTCCCGGATTCTGATAAGCCCCCCGCCCGCAGACCCCGACAACCAACGGCCAGGGTTGTGGGGAAGAGGCCCTTGTCCTCATCAACATGGGGACAAGGTGCTTTGGGGTGGGGGGGCCCGGGTGGGGGGGCCCGCAGGGCTCCCCCCTCCCCCAAAGCACCCACCTTCCATGTTAAGGGCATGCGGCCTGGTACGGTTCAGGAGGGGGGGGCGCTCTTCCCCACCACCTTTCCTGACCGGCCAGGCTGCGTGCTCGGATCGGGGTCTGGTATGGATTTTAGGGGGGACCCCACGCCATTTTTTCGGCATAGGGGGTTCCCCTTTATAATCCATACCAGACCTAAGGGCCTGGTATGCCCTGCGCTCGCCGCAATAGGAAAATTTGTTTTTCCTATTGCAACGAGCGCGAGATGCAATACCCTGCCCTCGCGTCGTATCTGGTCCGTTGGACCAGCATACACACGAGCGGGCTTTCCGTCGGACCAGCACACAGACGAGCGGACTGTCCGCCAGAAACTGAGTCCGACGGAAAGATTTAAAACTTGTTTCAAATCTAGGTCCAGCGGGCTTTTGGGAAAAAGTCCGCCGGAAAAGTCTGCCGGCGCCTACACACGGGCGGATTGTCCGGCACACTCTGGTCCGCCGGACCAAGTATGCCGGAAAGTCCGACCGTGTGTATGTGGCATAAGTGTTCAGTAAGATGGTATATAACGCTAGAGAAAATCCAAAATACCAACAAGATAAATCTCCATTGTGTTGGAGGGGTTGCAAACAAATAGGTACAATGACTCACATTTGGTGGGAATGCCTAAAAATAAAAGAATATTGGCAGGAAATTCTGGACATCACAAGGGAGATTACGGGGAAAGAGATATTAACCACTTAATAACCGGCCCATAGCCAAATGACCGCTACAGGGCGGTTTGTTAACTCTGGGAGGGCGTACTATGACGTCCTCCCAAAGAATCGTTCCCGCGCGCCCGCTGGGGCGCGCACACGGAAACACCCATGCTCGCTGGGTTCACGGGACCCGGTGCTACACGGATCGCAGTAAAGGGCCAATGACAGCAGCCCTTTACCACGTGATCGCTCCGTCCAATGATGGAGCGATCACAAATGTCAACAAACACTGTCAAAGGGGTCATTACAAGTTCACAGCTCTCCTCTCCTCACACCGATGCAGCGTGAGAGGAGAGGAGAGCAAATCAAGTGCCATACTGTGAGTTTTTTTATTCTAGCAGTGCTCAGCAGTGCCCAATAGTGCCACAATAGTTCCACAACAGTGCCATCTGCGCCATCTGTGCCATTTGTCATCTGTACCACCTGTGCCACCTCTGTGCCACACCAATGCCACCAGAGCCACACCAGTGCCACTACAGTGCACACCAGTGCCACATCAGTGCCACCTGTGCCCATCAGTGCTCATCTGCGCCACTGCAGTGCCACATCAGTGCCACCAGTGCCCACCAGTGCCCACCAGTGCCACCAGTGCCGCCTGTGCCCACCAGTGCCACCTGTGTGCTAATCAGTGCCACGAGAGCCACACCAGTGCCACTACAGTGCACACCAGTGTCACACCAGTGCCACCTGTGCCCATCAGTGCCACCTGTGCCCATCTGTGCCCACCAGCGCCTGTGCCCATCAGTGCCGCCTGTGTGCTAATCAGTGCCACCAGAGCCACACCAGTGCCACTACAGTGTGCACCAGTGTCACACCAGTGCCACTTGTGCCCATCAGTGCCACCTGCACCACTGCAGTGCCACATCAGTGCCGTCTGTGCCCACCAGCGCCTGTGCCGCCTGTGCCCACCAGTGCCACCTGCACCCACCAGTGCCACCTGTGCCAACCAGTGCCACCTGTGCCCACCAGTGCCACCAGTGCTACCATAGTGCTCTGCAGCTCATCAGCCACCAGTTTGGCAAAAAAATATTTTACTAGCGAGGAGGCCTACCAGCGTCTAAGCATGACTGATGAGAGCAGCGGGGAGCTCTCTGAGTCTCAGTCCGATTCAGATTCGGCCTATGAACCCATTATAAGCAGCGGTTCTGATACAGAATCGGAAGAGGAATGTGTGCCCATGAAAAGAAGGCGATCTGGCATGGAGCAGCAGCCTACTACCAGCAGCGCAGTGCTGTCCACCTCGCGAGCAGTGCCGTCCACCTCGCGAGCAGTGCCGTCCACCTCGCGAGCAGTGCCGTCCACCTCGCGAGCAGTGCCGTCCACCTCGAGAGCAGTGCCGTCCACCTCAAGAGCAGAGCCACTACAACAAAGGCCAGGCACCAGTAGGGTGTCATCTCAGCCCCAAAGGGATAGGGGCCATGCCAGCCTTCCCTATGCCCTTCAAAACCCCCTGTGGCTTCCCCCTAATTCCGGAGCAGCAAATATCCCCCCTTTCACCGCCCAGCCAGGTGTCCAGGTGAACACCGATGATTTTGCCATGCTTGATTTTTTCATTTGATTTTCACCGAAGACTTACTATCGTCCATTGTGGCCCAGTGCAACCTCTACGCACAGCAACACATAGTAAGCAACCCTGGCTCTAGTTACGCCCGTCCCTATGAGTGGGGAGAACTAACCATAGAGGAATTCAAAATTTTCTTAGGCCTAACTTTTACCATGGGACTCACAAAAAAAAACAATTGTACTCCTATTGGTCTACCAAACCCATCCACCACATGCCACTCTTCTCAACACTTATGCCAAGATCCAGATACCTAATGATTATGCGGTTCCTCCACTACAATGACAACACCCAGTGCCCTCCCCGAAATGACTCAGCTTTTGACAAACTATTTAAAATTCAGCCACTCCTAAATTATTTCTCTGAAAAATTTCCCCAGTTATATACCCCCGAACAGAATATTTCCGTGGATGAGTCCCTTGTAAAATTCTCAGGCAGGCTGGGCATCAAACAATTTATCCCCAGCAAAAGGGCCCGATATGGGGTAAAAATGTACAAACTTTGCGACCGAGCCACGGGGTACATTTACGCCTTCCTGGTGTACGAAGGGAAGGTCTCCCAACTGCATCCCCCTGAATGCCCAGAGTACATCGGAGCCAGCAGAAGAGTGGTCTGGGAGCTTGTCTATCCACTCCTTGGAAAGGGATACCATCTTTATGTGGATAATTTTTATACTAGCTTGCCCCTCTTCCGCAATCTTCACCGGAGAGACACCCCAGCATGTGGTACAATAAGAGCCAATAGAAAGGGTTTCCCGCAAAAACTCGTCAATGAAAGGCTACGACGAGGGGAGACGGCATCTTTGCGGAGCCAGGAGCTATTGGCTGTCAAGTGGAGGGACAGACGAAATGTCCACATGCTGACGACAATCCATAATGACACCTACGTGGAAGTCCCAAGAAGAAACAGCCTTGTCCAGAAACCTGCTTGTGTTTACGATTATAATTTGTTTATGGGGGAGTAGACTTCAACGATCAGATGATTGAACCCTACCTTCCCACAAGAAAATCCGGCCACTGGTATAAAAAAGTGTCCATTTATTTTTTCAGTTTGGCCATGTATAACACTTATGTTATTTACCAAAAATCTACAGAGAACCCTGTATCCTATCTGCACAACCAAGAAGAAGTTATTTCCGCCCTTTTGTACCCTGAAAGCCCACCAGAAGCTATTCACTCTGATTCTGTGAGCAGACTCCACGAGCGCCACTTTCCTGACAAAATCCCCCCCCGTGAATCAGGCCACAGACGTCAGAAGAAATGCCGGGTGTGCTCCAGTGGAGGAATTAGAAGAGACACCATGTATTATTGTCCCCAATGTCCTTCCCAACCAGGCCTCTGTATAGGTGAATGTTTCCGCCGTTACCATACTTCTCTACATTATTAAGGAAGTATGGTAAACGTAATTCTCATTTCCTGTAATTTTCCTCCACACCCCTTATGCCACTGCACTGAAATGTACATACCTCTGCCTTCTCCGGAACCGACCCTGGCCTGTTATAGGACCAAGCTTCTGCCTAACGCTAAACATACTTCTGCCTTCTCCGGAACTGACCCTGGCCTGTTATACGACCACGCTTCTGCCTAACGCTAAACTGTACCTACCTCTGCCTGCTCTGGAACTGACCCTGGACTGTTTGACCATGTTTTTTGCCTGCCTCTTGGATTGATCTTTTACCCTGCTATGCTAGTGGGAACACAGGGGTCTCACATATGTGAGGGGCTCCAGATTTTTTTTCTGGATGAAAAAAACTAATTTTTTAGTTTTCTCATTCCCGGATTAGGGTCTGGAGACTTCAAAGAGATTTGGGTGGGAGAAGCCTTTACCCCTGTCCCCATTCTTTCCTGGCCTGCTACTTGGACCGTGTTCCTGCTTACTACCAGGACCAATATTTTGGCACTGCTGACAATGTCTCTACTTGCACTGACCCTGGACTGTATATGGACAGTATCCCTGCCTGTACTGACTATGGACAATATTCCTGCCTGCTGCCTGGACAATTCCATTCACTGTCGCTGACCACGTCCTTGCCTGCTGCCTGGATCAGGGCTCTCCTCCTGTGGACAATTGCAATACTAAAACAACAGATAATCTTTTGTTTATCTTTTACTCAATAGAATGTATTTTAGGGTGCAATTCTTGGTATGTACATTCTGTGTTAGAAATATGAAGGGCCTTCAAAAGTGTGATAGATTGTAAGGAAATTGGATGCGTAATTTATGTCCCTAGAACACCTGATGGTGCTTCTTGGATGTTGGGCGTCTATGTGGCCAGGCTGTGTACACATGTGGTATCGCCATACTCAGGAGGAATATCAGAATATATTTTGGGGTGTCTTTTTGCTATGTACATGCTATGTGTTTTAAATATCTTATAAATGGACAACTTTGTGTAAAAAAAATTTGTTTTTATTTTTTTCCACATTTTCCAAAAACTTCTGGAAAAAAATTAACCATTCAAAAGACTCATTATGCCTCATAGATTATACGTTGGGGTGTTTGCTTTCCAAAATGGGGTCACTTTGTGGGCATTTCCATTGTCCTGGTGCTCCAGGGCCTTCAAAAGTGTAGATGGTTGAGAGATTAGATTTATTAATTATGCTCTTAGAACGCCTGAAGTTGCTACTTCAATGTTGGGACTCTGTCTGTGGCCAGGCTGTGTAAAAGTCTCACACATGTGGTATCGCCATACTCAGGAGGAGCAGCAGAATATATTTTGGGGTTTAATTTGTAGATTGTACATGCCATGTGGGAGAAATAACCTGTCATAATGACAATTTTGTGTGAAAAAAAATACAAATAAAAAAAATCTTCATTTTGCAAAGAATTATGGGAAAAAATGACAACTTCAAAAAACTAACTGTGCCTCGTACTAACTACCTTGGAATGTCTACTTCCAAAAAAGGGGTCATTTGTGGAGTATTTGTACTTTACTGGCTTGTTAGGGTCTCAAGAAATGAGAGGCTGTCAGTACATCAGGTTTGAAAATAATTGATAAATTTTCAGTGATTGGCACTATAGCTTGTAGACCCTATAACTTTCACACAGACTAAATAATATCCACTAATTTGGGTTATTTCTACCAAACATATGTAGCAGTATACATTTTTGCCAAAATTTATGAAGAAAAATTACTTATTTGCAAAAAGTTTTAATAGAAATGAAGAAAAATGCATTTTTTTACATTTTTTTACAAAATTTTCGGTCTTTTTTCATTTATAGCACAAAAAATAAAAAACCCAGAGGTGATCAAATACCACCAAAAGAAAGCTCTATTTGTGTGAAAAAAAAGGACGAAAATGTCATATGGGTACAGTGTTGCATGACTGAATAATTGTCATTCAAATTGTGAGAGCACTGAAAGCTGAAAATTGGTCTGGTTATTAAGGGGTTATCGAAGTACCCACGAGCAAGGGTATGTTCCCTGGTAACAAATGCCAAATGTGCCCCTTCGTTCACCGAACCTCCACCTTCACTTATGCTCTCAATGAAAGGACATATGAAATACGCAATCTCATTAACTGTTCAACATCAAGAGTGATCTATTTAATCACGTGCCCGTGTCCTAAGATATACATAGGCAAAACTAAGAGACCCCTGAGAATACGTTTTGGTGAGCACTTAAGGGAAATTAACACTAAAGGAAAGATACCAGAAAACCCCCTGGCCAAACACTTTGCTCTGTGCCATGGAGGATCCTCTGAGGGGCTAACAGTTAAGGGGATATACGCCTTAAAGTTACCCACCAGACGAGGAGACTTTGACCGTGTACTCCTCCAAAAAGAGAAGTGGTGGGTATACAGGCTAAAGTCCCTGGTGCCGGTGGGGTTAAACACCAAACTGAACCTACAAGTGTTCTTGGAACCCTGAAACTAGTTTAAGCCACACCATAGTGAGCATCTCCATTAACATACTATATGGTAGGTGCTCTGATTCTTATACTGTTTTGCAATTCATCCTTAATTACCCACTACCTTCAACCAGCTTAACTAAATATGGAGGTGACAGCAACTGTGACACCATTTAGTTAGACCATAATGATTAATGGACAAAGTATAGGCTACCCTATGCTTTATGATGGTTGGGTGTCACCCACACAGTGAACAGAGATTAATACTCTTTAGGAATAACTATAATACTATTTTTGAACTGCTGCCACTTATTTTGTTAAAATCGGCGTGTATATGTGTACATGTAAATACTCAGCATGTCACTTGGGTGTTGTCTCTCCCCTACTCAGCTTCTACCACGGTACCAATTAACAACCATGGTGATGGTCCCGATCCCGTCTTTATGCCTATCCTCTTTTCACCCACATCAGACCATTTTCTCCCCACCACCTCCACTAAAAAGTAAGGAGGTTCCTAATATGTGCTAGGATACTTTCCCAAAAGAAATGACTAAGCGATTGTTGCATTTAAAACAACCACAATGTTTATATTGGCAGATAGGCCGTTCTGAACAACCAGCCACCTACGATTGGCTTAAAATCCCTTCAATCTTTTCATAAATTTCCATTGGCGGTGACCCTCAGCGAAAGACACTATAAGAAGGGTGTGAGGCAACTGACCAATGAACGTCCAGAGATGAAGCTACGTCATTGAATCACGGCGAAACGCGTTGTTTGTCAAGTCTGTCTTGTCTGGTTTATTCAAGGCCTAATTGTATTACCATTATTGCTATTAATTATTTAGTAAATTGTGTTTCTTTTTTATGTTTAAGATGAATAAAATTGATTTTATCACTATACCAACTCCATATTCTATTGTTGCATAAAGTAACCCCTTTTCTTGAACCCACCCTTTCGGGTTCTTCCCCTCCCCAACCCCCTATGTGATACTGGTTATTAAGGGGGTTTAAGTGCCAAGTGGTCAAGTGGTTAAATTACCCATGGACATGCCTATTTCATGATACAAAAGATACAAAAAAAAAGTATAGGAGAACGTTGACGCTGTATTTAATAAATGCAGCAAAAGGATTAATACCAAAAAAAAAATGGTTAGATCCAGAAAAGCTGTTTAGACATTAATGGCTGTGTGTTGTGTAATTTTGAGCGGACAGCAAATTTACACTGTTATACAAGCTGTACACTCACTACTTTAAATTGTAGCAAAGTGTTGTCACATGAAAAGATATAATAAAATATTTACAAAAATGTGAGGGGTGTACTCACTTTTGTGAGATACTGTATATATAGATATCTATATCTCTATAGAGATATAGATATCTATATATAGACATATATACACACACACACACTATATTACCAAAAGTATTGGGACGCTAACTGCCTTTACATGCACATGAACTTTAATGGCATTCCAGTCTTATGCCGCATACACACGGTCGGATTTTCTGATGGGAAATGTTGGATGTGAGTTTGTTGTTGGAAAGTCCAACCATGTGTATGCTCCATCGAACATTTGCTGTCGGACTTTCTGCCAACAAATGTTGGCTAGCACAAAAGTTCACACATGCTTGGAATCAAGTACGAGCCGGAAGCGCTCGGTCTTGTAAAACTAGCGTTCATAATGGAGATAGCAATAAAGAGGAAGGCAGCGCTGGAGAAACAGTTGGAATTGGTGAAGCCTTTGTACCCCAGGGCAGACATCAATTATTTGACTGTCAAAATTGGTAACCTGAGGAGTCCATTTAATAGGGAGCACAATATGGTCCAGGACTCAGAAAGATCAGGAGCAGCAGCAGATGACATGTATGTCCCGAGGCTGTGGTCTTACACCAGCCTGCGTCTTTTGCCAGACCACATCAAACCCAGGCCATGACTATCAACACTTCCTTCCACGCTTCCTTCCATGCTGCTCTGGTGGGTTGGGTGGCTGTGGTGTTGGTGGTGTTGCTGGAGGTGGTGGAGGAGTATGGTCTAAGTCACACAGATGGGTTTTATTTGTGAGTTCGCCCCTCGTCCCCTTGTTTAGGGCCTTCAAAATTATTTGCTCACAGATTGTGCATTGGCCCTCTCCCGTGTGTTCCAGTTTGCTTGCTGTCACACAGCCAAATGCCTTGTGGACACCAGGGGTCATGTTAAGTGCCGCAGTAGCCTGTAAAAGGAAAACAGTCGCTGACTCCTCCAGGTTCCTCGCCTTCCTGGTTCTTTTGGTTGGAGGGCGGAGGGGAGGAAACTGGGATTCCGTCAGGCTGCTTGCCACGGCCACCTCTTTGCTGAGACTTTCCTGTGTATGAAAATGGTACAGTTTTTTGGTCATCAATCACACACAATTATGAGCTCATGACTGTTGCAAATTGAATGTTAACAAATAGAAAAGACTATCATTCTGACCCCAGCATTTTTTATTCTCGTCCCAATCTTTTTTGGCTACTACTGTCTATTGATATGTAAACCACTTTGTTAAATCTGAAATTAGTGATCAATAACATCTAGTTAACATCATTACATTTTTGACAAGAAATATGTTCAACAATGCTATACCTGGCTCAAGCTGGACTCCTCCACATCTTTCTGGGTGTAAGGCCCTGGTTGGACTTCCGAAGCCTCAGCTGATGTGGAAGGAAGTGTTGAAGGAAGTGTAGATAGTGATGTAAAATATAAAAAGAATCACGCTCATTTGTAAATATAAACCATAAATAATAAGTGAAACTAAGTGAATAAATTGATAATCACTGCAAAAAAAATATGATCAAGTAATAGGCAAGCTTAAATATGTGTAAGATTCAAAACTTAGAAATGAGTCTCTGTGAATAATAACAGCAAATATCATCCACCCGTGCAAAACAAAAACGTCCACATAAGACCATCTTCATCCACTGTGTGACATAAAGATGTGATCCACCACCGGTATAGAAGGGGTTACTTCTTACCAAATAGATATGATCCCCCACTACAGAGGATCATAAAAAGCATAACAGCTGTGACTCTTACATAGTTTTACATAGTTAGTAAGGTTGAATAAAGACACCAGTCCATCCAGTTCAACCTGAGTGAGTACACCCTCACATCTGTCCCTACCCTCAAGGAGCCCACAATCCAAGGTCCCCAACTCACATTCATATACTAGGGCCAGTTTTTTTTTTTTTTTTGACAGAAGCAAATTAACCTACCAGCATGTCTTTGGAGTGTCACCCATGCTGGTCTGCCGCTGGGTCCTCGAATTATCACATTGTATGGACCGGCTCATAGGAAATGCATAGCCTGCCTGTTTGCAGTTTTTTATTGAATGTACGCTGAGCTGCGCATTCACAGGTCAGTGTGCATTCTCGGCACACTCTGGCTGTGCTGGAATGGTTGACTTCATTCCCCACTGGCCAGTCAAGAGGCTGAAAAATGTAACCACTACATTGCTGGAAGGTTGACGTGAGTATATTCCAGAGTTTAGTTCTTTTTTAAGCCAAGTTTTTAAGTTCTCTAAGGAATGATGGCGATAGATTGCAGATTGCAGATTATACTTTGTTTTCCTTTCCCAATGAGTGACAGGCAGTGCTGACAGCTGTCTGGTATGACTCCTGAGGGGGAACGCTGCGCCAAATTTTAAATGAAAAAAACGGCGTGGGTTCCCCCCAGGGGCATACCAGGTCCCCCACCCCAAAAGACCTTGTCCCCATGTTGATGAGGACAAGGGCCTCTTCCCGACAACCCTGGCCGTTGGCTGTCGGGGTCTGCAGGCGGGGGGCTTATCAGAATCCGGGAGCCCCCTTTAATAAGGGGGCCCCCAGATCCCGGCCCCCCACCCTGTGTAAATGAGTATGGGGTACATGGTACCCCTACCCATTCACCTAGGGAAAAGTGTCAATAAAAAAAAACACAGTACACAGGTTTTAAGAGTAATTTATTAGGCAGCTTTTGGGTCTTCTTCCGACTTTGGGGGGGTTTCTTCTGACTTCTCCCGGTGTTCCGTCCTCTTCTCCCGGTTCCCTCCGCTATCTTCTTCCAGCTCTTTTGCCAGCGAGGGGCCCAGTCTGCTGCCGCTGTCTTGTCGCCGCTGTTTTGTCGCCGCTGTCTTGCCGCCGCTGTCTTGTTGCTTCTTTTCTTCTTTCGATGTTGACACAACGCTCTCTCTGGCTGGAATGCTTTGTGCGAGCCGTGGAGCCATTTATATAGGCGGTGACCCCGCCCCCTTGTGATGTCTCGGTCCCAGCATGCGCATGGACTCTGGTGTCATAAGGGGGCGTGACCCCAGACTCCCTGTGCATGCTGGGACCGTGACGTCACAAGGGGGCGGGGTCACCGCCTATATAAATGGCTCCGCAGCTCGCACAAATCATTCCAGCCGGAGAGAGCGTCGTGTAAACATCGGAAGAAGAGAAGAAGAGAAGAAGCGATGAGACAGCGGTGACAAGACATCGGCGACAAGACAGCAGCAGCAGACCAGGCCCCTCGCTGGCAAAAGTGCTGGAAGAAGATAGCGGAGGGGCCCGGAAGAAGAGGCGCAAAACCGGGAGCAGTCGGAAGAAACCCCCCCAAAGTCGGAAGAAGACCCCAGAGCTGCCTAATAAATTAATCTTAAAACCTGTGTACTGTGTTTTTTTTATTGACACTTTTCCCTAGGTGAATGGGTAGGGGTACCATGTACCCCATACTCATTCACACAGGGTGGGGGGCTGGGATCTGGGGGCCCTCTTATTAAAGGAGGCTCCAGGATTCCGATAAGCCTCCCACCCGCAGACCTCGACAACCAACGGTCAGGGTTGTCAGGAAGAGGCCCTTGTCCTCATCAACATGGGGACAAGGTGCTTTGGGGTGGGGGGGCCACCTCCTTTCCTGGCCGGGGTCTGGTATGGATTTTGTGGGGACCCCCATGCCGATTTTTCAGCGTAGGGGGTTCCCCTTACAATCCATACCAGACCTAAGGGCCTGGTATGCCCCTGGGGGGAACCCATGCCGGTTTTTTCATTTAAAATTTGGCGCGGCGTTCCCCCTCAGGAGTCATACCAGACAGCTGTCAGCACTGCCTGTCACTCATCGGGAAAGGAAAACAAAGTTTTCCTTTCCCGATGAGTGAGCCATCTCGGCACTGGCTCCCGCGACGGGGCTCGCAGGTGTCAAATCTCACCGAGAAATGCGGCAAAATTGACACAATATCACGGTCACCTACTGTAGATAGTGATGGCCTGGGTTCCATCTGGTCTGACAAAAAACATAGTCTGTCGTAGTACCACAGCCTGGGTACATATACGTCATCTGCTGCTGCTCCGGATCTCATGAAATCCTGAACATTCTTGTGCTCCCTATTATATGTGCTCCTCAGGCTACAAATATTGGCCTTCAAATAGTTGATGTCTGCTGTGGGATACACCAGCTTCACCAATTCCAACAGTTTATCCAGCGCTGCCTTCCTCTTTTGCTTGTTGGAGTAGTCCTTGTTTTGGACTTGCCAGAGACATGGCTGCTCCCTGTGCATGTCAAGGAATTTGGGCAGGAAGTTCGGGTCAGTGAATTTATTCACCATTTTAGCAGCAAGATACAACACAAGACAAAACCTAATGTCAGGCTAAACTCTCCTAATCTTGTCCCAATATAGGCCTCAATCAATAAGCAGTATAGGCCACTAACCACTGATGCCCCAAGTTACAATTATACTTATTTGTTCGCACGATCAGCGCTTACGATCCTCTGTCCTCCACTAACAGATCGTACACATGACGCACGCGTGTTATGCTTCATATACACTGTGCATGTGTGAAACTCTGCCCCTGTCCTTCTTTCTAGTGTATTCCCTGCCCCTTTTCTTTCGGTGCAGTGGGAGAACACATGGCGGAGATACAGCAGGTGCGTGCAGAGAGCAGCAAAGACAAGGAAAGTCCGGAGCAAGGCAGTTCCACATCCAAGAGGAGATATAAGGCCTCAAATATGTTTCCTTTCCTTTCCCGATGAGTGAGCCATCTCGGCACTGGCTTCCGCGACGGGGCTCGCAGGTGTCAAATCTTGCCGAGAAATGCGGCGAGATTGACACAATATCGCGGTCACCTACTGTAGATAGTGACGCACGCGTGTTATGCTTCATATACACTGTGCATGTGTGAAACTCTGCCCCTGTCCTTCTTTCTAGTGTATTCCCCGCCCCTTTTCTTTCGGGGCAGTGGGAGAACACATGGCGTAGATACAGCAGGTGCGTGCAGAGAGCAGCAAAGACAAGGAAAGTCCAGAGCAAGGCAGTTCCACATCCAAGAGGAGATATAAGGCCTCAAATATGTCCTTTGTAGAGATGGTGGAGATGTGATGTAATGTGAGAAAGGCTAAGATCATGACTAAAATTGTGAGAAGTCTGCACGGAGCAATTGAGGAAATGCTGGTCACCCCTAAAGTTGAGGGAGCATGATCGGTATAGAAGGATCAGGAAAGTGCTGCAAAAAAGTATTTGTCGTGTGTTCCTATTATTATTACTTTAGTGCTGGTGCATGTGCTTTTCTTTACTGTTGTACAGTTTAAAATGCCAAGTTTGTGGTTCGTAGGCAAAAAAATTGTTCGTAATAAACATTGTTCGTTTAACAACTAATATGAAATTTTTGGCAGATGCAAGTTAACTACATTTGTTCATGCCTATTTGTATTAATAGAAGTTTCTTACATTGTTGTCTAGATGTGTTTGTAACTAGAATGAAATGCAAACTTGATTCAGTGTAAGGAGAGGACACTCAGCAGCTGTTTACACATCTGGACGCAGGAGCACTAGTGTGGGACACCATAACAACCTTTTTATGGTGTCTCACGCAGGTGCTCTAGTGGATACTAGGGGTCTCTCCATGTGTGAAACTTGCACAAAACAGGTAAGTATTCCACCTTTTGAAAGGGAAAAAATCATGTCTTCAGCTTGGAACTCTGCCAAAACAGACAATTGAACAACACTTCAAAGCAATGTTTCATATCACTATTTCTAGCCTCAAATATCTGTCTGCTAAGTAAACCTTTTTTTTTATTTACATAGGGGAGAAAAGAATCGGGACATCCGAGGACACCACGAACCCCACACCTCCTGAAGAAGGAACTCAGCACACAACCTGATGATGTGGATGCAGAGGTTCAGGAAGTGGTCGAAATGGTGACCACAACAGGTCATTGTCTGAGACCACAGCTTCAGGTAATAGATGTATGCCTGCATATTTATAATACATGGTGTGTTTTTTTTTATTTTTAGGTGATGTGGATGTTGTGGAAGAAGAAACTCACTTCAACAGTGCAAGCGCACAAGTACTCATCAGTGAGATAATGGTGTACAATCAGAATTTAGAGAAGGTCAAGCAAAATACCAATGATGTTCAAAAAAAAAAAATTACCAACATCATTGATGTTTTAGCTAAAATCTAAAACCACCAAAAAATGTAAATTTTGTGGTTATTGTTTTACATTCTTTAAAAGTTTTAAAATAATTTCGAAGCCAAATTTTGAAGATGCACACAGTGTGTCAACATGTGCTATCTGCCATCATGGGATATCAGTGCACGCGTTTTGTGGGTGCAACCCCTTCCTAGAAACTAAAGTAGGTGAAAGGAAGGGGTTTCACCCCTGTAACATGTCCATTGATCCCCCATGATGGGAACTAGCACATGTTGACACACTGTGGCTTATTTAAAAAAAGCAAAACCACTTTGCACTACAAGTGCAATGCAAGTACACTGAAAGTGCACTTGTAGGGCAAAGTGGATTGTCCTCTCTGAAATAAGGCCCAGTGTGTCAACATGTGCTAGCTCACATCATGGGGGATCAATGGACATGTTACAGGGGTGAAACCCCTTCCTCTCACCTACTTTAGTTTCTAGGAAGGGGTTGCACCCACAAAACGCGTACATTGATATCCCATGATGGCAGATAGCATATGTTGACACACTGTGTGTTTTGTGGCTTTTGAAAAATAGATGTAGGGAAAAGACACACATTTTAGGCATGAGATCATGAGGGAAATACACATTTTGAGTCCCAAATTGTGTGCATCTAGAAAAAAGTGGCTTTTACAGGGGTGAGATCACCCCATCCGATGAAGGCAAAATCAACACAGTTTTGACATACTAATGTCTCATATGGCCTTCACTTTATCAAAGTTGAACTTTGTAAGTTCCTGAGTTGTAGATGTGCATGTTATGGTTTTTTTGAACATGCCTGCTTAGCCACAAAAAAGGCTATATACTGTCAAACGTACAGGTTATACACCAAGATGTTGGTTTGTTAAAAAACCCTTGTATAAAGCACATGTGAATGTGCTTGGAGTAAAATGTTTTCTACTCAAAAATGTGTGGCTTCTTCTTTCAATGCTCAATACCAGTTTTTTTATTAAGTTGGCATAGTTATAGTGACAAAGGGGGTTATTTACTAAAGGCAAATCCACTTTGCAAGTGCACATGTAGTGCAAAGTGGATTTGTCTTTAGTAAATAACCCCCACAGTGCTCTAAAATTTGCCCCAATCAGGCCATTTTAGGGACTCCAAGCAATTAATTCATGGAGTTGAAAAGGAGGAATATTTTTATCATTAATGCATTACATACATTAACAACAAAAACATTGTGTGTGTGTAGCAGACCCACAGAACAACATAATAGTTAGCTGAAGAAGAGAATGTCACCCCATGTATCAAATAAGTTACGTTTGCACTATTGAAGAAAATGGCCAGAAATAAAAGGTCATTGGAGAACCTAGGAGACAGATAAGAAACACAAGCAGTAAATCAAATGAAAAATTAGTTTTGTTTTTCACAACAAATTTATTTAAAAGAGCTTTTAAAGATTATCTGGCACATCATTTGCGCCCCTACCTGCAAAGTACTCCACAGCTTTGCCGTACTTTGTGGGCACTTTGGGGGGGGCAAGCCAGGATGGCCAGGTTTAAGCACCATCATTTTTTCTGCTGGTGAGTCAGTCTCAGTCGCAACTGAGGCCAGATAGTTGGCTGCATTCCTACTCAGAAAATTATGTAGAATGCAGCAGCTCATAATGATATGGTTCAGTTTGTATTCGACCATTTTGTTTATGACCGTTTGGAATAGCCGGAACTGGCTGGCCATTATGCCAAAGGCATTCTCCACCACTCATCTGGCTCTGGCCAGCCAGTAGTTAAAAACTCTCTGCTCAGGGGTGAGGGTCCTCATGGGGAATGGCCACATCAGATGGTCCCCAGCACAAATGCATCATCTGCCACAAACACAAACGGGAGGCCCGCCATGTTATCTGCTGGAGGTGGCAAGCCCAAGCTACCATTCTGGAGCCGTCTTTAAAATTCAGTCTGTGCAAGGACTCCACCATCCGACATACGGCCATTCTTCTCCACGTCCAGATAGAGGAACTCATAAGTCACCGATACCACCGCCAACACCGCTAAAAACACAATACTACTGTACCCCTTGTAGTTGTAGTAGTATGATCCCGAGTTGGGGAGTGGGATGATTTGGACCTGCTTCCCATCTACCACACCACCGCAGTTGGGAAAGTCCCACTGCTGGGCGAATTGGGAGGCCACAGTCTGCCATTCCTGTGGTTTGGAAGGAAACTGTGGAGTCAAACAAGAAAAAAAATAGTACTTTTGCACATAACATTGCAAGCAGATTAGACACAAACATTCTTGGCCAACATAAGTATAACATTTATTTAAATGAGTATTTCAAAACAAAAGTATAAAGGTCCACTTATCAGATTCCTCACCCCCTCTTATGGCCCATTGTAAAACTTTTAGGGTGGGGGGGTGGGTAGATGTTTTGGACAGGTAACCCTCTCCACTTCATTGAGAGCTGAATGCATAAATAATGTGTGTTATTTTGGCCAGCCCCTCCTTATTTACACTATTGGCAGCCCACTGGACAGGTAAGAAGTGTCATAATACAAAAATATGAATACACACGGTCCAAATTGAAGCACACTTTTACATTTTGCAATTACCTATCAAGATAATAGGAGAACAAAACTTTAAACAGTACCATTTGAAAGTACTCAGGCAGGCACTTGCACTACTTGCTTTGGTGAATTAATTCATAAATATGAACACAAAAGACGTAAGTATAGTGTGTATGGGTTTGGCAAAGTCAGCATATAGAGTATTGGTATCGGTTGACAAATGAGTTTGGGCCCCAAAAAAAGCCTCTTACACTCTGTCTGAATTTAAGGACAACAATAACATTTGGACACATTTTAGGGGGTGTTTAGGGTAAGCACTACTATGGAGCTGACAAAATTTATTGTTAAGTGACTAGGCTAGGTGTGTATGGGCCCAGGATAGCATGCTGTGGAGGTTAGTGAAGGCAAATATGCTCGAAGGACAAAAAGGAGCATTAAAAGCTTACAGCATGCATGAGGACAAAGAGGACATTCACAGCATATTACAATTATGGTAATTAGGGAATGATGAAATAAATACAATACATTAGCAAACATTAAATACATAGAATGTGATGTTAAAGTATAAAACATACCTTAATATAGTCCTTCTGCAGGACCTGAATTATGGCAGAACAGGTCTCTGCAATAATGATTCCCAGAGCATGCGGGGAGAGTCATGAATGTAATATCCTGGAGACTTCTCCCTGTCACCAAGTACCGCAAGGTGGCAACGAGCCTTTTGCTCGGGAGTGATGACTTGCCACATGCAGGTGTCCTGCTTGGTAATATAGGGGATAAGGAAAGCCAACAGATGGTGATAGACGGGGTCAGCCATCCAGAGATAGTTCCTGAAATCATCAGGATTATTCTCCTGGAGCTCCCGCAACAAAGGCATATGAGAGAAGTAATCAATTCTTGGTCCATGAACTCCTTCCCCCCGGTTCATGGACTGGACTTGGGTCAAAGCAAGAACTTCAACACCAAGCCCAACAACAGCACAAACTCTACGATGAGCACGTAACCACAACATGGCGAGAAAACAGTCGGCTGCTCAGAATGAACTGACAGAACGAGCTGAAAATCAGAAACGAGAGGACAAGAATGCACCGAAAAACAGAAACAAACTATAAATAGAAAGCACTGAAAGACAGAAACGAATTGACAACACACACTGAAGAACAGATATGAACCGACAAGCACAAACTGAAAATCAGAAACGAACTGAAAAGCACGAGGCTGAAAAGCGCGAATCATCTCTCACCAAACTTCTACTAACACAAGATAAAAACAAGATTAGCAGAAGGAGCCCAAAGGGTGGCGCACTGGCTATTGAACTTCCTTTTTATTGGCTCATCGTACGTGTTGTACGTCACTGCGTTCTCACAGTCGGAATTGTTGGCCAACATTTGTGTGACCGTGTGTATGCAAGACAAGTTTGAGCCAACAAGCTTCGAACAAAAATCAATGGTTTTGTTGGTAGAAAGTCTGATCGTGTGTATGTGGCATTAGTCTGTAGGGTTCAATAATAAGTTGGCCCACCCTTTTCAGCTATAATGGCTTCAAATCTTCTGGGAAGGCTGTCCACAAGGTTTGGGAGTGTGTCTATGGGAACGTTTGACCATTCTTCCAGAAGCGCATTTGTGAGGTCTGGCACTGATGTTGGTTGAGAAGGCCTGGCTCTCCACTCTAATTCATCCCAAAGGTGTGCTATCAGGTTGAGATCAGGACTTTGTGAAGGCCAGTCAAGTCCCTCTACTCCAAACTCGCTCATCCATGTCTTTATGGACCTTGAGTTATGCACAGATGCGCAGTTATGTTGAAACAGGAAGGGGCCATCCCAAAACTGTTCCCAAAAAGTTGGGAGCATGAATTTGTCCAAAATGTGTTGATATGCTGATGCCTTAAGAGTTCCCTTCACTGCAACTAAGGGGCTAAGCCCAACCCCTGAAAAACAACCCCACACCATAATCCCCCCTCAACCAAATGATTTGAACCAGTGCACAAAGCAAGGTCCATAAAGACATGGATGAGCAAGTTTGTGATGGAGGAACTTGACTGGCTTGCACAGAGTCCTGACTTTAACCATATAAAACACCTTTGAGATGAATTAAAGTGGAGACTGCGAGACAGGCCTTCTTGTCCAACATTAGTGCCTGACCCCACAAATATGCTTCTGGAAGAATGGTAAAACAATCCTGTGGACATCCTTCCCAGAAGAGTTAAAGCTGTTATTGCTGTAAAGGGTGGGCCAACTCAATATTAAACCCTACGGACTAAGACTGGGATGCCATTAAAGTTAATGTGCATGTAAAGGCAGGAAGTGTCCCAATACTTTTGACAATATAGTATAGTCAGAGGGACACTGGCAGGGAAGGGGTTAATACTAGGGGGATATCAAGGGGTTAATTGTGTTCCCCAAGTGTGTTCTAACTGTAGGGGGGATAGGCTGCCAGAGAAATGACAGAGATCGCTGTTCCTGATCACTGGGAACAGCAGATCTCTGAGATGTCCCTTGTCAGAACGGGGATCACCTTGTTTACATAGGCAGATCCCCATTTTGCCTCTGTGTGATTAGACAGTGAGTTTGCAGGACCCACGGGTGCGCTCCCGCAGTGTGCAGTGGGGGCACACGTGCCCACAGTTTCACATGCGCAGGGGAGCCAACCTGCCGCAGTATAGATGGTCGGCAAGTGGTTACATTTAGGTGCTTTTAAGTAGCCTTGTAAGATTTACAAGTTACTCCTTTTGTATTTTTTTGTATGTGTGTGCTATGCTCTGTGGTTCTAGTTATATACAGTGGGGATGGAAAGTATTCAGACCCCCTAAAATTTTTCACTCTTTGTTATATTGCAGCAATTTGCTAAAATCAATAAAGTTCATTTTTTTCCTCATTAATGAACACACAACACCCCATAATGACAGAAAAACACAGAACTTTTAACATTTTTGCAGATTTATTAAAAAAGAAAAACTGAAATATCACATGGTCTTAAGTATTCAGACTCTTTGCTGTGACACTTATATATTTAACTCAGGTGCTGTCCATTTCTTTTGATCATCCTTGAGATGGTTCTACACCTTCATTTGAATCCAGCTGTGTTTGATTATACTGATTGGACTTGATTAGGAAAGCCACACACCTGTCTATATAAGACCTTACAGCTCACAGTGCATGTCAGAGCAAATGAGAATCATGAGGTCAAAAGGAACTGCCTGAAGAACTCAGAGACAGAATTGTGACAAGGCACAGATCTGGCCAAGGTTACAAAAAAATTTCTGCTGCACTTCAGGTTCCTAAGAGCACAGTGGCCTCCATAATCCTTAAATGGAAGATGTTTGGGATGACCAGAACCGTTAATAGAACTGGCTGTCCGGCCAAACTGAGCTATCAGGGGAAAAGAGCCTTGGTGAGGGAGGTAAAGAAGAACCCAAACATCACTGTGGCTGAGCTCCAGAGATGCAGTCGGGAGATGGGAGAAAGTTGTAGAAAGTCAACCATCACTGCAGCCCTCCACCAGTCGGGGCTTTATGCCAGAGTGGCCTGACGGAAGCCTCTCCTCAGTGCAAGACACATGAAAGCCCGCATGGAGTTTGCTAAAAAACACCTGAAGGACTCCAAGATGGTGAGAAATAAGATTCTCTGGTCTGATGAGACCAAGATAGAACTTTTTGGCCTTAATTCTAAGCGGTATGTCTGGAGAAAACCAGGCACTGCTCAACACCTGTCCAATACAGTCCCAGCAGTGAAGCATTGTGGTGGTAGCATCATGCTGTGGGGGTGTTTTTCAGCTGCAGGGACAGGACGACTGGTTGCAATTGAGGGAAAGATGAATGAGGCCAAGTACAGGGATTTCCTGGACGAAAACCTTCTCCAGAGTGCTCAGGACCTCAGACTGGGCCGAAGGTTTACCTTCCAACAAGACAGTGACCCTAAGCACACAGCTAAAATAACAAAGGAGTGGCTTCACAACAACTCCGTGACTGTTCTTGAATAGCACAGCCAGAGCCCTGACTTAAACCCAATTGAGCATCTCTGGAGAGACCTAAAAATGGCTGTCCACCAACGTTTACTATCCAACCTGACAGAACTGGAGAGGATCTGCAAGGAAGAATGGCAGAGGATCCCCAAATCCAGGTGTGAAAAACTTGTTGCATCTTTCCTAAAAAGACTCATGGCCGTATTAGATCAAAAGGGGGCTTCTACTAAATACTGAGAAAAGGGTCTGAATACTTAGGACCATGTGATATTTCAGTTTTTCTTTTTTAATAAATCTGCAAAAATGTCAACAACTCTGTGTTTTTCTGTCAATATGGGGTGCTGTGTGTACATTAATGAGGAAAAAAATGAACTTAAATGATTTCAGCAAATGGCTGCAATATAACAAAGAGTGAAAAATTTAAGGGGGTCTGAATACTTTCCGTCCCCACTGTATATATACTGTATGTATATATATATATATATATATATATATATATATATATATATATATATATATATATATATATATATATTGTGGGAGTTATCTTTTTTTTATCAATAGAGTAGGGCCCACTGAAAATGAAAAGCATGGTATGGCCTATGATGTGACTAAATCCCCATATTTACTCATTAAGATTAGATGCTTTTAAGTAGCCTTGTAAGATTTAAAAGTTACTCCTTTTCTATTTTTTTTTGTTTGTGTGCGCTATTCTCTGTGGTGTGTATATATATATATATATATATATAATTTTTTTTTTTTTCAATGACATACACATCAGTTGCCCACACAGGGGTTCTTCCACATCAAGATGACCAAATGAAAATACCAAACCTCCTGGCTCGCTTGTTGGCAGCACCGCTGCTCTTCTTACCGGTCCCTCTGACTGTGTTGTCTAGCTCTGCTGGTTCCCGTGGCTCTCTTAGCCTTTAGTCACAGTGCCCTGCTGCATGACCCAATCCTGACCTCTGGAAAGTGGGTCACACATCACATACAATTTTTCTATTTTCTGTTTCTATAAATGATTACTTCAGCTATTGCAAGTTTATTTATAACCAAAATAGTTTTTGTTTTGTTTTGGATAGAGTAGGGAAGGTTATAAAACCCCTACCAGGTAGATTTTTGCTGTCTGATTAGCATTGGGAAGTGGGAGGAATTTCCCTCTTAGAGAGTTGACCACATTAGAAGTTTCCCATCACCTCTTGTTCTAGGAACAAAACTTTGCAATACCCCTCACTTTTTTTCGTAATTAGTACAAAACAAAGTGGTGTATCTCTTTAACCTCTTCACTGCCAGATCCGTTTTTGCATTCTTTGCACACATGTTTAAAAAATCATTTTAGGTGTGAAGATTACACAAAACCACAAAACATTATATATTTTCTGAAAGCAGACACCCTAGAGCAGGGATGGCGAACCTTGGCCCCCAGATGTTCTGGAACTACGTTTCCCATGATGCTCATGCACTCTGCAGTGTAGGTGAGCATCATGGGAAATGTAGTTCCAAAACATCTGGGGTGCCAAGGTTCGCCTTCACTGCCCTAGAGAATAAAATAGTGGTAGCTCTATTTTATTATGTCACATGATATTACCGCAAAGGTCTAAGAAAAATAAAATTTTCAGTAAAAATTGCACAAAAGTGAATTTTAGGGCAAACTAACGCAATAAACTACCCACATTTTTAATAAAAAATAAAAAGGGGAGGTTGCAAATAGACACTCAACATGCCAAACCTTAAATTTAAGTGCTCCCGTAAAATGGCGACAAACTTCAGTACCCTATATTTTCTACAGGCAACACTTTAAAAGCCTCCTATAGAGCATCAGAGGAGGTCTTCTGCTAGAATTATTACTCTCACTGTGTTGTGTGTGGCGATATGTAACACGTGCATCGCAATCAACGTTTTTACAAGTAGGCACCCCCATCGCATGCGTTTACATTGGTACATGCGTATATGTGGGGGTGGGGGGCCTAAAAAAAAAAATATTTGGGGGATATGTGCTAGGGTGTAACTTTAATTTTTTTACAAAAAGTCCTCTATGTGATGATTTTTAGATGACAGGTTCTCTTTAATGATACACGCAGGGTCGAAAAAACCTTGCATGTCTCCTCTGGGCTCCACTGAATTTGTTGCAATGCAATACATCCCTTTCTGGCTATGCTAGCCAGGAAAAGTGACAGGGTGACCCAGAAGTGATGTTATACATGTATAAATATATACAGTAAATACATGGTGGGGTGCCAGTACCTGAGGTGTGTGGAAGCAATACCTGTCAGTTTTACACACAACCCCAGTGGTTGCAGCCATTGGATTGTGTGTGAAACCCTCCTGCTGTCAGCGAAAGGGTTAAAGTGGTAGTAAAGCTTCATATAAAAAAAAAAATCACAAACAATCCTATACTTACCTGCTCTGTGCAATGGTTTTGCACAGAGCAGCCCTGATCCTCTTCTTCTGTGATCCCCATCTGGCACTCCAGGCCCCCCTCTTCATTGGGTGCCCCCAGGGAAAGCAAATTTCCCAGGGGGTACCCATGCGTGCTCGCTCCCAAGTCCGGCTGCTGGGCCCATTGACACAAACAGTGGGACTCGTCCCCCCCGCTCTCTGCTCCCATGTCACCTGATTTGATTGACAGCAGCGGGGACAAATCACTCCCGCTGCTATCAATCTGCCCAATGAGGAGCAAGACAGCGGCTGGAGCCGCTGGGCTCATGCACATCACTGGATCGGATGGGTCCAGGTAAGAAAAAGGATGGGTCTGGGGGGGAGCTGCAGCAAAGGAGGTTTTTCACCTTAATGCATAGAATGTATTAAGGTTAAAAACCTTAAAGTGGATGTAAACCCTCTCCTACACGCAGTGAAGTGAACAGCCTCAGACAGCGCTGCTGATAGGGGGGACCACCGGTCTTCCTGTAGGGGGACCTGGCACCCAGGTGGGCCCGAACAGCAGTAGGAGCAGTGAAGGAACGATGACAGAACAATGCCCTCTGCGTTTCTCACCCAGCAACTGAAAGCCGGTTTCTCCCCCTTTCCCTCTCGCCGGCTTTTAGCTGCTGGGTGAGAGACACGGAGGGCCCAAGCCAGCCCTTCCTTGGATGATGAGCGTGGCTGGTCGCTGCTGAGCTCCTTCTCCTGCCCCCACCCACACTCACAGCTGGGACAAGGAGATGGGAGGCTGAAGCAGAGAGAGAAGAAGAGGCAGAGAGAGGAAAGAGCCAGAAGGAGGTTGTGCTCTCCCTCCTGTCAGAAGAGCATTCCTCTATACATGAGATTGGATCACTCTTACTGTAGATCGCATTGCCTTGTACACACACACACCGCCCCCTATCTACATTTCCTGCTGCCGGGAGAAGAGCAGCCCTGGAGGAGATAGGGGGCCATGTGTATGTGTACAGTGCAATGCGATCTACAGTAAGATCCTGTCTCATGTGTAGATGAATGCTCTTCTGACAGGAGGGAGAGCACAACACAGCACACCTCCTCCTGGATTTGTAGTAGCTTCCCCCTGTAAGTTGGGGGAGGGGGATATCTGTGTTGGGAAGTGTAATAGGGATTTAGGGATGGAAGATATGTGCTAGGAGAGGGGTTTGGGGGGGGGGTTGAAGCAGGAGAGGGGATATTTGTGCTAGAAGAGGAGATGTTTGTGCTGGGGGGGGATTTGGGTTGGGAGGAGGAATTTGTACTGTGAAGGGTAATTTAGATGGGGCAGAAGCGGGTGCAGGAATTTGGGGCTAATAGGAGGTTAATAGGGGTGGGATTTGTGCTGGCAGGGGTAATTTAGGGGGAGGAGATTTGTACTAGGATAGAACGTTTGCAAAGAAAGAGGATGTGTGCTAGGCAGGTGATTCTTTTGGGGTGAGGGAGATTTGTGCTGGGAGGGAGGATTGGAACTGGGGAGTTGGTGGAATACGTGCATTATTGTTTGGGGAGAATTTTGGCTTAAGTATGGAATTCATGTTTTTTATGTATGACGGAATGTTTGTGTCCACTAATAATGATTTTCATGTATTTTTTGTGAAAATATTGTTTTGAAGAAGTCAGTCAGGCTGTACAGGGCCCCATGATTTTTAACAGTGGCCCTGGACTTTACATGTACAGCATATCTGCTGTTTTCATCTTTCTACATTCTTTAAAAAGTGAACAAATCTTTCTTCCTGTTTCAGCAGTGGGTGTGGAGTCTGGACCATACACTTTGTGAGAACTGATTGGAGGAAAGGCACCCCACCTCCACATAGGCAGAGGAACGTAGAAACATGCAGAGCTGTACTGTGAATAGACCAGCTCTCTGCTTATCTACCTCTAAGTTCCTTCCCCGGCACAAATTTCCAGCTGCTTTTATCTCAGGTGTCAGAGATCTTGTCAGAAGTTATCATGTTAATAACAGAGGAACGGAGCAGCAAAAAGCATATGTACCCAAGTCATATTTCATGAATGAGGTTTACAACCACTTTAAGACCCCTTTCACACAAGCAAGATTCGGTTTTGCTCAGCAGGGGATCCATCTGCTGACCCATGCTAAGCTGAGAGAAGCAGCTGACTGACAGGTCCATGCCATGTCTGCTTATGCAGAGCAAACAGGGACACAGCTACCTCTGCTCTATGGGCAGCCTGATTTAAATGGACCAGCTGACCGCTTACACCCGACTGCCATCAAGTCCAATCCAGCCAGTCTCCAGTTTTAATAAAACCAACCCCATAGGCTTTTTTGGGGGTACGTTCAGGGGCTTAGGCAGGCCATAGGCAGTTTGACTTTCTTTTCTGCAACCGCAGGTTGCAGGAATGAAAATTGCTTGATGGGGCAATCCCTCCTGTGGAGCTAGTGTGCTCTCCTGGTGGGGGAGACCTTCCTGCCAGGAGAACACAGTGATTATTACTATAGGCTATGGCCACTGACAATAATTAAAACAAGGAAAAAAACTGTGCTAAGAATAGAAACAAGAGATCAATATTATAAATGGATGGACCAGTCCAAAAGCAGCAATTTAATGTGAGATATAGCACAAACCTAATGGGAAAGAGAAAAATTGCGCTAATTACAGTCTGTGTATCAAATTGCAGAGCATAAACAGTTCCAATGGTTATATATGTGGTTGAAAAACTTCAAAGAAGGACACCCCAGTGATGTAATCACATATAAGCGTACCGCCACCTCATAGAAAACACACTTACCAATTACCAAGCAAATTGCACAGATTGCTTTAACCCAGACCAGGCCTTTGCTTTTCACGATACACTAGGAGACTGCATACATGTTGATATAACCCTCAAACAGTTACCATGAGACCCGTAGCTTCATAGGAGATGGTTTACCACCAGCCCAAAAAGAAAAAATATGATAGACCATAGTGTGATACTGTATTACATATGGAACACCCCAGTGATTTATACCACAAACAAGTACAAAGCCACCTCACAGAGAGAACGCTTACCAGATACCACGCTAAATAGACAAATGGCTTTAACCCAGCCCAGGCCTTTGCTTTGCAGAAGATCTCCAGGATGATATAGGGAATGATAAGGCTCTCAGGTGGATACTGTAGGTTTCATGGCTCCGTGAACAGTGCATCAACAATCAGCCCAAAAAGACATAAGGTAGACCATATCGTGATATTGTCTCAATCCTGGTTTATTAAAAAGTTGCACTTACATTTGTAAAGTCTTTAAAAAAACACGTAAAAAGAACAAAGCCGGCCGGCTACAATACAGGTCCTTTTCAACGACATGGCGCGGTGACATCAGCACGTTACCTCCTCATACGCTTTTCGTCACATATGACATTCTCAATGGGGAACAGGCAGCGTGCTGACTCACCATAAATACTCTCACACCTCGGTCCCGGATATGAAGATCTAATCGCCATATTGAATGTGGACAGCTCTTCATTTGCAGAAGAGACTTGCCCTTGATACAATAACAAATGGCACTCAGCAACGGGAATGCAATTTGAAAATAAAAATGGGAATTAGAAAAAAAGGAAAAAAAGAAGAAATAAAAACCCTAATATTATAATAGTAGATATATTCAATAGCCACAAAGTAAATATTTATTAAAAATAATATATTTAAATATTTAAAATTATTCGCCATGTGGTCATGAACATACACCAACATGGTCAGATATTCTCATTGGACCCACTTGACAGATATAAGTGTTTATGTGAAAAACCTATATACTACAATATGTGGAACAAATACCTAAATGAATAAAAAATGTTAATTAATTAAATCGAAAAATTTATATTTTGTGCATATGCACAAAATTGTGATCTACACAAATTGAGTATGTATATGTGAAAGTGTTCAATATATATATATATATATATATATATATATATATATATATATACGGTATATATATATATATATATATATATATATATATATATATATATTAACCACTTGACGACCGCCTCACGCCGATGTACGTCGGCAAAGTGGCACGGACAGGCAAAATCACGTACAGGGTACGTGATTTGCCTTCCGCGGGTGGGGGGTCCGATCGGACCCCCCCCCGGTGCCCGAGGCGGTCGTCTTTTGTCCAGCGGCGATCGGTGATGAGGGGGAGACCATCCGTTCGTGGCCCCCCCCTCGCGATCGCCGCCGGCCAATGAGAACACTCCTTTGCTGCTGTATGCTAAACAGCAGCAAAGGAAGTGATGTCATCTCCCCTCGGGTCGGTATTTTCCGTTCCGGCCCGAGGAGAGACGACATCTATGTGAGTGCACCAACACACACACACACAGTAGAACATGCCAGGCACACAAAACACCCCGATCCCCCCCCCCCGATCGCCCCCCGATCCCCCCCAATCACCCCCCCCCTGTCACAAACTGACACCAGCAGTTTTTTTTTTTTTTTTTTTTCTGATTACTGCATAGTGTCAGTTTGTGACAGTTACTGTGTTGGGACAGTGAGTATTACCCCCCTTTAGGTCTAGGGTACCCCCCTAACCCCCCCTAATAAAGTTTTAACCCCTTGATCACCCCCTGTCACCAGTGTCGCTAAGCGATCATTTTTCTGATCGCTGTATTAGTGTCGCTGGTGACGGTAGTTAGGGACGTAAATATTTAGGTTCGCCGTCAGCGTTTTATAGCGTCAGGGACCCCCATATACTACCTAATAAATGTTTTAACCCCTTGATTGCCCCCTAGTTAACCCTTTCACCACTGATCACCGTTTAACCGTTACGGTTGACGCTGGTTAGTTCGTTTATTTTTTATAGTGTCAGGGCACCCGCCGTTTATTACCGAATAAAGGTTTAGCCCCCCGATCGCCCGGCGGTGATATGCGTCGCCCCAGGCAGCGTCAGATTAGCGCCAGTACCGCTAACACCCACGCACGCAGCATGCGCCTCCCTTAGTGGTATAGTATCTGATCGGATCAATATCTGATCCGATCAGATCTATACTAGCGTCCCCAGCAGTTTAGGGTTCCCAAAAACGCAGTGTTAGCGGGATCAGCCCAGATACCTGCTAGCACCTGCGTTTTGTGCCTCCGCCCAGCCCACCCAAGTGCAGTATCGATCGATCACTGTCACTTACAAGGCACTAAACGCATAACTGCAGCGTTCGCAGAGTCAGGCCTGATCCCTGCGATCGCTAACAGTTTTTTTGGTAGCATTTTGGTGAACTGGCAAGCACCAGCCCCAGGCGTCAGGTTAGCGCCAGTACCGCTAACACCCACGCACGCACCATACACCTCCCTTAGTGGTATAGTATCTGAACGGATCAATATCTGATCCGATCAGATCTATACTAGCGTCCCCAGCAGTTTAGGGTTCCCAAAAACGCAGTGTTAGCGGAATCAGCCCGGATACCTGCTAGCACCTGCGTTTTGCCCCTCCGCCCGGCCCAGCCCAGCCCACCCAAGTGCAGTATCGATCGATCACTGACACTTACAAAACACTAAACGCATAACTGCAGCGTTCGCAGAGTCAGGCCTGATCCCTGCGATTGCTAACAGTTTTTTTTGTAGCGTTTTGGTGAACTGGCAAGCACCAGCCCCAGGCAGCGTCAGATTAGCGCCAGTACCGCTAACACCCACGCACGCACTGTACACCTCCCTTAGTGGTATAGTATCTGATCGCATCAATATCTGATCCGATCAGATCTATACTAGCGTCACCAGCAGTTTAGGGTTCCCAAAAACGCAGTGTTAGCGGGATCAGCCCAGATACCTGCTAGCACCTGCGTTTTGCCCCTCCGCCCGGCCCAGCCCACCCAAGTGCAGTATCGATCGATCACTGTCACTTACAAAACACTAAACGCATAACTGCAGCGTTCGCAGAGTCAGGCCTGATCCCTGCGATCGCTAACAGTTTTTTGGTAGCGTTTTGGTGAACTGGCAAGCGCCAGCGGCCTAGTACACCCCGGTCGTAGTCAAACCAGCACTGCAGTAACACGTGGTGACGTGGCGAGTCCCATAAGTGCAGTTCAAGCTGGTGAGGTGGCAAGCACAAGTAGTGTCCCGCTGCCACCAAAAAGACAAACACAGGCCCGTCGTGCCCATAGTGCCCTTCCTGCTGCATTCGCCAATCCTAATTGGGAACCCACCGCTTCTGCAGCGCCCGTACTTCCCCCATTCACATCCCCAACCAAATGCAGTCGGCTGCATGAGAGGCATTTTTATGTCCTCCCGAGTACCCCTACCCAACGAACCCCCCCAAAAAAGATGTTGTGTCTGCAGCAAGCGCGGATATAGGCGTGACACCCGCTATTATTGTCCCTCCTGTCCTGACAATCCTGGTCTTTGCATTGGTGAATGTTTTGAACGCTACCATTCACTAGTTGAGTATTAGCGTAGGGTACAGCATTGCACAGACTAGGCACACTTTCACAGGGTCTCCCAAGATGCCATCGCATTTTGAGAGACCCGAACCTGGAACCGGTTACAGTTATAAAAGTTAGTTACAAAAAAAGTGTAAAAAAAAAAAAAATATGAAATAAAAAAAAATAGTTGTTGTTTTATTGTTCTCTCTCTCTCTATTCTCTCTCTCTATTGTTCTGCTCTTTTTTACTGTATTCTATTCTGCAATGTTTTATTGTTATTGTTATTATGTTTTATCATGTTTGTTTTTCAGGTGTGTAATTATTTACACTTTACTGTGCTTTATTGTTAACCATTGTTAACCATTTTTTTGTCTTCAGGTACGCCATTCACGACTTTGAGTGGTTATACCAGAATGATGCCTGCAGGTTTAGGTATCATCTTGGTATCATTCTTTTCAGCCAGTGGTCGGCTTTCATGTAAAAGCAATCCTAGCGGCTAATTAGCCTCTAGACTGCTTTTACAAGCCGTGGGAGGGAATGCCCCCTCCCCCCCACCGTCTTCCGTGTTTTTCTCTGGCTCTCCTGTCTCAACAGGGAACCTGAGAATGCAGCCGGTGATTCAGCCAGCTGACCATAGAGCTGATCAGAGACCAGAGTGGCTCCAAACATCTCTATGGCCTAAGAAACCGGAAGCTACGAGTATTTCATGACTTAGATTTCGCCGGATGTAAATAGCGCCATTGGGAAATTGGGGAAGCATTTTATCACACCGATCTTGGTGTGGTCAGATGCTTTGAGGGCAGAGGAGAGATCTAGGGTCTAATAGACCACAATTTTTTCAAAAAAGAGTACCTGTCACTACCTATTGCTATCATAGGGGATATTTACATTCCCCGAGATAACAATAAAAATGATTAAAAAAAAAATATGAAAGGAACAGTTTAAAAGTAAGATTAAAAAAGCAAAAAAATAATAAAGAAAAAAAAAAAAAAAAAAAAAAACACCCCTGTCGCCCCATGCTCTCGCGCTAAGGCGAACGCAAGCGGCAGTCTGTCGTCAAACGTAAACAGCAATTGCACCATGCATGTGAGGTATCACCGCGAAGGCCAGATCGAGTGCAGTAATTTTTCCAGTAGACCTCCTCTGTAAATCTAAAGTGGTAACCTGTAAAGGCTTTTGAAGGCTTTTAAACATGTATTTATTTTGTTGCCACTGCACGTTTGTGCGCAATTTTAAAGCATGTCATGTTTGGTATCCATGTACTCGGCCTAAGATCATCTTTTTTATTTCATCAAACATTTGGGCAATATAGCGTGTTTTAGTGCATTAAAATTAAAAAAAGTGTGTTTTTTCCCCAAAAAATGCGTTTGAAAAATCGCTGCGCAATTACTGTGTGAAAAAAAAAAATGAAACACCCACCATTTTAATCTGTAGGGCATTTGCTTTAAAAAAATATATAATGTTTGGGGGTTCAAAGTAATTTTTTTGCAAAAAAAAAAAAACTTTTTCATGTAAACAATAAGTGTCAGAAAGGGCTTTGTCTTCAAGTGGTTAGAAGAGTGGGTGATGTGTGACATAAGCTTCTAAATGTTGTGCATAAAATGCCAGGACAGTTCAAAACCCCCCCAAATTACCCCATTTTGGAAAGTAGACACCCCAAGCTATTTGCTGAGAGGCATGTCGAGTCCATGGAATATTTTATATTGCGACACAAGTTGCGGGAAAGAGACAAATTTTTTTTTTTTTTTTTTTTTTTGCACAAAGTTGTCACTAAATGATATATTGCTCAAACATGCCATGGAAATATGTGAAATTACACCCCAAAATACATTCTGCTGCTTCTCCTGAGTACGGGGATACCACATGTGTGAGACTTTTTGGGAGCCTAGCCGCGTACGGGACCCCGAAAACCAAGCCCCGCCTTCAGGCTTTCTAAGGGCGTGAATTTTTGATTTCACTCTTCACTGCCTATCACAGTTTCGGAGGCCATGGAATGCCCAGGTGGCACAAAACCCCCCCAAATGACCCCATTTTGGAAAGTAGACACCCCAAGCTATTTGCTGAGAGGTATAGTGAGTATTTTGCAGACCTCACTTTTTGTCACAAAGTTTTGAAAATTGAAAAAAGAAAAAAAAAAATGTTTTTTCTTGTCTTTCTTCATTTTCAAAAACAATTGAGAGCTGCAAAATACTCACCATGCCTTTCAGCAAATAGCTTGGGGTGTCTACTTTCCAAAATGGGGTCATTTGGGGGGGTTTTGTGCCACCTGGGCATTCCATGGCCTCCGAAACTGTGATAGGCAGTAAAGAGTGAAATCAAAAATTTTCACCCTTAGAAATCCTGAAGGCAGTGATTGGTTTTCGGGGTCCAGTACGTGGCTAGGCTCCCAAAAAGTCCCACACATGTGGTATCCCCATACTCAGGAGAAGCAGCTAAATGTATTTTGGGGTGCAATTCCACATATGCCCATGGCCTGTGTGAGCAATATATCATTTAGTGACAACTTAATGAAAAAAAAAAAAAAAGTGTCACTTTCCCGCAACTTGTGTCAAAATATAAAATATTCCATGGACTCAATATGCCTCTCAGCAAATAGCTTGGGGTGTCTACTTTCCAAAATGGGGTCATTTTGGGGGGATTTGTGCCACCTGGGCATTCCATGGCCTCCGAAACTGTGATAGGCAGTGAAGAGTGAAAGCAAAAATTTACACCCTTAGAAATCCTGAAGGCGGTGATTGGTTTTCGGGGCCCCGTACGCGGCTAGGCTCCCAAAAAGTCCCACACATGTGGTATCCCCATACTCAGGAGAAGCAGCTAAATGTATTTTGGGGTGCAATTCCACATAGGCCCACGGCCTGTGTGAGCAATATATCATTTAGTGACGACTTTTTGTAAATATTTTTTTTTTTTTTTGTCATTTTTCAATCACTTGGGACAAAAAAAATAAATATTCAATGGGTTCAACATGCCTCTCAGCAATTTCCTTGGGGTGTCTACTTTCCAAAATGGGGTCATTTGGGGGGGTTTTGTACTGCCCTGCCATTTTAGCACCTCAAGAAATGACATAGGCAGTCATAAACTAAAAGCTGTGTAAATTCCAGAAAATGTACCCTAGTTTGTAGACGCTATAACTTTTGCGCAAACCAATAAATATACGCTTATTGACATTTTTTTTACCAAAGACATGTGGCCGAATACATTTTGGCCTAAATGTATGACTAAAATTTAGTTTATTGGATTTTTTTTATAACAAAAAGTAGAAAATATCATTTTTTTTCAAAATTTTTGGTCTTTTTCCGTTTATAGCGCAAAAAATAAAAACCGCAGAGGTGATCAAATACCATCAAAAGAAAGCTCTATTTGTGGGAAGAAAAGGACGCAAATTTCGTTTGGGTACAGCATTGCATGACCGCGCAATTAGCAGTTAAAGCGACGCAGTGCCAAATTGGAAAAAGACCTCTGGTCCTTAGGCAGCATAATGGTCCGGGGCTCAAGTGGTTAAGTGAATAATGTGTGTTAAAAAATGATGAAAAGGAAATACAAAGTATTAATAATAAATTATGTGACAAAAATATGTGTTCAATATGTGAAATATAAAATTATACATATATATATTAGTGTTTGTTACATAGTAGGTGAGGTTGAAAAAAGACTATCAAGTCCAACCCATGTGTGTGATTATATGTCAGTATTACATTGTATATCCCTGTATGTTGCGTTCATTCAGGTGCTTGTCCAATAGTTTCTTGAAACTATGAATGCTCCCCCCTGAGACCACCACCTGTGGAAGGGAATTCCACATCCTTGCCGCTCTTACAGTAAAGAACACTTTACGTAGTTTAAGGTTAAACCTCTTTTTTTCTGATTTTAATGAGTAGCCATGAGTCTTGTTAAACTCTCTTCTGCGAAAAAGTTTTATTCCTATTGTGGGGTCACCAGTACGGTATTTGTATATTGTATATATTACGGTATCTGTATATTGTATATATACTAATATCCTCCAGACCCTTTATTAGCTTTGTTACCCTTCTTTGTACTCGCTCCATTTCCAGTACATTCTTCCTGAGGACTTGTGCCCAGAACTGGACAGCATATTCTAGGTACGGCCGGACCAGAGTCTTGGAGAGTGGGAGAATTATCGTTTTGTCTCTGGAGTTGATCCCCTTTTTAATGCATGCAAATATTCTGTTTGCTTTGTTAGCAGTAGCTTGGCATTGCATGCCATTGCTGAGCCTATCATCTACTTGAACCCCCAGGTCCTTTTCCATCCCAGATTCCTGCAGAAGTTCTCCCCCCAGCGTATAGATTGCATTAATATTTTTGCCACCCAAATGCATTATTTTACATTTTTCTACATTGAACCTCATTTTCCATGTAGTTGTCCACCCCAATAATTTGTTCAGATCTTTTTGCAAGGTTTCCACATCCTGCAGAGAAGTTATTGCCCTGCTTAGCTTAGTATCATCTGCAAATACAGAGAACTGTTTACTCCATCCTCCAGGTCATTTATGAACAAATTAACTAGGATTGGTCCCAGCACAGAACCCTGGGGGACCCCACTACCCACCCCCAACCATTCCAAGTACTCCCCATTTATCACCACCCACTGAACTCGCCCTCGTAGCCAGTTTTCAATCCATGTACTCACCCTATGGTCCATGTCAACAGACCTTATTTTGTACATTAAACGTTTATGGGGAACTGTGTCAAATGCTTTTGCAAAATCCAGATACACCACATCTACGGACCTTCCTTTATCTAGCTAGCAACTCACCTACTCATAGAAGGTTAGTAGATTTTGCAAGAACGATTCTTCGTGAATCCATGCTGATTACTGCTAATGATACCGTTCTCATTACTAAAATCTTGTATATAGTCCTTTATCGTCCCCTCCAAGATTTCACATACTATTGATATTAGGCTAACTGGTCTGTAATTCCCAGGGATGTATTTTGGGCCCTTTTTAAATATTGGTGCTACATTGGCTTTTCTCCAATCAGCTGGTACCATTCCAGTCAGTAGACTGTCAGTAAAAATTAGGAACAATGGTCTGGCAATTACTTTACTGAGTTCCCCAAGTTCCCTCGTAAAGACTGAGGAGAAGAATAAATTCAATACCTTCGCCATCTCCCATCCTTTGTAATCAGATGTCCTTCCTCATTCTTTATGGGGCCATGAAAATTATAAAAATTGATATACTATATCAAGTAGGTAAATTTACATAAAACAGTATATGTCCACAAGAGTGGACCATAAAGGACCCCTAAACACAAAAATTAACCAAAAAAATATTTAATAGATCTTGGTAATAAATGTGAATATAAAATTAAAGTTAAAATGTAATATGATATAATATATAAGAATAAAAACTATATACGTGACTCAGACCAGGTTTACAGTTTTGTCATAATTTATGAATTGTGAAAAGTATTTACATCAACATCGATGTTCAACCCATAAGGCACATAAGTCTTGGCTTTATATATCCAGGACATCTCAAGTTTTGAAATTTCCCTCACCAGGGAACTACCTCTCCAATTGGGAGTAAATCTGTCGAAGGATCCTTATTGTGCATAAGTAAGTGATGTTTGGACACTGAATGATTCTTAAACCCAGATTTGGCATTAGTAATGTGCTTATTCAGACGAACCTGTAGGGGGCATTTAGTCCTCCCTATGCATTGTAGTCCACATGGGCACTGCAGTAAATAAACCATCCCCAATGTTGAGCAGATAATGAATAGTTTTGTGATGTATCTATGTGCTGGTGGACACAAAACTAGTGGTTCTCCTATGGGTACAGTTGTTAAAAGAACATACCCTACATCTCTGGCATAGTTAGTACCCTGTTAATTGATTGAAAATATCCTATTTTTGGGGGGATCAAAAAAGTTGGGGGACACTCTATTCCTCAAAGAAGATGCCCCTCTAAAAACCACCTGCGGCTTATCTGGTAGAACTGTCCTCAAGAATCTATCATTGTTGACAATATCAGCGATTTTGAAGCCCAGGATGGCAGGGGATCACAAGATCGAAGGCTGCACTGGGGCAAGGCTGCACTGGGGCAAGGCTGCACTGACAAGGCTGCACTGGGGAAGGCTGCACTGACAAGGCTGCACTAACAAGGCTGCACTGACAAGGCTGCACTGACATGGCTGCACTGGGGCAATGCTGCACTGAGAAGGCTGCAACGATGGGCATTTAAATGTAAGTGTTTTTCCCTTCAACTTCCCTCCTAAAAGTTTTTTTTCTTAAAATTCCCTCCTAAACTTGGGGTGCGTGTTATACACCGGTGCGTGTTATACGCCGATAAATACGGTATATATAATTTTCACATATACATACTCAATTTGTGTAGATCACAATTTTGTGCATATGCACAATATATTCATTTTTCGATTATTTAATTCAAATGTATTGTTCATTTAAGTATTTGTTCCACATATTATAGTATTTATGTTTTTCACATAAACACTTACACCTGTCAAGTGGGTCCAATGAGAATATCTGACCATGTTGGTGCATGTTCATGACCACGTGGCGAACAATTTTAAATATATTATTTTTAATAAATATTTACTTTGTGGATATTGAATATATCTACTATTATAATATTACATTTTTTTTTTATTTCTTCTTTTTTTCCTTTTTTTAAATTCCTATTTTTATTTTCAAATTGCATTCACGTTGCGGAGTGCCATTTGTTATCGTATTGCGGCCAAGTCTCTTTTGCAAATGAAGAGCTACCCACATTCAATATGACGATGTGATCTTCATATCCGGGACTCAGACTGAGGTGTGAGAGTATTTAAGGTGGTGAGTCAGCATGCTGCCTGTTCCATATTGAGAATGTCATATGTGACGAAACACGTATGAGGAAGTAATGTGTTGACGTCACCATGCCATCTCGTTTAGAAGGACGGGAGCTTGTATTGTAGCCAGCTGGCTTTGTTCTTTTTATGTGTTTTTAAAGACTTTACAAATGTAAGTGCAACGTTTTAATTGATTTAATAAACCAGGATTGAGACGATATCATGCTATGGTCTACCTTATGTCTTTTTGGGCTGATTGTTGATGCACTGTTCACGGAGCCATGGAACTTACGGTATCCACCTGAGAGCCTTATCACTCCCTATATCATCCTGGGGATCTTCTGCAAAGCAAAGGTCTGGGCTGGGTTAAAGCCCAGGCAAGATAAGGCAAGATAAGGTCCGCAACCTTACCCTTGTAACGTGGATCAAGGAGGGTTGCCAGCCAGTATTGATCCCTCTCCTTGATACCACGAATATGAGAACCCTTCCGCAGACTTTGCAGGATAAGGGAGGCCATGCAGCGTAGGTTTGCCGAGGCATTCGGTCCAGAGTCCTCTGGGTCACTAAGGATGACATGATCCGCAGCCACCTCCTCCCAGCCACGTACAAGTCCATGTCTTTCTTGGGACTGTAAATGATACCTAAAAGACTGCTGCTGATGCTGAGTGCCAGGCTCCACATCCATGCTGACACAATCCTCCTCTTCCTCCTCCTCCTCTTCCTCCTCCTGTGTGATCGGCGGGCATGCAGGAACACTGTCTGGATAAAGGCGGCCTTGAGAGCTAAGGAAGTCCTCCTCTTCCTGCCTCTGTTCTGCCTCAAGTGCTGTGTCCATTATTCCACGCAGCATGTGCTCAAACAGGTGGACAAGGGGGACAGTGTTACTGATGCATGCACTGTCACTGCTCACCATCCTCGTGGCCTCCGCAAATGGTGACAGGACAGTGCATGCATCCCTGATCATGGCCCACTGGCGTGGGGAAAAAAAAACAAGCTCCCCTGATCCTGTCCTGGTGCCATAGTCGCACATGTACTCATTGATGGCCCTCCGGTGCATGTGCAGCCGCTGCAGCATGGCCAACGTGGAGTTCCACATGGTGGGCATGTCACAGATTAGGCAGCTCTTGGGCAGGTTAAATTCCATTTGGAGGTCAGACAGCCAAGCACTGGCATTATATGACCTGCGGAAATGCACAAAGACTTTCCTGGCCTGCCTGAGGACATTCTGTAAGCCTGAGTACCTGCCCAAGAACCACTGCACCACCAAGTTAAGGATGTGAGCCAAACAGGGCACATGGGTCAGTTGTCCCTGTCGGAGGGCGGAGAGAAGGTTGGTGCCATTGTCGCAAACCACCATATCTGCCTTAAGCTGGTGTGGCGTCAACCACCTCTGAACCTGCCCCTGCAGAACTGACAGAATATCTGCCCCAGTGTGGTTCCTGTCCCCCAAGCACACCAGCTCAAGCACCGCATGGCATCTTTTGGACTGCATGCTTGCGTAGCCCCTTGAACGCCTACGGAGCACCGCTGGTTCCGAAGTCAAATCAGCACAGCAACAGGCCATGGAGGAAGATGAAGAGGAGGGGGTGGAGGAAAGGGGTGGCAGAATCACCACTAGTAGTATTTTGGAGGCGTGGTGGCAGAACAACCTCCAACACTACTGCAACTTGTCCTGCATCCTTCCCAGCTGCCAGAAGAGTCACCCAGTACGCGGTAAAAGATAGGTAACATCCCTGTCCATGCCTGCTGGACCATGAGTTAGCGGTAATATGCACCTTACCACTGACCGCCCTGTCCAGCGAGGTCAAGACATTGCCTTCCACATGCCGGTAGAGAGCCGGAATCGCCTTCCATGAGAAAAAGTGGCATTTGGGAACCTGCCCCTGAGGAACTGCACTTTCCACAAACTTACGGAAGGGGGCAGAGTCTACCAACTGAAAAGGCAGCAGTTGAAGTGCTAGCAATTTAGCCAAGCTAGCATTCAACCGCTGGGAATGTGGATGGCTGGGAGCGAACTTCTTTCGGCGGTGCAGCAGCTAGGTCAGGGAAATTTGCCTGGTAAAATCTGACGTTGGTGTACCAATAGCAGATTGCCCCCTAGTACTTGGCTGTGACACACCTAATTCTACACCTTCATTCCTCTCAGTGCAGGTCTCAGAGAGGACTGAAGGTATAGTTGGCTTGGAGCTCCCAGCTGATGAGGAGCAAGGAGAGGTCCTCTTTGTTCTTTGGTGTGGGACTTTTAGGTACGCTTGCCAACGAACTGCATGGCAGGTCAACATATGTCTGGTCAAGCATGTGGTGCCCAAGCGGGAGATGTTTTGGCCACGAGAGATATGCTTGAGACATATGTTGCAAATAGCAGTGGTGGGATCTGATGCACTCATCTTAAAAAAGGCCCACACCAAAGAACTTTTGGAATAACGTGCAGAGACAGCAGCGCCCTGCACATGCGGAGCTCTGAGGTGTGATGCAGTTGGTGTGCTGCCCTTAAGCTGGCCCCTAGAGGGCATCCTGCCTCGGTGATGTGCATCCTCCTCCTCCTCTCTCCTATCACTCACCAATATGGAGTCAGTGACCTCATCATCCCCTCCCACCCCATCACTGGAGCAAATCTGGCAGTATGCTGCAGCTGGGGAAACAGGACTGCCAGATTGCTGTCCTTCTTGGGCACCCCCTCTCTCTGGGCTCACGTTACTGCCTTCCTCTAGCTGGGTACCATCATCGGAGCCTTCAGATCGCTGAGCATCCTCCTGGAGCATGTACCCAACACTGTGGTCAAACAGTTTGGTGGGGCTAGGGAAGGAGTGACTGATGCCATTGAGCCAAGGGAAGAGGCCACGTTGGCAGCTGCTTTGCCAAAGTACCCTGAGCCTGGGTGAGAGAGGATGATGAGGATGAGGACGGCTTGGTCATCCACTCTACCAAGTCTTCCGCATGTTGCGGCTTAACACGGCCAGCTGCCGAAAAAAAGGACAAGCTCGTCCCACAGCCACGTGCTGATGAGGGTGAGGATGCACCGTCTCCACAACCAGCACTGTTGCCTCTAGACACAGAGCCTGCTTGCCCTCTTTTATTGGCTGGTGACTGTCTGCCTCTCCTTGTTGGCCTTCCAGACATACTAATGGCCTGCAGTGAGATGTAGCTGCACAAAGCTGGGATGTGTATATATATACTGATACTGCAGCTAGCAGAATCAACTGCCTGCCTGAAGTATTATTAGTATGAGAACACCAGCAATTTTATTCAGGTAGCTTTAGGTGCACACTGTGCAGAGGACACAGTACACTAACTGTAAATACTGTAGCTGCCTGCCTGTGGTATTAATAGGAGCAGAACAACAGCAATTTTCTTCAGGTAGCTTTAGGTGCACACTGTGCAGAGGACGCAGTACACTAATGCCCGGTACACACGGTCGGATTTTCCAATGGAAAATGTCCGATCGGAGCGTGTTGTCGGACATTCCGACCGTGTGTGGGCTCCATCGGACATTTTCCATCAGATTTTCCGACACACAAAGTTTGAGAGCAGGCTATAAAATTTTCCGACAACAAAATCTGATTGCGTCAATTCCGACCGTGTGTGGCCAGTTCCGACGCACAAAGTGCCATGCATGCTCAGAAGAAATTCAGAGACGGAACAGCTCGGTCTGGTAAAATTAGCGTTCGCAATGGATAGAGCACTTTCGTCACGCTGCAATGTAAAAAATGGTTTAATACAGTGCACTCTCTTCTTCTTTATAATGTCAGAAGAATGAAGTAGTTTTGCTGCTCATATTCACACAGACTTCTCAAAAATTCTTTCTTTCTTTATTATTTATCGTGATTCCCTCAATATATTTTGATTTGTCACATCTGACAAAATTTATTTTTTGTTGTTTTATTTATTTATTTTGTTCAAGGCTGTTTTTTTTTTTTGGGGGGGGGGGGGTTGTATTTTTTTCAAGGCTGATCTTTGTTTTATTTTATTTTTAGTTTGACTCCATAATATTTTTGTGTGTGTTTTGTGTGTCAAGTTACCACAACATCTCAAGAAGGTTGCTTGGTGTTGGTGTCCCTTGTTAATTTCACATTGTATTTTTGAAATGTACCTGCCTCCTCACAAACAAACTCCTTTTTTAAGGAAAACACACATAGGCGAGTATAATTGAAACAAAAAATCCTTTATTAAGGGCTCAGAACCAAACAAAGAGGGAGGCAACGCTGGAGAAACATCAGAAATTGGCGAAGCCTTGGACCCCCAGGGCAGACATCAAATCTTTTCCTGCAAAATTGGTGGCCTGAGGAGTCCATATCTAAGGGAGTGCAGTCTGGTCCAGAAGTCCCAGAGATCCGGAAAGCAGCAGATGACATCTGTGTCCCCAGGCTGTGGTACTACAAGAGGCTGCATCTTTTGCCAGACCAGAATGGACCCAGGGTCATCACTCTCTGGTCTTCTTTCCACGCTTCCTTCCTGGCTGTGGCTCTGGTGTTGGAGTTGTGGCAGGAGGAGGAGTAGGACCTGGAGGAGGAGGAGGAGTAGTAGGACCTGGAGGAGGAGGAGGAGGAGGAGTAGGACCTGGAGGAGGAGGAGGACTATGTGTGAGGTTACAAATGTGGGTAGCATATGTTATTTGGCCCCTCAACCCCTTTTTGAGAGCTTCCAAAAAGGAGTCATTGGCCCGCCTCCATCTGCAGCCTTTTGCAGGCAGTTAGGCCAGCAAAGTCCTCCTCCACACTGTGTGGGCTTCTCAGGGCCTCTGTAGCCTTCCAAAAGAGGCCTATGGCAGCCTCCTCCAGGTTACTCATCTTCCTGCCACTTTGTCTTTGAAGGTGTAGGGTAGGGACCTGGATATCAGGCAGCCTGCTTGGCCCGGCCACCTCCTGGCTGAGACTTCCCTGTGGATGAAAATGAAAGCGTGGAAGGAAGAGTGGAGAGTGCTGGCCTGGGTTCAGTCTGAGCTGCCATAAAATGCAGCCTGTCATAGTACCACAGCCTGGGGACATAAATGTCATCTGCAGCTCCTGATCTCTGTGAATCCTGGGCCTTCTTGTGCTCCCTTAGATAAGTGCTCCTCAGGCCACCAATTAGGATCTTCAAATTAGGTGATATCTGCCATGAGGATCACCGTCTTCACAAATTCCAACAAATTATCCAGCGCTGCCTTCCTCTTTGTTTGGTTCTTATATTCCGGGTGGTTTATCTGTCACAGACAGGGCAGCTCCCTGAACATATCAATGAAGATTGCCATAAAATCCTCATCTTTTAAGATATCCATTTTCACTGCAAGACACAACACAAGACAAACCCTAATGTCAGCCTAAAGTCTTCTAAACTTGTGCAAATACAGGCCTCAATTTAGAAGCAGTATAGGCCCAATGTTAAATCTTACCCTCGTTATCATGATCGACGCCTCCGTTACTCCTTCCTCCGCTCACAGATCGTACGTACTACGCACGCGTGTTACGCTTTATAGACACTGCGCATGCGTGAAATTCCGCCCGCCCCTGACGTTCTTTCTAGTCTATTCCCTGCCCCTTCTCGTTCCGTGCAGTGGGGGAAGAGCACATGGCGGAGTCAGATCAGGTGTCTGATTTTAACACCAACGAGGAGGAGGAAAGCCCAGAGGCAGAAACGTCCCGATCCAGAAGGAGACGATATAAGGCATCAAATATGTCCTTTGGGGAGATGTTGGAGATGGTTGACATAATGAAGAGGGCCGACTATGATGGAAAGTATGGACCTTACCCCAACCCCAATGTTCGAAAGGCCAAGATCATGGTGAAAGTGGTCAAAAGTCTGCACCGGAATTTCGGGGTACGACGATCGAAAGATCAGCTCAGGAAGCGGTGGTTGGACCTAAAATTAAGGGAGCACGAGCAGTACAGAAAGATCCGGAGAGTGCTGCAAAAAAGTAAGTAGTTGTGCTGTGTTCCTATTCTTTTTATGTTTATTACGTTCGTGCTGCTCCATGTGCTTTTCTTAACTGTTATCAGTTTAAAATGTCAACTTTCATGTTCATGGGCACATTATTCGTTCTTATCAAACATTTTTCTTTCGGCCTATAAAACACCATTGTTTGGGCCATATGTATTTGCCCACATTTTTAGGGCCTACTTGTCTGAAAATAATTTCGTTGTGTAGATGGGTTTGTTACTAGAATGAAATGCAAACTAGATTCTGTGTAAGGAGAGGACACTCAGCAGCTGTTTAGACAACTGGACGCTGGAGCACTAGTGTAGGACACAAGGGGTCCACACAGGTGCTCCAGTGTATACTATAGGTGTGTCTCCATCTGTGAAGCTTGTACAAAACAGGTAAATTATTGAAGCTTGACAAAGGACACTAAAAATTCAACATCTTGGAACTCAGCCAAAATAGACAATTGTATCCCACTTCCAAGCAATGTTTCATATTTATAGTTCTTCCCTCAAATATCTGTGTGCTAAATATATCATTTTTTTTTTACATAGGGGAGAAAAGACTCGGAGGATACCCCTCTTCCAAGGAGACCAGAGACCCCCCACCTCTGGAAGAAGGGGAAATCCAACCAAGGCAAGAAGGGCAGGAGGAGGAAGACGTGGTGGAAATTGGCACCACAACAGGTGAGTGTCTGCGACCACAGGCTCAGGTAAGAGATGGATGCCGGCATATTTATAATACATGTTTTTTTTTTTGGTTTCTATCTTTTTAGGTGATCATGATGTTGTGGATCCAGAACCTTTCACCTCGGAAAGTGCACAGATCCTGATTGTGGAGATCATGGGGTGTAATAGGGACTTGGAAAACATCAAGAAAAACATCAAAGATGTTCTTCAAAAAAATAAGAACATCATTGATGTTTTGGGGAGAGTTTAAAACCCCTCCAAATCCCTTTGTTTTTTGGTGTGCTACAATTTTAAAATTTTTTGTCAAATAGTAGAAAAGCCAAATTTTGAAGAGGCACACAGTGTGTCAACATGTGCTATATGCCATCACGGGAGATCAATGGACGCGTTTTGGGGGTGCAACCCCTTCATCAATAATAAAGTAGCTGAGAGTAAGGGGTTGCTCCCCCAAAACACGTCCCTTGATCCCGCATGATGGCAGCTAGCACATGTTGACATTCAGCTATTTGTGTGCATCTTCAAAATTTGGCTTTTCCGGGGGTGACTTTACCCCATCTGAACGCAATATCAAACACAGTTCCTAAATACTCATGTCTGATTTTGCCTTCAAGTTCTACCAAACGTGAACTTTGTAAGTTCAAAATTTGTGTCTTTCTTATTGATTTTAAACATGCCTGTTTTATCTTAAATGGACATTTCTACTTTTTCTAATGCAACCCCAAAAATTGTTATACAACAAACATGTTGGTTTGTTTTACAAACCTTTTCTAAATGCACATGTGATTGTGCAGGTAGTAAAAAGATTGTTAATCAAGAATGTGTGGATTATTGTCTCAACGCTCCAATACTTTTGTGGTGATCTAATTGCTGCTTTCTGTGACAATGGGGGTTATTTCCTAAGGGCAAATCCAAAGTGTCTTTGCCTTTAGTAAATAACACCCAACAGTGCTTTGTAAGGTTAAACAATCACACCATTTTCAGGACTCAACACATTTCTGTCAGGGTCAGCTAAAACAAACACAAGCAGTAAATGTCACCAAAGATTTGCTTAATTATTTTTTTTATTTGAAAAAGGTTTCACACATTGTTTGGCATATTGGTAGTCCCCCTACCCGCAAAGAATTCAAGGTATCTTAGCAGGACATCACGGGCACTCAGGGAGGGCAAGCCAGGACGGCCACTTTCAAGCGCCATCAGGGTTGGTTCATTTTGAATTCCCACCTCAGGCCCAACTGAGCCAGCATAGTTGGCAGAATGTTTCCGTAAAAAGTTGTGTAGAACACAGCACGCCAGGATAATATGATTCAGTTTATACTCCGCCATGTGTATGGGTGTAAGAAATAGGCAGAACCGGCTGGCCATGCTTCCAAACGTGTTCTCCACCACTCTTCTGGCTCTGGCCAGCCGGTAATTAAAAACCCTCTGGTCCGGGGTGAGGGTCCTCATCAGGAATGGCCGCATAAGATGGTCCCCCAGCACAAAGGCTCATGCGAAACAAAGATGAATGGGAGTCCTTCCACATTGTCTTCTGGAGGTGGTAAGTCCAAGCTGCCATTCTGGAGACACCTGTAGAACTCCGTGTGGGCGATGACTCCACCATCGGACATCCGACCATTCTTCCCCACGTCCACATACAGAAATTCATAAGTAGCCGACACCACCGCCAACATCACAATACTATTGAACCCCTTATAATTATAATAGTACGACCCCGAGTTGGGTGGTGGGACGATGTGGACGTGTTTCCCATCAATTGCCCATGCGCAGTTAGGAAAGTCCCACCGCTGGGCAAAGTGGGAGGCCACAGTCTGCCATTCCTGTGGCGTGGAAGGAAACTGTGGAGTAAAACCAAAAAAAAATTAGTCTTTTTGCACATAAACATTGCTCGGGGGAGCACATTGCATGGGGCTTCTATCCTTAAGGCTTCTTCCTCTAAGTGATTCTTTCTACAAGTGATATGCACTTCATTCTCTGCACTAAGTTCTGCCTCACCTGATCATTCCTTCTGTCTCTTTACAGGTATGTGTCAGCTCATCCACATCTTCCACCGTTAACTGAAATTGGGATCTGCCTGCTGTCTCTGTGTGTGTGTGTCTCTGGTATGTGTCAGCTCATCCACATCTTCCACCGTTAACTGAAATTGGGATCTGCCTGCTGTCTCTGTGTGTGTGTGTCTCTGGTATGTGTCAGCTCATCCACATCTTCCACCGTTAACTGAAATTGGGATCTGCCTGCTGTCTCTGTGTGTGTGTGTCTCTGGTATGTGTCAGCTCATCCACATCTTCCACCGTTAACTGAAATTGGGATCTGCCTGCTGTCTCTGTGTGTGTGTGTGTCTCTGGTATGCGGCCTTCTCTATCTGTTACCCTGTGCGAACAACCATGACATTATTTGTTGCTCTGACTGTCTTACCTAAGTTTTATGTGTTGATCTTATCTTGGCCTCTTGCTATTCTGACTTTTGAAGCAAAAAGTCCACTTTGATTGCTAGGCACTCTTATAGTCACTCATGATTAATTAACGAACTTCAACCCCACCCTTATAACAGTATATATTTGAGCATCCTTAAGGGGTGAGCACATTGCTCGGGGGAGCACATTGCATGGGGCTTCTATCCTTAAGGCTTCTTCCTCTAAGTGATTCTTTCTACAAGTGATATGCACTTCATTCTCTGCACTAAGTTCTGCCTCACCTGATCATTCCTTCTGTCTCTTTACAGGTATGTGTCAGCTCATCCACATCTTCCACCGTTAACTGAAATTGGGATCTGCCTGCTGTCTCTGTGTGTGTGTGTCTCTGGTATGTGTCAGCTCATCCACATCTTCCACCGTTAACTGAAATTGGGATCTGCCTGCTGTCTCTGTGTGTGTGTGTCTCTGGTATGTGTCAGCTCATCCACATCTTCCACCGTTAACTGAAATTGGGATCTGCCTGCTGTCTCTGTGTGTGTGTGTGTCTCTGGTATGCGGCCTTCTCTATCTGTTACCCTGTGCGAACAACCATGACATTATTTGTTGCTCTGACTGTCTTACCTAAGTTTTATGTGTTGATCTTATCTTGGCCTCTTGCTATTCTGACTTTTGAAGCAAAAAGTCCACTTTGATTGCTAGGCACTCTTATAGTCACTCATGATTAATTAACGAACTTCAACCCCACCCTTATAACAGTATATATTTGAGCATCCTTAAGGGGTGAGCACATTGCTCGGGGGAGCACATTGCATGGGGCTTCTATCCTTAAGGCTTCTTCCTCTAAGTGATTCTTTCTACAAGTGATATGCACTTCATTCTCTGCACTAAGTTCTGCCTCACCTGATCATTCCTTCTGTCTCTTTACAGGTATGTGTCAGCTCATCCACATCTTCCACCGTTAACTGAAATTGGGATCTGCCTGCTGTCTCTGTGTGTGTGTGTCTCTGGTATGTGTCAGCTCATCCACATCTTCCACCGTTAACTGAAATTGGGATCTGCCTGCTGTCTCTGTGTGTGTGTGTCTCTGGTATGTGTCAGCTCATCCACATCTTCCACCGTTAACTGAAATTGGGATCTGCCTGCTGTCTCTGTGTGTGTGTGTCTCTGGTATGTGTCAGCTCATCCACATCTTCCACCGTTAACTGAAATTGGGATCTGCCTGCTGTCTCTGTGTGTGTGTGTGTCTCTGGTATGCGGCCTTCTCTATCTGTTACCCTGTGCGAACAACCATGACATTATTTGTTGCTCTGACTGTCTTACCTAAGTTTTATGTGTTGATCTTATCTTGGCCTCTTGCTATTCTGACTTTTGAAGCAAAAAGTCCACTTTGATTGCTAGGCACTCTTATAGTCACTCATAATTAATTAACGAACTTCAACCCCACCCTTATAACAGTATATATTTGAGCATCCTTAAGGGGTGAGCACATTGCTCGGGGGAGCACATTGCATGGGGCTTCTATCCTTAAGGCTTCTTCCTCTAAGTGATTCTTTCTACAAGTGATATGCACTTCATTCTCTGCACTTCTGCGATTGCACGAAGCAAACAAATACAGCAATCTGCACTAGAAAGCAGCTAACAGACTGCAGGTGACCCTGTCTCTCTATTAAGCTCACCTTCCACTCTGTAACATGCACTCTCTACCACTGCTTCTGACATTCCTCTCCTCTCTCCTCAAACTCTCTTACCTTCACCCCCCCTCTCCACCCGCCTGCTTATACATATCACCCTGCCTTCTGTCTTCTCCCTACTACTGCTCCTACCAACTCTCGCTCATTCTACATCCATACACTGATAAAACCTCCAATACTCTGAGACATGCCCCTTCACATAAATCACAGTCCCACATTACCTCCCTCACCCTCCTGCTTCTCCTAATCTCTGGTGACATATCCCCAAACCCTGGGCCACCATCATCTGTCTTTGCCCATCGCTCCCATCCCCCTACACCCTCTGGCAGGAGCCGCAACCCACAGAACTTGGTCTCTATTCCTCTTTCCATAACCAGCCCCCCCTTTTCCTGTGCCCTGTGGAATGCACGTTCTGTCTGCAACAAACTCACCGCCCTCCACGACCTCTTCATCACAAATTCCTTTAACCTACTTGCCATTACTGAAACCTGGCTTCATGAATCGGATACTATTTCTCCTGCTTCCCTCTCCCATGGGGGCCTTCTCTGGACTCACTCCCCCAGACCAAGTGGACAGAAGGGAGGTGGAGTGGGAATCCTTCTAGCCCCATGCAGCACCTATCAGGTTCTTCACCCGCCTCCCTCTCTGACACTCTCCTCTTTTGAGGCACACTGCATTCGTCTTTTCTCTCCCATTTCTCTAAGAATTGCTGTCATCTACCGGCCCCCTGGACCAGTATCAGCCTTTCTTGATGACTTCTCTGCCTGGCTACCCTACTTTCTCTCTTCTGAAATCCCCACAATTATTCTTGGGGACTTCAACATCCCTGTCAACACTAACACTACTATTACTTCTAAACTTCTCAGTCTAACCTCATCGCTTGACCTGAAGCAATGGATACAGGCTCCTACCCACTCCAATGGCAACACCCTTGACCTTGCCTTCTCCTATCTGTGCACTCCGTGCAACCTTTCCATCAATCCACTCCCACTCTCTGATCACCACCTTATTAGTTTTGCTCTCTCCTTGTCTTCCACCTCTTCTCCCTCCAACCGCCTAACAGTTACACGTAGAAACCTTCGCCACCTCAACCCTTCTCTTCTCTACTCTGCTACTGATCACCTCTATGACAAAATCTCCCCCCTGTCCTGCCCCAACCTAGCTACTTTCATCTACAACAGCTCACTGTCTTCCTCCCTAGACAAGCTGGCCCCCCTCACGACACGCAGAATTAGGCCCCGACTGCTACAACCCTGGCAAACAGATGACACCAGAAGTCTCAGAAAACGTAGCCGCGCTCTTGAGCGCCTGTGGCATAAGACTAAGACCCAGGAAGACTTCACACAATATAAATCTGCCCTCCTAAAATACTAAAAAATAGTAAATGTGCCCGTGCTAGTATAGTGTCACATATAAAATATATAAAAAATATTTTCACATATAAAACACATGTAATGTGATAAATAAAACCATACAGGTAAAATATAATGCAAATAAACTATAAATGATAATCCACCAAGTGCATATAAAGGTGCAATCGTGGTAGTAACTAATAAAAGTGCAACGTGCTAAAATATAAATAACAAAACACTTTCCAGTGACAAATGAGTGTATATCCCAATTAATAAATACAAATCACAAAAAACGTGAATAAATAGTGTCCATAAAATGAATAAATATCATGCTTCTTCTGATGGGTGTATAAATCACAACACGTGAAAACTGTGCTCTCCCGTGACACCCCACATGTGCTTGCGCTCACCTTCAGTCCTGTGACACAGTAATTAAACGGTGTCAAAATAAGCATTGGGGCCACTCCTAGGCTCACTCAGGATACAATGATGCAAAGACACTCCTCCCAGGTGAAACTGCTAGGCTCACTCAGGTTACAATGGTGCAAAAACACTCCTCTCAGGTAAAACCAAGATCCAAAATCATAGAAAAAACAAACAGAGGGACTCCATAGTGCAATATAGCCAGGACATTTATTAAAGAATAAGCCCTCCAAGAGGGTACTCACATTGGATGGGTGCTAGAGTGCACCAGACTGTACAGGTCAAATAATAAGCAGCTGATCGTATGGCGTGCTGTATGGCATGTGCAATCCTCCTCCTCTGCTGACAGCTCCGTCCTACCCCTCCCCGACGCGTATTCGGCACAGGGGTTTCGTGCCTTCCTCTGGGGGATAACATTGGACGGATGCACAGTGTGAGATATATATATGCTGTCGGCGGCCATTTTGCCGAGGACCGCCTACCACCGTATTAAGAGACGAATCACTAAAGCGGACATTTTGCCTGTGCCCACCAGTCTATAATGTGACTTCAATACTGTGTAATGATTGGAAAGTGAAACCTAATCACATATCATCCAATCGGATTGTGTCGGCGGCCATTTTGCCTAGGCCCGAGGACAGCTCTAGTGATGGGCTACACCTATAATGTGACCTAATCACATATCATCCAATCGGATTGTGTCGGTGGCCATTTTGCCTAGGCCTGAGGACAGCTCTAGTGATGGGCTACACCTATAATGTGACTCCAATACTGTGTAATGATTGGAAAGTGAAACCTAATCACATATCGCCTATCATCCAATCGGATTGTGTCGGCGGCCATTTTGCCTAGGCCCGAGGACAGCTCTAGTGATGGGCTACACCTTTAGGTAAACAACAATAGATCATCAAGTGACACCAGCTACCTGAAAATTTATAAAATTAATAATAATAAATAGAGTGGTCTTCATTAATTGTAGTGTAGTGACATAATGTGTATAGATAAATCAGGATAGAGCTGTACATATAGGAGCCATGTGTAGCCCATCACTAGAGCTGTCCTCGGGCCTAGGCAAAATGGCCGCCGACACAATCCGATTGGATGATATGTGATTAGGTCACATTATAGGTGTAGCCCATCACTAGAGCTGTCCTCGGGCCTAGGCAAAATGGCCGCCGACACAATCCGATTGGATGATATGTGATTAGGTTTCACTTTCCAATCATTACACAGTATTGAAGTCACATTATAGACTGGTGGGCACAGGCAAAATGTCCGCTTTAGTGATTCGTCTCTTAATACGGTGGTAGGCGGTCCTCGGCAAAATGGCCGCCGACAGCATATATATATCTCACACTGTGCATCCGTCCAATGTTATCCCCCAGAGGAAGGCACGAAACCCCTGTGCCTAATACGCGTCGGGGAGGGGTAGGACGGAGCTGTCAGCAGAGGAGGAGGATTGCACATGCCATACCGCACGCCATACGATCAGCTGCTTATTATTTTACCTGTACAGTCTGGTGCACTCTAGCACCCATCCAATGTGAGTACCCTCTTGGAGGGCTTATTCTTTAATAAATGTACTGGCTATATTGCACTATGGAGTCCCTCTGTTTGTTTTTTCTATGATTTTGGATCTTGGTTTTACCTGAGAGGAGTGTTTTTGCACCATTGTAACCTGAGTGAGCCTAGCAGTTTCACCTGGGAGGAGTGTCTTTGCATCATTGTATCCTGAGTGAGCCTAGGAGTGGCCCCAATGCTTATTTTGACACCGTTTAATTACTGTGTCACAGGACTGAAGGTGAGCGCAAGCACATGTGGGGTGTCACGGGAGAGCACAGTTTTCACGTGTTGTGATTTATACACCCATCAGAAGAAGCATGATGTTTATTCATTTTATGGACACTATTTATTCACGTTTTTTGTGATTTGTATTTATTAATTGGGATATACACTCATTTGTCACTGGAAAGTGTTTTGTTATATATATTTTAGCACGTTGCACTTTTATTAGTTACTACCACGATTGCACCTTTATATGCACTTGGTGGTTTATCATTTATAGTTATTTGCATTATATTTTACCTGTATGGTTTTATTTATCACATTACATGTGTTTTATATGTGAAAATATTTTTTATATATTTTATATGTGACACTATACTAGCGCGGGCACATTTACTATTTTTTATCTATCTACACGCAATGAAACGTGGTTCAGTGCTTGCAGCTTAAATAGTTTACTCCTTAGAGGCATTAGTCCATCTGTGGCTCGCAAGACACCTATATTTTGCTCCTAAAATAATACTCCTGCCTTCACACTGCCAAACAGACCTACTTTATCACACTCATCAACACCTTCTCATCCAGTCCACGTCAACTCTTCTCTACCTTCAACAGTCTACTCTGTCCTCCACTGCCTCCACCCACCAACTCACTGCCCAGGAGATTGCCAATCACTTCAAAACTAAGATTGATACAATTCATGAGGAGATCGCCAATGCGCAAAAAGCTCCCTCATGCAACACCCCATGTCCACAGACACAAACATTACTTCCCTCATTCAACCCTGCTACTATTACTGAGGTTGCTAAACTTTTATCTATCACTCATCTAACCACTTGCCCCCTAGATCCTGTTCCCTTGCAAATGCTACGCTCACCCTCTGACTCGATTCTACGCTCTCTAACTCACATTTTCAACCTCTCCCTCTCTTGTGGCATCTTCCCAAACTCTCTAAAACATGCGCTAGTCACCCCCATACTAAAAAAGCCCTCACTGGATCCCACCAATCTCAACTTACGTCCCATCTCCTTACTCTCCTTCTCCTCCAAACTTCTTGAAAGACTGGTCTACAACCGACTAAGCGACCATCTGACCATGAACAAACTTCTTGATCCCCTTCAGTCCGGTTTTCGCCCTCAACACTCCACGGAAACTGCTCTCCTTAAACTCTCAAATGACCTACTAATGGCTAAAGCCAATGGACACTATTCTGTACTACTTCTCCTGGATCTCTCTGCTGCCTTTGACACAGTGGACCACCCCCTCCTCCTCAAAAAACTCCACTCCTTTGGTCTCCGTGACTGCGCTCTTCGTTGGTTCTCATCCTACCTATCCCACCGCTCCTTTAGTGTCACTTACAACTCTACTTCCACCTCTCCTCTTCCTTTTTCCGTTGGGGTCCCAAAAGGTTCTGTTCTTGGACCTCTCCTTTTCTCAATCTACACCACCTCCTTGGGTCAGTTGATTGCCTCCCACGGCTTTAAATATCATCTCTACGCTGATGACACCCAAATCTATCTCTCCACCCCCCAGCTCTCTCCATCTGTCTCCTCACGCATTACCAACTTACTAGCAGACATATCAGCCTGGATGTCACATCACTTTCTCAAACTCAACCTATCCAAAACCAAGCTCATGATATTTCCTCCCTCAGGTGCCACTTCCCCTGATCTCCCTGTCAAGATCAAAGGCTCCACCCCTCTCATGGGCCATTTCTAACATTATAGGGGGGGGGGGACTCTTGGACAGGTAACCCTCTCCAATTCATTGAGAGATGAATGCCTAAATAATGGGTATTACTTTGAACAGCCCCTCCTTAGTTACACTATTGGCAGCCCAGTGGACAGGTAAGAAGTGTCATAATACAAAGATATAAATACACACTGTACACATTTGAGCACATTTGGACATTCTGCTATTACCTATCAAGATAATAATAGGATACAAAAACTTTTTAACAGTACCATTTTAAAGTATACAGGCAGGCCCTTGCACTACATGCTTTGGGGAATTCATCCATAAATCTGACCAAAAAAGAGAGGGGTATAGTGTGTATGGGTTTGGTAAAGTCAGCAGATAGATGGTTGAGGATAGATAGAGAATTGGTATCAGCTGACTTAGCAGTTGGGGGGAGGGAGGGTTCCAAATGATTTGGGGACCCCCCGAAAAAGCCTCTGGCACTCTGCCTGAATTTAAAACACAAATCACATTTCAAAACATTTTAGGGGTGTTTGGGGTAAAGCACTACTATGGAGCTGATAAAATACATTGTTAAGTGACTACATGAGGTGAATATAGGGCCAGGAGAGCATGCTGGGGAGGTAAGTGAAGGCAAATATATGAAGGACAACAAAAATAATTACAAAAATATCAAAATATCAAGCATGTATGAGGACAAAGGGGACATTCACAGCATATTACAATCATGGTAATTAGGGAATGAGGAAAGAAATACAATGTATTATCAAACATTAAATACAATAAAATGTCATATTAAAGGATAAAAATCTTACCTTAATATACTCCTTCTGCAGGACCTGTATGATGGCAGAACAGGTCTCTGGGATAATGATCCCCAGAGCCTGGGGGGAGACGCCTGTCCAGAACTTCAAGTCCTGCAGACTTCTCCCCGTTGCCAAGTACCGCAGGGTGGCGACGAGCCTCTGCTCCGGAGTGATGGCTTTCCTCATGCAGGTATCCTGCCTGCTGATATAGGGGGTCAGCAAAGCCAACAAACGGTGAAATACGGGCTCCGTCATCCGGAGAAAGTTCCTGAAATCATCAGGATTATTCTCACGGATCTCACGGAGCAAAGGCATATGACAGAACTGGTCACGCTGAAGCAAACAATTCTTGGTCCATGAACTCCTCCCCACCCTGTACATGGACTGGACTTGTGTCAAGGTAAGGACCCCAACACCAAGCCCCCACACAGCATGAACTCTACGAGGAGTACATATACGCAACATGGCTAGAAAACGGTCGGCTGCTCAGAACTAAGTAACAGAACGTACTGAAGAACAGCAAGGCCTGTGAAGAGCGACCTGAAAAACAGTAACGAACGAACAAGAACACAATGACAAGTCAATGGTACTCGCTGCACGCACTGAAGAGCAGATACAAACCCACAAGCACAAACTGAACAGCAGAAAACGATCTGAAAACCGCAAGTCTGAAAAAGCGCGAATCGTCTCTCATCAAACTTTTACTAACACAAGATTAGCAAAAGGAGCCCAAGGGGTGCCGCTCTCGGTTCTGAACTGGCCTTTTCTAGTCTTGTTGTACGTGGTGTATGTCACCGCGTTCTTGGCGATCGGAAATTCCGAAAACTTTGTGTAACCGTGTGTACGCAAAACAAGTTTGAGCCAACATCCGTCGGAAAAAATCCATGGATTTTGTTGTCGGAATGTCCGATCAATGTCCGATCGTGTGTACGGGTCATAACTGTAAATACTGTAGCTGCCTACCTGTGGTATTAATTGGATCAGAAGAACACCACTAATTTTCTTCAGGTAGCTTTAGGTGCACACTGTGCAGAGGACACAGTGCACTAACTGTGAATACTGTAGCTGCCTGCCTGTGGTATTAATAGGAGCAGAACAACAGCAATTATCTCCAGGTAGCTTTAGGTGCACACTGTGCAGAGGACACAGTGCACTAACTGTGAATACTGTAGCTCCCTGCCTGTGGTATTAATAGGAGCAGAACAACAGCAATTGTCTCCAGGTAGCTTTAGGTGCACACTGTGCAGAGGACGCACTACACTAACTGTAAATACTGTAGCTGCCTGCCTGTGCTATTAATAGGATCAGAAGAACACCACTAATATTCTTCAGGTAGTTTTAGGTGCACACTGTGCAGGGGATGCACTACACTAAAGTGTAAATACTGCAGCTACCTGCGGTACTGTACTAATAGGATCAGAAGAACACCACTAATTTTCTTCAGGTAGCTTTAGGTGCACACTGTGCAGAGGACACACTACACTAAATTGTAAATACTACAGCTGCCTGCGGTACTGTACTAATAGGATCAGAAGAACACCACTAATTTTCTTCAGGTAGCTTTAGGTGCACACTGTGCAGAGGACGCACTACACTAACTGTAAATACTGTAGCTAATAGGATCAGAAGAACACCAGCAATTTTCTTCAGGTAGCTGTAAATACTGTAAAAACATCTGCCTGCCTGTCAGTAGTAGGAAGAGAATAACAGGAACGGATCTAGCTACACTGAATACAGTGTGTATATATATATATATATATATATATATATATATATATATACACACACACAACACCTAGGATGTATATATATATATATACACAATACACTGTAAGTGCAAATAACTGACTCGCCTGCCTACTCTATCTAACTTAAATCAAATGACACTGTCTCTCTGTCTATCTATCTCTCTCTCAACGCCGGAACACACTACACAGGGCTGCCGTGCAGGCGGCCTTCGATAGTGTGGGGCGTGTACTAAACCCCCTGAGCCATAATTGGCCAAAGTCACCCTGGCTTTGGCCAATTACATATAGTTACATAGTAGGTGAGGTTGAAAAAAGACACAAGTCCATCAAGTCCAACCTATGTGTATGATTATGTGTCAGTATTACATTACATATCCCTGTATATTGCGGTCATTCAGGTGATTATCTAATAGTTTCTTGAAGCTATCAATGCTCCCCGCTGAGACCACCGCCTGTGGAAGGGAATTCCACATCCTTGCCGCTCTTACAGTAAAGAACCCTCTACGTAGTTTAAGGTTAAACCTCTTTTCTTCTAATTGTAATGAGTGGCCACGAGTCTTATTAAACTCTCTTCTGCGAAAAAGTTTTATCCCTATTGTGGGGTCACCAGTACAGTATTTGTAAATTGAAATCATATCCCCTCTCAAGCGTCTCTTCTCCAGAGAGAATAAGTTCAGTGCTCGCAACCTTTCCTCATAACTAAGATCCTCCAGACCCTTTATTAGCTTTGTTGCCCTTCTTTGTACTCGCTCCATTTCCAGTACGTCCCTCCTGAGGACTGGTGCCCAGAACTGGACAGCATACTCCAGGTGCGGCCGGACCGGAGTCTTGTAGAGTGGGAGAATTATCGTTTTATCTCTGCAGTTGATCCCCCTTTTAATGCATGCCAATATTCTGTTTGCTTTATTAGCAGCAGCTTGGCATTGCATGCCGTTGCTGAGCCTATCATCCACTAGGACCCCCAAGTCTTTTTCCATCCTAGATTCCCCCAGAGGTTCTCCCCCCAGTGTATAGATTGCATTCATATTTTTGGCACCCAAATGCATTATTTTACATTTTTCTACATTGAACCTCATTTGCCATGTAGTCGCCCACCCCATTAATTTGTTCAGGTCTTTTTGCAAGATTTCCACATCCTGCGGAGAAGTTATTGCCCTGCTTAGCTTAGTATCGTCTGCAAATACAGAGATGGAACTGTTTATCCCATCCTCCAGGTCATTTATGAACAAATTAAATAGGATTGGTCCCAGCACAGAACCCTGGGGGACCCCACTACCCACCCCTGACCATTCTGAGTACTCCCCATTTATCACCACCCTCTGAACACGCCCTTGTAGCCAGTTTTCAATCCATGTACTCACCCTATGGTCCATGCCAACAGACCTTATTTTGTACAGTAAATGTTTATGGGGAACTGTGTCAAATGCTTTTGCAAAATCCAGATACACCACGTCTACGGGCCTTCCTTTATCTAGATGGCAACTCACCTCCTCATAGAAGGTTAATAGATTGGTTTGGCAAGAACGATTCTTCATGAATCCATGCTGATTACTGCTAATGATATCATTCTTATTACTAAAATCTTGTATATAGTCCCTTATCATCCCCTCCAAGAGTTTACATACTATTGATGTTAGGCTAACTGGTCTGTAATTCCCAGGGATGTTTTTTGGGCCCTTTTTAAATATTGGTGCTACATTGGCTTTTCTCCAATCAGCTGGTACCATTCCAGTCAATAGACTGTCTGTAAAAATTAGGAACAACGGTCTGGCAATCACCTGACTGAGTTCCCTAAGTACCCTCGGATGCAAGCCATCTGGTCCCGGTGATTTATTAATGTTAAGTTTCTCAAGTCTAATTTTAATTCCGTCCTCTGTTAACCATGTAGGTGCTTCCTGTGTTGTGTCATGAGGATAAACACTGCAGTTTTGGTTACTGAAGCCCCCCGATTCACTTGTGAAGACTGAGGAGAAGAATAAATTCAATACCTCTGCCATCTCCCCATCCTTTGTAACCAGATGTCCTTCCTCATTCTTTATGGGGCCAATATGGTCTGTCCTCCCTTTTTTACTGTTTACATACTTAAAGAATTTCTTGGGATTTTTTTTGCTCTCCTCCGCTATGTGTCTTTCATGTTCTATCTTAGCCATCCTAATTGCACCCTTACATTTCTTATTGCATTCTTTATAAATTCCTGAATGCTGTGGATGATCCCTCAACCTTGTATTTTTTGAAGGCCTTCTCCTTTGCTTTTATATGCATTTTTACATTGGAGTTAAGCCATCCAGGATGTTTGTTCGCTCTTTTAAATTTATTACCCAATGGGATACATTGGCTAATGCCCTTATTTAATATGCTCTTAAAGCAAACCCATCTCTCCTCTGTATTCTTTGTTCCTAATATTTTGTCCCAATTTATGCCTTTTAGCAAGGTTTGTAGTTTAGGGAAGTTGGCTCTTTTGAAATTCAGTGTCTTTGTGTTCCCTTCATGTCTCCTATTTGTGTGATTTATACTGAAACTAATTGACCTGTGATCGCTGTTACCTAAATTGCCCCGTATTTCCACATCTGTTATCAGGTCTGTATTGTTGGTAATCAGTAGATCTAGTAATGTTTTATTTCTAGTTGGTGCGTCTACCATCTGACCCATAAAATTGTCCTGCAAGACATTAAGGAACTGGCGAGCCTTAAATGAATGCCCGGTTCCCTCCGCCCAGTCTATGTCTGGATAATTAAAATCCCCCATTATGATAACACTTCCCATCCTTGCTGCTAATCTAATTTGTGATAGGAGATCCGTCTCCACTTCCTCCCTCAGGTTAGGGGGCCTATAGCATACTCCAAGTATTATTTTCCCCTTAGCTTCATCCCTTTGGAGCTCTACCCATAAAGATTCCACCTCCTCCCTAGCCCCCTCAGTGATGTCATCTCTCACATTCACTTGTACATTATTCTTGATATATAGGCATACCCCTCCCCCTTTTTTACCCTCTCTATCCTTGCGGTATAGGGTATACCCTTGAATGTTTGCCAGCCAATCATGAGAGCTGTTGAACCAGGTCTCTGAAATTCCCACAAAATCCAAATCCTCCTCGTACAACAGTATCTCTAGTTCACCCATCTTGTCCGCCAGGCTCCTGGCATTGGTGAACATGCCACATAGTTTAGACCGGTCGCATATTGTCCTCGTATTGGGTGTTTCAAGATTGCAACTTGGACTTGCTACTATACTCACCTTGTGTTTTTGTGCTTTGGTTAACCTACCACTAATGCCCCCAATACTACCCTCTGGAATATCTTCCGCGCTGGCTATCACTGTCTCTGGACCCTCCCCCCCTTCGCCTAGTTTAAAAACCCCTCTAACTTTTTGGCCATCTTCATTCCCAGCAGATCTGCACTCTCCTCATTTAGGTGCAGTCCGTCCCTTCTATAGTACCGGTTACCGACTGAGAAGTCGGCCCAGTCCTCCAGGAACCCAAACCCCTCCTTACTACACCAGCTCTTCAGCCACTTGTTTACTTCCCTAATCTCCCTCTGCCTCTCTGGTGTGGCTCGATGTACCGGTAGTATTCCTGAGAACACTACCTTGGAGGTCCTTTTCCTCAATTTAGCTCCTAAGTCCCTAAAATCGTTCTTTAGGACACTCCATCTGCCTCTGACTTTGTCATTGGTGCCAACGTGCACCATGACAGCCGGGTCTTCCCCAGCCCCTCCCAGTAATCTGTCCACAAGATCCGTGATGTGCCGAACCCGAGCGCCCGGTAGACAACATACTGTTCGGCGCTTCAGGTCTTGGTTACAGATTGCCCTCTCTGTCCTTCTAAGAATTGAGTCCCCTACCACCAGAATCTGTCTTTCCTTTCCCTTTGCTGCCCCCCCACTCTCACTGGAGGAGTTCTTCCCCCGGCAGCTAGGAGAGTCCCTCATCTCCAGCAGTGCTGGTCCCTGACTGGTTACACCAATGTCACTCAATGGAGTGTACTTATTGGGATGCTCCAGTCCTGGATCGGCCTCCCTGGCACTTCCCCCTCTACCCCTCCTGACTGTCACCCATCTACTCTTTGCTAGTGCCTGCACCTCTTTGTCTCCACCCACCTCTGTGCTGGCCCCTGCCGGCACCTGCCGTGTACGTTCCTGGCTCACCTTTAGTATGGAGGGACTTCTCAGTGCTGACAGTTGCTTCCCTAGATTCAGAACCTGGGCTTCCAGGGAAACAATGTGCTTACATTTTGCACAGCAGTATTCGCCCTCGATCGGATGATCAAGGAACGCATACATGCGGCAAGATGTACAAAGAGTCGCCTCTCCACACCCGCCGGGCATCGTACCTATTAAATTTAGTGAGGATTTGGGGATTTTACCCTGTCCAAATTACCTAACAACTAGCTTCCTGGCACTAATACTCAAGACAATACACAGGTACACGACAAGACAATACACAGGTACACAATACACAAGTACTAACGATCCACACACACTACTCAGACAACACTCAGATACTCACACTACACAGGTACTATGACCCCTGTTATAACCTCCTGTTTTAAACTCTTGTTTATAACTCCCACTTAAACCAGCTCCACTTACACCAAGCTCCACAGCTTCAAACTGAGCACGCTCAACTGAGTCCTACAACAAGTTAAATAGTCACCTGGGAGCAATTAACCACACCCTTAATTAATAGACTGATGAAACAAAACAAAAAAAAAAAAAAAGCTATTTAAAAAGTGACAGCAAAAGGCAAGATAAAAACTAAAAGGAAAAGTCCCCAAAATGCAACCCAGCAAACACCAACGGCTCTCTGTACAGACGGCGCTGTGATTGGCCAAGCATGCGGGTCATAGTGCATGCTTGGCCAATCATCAGCCAGCAATGCACTACGATGCCACAGTTAATTGTGGGCCATGACGCGCCACTCGAATTTGGCATGAACGGCCCATATCGTTCGGAATTCGGCGAACGACCAATAGGCAATGTTCAAGTCAAACATGTGTTCGATTCGAACAGGAAGCTCATCCCTAGTGTCTAAGTGCCTGGTATTGAAGTGGTTAAATTTCATACCTGGGGGGTGTCTATAGTATGCCTGTAAAGTAGCGCATGTTTCCCGTGTTTAGAACAGTCCCTGCACAAAATGACATTTCTAAAGGAAAAAAGTCATTGTTTGGGGTTCCCCTTAATATTCATACCAGACCCAGAGGGCCTGGTAATGGACTGTGGGGGAATCCCATACCGTTTTTCTCAATGACTTTTATCTGTATTGCTGAGACCTGACAATTCATTATAGGCGCAAGTAGTTTTAAATTACTTTTTTTCTTTAGAAATGTCATTTTGCTCTTGGACTGTTCTAAACACGGGAAACATGCGCCACTTTACAGGCATACTATAGATGCCCCCCAGGTACGAAATTTAAAGGAATATTTCACTTTTATTGTTTCACTTTAAGCATTATTAAAATCACTGCTCCCGAAAAAATGGCCATTTTTAAAACTTTTTTTTGCATTGATACATGTCCCCTGGGGCAGGACCCAGGTCCCCAAACACTTTTTATGACAATAACTTGCATATAAGCCTTTAAAATGAGCACTTTTTATTATTCATGTTCGTGTCCCATAGACTTTAACGGTGTTTGCGTGTTCGAACTTATTTTTTGCCTGTTCGCTCATCCATCCCCATTCATGCTCATCCATGCCACATCCATGCCACTACAGTGCCTCACAAAAGTGTCATAGGTAGTCAAATTAGATTTGACATTTATGCCCCTAGAACACCTGATTGTGCTCCCTGCATGTTGGGTCTCTCTATGTGGTCAGGCTGTGTAAAAGTGTCCCACATGTTGTATTGCCATACTTAGGAGGAGTAGGAGAATCTTTTTTGGGGTTTAATTTATGGTATATACATGCTATGTGTTAGAAATATTGTATAAATGGACAACTTTGTGTTTTTTGTTTGTATTTTATAAAAAAAAAAAGCGTTTTCATTTTCTTTACACATTTTCCAAAAATTTGTAGAAAAAAAAATGACATGTTCAAAAGACTCACTATGCCTCATAGAATATTCCTTGGGTTGTTTTCTTTCAAAAATGGGGTCATTATTGGGGCGTTTCCATTGTCCTGGTGCTCCAGGGCCTTCAAAATTGTAATGCCCTGTACACACAATAGGATTTTCTGATGGAAAATGTGTGATAGGACCTTGTTGTCGGAAATTCCGACCGTGTGTAGGCTCCATCACACATTTTCCATAGGAATTTCCGACACACAAAGTTTGAGAGCTTGCTATAAATTTTCCGACAACAAAATCCGTGGTGGGAAATTCCGATCGTGTGTACACAAATCTGATGCACAAAGTGCCACGCATGCTCAGAATAAATTAAGAGATGAAAGCTATTGGCTACTGCCCCTTTTATAGTCCCGACGTACGCGTTTTACGTCACTGCGTTCAGAACGATCGGATTTTCCGACAACTTTGTTTGACCGTGTGTATGCAAGACAAGTTTGAGCCAACATCCGTCGGAAAAATTCCATGGATTTTGTTGTCGGAATGTCGGATCAATGTCCGACCGTGTGTACAGGGCATAAGAGGTAGTCAAGAAATGATATGATAATTTATGCTCCAAGAACGCCTGACAGTGCTCCCTGCATGTTGGGCCTCTGTATGTGACATTGCCGTACTCAGGAGGAGTAACAGAATGTGTTTTGGGGTGTAATTTGTGGTATGCATATGCTGTGTGTGAGAAATAACCTGCTAATATAACAATTTTGTGAAAAAAAAAGGAAAAATGTAAAAAAATCTTGATTTCTTTCTCGTACATCACGGGACACAGAGCCTCAGTAATTACTGAAGGGTTATAGGGTAAGTTCAACCACCTATATAACCCCTCCCCTTACTGGGGACACCTCAGTTTTTTCGCCAATGTCTTAGGTGTTGGTCACGAATAAGATGTGCTGTGCTGAGCTCCAAAGGAATATCCTATACTGGGGCAAGCCATGCAACCGGATCCGTTCAAAGTGCTTTTTCAGGCCAAATTGGATGGTACCTGGGCCTCGTGTCCAAAGAAACAAGGTGTTATCCCTGGCGGGGTGTTTTATGGGGCCAGAACTGTGGATCCCCCTATTCAAGGAGGCTCCAGTCTCTGAAGGTTTTTTCAAATGGAGCCCACCGTGAGAGGTGAAGATTGGATCTGTATAACAGAACCCTGCAGCTAGATAAGGTAAGGGAGACTCCTCAGTAATTTTTTTAATTCTAGTAGGTTTTCTCCTTTAAGTAAATGTATGCTATGCCTATTGTCGCCACCGGGGGGCTGTCAAGAGCACATACCTTTTCATGCTTGTTCTGTCTGTCTCAGTGTCCACACTGTACGCTCCTCCAGCCAGGTTCCAGGTAGGATGGGTTGGGGGGCTCTCTCTTTAGGGATTCTCCCCCCATGGTTAGGGGGGCCGGGGTGGCCTGAGCAAATAGCGGTAGTATATAGCACCACCCGCCACTGCCGCTGCTGCTACCGCCATTTTCGGCAGGTTCCCATCCACCGGCCCTTCTCTCTCCTCCACCCCAGCCACCCCTCCATGCTTGTCCCGAGGATCGGAGCCTCGGCTCGCGCGGGAAAGCACACATTTTTGAAAAAAAAAATGAGGGGGGGGCGGGAGGGGTGGTAGGAGGAGGGGGTGGAGCATTAATGTGACGTCCAGCGTGATTAGACACCCAGATCGCTGGCTACACAGGCTATAAAGTGCACTCTCTTTCAGGTGCACACAGCCTATGGAGGGACACAGAGCTGACGGGCGCATGTGAGGTGGGACACAGGCATTCTCCCAGGCAGCATTTACTTAAAACACCAGGCTGAGCATTGGTAGCAGCGGCAGTTGCTGAACTACATCGCTCAGCAGTCAGTTTTTTTTGTAGTACCTCAACCTTTCTTGCTTTGCACTATGGGTAGAAGAGGTACAAATACCCTGAAAACCAGAGGCTCTAGGGGATCTCCCTCAGGCTCTGAGGACCCCCCTTCTGCAGCACCTTCCCCCCCCTGAGGGACCTGGGATGGCTGGCCAGGGTGAGCTGTCGGGGTCAGGGGCTGCATCTGCTTCTGGCACTTCAGCCCTTTTATACATTATGCAGGAGGTTTTTTCCTCAACCATTAATGGGCTAGAGGAAAGACTAATGGCCTTAATCGCATCTTCACTCAGTGGAAGAAAATGCACTAGGTCTCCCTCTGTTACCCAGGACCCTCAAGCAGAGGAACTCTGGGAAAAAGGAGAGGAATCCCTCTCAGAGGATCGGGATGAGAATAATGACTTCTCTTCTGAGGAATCAAGTGGAGAATGGCCCTCTTCAGCTTCTCAGGATGAGAAGGTGTTAGTGCAAATTCTTGCTGGATTGGTCCGCTCCACAGTTGCCCGTACCTGAGTCAGTTAAAGAACCCTCTTCTTCTTTGGGTTCACTGAAGCCTCCTCAAACAACACATGCTTTTCCTGTTCATAATTTACTAGAAAAGCTCATTTTTTCTGAGTGGGATCACCCAGATAAAAAATTTTTTCCACCTAAAAAGTTTTCAACACTTTATCCTATGGAGGAAAAATTTAGAAAAATGTGGGGTATACCGGCAGTTGACGCCGCCATTTCCTCCGTCAATAAAAGTCTGACTTGTCCTGTCGACAATGCTCAGATGCTTAGGGATCCAACTGATAAAAAATGGAATTCCTGTTAAAAAATGTTTCTTCCTTAGCAGGTTCAGTAGCTCAACCTGCAGTGGCAGCAATCGGAGTCTGTCAATACTTGAGAGACCATGCTAAACAGGTCCTCAAAGTTTTACCTGAACAACAAGCCCAGGCATTTGCCAACCTTCCAGTGGCTTTATGTTTTGCTGTTGATGCAATCAGAGATTCTATTATCCAAACCTCTCGCCTTTTGCTTGGGTTGGTGCATATGGGTAGAATCTTATGGTTGAAAAATTGGTCAGCCGAATCACCATATAAGAAGCTTCTGGCTGGATTTCCATTTCGTGGTGCACGTCTGTTTGGAGAGGATTTGGACAATTCTATCCAAAAGATCTCTAGTGGGAAAAGCACACTCTTACCAGTTAGGAAGAGGAGTAAGCATCCCTCTTTTAAACAGGCTCTTTCCCCAGTGCCAGGAGCATCAGCCTCCAGGCAGTCGCAACGTTGTGTGGTCCCCTCCCCTCAAATAGCATTGCTCTGGGACATCCCATCAGTAATTACTGAGGCTCTGTGTCCCGTGATGTACGAGAAAGAAAATAGGATTTTTTTAACAGCTTACCTGTAAAATCCTTTTCTTTTGAGGTACATCACGGGACACAGAGGTCCCGCCCCTCTTCTAATACACTTATATTGCTTTGCTACAAAACTGAGGTATCCCCAGTAAGGGGAAGGGTTATATAGGGGGTTGAACTTCCTGTCTAGGGTGTGACCAGTGTCCAGTCACCTAGTGATACCCTATAACCCATCAGTATTTACTGAGGCTCTGTGTCCCGTGATGTACCTCAAAAGAAAAGGATTTTACAGGTAAGCTGTTATAAAAATCCTATTTTTGCAAAGAATTTTGGGGAAAAATTACAACTTCAAAAAGCTCACCATGCCTCTTACTAAATACCTTGGAATGCCTACTTTCCAAAAAGGGGTCATTTGTGGAGTATTTGTACTCCCCTGGCTTGTTAGGGTCTCAAGAAATGAAATAGGCCGTCAGTACATCAGTGATCAATTTTCAGAGATTGGCACCCTAGCTTGTGGACTCTATAACTTTCAGAAAGGTTAGTTTTTACCAAAGATATGTAGCAGTATAAATTTTGGCCACAATTTATGAAGAAAAATTACTAATTTGCTAAATTTTATAACAGAAACAAAGAAAACATTTTTACTGAATTTTCAGTCTTTTTTCTTTTATAGCGCAAAAAATAAAAATAACAGTGGTTATTAAATACCACCAAAAGAAAGCTCTATTTGTGTAAAAAAAAGGACAAAAATTTCATATAGGTACAGTGTTGCATGACTGAGTAATTGTCTTTCAAAATGTGATAGCACCGAAAACTGAAAATTGGTCTGGTTAGGAAGGGGGTTTAAGTGCCCAGTGGGTAAGAGGTTAATAATGCTTAAAGTGAAACAATAAAAACAGTCCCACAGCAAAATGACATTTCTAAAGGAAAAAATGTTGTTTAAAATTGCTCGTGGCTGTAATGTATTGTCTGATCCCGGCATTACACATAAAAAAAATCATTGAAAAAAATTATATGGGTTCCCCCCAGTCAATACCAGGCCCTTCAAGTGGAGATAAATTGGGTATCTGGAACTCCAGGAGGCAAGGCCCTTAGTTTGTAATAATGTACATTTGATTAGTCAGTCTTTAGGTAAAAACAAAGTTGAACCACAGTAAGGGGGTGATTTAAAAAGAGGCAGCCATCCTTAGGTTTTGCAGAGTTGCTGGACACACTCTATGAAAGAAACAAGCCTCTAAGTGTAGTAGTGTACACCTCTAAGTGTAGTATTAAAACAGTATCATTTATTGCACAAGATTAAAAACACTTACAAGATATAAGTGGGAGTCATGCTCATCATAAATATGCAGTCCTGGCAGTTCTACTGCATCCCACAGGCTCCTCGCATGATTTGGGTAGCTGGGAAAGGTTCTGGTGTGATGTTATGCTGAATAGCTGCACATTCAGGAAAACCAGGAAGTAGTCAGCTCCTTGCTGTCCAGCTTGAACCGGAAGAGAAAATGATGTCACTAGCAAGGGGCAGGAGGAAGGGGTCAGGACTGTCTCTGTGGAATGAAAGGCTACGCTTCGGAGCTCACAGCTCCTTCTACTGGCCTGTTGTTCTCTGGAGGAGAGCATGATTAAATACACCCTCCTGGACATGATGTCCACAGCCATAGAACTACAAATGGTCAGTGGACCAAAAGATAATGGGATGAAGGAGTTTTGGAAAAATAGTAGATTATAAATAGTTGGGCTTACAAAGGTTGACAGCTGATGCAAAACAGAGCACATATTGAGCTAAAAAATGACGTGCCCCTGGATGACGTGACCTATCACGAAATGCGTAGGGCGGAGTAGGACGACGCGCTGGCGTCACCTCCAGACTGTGTGTTCTCTTCCAGCAGAACGGGTTTGTCTGTGTGTGTTCGGCCGACACACCGGACTTTAGGCTTGTTTATGGACGTTCTATGTAAGTGTGTTTTTGACTTTTTTATACAATAAAGCTAAAAGGTTTTACACGATTGGAGTCTCCCATTTTGTGTTACATGTTAAATTCACCACTGCACCGATCGGGTCCCCCTGACGTTCTGAGGTACAGCTGCAGCAGTCCAGCACAGGAGTTATACAGCTGATATGCCTGTTATGATCCTTTATGTCCAGTAAGAAGTAACCCCTTCTATACTGGTGGTGGATTACATCTTTCGCTGCATAAAAGTTGAAGATCTCCTTAAGAGTGGACTTTTGCAATTTGTGTTTTGCACGGGTGGATTATTTATCACATTGAGAAACTTTTTTTCTTCTTTTATTTGTTGATCACAAACGCACATAATGTTTTATTAATGATGAGCATATAGATATATAGTGACAAGGTCATACTTATTATATTATACATTTTTGCAATCATTCTGCCATCTAGTTTGGGATTTATTAGATCCATCACTGCTAAATTTTATGATACCTAGTAGCGCGATTCAGTTGTTTTTTCTATTTCTGATTTGATATATGTGTGTTATATATTTTGAATTGCTGCTTTCACGATCATTGATTTATGGTATATTGTTTTCACATTCTTAGCGCAGTTTTATTTTTTCTTTTCCTGCTCATTTTAAAGGCTTATATGCAAGTTATTGTCATAAAAAGTGTTTGGGGACCTGGTCCCTGCCCCAGGGGACATGTATCAATGCAAAAAAGTTTTAAAAACAGCCGTTTTTTCAGGAGCAGTGATTTTAATAAAGCTTAACGTGAAACAATAAAAGTGTAATATTCCTTTAAATTTTGTACCTGGGGGGTGTCTATAGTATGCCTGTAAAGGGGTACATGTTTCCTGTGTTTAGAACAGTCTGACAGCAAAATGACATTTCAAAGGAAAAAAAGTCATTTAAAACTACTCGCGGCTATAATGAATTGTTGGTCCGACAATACACATAAAAGTTCATTAATAAAAAAGGCATGGGATTTCCCCACAGGGGAACTCCGAACCAAAATAAGAAAAAATGCATGGGATCCCCCTAAATTCCATACCAGGCCCTTCAGGTCTGGTATGGATATCAAGGGGGACCCCGCGCCAAAATAAAAACAAATGGCGTGGGGGTCCCCTCAAAATCCATACTAGACCCTTCTGGTCTGGTATGGATTTTAAGGGAAACCCTGCGCCAAAATTAAAAAAAAAGTATGGGGTCCCCGCAAAAATCCATACCAGACCCTTATCTGAGCACGCAACCTGGCAGGCCGCAGGAAAAGAGCGGAGGACGAGAGAGCGCCCCTCCTCCTGAACCATACCAGGCCATATGCCCTCAACATTGGGAGGGTGGTTTGGGGTAGCCCCCCAAAGCAGTTTGTCCTCATGTTGATGGGGAGAAGGACCTCATCCCCACAACCCTTGCCCAGTGGTTGAGGGGGTCTGCGGGCGGGGGGCTTATCAGAATCTGGAAGCTCCCTTTAACAAGGGGACCCCCAGATCCTGCTCCCCCGTGTGAATTGGTAATGGGGTACAAAAGTACCCCTACCATTTCACAAAAAAGTGTCAAAAAGGTTAAAAAACACAAGAGACGGTTTTTGATAAGTCCTTAATTTCTTCTTCTTTCGGCTTCTTCTTCCATCTTCTTTCTTCTGGTGTTCTTTTGGTGTTCTTCTTCTTCCTCCATCTTCTTATTCCTCCGCTCTTCTCATCCCGCATCTTCCTCCAGGCTTCTTCTCCGCTCCGTCCGCACGATCCGCCTCAGTGGAAGTCTTCAGCTGTGTGACGCTTCGCTTCTTCTGACATTTCTTATATAACAGAGGGTGGGGCCACCCAGTGACCCCGCTCTCTGACGCACGGGGAATTCACGGGACTTCCCTGAGGCTTTCCCCGTGTTGTCAGAGGGGGCAGAGTCACGTAACCGGGAATTAGAGTACATTTTACAAAATAATCCCTTCTCAGACAACATAATTTTTTATGGGTGCTATATCGATGACTTAGTCATCATACACTCTACTGAACTGACATTGCTGTATCATATTTGGTAAATGTCTTCTATCCATCAGTACACTCTACTGAACTGACATTACTATATCATATTCAGTAAATGTCTTCTATCCATCTGTACATTCTACTGAACTGACATTGCTGTATCATATTTGGTAAATGTCTTCTATCCATCTGTACACTCTATAAAATGTTAATTCTCCCACTCTACAAGACTCTTGTCTGGCCGGACCTGGAGTATGCTGTCCATTTCTGGGCAACAGTCCTCAGGAAGGATGTGCTGGAACAGGAGAGAGTCCAGAGAAGGGCAACAAAACTAATAAAGTGTCTAGAGGACATTAGTTATGAGGAAAGGTTACGAGCACTAAACTTGTTCTCTCTGGAGAAGAGACGCTTGAGAGGGATATGATTTTAATGCACCAATACCACACTGGTGACCCCACAACAGGGATAAAACTTTTCCATGTAAGGGAATTTAACACGCGGCCATTCACTAAAATTAGAAGAAAAGTTGTTTAACCTTAAACTGTGTAGAGAGTTCTTTACTTTAAGAGCGGTTAGGATGTGGAATTCCCTTCCACAGGCAGTGGTTTCAGCGGGGAGCATTGATAATTAAAAAAAAACAAAACTATTAGATAAGCACCTGAACGACCACAACATACAGGGATATACAATGTAATACTGACATAAAATTACACACATAGGTTGGACTTAATGGACTTTTCAACCTCGCCTACTATGTAGCTATGACTTACGTTTGACTCTAACATCGGGCTCATCTCTACTTTCCAGCAAGCATAGATGAAGCAGAGTTGCTGTAAAGCATAAATTTGGCTTTAGACTACCTCAGGGATTTCTCAGTATCTTCCGATAATAAAATATCAATGGCTATATGTTTTTGATTAATTTCTCTCAGGATATCTGGAAAATGGTTTAAAGAATGGGTGTTATATAACTTATCCAGGGATTGAGAAAGGGAGTGGATCTCTGCCACCTTGCCCTTCTTGTTAGCTGTAGCAATGCTAATTAAATGTCCTCTTATCACAGCCTTGTGTTCTGTTGGAGTTCAACATGAATTAGTATCATATTTCTGGAGGTTTATTTCCTGGTTGATACAGCCAGGTGGCTTAGGTTGGAGTGTAGCCAATTAAGCCTAACTCTGCAAGACAATACTGACTACGGTCTGTCTATGAGAATTCCTGATTAGCACGTCTGCAAATAAAGCTTCAAAGAGAGCCACTGCTGCCAAGATGACTGATGGTTTAAGCTAAGATTTGACCCAGGTCGGACACTGGCGATTCATGGACAAGTGATGCCCCCTAGTTGACAATACAGCATGCTTCCTGGAGAATAGATAGATATTAGGAATACCTCTTGGCAATATCTATGGGGAGGAGGCAAGTGGGGGTGGCTATGAGTGGGTGTGTATGTTTGAGTAAAAAGGAGCACACACAGGCAACTTGCCCTCTCTCTCTTCGGATGCTGGCCTTGGCCTGAGCCTCTTCCCCTTTCCCTTTGGATCATGGCTTGGGCCTAAGCCTCATGGCTCTGGCCCTCTCTTTCAACATCTGGAGACCAGCTAAAGAGTCCTTTCTAGAGGATGTGATAAGTATATTCTTGTATTGTGTTCTCAGCCCTCAAATTTTCCACTCGCCTACTCGCATTTTGCGAGTGTAAAATGAGGGCTGTCAAGGAGCTGGGCTGCCTGGGAGTGGGGGGGGTGAGCACCGCCGGTGGGCAGAGTTGATCGGGAGCCATTTTCCCGGTGGAAGAGTGCATGGAGTTAAAGGAGAGCTGCGGGATCACCGAGCAGTAAAACATGCCATAACAGCTGACATTGAAACTGTCTCTGCTCTGCTCATTCTCACACAGCCCCGTCTCCTCCTAACCCTGCGCCTGTGATAGACAGAATGCGGGTCCAATGCAAGGATGCATTCTGTCTATCACAGGCGCGGTGTTAGGAGCTGTGTGAGAATGAGCAGAGCAGAGACAGTTTCAATGTCAGCTGTTACAGCGTGTTTTACCGCTTTGCAACCCTAGATCTCTTCTAACTCATCATGATCTGTCCGCCCTGGCAAGGCTGTAATGGGGGCACAGTGATGCTGCAATTTGGAGCACAGTGATGCTGCAATGAGGGCACAGTGAGGCTGCAATGAGGGTACAGTGAGGCTGCAATGGGGGGCACAATGAGGCTGCAATGGGGGGCACAGTGAGGTTGCAATGTGGGGCACGGTGAGGCTGCAATTCGGAGCACAGTGAGGCTGCAATTTGGGGCACAGTGAGGCTGCAATTTGGGGCACAGTGAGGCTGCAATTTGGGGCACAGTGAGGCTGATAGTTGGGGCACAGTGAGGCTGATAGTTGGGGCACAGTGAGGCTGCAATTCGGGGCACAGTGAGGCTGAAATTCGGGGCACAGTGAGGCTAAAATTTGGGGCACAGTAAAGGCTGCAATGTGGGGCACAGTGAGGCTGCAATGTGGGGCACGGTGAGGCTGCAATGTGGGGCACGGTGAGGTTGCAATGTGGGGCACGGTGAGGCTGCACACAGTGAGGCTGCAATGTTGAGCACGGTGAGGCTGCAATGCACAGTGAGGCTGCAAAGTTAGGCACAGTGAAGCTGCAATGATGGGCACAGGTTACACTGCAATGATTGACACAGGTCATGCTGCAATGATGGGCACAGGTCACACTGCAATGATGGGCACAGGTGAGCCTGCATTGATGGGCACTGGTGAGGCTGTGCTGAGGGGAACTGATAAAGTTGTTGTTAATATCTATTTTTGTAACTAAATTCTGCATAAGTGTTTAAGTGTCATTTCATGAGATAATTTATGATGGTGTGATTAAGGGCAGGGCAGGGTAAGGGTTGGGTGGAGCAATTGGTGGTGAGTAACCCTTGAGACCTGGCTAGTAGCTCAGGACTTGAAATTTTGAGCCCTGGTGTTCTGATTGTAAGCTTCATAGTATTGTAGCATCTTTTAATACGTTTATGTTAGTTTCTTAATTCTGCTGTTTAGTATATTCCTATTTTCTTGGGAAATAAATGTAACATTGTTCACTAAGCAGGTGTGTATGTTATATGTATGTGCTTATCAGACTCTTATAGACTAGCTAATTTATAGGGATAGGCAAGTTAATACATGTATGCAATAGTTATATAGGCTATATTAGAGGTGGGGGGATGGGGGAGGTTGACCCCAAGGGGCTGTGTCGGGATCTATCATTCTTTTGGATCCATTTCACCAAAGGGACATAGACTCGTATTACAGAAATCAAGCTTTCTCCTGTGTCAAATCTTGATATCGTTGTGAGTTCCAATATTCATGCCAGGGCGCCCATGTAATAGAAAAGTACGATATTTAATCCTGTGTGCTGTGAATCAGCTTCTCTATTGCTGCTATGTGGTTGATTTGGAGAGCCCATTCCTTCATGGAAGGGGGTAATTTGGACTTCAAATGGACCGGCAAGCATAGCCTAGCAGCATTAATCATATGCATGGCTACCGACTTGTGATATTTTCTGTGGGCAATTTTGGAAAGATGTAAGAGGTATTGCGCGGGTAAGAACTCCAATGGAAGCAAGGTTATCTCAGTTGATACTGCATGGACCTTTCGCCAATATGATTGGATCATTCGACATGTCCGCCATATATGGAGAAGAGTACCTAGACCCTGTTCACATCTCCAGCATCAGTCTGAAACTGTTGGGATGAATTTCTGGAGTATTTCCAGCGTTCTATACCATTTCATTTTAATCTTTTACCCCTTTCCTGTGTATGTAGGTTGAGGGAGCCCTTGTGAATATACAGGTGGATTTGGTCCCAACTGGTGTCCTCTATCACCATGTCTACCTCAGTTTCCCAATAGGCATGTTCCGAGTGTTTTAGTTGGATATAGGCCCAGAAGGGGAATGACTTATGCCCTGTACACACGATCGCACATTCCGACAACAAAATCCATCAGATTTTTTCCAACAGATGTTGGCTCAAACTTGTCTTGCATACACACGGTCGCACAAAGTTGTCAGAATTTCCGAATGTCAAAAACGTGGTGGCGTACAACACGTACAATGGGACTATAAAAGGGCAGTTCAATACCAAGCGTGCCACCCTTTGGGCTCCTTTTGCTAATCTCATGTTAGTAAAAGTTTGGTGAGAGACGATTCACGCTTTTCAGACTCATGTTTTTCAGATCATTTTTCTGGTGTTCAGTTTGTGCTTGTGGGTTTGTATCTGTTCTTCAGTGCGTGCAGTGAGTTCATATTTGGTTATCAGTGCATTCTTGTCCGCTCGTTGCTGATTTTCAGGTCGCTCTTCACAGGCCTCGCTGTTCTTCAGTGCGTTCCGTTACTTCGTTCTGACCAGCAGACCGTTTTGAAGCCATGTTGCATGTACATACTTGTCGTAGAGTTTGTGCTGTGCAGGGGCTTGGTGTTGGGCTTTTAGCTTTGACACTTGCCCAGTCCATGAACAGGGCGAGGAGGAGTTCATGGACAAAGAATTGGTTGCTCCAGCGTGACTAATTCTCTCACATGCCTTTGCTCCGTGAGATCCGTGAGAATGATCCTGACGATTTCAGTAACCTTCTCAGGATGACGGACCCCAGTTTTCACCGTTTGTTGGCTTTGCTGACCCCTTATATCAGCAGGCAGGATACCTGCATGAGGTAAGCCATCACTCCGGAGCAGAGGCTAGTCACCACGTTGCGGTACTTGGCGACTGGAAGAAGCCTGCAGGACCTCAAGTTCTCGACAGGCATCTCCCCCCAGGCTCTGGGGATCATTATCCCAGAGAACATAAAGGGGGGGGAAGGGTTAAGAGGTAACCCTAAGAAACAATCAAGGAAGATCAGCCATGGTATATGAATCAATTAATAGAAGCTTTATTGGTGAAGTACAAAATTATTGACAGTGTTCCAACCCAGGCGGAACAACCCTACCCTGGTTGGATGATGTTCATGTAATTTGCAAAAAATTCATGAATCACTAATAAAATCACATTGTAATAAGACAATATTGTCACAAATTAAAAAGCGCTAATTCATGAGCCCTACTATATCAAGACTAATACCAAAGACCAGGAGGAAAAATGGACTTGAAAAGAAAATGAGTTTCCCAAGGGTGACACCAAAGGTATTTGAAGCAAAGGTGTCTCCAGCTTACAGTTAACTGCAGAGGTCTGCTGTTTTTTGTAGTTGACCGGTATATGTCATTGAATATGCATTAGTTGGAGATGATTAACATCCTATTGGCTGATTCAGTCAAGTTTGAGGCTGGATCAAAGGGAACAATGTAAACACCCAAAAGGTAAAAATGTCCGTTTGTTTTGTGTCAAATGTCCATAGTATAGGTGTTTATCAAAATGTATACGGTCTCGTGTAGATGACAATTAGACTGATATCACTACAGTGAAGGAATCATCAATAGCAGAATATGTAGGGAACCTACACCCTTGGGAAACCCATTTTCTTTTCAAGTCCATTTTTCCTCCTGGTCTTTGGTATTAAACTTGATATAGTAGGGCTCATGTATTAGCACCTTTTAATTTGTGACAATATTGTCTTATTACAATGTGATTTTATTAGTGATTCATGAATTTTTTGCAAATTACATGAACATTATCCAACCAGGCTAGGGTTGTTCCGCCTGGATTGGAACACTGTCAATCATTTTGTAAAAGCCTCTATTAATTAATTCATATACCGTGGCTGATCTCCCTTGATTGTTTCTTAGAGTTAGCACTCTTGCCTAGCAGTAAAAAGGGTCGCTGGTTCGCTGGTTCGAATCCCAACCACGACACTACCTGCCTGGAGTTTGCATGTTCTCCCTGTGCCTGCGTGGGTTTTCTCCAGGTACTCCGGTTTCCTCCCACACTCCAAAGACATGCTGTTAGGTTAATTGGCTTCTGTCTAAAATTGGTCCTGGTGTATGGGTGTGAGTTGGGGACCTTGGGGACCTTGGATTGTGGAACCCTTGGGGGTGGGGACCGGTGTGGGTGTGTGTGGAGCGCTGCATAAATTGATGGGACGCAGTGTGCGGGGATGGGGACAATCGAGGGCACTCACTCAGGTGGAACTGGATGGACTGGTGTCTTTATTCAACCTTACTATGCAACTATCTTGATAGGTAATCGCAGAATGCAAAAATGTGCTTAAATTTGGACAGTGTGTATTTATATATTTGTATTATGATACTTCTTACCTGTCCAGTGGGCTGCCAATAGTGTAAGTAAGGAGGGGCTGGCCAAAGTAACACACATTATGTATGCATTCAACTCTCAATGAAGTGGAGAGGGTTACCTGTCCAAACCCCCCCCCCCTCTAAAATATTTTTAATGGGCCATCAGAGGGGGTGAGGAATCTGATAGGTGGACCTTATACTTTTGTCTTTAAATACTCCATAAAATAAATGATGTTGGGCAAGAATGTTTGTGTCTAATCTGCTATCAATGTTTATGTGCAAATTACAAATTTCTTTGTTCTCGTTTGACTCCACGGTTTCCTTCCATGCCACAGGAATGGCAGACTTTCCCAACTGCGGAGGGGCAATTGATGGGAAACATAGTTCCACCCCCCAACTCGGGGTCATACTTTTATAATTACAAGGGGTTTAATAGTATTGTGACGTTGGCGGTAGGGATGAGCCGAACACCCCCCTGTTCGGTTCACACCAGAACATGCGAACAGGAAAAAAGTTTGTTCGAACACGCGAACACCGTTAAAGTCTATGGGACACAAACATGAATAATCAAAAGTGCTAATTTTAAACGCTTATATGCAAGTTATTGTCATAAAAAGTGTTTGGGGACCTGGGTCCTGCCCCAGGGGATATGGATCAATGCAAAAAAAGTTTTAAAAATGGCCATTTTTTCAGGAGCAGTGATTTTAATAATGCCTAAAGTCAAACAATAAAAGTGTAATATCCCTTTAAATTTCATAGCTGGGGGTGTCTATAGTATGCCTGTAAAAGGGCGCATGTTCCCCGTGTTTAGAACAGTCTGACAGCAAAATGACATTTGAAAGGAAAAAAGCCATTTAAAACTACTTGCGGCTATTGCATTGCCGGTCCGACAATACACATAGAAGTTCATTGATAAAAACGGCATGGGAATTCCCCACAGGGGAACCCCGAACCAAAATTTTTAAAAAATGACGTGGGGGTCCCCCTAAATTCCATACCAGGCCCTTCAGGTCTGGTATGGATTTTAAGGGGAACCCCGGCCAAAATTTAAAAAAAAAATGACGTGGGGGTCCCCCTAAATTCCATACCAGGCCCTTCAGGTCTGGTATGGATTTTAAGGGGAACCCCGCGCCCCCCCAAAAAACGGCGTGGGGTCCCCCCAAAAATCCATACCAGACCCTTATCCGAGCACACAACCCGGCAGGCCGCAGGAAAAGAGGGGGGGACGAGAGAGCGCCCCCCTCCTGAACCGTTCCAGGCCACATGCCCTCAACATTGAGAGGGTGCTTTGGAGTAGCCCCCAAAACACCTTGTCCCCATGTTGATGAGGACAAGGGCCTCATCCCCACAACCCTGGCCGGTGGTTGTGGGGGTCTGCGGGCGGGGGGGCTTATCGTAATCTGGAAGCCCCCTTTAACAAGGAGACCCCCAGATCCCGGCCCCCCCTGTGTGAAATGGTAAGGGGGTACTTGTACCCCTACCATTTCACTAAAAAACTGTCAAAAATGTTAAAAATGACAAGAGACAGTTTTTGACAATTCCTTCATTTAAATGCTTCTTCTTTCTTCTATCTTCCTTCATCTTTTTTTTCTGGTTCTTCTGGCTCTTCTGGTTCTTCCTCCGGCGTTCTCGTCCAGCATCTCCTCTGCGGCGTCTTCTATCTTTTTCTCCTCGGGCCGCTCCACACACATGGCATGGGGGGAGGCTCCCGCTCTTCTCTTCATCCTCTTCTCTTCTTCATCATCTTCTTTTCTTCTTTTCTTCTCTTCTTCATTTTCTTCTCCAGGCCGCTCCGCATCCATGCTGGCATGGAGGAAGGCTCCCGCTGTGTGACGGTGTCTCCTCGTCTGCGGGTTCTTAAATAACGGGGGGCGGGGCCACCCGGTGACCCCGCCCCCTCTGACACACGGTGACTTGACGGGACTTCCCTGTGACGTCACGGATGAATGCCACAGGGAAGTCCCATCATGTCCCGTGCGTCAGATGGGGCGGGGTCACCGGGTGGCCCCGCCCCCTGTTATTTAAGAACCGTCAGACGAGGAGATGCCATCACACAGCGGGAGCCTCCCTCCATGCCAGCATGTATGCGGAGCCGCCCGGAGAAGAAAATGAAGAAGAGAAGAAAAGAAGAAGATGAAGAAGAGAAGAGGATGAAGAGAAGAGCGGGAGCCTCCCCCCATGCCATGGGTGCGAAGCGGCCCGAGGAGAAGAAGATAGAAGACGCCGCGGAGGAGATGCTGGATGAGAACGCCGGAGGAAGAACCAGAAGAGCCAGAAGATGAAGGAAGATAGAAGAAAGAAGAAGCATTTAAATAAAGGAATTGTCAAAAATTGTCTCTTGTCATTTTTAACATTTTTGACAGTTTTTTAGTGAAATGGTAGGGGGAACAAGTTCCCCGTTACCATTGCACACAGGGGGGGGCCCGGAATCTGGGGGTCCCCTTGTTAAAGGGGGCTTCCAGATTCCGATAAGCCCCCCGCCCGCAGACCCCCACAACCACCGGCCAGGGTTGTGGGGATGAGGCCCTTGTCCTCATCAACATGGGGACAAGGTGTTTTGGGGGGCTACCACAAAGCACCCTCCCAATGTTGAGGGCATGTGGCCTGGTATGGTTCAGGAGGGGGGCGCTCTCTCGTCCCCCCCTCTTTTCCTGTGGCCTGCCAGGTTGCGTGCTTGGATAAGCGTCTGGTATGGATTTTTGGGGGGACCCCACGCCGTTTTGTTTTTTTGACGCGGGGTTCCCCTTAAAATCCATACCAGACCTGAAGGGTCCATACCGGACCTGAAGGGTCTGGTGTGGAATTTAGGGGGACCCCCACGTCATTTTTTTTTAAATTTTGGTTCGAGGTTCCCCTGTGGGGAATTCCCATGCCATTTTTATCAATGAACTTCTATGTGTATTGTCGGACCGGCAATGCAATAGCCGCGAGTAGTTTTAAATGGGTTTTTTCCTTTCAAATGTCATTTTGCTGTCAGACTGTTCTAAACACGGAAAACATGCGCCCCTTTACAGGCATACTATAGACACCCCCCAGCTACGAAATTTAAAGGGATATTACACTTTTATTGTTTGACTTTAAGCATTATTAAAATCACTGCTCCTGAAAAAACTGCCATTTTTAAAACTTTTTTTTGCATTGATCCATGTCCCCTGGGGCAGGACCCAGGTCCCCAAACACTTTTTATGACAATAACTTGCATATAAGCCTTTAAAATTAGCACTTTTGATTTCTCCCATAGACTTTTAAAGGGTGTTCCGCGGCATTCGAAAATTGTTCGCTGTTCAGCGAACTTGTGAACAGCCAATGTTTGAGTCGAACATATGTTCGACTCGAACTCGAAGCTCATCCCTAGTTGGCGGTGGTGTCGGCTACTTACGAGTTCCTGTATGTGGACGTGGGGATGAATGGCCAGATGTCGGATGGTGGACCGAGTTCTACAAGCGTCTCCAGAATGGCAGCTTGGGCTTGCCACCTCCAGAAGACAATGTGGAAGGACTCCCATTCATCTCGTTGCAGATGAAGCGTTTGCGCTGGGGAACCATCTTATGCGGCCATTCCCTATGGACCCTCACCCCTGGACCGGAGGGTTTTTAATTACCGGCTGGCCAGAGCCAGAAGAATGGTGGAGAATACGTTTGGAATAATGGCCAGCCGGTTCCGCCTATTTTTTATACCTATACACATGGCGGAATATAAACTGAATCACATTATCCTTTCTTGTGTTCTCCACAACTTTTAAAAGGAGAAATTCTTTGAACTATGCTACCTCAGTTGGGCCTGAGGCCGGAATTCATAATGAACCAACCCTGACGGCGCTTGAAACTGGGCTTGCCCGCGAGGTCCGTATAAGATACCTGGAATACTTTGCGGGTAGGGGGGCCATCGATATGCCAGACAATGTCTGAGCCATTTTTTGAATAAAAATAAATATATTTGAAACTGAACAAATATTTGCTTTAATTTACTGCTTGGATTTCTTTTAATGGTATTATTTTTTTGGCCTTTTTCTTCAACAGTGCAAACGGAATTTCTTTGAGACATGAGGTGACAATCTCTTCTTCAGCTAATTATTATTATTATTATTATTATTATTATTATGTTGTGGGTCTGCTACACATACACCTTGTTTTGGTTGTTAATCTAAGTAATGCATTACTGACAAAAATATTCATCTTTTTCTGCACCATAACAGAAATTTGTGGAGTCATGAAAATGGCGTGATTGTGTAAAATTATAAAGCACTGTGGGTGTTATTTACTAAAGGCAAATCCACTTTGCACTACAAGTGCACTGCAAAAGTGCACTTGAGACTGCACTGAAACTGCACTTGTAGTGCAAAGTGGATTTGCCTTTAGTAAATAACACCCATTGCCACTGAAAACACCAACTTTACTCCAAAAACTGCTTTTGAGCATTGAAAGAAGCCACACATTGTTCATTGTCAAACTTTTCACTCAAAGCACAATCACATGTGCATTTATAAAAGGGTTTTTGAACAAACCAACATCTTTGGTGTATAACATTTTCTTAGGTCACATTAATTATAAACGCCTTTTATTGGTAAAACAGGCATGTTTAAAACCATCAAACAATACACAACTCTGGAACTTACAAAGTTCAACTTTTATAAAGTGAAGGCAATATCAGACATTAGTATGTCCAAACTGGGTTGATATTGTCTTCATCAGATAGGGTGATGTCACCCCTGTAAAAGCCAAATTTTGAAGATGCACACAAATTGGGATTCAAAATGGGGATTTCCCTCCTGATCCCAAGCCTAATGTCAACATGTGCTATTTCCCATCATGGGGGAACAATGGACATGTTTTGGGGGTGTAACCCCTTCCTCTCAGATACTTTATTATCGAGGAAGGTGTTGCACCCACAAAACGCGTACATTGATCTCCCGTGATGTCAGATAGCAAATGTTGACACACTGTGTGCATCTTCAAAATTTGGCTTTTAAAATCCGTAAAAATGTATTACTAACATCAAAAATAAACGAGAAAAAAGTTACGGATTTTTTGGTGTTTTATATTCTCCCTAAAACATCAATGATGTTCTTCATTTTTTTTTTAACATCATTGATGTTTTCCTTTAGCTGTTTTAAATCGCTATTGCACCCCATTATCTGGGCACTTTCACTGGGACATTCTTCTTCCATAACATCCCCATCACCTAAAAATAAATAAAAAAACACACCATGTATTATAATGGCATACATCTATTACCTGAAGCTGTGGTTGCAGACACTCACCTGTTGTGGTGACAATTTCGCCAACTTCAACAATGTCTCAACAATGTCTCCCTCCTCATCCTCTGCTTGGGTTTGGGGGATTTCACCTTCTTCCGTAGGTGTGGAGTCCCTGGTCCCTGATGTCCTGAGTCTTTTCTCCCCTATGTGAAAAAAAAGGTATACTTAGCACACATATATTTGATGGCAGAAATAGTAATATGAAATATTGGTTGGAAGTGGGGTACAATTGTCTCTTTTAACAAATTTCCAAGCTGAAAACATTATTCATTTCCCTTTATAAAGCTGGAATACTTACCTGTTTTGTGCAAGTTTCACAGATGGAGACACCCCTATAGTATCCACTGGAGCACCTGTGTGGGACACCCTAATAGAAAGTTTGTTCTGGTGTCCCACACTAGTGCTCCTGCGTCCAGATGTGTAAACAGCTACTGAGTGTCCTCTCTTTACACTGAATCAAGTTTGCATTTCATTATAGTTACTGTCAGGTTACCTAGAGGTTGGGTGACAGATGCACACCGTTAGGATCAGGAGTGCACCACAAGGCAGTGGACCCTACGGCTGACTGCTGCGGATGGGAGTCCGGGTGGTAAGGAAGGCAGGGCCACTGGGACACCAACACTGATCCCACCTGGGTTAGAGCGTAGGATTCCCTGGGGCACGGAGTCTAAGAGCCAGCAGGTGTTCACCAGAGCCTCTAGAGGTGAGGATGGACTGGGCTGCAACTGGCTCCAGGTCGCGACCCCCAGGGTCCCCCAGCTCACACCCACAGTAGGCAACAGGAGGATAGGGATAGTAAAGGAATAAGCCAAGGTCAAGGCCACAAGCAGACAAGGACAACAGAGTACACGCCAAAGGTTCAGGGTCACAGTCAAACAGGGATAGTCGGGGACACGCCAGAGGTCAGGGTCACAAGCAGACAGGAACAGTCGGGGACACACCAGAGGTCAGGGTCACGAGCAGACAAGGACAACAGAGTACACGCCAAAGGTTCAGGGTCACAGTCAAACAGGGATAGTCGGGGACACGCCAGAGGTCAGGGTCACAAGCAGACAGGAACAGTCGGGGACACACCAGAGGTCAGGGTCACGAGCAGACAGGAATAGTAGAGAACACGCCAAGGTCGGTAACAGAAACAAACGTAGAGCACACGGCAGGCAGGAACAGGAAGCCAAACACACAAAGGTTGATCAGCAGGGCTGGCCTGCAGTGCAGAGGTTAATATAGAGTTCTCTGATAGGAGCTGGGGTGGAGCCGTGCTAGAGGAGAGTTAATAAAAGCAGTCAGGTGAGAGTCAGCTGGTCTTTAGAGATGAACACAGGGAAACAGGTAGGCTGATGGACAACACTATTGCATAACCATGACAGTACCCCCCCTCTTACGAGGCCTCCCCCTTCCCCGCTTGGGACCAGGTTTAGAGGGGAACTTCAAATGAAACTTCCTCAACAGACGAGGTGCAAAGACCTCAGAAGCCTTGACCCATGACCTCTCCTCAGGATCAAACCCCTTCCAATGCACAAGGTACTGGAGAATGCCTCTACAGAGTCGGGAATCCAAAATTTGGCTAACCTCATACTCCTGATCATCCTCAGAGACCGGCACTGTGGTAGAAAGAGGACGAGAGAACTTATTGAGGACTAAAGGCTTCAGAAGGGTAACATGGAAGGAGTTAGAGATTTTGAGGCTTTTGAGAATCTGGAGCTTGAAACAAACCGGATTCAGTTTGGAAGTTATGGTGTATGGACCAATGAATCTTGGGGCAAATTTGAGAGAAGGAACCCGGAGTTTGATGTTCCTGGTGAAGAGCCAGACTTTGTCTCCTGGCTAAAGAGAAGGTGGCTTACGCCTGCAACGGTCAGAAAAATTCTTGAATTTGTTGGCAGCTTTCTGCAGGGAATCATGAACGTCAGCCCACATGGAATTGAATGATTCCTGAACAGTAGCCAAGGCTGGAATGTCGGAAGAACAGGTCATAGGAAGAGGGAGTTGAGGATGTTTTCCATAAACAGTGATAAAGGGTGTTTTCTGAGAACTGACGTTGACATGATTATTGTGGGAGAACTCTGCCCACAGGAGTAGTGATGCCCAATCATCGTGATGAGCCGAGACCAAGGTACGGAGAAAGACCTCCAACTCCTGATTAACCCTCTCAGTCTGGCCATTGGATTGGGGATGGTAAGAAGAGGTAAAATCCAAGGTAATGTTGAGGGATTTGCAAAAGGCTCTCCGAAAACGGGACGTAAATTGAACACCCCTGTCCGAAACGACATGGGAAGGAACACCATGAAGGCGGAAAATCTCTCGTACAAAAATGGGAATCAAGGCAGAGGCAGAAGGGAGACCAGGAAGAGGAACAAAATGAGCCATCTTGGAGAACCGATCGATTACCACCCAAATGGCTGTATTATTCTCCGACAGTGGAAGATCGGTGATAAAATCCATGGCGATGTGAGACCAGGGCTCCTTAGGAATGGGCAAGGGCATGAGAAGACCAGCAGGGGCTTGTGTGGAAGATTTAGACTGAGCACAGACTTGACAAGCCTTAACATAATCTTTAACATCCGAGTGGAGGTTAGGCCACCAGTAGAGATGACTGATGAGCAGGAAGGATCGGAGGAACCCAGCATGACCTGCCACCTTGGAATCATGTCCCCAACGAAGGATCTTAGCTCTTAGCTCCGTGGGAACAAAGGTCTTGCCAGGAGGAATTTTTGATTCCAGGGTGGTAGAATGGGCAACAATGCATGAGGTTGGAATGATCGGCTCAGGATCAGGGGTGGACTCCTCGTCCAAAGTGTCAAATGACCTGGAGAGCGCATCAGCCCGACCGTTGCAGGAACCAGGTTTGTACGTAATCGTGAATTTAAAATGAGAAAAGAAGAGACTCCACCTGGCCTGTCTGGGGTTCAGACGTTTAGCATTCTGTAGGTATTGTAGATTCTTGTGTTCAGTAAAGATCGTAATGGAGTGATGGGAACCCTCCAAAAGATGACGCCACTCTTCCAACGCCAATTTAATTGCGAGAAGTTCCTGATCACCAATGCCATAATTTCTCTCTGCCTGAGAAAATTTTTTGGAGAAGAACGCACATGGTTACATAGTTACATAGTAGGTGAGGTTGAAAAAAGACACAAGTCCATCAAGTCCAACCTATGTGTGTGATTATGTGTCAGTATTACATTACATATCCCTGTATATTGCGGTCATTCAGGTGATTATCTTATAGTTTCTTGAAGCTATCAATGCTCCCCGCTGAGACCACCGCCTGTGGAAGGGAATTCCACATCCTTGCCGCTCTTACAGTAAAGAACCCTCTACGTAGTTTAAGGTTAAACCTCTTTTCTTCTAATTGTAATGAGTGGCCACGAGTCTTATTAAACTCTCTTCTGCGAAAAAGTTTTATCCCTATTGTGGGGTCACCAGTACAGTATTTGTAAATTGAAATCATATCCCCTCTCAAGCGTCTCTTCTCCAGAGAGAATAAGTTCAGTGCTCGCAACCTTTCCTCATAACTAAGATCCTCCAGACCCTTTATTAGCTTTGTTGCCCTTCTTTGTACTCGCTCCATTTCCAGTACATCCCTCCTGAGGACTGGTGCCCAGAACTGGACAGCATACTCCAGGTGCGGGCGGACCAGAGTCTTGTAGAGCGGGAGAATTATCGTTTTATCTCTGCAGTTGATCCCCTTTTAATGCATGCCAATATTCTGTTTGCTTTATTAGCAGCAGCTTGGCATTGCATGCCATTGCTGAGCCTATCATCCACTAGGACCCCCAAGTCCTTTTCCATCCTAGATTCCCCCAGAGGTTCTCCCCCCAGTGTATAGATTGCATTCATATTTTTGACACCCAAATGCATTATTTTACATTTTTCTACATTGAACCTCATTTGCCATGTAGTCGCCCACCCCATTAATTTGTTCAGGTCTTTTTGCAAGATTTCCACATCCTGCGGAGAAGTTATTGCCCTGCTTAGCTTAGTATCGTCTGCAAATACAGAGATGGGACTGTTTATCCCATCCTCCAGGTCGTTTATGAACAAATTAAATAGGATTGGTCCCAGCACAGAACCCTGGGGGACCCCACTACCCACCCCTGACCATTCTGAGTACTCCCCATTTATCACCACCCTCTGAACACGCCCTTGTAGCCAGTTTTCAATCCATGTACTCACCCTATGGTCCATGCCAACGCACCTTATTTTGTACAATTAACGTTTATGGGGAACTGTGTCAAATGCTTTTGCAAAATCCAGATACACCACGTCTACGGGCCTTCCTTTATCTAGATGGCAACTCACCTCCTCATAGAAGGTTAATAGATTGGTTTGGCAAGAACGATTCTTCATGAATCCATGCTGATTACTGCTAATGATATCATTCTTATTACTAAAATCTTGTATATAGTCCCTTATCATCCCCTCTAAGAGTTTACATACTATTGATGTTAGGCTAACTGGTCTGTAATTCCCAGGGATGTTTTTTGGGCCCTTTTTAAATATTGGTGCTACATTGGCTTTTCTCCAATCAGCTGGTACCATTCCAGTCAATAGACTGTCTGTAAAAATTAGGAACAACGGTCTGGCAATCACCTGACTGAGTTCCCTAAGTACCCTCGGATGCAAGCCATCTGGTCCCGGTGATTTATTAATGTTAAGTTTCTCAAGTCTAATTTTAATTCCGTCCTCTGTTAACCATGTAGGTGCTTCCTGTGTTGTGTCATGAGGATAAACACTGCAGTTTTGGTTACTGAAGCCCCCCGATTCACTCGTGAAGACTGAGGAGAAGAATAAATTCAATACCTCTGCCATCTCCCCATCCTTTGTAACCAGATGTCCTTCCTCATTCTTTATGGGGCCAATATGGTCTGTCCTCCCTTTTTTACTGTTTACATACTTAAAGAATTTCTTGGGATTTTTTTTGCTCTCCTCCGCTATGTGTCTTTCATGTTCTATCTTAGCCATCCTAATTGCACCCTTACATTTCTTATTGCATTCTTTATAAATTCTGAATGCTGTGGATGATCCCTCAACCGTGTATTTTTTGAAGGCCTTCTCCTTTGCTTTTATATGCATTTTTACATTGGAGTTAAGCCATCTAGGATGTTTGTTCGCTCTTTTAAATTTATTACCCAATGGGATACATTGGCTAATGCCCTTATTTAATATGCTCTTAAAGCAAACCCATCTCTCCTCCGTATTCTTTGTTCCTAATATTTTATCCCAATTTATGCCTTTTAGCAAGGTTTGTAGTTTAGGGAAGTTGGCTCTTTTGAAATTCAGTGTCTTTGTGTTCCCTTCATGTCTCCTATTTGTGCGATTTATACTGAAACTAATTGACCTGTGATCGCTGTTACCTAAATTGCCCCGTATTTCCACATCTGTTATCAGGTCTGTATTGTTGGTAATCAGTAGATCTAGTAATGTTTTATTTCTAGTTGGTGCGTCTACCATCTGACCCATAAAATTGTCCTGCAAGACATTAAGGAACTGGCGAGCCTTAAATGAATGCCCGGTTCCCTCCGCCCAGTCTATGTCTGGATAATTAAAATCCCCCATTATGATAACACTTCCCATCCTTGCTGCTAATCCAATTTGTGATAGGAGATCCGTCTCCACTTCCTCCCTCAGGTTAGGGGGCCTATAGCATACTCCCAGTATTATTTTCCCCTTAGCTTCATCCCTTTGGAGCTCTACCCATAAAGATTCCACCTCCTCCCTAGCCCCCTCAGTGATGTCATCTCTCACATTCACTTGTACATTATTCTTGATATATAGGCATACCCCTCCCCCTTTTTTACCCTCTCTATCCTTGCGGTATAGGGTATACCCTTGAATGTTTGCCAGCCAATCATGAGAGCTGTTGAACCAGGTCTCTGAAATTCCCACAAAATCCAAATCCTCCTTGTACAACAGTATCTCTAGTTCACCCATCTTGTCCGCCAGGCTCCTGGCATTGGTGAACATGCCACATAGTTTAGACCGGTCGCATATTGTCCTCGTATTGGGTGTTTCAAGATTGCAACTTGGACTTGCTACTATACTCACCTTGCGTTTTTGTGCTTTGGTTAACCTACCACTAATGCCCCCAATACTACCCTCTGGAATATCTTCCGCGCTGGCTATCACTGTCTCTGGACCCTCCCCCCATCGCCTAGTTTAAAAACCCCTCTAACTTTTTGGCCATCTTCATTCCCAGCAGATCTGCACCCTCCTCATTTAGGTGCAGTCCGTCCCTTCTATAGTACCGGTTACCGACTAAGAAGTCGGCCCAGTCCTCCAGGAACCCAAACCCCTCCTTACTACACCAGCTCTTCAGCCACTTGTTTACTTCCCTAATCTCCCTCTGCCTCTCTGGTGTGGCTCGATGTACCGGTAGTATTCCTGAGAACACTACCTTGGAGGTCCTTTTCCTCAATTTAGCTCCTAAGTCCCTAAAATCGTTCTTTAGGACACTCCATCTGCCTCTGACTTTGTCATTGGTGCCAACGTGCACCATGACAGCCGGGTCTTCCACAGCCCCTCCCAGTAATCTGTCCACAAGATCCGTGATGTGCCGAACCTGAGCGCCCGGTAGACAACATACTGTTCGGCGCTTCAGGTCTTGGTTACAAATTGCCCTCTCTGTCCTTCTAAGAATTGAGTCCCCTACCACCAGAATCTGTCTTTCCTTTCCCTTTGCTGCCCCCCCACTCTCACTGGAGGAGTTCTTCCCCTGGCAGCTAGGAGAGTCCCTCATCTCCAGCAGTGCTGGTCCCTGACTGGTTACACCAATGTCACTCATGTAATTGGTGTAATGGTTGACGTCTCTTCTCAAAGAACTGAAGAAGCACAGCTCCTACACCCATCGAAGAAGCATCTACTTCAATAAAAAATGGGTCCTCAGGATTTGGTCTCCTCAAGAGAGGTCCAGAAACGAAGGCCTGTTTCAGATCGTGAAACGCAGAGACAGCCTCGGGAGGCCAGTCTTTGGCATTCGCACCCTTCTTGGTTAAAGCGATAATAGGCGCGGCAATGGAAGAGTAGTTGGTAGTTGGTAATGGCCTAGACCTTTCCGGGATCCATGCGAAGACCCAAACTAGAAATAAAACATCCCGAAAACAGGACCTCAGGACATTCAAAGGAACACTTCTCCAGCTTGGCATAGAGATTATTCTCTCTAAGGCGCTGAAGTACAGTGTGGACATGGTTCCTGTGAGCAAGCAGATTTTCAGAAAAGATGAGAATGTCATCCAGATAGATGACAACAAACTGGTATAGTAGATCCCTGAAGATTTCATTGACAAAGTTCTGGAACACAGCTGGAGCATTACACTAACCAAAAGGCATAACCAGGTATTCGTAATGTCCGTCCCTAGTGTTAAACGCAGTCTTCCATTCGTCACCTTCCCGTATTCTAATGAGATTGTATGCACCTCTGAGATCCAACTTGGTGAAAATGGAAGCACCCTTCAACCTGTCAAATAGCTCAGATATTAGAGGTAAGGGGTATCGGTTTTTGATAGTCACTGCATAACCCTCGATAGTCGATGCAGGGTCTGAGGGTACCATCCTTTTTAGCAATGAAAAAGAACCCTGCTCCTGCAGGCGACGAGGATTTCCGGATGAAACCTCTCTCCAAATTCTCGGCGACATACTCAGACATGGCCTGGGTCTCTGGAATGGACAGAGGGTAGGTACGACCCCTGGGTAGAGTTGCTCCAGGGACAAGGTCAATGGCACAGTCAAAAGATCTGTGGGGAGGAAGTACCTCAGCAGACTTCTTACAGAACACCTCCTGGTATTTGCTGTATGCCGAGGGAAGATCAGACGATACGGATGTGGTAGCAATGGAAAGTCTCTCCTTGGGGACCACCTTAAGAAGACAGGACGAGAAACACGAAGGACCCCAAGCCAGGATCTACCCAAAGACCCAGTCCACATGTGGAGAGTGGAGCTGTAGCCAAGGAAGGCCTAATAAAATGGGGGTAGAGGCCTTGGGTAGAATGAGGAAGGAAATCCACTCCTGGTGGAGTATCCCTACCGACATCCTAATAGGTAGCATCTGGAAATGGATAGGGCCCCCTGGGAGCACAGTGCCATCAATTGCCGAGACTACCAGTGGAGTAGCGAGGGGAGAAAGGGTAAGCTTCATAGAAGAAGCAGTTCTCCAATCCATAAAATTGCCGGCAGCCCCGGTGTCCAAATATGCTAGGACCGATTGGGGAGAAGGGCATACATGGAGGAACATCGGAAGAAGAAGACGAGAAGGTGATGTTTCTGGGTCCAATACTACACCAAAATGTATTAGACCAGAGCGTTTCCCGGACGAAGCAAGCAGGAGTCACGAAAATGACCCTTGCCCCCACAATAAAGACACAAGCCCAGAGTTCTGCATCTAGCACATTCTTCGGGGGTTAGTCTGGTCTGGCCCAGCTGCATAGGTTCCTCAGCAGGCAGAGGATGCTCCACAGGGCGACGGGAGAAGAGTTCTGGCTGACTAGGACCTAGGGGGTGCTGGCGTCTTTTTTTTTTTAGGGACCTCTCCTGGAAACAAATGTCAATCTGATTGCACAAGGAAATTAAATCGTCCAGACCAGCGGGGATGGCTCTTCCTGCTAATTCGTCCTTCACTCCATCAGAGAGGCCATGTAAAAAGGTTGTGACCAGGGCCTCATTGTTCCAGCTCAATTCAGCTGTGAGGATACGGAACTGAAGCGCATATTGTCCCACTGAACAAGATTCTTGGCGAAGGCGTAAAAGGGCACTAGCCGCTGAAGAAGCCCGAGCTGGCTCCTCGAAGATATTACGAAATAGCTTCAAGAAGTTGGACAGGCTGTAAACCACCGGGTCATTCTTCTCCTACAGGGAGCAGCCCAAGCTAAAGCTTCACCAGAGAGGAGGGAAATTATATAGGCTACCTTAGCCGATCAGACAGAAAGTTTTGGGGCTGGAGCTCAAGATGAATGGTGCATTGGCTGAGGAAGCCCCTGCAGGCCTTGGAGTCCCCAGAAAAATGGGACGGAGCTGGCAGTGAATATGAATGTGTGGCTGCGACTGGTACGATAGGAGCAGCTGCTTGAGGCTGCAGGTTCGGGTTTCCCAAGGAGGCCTGGAGCTGCTTGAAGTGGGAAACCAGATCCTTAAGGAATCGCATCACCTGAGTCTGAGTGGACCCTACGGCTGACTGCTGTGGATGGGAGTCCGGGTGGTAAGGAAGGCAGGGCCACTGGGACACCAACACTGATCCCACCGGGGTTAGAGCGTAGGATTCCCTGGGGCGTGGAGTCTAAGAGCCAGCAGGTGTTCACCAGAGCCTCTAGATGTGAGGATGGACTGGGCTGCAACTGGCTCCAGGTCGCGACCCCCAGGGTCCCCCAGCTCACACCCACAGTAGGCAACAGGAGGATAGGAATAGTAAAGGAATAAGCCAAGGTCAGGGCCACAAGCAGACAAGGACAACAGAGTACACACCAAAGGTTCAGGGTCACAGGCAAACAGGGATAGTCGGGGACACGCCAGAGGTCAGGGTCACGAGCAGACAGGAATAGTCGGGGACACGCCAGAGGTCAGGGTCACAAGCAGACAGGAATAGTAGAGAACATGCCAAGGTCGGTAACAGAAACAAACGTAGAGCACACAGCAGGAGCTGGAGTGAAGCCGTGCTAGAGGAGAGTTAATAAAAGCAGTCAGGTGAGAGTCAGCTGGTCTATAGAGATGAACACATGGAAACAGGTAGGCTGATGGACAACACTATTGCATAATCATGACAGTTACTAAGCCATCTAGACAACAAACATTTTTTAATAGAAGTAAGCCAGAAAAAATGTATTGAACAGCATCTGCTCAAAACTGCACCGTAGGAGAAGGGGCGGGGAATAGACTAGAAAGATTGTCAGTGGAGGGCGGAGTTTTATGCATGCACAGTGTATATAAAGCATAACACGCGTGCGTCATACGTACGATCTGTGAGCGGAGGAAGGAGTCGCAGAATCGCTGGTCATGATAACGAAGGTACAATTTTAACTTGGGCCTATACTGCTTATAGATTGAGGCCTATATTGGGACAAGATTAGGAGAGTTTAGCCTGATATTAGGGGTTGTCTTGTGTTGTGTCTTGCAGATAAAATGGATGGCTTCAAAAACCATGGTTTACTCCCAATATTCATTGATAAATACAGGGAGCTGCCCTGTCTGTGGCAGGTCAAACACCCCCCGCATTACAATAACAAATTAAAGAGGCAGGAAGCGCTGGAGAAACTGCTGGAGTTGGTGAAGCCACAGGTCCCCACGGCAACCATCCCCTATTTAAAAGCCAAAATTGGTGGCCTGAGGAGCACTTATCTTAGAGAGCGCAAGAAGATCCAGGATTCCCAGAGATCAGGAGCTGCAGCAGATGGCGTTTATGTCCCCAGGCTATGGTACTATGAGAGACTTAATTTTCTGTCAGACCAGACTGAAGTCAGGGAATCCCTCTCAACCCTACCTTCCACTCTTCCTTCCACCCCAGCTGAAGCTTCCGATGTGCAACATGGGACTTCCAGCCAGGAAGAAGGGGAGGAGCCCATCTTGAGTCAGGTATAGCATTGTTCTACAGATTTCTTGTCAATAAATTATGTTTACTAGATGTTATTATTGATCACTAATTGCAGATTTAATAAAGGCGTTTACATAGCAATAGACAATAGTAGCCAAAAATAATTGGGACAAGAATGAAAAATGCTGGGGTCAGAATGATAGTCTTTTCTATTTATTAACATTCAATTTGCAACAGTCATGAGCTGAAAATTGTGTGTGATTGATGAACCAAAAAATAAAACTATGTCCCTTTTTCATACACAGGAAGACCTTAGCCAGGAGGAGGCTGTGGAATGTGGCACACAGGAGGAGGCTGTGGAATGTGGCAGCCAGGAGGAGGCAGGGGTTAGTTGCAGCTAGGAGGTTGTCGGGCCCAGTAGGAGCCTCACAAAATCATAGGTGCCTCCCCCCCGCCTTCCAACCAAAAGATCCAGGAAGGGGAGTAACGTGGAGGAGTCAGCGCTCAGGCTGATTGGGGAGGCTTCTGCAGCCCTCAGAACCACCCTCACTCGTGAAGAGGCCTTTGCCTCCATGGCTGCCAGCAAAATGCAGGACATACAGGAGGGCCAACGCCTCATGTGTGAGGAAATCATTTATATCACATTAAATAAGGGGTTGAGGGGCCAAATCACACCCAATACCCACCTGTGTGAATTGGACCATCCTCCCCCTCCTCCTCCTCCTGCCAGACTTCCAACACCACAGCCACAGCCTGGAAGGAAGCGTCTAAAGAAGACAAGAAAGTGATGGCCTTGGATCAGTCTGATCTGACAAAAGATTCAGGCTCTTGTATGACCACAGCCTGGGGACATGTATGTCATCTGCTGCTGTTCCTGATCTCTTGGACTTCTGGCCCAGATTCTACTCCCTTATATAAGGACTCCTCAGGCCACAAATTTTGCCTGACAATAGTTGATGTGTGCCCAGGGGACCAAAAGCTTTGCCAATATCAGCAGTTTCTCCAGCGTTGCCTTCCTCTTTATTGGGTTATGAACCCAATAAAGATTTATTTTTTTTGGAATACTTGCCTATGTGTTTTCCTATGTGTTTTTCAAAAATACAATGTCAAACTAACAAGGGGCACCAATACAAACAAACTCTTTGAGATTAAAAAATACAAGATAATACTGGTGTTGTGGTAACTTGACACACAAAACCCACCAAAAAAATTATGGAGATCACCAAAAAAAAAACAACACAGGAGATCTTGATTAAAAAAAACAAACACCAAATAATAAAAAAATATAAAAATATAAAACAAAAAAAATATTCTGTAGATCTGACGAATATAAATATTATATTCATGAAATCACGAGAAATAATAAAGAAAGAAGTTTGTGAGAACTCTGTGTGAATATGAGCAGCAAAACAACTAAATTCTTCTAGCATTATAAAGAAGAAGAGAGTGTGCTGCATTAAACAATTTAAAACATTGCAGCGTGATGAAAGTGCTATATCCATCCGTCTCGTAATTTATTCTGAGCATGCGTGGCACTTTGTGCGTCCAAATTGTCTACACACGGTCGGTATTTAGGCAAACGTATTTTGTTGTGGGAAAATTTTAGATCCAGCTCTCAAACTTTGTGTGTCAATATTTATTGGTTTGCGCAAAAGTTATAGCGTCTACAAACTAGGGTACATTTTCTGGAATTTACACAGCTTTTAGTTTATGACTGCCTATTTCTTGAGGTGCTAAAATGGCAGGGCAGTACAACCCCCCCACCACCAAATGACCCCATTTTGGAAAGTAGACACCCCAAGAAAATTGCTGAGAGGCATGTTGAGCCCATTGAATATTTTATTTTTTTGTCCCAAGTGATTGAATAATGACAAAAAAAAAAATATTTTACAAAAAGTTGTCACTAAATGATATATTGCTCACACATGCCATGGTTATATGCGGAATTGCACCCCAAAATACATTTTGCTGCTTCTCCTGAGTACGGGGTGTAAAGTTTGGGGAACCAGCTAGATCGCAGGACACAGGCTTTTCACTCAAAAGGAGGTTTATTGAACTTAAATAGCTTTACAGCAGCAAAAACAAAAGAAGGAGATTTCAGTCTCACCGACTTGCAAAGTCCAGAACTGCTATTGCAGTTAAACAGTCCTTGGTTTCTATTGCAGGTAGCTTCCCCTGCCAGGAGGCTTCCAGGCAGGACACTGCTGTTCACTTTTGTTGCTGCACACAAAAACACCATCCACATTCTCCTCCACACTCACCTACAGCTTCCTGCCTCGTTTTAAACCCACTTCCTTTGACAGGTGAGTTAACCCTTTTTGTTCCCTTAAAGGGACCACAGTCCAAACAGAGGGGAAACATAGCATCCTTTCAGGACCCAGCCATGGCGTCCTGTACATATCCCCCCCTGTGCCCCAATGCCAAGGAGGTGGAGGCAACAGTGGAGCTCAAACAATGAACTCGGGAGAGGGCATCTGCATTTTGAAGCAGTCTCCCGGGCCTATGCTCCACTACAAATTTTAATTCCTGGAGAGCCAGGAACCACCGTGTAACCCTGGCATCAGTCCCTTTTCCTTGTCTCAGCCATGTTAAAGGGGCATGATCAGAAATCAGCTTAAACTTTCTCCCCAAAAGGTAATATCTGAGAGATTCCAGAGCCCACTTAAAGGCCAAACACTCTTGTTCAATTATAGCGTAGTTTTTCTCCGCTGGTGTCAACTTCCTGCTGAGGAAGACTACCGGGTGCTCCTCGCCATGAACAACCTGTGACAACACCGCTCCCAATCCTGCATCAGAAGCATCAGTCTGGACAATGAACTCTTTTGAAAAATTGGGTGCTACCAGGACAGGATGTTGGCACAGTGCCGACTTGAGCTCCAAAAAGCCTTCTCAGCGTCTGCATTCCACTCCACCATGACCGATTTCTGACCCTTAGTCAGATCGGTCAATGGAGCCGCCAATGTGGCAAAGTTGGGTACAAACCTCCTGTAGTATCCCACCATGCCCAGGAATGCACGTACCTGCTTTTTTGTGAGGGGGCGGGGCCAATTCAGTGTAGCCTCTACCTTGTTGACCTGAAGTTTCACTACCCCTCTACCCACAATATAGCCCAGGTATTTCACCTCCTCCATTCCCAAAGCACGTTTTTCAGGGTATATTGTAAACCCTTCCTTCCAAAGAGAGTCCAGCACTGCCTGGACTTTGGGCAAGTGTGATTCCCAGTCTCTGCTAAAAAAAACTAACTATGTCGTCAAAGTATACTGAGGCATACTCCCGGTAAGGTCGTAAAATCCTATCCATTGCTCTCTGGAACGTGGCTGGAGCAGTTTGCAATCCAAAAGGCATTCTTTTGTACTGAAAACTCCCCTCTGGGGTAGAAAAAGCAGTTTTCTCTCTAGCAGCCTTAGTCAACGGGATTTGCCAATACCCCTTGGTAAGGTCTAATGTAGTGATATATGAAAAACAACAAAAACTGGAGACCAAGCTCATCTAGAGGAAAGTCCTATAGGGCAGGTCTCGGTGAGGTGGGTAGTGACCCACGTCATTGAACACTAGACCTGTTAGTATAAACTTAGAAAAGAACCATTCCCTGTGTGTGGGCCAAAGGCCACCGGGTGGCGATCCTCTGGATACAAAAGCATATATATTCAAAAAAGATAGGGACAAAGGTCCCAAAAAAGTATTCTTCAGAAAGGATACAGAAAGCGTAAAGGACTAATTTAACTTTATTTAATTGTACAAAAACAAATAAATACTTGCAAAAATACTTGTCTAAAATAATGAAAAAGTTCCCAAATCTCTCCTCCAAACACATTTAATTAAAATTAAGGCAAGAAGGTCTTAATGGAACATCTGTGTCCATAGCAAATCCAGCCATACACATCAGTCACCCATCTTACACACACGGTTCAATCTGATTGTTGTATATTCACTGCAGATTAGCCTGGTAACTCAATAGAGACAAAAGTCACTGTGATATAGATGAGATTAGCCAGCGGTGATTATGTATAGAGAGTTTGTGTCTTCCGCTCAGCATGTAACTTCCACTCAAACTTGTAAAGCAGCAATGCATATGGATTTCAAAATCGCACAGATTGAAAAGTGCAGGTCATTGGTTGCTATGTAGGTATGGATCACAATTGATTAATCAGGGATAACATTGGTCAAAGGATGTTCAGCAAGTAACTTCCACTCAGACTTGTAAAGCAGCATTGCATATGTATTTCAAAATCCCATAGATTGAAAAACGCAGGTCGTTGGTTGCTATGTAAGTATGGATCACAATTGATTAATGAGGGATAACATTGGTCAAAGGAAACAGTAACGGTATTAAGGCAGGGGGTTAACCCAGTACAGCTCACCGTTCTGACGTCTTGATCCGTATGTCTGTATCCCCTATATTCATACAAATGGACCAGTCGCTCAGCGATAGAGACACATAAGTTACCGGATATACTCAGTCATTGGAGATATTAGGTGGATCTTCCTTCCATTTGAAAAGACAAAATGGGTAATAGTCCTTCACAAAGCTTCCTTAGAGTTGCTCCCTGTTGCGTAGTCCCGGTTCATCTTTCAAAGAGTCATATATATAATGTAGATGCTTGCCAATCACACCAACAAGTGGCTTAAGAAAAGGTTGCTGAGTGTTGGATGGTTAGTGCTGAGCCGAGATTCGGATGGGTGATCTGGGTTCGCCAGGTGGATGGACAGGTTGGTGTTCACATCACTGGAGACATGTGAGTATGTCTTACTTGCTTACATGTTTCGCTTGTAACCCAAGCTTCTTCAGAGCATGCGCAGTCAGTAAGGGTGTATGCTTAAATGTCAGAGAGACTTAATTAAGTGGATGTCAAAGTTAACACCTTATTCAGACTGCGGTAAGTGAATATCCAGTCTCACCACATACATACAATAGACTTTCACCCTGTGCATTCACCTATTGCCAAGAAATTAGGTACAGAAAATCCCCTCATGTAGTAGTTATTTTAGTCATGCCTTATAAGTACAGTTATAAGTTCAAATAGAAGGTATTATTGGTAAATACAAATTCCACAAACCCTTCAGAGGGAAAAGAGGTTTGTGAAGCAAGATAGCCACTCAGATAATTTTGATTTGGAAGAGGTCAGTTGTTACTGCTCCAAGAAAACAGACAGGTTAAGCTCATTGTTTAACCCTAAAGGCTGCATGCTTCTCAGGTTAAATATCCACATCTTTTCCTTCAGGTACAGTATTTTATCGAAGTCACCTCTTCTTGGGGGCAAATTAAGTTTAAAAATCCCTTTACACTTAAGGCCAGATGGTTTACGGCCATGAAGTTTAAGAAAATGTAAAGATAATAGACTATCGTCCTCCTTTTTAATTATGCTCTGTATATGCTCACCTATTCTGATTTTAAGCTGTCTCTTTGTTTTTCCCACATGATTTAAGCCACAAGGGCAGGTGAGCATATAGATAACACGCTCCATAGAGCAGTTGATAAAGTTGTTTATTTTATAACATTGTTTACCTTCTGAGTCAGCAAAAGTGTCAGTTTTGTCTACATATTTGAAAATATGGCATTTGCCACATGCAAACATGCCTTTCGGAAGATCAGTCAACCAGTTACGTTTTTTAGGTCTTTGGTATTCAGAGTGTACCAACCTGTCTTTTAGGTTTGGTGCCCTTTTGGCCGTGAGGAGTGGTCTATCACCCACAAAGTTACCAAGGATTGGAGCATCCGCTAAAATGTGCCAATGTTGGTTGAGAATATTTTTAATTTGGTCCCATTGTGCTCCCGCATTCAAGCACCACTTGTAAAGTTCGGGGAACCAGCTAGATCGCAGGACACAGGCTTTTCACTCAAAAGGAGGTTTATTGAACTTAAATAGCTTTACAGCAGCAAAAACAAAAGAAAGAGATCTCAGTCTCACCGACTTGCAAAGTCCAGAACTGCTATCGCAGTTAAACAGACCTTGGTTTCTGTTTAGGGTTGCCACCTCATCCCTTTAAACCCGAACACATATGAATTACACAGGTTCTGAGACTAATTTAGTGCAGATAAGGCACCAAGTGAGTTTAATTATCACCTTAATCAGCCACAGAACCTCTGTAATCAATATGTGTTCGGTTTTAAAGGGATGAAGTGGCAACTCTATTTCTGTTGCAGGTAGCTTCCCCTGCCAGGAGGCTTCCAGGCAGGACACTGCTGTTCACTTTTGTTGCTGCACACAAAAACACCATCCACATTCTCCTCTACACTCCTCCACACTCTCCTACAGCTTCCTGTCTTGTTTTAAACCCACTTCCTCTGACAGGTGAGGTAACCCTTTTTGTTCCCTTAAAGGGACCACAGTCCAAACAGAGGGGAAACATAGCATCCTTCCAGGACCCAGCCACGGCATCCTGTACAGGGGATACCACATGTGTGGGACTTTTTGGGAGCCTAGCCGCGTACGGGGCCCCCGAAAACCAATCACCGCCTTCAGGATTTCTAAGGGCGAAAATTTTTAGTTTCACTCCTCACTTCCTATCACAGTTTTGAAGGCCATAAAATGCCAAGATGGCACAACCCCCCCCAAATGACCCAATTTTGGAAAGTAGACACCCCAAGCTATTTGCTGAGAGGCATGTTGAGTCCATGGAATATTTTATATTTTGCCACAAGTTGCAGGAAAAATGACAAACTTTTTTTTTTTTTGCACAAAGTTGTCACTAAATGATATATTGCTCAAACATGCCATGGGCATATGTGGAATTGCACCCCAAAATACATTCTGTTGCTTCCCCTGAGTATGGGGATACCACATGTGTGGGACTTTTGGGGAGCCTAGCCGCATACGGGGCCCCGAAAACCAAGCACCGCCTTCAGGATTTCTAAGGTCGTAAATTTTTGATTTCACCCCTCACTACCTATCACAGTTTTGAAGGCCATAAAATGCCAAGATGGCACAAACCCCCCACATGACCCCATTTTGGAAAGTAGACACCCCAAGCTATTTGCTAAGAGGCATGGTAAGTATTTTGCAACTCTCATTTGTTTTTGAAAATGATGAAAGAAAATAATTTTTTTTTTCTAATTTCAATTTTCAAAACTTTGTGACAAAAAGCGAGGTCTGCAAAATACTCACCATACCTCTCAGCAAATAGCTTAGGGTGTCTACTGGGGTCATTTGGGGGGTTTGTGCCATCTGGACATTCCATGGCCTCCGAATCTGTGATAGGCAGTGAGGAGTGAAATAAAAAATTTACACCCTTAGAAACCCTGAAGGTGGTGCTTGGTTTCGGGGTCCCGTACGCGGCTAGGCTCCCAAAAAGTCTCACATATGTGGTATCCCTGTACTCAGGAGAAGCAACAGAATGTATTTCGGGTGTAATTTCACATATGCCCATGGCATGTTTGAGCAATATATCATTTAGTGACAACTTTGTGCAAAAAAAAAAAATTGTCTTATTCCCGCAACTTGTGTCACAATATAAAATATTCCATGGATTCGACATACCTCTCAGCAAATAACTTTCCAAAATGGGGTCATTTGGGGGGTTTTGAACTGTCCTGGCATTTTATGCACAACATTTAGAAGCTTATGTCACACATCACCCACTCTTGTAACCACTTGCAGACAACCCTTTCTGACACTTTTTGTTTACATAAAAAAATATTTTTTTTTGCAAGAAAATTACTTCGAACCCCCAAACATTATATATTTTTTTAAAGCAAAGGCCCTACAGATTAAAATGGTGGGTGTTTCATTTTTTTTTTTTACACAGTATTTGCGCTGCGATTTTTCAAACGCATTTAGTACACTAATGCTCTAAAACACACTATATTGCCCAAATGTTTGATGAAATAAAAAAAAAAGATCTTAGGCTGAGTATATGGATACCAAACACGACATGCTTTAAAATTGCGCACAAACGTGCAATGGTGACAAACTACATACATTTTTAAAAGCCTTTAAAAGCCTTTACAGGTTACCACTTTAGATTTACAATGGAGGTCTACTGCTAAAATTACTGCCCTCAATCTGACCTTTGTGGTGATACCTCACATGCATGGTGCAATTGCTGTTTACATTTGACGCCAGACCGACGCTTGCGTTCGCCTTTGCGTGAGAGCAGGTGGGGCAGGGGTGGGTTTTTTGTTGTTGTTTTTTTTGCTTTTTTATCTTATTTTTTAACTGTTCCTTTCATTTTTCTTATCATTTTTATTGTTATCTCAGAGACCCTAGACCTCTCCTCTGCCCTCAAAGCATCTGACCACACCAAGATTGGTGTGATAAAATGCTTTCCCAATTTTCCAATGGCGCTGTTTACATCCGGCGAAATCTAAGTCATGAAATGTCATAGCTTCTGGTTTCTTAGGGCATAAAGATGATTGGAGCCATTATGCCTCTATGGTCAGCTGGCCGAATCACTGGCTGCATTCTCGGGTTCCCTGTTGGGACAGGAGAGCCAGAGAAAACCTTGGAAGATGGTTCCCCTTCCACTGCTTGTAAAAGCTGTCTAGAGGCTAATTAGCTGATAGGATTGCTTTTACATGAAAGCCGGGCACTGACTGAAAAGAATAATACCAAAATGATACCTAAACCTGCAGACATCATTCTGGTATAACCACTCAAAGTCCAGCAACATACCAGTACGTTGCTGGTCCTTGTTGGGCATATATTGTAATCTTTTTATTCATGCAGCCTGTGGGCTGAATGAAAAAAAGAGATTGATCGGTGGGTATGCCCACCATTAGAATACCTCCCTTCATCCACCCACTTCTAATGATGGGCGAACATGCACCATTTATATATGCGGAAGCATGGGGGCATCCACCATCCACCAAGTTAGGAGCAAATCGCTCCTCCGCCCCTGCTGCCCCCATGCTTCAGCATATATGCTCTTTTTTTTAACTGTGGTGGTGAAATCACCCCCGACAGCGCTGGAGTCATGGCTTTATGTATCATGGGAGCAACCACTGTTGCTGTCAAGATAAATAAATCCGTGCTGCAACTGAATGGCGTACCTGCTAAGCAAATGATGGTTAACAATAAAACACAGTAAACAGTAAAGTATAAAAGAATTACATACCTGAAAAGCAAACATGATAAAACATAATAACAATAAAACATTGCAGAATATAGTAAAAAAGAGCAGAACAATAGAGAGAGAATAGAGAGAGAGAGAACAATAAAACGACAACTATTTTTGTTTTTTTTATTTTATATTTTTTTTGTGTATTTTTTTTTTACACTTTTTTTTGTAACTGTAACTTTTGTAACTGTCACCGGTTCCAGGTTCGGGTCTCTCAAAATGCGATGGCATCTTGGCAGACCTTGTGAAAGTGTGCCTAGTCTGTGCAATGCTGTACCCTACGCTAAAACTCAACTAGTGTATGGTAGCACTCAAAACATTCACCAATGCAAAGACCAGGATTGTCAGGACAGGAGGGACAATAATAGCGGGTGTCACGCCTATATCCGCGCTTTCTACAGACATTACATTTTCTTTGGGGGGCTCGTTGGGTAGGGGTACTCGGGAGGACATAAGGAAAATGTCTCTCATGCAGCCTGCTTACCGCATTTGGTTGGGGAAGGTGAGGTGGAACACCGTCTGGAAACAGAAGGGCTCTGACGATCTCTTCCTGGAATTTAAGGAAGGATCCAGTCCATCCTGAAGCTCGGGGACTTGGGAAGAAATTCATGAATGTTCAGGTGCAAGCTGGCTAGTTCTGGGTTAGGTGCAATGCGTCGGATACAAATATCAGACAATATGGAAAAAATCCTGTTCCAGAATGACCGTAGTGATATACAAGACCATAATATATGGTATAGAGTTCCAGATTCTCCGCATTTTCTCCAGCACAAAGCTGATTGGGATCTGTAGAATTTGGAAAGTTTGTACGGGGTAAGGTACCAAGAATGTATTACCCTTTGGTAATGTTCCCAGTGGTTTATACACTTGGATGAGGTATAGGTGGTGGAGAAAGCTTTCATCCAGTAGGCGCCTGCGAGGGTTTTTCCCAATGCCTCTTCCCATTTTAGCATGGTAGTGGTCTTTGAGAAGGGTTCTTGGGTGTTGTAGATATTATAAAACAGAGAAATACTCCTTAGTGGGGTTGTTGGTTCAAGGAAGAAGGTATACATTGAGACTGGAATTTTTAAGTGTAGAGGTAGAAGGTGTTTATGGAGGAAGGAGCGAACGTGTAAATAGGTAAATCATGTGGGTGGTGGGTTGGGGGTTTGTGGTTCCAAATAAATTGAGTGAAGAGTTTTTGGGTGGTGGAAAGGAAGGTTTGTGGTAAGGGGATTATTAAGGTGCGAAAGAGATAAAGAAGTTTTGGTAGGAGCAACATATTCAATGTCGCTATTCTTCCTGCCGTTGAAAGTTCCTGAGTCCGCAGGAGGGATAATTGTTTAGGCAGTGAATCCAAGAAGGGCTTAAAGTTATGTTCATATAGCTTTGAGGTGTGTGCAGTTAGTTGAATTCCTAAGGATGTCATGAAGTGGGGTGACCACTCAAAGGGGAACCCATTAGTTAGGTAAATTTGCATAGAGGGTGGAACATTAAAACCTAAAATTTTGGACTTAGTGGCATTTAATTTATAGTAGGACATGGCACTAAATTCTTCCAGCAATTTCTGTGTCTCATGTAGTGATGTCTTGGGGTTAGAGAGCATGAGCATGGCATCATCCGCAAATAGGCTTATTTTATGTTCAGTGTCGCCAATAGTGATGCCTATAATGTTGGGCTGAGATCGGAAGCTTTCCGCCAATGGTTCCATAAGGAGCATAAAGATAATGGGCGATAGGGGACATCCTTGTCTAGTCCTGTTAGTTATTTGTATCGGTTTGGAGGTAAGTCCTGAGGTGAGTACAGTGGCTGATGGAGTGGAATAAAGGGATAGAATGGCTGTCTGTATCCATCCCGTAATCCCGAAATTATCAAGCACTGTCCTGAGATATCCCCAGTGGACCCTATCAAACGCCTTCTCTGCATCCAAGGAGAGGAGTAGAGAAGGCGTCCGAGAGGGCCCAGCATGGGAGATTAAATTAATGAGACGTCTAGTCCCATCAGGGGCCTGCTGACCTGGGACGAAGTCCACCTGGTCGGGGTGGATAAGAAATGGTAAGATTTTTTGTAATCTGAGTGCTAACAGTTTGGAAAATATCTTTACATCCGCATTTAGAAGAGATATAGGCCTGTGATTTGCAAGGGAGGTGTGGTCTTTGTTGGGTTTAGGGATAGTCACGATCACAGTTCTTAACATTTCAGGTGGGAAAGTACCAGGAGGAGGCAAGGTCGAATACGGATTGTAGATAAGGAGCAGTTTCAGAGGAAAGAGATTTAGAGTATTCATTTGAAAAACCATCATCACCTGGAGATTTGTGATTGGGTAATTTTTTGATAAGTGAGCAGATCTCTTGGGTAGTAAAAGGTTGGGAGATGGACTGGAGTTGCTCGCCATCAAGGTTAGGTAGTTTGATTTTGCTTAAAAAGTTACTAATGAGTACAGGAGAGGGTTGGGGAGTAGAGTTGTCATTACAGAGGTCATGTAGGGACTGGTAGTAGTCCGCAAAGGCGTTAGCTATATCTTTTGGGTTAGATAAACTATTCTTAGATGTAGGGTGAATAATAGAAGTTATTTTTTGCTTAGTTTGTTTTGCTTTTACTTTTTTGGCCAGCCAGGATCCTGCTTTGTTATGGAGGCCGTAGTAATTGGATTTGAGGTATTTGAGATGGGTTTCATATTTGTAAAGGAGCAGGAACCTTGATTTTTGCCTGTCTTGCAAGATATCTTGTTAGAGACGGGAGTTGGGTTCAACTTATTCTCACGTTCTTTTAAGGTTATAGAATTCAGCACGTCTTCGATCTGCCTCCTTCTCTTTTTTTTTGACAAATGAAGCCATTTTAAGCAGTACCCCTCTCATATAGACCTTATAAGTATTCCACAATGTAAATCTATTGATATTAGGAGTGTCATTATACTTGAAAAAGTAATGGTGTTCTTGCACGATCTGTTGGTACAATTCTTTGTCCTCCAAAAGTGAGTTGTTTAGTCTCCATAGTGGAGGAGGGGAGTTGCGAAATGTGTCATCAAACTCTAGCGTGATCGGAGCGTGATCAGACCAAGAGATTGTACCAATGTCCGTACGCAAAACATTTTGTAGAGACCTTTTATCAGTAAATAAAAAGTAAATGTAGGAGTAGGAAGAGTGAGCTGCAGATGAAAAAGTAAAATCTTTCTCGGATCCATGGAAGCAACGCCAGGTATCGTACAGCTCGTATTTATGAAGTAAGGGGACAATTGAGTGACCAGGTCTTCTAGCGAGGGTGGTGGAGTCCATGGTGGGGTTTAGGATAGTATTAAAGTCTCTGCCAATAATAAGGATACCCTGCGTCACTTCCATAGCCTTGATAAATAGAGGAGTGAGGAATTTCCTCTGTTTAACGTTCGGAGCGTATAGGTTAACTACAGTAAACACTACTTGATTAAGCTTGCAAATGAGGATGATGTGCCTTGAGGATCCTGGATAGTGCGAATATAACAAAATGCCACAGAGTCCTAAACAGCAATAAAGACTCCACAAGCCTTCTTTGGACCATTGGCCATGTACAAATGAGGAAATTGTCCAAAGGACACTCAAGGGCATTTGTGGGCAGCGAAATGGGTTTCCTGAGTAAAGATTACATCAGCCTTGAGAGAGTGTGCTTCTTTTAGTAGTGCTGCACATTTAAATGGGCTGTTGAGGCCCTTAGAGTTCAGTGACATGAATTTTAGAGGCATAGTGGAGAATGTGTTTTTACTAAGGTATCGTTGCAGAAAAAAAGTTTTGTAGAGAGGAGAGTCAGGGAAAGAGTACCTGTTATGTGGAGATTTCGGCAACCGAGGATTGGTATGTAGTGTAGATTTAGTTGGTGGGTTGATTGGAGGGTCCTTTGTCATGATAAACAGCAGGGGAAGCAAAGACGATAGTCCAGGTTGAGTTCTGGTAGACATAGCGGTGTAGGTGGTGACTGGCTGGATGGTAGGAACTAGGTAAAAAAGGGTCAAACAAAGGAGAAACAAACATAACATACATTGGAAATGCCTGTCAAAACGCAGGCAGAATGGGCAGCCAGAGTTGCTGTGGTGTCATGGGGGGAAATCATACTGCCAGTGCTATGCACTGAGCCAATGAACCACAAAAAGAAAGCGGAGTAAACCAGGTGGTTGAGCTCCCAGCCTCACGCTAGTACAGAGGTCATGCTGGCGGAGAGAGGTCTAGTTGTAATTAGAAGATTTGTATCAGGGCCATTCCGCTTGTGGCTGTATCGGAGTAGGCAAGGCAGGGGGTTGCGCATCTGCAGGGAGTATTTGCCACTGTCTGAAGAGTTGGATGCCTTTATCCACATTGTATATGGGATAGGTTTTGCTGTTCCAGGTGACCAGAAGCTTTGTGGGGAAGCCCCATTGGTAAATTATGCTATTATTGTGGAGGATTTTAGTGAGCGGGGTGAGCTTCTTTCTGTTCAACGCTGTCTGTTGTGATATGTCCGGATATAGAGATATCCCATTAAATTCCTCTGGTAGTACTGTAGGGCTTTGCTTGGCTGCCGCCATGACACGTTCTTTGACGTGGTAGTAGTGGATACGTGCTAGAATGTCTCTGGGTGCAGTGTCAGGCGGGAATTTAGGTTTAGGTATACGGTGGGCTCTGTCCACGCAAAGCTCAATATCACTCAGAGATGGAATGAGGGCCTTCATGTGGCATTTGCTTTTAGTTTGTTATATCGTTCAGGGGAATGGATTCAGATATTCCCCTAAATTTGATGTTGTTGCGCCTCGAGCGATCTTCAAGGTCCGCCATCTTATGTTGCAGGGGTTCCATCTCAGATTCTTGATCAGCATAGGCATCAACAAGGTCATTATGTGCAGAGTACAGATCTGCCATTTTAGTTTCTAAGTGTCGGATTTTAACAGCATGTGTTTGGGCAGTCTCATTTAAGGGTGCAAACATGTCTGAAAAATCATTGAACAGAGTGCTTCTGAGGGAGAGAAGCATGTTTTTCATGGTAATCTCAGAGATGGATTGTTCCGTGGCTGGGAACATTTCAAATGGCATTCCTGGGTGCATGTTCTGCAGAGATACCTGAGGGGGAGTGCTCTGCAGTGCAGGGGAGAACTCATCTTCCTCCCTGAACTGCTTAGTTTTCACTGGGTTGCGAGTGGGGGGAGTAGATGGAGGAGAACGTTCTTCCAGCTCCTCAGGCTGGGTGGTGGTGTGCCTCCCTACAGCTTGATGGCCGGGCTGGGATCAGGCCGTTCCTGTGGAGCTAGGGCCGGCACCATTTTGCCCACCTCCCTGAGGTACCGCTGGATAGAAGTCCGTGAGGCGTTGCGGCTGCCTATTCGACTTTCACCACTTAGTCATCTCTCCTGCGGGTGTCAGGCACTTCGGTGAGTGTGTATAGAGCCGGAGGACACCTCACCCCTTTGTCGTTGAGCGTCGCTCAGAGTTATGCGGCCATCTTCTCCACCAGCCGGACACGCCCCCAAAAAGAAAAACTTTTGTGCCCTTTTAAATAGCTCCTTAAGTAGAAGCGCTCGTGTCTTTTGCTACCCTCCTTGCCAGTGAGCATTTATGCTGCACTTCCAGTGAAGCTATTTTGTCAGATAGGCTTTTAATACTAGCTTGGTGTTCTTTTTTTTCCTGGCTGTGATGGCTACCAGATGTCCTCGTACAATGCATTTATGCTTCCCATTGAGTCATGGGGGACACATATGGTGTGTCATTATGTCGAAAGTAATCCCTAAAGGTCCTTGTGATGTCTGCAAGATCCCTAGGTTCAGAAAGTAGGGAGGCATCTAGCCTCCAGATTTTGTAGAGGTTTCCCTCTGAGGGAATTGAAAAATCAGCGTGATTGGGTGATGGTCAGAGAGTGCCATACTCTCTATGGTCGCATCAGAGAGGTATGTCAGGTCAGTCTGGTGAATGAAAAGTTAGTCGAGCCTCGAGTAGTGGTTATGTGGAATCAAGAAAAATGTATAGTCCTCCTCCCATAGTTTTATGGTGCGCCAGGTGACTTGGAGTGTGAGGGAGGTTAAGTGAAGCTTTACTTGGCATAAAGCAGAGAATGGGAGTGGAGATGGGCCATTGGAGATACATATCAAGAAGCAGATCAAGGGCCATGTTAAAGTCCCCCACCAATATTAGAAGGCCTGCCTGAAATAATGTGAGTTGCAAGAGGACCTCCTTCAGAAAGGCCACTTGTCTAGAGTTGGGACAGTATATGTTCGCCAGAGTCACCATTTTGTTTTTCCAGACCCCCTTTAGGAAGAGGAATCTGCCCTCTGGGTCAAGAACTTGGTTGAGAGGGGGCGTGGCTAACCGCAGAGCAGTATGGAAGCCTGACTCCACAGCTTCTGCACCAAACAGAGAACCGATCCTCTCCCTCACTAAACTGAACCACCAAAATGCAATCAGCGGACCCACACACCCTGGGAAACCAGACTGGAACATCCAGGAAACTAAAGGAATACAGACAACCAAAAAAACTGACAGATTTCTTCATTCTCCCTCAGGGAGATAAAATCCAAGATGGCGACAGCACACAGAGGATTCCTATACAGATTTACCTGATGCAGATGACTCTTCATTATCACCCCAGGAAAATGCCTCAAGCTCCCATCCATCATTAGGCCCATCTTTCACCTCCAGCAGCCCAGCCAAATTGCAGATGCACTTGGATGCAGCCGAGCAGACCCTGGAGGTAAGGCCTACAATAGAAAATTTCCTCACACAGGCGCCTGCATCCTCCCCTATAGCGGCCTTCCCTACATCTAACCAGCCGGTCATAGACACAATGCTAAAGGAGATGCTGATGTCACTACACAGTTCTCTCCATAATGATACCTCCTCCATGTTCACTGCATTTAAAGCGGAGATGATGTACACAGGACAAAAGGTGGGCCACATTGAACAACAGATGAGTGCCATGACTGAAGCTGTTAATGATTTGGTAGATGCACACGACCATACCCGCAAAGAACATCTCTGGGTGCGGGCCAAAATGGAGGACCTCGAAGACCGATCGAGACGCAATAATGTAAAGATAAGTGGCATACCCAAAACTATCTTGCCAGCAGACCTGAACTCATACGCAAGGAAACTTATCCCAACACTCCTACCAGATCTCCCGCCGGTTGAAACCATCATTGATCGAATACATCGTCTCCCAAAACCACCCCAATTGCCCGCAGAAATACCTCGAGACACCCTGATAAGGGTGCACTTCTTTCATGCCAAAGATATGCTACTCGCTAAATCGAGATGCCTTGGTCAACTTCCACCCCCATACGCAAGACTACAACTCTTTGCTGACATTTCTTAATATACCCACCAACAACTACCGACCATCACAAAACCCATCAATAACCACAGGATCCCGTATCAACGGCAATTTCCAACCAAGCTTCTGATCACCAGAAATGGAGTACGTCACAGCATCCACACAGTGGAAGAAGGCATACAATTACTCAGCATATGGGGCATCATCCCTGAATACGACTCAACAGCCCAGTCGTCCCAAACAGCAAACTCGCAAGTTTACAACAAGAGACCGCAATCAAACACCAACAAATGAACACCAGGCTAGTGATGTTACTAAATATATTGGAAAGAATACCGCGCTGTAGTGAATAAATGATACCGTGCAGATCGTGACACAGAAAAATGAATAATGTGAAAAAAACATACAGAATCATAAACCAATGATTAAAGAATTAATGAGCAGCCACTAAATGTGAGATACACACAACAATATAAATTATAAAAAAGTAGCAGCGCTAGTATCCCAAAAAGTGCTTGATTGGTGCTCGGATATGTGATTTGACCATATAAATTGAATATACCATAACCTAGTAAAATACAAGCAACACTAAATAAATAAAACAGCAATATTTGATTAAAGAATAGTCCATAAAAATAGTCCATAAAAAAAAATATATATATATATATATATATATATATATATGTGTGAAGAAGCCTTAGACCCAAATCCCAGTCTTCGTAGTGGTAATAGATGCACTAAATAAGTGAATGATTCCTCCACCGCACCACTGTGATACCATCAATAAAAATGTGTGCTTACCGCAAGGCAAGCCCAAAGGAGCTTGCGACCTTAACCCGGTCAGGGCCTTTATCCAGAAGGAAAGGTTGAAAGGCAATAGTCCACCAAGCCACCAGGGATCGGTCACACCATAGAAGGATGTAAATACATCTCCATTGCGGCCTGGCTGATGAAGAGGCCGCTTAACCATCCAGCCAAAAGGGCATCACTGTGGCGGACTACACAAGACTTCCAATGCGAAGTCCTATGCATCCAAGAGACGCACTTTAAGTCCAATGCAGAGCCTCCATGTACCAACAAAAATTTTACCCACATCTTTAAAGCCTCAGGCCCAGAAAAAAAGAACGGAGTCATGATAGCGATCAAAAACACATGCTCCTACACTCTCCACGATAGCCTCATTGATGTTGATGGCAGATATCTTGCTCTAGTATGCACCCTAAATAACAACAAATACACTATTGTAACAGTTTATGCCCCCAATAGGGATGAGCTTCGTGTTCGAGTCGAACTCATGTTAGACTCGAACATCGGCTGTTCGGTCGTTCGCCGAATTGCGAACGATATGGGCCGTTCGCGCCAAATTCGTGTGGCGCGTCACGGCCCATAATTCACTGCGGCATCGCAGTGCATTGCTGGCTGATGATTGGCCAAGCATGCACTATGACCCGCATGCTTGGCCAATCACAGCGCCGCCTGAACAGAGAGCCATAATTGGCCAAAGCCAAGGAGGCTTTGGCCAATTATGGCTCAGGGGATTTAGTACACGCCCCACACTATATAAGGCTGCCTGCACGGCGGCCCTGTGTAGTGTGTGTTCCGGCGTTCATTGAGAGAGAGAGAGAGACAGACAGTGTCATTTGATTTGAGTTAGATAGATTAGGCAGAACAGTCAGTCAGTTAGCTGCACTTACAGTGTATTGTGTATATATATGCATCCCAGGTGTTGCATATATATATATACACTGTATTCAGTTTAGCTAGATCCGTTCCTGTTATCTTCTATCTAGACTATTTACATTTAGTGCAGTGTGTCCTGCTCACAGTGTTCAGCTAGATCCGTTCCTGCTATTTACATTCAGTGCAGTGCGTCCTGCTCACAGTGTTCAGCTAGATCCGTTCCTGGTATTTACATTTAGTGCAGTGCGTCCTGCTCACAGTGTTCAGCTAGATCCGTTCCTGCTATTTACATTCAGTGCAGTGCGTCCTGCTCACAGTGTTCAGCTAGATCCGTTCCTGGTATTTACATTTAGTGCAGTGCGTCCTGCTCACAGTGTTCAGCTAGATCCGTTCCTGCTATTTACATTCAGTGCAGTGCGTCCTGCTCACAGTGTTCAGCTAGATCCGTTCCTGCTATTTACATTCAGTGCAGTGCGTCCTGCTCACAGTGTTCAGCTAGATCCGTTCCTGGTATTTACATTTAGTGCAGTGCGTCCTGCTCACAGTGTTCAGCTAGATCCGTTCCTGCTATTTACATTCAGTGCAGTGCGTCCTGCTCACAGTGTTCAGCTAGATCCGTTCCTGGTATTTACATTTAGTGCAGTGCGTCCTGCTCACAGTGTTCAGCTAGATCCGTTCCTGCTATTTACATTCAGTGCAGTGCGTCCTGCTCACAGTGTTCAGCTAGATCCGTTCCTGGTATTTACATTTAGTGCAGTGCGTCCTGCTCACAGTGTTCAGCTACATCCGTTCCTGCTATTTACATTCAGTGCAGTGCGTCCTGCTCACAGTGTTCAGCTAGATCCGTTCCTGCTATTTACATTCAGTGCAGTGCGTCCTGCTCACAGTGTTCAGCTAGATCCGTTCCTGGTATTTACATTTAGTGCAGTGCGTCCTGCTCACAGTGTTCAGCTAGATCCGTTCCTGCTATTTACATTCAGTGCAGTGCGTCCTGCTCACAGTGTTCAGCTAGATCCATTCCTGGTATTTACATTTAGTGCAGTGCGTCCTGCTCACAGTGTTCAGCTAGATCCGTTCCTGCTATTTACATTCAGTGCAGTGCGTCCTGCTCACAGTGTTCAGCTAGATCCGTTCCTGCTATTTACATTCAGTGCAGTGCGTCCTGCTCACAGTGTTCAGCTAGATCCGTTCCTGGTATTTACATTTAGTGCAGTGCGTCCTGCTCACAGTGTTCAGCTAGATCCGTTCCTGCTATTTACATTCAGTGCAGTGCGTCCTGCTCACAGTGTTCAGCTAGATCCGTTCCTGCTATTTACATTCAGTGCAGTGCGTCCTGCTCACAGTGTTCAGCTAGATCCGTTCCTGGTATTTACATTTAGTGCAGTGCGTCCTGCTCACAGTGTTCAGCTAGATCCGTTCCTGCTATTTACATTCAGTGCAGTGCGTCCTGCTCACAGTGTTCAGCTAGATCCGTTCCTGGTATTTACATTTAGTGCAGTGCGTCCTGCTCACAGTGTTCAGCTAGATCCGTTCCTGCTATTTACATTCAGTGCAGTGCGTCCTGCTCACAGTGTTCAGCTAGATCCGTTCCTGGTATTTACATTTAGTGCAGTGCGTCCTGCTCACAGTGTTCAGCTACATCCGTTCCTGCTATTTACATTCAGTGCAGTGCGTCCTGCTCACAGTGTTCAGCTAGATCCGTTCCTGCTATTTACATTCAGTGCAGTGCGTCCTGCTCACAGTGTTCAGCTAGATCCGTTCCTGGTATTTACATTTAGTGCAGTGCGTCCTGCTCACAGTGTTCAGCTAGATCCGTTCCTGCTATTTACATTCAGTGCAGTGCGTCCTGCTCACAGTGTTCAGCTAGATCCGTTCCTGGTATTTACATTTAGTGCAGTGCGTCCTGCTCACAGTGTTCAGCTAGATCCGTTCCTGCTATTTACATTCAGTGCAGTGCGTCCTGCTCACAGTGTTCAGCTAGATCCGTTCCTGCTATTTACATTCAGTGCAGTGCGTCCTGCTCACAGTGTTCAGCTAGATCCGTTCCTGGTATTTACATTTAGTGCAGTGCGTCCTGCTCACAGTGTTCAGCTAGATCCGTTCCTGCTATTTACATTCAGTGCAGTGCGTCCTGCTCACAGTGTTCAGCTAGATCCGTTCCTGGTATTTACATTTAGTGCAGTGCGTCCTGCTCACAGTGTTCAGCTAGATCCGTTCCTGCTATTTACATTCAGTGCAGTGCGTCCTGCTCACAGTGTTCAGCTAGATCCGTTCCTGGTATTTACATTTAGTGCAGTGCGTCCTGCTCACAGTGTTCAGCTAGATCCGTTCCTGCTATTTACATTCAGTGCAGTGCGTCCTGCTCACAGTGTTCAGCTAGATCCGTTCCTGGTATTTACATTTAGTGCAGTGCGTCCTGCTCACAGTGTTCAGCTACATCCGTTCCTGCTATTTACATTCAGTGCAGTGCGTCCTGCTCACAGTGTTCAGCTAGATCCGTTCCTGCTATTTACATTCAGTGCAGTGCGTCCTGCTCACAGTGTTCAGCTAGATCCGTTCCTGGTATTTACATTTAGAGCAGTGCGTCCTGCTCACAGTGTTCAGCTAGATCCGTTCCTGCTATTTACATTCAGTGCAGTGCGTCCTGCTCACAGTGTTCAGCTAGATCCGTTCCTGCTATTTACATTCAGTGCAGTGCGTCCTGCTCACAGTGTTCAGCTAGATCCGTTCCTGCTATATACATTTAGTGCAGTACGTCCTGCTCACAGTGTTCAGCTAGATCCGTTCCTGTTATCTTCCTACTGACAGGCAGGCTTGTCTGGTTACAGTATATAAAGCTACCTGAAGAAAATTACAGGTGTTCTTTTTGATCCTATTAGTACCACGGTCAGGCAGCTAGACTATTTACATTTAGTACAGTGTGTCCTGCTCACAGTGTTCAGCTAGATCTGTTCCTGTTATCTTCCTACTGACAGGCAGGCTTGTCTGGTTACAGTATATAAAGCTACCTTAAGAAAATTACAGGTGTTCTTTTTGATCCTATTAGTACCACGGTCAGGCAGCTAGACTATTTACATTTAGTACAGTGCGTCCTGCTCACAGTGTTCAGCTAGATCCGTTCCTGTTATCTTCCTACTGACAGGCAGGCTTGTCTGGTTACAGTATATAAAGCTACCTGAAGAAAATTACAGGTGTTCTTTTTGATCCTATTAGTACCACGGTCAGGCAGCTAGACTATTTACATTTAGTACAGTGTGTCCTGCTCACAGTGTTCAGCTAGATCCGTTCCTGTTATCTTCCTACTGACAGGCAGGCTTGTCTGGTTACAGTATATAAAGCTACCTTAAGAAAATTACAGGTGTTCTTTTTGATCCTATTAGTACCACGGTCAGGCAGCTAGACTATTTACATTTAGTACAGTGCGTCCTGCTCACAGTGTTCAGCTAGATCCGTTCTTGCTATTTACATTCAGTGCAGTGCGTCCTGCTCACAGTGTTCAGCTAGATCCGTTCCTGGTATTTACATTTAGTGCAGTGCGTCCTGCTCACAGTGTTCAGCTAGATCCGTTCCAGCTATTTACATTCAGTGCAGTGCGTCCTGCTCACAGTGTTCAGCTAGATCCGTTCCTGCTATATACATTTAGTGCAGTACGTCCTGCTCACAGTGTTCAGCTAGATCCGTTCCTGTTATCTTCCTACTGACAGGCAGGCTTGTCTGATTACAGTATATAAAGCTACCTTAAGAAAATTACAGGTGTTCTATCCCAGCTTAGTGCAGCTACAGGCCATTAGTATGTCTGGAAGGCCAAGAAGGAGAGGCAGACAGTCACAAGCCAATAAGAGAGGGCAAGCAGGCTCTGTGTCTAGTGCTGGTCGTGGAGACGGTGCATCCTCATCAGCACGTGGCCATGGGACACGCTTGGCCTTTTTTTCGGCAGCTGGCCGTGTTGAGCCGCAACATGCGGAAGACTTGGTCGAGTGGATGACCAAGCCGTCCTCATCCTCCTCATCCTCTCTCACCCATGCCCAGGGTGCTTTGTCTGGCAAAGCAGCGGCCTCTTCCCTCAGCTCAATGTCATCAGTGACTCCTTCCCTAGCTCCACCATGTCCTCATGAGGATTCCCTCGAACTGTTTAACCACAGTGTTGGGTACATGCTCCAGGAGGATGCCCAGCGTTTGGAAGGCTCTGATGATGATACTGAGCTCAATGAAGGCAGTAACATGAGCACGGACAGAGGGGGTGCCCAAGAAGGACAGCAATCTGGCAGTCATGCTCCCCCTGCTGCAGCATACTGCCAGGTTTGCTCCAGTGATGAGGAGGGAGGGGATGATGAGGTCACTGACTCAACGTGGGTGCCTGATAGGAGAGAGGAGGAGGAGGAGGAGGAGGAGGAGGTGGCACATCACCAACTAGGCAGGATGCCCTCCAGGGGCCAGCCTAAGGGCAGCACATTGACTGCATCACACCCCAAAGCTCCACATGTGCAGGGCGCTGCAGTCTCTGCGCGTTATTCAAAAAGTTCTTTGGTGTGGGCCTTTTTTGAGACGAGTGCATCAGATCGCACCGCTGCTATTTGCAACATATGTCTCAAGCGTATCTCGCGTGGCCAAAACATCTCCCGCTTGGGTACCACATGCTTGACCAGACATATGTTGACCTGCCATGCAGTTCGTTGGCAAGCGTATCTAAAAGACCCACACCAAAGAACAAAGACGATCTCTCCTTGCTCCTCATCAGCTGAGATTTCCAACCCCACTAGACCTTCAGTCCTCTCTGAGACCTGCAGTGAGAGGAATGAAGGTGTAGAATTAGGTGTGTCACAGCCAAGTACTTGTGGGCAATCTGCTTTTGGTACACCGACGTCAGATTGTACCAGGCAAATTTCCCTGCCCCAGCTGCTGCACCGCCGAAAGAAGTTTGCTCCCAGCCATCCACATGCCCAGCGGTTGAATGCTAGCTTGGCAAAATTGCTAGCACTTCAACTGCTGCCTTTTCAGTTGGTAGACTCTGCCCCCTTCCGTGAGTTTGTGGAATGTGCGGTTCCTCAGTGGCAGGTACCCAAACGCCACTTTTTCTCACGGAAGGCGATTCCGGCTCTCTACCGGCATGTGGAAGGCAATGTCCATGCCTCGCTGGACAGGGCGGTCAGCGGTAAGGTGCATATTACCGCTGACTCATGGTCCAGCAGGCATGGACAGGGACGTTACTTAAGTTTCACGGCGCATTGGGTGACTCTGCTGGCAGCTGGGAAGGATGCAGGACAAGGTGCAGTAGTGTTGGAGGTTGTTCCGCCACCACGCCTCCAAAATGCTGATTGTGACACACCTCTCTCCTCCACCCCCTCCTCTTCTTCTTCCTCCATGGCCTCTTCCTCGGAACCAGCGGTGCTCCGTAGGCGTTCAAGGGGCTACGCAAGTACGCAGGCCAAAAGATGCCATGCGGTGCTTGAGCTGGTGTGCTTGGGGGACAGGAGCCACACTGGGGCAGAGGTTCTGTCAGCTCTGCAGGGGCAGGTTCAGAGGTGGTTGACGCCACGCCAACTTAAGGCAGGAATGGTGGTTTGCGACAATGGCACCAACCTCCTCTCTGCCCTCCGACAGGGACAACTGACCCATGTGCCCTGTTTGGCTCACGTCCTTAACTTGGTGGTGCAGCGGTTCTTGGGCAGGTACCCGGGCTTACAGGATGTCCTGAGGCAGGCCAGGAAAGTCTCTGTGCATTTCCGCCGGTCATATAATGCCAGTGCTCGGCTGACGGACCTCCAAAAGGAGTTTAACCTGCCTAATCTGTGACATGCCCACCAGGTGGAACTCGACGTTGGCCATGCTGCAGCGGCTGCACACGCAGCAGAGGGCCATCAATGAGTACCTGTGCGACTATGGCACCAGGACAGGGTCAGGGGACCTTGGTTTTTTTTCCCCACGCCAGTGGGCCATGATCAGGGATGCATGCACTGTCCTGTCACCATTCGAGGAGGCCACGAGGATGGTGAGCACTGACAGTGCATGCATCAGTGACACTGTCCCCCTTGTCCACCTGTTGGAGCACACGCTGCGTGGAATAATGGACAGGGCACTTGAGGCAGAACAGAGGCAGGAAGAGGAGGACTTCCTTAGCTCTCAAGGCCCCCTTTATCCAGACAGTGTTCCTGCGTGCCCGCCGATCACACAGGAAGAGGACGAGGAGGAGGAGGAGGAGGAGGAGGAGGAAGATTGTGTCAGTATGGAGGTGGAGCCTGGCACTCAGCATCAGCAGTCTTTAAGGGATCAGTCCCAAGGAACACATGGACTTGTACGTGGCTGGGAGGAGGTGGCTGCGGACGTTGTTGTCCTTAGTGACCCAGAGGACTCCGGACCGAATGCCTCAGCAAACCTACGCTGCATGGCCTCCCTGATCCTGCAAAGCCTGCGTAAGGATCCTCGTATTCGTGGTATCAAGGAGAAGGACCAATACTGGCTGGCAACCCTCCTTGATCCACGTTACAAGGGTAAGGTTGCGGACCTTATCTTGCCATCGCAGAGGGAGCAGAGGATGAAACATCTTCGGGAGGCCTTGCAGAAAGGTCTGTGCAACGCGTTCCCAGAGACTGGGAGGTTACAAACTCCTGTTTCTGGACAACGTGTTGCTGAGGCTTCGGTCAGTCAAAGAAGGAGCGGTGGAGAAGGTGGCCGTCTGACCGATGCGTTCAGACAATTTTTTGGTCCGCAGCCCCAAGGTATGATCGGTTCCAGCAACCATCGCCAGCGTCTGTTTTACATGGTGCAGGAATACCTAGGGGCAAGATCAGACTTGGACACCTTTCCCACCGAAAATCCTCTGGGTTACTGGGTCTTGAGGATGGATCACTGGCCAGAGCTTGCACAGTATGCAATTGAGCTACTGGCCTGTCCTGCATCCAGCGTTCTTTCGGAACGCACATTCAGTGCTGCTGGAGGCGTGGTAACCGATCACAGGGTGCGTCTGTCCACCGACTCGGTCGATCGGCTGACCTTCATAAAAATGAATCAGTCTTGGATCACCACCAGCTACCAAGCACCTGATGCAGATGTAACCGAATAATTTTTTTTGAAATCTCAGATCCCTTCAAAGACTGCCTATGCTGATGCTGAGTGACTATCCCTGAGTAATTATCCTCTTCCTCCTCAATCATCACGCTGATAGCTTGTAAGAACATTTTTGGTTCTGGGCGCCACCACCAGTGCCTAAGGCACAATTTTTCAGCCCCTGTTTAACAGGGGCGTGTAATTACAATTTTTGATGTAATACTTTGCAGCAGGGCTCGTTCCTGCATTCCAACTAGAGTGTCTGTGAGGGGTTGCAGTGTTGTGGCACCAGCACCAGTGCCTAAGACCCAATTTTTCAGCCCCTGTCTAACAGGGGCGTGTAATTACAATTTTTGATGCAATACTTTGCAGCAGGGCTTGTTCCTGCGTTTCAACTAGAGTGTCTGTGAGGGGTTGCAGTGTTGTGGCACCAGCACCAGTGCCTAAGACCCAATTTTTCTGCCCCTGTCTAACAGGGGCGTGTAATTACAATTTTTGATGCAATACTTTGCAGCAGGGCTCGTTCCTGCGTTCCAACTAGAGTGTCTGTGAGGGGTTGCAGTGTTGTGGCACCAGCACCAGTGCCTAAGGCCCAATTTTTCTGCCCCTGTCTAACAGGGGCGTGTAATTACAATTTTTGATGCAATACTTTGCAGCAGGGCTCGTTCCTGTGTTCCAACTAGAGTGTCTGTGAGGGGTTGCAGTGTTGTGGCACCAGCACCAGTGCCTAAGGCCTAATTTTTCAGCTCCTGTTCAACAGGGGCATGTAATTACAATTCTTGATCTAATATTTCACAGCAGGGCCCTGTGAGGGCTTACAGTGTTTTGGCCACAGCAACACCTAAGGCCCAAATTTCTGCTGAGTATATAGGGCAGGACCCTACTTTCAAACATCTAACTTACAAACGACTCCTACTTGCAAACGGAAGGAGACAACAGGAAGTGAGATGAAATCTACCCCTAAGGAAGGGAAATTCTCTCCTGTAAGAGTTAATATGGGAAAACAATTTCTCCTTTCCACTGATGCTTTCCAATCCTTGTTCCACAAAAAAACCCAAATTTTCAAAAAACATTTTTCATTGGGACAAAAAAGTGAGGTGAAATCTTCTGAAGAGGAGGAAAGACGCAAAACAAATGTCACAGGGGTGATAACCCTTCCCTATGTTTTCCAAAAAGCTTAGAAAAGATTTTTTGGCTGGAGCTAAACACATTAAAAATGTTCAAAATTACAAACAGATTCTACTTAACAACAAACCTACAGTCCCTGTCTTGTTTGCACCGCCTGAATACTGCTGTTCAGAGTATATAGGGACCTTTCCTTATTTTAATTTGGGTGCGGGGTTCCCCTTAATATCCATACAAGACCCAAAGGGCCTGGTAATGGACTGGGGGGTACCCATGCCGTTTGTCTCACTGATTTTCATCCATATTGCCATGACCCGACATGACATTAAACCCGCAAGCAGTTTTAAATGAGATTTTTTCCTTTAAAAATGACATTTGGTGCAGGGACTGTTCTAAACATGGGAAACACGCGTCACTTTACAGGCATACTATAGACACCCCCCAGGTACGATATTTAAAGGAATATTTCACTTTTTTTTTTTTACTTTAAGCATCATTAAAATCACTGCTCCCGAAAAAACGGCCGTTTTTAAAAGTTTTTTTTGCATTGATACATGTCCCCTGGGGTAGGACCCGGGTCCCCAAACCCTTTTTAGGACAATACCATGCAAATTAGCCTTTAAAATGAGCACTTTTGATTTCGAACGTTCGAGTCCCATAGACGTCAATGGGGTTCTAACGTTCGTGCGAACTTGCGGTCCGTTCGCGGGTTCTGGTGCGAACCGAACCGGGGGGTGTTCGGCTCATCCCTAGCCCCCAACAAGAAACAAATCAACTTCCTATCCAAACTGATGAAGAAAATCAATCGTATCAAACAGGGTCAACTTCCTTCATTAGGTCCAATGATCTATTTGATGTATGGAGATGTCACCATACCACGAAAGAGATTATTCTTACTTCTCTCCTCGCCATAATTCTTACACACGAAATGACCTTTTTCTTAGTAGACAGAAGGACACTACCCAAAATATCTTCCTCAGGAATATCCATCATTACGTGGTCGGACCACGTGCCAGTCACCATGACCATAGATGACTCACCATCGACCTCTGCAATCCTTAACTCACCAATTCATTCTACCTACATCAGAGAATGCCTAGAAGAATACTTTGACACTAATACAGGAACTGTCAGATAACACTGTCCTTTGGAATGCCCATAAGGCATTTATAAGAGGGATCCTCATACAAATAGGTGCTAGAGAGAGGAGGAGGAGATTACAGCGTCTAAACCTACTTACTTCCAATATCAAAACATTAGAAAACCAAACCCAATCTACTCCTGATCCTACAACAAAATCAAAATTGGACTCCCCAAGACAGGAATTAAAATCTCATCTGTTACAATCATTCAAAAAAGCACATACTTACTTTAGAGCTAAATACTACTCCACTGGCAATAAGGCAGGGAAAGCAATGGCTAACAGAATCAAAGGTCATTACTCTAAAACTAATAGAGAGGGAAATGGGACTTTAAATGAAGCGGCTGAACTGCGGAGGTGATAATATAAATATACAATTTTATTCATAATAAGATAAATATGGTAATTTCATATATACATAAAAGCACAAGGTATAGACACAGTGGTACAAGGTATATAAATATAAACATAAATAAAGATAAATTCATGAGGTTAATGAATAGTATATGACAGCAATCTGGCCTTAAAATGCTAAATGCAGCATGCCCGGCAGCTGTGTTAATAATCACATAAAAGGAATCTACAAATGTTGGATTCATGTTATAACATCGTCGAAGCGTAATGTGTGTCTCTGCAGCATCCAATAGCTCTACGCGTTTCGTTGAATTATCTCCACTCGTCAGGAGCAGATGCGACAGGTTCCTGTAGATTAAATGGTTATGGTGAAACCACATTATGTATAAGAGTAAAGAATGTTGTTTAAAAAAGATTAGCCAAATACACTCACCAGCCCCGGCAGTGGGAGCGATAAGGGGCGAGCGAGACATGGTGAACCGGAAGCACAGACCACATCACGGGAGCTGAGGCGGCGTAACTGTACATGGGCAGCTTGGGGTGGTGGTATGGTGCCTAAGGTGGTCCCCATGAATAAAGGTGCTGGCTTGGAAGTATGAACAAATCAAAACATCTGAAAGCAAGAATGAAAATGTGTGTGAGGTGAGATAATGGGTATGTGTAAAAACGAGTAAGGTATGTGTAAAGGGAATGATAAAAAAATGATGAAAAGGTAATAGTGGTGTGGAATTGTAAGCCCAATTTGTCAGCATGTATGATTAATGGAAGAAAAGGATGGGATGTGAAGTGTGAATTGTGTAATGTGTATGAAGTGGGCTGACCTGAATGTGAAAATGATCTGAGAAAAACAAACCTAGTAGTGAAGTAAAGTGTAAAAAACGAATGTGTATGAACAAAACAGTGCAAAAACCAATTGTGTTATGTGTGGGTCTAGACCAAAGGACACTTACCCAAGCTGCATGCCATGCAACACCAAGTGATGGAATAGCTGGTGTGCAGGAGCCCCAGGCAGAGACCGGCCATGTGAACAGCCGGCTCTGACTGAGGGTATATGTACAGGTATGCCACCAATGCCACGTGCGTGAACGCAGGGGGGAGCGGAAGATGGCGTCCGCACCTGGGTCAAACCGCCAGGTGATTGGCGCCAAACCGCTCCCACACAGGTCACGCAGAAGGTGCTCTCAATGGCAGCGTGATGACATCATGATCGACGTCAAGCGCTGGACGTGAGGCCTGTGGCGCCGATGGGAGAAGGGGCGTCCTCCCGATCTCCCGAACACCACTGTGCAGCGAGAAAAGGGAAGACCCACGAGGCGCATCGCAGCTCCCGCAATAAGGAAAAGATCCCCATACACTGTGAACAGGCTCCATACCCCAAACCTGCACACATCGCCAGAGCGGCAGGAGCGCATGAATATAAGGATTGTAAATTGTGTAATCATATACGGAATGTAACTTATGAGGTTTAAATGTGGAACCTATGCCGAGAATGCCATATATTGCTGCCGCTAATAGAATTAATAGATGCATGTATCAATATACCCAAAATTGCTTAGCCAGTCCCGATGTGTAAATCCCTAAATAGGGAATGTACACATCTGAAACTACACCTCACGCGTGGATGGCAGGGGAACACTGCTGATCCAATATTCCAGCCGCATCCATCCCTATACAAACTGTAGAAAAAAGGGGGAAGGTTTGGGACTTTAAATGAGGCACGGGTAGGCACCTCCATCCCTATATTGAATCTAATAGAGAGGGAAATGGGACTTTAAATGAAGCGGCTGAACTGCGGAGGTGATAACATAAATATACAATTTTATTCATAACAAGATAAATATGGTAATTTCATATATACATAAAAGCACAAGGTATAGACACAGTGGTACAAGGTATATAAATATAAACATAAATAAAGATAAATTCATGAGGTTAATGAATAGTATATGACAGCAATCTGGCCTTAAAATGCTAAATGCAGCATGCCCAACACCTGTGTTAATAATCACATAAAAGGAATCTACAAATGTTGGATTTGTAGATACTCTAAAACTATAATTACCCATCTATTTCATGCAGCCACCAACCAAAAACTGATAGACCCACAACCCATTGCTGACGCGTTCAGTCACTACTCAAACAACCATTCTTACATGACATAGAATCGTTTCTTCACAAAATCAACCTTCCCAAACTATCCAAAGAACAATTATCCACATTAAACACACCATTCACTGCTCTAGAAATCAGGAATATAATCTCAGCTATGCCCTCTAACAAATCTCCAGGCCCAGGAGGCCTTACGGGAGAATATTACAAGCAATTTGGAACAATCCTAGCACCCTTATTAGCCACAGTATGCAATGAACCCGTCTCGTCCATCCTCTCTCCCTCTTGAAATGCTTAATGCTCTGATTATCACTCTACCAAAGCCAGGTAAGGAACCTACTTGTGCACAAAACTTTAGACCCATTTTTCTCCTCAACCTAGACACGAAAATATATGCTAAATTAATAGCCAATAGATTACTCAATCTAATGCCCCTTCTAATCCATCAAGACCAGTCAGGCTTCACAAAAGGGAGACAGACAACTGATGCAACACAATGAATTGTCAACATAGTCCACAATGCTGAGTCGACTCGGACGCCTTCTCTGCTCCTATCTCTGGATGCAGAGAAAGCGTTCAATAGAGTCCATTAGGAACATCTTAAAGCTACTCTCAGTAAATTTGGTTTCCAAGGACCCATACTGTCTGCCATAATGGCACTGTACTCCTCCTCAGCACAGGTATACACATCAGAGATGCTATCTAAACCATTTTCCATAACAAATGGCACCCATCAAGGTTCTCCACTCTCACCAATCATCTTTAATCTAGAGATGGAACCCCTAGCAGAACACGTATGAAACAATAGCAAAATAACAGGCGTCAACATTGGCACTATAGAACATAAAATTGATTTATTCGCAGATGACGTAATAATGATGATTACAAACCCCCATTCCTCCCTGGCTTCGGTACAACTGTTATTGAAAAGATTTAGCGATGTCTCTTATTATAAGGTTAATGAACACAAATCTTACATTCTAGACTTAGGAATGAATGCAATAACCAGTAACCTCCTTACGAATCTTTATCCTTATCCCTGGGCTGTCAACGGCATACCCTACCTGGGAACTACTCTTACCAAATCCACAAAAGGCCTCTTTGCACATAACTACGCAGAAGCCAAACAAATGCTGATCAAAGAAACATCAAAAATTTCCAAGCATAAATGTTCGTGGGCAGGCCGCCAAGCGGCCTTTAAAATGATGGTTCTACCTAGATTACTATACATCTTCCGCACACTGCCTATCCCACTCTTATCTTACCTCAACTCCCTCCAATCTATCTTGAGCCAATATGTTTGGAAAGGGAAAAAATCTAGATGCAGCCATGCGAAACTCATCAAACACAGATCTAAAGGTGGGATGGGTTACATTGACATAAAAGATTACTACATAGCTACTATCCTATCACAGTTGAGAGAATGGATGCATAAAAAACCCACTACACTCTGGAGTGACATAGAAAGCAATGCAACACCAGGAACAAACCTCATCAACTGGTTATTCAGTACACTCACAAGTAATCATCACCTCCTTGACACCACATAGAATAGCCAAATTTCATAAACACACTTCACGTGTATGTTGGAGAGAATGCGGCCAAACCGGTACACTCCTACACATTCTATGGTCATACCCTCAAATACAACAGCTTTGGAAAGATGTAAAAGACATGCTGCAAGAAATACTACATCTCCCTATCACACTGACTCCACAGTTACCCATCCTTAACTTAAACATTCTCGAAATACCACCAAACTTCAGACTAGTGACCACACATATTCTCTTGGCAACAAAACTTCTACTCACAAGAAAATGGAAAACCAATATTACTCCCCATCTGGCTGAAGTAGTTAACTTAGTGCAAACACATTTTACATATGAAACTCTCCTTACACGTGGGAAACACATGCATGCTAAAACACTAGACCTATGGAATCCCTGGTACATTTGGTACAAGAAGAAATATGACAACTGATAGACATATCTCGTGCTTCAACAAAATACTGCTGCTCTCTTCTCTCTTACCTCCCTTCTCCTTCACCCATACCTCAAACTCTTACCCTTTCCCCATCTTACCCTCTCTCCTTCCCTCCCAGGTTATCAGTTATACATCTTGATATGACAATGTTTTACTACCTGTTGTTCTCTTCGCATTACTTATTTCAAACTGGAATCCACACACACTGTTTAGACACACCTTCTATCAGCTCATGTTTGAGCAATGTTTGAGTAATATGTCATTATGCATATAGTCTGATGCTCTCTCATTTATATATCTGCATAATATGTAACCTGAAAAATCTCAATAAAAATCTATTGATTAAAAAAAAGAACTTGGTCGTGACCCCCTTTGATTTGGAGTCGGCACAAGTCGCATGAAATACCTCAGGGAATCGGCTATCGGACGGAATGGAGCCTGATTTAAAGTGGGTTTCTTGTAGAAATACCACCTGAGCTCTATGGCAGTGTACTTCAGCAAGAACACTACTGCATTTTTCCGGTATATTGAGGCCTTTGGTGTTCAGGGAATAAACCTTGAGGGATAAAGGAGCTGATGACCGCACTGTAGGAGGCATGTTCAATAAATAGGAGTGTTCGTTAATACCACCTCCAAGGTTTGAGTGGGAAAGGTCTAGGGGGTGGGGCGGGGGATTGGGGGTAGGAGATAAGAAGAGGAAAAGTAGGAAAGAAGGGAAGATAAGGAAGGGGACTGAGCCTGTCTCGGGAAGCCACTCAAGGTCTAATCGTGACCTAAAGGGGGCCTAATACAGGCGTGATACAGCTAATTCCTCTATGGGGATTGCAACAAAGTTACTGGAGGTGTTGTCAGTACAGCTGAGTTACCTAAGGGGGGAGAGTATGGGGTATAAGGGTAACAAGAGACTGTTCCGGCTAGATTCAAGGGGGAAGCCTGCCTCCTTGTGGTGGGGAGAAAACAGCACCAAAAACAAAACTATGCAACCTGCCATCCAGAGGCTCCAAAGGGCAAACATGGGCATTAATGAGGGACCCCATCCCAGTGAATGAGGGATGTCGAGTAGGACCATCCAAAAATGGTGGGCGAATCCCATCCCGACCTCCCGCCATCCGGCAGGTCCGGGGTCCCCCACAAGTCAGGATCACCCATAACATCATATGATCACATGTAATAGCATATAGAAGAACAATGAAGCAGTAAACATACTGAACTGAAAGAACTTAGTTAACCGGATTGCCACCGTGACTACCATGGCGGTCTATCGAGGCCTTCGTCCCCAGGATCATACACATCAAAGATGCGTCCGAGGGCAAGAGGTCCCATCCACCAGTGAGTCTCCAGGATAAATTCCCTGGGATGACTCACCTAAAAAAGATTATGTGGCCCTATAAAGTACTATCCAATTCAACTATGGGGGCACACCCACTGCCCAACTCGGGTGGAGTGTGAGCCAGTAGTGTATTTAGGTTTTGTGCTGCCCTAGGCCTGACTAAACTCATGTACCCCCTAATTTAAATATGACCCACCCCTTCCTGTCAAGGCCACACCCCTTGCTGTTTAGGACCCACCCAGGGGAAACTAGTTCTGAGGGCCGGGAGGGGTGGCAATGGATTCCTTTAATTTGCATAGATTTCCTCTCACTTCCTGTTTGGCTATGGGGCAGGAGGTGAAGGGAAATCTCTGCAATGGGACAGGGATGGTAAAAAATAAACTGACTTTAAACTGACTTTAACCCTCCCTTACTCTATCCAAAATGAAAAAAAAAAGTGTTGCCTATAGTTCTACTTTAAGCACAAATTTCTGATATTTTTATGGAGAGGACTAAGAATATATAATCATGCCAATAGTGCGGCAGAAACCATAGCACAGTGAGGAAGGTTTGTGGTCCAGGATGAGAGGACAGTCAAAATTATTTATACAGTTACAAGATGCCAGCCGTCCGCATACTGGAAGGAGTGCGGCCGTTTTATGGGGGCGCTAGACTAATTTGCCTCTCAGCCCAGTCCGCCCCATAAGACTGGTGCTACACTAACAGAGCAAGCTGGTGGCGACTCTTTCTGTGCTGCCCCTTTGGAAAGTGCTGCCCTAGGCCTGGGCTTTGTCAGCTTATGCCAAGATACAGTGTTGGTGTGAGCGCTCCCTGACTTTGGGGTCTCTGGTTCCTCTGGCCCCTAACATCCATGATCTATTATACAGCAATGAGCCAGGATTCATCTTCCTAGGGTACCCTATAAATTGTCATGGTTTTGAGAAAGGCCATGTACATCAGAATCAAACAACAGTACACAATCACAATCACATACCCGGTAAGCTGTAATGGTCACCCTCCCCCCAGAGCCTATGCAAGAGAATGCATTAGCAGGTCTCTGTACTGCCAGTGAGGTTCATGCATCAGCAGTATAGTGAGCTTAGGTCTCCTCGGTCCCCCCCCCCAAAAAAAGGGGGGGGCGAAGTGGTTGCAATTTGGCATCAAGCTCAAATGCGTGTCTTTCCTCAGATCATGAAAGAGAAACTGTGGATTCTCACATCAGTGCGGGGTAGAGTATATGGAAATGCAAAAGAAAGAAAGAGTACATGAGCAAATGCAAAAGCCCCCCACAACTCCTTACCAGTTGCTCACATCTAGCATGGAGCCAGGGTGGCGTTGCGAGCCTGTTCACTGGTTAGTACTGATTGATGAGGGTAGGCAGGGACAAGCAAAGACTATAGTACAGCTCACTGTGTCTTGATTGTGTGTTCAGTGGTCCGTTCTGTGACGAGCAGATAATGGGGAGAAGCGCTGGCTTTTGTCCGTTTCCATGTCCCTGCGCCTTCTGTGAGGAGAGTTAGCTGAGGTTCTGCGGCGGTGTTGTCTGCTTCTTTGTGACCTCGGGGTGTCACCAGGGTGGATAGGAATCCAGGGCTCTGCTTGCAAGAATGTGCTATACCAGTCCAGAACAGGAACCACTGGGATGCCTAGGGATTCACAGAAGGGTTGGAGGTCCGCTGGCATTCACAGACATGTTGTGCAATTTCCAGTGGTCGCTTGCAGGCAGAATGGGAATTTCCACCAATAGGGGATGCGTCTGTCCTGCAAAACTTGCAGGAGCAGGCAAAGATCCCTTCTGTGCTGCAAGGTGATGGCGGACAAATCTTGGAACAGCTGGATGCGTGCCTCTTCATACGCCAAGTGAGCGTGGTTACGGGCCAAGCGCAGTATGTCCTCTTTTTGGGTGAAGCTGACCAGACAGCATACTGCATCTCTGGGTGGATCAGTGTCCCTTCTCCTAGGCCTCAGCACTCTGTGACACCTCTCCATTTCTACCAGTGCATCTGGTGGTCTGCCTAACAGGGTATTAAATATAGCCCAAAACAGAAGTTTGCAGCTTGGGGGCCCTCTAATGTGTCTGGGATCCCCCGGACACGTAGATTACGTCTGCTGCCCCTATTGTCCAGGTCCTCCATGTCCTCAGCATTTTTTCTCTGTCCAGCCATGGTCCCTAACAAAATGCCACCGGCAGCCATGCTCCTGGTCCACAACAACATGGCAGTGGCGGCCATATAACTCTGGGACAGCCTGGGACCGGAGACTTTCTACCCTGCCCCTTACAACACCCAGGGGCCTTGATTGTGAACAGAGACAGGCTGCCTATGTCCATCTCTGTCTCCTCAACTCCTTCCAAAAGGAGTCCAGTGAAATACAAGCCCAGGATAGTAGTGAACGCTACCTCCACACCTTCTGCATCACAGGCCCAAGGTAAGCAATATTTCTGACAGAATGGATGACTCAGAAAACCATGTCGACCCTATCTGCAACTTTCCTACCACAAATACTCTTAATATGGACACCACCATGAAAGAAATGTTAGTATCCCTCAGAGCTTCACTACAAGCAGACATCAGGCATTCCATGTGCCAATTTTGTGATGAGATCCTTGATTTAGGGGACAGGGTAGATCATGTGGAATCCAAAATGGAGGAATTTGCTTTGTCATTGAATGCATTTCTAGACTCATAGAATGACAGGGGGGAGAATATAACCTGGCTGAAGGTAAAAATTGTGAATCCCAAGGATAAATCCCACCGTAACAATTTAAAGATCAGAGGAATTCCGGAGTTGGACCTTTTGGATCAACTTCCCACCTATGCCCAGGATCTCCTACGTTCTCTCTTGCCTACCATCTCTCTCTCTGATTTACTTGTAGACAGAGTTCACCATATTCCTAAACCACCACATCTGCCAGATGTGCCCAAGGGACGTTATACTTTGTATTACATTTTTATCAAAGGAGCAAGTGTTGGCACCCTTTCGGCATCCTGAGACTGTTTTTTTTCACTACTCAGCCTTAAAAGTATTCCTGGATCTCTTGCGCCATATCATGCAACTGCAAAAGAACCTACTCACCATCACCAAGACCTTACTTAACCTAACTCACGCTGGTAAGAGCGATCAATACCCCCTTACTCAGCATTGTGCAAGGTCAGTTCTCATACATTTGATCCCTACTTTTTACATATGGTTTTTGTTTGTACTGATGGGATTCAAGATTGCTTCACTGAACGTTCATAGTTTAAATCACCCAGCCAAATGTTCTTCTCTTTTGCAAGAAGTACTTACCCTGAACTGCTAAATTCTATGTATCTAGGAAACACATCTTTAAAATTCCTCTGCTCCAAGATGTTCTCACGAACACTTTCTACATATTTATACTGCTAATGCGCCTGTAAGAAGACAGGCATTCTCTTTGCCATTAAAGATTCTATAGGTTTTCCTTGAAAGAAGCCATCTCAGATCCTGAGGGAAGGTATGTTATACTACTTTGCACCATTAATTCTAAACCCTACACTTTGGCAAACATATATGCTCCTAACAGCCACCATGTCATATTTCTCTAGAAATTCTTCCAGAAACTCTCCAAGATCAAACAAGGCTCCCTGATCTTATGCTGAGACTTTAACAGTATTACAGACCCTCATTTAGACTCCTCCGCCAAACTTAAACACTGATCACAGCCTCTTCTCCACAAGGAAGACCTATTCGACCTATGGCGATGTCAGCACCCCACTTCTAACCAAAATTTTTGTCCCATGCCATTATTGAATGCTGACGTGAAAGTTTATGCAAAGATCATAGCTACCCTTAATATTCTCCCCAAGCTGATTAAGCCTGGCCAATCTGGATTCATAAAGGGTAGGCAAACTTCAGATGCCAGGAGGATTATGAATATTATTCATCACGACAAGGAAGCCCAAATTCCTTCTGTGTTATTATCCATCGATGTAGAGAAAGTATTTGCCCATTTTCACTGGTCTTACATGTCACTTGTACTCACTAATTTAGGTTTGGCATATACAATGCCACCCTAGTGCTATATTCCTGCCCCTTGGCACAAGTCTTTACATCTGAGATGCTTTCCAAACCATTTCAGATCTCTAATAGCACTCACGAAGATTGTCTGCTATCATTGACTATACTTAACTTACTTATTGAACCTCTAGCCTAGTCAATAAGGGCTTACACTGAGATATCAGGTTTTCAGAGTTCACTATGGTCACACAAAATCCAATTTTTTGCTATTGTTTTATTACTAACTAATCCAAGAATCCTACCTTATAGTAGGGTTGGACTCTACTAATCCAACCCTACTATAAGGTAATCTATCTTAGGTCAACCCGCTTAGTCCAACTCAAATATTGGTACCACCCTTCCTCAGATATACTATAGCTTGATTTGTAGCGTGCCTCAGCCCCAGGTGGAACCCTTTATCATTGCTTGTTATTAGACTCTTGGAAACCACTAGCATTGAAAACTCTTCCACCCACAACCCAATCCTCCATCATAGCTTGGAGACACCTCTTATCCTTATCCTATAACCATACTCACGTCTCCTCTCTTTCTATCCTGATATTCATCTTAGAATTTATCATTCTGTATCTCTCCCTCAAGCTATGGGCCCACAAAGGAATAACAATGCTTTATGACCTAAATGATGGCACCTCCCTTAAAACTTCTGAGTCACTAGTGCACAAATATGGTACATCAAATACTGATACATTCAAATACCTCCAAATTTCTCATATGCTATACAATCTACCAACTGAAGTGCAATATATACCTCCTACTATATGGCACTCTTAAGAAGGTATTTATAATGGTGTTTATATGTATACATTAATGTTTTGCTATTTTAAACTGATTGAATTGTTTTACAAGGTGAGGGTTCGCACATACTTAAAAACAAAAGGCTGTCCCCTGCCAGCATGCTGTAGCGAATTAAAGTTTACAATGTCTTGTTGATTGGAGAACAATGGAACCATCACACTCTTATTGGGTGTTTTTTTTATTTTAAATATATATTTATTCATTTTTCATTTCAAAGTATAACATAGTTACATAGTTACATAGATACATAGTAGGTGAGGTTGAAAAAAGACACAAGTTCATCAAGTCCAGCCTATGTGTGTGATTATGTGTCAGTATTGCATTGTATATCCCTGTATGTTGTGGTCATTCAGGTGCTTATCTAATAGTTTCTTGAAGCTATCAATGCTCCCCGCTGAGACCACCGCCTGTGGAAGGGAATTCCACATCCTTGCCGCTCTTACAGTAAAGAACCCTCTTCGTAGTTTAAGGTTAAACCTCTTTTCTTCTAATTTTAATGAGTGACCACGAGTCTTGTTAAACTCTCTTCTGCGAAAAAGTTTTATCCCTATTGTGGGGTCACCAGTCCAGTATTTGTAAATTGAAATCATATCCCCTCTCAAGCGCCTCTTCTCCAGAGAGAATAAGTTCAGTGCTAGCAACCTTTCCTCATAACTAAGATCCTCCAGACCCTTTATTAGCTTTGTTGCCCTTCTTTGCACTCGCTCCATTTCCAGTACATCCTTCCTGAGGACTGGTGCCCAGAACTGGACCGCATACTCTAGGTGCAGCCGGACCAGAGTCTTGTAGAGCGGGAGAATTATCGTTTTATCTCTGGAGTTAATCCCCCTTTTAATGCATGCCAATATTCTGTTTGCTTTGTTAGCAGCAGCTTGGCATTGCCTGCCATTGCTGAGCCTATCATCTACTAGGACCCCCAGGTCCTTTTCCATCCTAGATTCCCCCAGAGGTTCTCCCCCCAGTGTATAGATTGCATTCATATTTTTGCCACCCAAATGCATTATTTTACATTTTTCTACATTGAACCTCATTTGCCATGTAGTCGCCCACCCCATTAATTCGTTCAGGTCTTTTTGCAAGGTTTCCATGTCCTGCGAAGTTATTGCCCTGCTTAGCTTCGTATCGTCTGCAAATACAGAGATTGAATTGTTTATCCCATCCTCCAGATCATATGAACAAATTAAATAGGATTGGTCCCAGCACAGAACCCTGGGGAACCCCACTACCCACCCTTGACCATTCCGAGTACTCCCCATTTATCACCACCCTCTGAACTGTAGCCAGTTTTCAATCCATGTACTCACCCTATGGTCCATGCCAACGGACCTTATCTTGTACAATTAACGTTTATGGGGAACTGTGTCAAATGCTTTTGCAAAATCCAGATACACCACGTCTACGGGCCTTTCTTTATCTAGATGGCAACTCACCTCCTCATAGAAGGTTAATAGATTGGTTTGGCAAGAACGATTCTTCATGAATCCATGCTGATTACTACTAATGATACCGGTCTTATTACTAAAATCTTGTATATAGTCCCTTATCATCCCCTCCAAGAGTTTACATACTATTGATGTTAGGCTAATTGGTCTGTAATTCCCAGGGATGTATTTTGGGCCCTTTTTAAATATTGGTGCTACATTGGCTTTTCTCCAATCAGCTGGTACCATTCCAGTCAGTAGACTGTCTGTAAAAATTAGGAACAACGGTCTGGCAATCACTTGACTGAGTTCCCTAATTCCCATCGGATGCAAGCCATCTGGTCCCGGTGATTTATTAATGTTAAGTTTCTCAAGTCTAATTTTAATTCCATCCTCTGTTAACTATGGAGGTGCTTCCTGTGTTGTGTCATGAGGATAAACACTGCAGTTTTGGTTACTGAAGCCCCCCGATTCACTCGTGAAGACTGAGGAGAAGAATAAATTCAATACCTTCGCCATCTCCCCATCCTTTGTAACCAGATATCCTTCCTCATTGTTTATGGGGCCAATATGGTCTGTCCTCCCTTTTTTACTGTTTACATACTTAAAGAATTTCTTGGGATTTTTTTTGCTCTCCTCCGCTTTGTGTCTTTCATGTTCTATCTTAGCTGTCCTAATTGCACCCTTACATTTCCTGTTGCATTCTTTATAAAGTCTGAATGCTGAGGATGATCCCTCTACCTTGTATTTTTTTAAGGCCTTCTCCTTTGCTTTTATATGAATTTTTACATTGGAGTTAAGCCATCCAGGACTTTTGTTCGCTCTTTTAAATTTATTACCCAATGGGATACATTGGCTAATGCCCTTATTTAATATGCTCTTAAAGCAAACCCATCTCTGCTCTGTATTCTTTGTTCCTAATATTTTATCCCAATTTATGCCTTTTAGCAAGGTTTGTAGTTTAGGGAAGTTGGCTCTTTTGGAATTCAGTGTCTTTGTATTCCCTTTATGTTTCCTATTTGTGTGATTTATACTGAAACGTATTGACCTGTGATCGCTGTTACCTAAATTGCCCCATATTTCCACATCCGTGATCAGGTCTGTATTGTTGGTAATAACATTTGTTGAATCTGGAGTAATCTGCCAGCAAAGGCAACAAAGTAAAAGACATAATACGACATAGTAAGCAGGATAAAGCTGCATGGTTTGGAGCCTACACACATTCATGAGATAACTACTACCTTAGTATCTGGTCCAACAAGAGTAACTAACCAGTGGTTCTACCAAAGTGGTGGCCTAAGGAGTGGAAGCAGGTAAACATTCCACCTGGAAACGAGTAGAAAGAATAATACAATTTTGAAGAAATATTGAACATTTCACATCAAATAATGTACTACTTAATCACATAGATTTGTGGAATGCCTAGGGGAGTGGATATGAGGTGTAAAGGAGTTGGAGGTGTCCTGGATCCTAAGTTTGCCCAGAGTATAAGCAAGGTCTACAACCAGGTACCAGTCCGTATAGCGGAAGGGAGTCATGTGAGAAGAGATTTCTTCTGGAAAGAAAGAATGTTCCATGAAGCGACGCCATCTTGCAATAAAGCGTTTTAGTGATGTAGAATGTTGGGTGATAGGGTTAGGAGTGCTTATTTTACCGAGGTAATTTGAGGCAGGGAATGGTGTATCCAAGCTTGCATTATTGCCTTGCGGGCTGTCAGAAGGCAAATATGAACCCATTGAGGAAGAGAGTCACAGGTAGGCATTGACGAGGAAGTCCAGCTGAAAAGGCATAACAAAGGGTCCTTAGGTAGAAGTAATTGCTAGGTCTTATCAATGTATTTCAACACCTGATCCCAAAAGGTGGAGATTGCTTTACAGGTACATAGTCTGTGGAAAAGGGATGGTCTGGAGTAGCGCACCAAGGGCATGAGGAGAGAGAGGAGTCAATTTTGCTACTGCAAAATGGGAGATATGCCCAATGGGTTATTATTAACTGGGTTACTCGCCATGTTTCGCAGATCACCAGAGAGCAAACTTTTTGATACCCCGCAAGGATCTTTTTCGGTGCGTATTGGCTGTCAAAGATAGATATCCAGGGTTTGAAAGGAACAATAAGGTATTTTGAAGCTTGATGGGTGGTAAGGTTGGAGTATATCTCTGATATGGAGTACTGGCCCTGATCTATTCATCATATCATCAATAAAAGAGCATTGACAAGGGTTTTGGAGTGGGCTGAAGCAGAATCTGAGGTAGTTGGTTAGCTGATAATAGTGAAACACCTGTGATGCTGTGAGGAAGTATTGTTTAGTCAGCTCTGAAAAGGGTTTAAAAGTACCTTGGGCAAGATCGAAGACTTTAGAGATGGTTGTTAGTCCAGAGGATGACCATTGAGTAAAGGCCTTGTGGTCCATAGAAGGGGGGAACATTGGATTGCCAAGTATGGGAAGGTGGCTTGAGATAGTGAGGGGTAGACCCAGGAGTCTCCGTATTTCTCTCTAGGCAATAACTCTGTCTCTAATCACGAGGTTGGATCTCAGGGACTGAGGAAGGGTGTGTAGCCTGGAATGAAGGATAGCATGGAGACTAAACGGGGACACAAGGGCATCCGCCACAATGTAGTTAGAGTAACAAGAATTTTTGGACAACCAATCAATACCTTGTCTCAATAGGCAGGAAAGATTATAAAATCTAATATTGGGCAGGCCCACTGCACCTTCATTTTTGGGAGACAGAGTTTTTGAAGAACAATGCAAGGTTTTCTGCCATGCCAAATGAACGCGAGCAGTGTGTATCTTGTGGACGTCAGTATGTTTCAATAATAGTGGTAAGGTCTGTAATGGATACAATAGTCTAGCAAACGAGCAAAAGAGGTGGAATCTCCCAAATAGTGATCTGCCCATGCTTCCAACTCCCGTACAATCTTGGCTATCAGCGGGGGGTAATTCAAGCTATATAAAGAGGAGGGTTCCCTGCCAATGTGAACACCTAGATAGGTAATATAATGTTTTGCTACTATAAACGAGGATGAGCCCATCCAGACTTGGGCCAGCTGTGGGTTGAGAGCCAAAATCTTGCTCTTGTCAAATTTAATCTGGAGCCCCGAACAAGCCCGGAAGGATGCAAACAGGTCTCAGAGGAGCAAATTATCAGAGGAAGGGTTGGTTGAAAATAAAAGAACGTCGTCGGCGAATAAAGCCGAACATAGGACTTGGTTGCCCACCGTGACATCACCGACCTCTGATGAAGAATTTAGTAATCTGGAGAGTGGTTCAATGGCTATGTTGAAGAGAAGAGGGGATACGGGGCAGCCTTGACAAGCGTCTTTAGTGAGTGGTATGTCAGGGGACATGAAATTAGGAGTAACAAGGCAGGCCACTGGTGAAGAGTACATCTTTTGGACAAATTGTAATATGGGGCCAGTCATTAGCAAACTCAAGGGCCAGGAGGACCTTATGGATGTTGAGGGTAGCAGACCTCCCCGGGACAAACCTGATTGGGCCAGATGGAGGACTGATGGAAGAATATGCCCCAGACAGGACGCAATGATTTTGGAGAGAACTTTTGCGTCAACGTTGATTAGGGATATAGGCCTATATGAACCCGGGAGAAGGGGATCTTTTCCCTTTTTGGCTATAAGTTTGATGTGTGCCTAAGAGCCCGAAGAGAGGTATGAGCCCTCAGCCCACATTGCTTTGTAAACATGAGAAAGGGTATCAGGAATGAACTTGCAGAATGAATTTTTAGAATTCTGCTGAGAAGCCATCTGGGCCAGGGGCTTTTCCAGCAGAGAGTGATTTGATAGTGGAGCAGATGTCCTCGAGGGAAATGGGGGCATTTAAAGTCTCTAACTGGTCAGGAGATAGAGTAGGTGGTTTAATTGTCGCAAGTATTTTATTTGCCGCGTTCACATCGATAGGGTCTTCCGAGTAGAGGGTGGTGTAGTACTTAGTGAGGATGGCACTAATCTCAGAGGACGCATTAGTAATATCTCCATTAGAGGGCTCCAATATGGGTCGGCTGGTGGCGCCGCAAACATAATTTCGCCAAGAGCTTGCCTGCCTTATTGCCATATCCATGAAAATGAAGAGCGGAGTAAGATTGCCTATTAATCTCTTGCTGTGCAGACCAGTGGTCAAAGGCACACTTAGCTGCTTGCAATGCAAGCGTGTTGGCTACAGTACGGTTTAACATTAGGGCACGGTGTGCCAGGCATAGGGAGTCACTGGCCTTCAAATATTGGAGACGAGTTTGCTTTTTGAATTGAGCTGTATAGGATATAATGCGTCCCCTTAGAAAAGCTTTCCCCATATCCCAAAACATATTAGGGGTGGAGAGATCCGTTGGTTTCTACAAATTCAGCCCACTAGGTGTTTTTGAGCTTTCACCCATCTGGACAAGACCCATAGATTCAAGAATTGTGGAAAGAGTCTTGTGGTCTATCCTCTTTTACTTACTCATTCTTTGAGCTTTAATCACTTACTGTTTGTAAAATTATAAGAGCATATCTATGTTATTATACTGTAATAAGTATACGTCTCCAGACTATATGGAGAAATCATAGGTAGAATACAAAGCAAGTTGTGCCCCAATAAACTTAGCAGGGTCAAATAAATCACAAACACTCACATTTACTATATTCTCAAATCTTTATTGTAGCATGATATGAATTACAGATATAACTTCTTTAACCACTTCAGCCCCGGAAGGATTTACCCCCTTCCTGACCAGAGCACTTTTTACAATTTGGCACTGCGTCGCTTTAACTGCTAATTGCGTGGTCATGCAATGCTGTACCCAAACGAAATTTGCGTGCTTTTTTTCCCACAAATAGAGCTTTCTTTTGATGGTATTTGATCACCTCTGCATTTTTTTTTTTTAGATTTTTATTGATTTTAAACATTTACAAGGTCATAAAAATGAAAGTTATATCACATACAGACCAAGACATATTCATGAATTAAGGTTATTATCTTTCTCATAAAAGAACTTGTTTCAAAAGACATCCGTCTGACTGTTGGCCTTGTAAGAAATAAACTACATCTAACAAAAGAATACACTAATAAGTAAGCAAATGGATAAGCTTAACCAGAACAGGCACATAAACAGAAATACAGGGGGTCATTTACTATAACTCCAGGAAGTAATGGGCACTATGGCAAATAATAGAGCCCATTTTAGCCAAATGGAAAACAAAACGACGAATTTGCGCATGAAAATTAGCGATAGAAGCGGGGAACAAACGTTTGTTAATTCTAAGTTGCCGCTAATTAGCGCTTCTGCGTATATACAAATGCCAATTCTTATCAAGTTGTTATATAGCACTGTACTGTAGCCATGATCCATGTGTGTGAAAGAAACATTTTTATCAGAGATGTGCTCTATTTCCCGTGCATCTATTGATTTATATTGCAATTAGTATTCCTAGTTTTTTTTTTTCCTTCTTTTGCTAAGAAATGCAGTTTTGATTGATTATTACATAGTAATGTCTGCTATTCTATAAAGTTACATGTATTAATCATTTAGGTTACCTATTTGTTGTATGTTGTTTTTTTCATGTTTTTGATTTATTATTTATTAATTTAGTTGACTATAAAGCAGTAATTATTTATGTTCATTCTTTAATAATACTACACTATTATGCAGGTCTTGTACTTAGCACAATGGCTTATTGGTCTGCTTGGATATCTCCACACCACTCATGGTATGAGTTCAAACAACAGCCAACCTACCATCCACCAGCTGTGTTTATTTTTTCAGTGCACAAGTGAATTAAAATAAACAAACAAATAAATGTAAACTGCCCTTTAGCTAGTGTGTGGTGTTTGGAATGTCACATCATATTATAATTGAATACTTACATACCATTTCATGCATTTAAAGAGTTAATACAATAAAAACTTTCACATTAAAGTGCATTGGCTACTTGGCAATCACCTATTTTCAGTATATATGTATATTTGTGTTGCTTTGGCTGATTAGCTAACTGGCATTCTCCTTTTCCCACCAATGCAATATTTTAGGATTTTTCTGTGGGATTTGAACCCCTGAGTCTTTCGTTTCAATATATTTTATTTTGTCAAAAGTGAATGAAAAGAGTACATCACATGTTATAGATACAATGTGAGACATCCGTCATAGGGCAACCAACACGGTCATGTGGAGAACATGTTAATCAAGGTTATTATTACAAAACATTTCTGCATAAAACAAGCATAACCTGTCACGTGAATTGATTGGAATCCCCTGGTGTCAAATATGGTCACAGGAGCCTCATCCAACGAGGGGGGCTGAAGGGGGGAAACCCCCGCCACCCCAACTGGGCACAAGCTGTGGCGGGGCTTCCCGCCCCTCCCAGCCTCCCCTCATCATAGATAATGAAGCGAATGTTGTATCATGTGTAAAGAAAAAGAAAATGTATGGGGTATTAAAAACTGGTTTTAAAACAGTAAGTGTATAAACTAGTCAATAATTTTCTGGACAAAGGGACAACTTTGAGTCCTGTGAAAGACAGAATTCTCAGTATAATACAAAAAAAAGACACACTCATGGGAACACATGGTGTTTATAACAGGGAATTAGCTCAGTGGCATGTCTGTAAGAATCTAGGTTTTAATCAGAGTTGGGACCGGGAGCAGGGTGATTCTCGACCCCGGCCCCGGTCACAACCAGTCTGTCAATGGCTAATGCCCAAGACTGACTGAATGATGTATGTGAGAGAAAAAGGATAGGAGAAGGAGGAAAAGGGAGGAAAAAAGGAGAAGAGATAAATGATAAAGGAGGTGATTACGAGTCGACTGGGGGGAAAGAGTGCCGGAAGGAGACATCCATGAGGAGATAATTAGAGGGTAACTCCCACAAATGTAGCCCAGGGTTGCCAAATTCTTTCAAATTTGGCCGATCGATCCAGGATTATACTTGCCATCTTCTCTTGGTTCATAATCCAAGAGATCTTTCTTTTGGCTAGAAGTGATGAAACTGAAGGTTTTTTCCATGCTTTAGCCAGGGTGAGTTTGGCACCTAAGATGATAAAGAATATAAGGCGTTGAGTAATCCTGGAGACTTCTTTCACTGGAAAGTTAAGGAGCGCTATGAGGGGGGACATTTGGATAGGCATTGTGGTTAGCTTGCCAATCCAAGAAAATATCTTGTGCCAAAATGGTCGAACTCTGGGGCAGGTCCACCATATATGGAGCATATCGCCTTTAAGACCACATCCCCGGAAACAGAGGGGAGATGCAGACAGGTACATGTGAGCTAGCTTTGAAGGGACTAGATACCATCTAGTCAGCACTTTTAGACTAGCTTCCACGAGGCTGGAGTTAAGGATACCTTTGTAGGATTGGGAAAAGTTCCTGTGCCACGTTTCCAATGTCCAGTGTTGGGAAAGGTCATCTTCCCAAGCCTGCATGTAGGATGTCTTGGACTGCGCGGAGGACATGTATAGATTACTGAGATGCCCCCCTCTGCTCACTGGCCTGACCACACCATACTTCATAGGGGGTTATTTGGGGCCCATTCGGGGTGTTTTGCACCTTTTGTGTAAGAAGTTTAAGATTTGAGAGAATCTGAAATATTCAGAGATAGGCATGTCTAGGTTGTTAACACAGAATGCTTTGGAGAGTGGGCCGAGAGGTCTAAGGAAGTGCCCTATTCTGTAAAGCCCTTTGTCGAGCCACCATTTAAATGCTGATATGTCAAGGCCTGGGGGGAAATCAGGATTTCGAAATAAGTGTTGCAATGGTTTTGTGGGGGAGGTTAGAAGTTGGTTGCATCGCAGGCTATCCCAAAGTGCGAAGGAGTGCGAGAGGGTTGGGGAGAGTATGGAGGGTCTGAGTTTTCTATGGCTCCAAAGGAGGTAGTCTAGAGTGTGGAGAGGGACTGCCTGCCTTTCTATGTGAATCCAGTCAGGTTGTTCCCAGCGTGAGTATACCGCCAAGATCTGAGCTAGATGAGCAGCTTGCAAGTACCAAAGCAGATTTGGAAGTCCCAAGCCCCCTTCAGTTCTAGATCTGAACAGGACTGCCTTGGGGAATCTGTGTCCCCCTCTGCTCCAAATGTATTTGACGATTTTAGCTTGGAGTCGTTTTAGGCGAGTTTTGTCTACTGGAATCGGGAGGGCCCTAAAATAGTAAAGAATGCGGGGGAATAGGGTCATCTTAATCGTGTTGATTCTACCCAGCCAGGACAGGGACAGCCGGGACCATCGGGAGAGGTCTTCCTCCAGTTTTTTGTAAAGAGGAGGGTAATTGGCTTGGTGTAGGAGTTCTATCCTGGGGGTCAGTTTGATCCCCAGGTATGAAATGGAGGCGTCGCTCCAGGAGAATCGGAAGCTTTCCCTGAGTCTGGGCATAAGAGGGTCTGGGATGTTAATATTGAGAGCCTGCGATTTATCATAATTAACCCTAAGGCCCGATGCTGCCCCAAATTCATCAAGGAGATGACATATGTTGGGGAGTGATGTTAGTGGAGAAGCAACAAATAGTAAGATGTCATCCGCAAATAATGCGCATTTATGACACATGGGGCCACATTGAATGCCTTAGATATTCGGGTTGTTTCTGATGGCTATCGCCAAGGATTCAATTGCTATGGCAAAGATTAATGGGGATAGGGGGCATCCCTGTCTTGTGCCTCTAGCTACGGGGAAGGATTCCGAGTAAAATCCCTGCAGGCGCACCTGAGCCGAGGGGGTTAAATAAAGGGCATGCATGACATTAAGAAATTAATTCCCGGGGGCGTGGCCAGCAGCAGAAGGAGATGGCCGCATAAGGAGAGAGCTCCGTGAGAACCAGCGGTACCGGCCCGAATAAAGCGACGATAGAAGCCAGCAAACTAGCAGCATAAAGCTCCAGAGGTCCCAGCAATACACAGCCGGCGATGGGTAAGAGAAAACCCGCGGGGGGACCCCGCAAACTAACGGACTTTTACCCCTCGGCAAGCACGCCGGAGATCCAAGATGGCGCCGCTGCTCACAGGCAGCAGCGCGCCAGGCATACAGACAATAGGGGAAATAAGAGAGAGAACAGCAGACCCCCGTCCCTCTCTCCAGGCCACAGCAGCCGCTCCTCTATATGCAATACCCCATCCCAGAGCCCACAGAAAGCGGCACCTAAACGCTCATCTGCCCACACATATGCTGGGGAAAAGAATGAGGATAATTGCACTTCCTATGACAGCACAACTGAATTCATAGACCAGATTCAGGAATTCCCAACATCAGGACAGCCCCTGAGTGATACCACAATGAAAGAGATGCTGGTCTCTTTACGGGGGTCCATGCACAGGGACCTCATGGACTGCATATCGCAAATTAAAACCGACATTAATGACATTGAGGAGAGAGTTAGCCACGTGGAGGACAAAATGGCAAAATTCTCAACGGCACATAATGAGTTAGTGGACGCACATAATGAAAAAGAGGAGGAGCTAGAAGCTTTAAAAAACAAAATGGCGGACCTAGAAGACAGGTCCCGCAGAAACAATGTCAAATTGCGGGGGGTGGCGGAGTCTGTACCCCCCTCCGAACTCCGGAACTATGTACAACAACTAATTAAAGAGCTACTTCCTGACACGCCAGATGGGGAAATCACGGTAGATAGAGCTCACAGACTACCTAAGCCACAATAGCTACCAGAGAAAGTACCCCGCGACGTCATAGCTCGCATACACTTTTTTCATGTCAAAGGTGATTTAATGCATTTTGCAAGACAAAACTCCCCACTACCCAACCCGTACGCAGGTATTAACATCTACGCTGACCTCTCCCAGCACACAATGCTAGCAAGGAAGAAACTAATAACACTGACAAAAATATTGCGTAACAACAAACTTCCATAATCCTGGGGCTTTCCTACAAAACTTCTCGTAACTAAAGACGGCCGCACATTCGCTATCAGATCTTTAGAAGAAGGCCTCCAGCTGTCAAGAAAATGGGGGCTTCTCCCAATAGCTGAGGAAGACATCCCTACTACCAAACCCACAAGGAGCATATCCCCTGAATGGAAATCAAACAAAGATGCTTGACTGACATTCTACACATTATAAAGAAATAACTTACATATAGTTTGCCCACTAATCTTTAGGGCTGAAGCTGGTTTATAGGAGCATGTACCCCCAAGTGCTCTTATGCGATCTTACTCGCACTTTGAGGAAAACCTCCTCACTTTCTTAAGTTTTGTTTTTTGTTTAAACGTTGACTTTTTTTACCTTTTACTTTTTGTCCTACCACTGGCAACCATCTACGACAAGCTTGATGACAAAGATCAGGAGTACATTCTCCCTACAACTCCATCCCACCCGAGTGAGCATCCTACAAGCAAATCGAAGACACCTCTAACCACAGGTACTCTTATATTCTACAGCATGTATCACATTTTGAAAGCAACTATACACAAGAATTTAAATCATTGAACAAATGGTCCTTAATTTTGTGACCATCAACGCACATGGTCTCAACATACCATTCAAAAGAAGAGCAATGTGGCAGCAAGCAAAATCCCTGAAGAGCGATGTACTATGCATCCAAGAAACTCATTTCGTCCAACAGAAGCATCCTTTATGCAAAGACAAACAATTTCCGCACATTTTCATGGCCTCAGGCCCCCCAAAAAAAGCTGGTGTGTTGATAGCTATAAATCAAAATGTAGCATTTAAATTGCAGGATGTACTATATGATAAAGCTGGAAGATACATTATTTTAGTGTGTGAACTAAACAATACCTGGTATACTATCATCAATGTATATGCTCCAAATCAGGGGCAACTGTCCTTTTTGGGTGCCCTCAAGAAAAAGGTTGGGAGCATCAAAAAAGGATTAGTATTGTACTGTGGGGATTTCAATTGTGTTCCTAATAGACAACTAGATTGTTCATTTCCACATAAATCGAAAGCTACACGAATTGAACTCCAACCCTTCTTACATTCATCTGATCTATATGATGTATGGCGTTGTGTCAATTCCAATGAAAAAGATTTTACTTACTACTCAGCTCCCCATAGGTCTTATTCAAGAATCGACTTATTTGTAGCTGATTTACATTGTCTGAATAATGCAGTATCAGCTAAAATCCACCCAATTGCTTGGTCCGATCACGCTCCCGTGTCCCTCTCAATTAAGGAAAATAATGCAGCGCCACCTACACATCTATGGCGGAACAGTATATCAATTTTGAAAAATCCTAAAAAAAGAGAGGGGTTGAATGATCGGATCAAGGAATTCTTTCAACTTAACGATACTCTGGATATAAATATTTTTACACTGTGGTGCTCACATAAAGCTTTTGGTAGAGGCCTATTAATACAGGCAGCATCAAGGGAAAAAAAAAAAGAGATTAAAAAGTTTTACCACACTAATGACTACGCTTACATCCCTAGAACAACAGCACAAAACAAATCCTTCCTCCCAAACAACTACAGAATTAAACCAAACAAGACAAGAGATTAGAACCTAATTTCTAATTTTAGATCATCAGTATCACCTGCAAAAATTTAAAGCCACACACTATACACAAGGAAACAAAGCGGGCAAATTTTTAGCGGCCTATATTCGTAAAAAACAACAAAAGTCCAAACTATCATATATTAAAGACCCTATTACGTCACAATTAATATACCACCCTACAGCCATAGCAAATGCATTTTGCAACTACTATAAACAATTATATAATTTAAAAACAGACCTATCAATGCCACAACCTACTATGACAGGGATCAATAAGTTTCTCCACTCAGTCAACCTCCCCACTCTAAATAGTGACCAGCTAAATTATTTAAATTCCGCAATATCAGAAAATGAAATAGCTCAGGTAATCAACTCCCTACCTCAAAACAAATCGCCAGGCGCAGATGGCTTTTCTGCCGAATACTATAAAGCCTTCTTCGAAATTTTAGTGCCGTACATGAATAAACTCTACCACAAAGCTACTGTTGATAGCACATTCCCAGAAGAAATGCTCCAAGCCATCATAGTAGCCCTCCCTAAACCAGGGAAAAAACCAGATGCCCCACAAAACTTTAGACCCATATCCCTACCTAATACTGATTTAAAAATTTACTCCAAAATTCTAGCCAATCGCCTAGCAGAAGTAACCCCCCACTTAATCAAAGCAGACCAAGTAGGTTTTGTTAAAGGAAGGCAGGCTCCAGACGGAACCCGCAGGATGTACAACCTCCTTAAAATAGCGGAAATGAGGAAGGTGCCCACGGTGTTCCTGACGTTAGATGCCGAAAAGGCGTTTGATCGGGTCCACTGGGGGTACCTGCTGGCAACACTTACTAAATTTGGTCTCGAAGGTCCTATCCTTTCCGCCATATCAGCACTGTATACAGTCCCAACCGCACAAGTATATACTTCCAATGCTATGTCTAACAAATTCTATATAACAAACGGGACCCGCCAGGGTTGCCCTCTATCGCCACTGATATTTTCTCTGGTGATGGAACCCCTGGCGGAGACCATTAGAAAAGATATACACATCAAGGGCATCAAGGTTTCAGAAATGGACCACAAGATAGGTCTATTTGCTGATGATGTGGTATTAACACTAACCACACCAGCCACATCTCTCGCAAGAACCCAACATATTCTCAGCGAATTTGGGAAAATATCATATTATAAATTGAATATCAGCAAATCTTCAATCCTTCCTATACACATTAACAACCCTAACCTTAAGAAACTAAAAGCTGAGTTCCCTTTTATATGGGCCCATAAATATTTAAAATATCTAGGGATTAATCTAGCGTACCCCTCCAGCTCCGTATATGACCATAACTACCCCTCTTTGATACACACCATTAAAAATGATCTTACACATATCTCCTGGCATGAACTTTCATGGATAGGGAGGATAGCCGCGTTTAAAATGACTGTCCTACCAAAAATATTATATTATTTTCGCACCATACCCATCACATTACCTGACCACTTTTTTACTATAATCGATAAACTATTAAGGAAGTTCATATGGGCTGGTAAAATAGCAAGACTATCATACTCTACGCTACAAAAACCAAAATACAAAGGTGGAGTAGGATTCCCTAAAATACGTAACTACTATATAGCAGCCATCTAGGATCAAGCCAAGTCTTGGTTTCATCAAACAACAGATAAACTGTGGGTGCAAATTGAAAAAGCAATAGTTCACCATAGGGACCTACCATCACTTCTTCTAGCTACATTAACAAATAGACCATTGTTTTACCCTAACTTTCCTTCTATCACTGCAACAGTCAAAGCCTGGCAAATATTTAACGCTCACATTGATGATGGTAACAAACTCAAACAAAAGAGAACAATCACCCTAGGCATGTATGAATTCCTTCTCCCCTCCTTAAAAATGAATGAAAAACACCTCCCGAAAAATATGACATATGCACAATTTAAAGATCAAAACCCAGCAACACTCTCATTTGCAAATATTCAGCTATACCATTATCATATAAAATACCCACATCCCTACCTCAGCTATAATCCGGAAGTATGGACATACCTCACCACTTCCTACAATGAACCTAAAGGTCTCTCATGGTTTTACAAAAATATACCCAACATGCATAAGCAGGCTAAGACAGTTAGCATGCTAAACTGGGAAAAAGACCTTAAAAGCAAATTCGCATTATCCGATTGGAACAAAGCTATTCAAACCACCTACCTATACTCTCATTATACTAACCACTGGGACATCTCCCTTAAAATATTATATAGAAGCTACTTAACACCGATGAGAATTTCTCAAATCTTTAGTAGCTCTGATAAATTATGCTGGCGGAAGTGTGGCAATAAGGGAACGATATACCACATTTTGTGGGAGTGTAAATCTGTGAGGAGTTTTTGGAATACAGTTTTCTCCCTAATGGCAAAAATCACAGGAAATGTCATCTCCCCCAACCCTGCATTAGCTCTTCTTAACTTGGGGATAGATAAGATACCCAAAAAGCATAGAAACATAACTACCCACATTTTGATAGCTGCACGCTTATCCATTACTTCACAATGGAAATCAGATACTATATCAAACATTAGTGAAGTAATAAATAGAGTAAACACCCATTACAAGTATGAAAATTTTTTCGCTTATTCAAATAATTTACTAGCAAAAGCACAAAACGAATGGGCTTCATGGTGCGCATGTTTCCCAGAGACTTCTCACTGATATTCTGAAGCGGTCAATCTAGACGGATTAAAAGCCGGTGGTAGGATGTTGTCATTATAATTTTATATTTTATGTTTAGTTTTATGTTCCTTTCTTTATTATTTTAGAATAGTTTATGTTCCTAAGTTTCCCTTTTCTTTGTATTATCCCTCATTATATATTGGTTCGTTGTGGGAAAGCTCAATATTTACCCGTATATATGAACCCATAATTTTTTATGATGGTGAATATCTTAAGAAATTCCAGGTCACTAATATCTCTACATATAACTGTTGGTAACACAAACACTTTAAGAGAAAATTGAGATAATCGAGAAACAGCCATTTTATAAGCTTGATTGGAGTGGGGGGGGGATGCCCTCCCGGACACAGTTTGTTCCCAGATGGGGTGTCTGGGGGGGTGACCCATTATCCCTGACCTGTTCCTGTTAATTAACGGAGTTAGTCCGGAATACCTAATTTCATCTCATTTATTTACAGATTATCGTGTAAAGTACATTAAGATAGATAAATCCAGATACTGGATTCTCTTATGTTTATAGTAAGAACCAAAAAATGTATACTGTATCTACTAACTGCTAAACTATACTGTATTGTTCTACTATTGTTAAAGTGGAAATTTCAATAAAAAACAATGAAAAGAAATAAATTCCCAAATCCCCACCTTTGAAGAGTGTTGAAGATATATGGCCATTGGACAGTATCAAAAGCTTTTTGAAGGTCCAGAGAGAGTAAACATCCCTGTCTGGAAGGGCCCCCATCCCAGTTAGAATTGAGAAGAGATATTATATCAATCGCTCATCTAGTTTGGTCAGGTCCCTGTCTCCCTGGGATGAAGCCCACTTGGTCTTTGTTAATGTATAAGCTAATGAAGGAGGCCAGGCGGTCTGCAAGGATCTTGGTCAGAATCTTTAAGTCATTATTAATGAGCGATATTGGTCTATAGTTACTAACCGAGTTGGCATCTTTATCAGGTTTAGGGATGACCGTAATGTAGGCCGTGTTAAGTGAGGCATCTAGTGGAGTACCCTGCCTGAGTGCGTTAAAGAATCGGGCCATATATGGGGCAAGAGTGGAAGAGAATGCTTTGTAATATGGTATGGAGAAATCATCTGGGCCAGGTGCTGAGTGGGATTTCAAGTGTTTAATAACTGCACATACTTCCTCAGCAGAGATAGGGGAGTCTAGTTTCTGGCGGTGTCTGTCCTCTAATTTGGGGAGTTGAATGTTGTCTAGGAAGTGGTCCACCGTTTCTGTAGTGGGACTGTTCTCACCACTGTATAGGGATTTGTAGAAGGTCAGGAATTCCCCCATGATTCATTTAGGGTTCTGGGACAGAGTGCCGCCCTGGATTTTGATTTTGGGAAGGGCTGGGGATTTAAATTTTGGGGATAGCCTGCCTGCAAGCATAAAACCAATTCTATCGCCTTGGCAATAGAATCGGGATCTATTCCACCGCAGCCATTTTTCGGCCCTTGTGGTCAGGGCGAGGTTTAATGCTGTGCGAGCTGCGTCCAGCTTGATGATGGGAACAGCTCTTGGGTCGGCCTTGTGTTTTTTAATTAAGGCTGTATAATCCTTATCTAACTTATCTATGTCAGCTTTGTTGTTTTTATTAATCTGAGAGGCAATTTGAATCAGATGACCTCTAATTACGGCCTTATGTGCTGCCCAAAGGCATGAGGGGCTAGTTTCCGGCAGATCATTAGTGGTGAAGTAATTACAGATATTAGTTTCGATCTCTTTGGTTCTAATCGGATCACTCAGGATGGACTCATTAGGTCTCCAACGCCTGTAGGGTTTAGGGCCCAACGGGCGCTGAATGGAAAGGATCACCATTGAGTGGTCCGACCAGACTACATTTTTGATATATGCCCTGTTTGTTAGTGGAACAGAGGCTGAGGCGATGAAGATATGATCAATTCTTGCGAAGGATCTATGGGGGTTAGAGAAGTGTGTGTAGTCTCGTAGGGTGGGATTTACTTCCCTCCATATATCAACTAACCCTTGTTGAAAGATTAGTTTGGCGATACGTAGGCTCTGTTTAATGGGTCTGGTGAGGCGTTTACCAGGGGGACGAGACTTGTCCAGGCCCTGGTCAAAGGCCGAGTTAGAGTCGCCTCCAAAGATCACTGTGCCCTCCAGCAGAGGAGTTAGTGTTGTAAACAGGCGCTGAAAAAAGGCTAGTTGGCCCCTATTGGGGGCATAGTACGAAATCAAAGAATATAGTTGGTTGTCTAATTCCCCCACAATGAGGATATAGCGCCCATCCGGGTCCCTGTGTTCAGATTTGAGAGTAAATTGGCATCTTTTAGATATAAAGATGCCCACCCCCTTAGTTTTGTCCTCCGCATTGGCTAGGGTGAAGAAGGGGAATTTGGAGTGTATAAAAGATGGGCAGAAGCGTTTGGGGAAATGCGTTTCCTGGAGGAGAACTACGTCTGCCTTTTGAGCATGTAGGTATTGGAAGACCTTGCGCCTTTTTGCCGGTGAGTTCAGGCCTTGAGCATTATGTTATATTATTTTAAGTGGTGCATTTACTGGTGGGTCATCAGCCATCGAGCAGTGGAGGGGGCATGGCTAGGAAATCTGCAGCACTTACCATCTGACGTCCACGGATACCGAGACATCCCGCATAGTGGGCGAAGACTGATGAGACGTCCTGTTGTAGTCCGGAGAAAACCCCCCAGCCGACTTCTGTGGGTACAAGTAAAACAGAACATTGTTGGAGAAGGAAAAAGGAAAAGCATGAAAGAAAGACGGGGACAAGAGAGTCTCCCGTAGAATGGAGGGGACAGAATTCTCCATCGGAGAGTGTGGGTCACACTGAAGTCCCTCCCGAAGGCAGGGAATGGTCCTGTCCATGGTAGGGTAAATTACCTGAACCACTAGACAGGAGGGGCGCATGAACACCACTTCAGCAGAGTGGCCGCTTAATATGGCTTGTGATTGATATGATAAAGGCACTGGGGCCGGCATTAACTAAGTACCCTCCTTGCTAACATTGCTGTATCTTAAGAAAAACGTGGAGGTGCATCAGTTAACTGATAATGTTTGTAGTAATTAAACAGCTAACAAATAAATAAATGTGGACCTGGATATGTGAGGGTGAGCTGTGACTTAAGGGCATGGAGTGTACAGGAGGGGGAAGCAAAAAAAAAAAAAGGGGAGGGGGGAGGGGCCGATGGGGTATGGCTCCTCAACACATTGTGGATTGTAGGAAAGGTTCATTGAGACTAGTCAGGCGCCATAAGTACTCCCCTCAACTCCCGCCCAGGGGCAGTAATGGAGCATCCCAATGGGGTCAATAAAATGAAAAATCTTATTCAGTGTCCCCCCTAAGTTGAGCGCTACCCAAAACTGCCTCAGCCGAGGCGTGTGGGTATCTAAACGGGAAACAGAAAACCCGTCTCGGGGATCACAAGTGGGGGGGCACCGTCATCTCAGCTGGTAGCTGAGAGGAAGAGGAAGCAAAAGAAGGAAGTCCTTGGGTAGAAGCGGGTGATGGAAGTCATGGAGGGACGGTTTCTTTGGATTTCTTGGATCTGGCCTTCTCCCAAACCGGATTCAGGGGACTGGTGGGCATATGTCTTTTTGCAGAGTGTGGTTGAGGCCCCGACTGATGGGCATTAGGATCCTGATTGATGAGGCCCAGTTGTAGAAACAGCCGCTCTCCTTCCTGTAGGGATCCAAAGGTGTGCGCTTTGCCTTTGAAGATTAGTTTAAGTTGGAATGGGAAGAGCCACCAGTATTTAATTTCTCTGTCCATCAGGATTTGAAGAAGTGGCTTTAGGGCCCTCCTTTTTTGGATGGTGGAGAGGGATAAATCAGCAAATATTTGCAGTTGATGACCCTGGAACACTATTTTAGTCATGGATCTTGATTTCCTCATAACCTCCTCTTTGACTGAGAAGAAGTGCGGTTTCACCACAACATCACGGGGGAGTCCGTCCGCTCTAGGAGGTCTGAGAGCTCTAGGAGCCCTATCCAGCTCCAGTCTGTGCTGAGGTGTATCTGGGAGTAAGTCCTTAATAAAAGATTGTATAGTTTCAGGAATGTCCTTATAGGATTCAGGGAGCCCCCTGACTCTAAAGTTGTACCTCCGATTTCGGTTTTCAAGGTCATCAATTTTGGCATTGGCAGTCTCTAATTGCTCCTGAAGGGACTGAATACAAGCAGTGTTCTGGTTTGTTCTTGAAATGGTGGAATCAAGGTTGGATTCAATGAGGTCCATGCGGGTGCCTATGTGCTGTAGGTCCGCTTTAATGTCACTTGTGATTTTTAGGGCTGTATTGTGTAGTCCTCTATCCAGTAAATCAGCAAACTTGGCAAACATTTCAGCTACAGAGGCTGGCTGTAGTGGGCCTAAATCCCCAGGCTGTATTAGCTGGTGAGCCTGGGGGGGGCCGGCATCCATGGGGGAGTACTCCAGCCCAGCCAGGGGGTGTTCTAGGAGAGATGCGGTGGATGCTGGAGAAGCTGGATCCAGGGGAAAGTTACCTGTGAGGGAGTCTTGCTGCAGCAGGGATGGGGAAGCTGCGTGCTGGACACAGGGAGAGTGTGTGTCTGCAGAGCGATGAGGAACAGCCGCCATCTTAGCTGTCTCAGCGCAGGACAGGGCGGCTGCAAATGCAGGCTTTAGGTTTTGTTTTACCGCTCCCGAGTACATCGGGGGAATCTCCGAGTCTTCCGGCGGCCGTGGGGGGTAAATCCAGGCGTCGATCGCCGGTCAGAGCGCCGCTGTGGAGGCCCGATCTGCTGAAGTGGGACGGAGCTCCCTGACTAAGTGTCCATGTCAGGAGCCGCCGCGCATGCGCCTCTCTCCCATGAGTCTTTCAATACCGGAATGTTTGAATGTAGAGGTGCTAACTGCTAGCCTATTGAAGGCTGAGCACAATTATACATACAAAATACTTTTACTAGGGGGCGCATGCGCGGATGCCTGAGAGGTTAGATATAGATAGATTTATATATAGATATATATAAATCTATATATATATAGATTTTTTTATATATATATCTGTTAACGAATGTTTTCTATTCGACTCTTCAGTATTATATTATAACCTGTTTAAGTGAACCCACTGTTCACAATATCAATGTTTCGGGTTTTTGGACTTCCAGTCTAAATCTTTGTTTTTAATGTCTATGTCATCCATAACTTTTTTTGTGAAAATATATTTTTGTTTTTCTCTTTTTCATTTTTTTTTTTTTTTTACAGCTTTTACTAATAATTTTTTGATTACACTTTGGTACTTGGATATGACCAACACTTAATATCCTATCTGTTAATAAAATGTATGTGTATGTATGGGTATGTTTATATATATATATATACACATGTGTGTATGGGTGTATATATGTTTGCATATATATTTTTTATTTATTTTAAAAGTATATATATATATTTATATATATTTTTTGTATTATTTATTATGTGTATGTGTATGTATGTGTATGTATTTGTGTGTATATGTGTATGTACATGTATGTGTATGTATGTGATGTATGTATGTATATATATATATATATATATATATATATATCATTTTTTTTTTAATATATTTTTTTTATATACTTTATTTATTTATTTATTTATTTATTTATTTCATTTTTTTTTTTATTTTGTCACGATTATCATATAAATAAACAATCTTAAGGCCGGTAGCGATTTAAATAATTTAGTTTGCCTAAGATTGCGTCTAGTATTATAAGTTATAGTAGTATATTTTAATAGAGCTGTAGTTCTCCGGCGAAGTTCGTCCTTTCGGAACTTCTTGTTGCCCCCCTCTCCATCCTTGAATTCTCGCTGCATTATGTGGGAGTCTGCGGATGGTTTTGGAGCCTCTTGGAATTTTTTGATTACTCCTCTAAGTTGCTCCCTTACCCTAGCATTTTGCTTTTTTTTATGCTTAAAATGTTATCATATTAGGGTTACTCGATTGCAAATTGTTCTCTCCTATTCTGTCCTTTCTTTTCCTTTTCTTTCTCTCGGGGTGGTGTCCTTGACTCTAGTTATTAATTGTATTCTATATGGTGTGATAAGTCATCTCTGATCTATTGTGGCCCCGATAAATATTCTATCCTTGAATGTTCAAGGATTTAATATTCCACATAAACGCACAAAAGCAATGAGGTCTTTCTCAGCCAAGAAGGCACACATTATTTGTCTGCAGGAAACTCACTTTACAGATAAAGCTACTCCTAAATTTCCACAATTTTATACTGCCTCAACCACAGTTAAACAACGAGGGACTCTTATCGGATTTCATCGTTCTATGCCATTTACCCTTTTAACTCAACTGAAAGATCCGGAGGGAAGATATTTACTTCTCACAGGATATATATTGGATATGGCTGTCACAATAGTATCATATTATGCACCGAATAAGAGACCAGAATCCTTTTTGTCCCATCTTTTCCAAATTGTAGAAACCCACAAATTTGGCACTGTAGTTTTATGTGGAGACTCAAATGCAACAGTTTTCCCCTTCTTAGATAAGTCTCCTCCGGCACCCATCAATAGGTCTATTAAAGTAACTCTTCAACATCTACTTACTAAACATGGTTTGGTAGACACATGGCGAGAGCTTAATCCTACTAGTAGACGTTTTACGCATTATTCCTACCCACATAAATCATTCTCACGTATAGACCATATCCTAATCCCTTATAGCATGACCCCTGAAATTTTATCTTCAAGCATTCTACCCTTTACATGGACAGATCAGTGTGCGATACGCACATCCATTTCATCTACAATACCCAGATCCCACGATACTAATTGGTGTATTAATGACTCCACATTAACTCACCTTTCCCGTCGTAGTGAAATTGAAATAGCACTAAAGGATTATCTTTCCTCCAATGATACCGGAGATATTTCTGACACCACATTGTGGGAAGCTCACAAAGTGGTTATTCGTGGTAGACTGATACAACAAGCTACAAACCTCAAAAGAGAACGTAAACTTTTGTTTGCAAAGTTGGAAGATAACTTTAACTTTTGTCATTCCGCCTTTCAATCATCCCCGAATGCCATTAATAATAATAAATTAGACAAAGCTCGTCTTGATCTGGATTTATTTTTAACTGACTCAGCAGACAAACTTATACGTAAACGTCAACACATTCAATACCTTAATGGCAACAAACCCACCACCTCTTTGACAAGAAATTTGAAATCAATAGATCAAATACGGACCCCTATACGACAGAAAACGTCAAGTGATGTGTACACTAGTAATCCAATTAAAATATTAGAAATATTCCAATCTAATTTAGCTAAAGTGTATTCCTATACTCATGATTTTAATCAAACCAATGCAGATACTCTTTTCTCCAATATCAAACTCCCTACTCTAGCTATTGAACAACGAGAGAGACTTGAGTGTCCTATCACAAATATTGAAGTTCAGAATGCTATAAAAAGTTTGAAACTTCATAAAAGACCGGGCCCCGACGGGTTTTCGGCATCATATTATAAAAATTTTGAACACATCTTAACTCCAGTCTTGACTAGAGCCTTCAATTCTATCTTGGCAGGACACTTATTTCAATCTGAGACATTCAATCTGAGACATTTCAATCTGAGACATTTCAATCTGAGAATCTATTATAGTTATGATTCCCAAACCCCGTTCAGATACTACCTCTTAGACTAATCATCGCCCTATATCCCTACTCAATTTAGATATTAAATTGCTTGCTAAGATATTGGCATCTAGATTGAACAATATTATAGGTCAACTTATACACAGGGACCAAACGGGTTTTATGCCCAAGAGACAAGCAGGAGATAATATAAGAAGATCCCTTTTACTCATTCATGCATCTAAATCCAGACGCATCCCAACCTGCCTCTTATCTTTAGACATCAAAAAAGCATTTGATTCAGTCACCTGGCCGTATATGCTTCAAAAATGGGGTTTTGGAATACATTTTCTGACCTGGGTTTCCTCTCTTTATAACAATCCGAGGGCTTATATTAAATATGCCGGCTACAAATCGGCAATGCTCGATATTAGAAGAGGCACGAGACAAGGCTGCCCCCTATCCCCGTTGCTTTTCGCTCTGCGTATAGAACCTTTAGCACAATTAATCAGATCTAATCCAGACATCAAAGGTATTGAATTAGGTGGCTATCAACACAAGCTTTGTCTTTTTGCAGACGATATTCTTATTTTTTTATCACATACTCACATTTCCGCCCCTAATCTTCTTAACGTACTTGATAAATTTGCACAAATTTCAGGGCTCTTTGTAAACCCCGTTAAATCAAATGCGCTAAATATATCTTTATCATTATCAGATCTTCAACAGGCTCAAATTTCCTTACCATTTAATTGGGTCTCTCATAAATTACCATACTTAGGAGTATACCTCACATCCTCACTTTCTGACCTTTTTGCAGTTAATTATCTACCTCTATTGAAACAAACCACAGGCCTCATTAAACAATGGTCCTCTCTCCCATTGTCATGGTTGGGATGGATAAATACTATAAAGATGTCGTTATTACCAAAATTTTTATACCTATTTAGAGTACTTCCGATTTCTATACCATCATATTTCTTTAGAATTACACAAAGTAAAGTGATGTTGTTCATTTGGAGTAATATTAAACCCCGTATATCTAAATCCACTCTTTACCTTAGCAAAACATGTGGGGGCTTGGGGTTACCAAACTTTTCCTCTTATTACCACGCTGCACAAATATCAATTTTAACTAAATACCATTCTAGGGAAGAAATACCCCTTTGGGTAGCTATTGAATCTATTGATAGCGACCCCATATCTGTAGCCAATTTGTTATGGATGCAACCTAGAGATAGATCTCATCTATTTAACCCCATTACGAAACATTCATTAACTATTTGGGATAAGTTTGGTAAAACCCATATGCTTCAATCTATGCACAATCCCCTTCTTTCTTTTCTAGGGAACCCAGCCTTTTATCCTGCTTGGAAATTTCCAAAGTAATTTTCTGCTTGGTCCTCTACAAACCTGGTCAGATTATATAAGCTAGTCTCTATTGATAAATTTCAAGCATTCTCTACTTTATGTGATAACAATGAATTACCTTGTAATGAAATATTTCGTTTTCTACAAATCAAAAATTTTTATATGCCTTTCCTTAGGACCGGTACTATGCTTAATCAATTGTCTCAATTTGAACATATTTGTATGAGTGACCCACATGTTAGAGGGATTATTTCACTCATTTATCAAAATCTCATTAATACTCCTAATGATATACTTCCGCCTTATACTACTAAATGGGCAACAGATTTAGGACAGACGTTCACCATCGATGACTGGTCTAATATATGGCTGGCTACCAAATCCTCATCCCCTAATTGCTTTGCTCTTGAAACTAACTTCAAAGTTTTGGCGCGTTGGTATTTAGTACCAGCTAGGATTGCTAAATTTACTCCTTCTTATCCTAATAATTGCTTCCGAGGTTGTTCCTCACCAGGTACCCATTTGCATATATGGTGGCAATGCCCGATTGCGCAATAATTCTGGAAAAAAGTATTTGCCATGGCATCTAAAGCTTTAGAAATTCCTATAACACTAGATCCAGCCACTGCACTCCTAAATCTTAAACCGGACAACATAACCCGTAATCAATTCAAATTGCTCATTCAAATCAATACTGCAGCCAAACAAACTATAGCCAAAGCATGGAAGTTTATTACACTGATTGTGGCAGAAGTCAAACATAGAACGAACAAGGCCCTCATTTTCACAAAAATGACAGCTATCGAAGATAATAATATTAATAAATTACGTATGATTTGGCAGCCATGGGTTAAGCACTTTTTTTCTTCCGATTTCGACCAGTCATTGATGTTACCCTATTAAAATTCCTGTAATATTGATGTATTATTGCTTATCTATGTCGGGAGCCGGGACATCACTTCGGGGGATTCTTTCTTTTCTTCTTTTTTCTTCTTATCTTACTATCTATTTCTCTTAGATTTCTTTAATTTCTAGGGCAAACCTATGTAAATTTTATTTAATATTCAGCACTAAGGTTATAATGCCCGTATAAGTCTCATATTCTTTTCTCTTCTTTCTCTACTATCTTTTCCTTTATTATTTATTAAGCTATTGATAATTATGGGATATTTTTACAACTTACTTAAATGACTCATATCTCATTATCAATGAGTAATGCCTTTATGCATATTAGACTTTCACAATTTTTCTCCTCCAATAGTTAAATATAGTCAATAATTTGTAATGAGAGTATCACTCCTTTTTCTCGTTCTCCATTTAAATTTTTTCCCTCTTCTCTCAGGTGTACTATATGGACTAATTCCTATTTGTAATAACAATTTCATTTTTGATTATCCTTGCCCCCACCTATCCACAGTTTGAGCCCAAGAGGGGTGGATAGGTGGTCTGGAGGCATACTTTATATATTTCATATATAAATATTGATTCATATTTTGGTCCACAATTTATTGACTAATTTCAAATTTTATTTATTATCTCTGATTTCACCTCGCCTGCCAGAATTGTTTTAGTAAAGACTATATAGATATGTCTTTATTGTTCATATATATATCCCTTGTTACAATATCTGATATACCGTATTTATCGGCGTATAACACGCACCGGCGTATAACACGCACCCCAATTTAGGAGGGAATTTTAAGGAAAAAAAAACTTTTAGGAGGGAAGTTGAAGGGAAAAAAACTTACATTTAAATGCCTATCATTGCAGCCTTCTCAGTGCAGCCTTGCCCCAGTGTAGCCATGTCAGTGCAGCCTTGTCAGTGCAGCCTTCCCCAGTGCAGCCTTGTCAGTGCAGCCATGTCAGTGCAGCCATGTCAGTGCAGCCTTGTCAGTGCAGCCTTGTCAGTGCAGCCTTGTCAGTGCAGCCATGTCAGTGCAGCCTTCCCCAGTGCAGCCTTGTCAGTGTAGCCTTCCCCAGTGCAGCCTTGTCAGTGCAGCCTTCCCCAGTGCAGCCTTGCCCCAGTGCAGCCTTCGATCCCCTGTCCCTGCTTCCTGGGCTTCAAAATCGCCGACCGCGATTTGAAAATGGCGCCGCCGGTGCCGAAATACACAGAGCCGGTCCTCGGCTCTTTCCGGCGGCTCTCGTTCACTTTCGGCTCCACTCGTAGTCCCGAGTAGGTTCGGATAGCTCCGCTCGGGACTACGAGTGGAGCCGAAAGTAAACGAGAGCCGCCGGAAAGAGCCGAGGACCGGCTCTGTGTATTTTGGCGCCGGCGGTGCCATTTTCAAATCGCGGTCGGCGATTTTGAAATTTTGACAGCACGGGATCGCAGGGTATCGGCGTATAACACGCACCTGCGACTTTCCCCTGATTTTAAGGGGAAAAAAGTGCGTGTTATACGCCGATAAATACGGTACTTTGTCTTTTAAAATACTTTTACTAGTGTTTGATGTGTCATATACTATACAATAAAGTTTATCAAATGTAAACTGCTTGTTAGATAGTGTGTGGTGTTTGGAGATTCACACCATAATATTAGTGAATACTTACATATCATTGCAAGCATTTGAAGAGTTAATACAATAATATCAGCCACATTAAAGTGTATTGGCTACTTGGCATTCACTGTATGCTGCTTTGGCTAATTGGCTAACTGGCTAACAGTAATTCTCCTTTTCTCCACCAATAGTAATCTTTTAGGATTCTTCTGTGGGATTTGAACCCATGAATCTTTCAATACCAGAATTTTTGAAGGTAGAGGTGCTAACTGCTAGCCTATTGGGCTGAGCACAATTATAAATACAAAATACTTTTACTAGTGTTTGATGGTTATACCATACAATAAAATTTATCAAATGTAAACTGCTTGTTAGCTAGTGTATGGTGTTTTGGAGATTCACACCATAATATTAGTGAAGACTTATTTATTTTTATTTAAGGTACTTCTATAGTGCCGTCAATTTACGCAGTGCTTTACATATACATTATACACTCACATGGGCCCCTACCCTCAAAGAGCTTACAATCTAAGGTCCCTAACTCACATTCATATACTAGGGTCAATTTAGACCAGTGGTTCTCAACTCCTCTCCTCAGGACCCACTAACAGGCCAGGTTTTCAAGATAACTGAAATACATCACAGGTGATATAATTTGCTGCTCAGTGATTGGAGTATTCTAGTCTGCATCTCCCCAAGGTAATACATAAAATCTGGCCTGTTAGTAGGTCCTGAGGACAGGAGTTGAGAACCACTGATTTAGACAGAAGCCAGTTAACCTACCAGCATGTCTTTGGGGTGTGGGAGGAAACCGGAGTACCCAGAGGAAACCCACGCAGGCACAGGGAGAACATGCAAACTCCAGGCAGGTAGTCTTGTGGTGTGGTTGGGAATACGAACCAGCGACCCTTTTTACTGCTAGGTAGGGATGAGCTGACCCCCCCCGTTCGGTTCGCACCAGAACATGTGAACAGGAAAAAAGTTTGTTCGAGCACGCGAACACCGTTAAAGTCTATGGGGGTCATTTACTATAGCACCGGGAAGTACTGGGCACTATGGCAAATAATAGCTCCCATTTTAGCCAAATAAAATTTCAACAGGCGAATGTGAATGGTACATGCTACAATGTGGAATGTTTTGATGTTTTGGTAAAATATATTTTTCTCTGTCACTTTCATTTGTTACTCTTCATCTCACAACAATCTTTACCCCAAACTCACACAGGTGTCTTTACAATCCACAAACAATACCATTGCTGATGAAAATTTAAAATGAATCACAATTTTTTGTGCTTTTTATTATTTCCAAATATGTATAATTTGAGCCCAAAAAACGGAAAATTGTATACTCACCTTTCCGTAATTTTCCTTTCCTGACGCCTTTCCATGGCAGCACATGCTGGGTTGTGACTCCGCCCCCACAACCTGACAGGATTGGTTAGCTATAAGTTTGAAGGGGAGACACCCCGCTGCATTCTCTGTAAATATATCACCATAAAACGGGGTGGGAATCTGTGTGCTGCCATGGAAAGGCGTCAGGAAAGGAAAATTACGGAAAAGGTGAGTATACAATTTTCCGTTTTCCTGACGCCTCCATGGCAGCACACGCTGGGAATTAACTCGCCAGTCGGGTGGGTGCAAGAAAATAATATTTATTCCTTATAATGCAGAAGAATTGGCTCTAACAACGGATCTACCGAAGTCTGCCATAGCCAAGTGAGCAGAATCTACTCTATAGTGAGAAATAAAAGTATGTCTGGAGAACCAAGTTGCTGCTTTGCAAATAGTCTCCGGTGAAACCCTGCAATACGCTGCCCAGGAGGTAGCCACTGCCCTGGTCGAGTGAGCCCTGATGCCTTCAGGAATTGCCATATGCCGCATGGAGTATGCCTTCTTGATGGTCTTGACTAACCAGGAGGCGATAGTACGTGAAGTAGCCGCTTGACCTCGTCTGTTTCCATGTGGGATGACCATGAGGGTATCCGTTTTCCTAAAAGAATTTGTAGCTGCCAGGTAACTAATGATGGTAGTTTTAACATCCAGAGGATGCGGTTCACCCTGATCATTAGTGAAGGATGGTAAGACAATATCTTGGTTGTAGTGGAAGGAAGTTGCTACCTTCGGGATGAAGTGGTCTGAAGGTCTTAGTACTACCTTATCAGGAAAGAATACCAAGTAAGGTTCTGATGCCATCAGTGCTTGGATCTCAGACACCCTCCTTGCTGATGTAATTGCAATGAGAAAGGATAGTTTTAGAGTCAGATCTCACAGAGATATTGATTCAGATGGAGTAAAAGGAGGATTGGTGAAGGCCTCAAGAACTACTGAGAGATCCCATGATGGAAAAACTGGTTTCTTAGGAGGTTTGATTTTTAGGCAGGCTCTCAGGAATTGGATAACCAGCGGATGTAATGCCCATCTGGTGCCTGTTTTGGCCGACAAGGCAGATACTTGTACCTTAAGGGTACTTGAACTTAGACCTTTGTTGATTCCTGATTGGAGGAATTCTAGGATTTGAGAAGGTTCTGGAGCAATATGATCCCATCCCTTCTGCTGCGCCATTGTAAAGAATTGGTTCCAAATTCTTGTATAGGTGGTGTGGTGCTTTTCCTGGCTTGCATCAGAGTCGATATTACTTCCTGTGAGCAGCCTTGTTCCCTTAACCTAACCCTTTCAACTTCCATGCTGTCAGATGCAGTTTCTCTGGAGCTGGATGTAGAAATTGGCCTTGAAATAGCAAATCCGGAGTTACCGGAAGGAGGATTGGAGATTGAAGGTTGAGCTGCAATAGGGTCGTGAACCATGGTCTTCTCGGCCAAAGAGGGATTACCGCGATTACCGTGGCTGAAGATCTCCGAAGCCTGGACAGGAATCTCGCAATTAGCGGAGTTGGCGGGAATATGTACCCCAACTTGAAGTTCCAGGGGTGAATTAGACAATCTATCCCTTCGGCTGAAGGGAAAGATGCTCTGGACAGAAACCTCCGACACTTCGTATTCGCAGGAGTGGCTGCTAAGTCGATCTCTGGTACTCCCCATGTCTCCGTAAGAAGAGAAAAGGCCTGGAGACTCAGGGACCATTCGTTGTTCGAAAGAGTTTCTCGACTCAGGTAATCGGCTAACATGTTCTGTGCCGCAGGAACATATATTGCTTTTAAATCTGCTAGGTGTGCCTGTGCCCATTCCAAGATAGGGCGGACTTCCTCCATCAGTGTGAGACTCTTGGTACCCCCTTGCCTCTGGATGCCACCTTGTTGTCCATCCGAATAAGCATGTTCTTCCCTCTGAGGACTGGTGCAAATGCCATGAGGGCCTGGAAAGCTGCCCTGAGTTCCAGTATATTCGATACTATATCCTGGGCCCGGAACTGCCATCGGCCCTGTGCTGCTTGATCTTGACAGTGAGCTCCCCAGCCGCTCTGACAGGCGTCCGAGGTGACTATTATCGGATCTGGGGGAACTATCAGTTTGTATTTCCTGAGGTTGGTCAAGTGTGTCCACCACCACACTGATTGCTTCATTGGTCTGGAGATAGTAATGGTCTGACGCATCGATACTCCATCCCACTGCCTCAGAAAGGAGTTTTGGAGGACTCTCATGTGCCATTGTGACCATTGCACCATGGGCAGGGTTGCAGCCATGGACCCTAGCACACTCAAGCAGATTCTGGCTGGAAGATGCCTCGCTGATAGTAATCTCCACATCTTCTGTACTAGAGGCTGAATCTTCTCCTGAGGGAGTTGTACCATGCTCAATTTGGTGTTCAGATCTGCTCCCAGGAATACCATGTTTTGTGTGGGTTGTAAGCTGCTCTTTTTCCAGTTGACTAGCCAACCGAAGTCTTGGAGAGTCATGAGTAAGGTTTTCTGATGGCATAGCAAGGTTGTCCAAATAATGGTGGACTCGCAGACCCTTTTCCCTGAGGAATGCAACCAAGGGTAGGAGGACCTTGGTAAATGTCCTGGGAGCCGACGAGATGCCGAAAGGAAGGCACTGAAATTGGAAGTGGCTTTTGTTGATGGCAAATCGGAGGAATTTTTGAAAGGCGGGATGAATTGGAATATGTAGGTAAGCATCTGATAAATCTACTGAGAGCATCCAGTCACCCAGGTTCACTGCCAGAAGTATGGACTGCAGACTCTCCATTTTGAAGGCCTCTATTTTTATATTCCTGTTGAGATTTTTTAAATCCAATACAGGACGTAAGTCTCCGGTCTTCTTCTTTACCAAAAATAGTGGGGAATAGAACCCCCTCCCCTTTTGATCTGACGGAACCTCCAGGATTGCCTCTTTCTCCTTCAATTCCACTATATATTTTAATAGTAACTTCCTTTTGACTAGTGAAGATGGCAGTCTTGTTGATTGGAAGGGATTTTTTGGAATTTTGCCCATAAACTTCCACTTGTGTCCAAATTTGATCGTGGAAAGAGTCCACTGGTCCTTTATATGGCTTGACCAAATCTGTGCGAAGTCCTTGAGCCTGGCGCCCACCTGTACTGAGTGGGCAGGCGAACCTTCAAAAAGACTTCTGCTGCTCCCCTGCCGGGGTAGGCTTGGACTTCTGCATCCTTAGGAAGGAAGGTCTTGTGTTCTTCCAATCTCTTCTAAACTCCCTACCAGGACGGTAGGATCTAGCTTCCCTATATTTCTCAGGAAGGTTGCACCTGAAGAAGGAACCCTTTTGGGCCTTGGTTCTTCTGTCTGAGGGAATTAATCCCGACTTCCCTCCTGTTACCTTCGAGATAGCGGTGTCCAATTTAGACCCGAACAGGTTTGAGCCATCATATGGAATTCTGCACCAGTTTGTTTTGGATGCAGTATCGGCCATCCATGGTTTCAGCCACAAGGCCCTTCTTGCCGTGACTGAGGCTAGCATTGATCTCGCCGAGGATCTTATAATATCCACTGAAGCCTCTGCCACAAAGTCACCTGCCAACTTGATCTCCTGAAGAGAAGATATTATTTTCTCTATTTCAGTACCGTCTTGCAGATCTTTCTCCACCTTGGTTGCCCAACCTGATATGGCTTTAGCCACTGCTGCTGTGGTAATTGCTGATCAAGATCCAATTTCCGATCCAGAACATCCCGAAAGGAAACTGCGTCTTCAATAGGCAGAGTGACATGCCGTGCAAGACGCATCAAGGAGGAGTCAACTACTGGAGCGTTCATCAATGATTTGACTTTTGACTCCTTCAGAGGATCCATTTTTGTCAGTCTGTTGGTGAGACTGGACCGCTTATCAGATCTTTCCCACTCATCTTTAATTAGATCCTCCAGTTCACCTATAAAAGGGAAATTCTCTGGTTCTTTCCTTAAATTTTGGAAATATTTCCGGACTTTCTGCGGTTCCTCTTTATCTTCTTCCCAGCCTATCACTTCTTTGACTGACTTTGCGAAAGGCTGTACCAGGGAGAAATCAAAACCTGCTGACATGTCCTGATCCTCATCTCCTGAGGAGGGTTCTGATGCCTGGGGTTGGAGGTCATCCGCTACCGATGTGCTGGGCGTAGGCCTATCGATAAGTGGTGCTGTTGTCTCCCTTATGGATTCCCGCACAGATTCTCTTATGAGCTCCGTAGCCACTGCTGCGTCTAGCTCTTTGTCCTTTGCTGCTTCATTGAAGCAGGGTCTGCAGACTAGCTTATCTGGCAAGGCTGGCGCGCCGCATACCCAGCAAGCGTTTGCTGCAGGACGGGTGTGGCAGCTTTGGCGGTGTGATGAAAGTGACCGTCTGCGGTGTGACCGACTGTGACGGGAGCGGCTGCGTCTTGAGCGGCTGTGACGTGAGCGGCTATGTCTTCGGTGGCGAGTAGAGGATCTTGAGCGGCTTCCGCGAGACTTCTTGCTTGACGCATGACGCATGACTAGATCTCCTCTCATGCCTGGAACTTGCGGCTCTTGACCTGGTGGGGCTGCCAAAAACGCAGCGTTAGTGGTTGGCTCTCTTTTTCTCTCCCCTTCTTCAATACTTACCAATGACGAATGGCCTCTTACCTCGTTTGCTGATGGTGGTCTGCGCGGGCAGTGGTCTCCATAGTGATAGTAAGACAGTAAGACTGAAGGGAAACCCAGATGATTTGACTTACCTGGTCTTGCTGAGTTGTTTTCTGGCAAAGCAGTTGAACGCACGGTGAACATTCAGGTATCTGTGATACTGCTCAGCAAACAAACACAGAAATGCCTGTGCTTTTAAATCTGCCGCCGCCGTCGCGGCAAAATGATGCTCCCGCGCATGCGCAGAGCGTCCCGAACGCCTCGGCGCCATCTTGGAGAAGGGCATTACCTTCCCAAGGCAGAACTTGGCCCTGAGGCCAATTGCAGAGTGAGGAGGCGGCCTCGGCGGCCATGACGGTTCCACAGCGGTGGACAGCAAGTGTCAGCAAGCCCCCTAAGCATGAGAAACACCATAAACAAGGTACAGGCAAAGTACAGGCAAAAAAGAAAAGGAGACCACTGCAAAAATATGAAGCTTCTTTAAAGCTTACTGTGCCAGATGTCCAGACGCCCCCTGAGACCACCAGACCGGGGGTTCCCTCCATAGAAGCTCCTTTAGAGACTGTACAGGAGGGACTTCCAAACAGGAGAGGCTTGAACCTGCTGGGGCGAGTGCGGTAAGAGGCTTTTTCTTTATCTTGACAACAGGAGCAAGCTGCTTATCCCAATCTGTCAGGTGAGGATAAAAAAGAGAATGCAGCGGGGTGTCTCCCCTTCAAACTTATAGCTAACCAATCCTGTCAGGTTGTGGGGGCGGAGTCACAACCCAGCGTGTGCTGCCATGGAGGCGTCAGGAAAATGTGATATGTGTACCAACATCAGAAAGCAAAATGTAATTCCCAAAATTTGAGGGTAATATTCTACTCTCACCCACAAAAAAAACACCAAATATCACAGAATAAATCAAGAAGAATAACTCTTGAGTAATGTAATTCCATCACCTGTATGTCCATAGAAATGCAGTATTTATGTGTTTTTATGTGTATTTATGTGTAGGAGGCTCTCACACATGGCAGCTCTGTGGCTTAGAGGTTAGAACTTCTGCTTAGTATCTCTGAGGGTATGGATTCAAATCCCAACCATGTTACTTCATGTAGAGAAGTTGTCTCATCTCCCAGGTCGTATAACTATGTCTAAATGTAGTAGTTATGTGTAGGAGGGTTCCACCACGATTGTAAGTCTTTTCCAGATACACTATGTAGCCAAAAGTATTGGGACGCCTGCCTTTACACACACACATGTACTTTAATGGCAGCCCAGTCTTAGTCTGTAGGGTTAAAATTTGATTTGGCCCACCCTTTGCAGCTAGAACAGCTTCTGGGAAGGCTGTCCACAAGGTTTAGTGTGCCTATGGGAATGTTTGATCATTCTTCCAGAAGTGCATTTGTGAGGCCAGGCACTGATGTTGGATGAGAAGGCCTGGCTTGCAGTCTCAACTCTAATTCAGCCAAAGGGTGTTCTATCGGGTTGAGGCCAGGACTCTGTGCAGGCCAGTCAAGTTTCTCCACCCTAAACTTGCTCATCCATGTCTTTATGGACCTTGCTTTGTGTACTGGTGTGCAGTCATGTTGGAACAGGAAGGGGCTTTCCCCAAACTGTTCCCACAAGGTTGGGAGCATGAAATTGTCCAAAATGTCTTGGTATGCTGACGCCTTAAGAGTTCTCTTATCTGAAACTAAGAGGCCAAGCCCAACCCCTGAAAAACAACCCCGCACCATAATCCCCCTCCACCAAATCATTTGGACCAGTGCACAAAGCAAGGTCCATAAAGACATGGATGAGTGATTTTGGGGTGGAGGAACTTGACTGGCCTGCACAGAGTCCCAACCTCAACACAACAGAACACCTTGGGGATAAATTAGAGAAGAGACTGTAGGTCAGGCCTTCTCGTCCAACATCAGTGCCTGACCTCACAAATGCACTTGAAAGAATGGTCAAACATTCCCATAGACACACTCCTAAACCTTGTGGACAAGAAGAGTTGAAGCTGTTATAGCTGCAAAGGTTGGGCCAAATGAATTTTGAACCCAATACTAATACTGGGATGCCATTACAGTTCATGTGTGTTTAAAGGCAGGCATCCCAATACTTAGGCCAATATATTGTATATTGCTTGTGACACTGAGCATGGCTATGGACTTAGGGCTGGTTCACACCACAGAGATGCAGAAAACATGTGCGGGGCTGCCTGGTGGCTAAGTGGGTAGCAGTTCTGTCTAGCAGCACCTGGGATGTTGGTTCAATTCCCCAACATGCTAATCCTTGTGTTGAAGTTTATATGATCTCCCTGTGTGGGTTTCTCACCACAATCCAAAGACATGCTGGCATTTTATTTGTCTCCTGTCGAAATAGGTTCTAATGTAAGAAAGTTAATTTTGGACTTTATGTTGGAAGCTCATTGCAGCCAGGGACTGATGTTAATGTTTATTAGCACTAATCATGCCCAGGGACTTGGACATTTCAAATTTTAGGGTTTACACTGCACGGGTACATATGCTTAGAAAACTGTTGCTTTGTTTATGTGGATGCAAATGGACTTTGATCTTTGACCTGTAGTTGGAGATTTGATGCACATAGCCAGAGCTAACACAGTTGCAAATACTATTATGTGTTCCTGCTCATCAGGTGCAATCACTTTAGACATACATGAAGAGACAGATTGAAAGATACTGGTGGGCGTGTACTTCTATTGGGTGTGTCAGTGTGCTAACAATACAATCTCTCTTATATAAAGACCTGCAGTAGGGGGGTTCGTTTGGCCTGAGAAGGTCAGGTTTTTTGTTGTGAGGGAGAAGGAATGATATTGGGAGATTTGATGAAATTCTTGTGCATTTTTTCAATCAAAAGTGGGTTTATGTGGCCATGCTGTCAATGTTGTGTGTGTATTGTTCCTGTCTGATCATGCAAACATCGTTTGGAAGCATGTGCTGACCTACTCTTTTTGATCTCGTTTAATCGTGTACACCAAAATGCAGCTTCCAGTAGAACATGGTCACCAATGTATGTATGTGTGGATTGTGGGCTGGTGGTGGGTGTTTTGAATAAGTCTTTTGTAATATTATGTTGGAATGCTTTGTAAGAATGACTGTTAAGTATGTTTCTATAATCTTGCAGATAATGTGATGTGTTGCCCGTTATACACTGAAATTAAAGCTGTGTCCACTCTAAGGGTTTTGTCTAATTTTAGATTGTAAGCTCCTATGAGCAGGGCCCTTAAAATCCCATTGCTAAATGTAGCACCATATATCCTGTCCAAATTTTTTTGAAGCTAGTAAATGTAAATTTATTTTTTTTCTGCTGGTAAAATAAAAGTACGTGTGTGTGTGTACGTGTGTGTGTGTGTGTGTGTGTACGTGTACGTGTGTGTGTACGTGTGTGTGTGTACGTGTGTGTGTGTGCGTGTGTGTGTGTGCGTGTGTGTACGTGCGTGTGTGTGCGTGTGTGTACGTGCGTGTGTGTACGTGCGTGTGTGTACGTGCGTGTGTGTACGTGCGTGTGTGTACGTGTGTGTACGTGTGTGTGTGTACGTGTGTGTGTGTACGTGTGTGTGTGTACGTGTGTGTGTGTACGTGTGTGTGTGTACGTGTGTGTGTGTACGTGTGTGTGTGTACGTGTGTGTGTGTACGTGTGTGTGTGTACGTGTGTGTGTGTACGTGTGTGTGTGTACGTGTGTGTGTGTACGTGTGTGTGTGTACGTGTGTGTGTGTACGTGTGTGTGTGTACGTGTGTGTGTGTACGTGTGTGTGTGTACGTGTGTGTGTGTGTACGTGTGTGTGTGTGTACGTGTGTGTGTGTGTACGTGTGTGTGTGTGTACGTGTGTGTGTGTGTACGTGTGTGTGTGTGTACGTGTGTGTGTGTACGTGTGTGTGTGTGTACGTGTGTGTGTGTGTACGTGTGTGTGTGTGTACGTGTGTGTGTGTACGTGTGTGTGTGTGTACGTGTGTGTGTGTGTACGTGTGTGTGTGTGTACGTGTGTGTGTGTGTGTACGTGTGTGTGTGTGTACGTGTGTGTGTGTGTACGTGTGTGTGTGTGTACGTGTGTGTGTGTGTACGTGTGTGTGTGTGTACGTGTGTGTGTGTGTACGTGTGTGTGTGTGTACGTGTGTGTGTGTGTACGTGTGTGTGTGTGTACGTGTGTGTGTGTGTACGTGTGTGTGTGTGTGTGTGTGTGTGTGTGTGTGTGTGTGTACGTGTGTGCGTACGTGTGTGTGCGTACGTGTGTGTGTGCGTACGTGTGTGTGTGCGTACGTGTGTGTGTGCGTACGTGTGTGTGTGCGTACGTGTGTGTGCGCGTACGTGTGTGTGCGCGTACGTGTGTGTGCGCGTACGTGTGTGTGTGTGTGTACGTGTGTGTGTCTCTTTAGGTATTGTGGGTGGTGGTTTTGGGAAAGTGCAATATCTCTTATATTTTATTTCAATATGTATTTGTGCACCAAAAAACTAATCTCTTTCCCCTGGTTCACATGCTACTTTGAAATTGCGCTACTTCACTTGAAGTAGCACGATTTCAAAGTAGTAAGGTCAGCGTTATTTTAGGTGGCTTCATACACAAATGTCTATTGAAGTCGCACCTGAAATCGGCAAAAGTAGTGCAGGAACTACTTTAGCAAATTTATGCGGTGCCACAAAAAAAATGTTGCATCGATTGGAACAGTGCCATTGCCAATAGTCATGCGATTTGATCTCTCAAATCGCATGACCAATCGCTCCAATGTAAACCTAGGCTTCTGCACAGCTGCAAGTTATATATAAAGATTCCACCTTTATCATTAACAGCTGTGGAGAATTGAAGGTAATGAATTCAACTGGTGCATAGGCAGTGTTTGAATGTGTCAGCTCTGGTTCACATTGGTGTGATTTGACATGTCAAATCTGTGGCAATTGCACTGTTCTAATTGGTGCGATTTGTATTGATATTGGTGCAGAAACCTGCACTGATGTCTCTGATGTTGCCCCCACAGTCGGGACTGACATGCAGCAATGAAATTGTGGGAGTTCAGCTGAACGCTTTCCTCCTGCTGTCAGTGTGAACCAGGGCTCAAACTGGGCCTTTTGCCTTTGTAATTCACCTGCTGCTAACCCAGGGACACAATTTCTTATCAAACTCCCTTAAGTTTACCTTCAAATATATGTAGAAATACAGATTTGCATATCTGAAAATAAAAATACTAATCATGGTTGAGATCAAATATTCGCAGCTGCAATCAAAAGCGTGGTTTCACCTTCTGACCTGGAAATTAGTCATTGTATGCACCCGGAAGTTCCTGTGCTGGTCAGGATCTCCATCTAGGTGGACATGGCGAGGTCTCTTTAGCAAGAAGAGGTGTTGCTCATTGGCCGGGTAAGTGTAGGATATGTACTTAATCAGTGCGGGGGTGGATGTCATAGTTAGATATGGTGTGGGTGGGGTTCATTGATTTGTTTAGCATCACCACACATTTGCTTCTGTCCCATGTGCACACATCACTTCCTGCATTTGTTCTGCTGATGTAAATCAGTAAGGACTATGCAAGTATAAATGAGAGCTCCTTTTTATTAAAATATATATGACTTGTTTCACAGCTGGGCGAATTTTCTAGCAAATTTGGACCTCTGAGTTGCATGACAAGTTGTACCCCATGATTCTCAATGATAACCATTCATATCTGTGCTACTTTAAGTCGTACCAACTTCAAAGTAGTCCCTGTACTACTTTGGTGTGACTTGAGGTATATCGGGTACAATATTACACAGGCATTCCCAGAAGTTGGGGCCAAGTTGCAGCGGCAAAGTGGCAGCAAAATCGTGTGACTTTCAGGTCGCAGCAGTGTGAATGAGATTCAAGGATAACACTTTTGAATTTGGCCCTATTGTCACTTGTGCATCCTGAAGGTTTAGGAAATTCGTCCCTGCACTACCTTGGTTTGACTTTTGATGCAATTTGAGGTCCATACACCACAAGATTACACAGACATTGCTTCAAGTCATGACAAAGCTGTGCAATTTTAAGGTCGCACAGGTGGAAATGGGGCCTTATTCAAAGGTCTTATCAATGAATCGCATTAGGTTACTTTCACACGTGGGTGACTTTTAATGGAGCTTTGGACCTCAGAGTCACATGAAAAGTTGTCCCCCTTGATTTCCATGCATATTTATTAGAGCTGCACGATTAATCGTCATCGTGATTTTTTTCCCCTTTACGATCTTGAAAAAAGCATTTGACGATTCTTGCTATGCAAAGAACTCTCTCTGCTCTTCTGAAGCCACAGCCGAAAAACCAGGAAGTCTGCCAAGAATTAGAACATTCTTTATCAGTGAACTTAACTAGAAACCTTGTAACAATTTGTCAATTAAATAGAATTCTGTGTAAGTGAAGAAAGTTTAACCACTTAAACACTAAACATTTTTCTGACATTTGTTGGTTTCAGGTTAAAATCATTTTTTTTTTGCTAGAAAATTACTTAAAACCCCCCAACATTATATATATTTTTTTAGTAGAGACCCTAGAGAATAAAATGGTGGTTGTTACAATATTTTATGTCACACTGTATTTGCGCCTTTCAAATGCAATTTTTTTTGGAAAAAATTATTTTAATGAATTAAAAAAAAAAGAAAAGTTAGCCCAATTTTTTGTGGGATAATGTGAAAGATTTTATGTCGCGAGAATCGTGATCTTTTTATTCTAAGCAAAAAAATTGTGATTCTCATTTTGGCCAGAACCGTGCAGCTCTAATATCTATGCAACTTCACCCATGTTCACATAGGTCTGAATTGACATGTCAAATTGTAGGCCAAATCGGCGCCTATTGATGGCAATGGAACGACGCCACGATTCCCAAAAGTAGTTCCTGCACTACTTTGGGTGACTTCAGGGGGTGATTTCTTACCTCCCAACTTTTTGAGATGGGTATAAGGGACACCTATTAGCAAAAGTAGGTAGGCATAGGACACCTTCTTAAAGGAGAACAGTTGGGACCTATGTGATTTCACTAGACATCTGTGCAGGAAAGTGCACTGATGTCTCTGAAATCGCTGACAAAGTCGGGCTGAGTCACACTTGTGCGACTTTGGACATCAGAGTCGTATGACAAGTCATACCCCATGATTTTCAATGTGTACCATTCATATCTGTGCGACTTCAAGTAACACTGACTTCAACGTAGTCCCTGTACTACTTTGGTCTGACTTTGATGCGAGTTGAGGTCCATAGACCTCAAGTTTACACAGGCATTCCCTGGAATTGCGGCAAAATTGCTGATGCAAAATCATGGGAAAGTTGCGTGTCTTTCCCTGCTACTCCTGCGTCCATAGACTTCAAAATTACACAGGCATTGCTTATAGTCGTATTAAAATCTCGCAACTTTCAGGTCGCACAAGTGTGAAAGGTGCCTAAGTCACTGCTGAGTACTATTTTTTACCTAGAATATAAAGTAGTCTCACCATCAAACACTAGTAAACGTATGTTCTCAATATAATTGTGCTCAAATGGCTGAAAATCACACAGATGGTATCACCTACTGAAAGCTTGCATTGTACTCAGCAGCATATGCTGAAAAGAGGCAAATGCCTATTAGCCAATGCCACATCGGCACAAGCATGGTTGTTACTATAATATTATTGCCTGAAATGCAAAACATTATTGTATTGAATCAAACATTAGTAAATGTATTTTCTCTGTAGGTAAGTGCTCAGCTCTGTAGCATAGCGGTATACCCTGCTGCCCCCAAAAGTTCAAGCCATGAATTCAAATCCCACTGACAGCATCACCTCCTGGAAGTGTGCATTGTACTCAGAAGCATAATTAGCCAAAGCACATCAGCTTGCTTTATTCCATATTTTAACTCTTCAAATGCATGCAATGGTATGTACTTATTCAATAATATGGTATGAAATTCCAAAATTCAAGGAAAAAATTGTTGTAGGGTCCCCCCAGTACATACCAGGCCCTTCGGTATGGACTTTAAGGGGAACCCCACACCAAAATGTAAAATAAATTTGATATGGGGCCCCCCAAAATCCATACCAGACCCTTATCTGAGCATGCAGCCTGGAGGTCAGGATAGGCGGGGACGAGTGAGCACCCTCCCCTTCTGAACCTTACCAGGCCACATGCCCCAAAGCACCTTTTCCCCATGTTGATGGGGACAAGGGCCTCTTCCCGACAACCCTGGTCGGTGGTTGTCGGTCTGCAGGCAGGGGGTTTATCAGAATCTGGAAGCCCCCTTTAAAAAGGGGGCTCCCAGATCCTGCCCCCTATGTGAATAGGTATGGGGTACTTTTTACCCCTACCCATTCACCAAATAAAGCAGTGAAATGTAAAAAAACCAATAGCCGGTTTTTGACAAGTCCTTTATTGTAAAATAGCTCCGAGCTGTCTTCTTCCCTGAGCCATCTTCTCCAGACGCTGTCTCTCCCTCCTCCATCTTCTCACCCGAGCTGTATTCTCCCCAAGCCGTCTCTCCTGCCGCCGCCATCTTCTCCATCTGCTGTGTTCTTCCGCACCGCTGGTTACCTGCTAATAAAAAAAAATCTGCTCTTCTTCCATGGTGGTCTTTCTCCGCTGTGTTGTCACCCGCTGTGTGGCGTCTCTTACATAGCCATGGAGCGGACTCTCTGGGTGACATTATTGGATGGCCTACAGAAGACCGCCACAAGAAGAGCATCTTTTTTTTAATTAGTAGGTAACTGGCTATGCTGAAGAACACATCAGCGGGAGAAGATGGTGGCAGCAGGAGAGACAGCTCGGGGAGAAGAAACATCAAACACTAGTGAATGTATTTTCTATGTATGACTGTGCTACACCCAATAGGCTAGCGGTCAGCACTTCTACCTTGAAGAACTCATGGGTTCAAATCCCACAGAGAAATACTAAAAGATTGGTGAAAAAAAAGCAAATGACTATTAGCCAATTAGCCAAAGCAGCATATGCTGACAATAGGTGAATGCCAATTAGCCAATGCACTTTAAATGTGGCTGATTCTATTATATTAACTCTTCAAATGCATGCAATGATATGTAAGTATTCAATACTATTATGGTGTGAAATTCCAAACACCACACACTAACTAATGGGCAGATTAAATTTTTTTGTTTGTTCATTTTAATTCGCTTGTGCACTGAAAAAATAAACACAGCTGGGGGATGGTAGGTTGGCTGGTATTTGAACTTGTACCGTGAGTGCTGTGGAGACATCTGAGCAGATTACTAAACCATTGTGCTAAGTATGAGACCTGCATAATAGTGTATTATGATTAAAGAATGAATATAAATAATTACCGCTTTATAGTCACCTAAATAAAAAAATAAAAAACAACATACAACAAATAGGTAACCTAAATGTTTAATACATGTAACTTTACAGAATAGCAGACATTACTATGTAATAATCATTCATAACTGCATTCGTTAGCAAAAGAAGGAAAAAACTAGGAATACTAATTGCAACATACATCAATAGATGCACACGAGGTAGAGAACATCTCACATAAAAATGTTTCTTTCACATACATGAATCATGATCACAGTGCAGTACTACATAACAACTTGGTAGGAATTGGCATTTACATATACACAGAAGCGCTAATTAGCGCCAGCTTAGAATTTACTAACATGTGTTTCTCACTAATAGCGCTAGTTTTTCATTCGCACATTCGCCTGTTGAAATTTTATTTGGCTAAAATGGGAGCTATTATTTGCCATAGTGCCCAGTACTTCCTGGCGCTATAGTAAATGACCCCCATAGACTTTAACGGTGTCCACGTGCTCGAACAAACTTTTTTCCTGTTCACATGTTCTGGTGCGAACCGAACAGGGGGGGCGTCGGCTCCCTACCTAGCAGTAAAAAAGGTTGCTGGTTCGTATTCCCAACCACACCACAAGACTACCTGCCTGGTGTTTGCATGTTCTCCCTGTGCCTGCATGGGTTTCCTCCGGGTACTCCAGTTTCCTCCCACACTCATGCTGGTAGGTTAATTGGCTTCTGTCTAAATTGGCCCTAGTATATGAATGTGAGTTAGGGACCTTAGATTGTAAGCTCTTTGAGGGTAGGGGCCCATATTAGTGTATAATGTATATGTAAAGCACTGCGTAAATTGACGGCACTATAGAAGTACCTTAAATAAAAATAAATAAGTCTTCACTAATATTATGGTGTGAATCTCCAAAACACCATACACTAGTTAACAAGCAGTTTACATTTGATAAACTTTATTGTATGGTATATAAACCATCAAACACTAGTAAAAGTATTTTGTACGTATAATTGTGCACGTATAATTGTGCTCAGCCCAATAGGCTAGCAGTTAGCACCTCTACCTTCAAACATTCAGGTATTGAAAGACTCATGGGTTCAAATCCCACAGGAAAATCCTAAAAGATTGCATTGGTGGGAAAAGGAGAATGCCAATTAGCCAAAGCAACACAAATATATGTATATATATATATATATATATATATATATATGTACTGAAAATAGGTGATTGCCAAGTAGCCAATGCACTTTAATGTGAAAGTTTTTATTGTATTAACTCTTTAAATGCATGAAATGGTATGTAAGTATTCAATTATAATATGATGTGACATTCCAAACACCACACACTTAGCTAAAGGGCAGTTTACATTTATTTGTTTGTTTATTTTAATTCACTTGTGCACTGAAAAAATAAACACAGCTGGTGGATGGTAGGTTGGCTGTTGTTTGAACTCATACCATGCGTGGTGTGGCGATATCCAAGCAGACCACTAAGCCATTGTGCTAAGTACAAGACCTGCGTAATAGTGTAGTATTATTAAAGAATGAACATAAATAATTACTGCTTTATAGTCAACTAAATTAATAAATAATAAATCAAAAACATGAAAAAAACAACATACAACAAATAGGTAACCTAAATGATTAATACATGTAACTTTACAGAATAGCAGGCATTACTATGTAATAATCCTTCAGAACTGCATTTCTTAGCAAAAGAAGGAAAAAAAAAACTAGGAATACTAATTGCAATATAAATCAATAGATGCACGGGAACTAGAGCACATCTCTGATAAAAATGTTTCTTTCACATACATGGATCATGGCTACAGTACAGTGCTGTATAACAACTTGATAAGAATTGGCATTCGTATATACGCGGAAGCGCTAATTAGCGGCAATTTAGAATTTAAAAACGTTTGTTCCCGTTTATATCGCTAATTTTCATGCGCAAATTCACCGTTTTGTTTCCATTTGGCTAAAATGGGCTCTATTATTTGCCATAGTGCCCAGTACTTCCTGGAGTTATAATAAATGACCCCCTATATGTGTGAATTAAATGTATACTTTCTTAAAAAACAGAAGTATTAACAGCGCTCATGATGAGTGTTCATTCATGCTAATGATATGTCATTATGTGCTATACCCATCCATTGTTCAACATTAAACTCATAGTGCAGAGATAAAGTAATATGCAAAACCAGTCCACTTAGCAAGTGAAACGTAAAACAATAATAAAATGTTAATCCTTATAATGATTCAGCAATGATATGGGTGCAGAAGTAAAAATTAAACCAATTAAAAAACTAATAAAGTTCAAATAAGTAGTAAGTAGTTTCAGGTGTCACAGATCAAAATTAAATGTGCAGCGTATTGGATATACATCAGAAAGTGATAAGTCCTATGTGTAAGTGGAATAGCGATAGCGGGAGAAGGCTTCTATACTGAATCCAGTGTGCTGTCCTTAGAATGATGTACCTCCACCATAGCACCTCGTGGTCTGCCTCTTTTGCACATATGCTTACCACAAATATGGTTTTAGTAAAGCCTGTAGTCTCCTTTATTGTAATAATCCGCTCTAAAACTGCAGCTGATCGCACTCCGTCCTGCTCCGGACGTTCACTTATCACTTTCTGATGTGCATCCAATATGCTACACATTTATTTTTGATCTGTGGCACCTGGAAATACTTACTACTTATTTGAACTTTATTAGTTTTTTAATTGGTTTAATTTTTACTTTTGCACCCATATCATTGCTGAATCGTTATAAGGATTAACATTTTATTATTGTTTTATGTTTCACTTGCTAAGTGGACTGGTTTTGCATATTACTTTATCTCTGCACTACGAGTTTAATGTTGAACAAAGGATGGGTATAGCACATAATTACATATCATTAGCATGAATGAGCACTCATCATGAGCGCTTGTAATACTTCTGTTTTTTAAGAAAGTATACATTTATTTTTAACATAGGTTTTGGTTTATAACAGCAGCTAGAAGTGTGTCAAGCATTCTATATCCATTTGAGCGCTAGGATCGGAGTGATAATTCAATTTGATATTATCCATTATATTTGTGAATTTTTGAGTGTTATCTAGAAGATCTTTCCAGGCCCTAAGTGAGGCAGAGATAGAAGGGTGGTCTGTTATGTATAGAGTTTTATCAGTAGCCGCTGCTATTAATAATGCTTAGAGGCTATTATTTTGTGCTAAATTATGCTCTAATAATACCCATTGTTTTCTTGAGGACGAATTGAACCAAGCTATCAGTTGGTCTAGAAGGGTTAATAATCTTTAATAATCGGGACTCCCATACCTCCTTTCGATCTCCATTTCGTGAGGGTTGAGAAAGCTATTCTTGGTCTCGATCCTTTCCAAGCAAAGGATCGAAGTGAGGTATTAAATTTATTGAAAAAAAGAGTTGGTAAAGGAATTGGCACTGTCCTAAAGATGTAGAGAATTTTTGGCAACACCATAATTTTAAAGGATGCTATCCTACCCATCCATGAGATTTCAAATTTAGACATTTGCATAAGTTCGGTCTGAACCGATTGTAGTAGTTTTTTATAATTGGCTTCATAAAGTTGGTTAGATTTGGCAATTAAATATATCCCTAGATATTGGATTTTACTGTTATCCAATTACATGAGAATATAGATTTCATTTTTGTCCGTATTTTATGGTTAAGATTAATTGTGAGAACTTGACATTTAGATATGTTAACCTTGTAGTAAGATATGGCACCAAAGGTTTCAATTAGTTTGCAAATTTCAGGTAAAGAATTAGTCACGTCTGAAAGCGTTAAGATGACATTGTCCACAAATAATTCTATTTTATGGCTATTACCAGCTACTGTAATGCCTTTTATTATCGAAGAGCTCCTGATGACAGCCACAAAAGGTTCCATAACCTTGTGAATATTAAAGGCGAAAGGGGATACCCTTGCCTTGTTCCATTAGTTATAGCAAAGGCCTCGGAGAGTACAGAGGAGATAAAAAACTTGTGCTGTTGGATTGGAGTACAATGCTGACAAGATAGATCCTGTAAAACCAAATTTTATTAGGGTAGCATGTAATTACCTCCAATGAACCCTATTGAAAGCCTTCTCAGCATCTAGAGCTATAAAGGCAATGGATGGTTTACGGCTTTCAGCTATACAAATTAAATTAAGTACTCTACGGGTGCCATCAGGAGCCTGACGTTCTTTTACAAATCCCACTTGGTCTGGGGCTATTAAAGACGGTGTTACTTCCGCTACTCTGTTGGCAATAACCTTTGCATAAACCTTAAGGTCTCTATTAAGGAGAGATATTGGTCTGAAATTTTGGGGTATATTGGGCTCTTTCCCTGGTTTGGGCAGTGTAACAACAAAAGCTTTAAGCATTTCTGCTGGAAATGAACCAGAAGAAATTGCTTCATTGAAAACTTTGATGAGATGTGGAACTAATATGTTGGAAACATTTTGATAATATTCTGCTGAAAGTCCATCTGGTCCTGGGGATTTGTTCAGAGCTAGGGATTTGAGGACCAGTTTAATTTCATCACCAGTAATTTGGGCATTAAGTCAGTCTAACATTTGCTGATTGAGAACTGGCATTTTGACCGAATCTAAAATGTTGCTAAATTTTTTGTGGACGGTTGAGTAGTATTAGAGTCTAATTTAAGGTTATAAAGATTACTATAATACTCTTTGAATGTGCTTGCTATATCTTTAGGATGGAATATTTTCATTCCATTTTTGGGATCTATTAGATGGGCAATTCTGGTTTTGGTTTGTTTGGTTTTAATTAAGCTAGCTAACAGTTCCCCTGCTTTATTGCCAGAAGAGTAGAATGATGCTTTTGTGTATTTTAGGTTTCTCTCATAGTCAGCCATTAATGCTAGTTGAAGTTCTAACCTGCGTTCTTTGAGTTCCTCTATTAAAGCCTGGTATATATCCTTTTTATTTTGTGTCTCTAGAAGGTATATTTTCGTTAGTAGGGAATTAATCGTCTGTGTTTTTTGTTTCTTTTCCCTTGCAGCAATTTGTAGTAGTAGGCCTCTGATGAAGGCTTTGTGAGCACACCAATTAGTGGAAGCTGAAGTATCTACTATTAAATTAGAAATATTCCTCTAGTTGTGCTTTGACTTTTTCTCTGTGAGCCTTGTGATTAAAAATATGAGTATTGTTACGCCAAAGAATTGTGGGGGACACATTAAGTTGCTCTTCTAGCTCAACTGTTATGGGCGCGTGGTCCGACCATGTGATAGTTTCAATAGTTGACAATTTAGTTTTGTAAAGGGAAGATAAGTCTGTAAGTATTAGATCGATTCTAGAATATGATCTATGTGGATTATAAAAGAACGTAAATTCTCTTTCCTCCGGATGATGACATCTCCAGACATCATAAAGAGATTCTTTATAAATAGTGGAGTGTAATATGGATTTGTGATGTAATTTGGGAGGTAAGCAGTCAATATGTACTGTAGGTCAATCACCGAGTTAAAGTCACCTAACAAGAGGAGGTTTCCCTTACATAGGGATTTAACCTTTTTGAGAAGAGTTTTCAGAAAGGTTATTTGTCCTTGGTTAGGAGCATACAATGTTACTATAGTATAAATAACATTATTCATGGTACATATTAAAATTATATATCGCCCATGAGGATCTTTGATAATATCCTGTAGAGAAAATGCAATTGTGTTTTTGATTGCTATGAGAACCCCATTATGTTTTGTGTCAGCATTAGCAAAAAAGACAAGTGGATACTGTCTATGGGAACATTTTGGTGCTTTAGTAGCTTAAAAATGTGTTTCCTGTATACATAACACGTCTCCTTTCAATCTGTGAGCTTCAGACCACATTAGTTTACATTGAAAAGGGCTATTTAATCCCTTTACATTGAGAGAAACAAACGTAATAGTCATCGAAAGTTAGACTATGATCATTAGAAGCTTATGTATACATATAAGAAAATAAGCAGTGCTGCCTGAGGATTACCAAGTATAGGAACATATTTATGTGTACTAGAAACAGAAGCAATGGAAAATGGATGTTATCACCTATTGGCAATGAAAATGTTATCAGCCAATTGTAGTTCAAGTAAAATTGTAGGATATCTATGGTTGTCTATATGTGGGTAATATAGGAAAAACAGAAGCTTGAACACGAAAACATATGATCAAAAAATACGAGGTTATCAACATGAAAAAAATGAGAAGAAACAAAACGTAAAAAAGAGCCCGGAGCCTTCCCCGGTATCCAGAGGCAGTCTGAGCTGCTTGACATCCAAGGGCCATCATTCCACGCCAACATGGCATTAAGAAAATTGTACCTGAGTTTCTAATGAACTATAAGGCTCCATGCACCGCATTGGTAGCATTGTGCGAGGTGTTCAATGCTTTCCTGATTTAGATTTGGAGATTAGGACCAGTCCTTCTGGATTTTAGTTGGTTCTCGCCTTCCGTCCTCCAGTTTATCTGCTGGAAGAATGCACCATTCTTTAAGAAGTCGAAGGTCTGACTCCAGTGAGAATATATTAAAGGTTTTGTCCTGGTGAGTCACCGTGAGTTTGATGGGGTTCCCCCATTGGTAGGTAATATTATGGTTGCGCAAGGCTAGTGATTGTAAGCAGTTTTTTCCTGTGTTGTATGGTAGCTTGTGAAAGATCTGTAAATAAAGCAATGCTTGCATATTGCCCATTCATTTGAGGATTATTCCGCATGGCTCACATAGCGTCTTCTTTTATATGGTAATAATGTATTCTTGCCAGTACGTCTCTTGGTACTGTATCTGGGAGGAAACTTGGTTTATGTGCTCTGTCAATTGTCTATTCAATATCAGTTGCTTTCGGCAGTAGTGTGCGTAGCATTTGGTGTATAAAACCACTTAATTCAGCATTTGGGATGGATTCTGGAATCCCGCAAAATGTAATATTATTTCTGCGTAAGCGGTCTTCCATATCAGATAATTTAGCCGCCATTTTTTGTATATCTTTTTGTTGCTCTTTATATGCATCCACTAGATTGTTGTGGGCTGAAAAAGCATCTTTCATTTTATGTTCTGTATATGTCATTCTGTGCTGTAGCTCTTGGACATCAGCTTTGATGGGTTTTAACATTTTCAGCATGTCAATATGTAAAGAACCTCTTAGGGAAATTAACATGTCCTTCATATTTGTCATATTTACAGGCTGAGATGAGGAAGGGAAGTGTTCAAGAGGAGTACTGTTAGATAACTCTGCTGTGCTATCTTCAATATCAGATTTGTCTTCCTGCCTGTTTCCCTTTGCTTTTTTAAATTTGGTGGGGCTGCGTGTAGTGGGTCTATCAGGGGGAGAAATGTCAGTAGCCTCCGCACTTGTGCAGTCTATAGCTGTACATACTGAAGACGTGCTGTTGGAGTCTGAAGAGACTTCTCTGTCTCCGGCTGTCTGTGTGTGAGCTCCGCTGCCGGCGCCATCTTGAGACATTTGGCTGCTCGTGGAAGGATAATAATCAGTCAGTTTCAGTGGGTTTTGCCTTTGTGAACCCCGTTTTCGGACTGCTCCAGGTGTAAAGTCTTCCTGAGAAGCCATGTCCATGGGTAATGATCACCTCCGTTGCTGTGTATTGTCACTTGCGGTAGTTAGGAGCAGGAGCTCAGCTAAAAGGCAGCCGTCTCTCACACCGGCTAGACACGACCCACCTCTGCATTTTTTATTTTTTGCGCTATAAACGGAAAAAGACCAAAAATTTTGAAAAATAAATATTTTCTACTTTTTGTTATAAAAAAAATCCAATAAACTCAATTTTAGTCATACATTTTGGCCAAAATGTATTTGGCCACATGTCTTTGGTAAAAAAATGTCAATAAGCGTATATTTATTGGTTTAAGCAAAAGTTATAGCGTCTACAAACTAGGGTACATTTTTTAGAATTTACACTGCTATTAGTTTCTGACTGCCTATGTCATTTCTTGAGGTGCTAAAACGGCATGGCAGTACAACCCCCCCAAATGACCCCATTTTAGAAAGTAGACACCCCAAGGAAATTGCTGAGAGGCATGTTGAGCCCATTAAATATTTATTTTTTTTATTTTTTTGTACCAAGTAATTGAATAATGATTAAAAAAAAATTACAAAAAGTTGTCACCAAATGATATATTGCTCAAAAAAAAAAAAGATATATTTCTCACACATGCCATGGTTATATGTGAAATTGCACCCCAAAATACATTTAGCTGCTTCTCCTGAGTATGGGGATACCACATGTGTGTGACTTTTTGGGAGCCTTGCCGCGTACGGGTTCCCAAAAACCAAGCACCTTCAGGATTTCTAAGGGCGTAAATTTTTGATTTCACTCCTCACTACCTATCACAGTTTTGAAGGCCATAAAATGCCAAGATGGCACAACCCCCCCCCCCCAAATGACCTCATTTTGGAAAGTAGACACCCCAAGCTATTTGCTGAGAGGCATGTTGAGTCCCTGGAATATTTTATATTTTGCCACAAGTTGCAGGAAAATGACAAACTTTTTTTTTGCACAAAGTTGTTACTAAATGATATATTGCTCACACAGGCCATGGGCATATGTGGAATTGCACCCCAAAATACATTATGCTGCTTCTCCTGAATACGGGGATACCACATGTGTGGGACTTTTTGGGAGCCTAGCCGCGTACGGGGCCCCGAAAACCAAACAAATGACCCCATTTGGAAAGTAGACGCCTCAAGCTATTTGCTGAGAGGCATGTTGAGTCCATGGAGTATTTTATATTTTGCCACAAGTTGCGGGAAAGTGACAAACTTTTTTTTTTTTTGCACAAAGTTGTCACTAAATGATATATTGCTCACACAGGCCATGGGCATATGTGGAATTACACCCCAAAATACATTCTGCTGCTTCTCCTGAGTACAAGGATACCACATGTGTGGGACTTTTTGGGAGCCACCTGCATACGGGGCCCCCGAAATCCAATCACCGCCTTCAGGATTTCTAAGGGTGTAAATTTTTGATTTCACTCCTCACTACCTATCACAGTTTTGAAGGCCATAAAATGCCAAGATAGCACAACCCCCCCAAATGACCCCATTTTGGAAAGTAGACACCCCAAGCTATTTTCTGACAGGCATGGTGAGTATTTTGCAGCTTTCATTTGTTTTTGAAAATGAAGAAAGACAAGAAAATTTTTTTTTTCTTTTTTCAATTTTCAAAACTTTGTGACAAAAAGTGGTCTGCAAAATACTCACTATACCTCTCAGCAAATAGCTTGGGGTGTCTACTTTCCAAAATGGGGTCATTTGGGGGGGGGTTGTGCCACCTGGGCATTCCATGGCCTCCGAAACTGTTATAGGCAGTGAAGAGTGAAATCAAAAATTTACACCCTTTGAAAGCCTGAAGGCTGTGCTTGGTTTTCGGTGTCCCGTACGCAGCTTGTCTCCCAAAAAGTCTCACACATATGGTATTCCGTACTCGGGAGAAGCAACAGAATGTATTTTGGGGTGTAATTTCACATATTCCCATTGCATGTTTGAGCAATATATCATTTAGTGACAACTTTGTGCAAAAAAAATGTCTTTTTCCCGCAACTTGTGTCACAATATAAAATATTCCATGAACTCGACATGCCTCTCAGCAAATAGTTTGGGGTGTCTACTTTCCAAAATGGGGTCATTTGGGGGGGTTTGAACTGTCCTGGCATTTTATGCACAACATTTAGAAGCTTATGTCACACATCACCCACTCTTCTAATGACTTGAATTCAAAGCCCTTTCTGACACTTTTTGTTTACATGAAAAAAATATTTTTTTTTGCAAGAAAATTACTTTGAACCCCCAAATATTATATATTTTTTTAAAGCAAATGCCCTACAGATTAAAATGGTGGGTGTTTCATTTTTTTTTCACACAGTATTTGCACAGTGATTTTTCAAACGCATTTTTTGGGGAAAAACACACTTTTTTAAATTTTAATGCACTAAAACACACTATATTACCCAAATGTTTGATGAAATAAAAAAGATGATCTTAGGCCGAGTACATGGATAACAAACACGACATGCTTTAAAATTGCGCACAAACAGTGGCGACAAACTAAATACATTTTTAAAAGCTTTTAAAAGCCTTTACAGGTTACCACTTTAGATTTACAGAGGAGGTCTACTGCTAAAATGACTGCCCTTGATCTGACCTTCGTGGTGATACCTCACATGCATGGTGCAATTGCTGTTTACATTTGACGCCAGACTGACGCTTGCGTTTGCCTTTGCGCGAGAGCAAGGGGGGACAGGGGTGCTTTTTTTTTTGCTATTTTATCTTATTTTTAAACTGTTCCTTTCATTTTTTTTAATCATCTTTATTGTTATCTCAGGGAATGTAAATATCCCCTATGATAGCAATAGGTAGTGACAGGTACTCTTTTTTGAAAAAAAATTGAGGTCTATTAGACCCTAGATCTCTCCTCTGCCCTCAAAGCATCTGAGCACACCAAGATCGGTGTGATAAAATGCTTTCCCAATTTCCCAATGGCGCTACATTCGGCAAAATCTAAGTCATAAAATACTCGTAGCTTACGGTTTCTTAGGCCATAGAGATGTTTGGAGCCATTCTGGTCTCTGATCAGCTCTATGGTCAGCTGGCCGAATCACCGGCTGTATTCTCAAGTTCCCTCTTGGGACAGGAGAGCCAGAGAAAAACATGGAAGACGGTGGGGGGGGGGGGGCATTCCCTCCCACTGCTTGTAAAAGCAGTCTAGTAGCTAATTAGCTGATAGGATTGCTTTTACATGAAAGCCGACCACTGGCTGAAAAGAATGATACCAAGATAATACCTATACCTGCAGGCATCATTCTGGTATAACCACTCAAAGTCCAGCTACATACCAGTACGTTGCTGGTCCTTGTTGGGCATATATTGTAAACTTTTTTTTCATGCAGCCTGTGGGCTGCATGAAAAAAAGAGATTGATCGGTGGGTATGCCCACATTAGAATACCTCCCATCATCCACCCACTTCTAATGATGGTCATACATGCAACGTTTATATATGCTGAAGCATGGGGGCATCCGCCCCAAAAGGTAGGAGCAAATTGCTCCTCCGCCCCTGCTGCCCCATGCTTCGGCATATATGTTCTTTTTTTAACTGTGGTGGTGAAATCACCTCCTACAGCGCTGGAGTCACGGCTTTATGTATCGTGGGAGCAAACACTGTTGCTGTCAAGATAAATAAATCAGCGCTGCAGCTGAATGGCGTACCTGCTAAGCAAATGATGGTTAACAATAAAACAAAGTAACATTACAGTATAACAGTAAGACTTACCATACCTGCAAAGCAAATACAAAAAATATAGTAAAAAATAAAACATTTTTTAATGCAACCTGTGCCTAAAATATATATATGCTGAAGCATGGGGGCATCCACCCGCAAAAGGTAGGAGCAAATCGCTCCTCCACCCTCTGCTTTCCCCATGCTTCGGCATATATGCTCTTTTTTTTAACTGTGGTGGTGAAATCACCCCCGACAGCACTGGAGTCATGGCTTTATGTATCGTGGGAGCAAACGCTGTTGCTGTCAAGATAAATACGCTCTGCAGCTGAATGGCGTACCTGAAAACAAAAAAAAATGGTTAATAATAAAACACAGTAAACAGAAAAGTATAAAAAAATTTCATACCTATAAAGCAAACATGATAAAACATAATAACAATAAAACATTGCAGAATAGAATACAGTAAAAAAGAGCAGAACAATAGAGAAAGAATAGAGAGAGAACAATAAAATGACAACTATTTTTTTTAATATTTTTTTGTGTTTTTTTTCTTTTTTTACTTTTTTTTTACACTTTTTTTTGTAACTGTAACTTTTGTAACTGTAACCGGTTCTCAAAATGCGATGGCATCTTGGGAGACCCTGTGAAAGTGTGCCTAGTCTGTGCAGTGCTGTACCCTACGCTAATACTCAACTAGTGTATGGTAGCGTTCAAAACATTCACCAATGCAAAGACCAGGATTGTTGGACAAGAGGGACAATAATAGCAGGTGTCACACCTATATCCGCACTTGCTGAAGACACAACATCTTTTTTGGGGGGGTCGTTGGGTAGGGGTACTTGGGAGGATATAACGAAAATGCCTCTCATACAGCCGGCTTACTGCATTTGGTTGGGGAAGGTGAGGTGGAGCACCGTCTGGAAACAGAAGGGGTCTGACGATCTCTTGCTGGAATTTAAGGAAGGATCCAGTCCATCCTGAAGCTCTGTATAGCATAAGAGCGTTCAGCAAAGCCAATTTAAATAAATAAACAGACACTTTCTTGTACCAGCGTCTGGCCTTACGGGCAGTTAGGTATGGTAGGGAGAGTGTTTCACTGAGTTAAGCTATGAGTAAGCACTCAGTTTTGAGTGTGAAACGCGTCAGCTGATCCTGTACATCCTGCATGATTGTCTTGTACTTTTGATGGTCCTATCTCTACAATAAAGACAAGTTTTCTACTTTATCCAGTGTGCGGCATCCAGATCTTTCTATCCAATACCTTGCAGTTAGGTATGGTGCCAACAACTGGTCATTGAGGTCCACCTCTCCCATATTTTGGTTATATTCGTGGACACAGAGAGGTCTCTTCACAACACCAGTCGCCAAAGTAATTTGGACCATCGTGTCTGCATGAAGGGAGGTAAGAACAAAAACATTCTTATTATCCCTCCGCTTCATAGTGAGCAAGTTATTACACTTGAAGCAGGCTCTCTCCCCCAGCCTAAGACGGGAATCTACAAGCCGCTGGGGAAAGCCCCGGCAATTAGGTCGCACAGTGCCACATGCTCCAATCTGCTGATCAAACAAGTGACTAAAATGTGGCACTCTTGTGTAACAATTCTCCACATATAAGTGGTACCCCTTTCCAAATAAGGGTGACACCAAGTCCCACACAATTTTGCCAGCGCTTCCTATTTAGTCAGGCCAGGTTGTCGGCTCTACATGGCTATCTTTTCCCTCAAAACCATAAAACTACATGTATAGCCTGTGGCCCTGTCACAGACCTTATACATCTTGACCCCGTATCTGGCACACTTGCTGGGAAGGTACTGTTTGAATGACAAATGGCCAGAAAACTTAATCAGGGACTCACCAACACAGACAACTTGATGGGGAGTAAACAAGTCTGCAAAAGGTTGGTTGAAGTGGTTTACGAGGGGCCGAATTTTGTAGAGCCAATTGTATCCAGGGTCTCCACGAGGATAGCAGAGTTTATTGTCATTGAAGTGCATGAACTGCAAGATCTGCTCGTATCATGCCCTGGTCATGGAGGCTGAGAACAAGGGCATATGTTGAATTGGGTCAGTGGACCAATATGACCGCAACTCACTCTTTTTAGTTATGCCCATGTTGAGGGAAAAGCCAAGAAAGAGCTTAAATTCGGAAACCGTAATTGGTCTCCAATCTCTGGCAAGAGAGGACTGGGGAATAGTGGTGATGTGTTGACCACCATACAAATTGCTTTGGTCCACAATAGATCTATAGAGATCTTCTGTGAAAAACAGCGAACAAAAATAAAGTGACGTAAAATCAACTGTTTCCACCTGAATGCCGGGTTGGCCAGTGAATGGGGGAAGTACGGGTGCTTCAGAAGTGGTAGGTTCCCAATTAGGATTGGCGAATGCAGCAGAAAGGGCACTATGGGCACGACAGGCCTGTGTTCGTCTTCTTGGTGGCAGCAGGACACTACTTGTGCTTGCCACCTCACCAGCTTGAACTGCACTTTTGGGACTCGCCACATCACCACGTGATACTGCAGTGCTGGATTGACTACGACCAGGGTGTACTAGGCCGATTTTGCTTGCCAGTTCACCAGAAGGAATAGTAGCGCTAGTACTGCTCTGCTCCATACGAGGGACCTGCGGTTCTTGCACATCAATGACAGAAGAAAAAGATTGGGGTCTGGTATGCCTGACCTTGGCAGGGACCACAACTCCATTGTCAGAGCTATCTGTCATGGAGCCACTGTCCTCTACAGAATCGTATTCTGAGCCTAAATCTGACAGATGAGTGACTTCCTCTGCACTATCTGTCATGCTCAGAAATGTGTAGGCTTCTTCTGGGATGGAATAGGCTGTTTCACATTGCTAGACACAGAACGAGTTTGCTGCTCATAGTAGAGAGGTTTGCTCTGCATTGTTTTTATGTGAGTACATCTACTTAAAGATTTTTAATAAAGCATTACCTGGTTAATACATACTTCACTATCAAGTACCTTTGTCCTGCATATTCCTGTACATACATACCTGAGATGTGGAGGCTGAGCTAGGATCCGCGCTGGTCTAGGACCCCTGATAGGACCATAGCCACTTGTAATCAGCTGCCATTAGGATAACCCAACACCGGCAAGCGTGGATATAGGGACGCGATTGAGGCTCAGGACCTGGCGTTTTAGCTACAATTCATGCGGTTGACCTAGCACCGCTAGGTAAGGGGCCACTGCTTACATTAGTGTTTTATGCACGAAGAGGACACTGAGTGAATTGCATCCCAGACACCCCACTGTTGTTTTATTGAATACACCATAACTTGCTTTTGCACCTTCAATGACTTTTACACTGGCACTTTAAGTTTGCTGCACTTACTGGCATGTCATTGGTCATTTGTTTCGCAGGCCAGCACAATATATTTTATATCACTATTATTGGGACATTTATTTATATTATTTATTATCCATATTGCGTTGGATTGATGTGTTTTATTTGCGATATCTAGATCACCTTTAAGCACTGGCACTTTGTACGTTTTGCACCATTTATAAGGATATGTTTTTGATGGTTATTTCTGATTTATTCTATGTATTTTTATTTAGAATTATTCACATGAAGTAGCGTTTATGTCCCTTTGTGCACCAACACATGATTATCTAGATTTATATGTTTTTAGTGTCAACACTTATTTATGCGATTTAACATGCAATTTTTTTGTCATTTAGTATATACCAATTGAAAAGGATTTTTTTTTTTTTTTTTTTATCATCAAAGTTTATTGTGAAAAAATCAAGAGATGCATCTGTGGAGACGCAGCTCCACCCAATACAATACAGTATTAAATATTCGTCAGTAACAACATTGAACATCAGTTATGTTGCAAAGATTAGTATAATCTATTTATGATTACACAACTTCAAATTTTAGTAAAGCAGATATCAATGACTGTCATTCGTGAGTTCCGTATTGTCATTCAAAGAAAAAGAATAGTTGGAAAAGAAAGAGAGAGAAGGGTAGTAAGGATTAAACCTTCAGGTTTAATTAATGGGAAACAGTGTTCCTCATTTGACTGTTTTTCAATGCTTAGTTTATCAAATGAGAGTTAACTTACAACCAAGTCCTACTTCATAACATCCAGATATGCCTGTGAGTATTTATATATAAGCCAAGGTGACCAGGTTTTGTGAAATCTTTCCACATTTTCTCCTGCTTGTGCAATCGTCTCCTCCATCTCATAGAACTCCGCTATCTTACCGAACCATTCCCGTATGGTCGGGATTTTTGTAGATTTCCAGTATAGTGGTATGATAGCTTTGGCCGCATTTAAAAGGTGTTTGGTAAGTGAGTGTTTATACCTCCTAATGGGAAATTCCGTGATATGCAGGAGACAACCCGCTGCGTCCAGCTTTAATTTTGTTTCTGTTATTAAGTATATCATCTCCCTGACCTTTGCCCAGAATGTGTTCAGTACAGGGCACTGCCACCAAATGTGTAGCAATGACCCTTTGTCAGAGTTACAGCGCCAACAAGTATCCGAGTGGTCAGGAAACCAAGAATGTAGCTTTACTGGTGTAGCATACCATTGAGTGAGTAACTTGTATGCTGTTTCCTGAGTTCTTGTGCTCAGGGAGCATTTGTGAGCAAAAACACATGCTTTCTTCCATTGTGAAGTCGACAACGGAATACCTAGTGCTCTCGACAAGCTCTCTCTGAGATCCCTCTCACCCCTGTCCTCCCCAATTTGGATCCAGCGGTATGCTAGTGATGTCACTTTGGAAATAGGTTCCTCTGTCTGACATACTGACTCTAGTTCCGTTAGTGGTCTGTTGAAATTGTGTTTTCTTTGTGTTCTGTTAAGGAAACTACGGCATTGCAAATAAGTCCAAAGCTGTAGATCGGGTAGTTTGTTTGTGTGTTTAAAGTCTGTAAAGTCCCTGAACTCTTGGTTGTGGAAACATTGTAAAGCTAGTAGGGGTTTATTTGTGTCGTTTGTTTGTAGTGATCGGTTCCCCATACCCGGTGGGAAATTGGGGTTATTCTGTAATGGAGTAAGCGGGCTAAGAAGTGATGAGAAATTGGTAAGTTTCGTTAACTTATGGAAAATTGCTAGGGTAGTGCCCACTAAGGGATGTGTCCTCATCTCCACTGGGAGACTGCTCCACTGAATCCATGGTGAGTATTTGATTGGTGTATGGCTTAATATTTCTTCTATTTCTACCCAATCTTTGATTGTAGAGTGACAATGCCAGTCTATTATCCTAGTTATGTGAGCGGCGAGGTAATAGGCACGAAAATCTGGGATTCCCATTCCCCCTTTATCTTTGGGCTTAGTAAGTCTAGAAATTCTTACTCTAGGTTTTTTGTGGGCCCAGATAAATTTCGTATGAGTTGAGTGAAGCACTTTAAAGAAGTTATGGGGGATTTTTATCGGTAAATTTCTAAATAAATATAGGACTCTTGGTAAAATAACCATTTTACAGATAGCTGCCCGTCCAAACCAGGAGAATCCTTTTGAGTGCCAGTTTTGTAAGTCTGAGCATATTGTTTTCAATAGGGGAGTGAAATTATATTCAAAAATTTGAGATATTTTAGGGGTCAGCCATATCCCTAAATATTTAAGCGCTGTGCCTACCCATTTAAAGGGGCAATTTGACTTGATGAGGTCTAATTTATTTGTAGGGATCGTGATATTTAAAATTTCTGACTTGGCATAATTAATTTTGAGGTTTGAGAGATACACAAAGATAGAGAATTCTTTCATCAAGGAGGGGAGTGAAATGTGGGGGTTCGTTATGAAGAACAACAAGTCATCCGCGTATGCCGCCACCTTGTATTCTTTTTTCCCTACCTCAAAACCCTGTATTGCCCTCTCTGCTACAATCCGTCTAATAAATGGCTCTAAGGTTAGGATAAACAGCAGGGGCGAGAGGGGGCAACCCTGTCTCGTCCCATTTTTGATCTCAACTGTATTTGAAAGGGAGCCATTGATCTTCAGCTGCGCAGAAGGGTTTTTATAGAGCATAGAGATTCAGGACATCATATTGTTTCCCAAGCCAATGAACTTGCATGTTTCTAGCATAAAATCCCAAAGGCCTTCTCCGCATCCATGGACAGGAGAAGGCCCTCGAATTTCCGCACCCCGGCAGCATGCATTAAATTGAGCGTTTTGATAACATTATCTCTGGTTTCTCTTCCTGGCATGAATGCTCACTTCCTATCAATCCGTGAATTAGAGGTTTCAATCGATTTGCTATTATTTTTGAGATCAATTTCACATCTAGATTCAAGAGCGAAATTGGCCTGTAGCTTGCACATTCTGTCAGGTCCTTGTTTGGCTTGGGAAGGATTGTTATATGTGCCTTGAGGAAATCCGCTGGAATCTCCCTGGGCTCAGACAGATAGTTCAAAGCCCTTAGTAACGGTCCCAGCAGAACTTCCTGAAATGTTTTGTAATAAATTGCCATGAAACCGTCCGGACCCGGACTTTTCCCCGTCTTTAGGTGTTTGATCGCTTGCTGTAGTTCATAAGCTTCTATGGGACTTTCTAGTTGGGCAATATCTTCCGATGACAATGTGGGAAGTTTAGAGTCTATCAGATATTGACGTATGGCTTGTAATCTCGTTCCTTGAATTAAGCTAGGTTTCTGTGGGTTGGGTAAGTTATACAAGGTTGTATAATAATTATGAAAGTGATGTGCAATTTTTTCGGTAATGATATCTAGTTTCTCTTCTTTTGTACGTATGCCTGAGATGTTTTGTTGTGTTTTTGCGTCTTTTATGGCTCTTGCTAATAAGCTTCCTGTTTTGTTACCGTGTTCGTAGTAGATTTTTTTTTTAAAAAACAGGAATCTTTTAGCCCTTGTGTCGAAGATCTGTTGAAGTGCCTTTCTATTATCTAAGAGTTCAATTGCCGTATGTTCTGTCAGGGATTGTTTATGTAGGGATTCCAGAGCGCGAATCTTCTCTGTTAGGGACTTAATTTTATTTTCCCTCTCTTTTTTGCGGTGAGCGCCCATTCTAATGAGTTCTCCCCTAATTGTACATTTATGTGCTTCCCATATTGAAAGGGGATTGACATCTGGTGTAGTGTTGGTTTTGAAGTAATCTGATAGTGATGTCGCTATTTGAGGGAGTGTAGTTGGGTCTGTTAACAGTGCTGAATTCAATCTCCAAGTATTTGTTTTGGGTCGGTGTTCTGTGAATTTCAACGATATTGAAATTGGTGCATGGTCAGAGAAGGTCTGTATCCCTATTTTAGCTCCTAAGACTATATCCAAGTCTCTTTGAGAAACAAAGAGATAATCTATTCTTGAGTATCTGCTGTGGGGTATGGAATAGAAGGTGTAATCTTTCCCTTCGGGATAAATGAATCTCCAAGAATCTATTAGTTGAAGCGAGTTCAGTAATGTTTTGATGTGTTTGAGTATTTTGTACGTGATATAGGTTTTGCCTGTGGACGTATCACTGAGAGGATTCAGTGGGACATTAAAGTCCCCCCCTAGAAAGATACATCCCGAGCCAAAATCTTTGAGTTGTCCAACAATTTTACGGCAAAAAGTTAGGTGTGCTGTGTTAGGAAAATAAACGTTTGCTAGCGTAATAGGCGTACCACAGCAATTCCCTTTCAGGAATATGAACCTTCCCTCTGGATCTATGAGTTGTCAGTTAGTTCAAAGGAAGCATCCCTACTAATGAGTATGGACACTCCCTTGGATTTTGCTAAATCATTTGTTGCATGGTTTGCCTGTGTGAAGAAAGAGTCTGTCAGCTTGGGGACTTGTTGAGTTTTGAAGTGTGTTTCCTGTAAAAACACAAAACGAGGTTTACCTTTTTTAAATTCCTTTAAGAGGGTCCTGCGCTTTTCAGGAATATTCAGGCCCTTCGTGTTGTGAGATATCACTGTAGGCTCATGTCCCAGGGATGAATACGCCATTTTGAGGGCCCAGAGAGAGCTGTCGAGGCAACAACTGGAGAGAGAACTGAAGTTTCCAATATATTATACTTTACCCTTTAAAAAGTATAGGTAAGAAGAAATAAGGAAAAGAAAGCGTAGAATGAGTACTTTGAAAGTAAGAGTACTTAAAAAGTAAGAGAGAGATGATGTGATCTCCTTGGAAACCCTATGGGGCCAAGGTAGAATATTAGTGCCTCCTGCCAGGAAAATCCTCTCCTGTCAAGGGGTACTTTGTCGGAGCGCGATTGGCAGCCGCCCAATCACTTTGGTTAATCCAACTAATCAAATTAGATTAAATTAAATATATAACACTCAATTTGTGAGCAAAAACCGGCAGCAGCCATAATAAACATATTGTAAACAGTATTGGTCAACAATGCACCCTAATTGCAACAATGAAGGTACTTACTACAACCCCTGATCTCTTTAACTCAGTAACTTTACATGTGGAAATGTCGATGAATTATTTGGTCATGCGTCTGTTCTCCTGAGAGACTTCAAGGCCCCCCTCCAAGCAGGGGTATCAGCTTGTCGTCTGCCCTTTAGAGGTATTTTTAAATTGTATCTATAACTTGCAGTTTTACTTTGCTTTGTTTTATTTATTATTTTTTTTTTTTTATTATAATTTTAAAGTTATTTCTTTCATCGACATTTCCATAATCAATGCTTGCTGAAGTGCAAGAACATCAGTTGTGCTTTATAAACCACATATTCCTGCTAATATCATCTATTCTGTTATATCTGCCCTGCTGCAGTATACTATCTATAAAGTTGGCCTAAGCCCTCATGGGGGGGTAAAAGCAACAGTCCCCGTAAGCATAAACTTCATCTAAAACTTCTGTACTACAAGACCTGGCATTTTGTGTGTTGTAGATTCTTGATGTGTAGTTCCGTTCGACTAGATAAGACAAATCCAGCCGAAGTGTCTATGGCTGTTGGCATCATAAAACTTTGGGGTCAACAATCATGGAATTATTTCAGGAAAGTTGCTCATCTTCCACCACGTAAGGTGTGATTTTCTGTGGACATTTTCAGGCTTCTTCAAAGCCCCTGGAAGCGTGAGGTCTGTTATTTGGGGTTCCAACCTGTGACCCTCCAGGGCGTGCTGATTTCATCTTCTTGGAGAGACGTTTGTCAGGTGATGAGAAGGGGGATCTTTCCAATGGAGGTAGCATAAATTCCTGATACCACTCTGGTAGTTCTACCGGTTCCAGATGTAATGCTTGGCAAAAATCTGGGAGGTCTTCTGGCGATCGCAAAGTATGCTGTCTTCCATTGTGATTCACCAGGAGTGCGAACGGGAATCACCATGAGTAGCGGAGATCCTTTTCTCTCAGCTTGTCAAGTAATGGTCTAAGAGCCCTGTGGTTCTTTAGTGTGATCTGAGACAGATCGTGAAAGAGCATGATGGTTTCTCCATTGAAGACTATCTGATCGTTCCTGCGTGCTTTACGCATGATGTCTTCTTTTAAAGCAAAGCTCTGCAAGCAGCATATGATGTCACGTGGTGGCATATTGTCAGAGCCTCTTGCTCTGAGTGCTCTGTGAGCTCTTACAAATTCAATTTCTGTCTCCTCTGGTCTTTCTAGCAGGCTGTTAAAAACCCTCTGTAAAGCTGGGGTTATTTGATCAGCCTCCACAGTCTCTGGGATCCCCCTCACCCTAATAATATTTCTTCTGCCCCTGTTATCTAAGTCCTCGAGGTGTTTGTTAATCTATATCAGTTGTTGGGACTGTGTATGAGTAACTCTGTCCAGGCAATGAAGAGCCTTGTCCCTGCATTTGCCTGCCTGTTCTACCGTAGCCATATTGTCTGTGAGGATCAACATGCTGGATTTTAGATCAGTTATCGCTGCCGAAAAGGTTGCTTTTATGTCAGCTGCAAAGCCTGACATGCCGGCATATGTCAGGGGGAGGTCGGGGTGAGGGGTAATCCTACCGTTCTCCTCAGCTGCAGATTGAGAGTCCTCACTGAAGTCATCCTCCGTTACATGTGGCGGCACCATCTTGGCTCCTATCAGGCCTTCTCGTGCTGGCGGAGGGTTCCGGAACAAATCCTCAATGTTTCTTCCCTGGTAAGCTGCCGATGTGCGGCGGGATCTCGTGCGGGGTGTCCCTGTGTTCCTTCTGCTCATTATCGAGTGCTTTGGGTGCAAGGTGACGGGCTAAGGCTGCCTGGAAGCCGGAGCTCTTGTATTAAGCGTCCATCGCTGTTGCGCGCCAAGCCACGCCCCCGAAAAGGATTTTTTATGCACTTTTTTTCACATACACATGATGCTGATTATTAAGACTTGAATGTTTTTTAGTGTCAACACTTATTTATGCGATTTATTATGCGATTTTATGTCATTTTATTAATTGACCACAGACAGAGATTTACAGCTTTCTTCTGGTTAGCGCAGCACCTCACCCCCTATACCTCTGTTTGATTTTAGGCTTCTTCACTAGTGTACCTTCGATTTGCCATTTTGGGCTGAAAATTTAGTGGTACACTAGTGAGACTCAGAGGTAAAAAAGCTCCTGACTGTTAGCGACTCTATCAAAACGCTGCCAAAAAAACTGTTAGCGATCACGGGGATCAGGCCCGACTCTGCAAACACTGCAGTTATGTGTGTTTAGTGTTTTGTAAGTGACAGTGATCGATCAATACTGCACTTGGGTGGGCTGGGCAGAGGGGCTAAACGCAGGTGTTAGCAGGTATCTGGACTGATCCCGCTAACACTGCGTTTTTGGGAATCCTAAACTGCTGGGGATGCTAGTATAAATCTGATCGGATCAGATATTGATCTGTTCAGATACTATACCACTAAGGGAGGTGTATGCTGCGTGCGTGGGTGTTAGCGGTACTGGCACTAACCTGATGCTGCCTGGGGCGATGCAGACACTATCTGACCCTAAAATTTAACTTATATCACCGCCGGACGATCAGGGGGTTAAACCTTTATTAGGTAATAAATGGCGGGTGCTCTGAAACTGTAAAAAAAAATTAACTAACCAGCGTCACCCGTAACAGTTATACAGTGATTATTGATGAAAGGGTTAACTAGGTGCAATCAGGGGGTTAAAACCTTTACTAGGTAGTATATGGGGGTCCCTAACGCTATAAAACGCTGACGGCGAACCTAAATACTTACCTCCCTAAATAGCGTCACCTGTGACACTAATAGAGCGATTAGAAAAATGATTACTTAGTGACACTGGCGACGGGGGGTGATCAAGGGGTTAAAACTTTAATGGGGGGGTTAGAGGGTACCCTAGACCTAAAGGGGCCTAACACTAACTGCCCTATCACTTATAACTGTCACAAAATGACACCAATGCAATAATCAGAAAAAAAACTGCTATTGGTGTCACTGTGACAGGGGGTGCAGGGGGGTGATTGGGGGGATGATCGGGGGGTGACTGGGGGGTGAAATGTGTGCCTAGAGTGTTCTACTGTTAGTGTAGTGTTGGTGCACTTACTTGGATGTCTTCTCTCTTCGGCGCCGGAACGAAAAGACCGACACGAGGAGAGATGACATCACTTCCTCTGCCTTTGTTTACATTACAGAGGCAGAGGAAGATTGTCTTTCTTTGGGAGCGATCGCGAGGGGGTGGCCACAAATGAGTGGCCTCCCCCTCAACACGGATCGCTCCCCTAACGATGCTGACCGCCTCGGGCACCGGGGGGGTGCAATGCGCTCCCCGCCCGCGGGAGGCAAAAAATTGAAATTGAGCAGCAGTAACAAATACGCAAATATCTATAAATATTATTCATTATAGTGTATCATAAACAGAACATAAAATAAAATGTATGATCAAAAATATGATGCAATTTTCTGATTTAAATAATTCTTCTTTGAAGTTACAGAATCTTTTTTATCTACTGACTTTTGTTGTTTTAGTATTAATGTTTTTTTTTCTGTAGGGAATTTATAAGATTCATTTTCATACCACCCAAAACGAGAGCCAATTGAAAACTAAACACCAAAATAGAATATTCAAGTGTGTTTCTATAAGAAACAAATTGTATTCATCCAACTGGGCAATGTTGCTGTAAATTTGGCCCTTGTTATACTTTCATTGCTTTATCCCTAAACTGTGCCTATTGGCTTCTGATAGTAATTAATGAATTTAGCACACTCCCTGCCTTTTCAATAATATTTTCTTCATTTCATTTTCTCATGAAAGAATACACAGCTTATATGACAGCATAGAAAATTAATATCACTAATAGATAGGAATTAAATGATCTACAATAATTTGCTGTTGTCAACCAACAGTAATTCAATTTCAGTTTTATTTCCAGAGCTACACATTTTAACCTCATAAAAGCTGGAAATCCCTTTGATTTGGTTATTATAAATAGTTTTCTATTTTTAAATTATCTAGCCTTAAGAAATATGTCAAAGTCAACCTTTCCATTCTCAAAGCGTATAAACATGGTACTTTCATAATCTGCTCCATCAGCTTTTTCACACATGTCCCTGCTTTCCCTAAACTGTGTGGCCTAGGCAATCTAACAGTGGTGTTACTGATATGCAAATAGTGACTTTTTTGTAAAACCTCAACAGCTAATCTTTATATAAGGGCAAGCAGTGGAATATGACTGTTACAGGAAAGACGTGTTTTTAACTTGTGATCTGTGATAGACAGCCTGGCTTCACCTTCTCTATGCTTAGTTTCTGTTCCCATTGAACATTTTTAAAAGCTGGTGTTTCTGTAAACATTGGCAAAAAAAGAGGTGTTTTAAGTAATCTCATCATGAAATATGGGGCTGTCATTGCTTATCTCTTTTTTTAAAGTTGTCTGATCATTATGCTTACCGTCTACCTCCATATTTTTTACTCAGTTTCCTAGAAATAGTATGCAGATTAGGAAATTGGAGAAGAAACCTTATCTGCACGCTTTTTCTGGGTCAGTTCTTTACAGTACGGTAGCCTAGTTTTTTTTTTTCAGAGAATAGGTGCAGGTACTCCACTTTGAGTCACCCATTGTCTCTGCCCCCTATCCACCTCTGAGCACCATACCTTGGCTCCACCCCCTACCTACTGCCTAATACTGCCCCTTTTAAAGAATACAGAGGCAAGTATAATTTTGTGTTGTTAAGTAATTTGTATGCAATTTGTTAATGATAACAAGAAAGGCAGTAAAATGGACACCCTGTCGTCAACAGCAACAATGGGTCCTCCAGCAACAATTGAACCCCCACAACAATATACCCCCCAAGCAACAGTAGATCCACCCCTGCAACAATAGACCCCACCACCACCAGCAACAATAGATATCCCAGAAACCAGCAGCAATAGACGCTCCAGCACACTCTAGCACCCCTTGCCATTACATACATTTAGTGCTGGAGGTGTCGGAACTGCATTCCCCCGCTTTCATGCTGAAAAAAGCACTGCTGTAGCCATAGGGAGAGCTTAACATTCAGAAGCCTTTGGGTTTTTGGAAGAGGTCAACAATAGTGCCAGTGATTCTCTATTTTAATTTTTAGCTCAATTGTATTTTTTTAAATATATTCAAACTCAGTCACTGAAATCTAATACAGTGGATATAAAAAGTTTACACACCCCTGTTAAAATGTCAGGTTTCTGTGATGTAAAAAAAAATGAGACAAAGATAAATTATTTCAGATTTTTTTCCACCTTCAATGTGACCTATAAACTGTACAACTCATGTGAAAAACAAACTGCAATCTTTTAGGGGGTGGAGTAAAAATAAAAAAATAAAATAATGTGGTTGCATAAGTGTGCATGCCCTCTTATAAATTAGGGATATAGCTGTGTTCAAAATGAAGTAAACTCATGTTAAATAGGAGTCAGTACACCCCTGCCATCATTTAAAGTGCCTCTAATTAACCCCAAATAAAGTTCAGCTGTTCTAGTAGGCCTTTCCTGACATTTTTCTTAGTCACATTCTACGGCTAAAGCCATGGTCCGCAGAGAGTTTCCAAAGCATCAGAGGGAACACATTGTTGAAAGTTATCAGTCAGAAGAAGGGTACAAAAGAATTTCCACGGCATTAGATATATCATGGAACACAGTGAAGACAGTCATCATCAAGTGGAGAAAATATGGCACAACAGTGACATTACCAAGAATTGGACATCCCTCAAAAATTGATGGTACATGTGACAACAATCTCCCGTATTCTTCATATGTCTGAGCCATGGGGTAGAGTGGCAAGACATAAGCCTTTTCTTACAAAGAAAAACATCCAAGCCTGGCTAAATTTTGCAAAAACACATCTGGAGTCTCCAAAAAGCATGTGGGGAAATGTTTTATGGTCTGGTGAAACCAAGGTTAAACTTTTTGGCCATGATTCCAAAAGAAATGTTTGGCACAAAAACAACACTGCACATCACCAAAAGAACACCATACACACAATAAAGCATGGTGGTGGCAACATCATGCTTTGTGGCTGTTTTTCTTCAGCTGGAACAGGGGCCTTAGTCAAGGTAGAGGGAATTATGAACAGTTCCAAACACCAGTCAATATTGGCACAAAACCTTCAGGCTTCTGCTAAAAAGCTGAACATGAAGAGGAACTTCATCTTTTAGCATGACAATGACACAAAGCATACATCAAAATCAACAAAGGAATGGCTTCACCAGAAAAAAGATTAAAGTTTTGGAATGGCCCTCTCCATCCTGCTCAGCCCTTTGCTTTCGCGGCTGTTCGGACTTGGGCACACAAATGCACATCTGGTGGGCCTGTCCTATAGCTCAAACCTTCTGGAAGGAAATATTTTTTATTGCCTCCAAATTGTTCAAAATGCCATTGCAACCAGATCCTACCACGGCATTACTTAATCTTAAACCTGTATGCTTGACACATATGCAGTTCAAGCTTTTTGTCCAGCTCCTCACAGCTGCTAAGCAAACTCTCGCGAAAGCATGGAAATCCCCTTCTTTAGTGGTAACTGAGTCAAAACATAGAATGAATAACTTTATGATCTACTCTAAAATGGCTGCCATAGAACACAACCAAATTCCAAAATTTGAAAAAATGTGGCACCCATGGGTTCATTCTTTCGCACCATCATCCTTTGATAATTCAGTCCTCCTGCCATGGTAGTTGATTATAGTTGATTATATTTGATGAAACTCAAACCTTACTAAACCCCACACTGGCTCTCGGATCAATCCAGTAAATTTCTTCTCTCTACTCTTCTCCTCTTCTTCCTTTTCTTTCTCTATTTCCTTTCCTTCCTCTCCCATCCCCCTCATTAATTCTTGAAGCTCATTGTTACTAATGTTGTATCTCATTCACGTTATTTTGGAAACTAACATTGTAGGAATAGATAGATACCTTTTGATAAAATGTATCAGTTTGAAAATCTCTATTCCGAATATCCTTATTTATTTATCATATTTCATTATATGTTTTATATTCTTACCTACTTCTGTAATTATTGAGCTTCATTCCTTATGTTAACATGTATCCATTAACTTGTATGTTAAGCTTATTACTTCGAACTTAAAAAAATCTTTTGACAAGGAAAGTTTTGGAATGGCCCAGCCAGAACCCAGACCTGAATCCCATTGAAAATCTGTGAGGTGATCCGAAGACGGCTGTGCACAGGAGATGCCCTCACAATCTGACAGATTTGGAGTGTTTTTGCAAAGAAGAGTGGGCAAATATTGCCAAATCAAGATGTGCCATGCTGATAGACTCATACCCAAAAAGAATGGGTGCTGTAATAAAATCAAAAGGTAGTTCAACAAAGTATTAGTTTAAGGATGTGCACCCTTATGCAAACATATTATTTTATTTTTTTATTTTTACTTCCCTCCACCTAAAACATTCCAGCTTGTTTTTCAATTGTGTTGTGCAGTTTATAGATCGCATTAAAGGTGGAAAAAGTTCTGAAATTATTTATCTTTGTCTCATTTTTTTACATCACAGAAACCTGACATTTTAACAGGGCCATGTAGACTTTTTATATCCACTGTATATGCTTTAAATAATTAAGTTAAAGTCACAGAAACATTTCCCTGTACCCAAGTGAGTATATACAGTATCTCACAAAAGTGAGTACACCCCTCACATTTTTTTAAATATTTTATTATATCTTTTCATGTGACAACACTGAAGAAATTACACTTTTCTACAATGTAAAGTAATGAGTGTACAGCTTGTATAACAGTGTAATTTTGTTATATAAGTGTCATAGCAAAGGGTCTGAATACTTAGCACCATGTGATATTTCAGTTTTTCTTTTTTTAAAAATCTGCAAAAATGTCAGCAATTCTGTGTTTTTCTGTCAATATGAGGTGCTGTGTGTACATTAATGAGGAAAAAAATGAACTTAAATGATTTTAGCAAATGGCTGCAATATAACAAAGTGAGAAATTTAAGGGGGTCTGAATACATTCCGTCCCCACTGTATGCATATATATATATATATATATATATATATATATAAACACACTATATTGCCCAAAGTATTGGGACACTTTCTGCCTTTACAGGCACATGAACTTTAATGGCATCCCAGTCTTAGTCCGTAGGGTTCAATATTGCATTGGCCCACCCTTTGCAGCTATAACAGCTTCAACTCTTCTGGGAAAGCTGTCTACAAGGTTTAGGAGTGTGTCTATGGGAATGTTTGCCCTTTCTTTCAGAAGCGCATTTGTGAGGTCTGGCACTGATGTTGGATGAGAAGGCCTGGCTCACAGTCTCCACTCTAATTCATCCCAAAGGTGTTCGATGAGGTTGAGGTCTGGACTCTGAAGGCCAGTCAAGTTCCTCCACCCCAAACTCACTCATCCATGTCTTTAAGAACCTTGCTTTGTGCACTGGTGCGTAGTCATGTTGGAACAGGAAGGGGCTATCCCCAAACTGTTCCCACAAAGTTGGGAGCATGAAATTGTGCAAAATGTCTTGGTATACTTATGCCTTAAGAGTTTCCTTCACTGGAACTAAGAGGCCAATCCCAACCCCTGAAAAACAACCCCACACCATAATCCCCCTCCACCAAAAGATTTGGACCAATGCACAAAGCAAAGTCCATAAAGACATGGATGTGCGAGTTTGGGAGTGTCAGGTAGCATGTCCAGAGCAATTAAGGAGAGAGAAGATTCAATGCACCATCCGCAAGAGAGACAAGTACGCACCTTCTTCTTTTACAGAGCACTGCTAAATTAATTTTCTGCACCTGACGAAACAGTCCTTTTATGATAAGTCTGAATAAAAATACACCTGAGGATATTTATCCAGCAGTGATACAGATTTACTACAAGGTTACAGCTTGAGTAGTAAATTCTTACCTCCACTGTTCTAAGGTAGTACTGTGACAGAATGGAACCAGACCCTTATAGAGATAAAAAGGCTCGTAAAAAAATGGAATAATTGGGAACAAACTGTTTTTTTTTTTCATGTTGTTTTCAAATCTGTTTTTTTTTCCACAGAAAAATTGAAAAAAAAAAAAGAAGTGTGGAATATGTTATTTTACATATGATAAGTAATATATATGACATAGTATTCAAACTAACCTTAGTCTGAAGACCCTACTGAAAGATTTTATGTAAAGTCTTAAATTATTGCAAGTTCTCTCAAGTGAAGACAAGCAAATCCTGGAATACAGTTCAAGTAACACTGAACTTCTCAATGCAGTTCTCAAACAAGAGAGATATGCATTTCTGCCTCTAGGGGGCACTGTAGGGGAAAGGCTACAGTTTAGTTTGCTTGTGGGCTTCATCTTGTACCTGCTACAGTTGGTTGATTGTTGAGATACAGTAGATGTTTTATTCAGGCCTTAATTGACAGGTAAGAGGATACTTTTGTCTGACAAATCAGTATATCTTTTTAAACCTTTGAAAGATTCCTATTAATGTTCTGTACCATTACAGCATAATGTTTATCTGTAGTCTGATCAGTAAATTGTTTTTTTTCTTTTCCTTCTCTCAGTAAAATAGGGTGACCAACATCTAGAGTTTGAAAACATTTCCACAGTGCAATTACTGATGAAAGCTAAGCTGTAATTTGCAAATATTGTGAGAATAAATATTATTTTCCAAATGCTACAAGGATGACAAAACACATCCTTGCATGCCAAAGGTGACCTAAAGACATTAAGAATACTTTATGAAATCAAATGATGAGGACTATAAGGTCTTATTCCAGAAACACTCTTTCTGCTGCTTCCTGATTTTCAAAATGGTGTTTTTACTAGCAGCACCTTCAAGTTAGGAAGTGTTATAAACCACTTCCTAACAAAAAATACCCATTACCTTCATTTATAGATAAAATGACACCTGACAAACAGGAGAAAATTGATCAAGCTCTTCAAAGAGTCAAATATGCTTATGACGACGGGGGGGGGGGGGGGGTCTAGAGATAGTCAGTGTGGAACATATTCCAGAGGGTAGTATTAGGGGCATTAGTGGTAGAGTAACCAAACCACATAAACCCAATGTAAGTATAGTAGCAGGTCCTATTTGCAATCTCGGAACACCCAAGTGGATAGTATGTGACCGGTCAAAATATATTAATGCATTAAAGTGTTTGTTCACCAATGCCAGAAGTCTGCTAAACAAAATAGGTGAGTTGGAAGCTCTAGTGCATCAGGAGAGCTATGATGTAATCAGTATTGTTGAAACTTGGCTTCATTCCTCACATGACTGGGCTATTAATTTTCCTGGCTATGCACTCTTTCGGAAAGACAGGGTAAAAAGGAAAGGTGGAGGGGTCTGTCTCTATGTGAGAAGGGATCTCAAAGCGAGTGTGAAAGAGGACCTGGTGGATGGTGAGTGTGATGAGTCTGAAGCATTATGGGTAGAACTGCATACAGATGTGCGTAGTTCAAAGTTAATCATTGGAGTTTGTTATAGACCACCCAATATTAATGAGGAGGTGGAGACTGCTTGCACAGATGGAAAGGGCTGCAAGGGCTGGGATGGTGATAATAATGGGGGATGTTAACTACCCAGAAATTGACTGGAGTAATGGCACTGCTGGGACAGTTAAAAAACGAACGACAGATTGCAAAAGATAGTAGGACAAACCCCAAAAAATTCTTCAAATATAATAATAGTAAAAAAGTCAAGTCTGAGCATGTAGGCCTTTTAGAAAATAATCTAGAGTGGGTGACTGGGGACAAAGAGAAGGCTAATTTATTAAATACTTTCTTCAGCTCTGTGTATACAAAGGAGCATGGGGGAGCTCATGCCCTTAATGGGGGTGGTAGTGACACAGCCCCAAATCCACAATGGCTCAAAAGTGATATGGTCCAGAAATATTTAGACAGAATAAAGGTGGATAAAGCAACCGGACCAGATGGCATCCACCCATGGATCCTAAAAGAATTGAGCTCAGTAATTTCAAAGCCATTGTATCTAATCTTTAGGGACTCATTAATGACAGGAATAGTACCACTGGATTGGCGTAGGACCAATGTGGTGCCTACATTTAAAAAGTCTTTACCAAGTAACTATAGACCTGTTAGTTTAACTTCTATAGTTGGGAAGATACTGGAGAGAATAAAAGACCACATAGCTAGAAAAAAATATTTTAGGCAACAGACAGCATGGATTGATGGAAGACAGAAGTTGTCAGACAAACCTGATTTCTTTTTATGAAGAGGTAAGTAAAACCTTGGACAGAGGGGTGATGGTGGACGTGGTATACTTGGATTTTGCAAAAGCGTTCGATACAGTTCCACACACACGGCTAATGTGTAAGGTAAAGTCTACTGGCTTGGAAATATCAGTTTATAAATGGATGGAAAACTGGCTAAAAGACAGAATTCAGAGAGTAGTGGTTAATAATTCTTACTCTGAATGGTCTAAGGTTATCAGTGGTGTACCCCAAGGTTCAGTGCTGGGACCCTTACTTTTTAATACCTTTATAAATGATATTGGGTCTGGGACCAAAAGTAACATTACTGTCTTTGCAGATGACACTAAGCTATGCAGTGGAATAACGTCCTTACAGGATGTCTCCAATTTACAATATATATTTTTTTTCACCTCAATACTCTGTCTAATTGGGCGACTATATGGCAGATGAGGTTTAATGTTGATAAATGTAAAGTTATGCACATGGGGGCTAAGAATATGAATGCATCATACATACTAGGGTGAGTACAACTGGGGGGATCCATAGTGGAGAAGGATCTGGGAGTTTTGGTAGATCATAAGCTCAATAATGGCATGCAATGCCAAGCTGCGGTTTCCAAAGCAAGCCTTGGATGGAGGGGACTATCCCTGGTCTTGGAACGCATCTCCCTGGGCTCATAGGCCAGATAAGTATACCGCAACATGATACATGCCTCTTTATCTTTTTTCGTCCACATTTAAACCACAACATGGTGCGAATACACTCACATAATGTAAATGGCCTTAACTTTAATTTTAAACGTCAATTAGCACTACGAAGTTTCAAGGACTCTGGCACGGAGGTCATTTTTATACAAGAAACACACTTTAACAAAATGGGCACTCTGGCGTTTGCGTCGTGATTATTCCCCATTGGATACCTTGCCTCTAGCACTAAAAAGAAAGCAGGGGTGGCCATCTTGATTAAAAAGGGGACTCCGTTCACTCCCATCTCCTCTTACTCTGACCCTCATGGTGATTTTTTGATCCTTAGTGGCAGATGGCAACAATCTGAAATAACTTTCTGCAACATTTATGCACCAAATGTGAATCAGATGCCCTTTGTGACTAAGGTTTAAAAACGACTTTTCCGCACTAAACATTCCTTCTTAGTCGATTTTAACCGCCCGTTCTCCCCCACTTCGGATAGAACGTCCCTCACCAAAAAAATCCCCTCTGCGCGCCTTTCCAAACAATCTCAACAATTTCATAAGGTCACTCGTAAATTTGCTTTGTTTGATGCATGGCACGTAGAACATCCAGCGGATCGTCAATACTCCCACTACTCTCACCCATTTAGCACACATGCTCGCCTAGACTACTGTTTTGTTAATGCTCCCTCCTTGCGTGTGATCGCGGACGTGAATATCCTACCTATGTCATGGTCTGATCATGCGACAATCTCTTTGACACTTAAACTGCACCCTTCTAAAGGCAAACACTGCCATTGGCGGCTAAACGACTTCCTCTTGAAAGATCTCACATACTGTATAGGTTGGAATGGAGAAAACTTTAAAACTATACTTTGTAGAAATTAATACTCCTGAGATCTCTGTAGGAACCCTCTGGGAAGCACATAAGACGGTCATAAGAGGACAATGCATTTCAATCTCCACAGCTTGGAAGAAAAACGCCACGCTGTTGAGACAACAGACGGTACAGAGCTTGTGGGAGCTAGAATCCAGGCTCACAACCTCATCCTCAATCTGTTTATTGAGGGAATTATACGGCTCAGAGCTACACTCAAAAGTATAGACATAGGCAGAGTAGGGAAAGCCCTTCAGAGATTACGCCAGCTATACTATGATAAAGGCAATAAGGCCCACACCCTGTTAGCACATAAACTACGGGAAAATACACACACGTCGGCCCCTGAAGCTCTATGAGACCCAACAGGTACCCTTCACTCCCATCCTGACCATATTGCTCAATTACTTAGGGACTACTGCTCAGATCTCTATAATAACCCTTCCATACCGAATTTACCTATCCAAGATACTTTTACAGAACATGTCAGGACTTATCTTGCCACCAGTGGGGTGTCCACTTTATCATCAGAGGGCCTACACTCCCTTAACTCCCCTATCACTGACGAGGAAATTTCTGACACTCTAAAACACCTCCCAAATAATAAGGCTCCGGGTCTTGATGGCCTCCCTTATGAGTATTACAAGACATTCCTACCTACCCTACTGCCACATATGGTTCGTTTATTTAACGGTTTTATAGGCAAGGAAGAAATACCTAGAGACATGCAGACATCACACCTTACGCTTATACCCAAACCCGATAAAGACCACGCGCTGTGTGGGAATTACAGACCCATAGCGCTATTAAATTCAGGCCTGAAAATCTTTACAAAAATACTGTCCTTCCGAGTAAATGAGGTCCTCCCCTCCCTGATCTATAAAGATCAGGTTGGCTTTGTCCCGGGTCGTCAAGCAGGGGACAACACTAGAAGAGCCATCAATCTAATAGATATAATTAACAGACAAAAAAAAGCACTTCTCCTTAGTCTGGACGCTGAGAAAGCCTTTGACAGGCTCAGCTGGCCTTTTATGTTCTCCACCCTTGAGAATCTGGGCTTTCGGGGGCCGTTCCTCGCAGCAATTAGGCACCTGTATGCAACCCCAACCGCTTCTATCAAAACTCCTTTTCTGGCAACCACCTCCTTCCCTATTTCGAAAGGAACTAGGCAGGGTTGCCCACTCTCCCCGCTACTCTTCGTCCTGTGCATTGAGCCCCTGGCGGCCCAGATCCGGGGAGACACAAATATTAAGGGGGTAATGGTTAGAGGTCGCAAATTTATAATTACACTGTTTGCGGACGATGTCCTCTTGACCCTGACACAGCCACACATTACTCTTCTTAACCTCCATAAACTTTTGCAGGAATATGGATCCCTATCGGGCTACAAGGTTAACCCAACTAAATCGGAAGCCCTCCCGCTTAACCCACCTTCAGTGGAGGTATGCCGTCTGTCGGAAAACTTTCTATATGCTTGAAAGTCACAGTCCATTAAATACTTAGGGGGACACCTTAATGCCTTGATATGAATCCCCATATAATGCAAACTTTGGACCTCTATTCGCATCCATCCGATCCCTTCTGACCAAATGGAGACACTATCCAATGTCTTGGTTCTGTCGAATCGCTTCGATCAAAATGAACATATTACCTAAACTCCTGTACTGTTTTATGACTCTTCCAGTACCCATCCCATCGGCCCATCTCACAAAACTCTAAAATAACCTTCTAAATTTTACATGGAATTACAAACAACACCGAATAGATAGATCTGTATTGTTTGCTTCCAGAGGGGACGGGGGTTTGGCCTTTCTGCACCTTCAACGCTACTACTATGCTGCACAACTGAGAGCCATAGCTTCTTGGGTCACTCTTCAGGCTTACCATCACTGGACTCAGTTAGAAAAAATATGAGTGGCTCCCATCCACCCGAACAATCTATTGTGGAATGCCAGTGCCGATGTCCCCGCCTCTGCCCTACTACACACTATGCATCTCTTACGCACTATCTGGAGGCGGCTAAACCATATCACCCCCCTACAATCTGAGGCCTCTCTGGTAACGGCCTTACTTTATAACCCTAAATTACCTGACAGCTTAACCTCTCAGATGATCTCCCCATGGCTGCAAAGAAAACTCTTTCATTATGGACACTTGGTGGACCCGGTGTCCAGGATTTTGTTATCCTTTGACAAGCTCAGAGCCAAATATGAGCTCCCCCCAAGTCTCCCCTACCCTCCAATTTTCTAAGCCATCACCTTTTGAATGTTTGGTTCTATCAGGCCTAACGCAGAAAGGTCTGACTTCAGACATATATAAGATCATAAACTCATATGACATGCTTACTAGGGGGAAACATAAAAACATGTGTAGGTGGGAGGAACAACTTGGGGAGGAACTGACACCTGAACAATGGGCCATTATATGGAGATGGGCAGCTATGAGCTCTATATGCACACTTTATAAAGAAAACTCATACAAGGTGCTCCTTCATTGGTACCTTACCCCATCACATTTGCGGGCCATATACCTGTCGGCCTGCTGCTGGAGGTGTCGCCGGGACTGGGGTATGCTATATCACATTTATTGGAGCTGTTCCTCTCTCCAGCCCTACTGGTGGGTGGTTCAGGACCTCCTTCACCGGCTATTTGAGGTAGATATTCCTCTCTCTCCTAAATTTTTCTTATTGGGGCTCCCTCCCACCATACTTCCCGGACTAGCCAAAAAACTGGCAACGCAAATACTCACGGCACCCAGATGTCTAATATCCTTACATTGGAAGCATCGTAATCCCCTGTCTCTTTCTAATTTGTATATCAGAATTAAAGACGTAGAGATTATGGAATCCATGACAGCCAGACTTACAGATAGAGTGGATAGACACATAGCAACATGGGATCCTTGGCTCAAGCGAATGGATCCCCCCGCGATTCCATGAGAACCCCCCGCCTTGTATACTGTGCACACCCGGGGCCCTGGAGAGATGAGCCTTAATATATGGGTTCTTTTTATCTACCTCTTTTACTTCCCTTTTCTCTCTTTTCTTCTCTCTCTCTTCTTTTACCCCCTCTTTGAGCAGCATGGACAAAACACTATTTATGTGTTCGTCTAGATTCCTAAGGTCCGTTTGTCCTTTTTCCTAGAGAAATTTGTTATGACTGCTATGCTTATATTGCCTCTTATTTCTCTATGTTTTTTTCTTTTTTATCGTACATACGATGTTACTTTCAACAATTCTATTGTATAATTGGAAACTTAATAAAAATCGTCAATTATAAAAAAAAAAAAAAGAAAGGCCTGGATACTTACCTAAATGTACATGTAGCACTAACTCTTGGTGGAGCTGCTGGTTTAAAGCGGGCTGTTGCCTTCACTCTCGATACCTCTGTTTCTGTTTCAATGTTTTTATTGAAATTTTGCAATACAAGTATATTATGAACAAAACATACCACTTAATACTCCTCGATGACCAAGGCAGTCAAAATAGGGAGATACATAGCGGAAACAACATAGCACTTACACAGAAGATGTATCAAGGTAGAGCAAAGTTCCCGGCTAGTTTACTGTCTTAGAAAAGAATTGTTAATTTCCATTAGAAGAATGGACAACCTGAGAAGAAATTTAAACTGGGGACTCCCCCCAGGATGGCCCCCGAGATCATCACTCCACCCCCATGGGAGCACACTGTGGAGTGCGAGAGCTTCAGGGTTCCCACCAAAGGGGGTGTTTCCCCACCTGCTGTCAGATCCCCCGGGAAAGTGCTCGCACTGGAAAGAAACCCAGGCGCTGCAGCCCCCCGGACGGAGCTGACAGACACAACGTCCAGGATAGCATCCTAAGAGTAACTGGCTGCCATCTAGGCTGATACACAATGTGAGTAGTTTAGGACAACCTAAAAGAACAAATGAGGAAGTTTTGGCCTGGGAAGACCGTTATTAGCCATTAGCTGTTATAAGTGAGATGAGGGTAGAACATGAAAAGAAAGAGTAGAGAGGAAAGAAGAAGAGGATAAAGGGAGCCAAAAGTAGAGAGAGAGAGAGAGGGAGGGAGGGGGGGTGGGGTCAATGGAGAGAAGTGGTAATCTTGCCGGACTCTCCCCTACGTTAGCAGGTGACCTGGGTAAAGTGAAATACCGACATACCTAGCCCAAGGTTCCCAAATCCCTTCAAAACGTGGGACCGTGTCATGCAGTTTAGCGACTATTTGTTCCTGTGACATTATCCAAGAGATCTTCCGTTTGGTGGGCGATATGGACACCGAAGGAGTTTTCCAGGCTTTCGCTAGAGTAACTTTGGCTCCAAAGCACATAAAGAATATAAGTTGTTGTGTGTTTTTAGAAGTGTTGGGTATTTTGCAATTCAATAGAATGTATGTGGGGTCCTGTGGAACCACTGCCCCAGATACTCTCCTTAGGATATGAAGGAATTTGTTCCAGAAACTCCGTATGCGGGGGCAGGTCCACCAGATGTGATGCATCGTGCCAATATGACCGCAACCTCTGTAGGAGAGGGGGGAGGAGTCCGGGAATATCCTGGCAAGCCTGGCTGGGATGTAGTACCATTTAGTAAAGATTTTAATGTTAGCTTCAATCAAGGCTATATTTAAGATACCTTTCGATGATCTGCTGAAGGCTTGGAACCACTTCGCAGGGTCCCACTGGATGTCTAGGACCGATTCCCAGGATCGAGCGTAGGCCGCGGTGTCCAACCTATCTGCCAGGGACGCGTAGATAATGGATATCCCACCCCTTTGGGGGGCAGACGAAGAGCACCAGAGCTCATACATCGTGGCCTTAGGAGTGTTTGTCTTATCAGTACAAAGTGAGTGGAGAAAGTGGCGTATTTGTGAGAGTCGAAACTTTTCTGAGGTAGGCATTTCCAGAGAACTTAAACAATGGCCTAATGAAATAGGGCCATTGGGAGTAAAGAAGTGTCCTATTCGGAAAAGGCCCTTGTTCAGCCACCAATGAAATGCATGAATGTTCATCCCAGGGGGAAAGTCAGGGTTGTGAAATAGGTGTGTGAGAGGCCTTAAGGGGGAAATCAAGTTGGCGTGGGTATGCAATTGGTCGCAGAGGGCTAGGGAGTGGGACAAAGTGGGGGCTAAGATGGCCGGTCTGTGTTTGGGAGGTCTCCATGTTAAGAAGTCGAGAGTGAAATGTGGTACCGCTTGTCTCTCAATGGAGATCCAATCTGGTCTGCAGGATTTAGTGTAAATGGCTGAGAACTGTGCTAACTGTGCTGCCTGGTAATATACCCACAAGTTTGGTAGTCCCAGGCCCCCTTGTGACCGAAGTCTGAGTAATATTTCTTTAGCAAAGCGATGGCCCCTGTCCCCCCAGACAAACCTAATCACCCCGGACTGAAATTTGGTCAAGAACGATTTTTTAATCGGAATTGGAAGTGATCTGAACAGGTATAGTAGACGTGGCAGTAGAGTCATTTTGACTGCGTTGAGTCTACCTAACCATGACAGGCCCTCCCCCGGCCATTTCCGTAGGTCCTGCTCTAGGGAGCGGAACATGGGGGGGTAGTTAGCGGCATATAGGTCTCCAATGTTTTTCGTCAGCTTGATACCCAAATAGGGGATTGAGTGGCTAGCCCATGTGAAGGGAAAGTGTGGTCGGAGTTGGTCTATGAGAGGTACTGGGACGAAACATTTAGGGCCACCGATTTAGTCACATTCACCTGAAGACCAGAGATGAGACCGAAGTCTCTCAAAAGTCTGAGGACATTAGGTGTGGATGTGAGAGGAGCAGTAAGGAACAAGAGCATGTCGTCAGCAAATAGGGCGCATTTGTGAACGTCAGGACCACACTTCACTCCCTGGATATTCTCGTTCAATCTGATGGCTATAGCCAGTGTCTCGATTGCAATAGCGAAAATCAAGGGTGAAAGGGGACAGCCCTGTCTAGTTCCCCTACGAATGTTGAAGGGTTCCGAGTAATGGCCCATTAGTCGCACCTGTGCTGAGGGTGAGGAATATAAAGTGTTAATAATCGTGCGGAAACCGTCGCCAAACCCCCAGCGCTCTAGAATGTCAAAAATGTAGGGCCACGACACGGAATCGAAAGCCTTCTGCAGGTCCAGCGACAGCAAGAAGCCTTCTTGTACAGGGCCTCCGTCCCACCGGGACTGCAGAAGGGAAATCAAGTCGATAGCTCTGCGAACCTGGTCCGGTCCCTGTCTCCCCGGGATGAAGCCCACTTGGTCCCTATGAATATAATGAACGATAAAGTTAGACATCCTGTTTGCCAAGATTTTAGTCATTATTTTGAGATCGTTATTGATTAAAGAAATAGGGCGTTAGTTGCCCACCTCGCCTGGGTCCTTACCCTGTTTAGGTATGACCGAGATAAAAGCCGAGTTTAAGTCGCTAGGGATAGGGGCTCCATCCCGGAGGGAGTTGAAGAACCGGGCCATGTAAGGAGCCAGACGAGGGCCAAACCTCTTGTAATAACATACCGAAAAACCATCTGGACCCGGGGCAGAGTTTATTTTCAAGGATTTAATCGTTTCTAAGATTTCGTCGGAGGAGAAGGGGGCGTCTAGCAGGTCGCGGTGTGTTTGCTGTAGTTGGGGTAGGTTAATGTCTTGGAGAAACCGCTCTCTGGCCTTGGAATGAGTGTGGGGTACTGTCTCATAAAGATATGAGTAATAATTGTGGAATGATTTCATAATGATGGAAGGATTTTGCGTTAGATTACCCGACGGGGCACGAATTTTGGGAAGTACCAAGGTACGGATCCTCGGGCTAAGCTTAGTAGCTAGCTTAGCTCCTATCCTATCCGATTGGTAATAGAAACGCGCGCCGGACCACCGTAAGTGTTTCTCCGCGGAAGTAGTGAGCGAGAGATTGAGTTTCACTCTAGCTGAGTCAAGTTTGGCCAAGTTATCCGGAGTAGGGTGTTGTTTGTGGGCTTTACTCAGCAAGCGGAAATCCGCAGTGAGACGCGAGACCTCTGCCCTGCTTTCTTTTTTAAGTTGTGAGGAGAGTTGTAGGATTCTGCCCCTCAACACCACCTTGTGTGCTGCCCAAAGACATCCCGGGGAGACTGACCCCGTGTCATTCTCACTGAAGTAGTCGGAAAGAGCTTTGTCTAGGAGCGTGCAATGGGTTGGGTTGCTTAGAAGAGTTTCATTAAGTCGCCATTGGAAGGGGCCCTTCACCCCCGACCCACCCCTGAGTGACATAGACATTATTGAGTGGTCGGACAGTGGAGTGTCATAAATTTTGGAGGAGGTTACTCTCGGGATTACGTGTGGTGGGACAAATATGTGGTCAATCCTAGAGAAGGTGTGGTGGGGGACCGAGTAGTGCGTGTAGTCTCTAGTTTGGGGGTTCATTTCCCTCCAGATATCGATCAGGCCAAAAGATCGGACTATTTGCGCCACCCGAAGGCTACGTTTGGGGGGCCGTTTTGATTTGGGAAGTGGGGGGTTTGATTTGTCAGAGGAGTAGTCAAATGGGGTATTGGAGTCTCCCCCCAATATTACTGTGCCCACGAAATGCGGTTTGCGTACCTTCAGCGTGGTGTCAAAAAAGGTGTCTTGGTGTGTGTTGGGCGTGTAGTATGAGACAAACGTGTAAGCCTCCCCATTAATCATACCAGAAACTAGTATGTAGCGTCCCTCTGGATCTTTGATAGTGTTTGCATGTACGAATTGAGTTCTGTTGGAGAAGCAGACCGCCACTCCTCTCGTTTTGTTGTCAGCATTGGCTAGGTGGAAGTTCATGAAGCTTTTGTGAAGGAATTTGGGCTGATAGGAGGCGGGGAAATGAGTTTCCTGAAGCAGAACTACATCAGCCTTCAGAGTGTGAAGCTGTTGCAGTATTTTGCGTCTCTTCACGGGGGAGTTAAGGCCTTGTACGTTGTGGGAGAGGATCTTAAGTGTCCCAATCAGTGTGGTGGAGTCAGTCATGGGGAGGCATTGTGTGTGGTGCTAAGTGTTTGTGATTCTCACCTGATGTTCCAAATGTCCCTGGCAGATAGGAGACGTCCCCAGCAGCAAGACGGGCTCGACCTGTGGTACCGCAGACGGGAGATCCAGTGGGAACCTGTAGCTGAGGAGGAGGGGGGAGGAGAGGGGGAGGAAAGGAGAAAGGAGAGAAGAGCAGAGAAAAGAGGTAGAGAGGAGTGAAAAAGAGAGCCATTAGATATCGTGACCAAAAGTTTTTACCCATAACCCAACGGACCAGCGAGGGGCCCTCCCCTGGCTGGGCCGGCACCCAGAACAAAGCAAAAATTCTGCAACCCAAGGGTCGAGAGAGTCTGGGTCCGATAGGTGAGTGAACAAGGGTTCAGCTATCGGAGCCAGAGAGAGGCGCACTACGACCACTCCGGTCAACGCCGCCTCTGATCGAAATCGTGGCAGTACATAAACAATGCAATGCAAGCCCTGCTATCACATGGTAATAGTGATCAAAAAGCTTCGGATATTTTGGGAGGAAAAGAGAAATAGGAAAACAAAAAAGAAAACATTATAAACAACAGAACAGAATCACCTATTCCCCGGAAAATCCGGACCCATGGGGATCCGAAAGGAAGTCCTGGGGAGAACTCAGAAGAGGAAAGTCACCTAAAAGCTGACATCAAGTTTGTCGTCAGCATTGACCCAGAGACTGTTGATGCTGGGGGCCCACTCATGGGGGGAAGGACTCTTTCGATCGCTTGGAAAGCTGTTTCTGCCACACCGGCGAGACTGGGCTGGTGGGGGATGTTCTCTTGACAGACGATGCTCCTCGAGAGGCAGAAGACTGAGGGACGTCCTGAGTGATCAGACCCAGATGAAGAAGCAGACGTTCTCCTTCTTGGAACGTTGAAAAATTGTATGGTTTGTTGCGGTAGGAGAAGTTTAATCTCAGCGGGAAGGCCCATCTGTAGGTGATCTCTTTGTTCGCCAGAACTTGTAGTAGCGGTTTCAGGGCTCTTCTTTTTTGAACGGTATATGGAGATATATCAGCGAAGATTTGGACCTGATGACCTTGGAACATCAGTTTCTCTGCTGACCTGGAGAGCTTCATCACTTCTTCCTTGACTGCATAGAAATGCGGTTTCACGATGATGTCTCGTGGCAGACCGTCTGAGCGAGGTGGTTGTAGCGCCCTGTGGGCTCTGTCGAGCTCTAAGCGATGAGCCGGAATATTGGGGATTAAACTTTTGATGAAGTCCTGAACTGCCGTGTGGGTGTCTTTAAAAGATTCGGGGAGCCCCCTGAGGCGAAAATTGTAACGTCTCGACCTGTTCTCGAGGTCATCAATTTTGGAGGTGGCGGATTCCAGTTGGTCCTGGAGATCCTGGATTCTGGAAATATTTTGGTTAAGTCTCAGTATGGCCTGGTCAGATTTTTGTTCGATCGCTTCAATCCTGGCACCAATCTGCTGCAGATCTGCATGTATGGAAGCAGTGATCTGTGTAGCTGTGTGGGATAGGCCTTTAGATAACATCTGGGAAAAAGCAGCCATCATGGAGGGGAAATCAGTAGGGGAGGGAGGGAGATCTCTGGCCTGTATGTCCCAGGAGTCAGGACTGTGAGGTGAATCCAGCTGAGGGGTGAGAGCTGCCCCTCCAAATGTCCTCCGTAATAAAGAGTCAGTGGATGCTGGAGAGGGGAACCCCGGGAGAATACTCACTGTGGCATCTGAAGCTTGTGAGGACGGTGGGGCCCCTTCATCCTGATCTGCAATAGTTTCTGACAGGCTGGGCAGGCCGTGTGAGGAGACGGCCGCCATTTTGGGATGGCCGGGCCGCTCCAGGGATCCGTTCATGGCGTCTATGAGATTCCGCCTGGAGGAAGAAAGGGACATCCAGGTGTGGCTGGAGGTGTCCCCAAGCTGCTGGGACAGGAGCCGGGCCGGAACGAGGGCTTGCACCGCCGCTATAGGCGGCGTTAGATCAGGGTGGCGCGGAGCTCCCGGGCTAAGCGGCCATCTTGGACGCTGCCGCGCATGCGCCTCGATACCTCTGTTTCACTGGCACCGGGTCTAGGGTCCCCTTGAGTTTACCTCTGGACGATATAAGCACCAAACACTTGAGTATATTTTCCAATGCTTTAATTAAGGAAGTAGCAGGAAAGAGGCAGAAGGAAAGTTGCAGGGAAGCTCAAATACCTTTCCTTAGTATTCTCTAGAACATTCTTTGGAATTGAACACTTGTAGTTAAATGCACTCCCCTTGTGGGATTCAATCTTTGCCGCCTAGATAGGCCTCTCTCACTTGCCTAGCAGCCAGTACACAGCACGAACAAAAGTCTCAGGATGTATTGGTTTGCGATGAATGTCAGACACAGTACTTGAACCTTTAAGCCAACCCGGCAGTACTATGCAGTAAGATTACTTCAGGATACGTCCTCCAACCAAGTCACCAGGCCCCTCTCCAGACCAGCACTACGCATGATCCTTCCATGACGGGTCCTCCCCTGGGATCTCTTTGGTTGTCCAACTTCTTCACTCAGGATAGACAGCTCAGGACCATTCCTCTGCTGCTGTGGTAGGCCCCAGACAGGCTTCTGGGCCCACCCACATGCCGCAGCGACGTGGGCCTCCGGAACGGAGGACCACGAGGTGGTACTCTTAACGCATACCTGTCAGCCAGGAGGGCCAGCAGGTGGCTGAAGACGAACCCCTAAACATGGCGTCTGTCCCATAAATACCCTCTCCCAGAATGCAACTCGGAGGACCACCTCCACCGTGTTGTCTCCGGGACAGAGGAGCACTCATACGTTTCAACACGTTGCCTTTCCAACACCAGCCAATGATAACAACGACACCCACCGGCACAATGTGGAACTACACGCAACTCAGCCAAGCTGGAACAGAGGCAAATCTAACTTCACCTAACAAGTAACCCACAAGATTTACCTATCAGCGGTAGATTAAAAATCTACCAGCGCTACATACATAATATAACTGGGTACTGACATTTATTGGTAAAGTTGATCCAGGGAAAATCCGATTGCCTCTTGGGGGATCAGGAAGGAATTTTTCCCTTCCTGTAGCAAATTGGATCATACTCTGCTGGGGTTTTTTGCCTTCCTCTGGATCAACTGTGGGTATAGAATTGGGTATATGGGATTGTATGATAATATATATATATATATTTTTTTTATGGTTGAACTGGATGGACTTGTGTCTTTTTTCAACCTGACTAACTACATAACTATGTAACTATGGGGGTCATTTACTATAGCGCCAAAAAATTATCCTGCAGTACCAAAAAATAACTCTCAAAAAAGGCCAGAAAGACTTCAACTCTCAGAAAGTCAGCGCTAATGCAAATGGAAAGCAGCGCTATTGCCGGCAATAATGCCTGTCAGATCATATATGCTGGAATAGTGGAAGTCAATGGGGCTCGAACCTGCAAAATCCAAAGTTCTCACTGAAGGCTTATATGCAAGTTCTTTGCCATAAAAAGTGTTTGGAGACCCGGTCCTGCCCCAGGGGACATGTATCAATGCAAAAAAAAATTTTTAAAGGACATTTTTCGAGAGCAGTGATTTTAATAATGCTTAGAGTGAAACAATAAAAGTGTAATATTCCTTTAAATTTTGTACCTGGGGGTGTCTATAGTATGTAAAAAAGCGCATGTTTCCCGTGTTTAGAACAGTCTGACAGCAAAATGACATTTCAAAGGAAAAAAAGTCATTTAAAACTACTCGCGGCTATTAATGAATTGCCGGTCCGACAATACACATAAAAGTTCATTGATAAAAACGGCATGGGAATTCCCCACAGGGGAACCCTGAACCAAAATTAAAAGATCATGGATGCAGAGCGGCCCGAGGAGAAGAAGGGAAGAAGACGCCGCGGAGGAAGATGCCGGACGAGAACACCGGTGGAAGAACCAGAAGAACCAGAAGAACCAGAAGAAGAAGAAGATGGAGAAGGAAGGAAGATAGAAGAAAGAAGAGGCATTTAAATAAAGGAATTGTCAAAAACGGTCTCTTGTCATTTTTAACATTTTTGACACTTTTTTGTGAAATGATAGGGGTACTACCCCCCTTACCATTTCACACAGGAGGCAGGATCTGGGGGTCCCCTTGTTAAAGGGGGATTCCAGATTCCGATAAGCCCCCCGCCCGCAGACGCTCACAACCACCGGGCAAGGGTTGTGGGGATAAGGCCCTTGTCCCCATCAACATGCGGACAAGGTGCTTTGGGGGATACCCCAAAGCACCCTCCCAATGTGGAGGGCATGTGGCCTGGTACGGTTCCAGAGGGGGGGCGCTCTCTCTTCCCCCCTCTTTTCCTGCAGCCTGCCAGGTTGCCTGCTCGGATAAGGGTCTGGTATGGATTTTTGGGGGGACCCCACGTCATTTTTTTTTATTTTGGCGTTGGGTTCCCCTTAAAATCCATACCAGACCTGAAGGACCTGGTAATGGACTGTGGGGGAATCCCGGCCCATTTTTATCAATGAGCTTTTATGTGTATTATCAGGGCCGACAATTCATTAATAGCCAGTGTCTTGCCGAGAAAGTTCCCCCCGCGGATATGGACCCCCCTGTACTGCGCATGCGCTGCGCTTGCACAGTATGAACGACTACGGAGCCGCTTAAAGTCTCCGAAGTTGAACAGCTGATCGTCAGCCTGCGCACTACATTCTGCCTTGAGTCCAGGTTCAAACCTCACCATCCAAGTGGACACAGAGTTAGACTAAAAATATGCGAAGCGAGGCCGTGCCCGAAGCGTGGCGAGCAAAGTGAGCCCACGAGGGGCCCTGTTACAGGCGCCCTGTACAGCTGACTAGGTGTTCAGCTTAGGCTATTTTCGGTGGCTCGTACTGCGCAAGCTCTGCGCCTGCGCAGTACAGGGGAGTCCTTATCTACTGGGGGGAACTTTCTAGACAGAACACCGGCACTAGCGCTAGCAATTTTAAATGACTTTTTTCTTCCTTTAGAAATGTAATTTTGCTGTCAGACTGTTCTAAACACGGGAAAAATGTGCCAGTTTACAGGCATACTATAGACACCCCCCAGGTACGAAATTTAAAGGAATATTACACTTTTATTGTTTCACTTTAAGCATTATTAAATCCACTTCTCCGGAAAAAACAGCCATTTTTAAAACTTTTTTGCCATTGATACATGTCCCCTGGGGCAGGACCCAGGTCCCCAAACACTTTTTATGACAATAACTTGCATATTAACCTTTAAAATTATCACTTTTGATTATTTGTAGTTAGAGGAAGATGGCTGGACTATACCAGGGAATATCTCAGATAATTTTTCCAATCCCTAGTTTTGATATATCATAAAAAGAGAGAAGAGGGGGGGAAAGGAGGAAACCCCCTCCTCAAGTAAATGGGACTTTAGAGGAAAATACTGAGTCTAGTAGGTGAGAATCAAGCAAGTTTGATAAAAAATTAACAATGTTTATTGAAATATAATTAAAAATAGTATTGTCAAAACATATACAGACATATGACCATCCAGAAGTAAATTTCAAAGTTCATACGTGACTAAAGCCAACATGTTTTGCAAAAGAATTTGCTTCGTCAGGGCCAGACACGATGTCATTGATTCATTTAAACTGTGTAGACAATAAACAGTCTCAAATTACATAATGGTCATACATGAAATTAAATCATAACAATAGAAAAACATTGATTACATAGAGTTATTGCTCACCTACTATTAAAATTTCAAAGGAATAATGCTATTGTTACCACCATTCACTGGACATCAACCGCTGAACCAACCGGCACGGATTGTCCCTGGGTGCCAGATCCCAGACGGACAATACCAGTGGAAGGACTGGACCACACACTTAGGGCAATATAGACTGGTAACCCGTACTGAAATAAAGACGGGAAACCCATAAGTTCCTCTAATTCAGAATAAATCATACAACGTACTAGTAATGACCATTAACGGTCAAACAGATCTAATGTATTATATTGTGTGTTACCGAAGTATTGATACAACGCTCACATAGGTATATTGTACATAAGGTATATATAAAAATATAATATTCAAAAGAGGGGAGACATCTACACCAAAATAGGGGAGAGAAAGTTAATTAGGGGGTGCGGGACAAAGTCCGCCAGTAAGTTGCTTAGGATACCTATATCTTTATTTTAGGGAGGGAAGGATCAGTCTTCCCAATTTAGGATAAGAAGTCATTACACATACCGTGCCTATATCCATAATGTCCTAGTATAGTGATTTTAAATGGGACGATTGATCCAAGTGGGGCAGCAGATTTAGAGTAGTCTAGAAAAAACGCCAAGTCTATGGTAATGATAATGCAAGGACCGTGTTGCTAGGTTATCCCTTAGGTTGTGGCAGTAGTCCCCCAGTTTGAAGATATATCAGCATAAGACAAAGCAAGCGTATCCAAATAGATATGAACTTACCCTTAGGTGTGGAGATAGAGAGAAAGGGGCTATGATGGCTCCTAATCAGATAATAGTGCGTCCGCCCGTCATGATGGAAGGCTGCAGGATGCGTCTGTAAGACAGCACCGGCGCCTCCATCTTTTGAATGTTGCGGTCCCACCGGAAGCAATCAGGTCAGGATTGACCCCCGGCATTGCTTCCGGTCCGGACATCCCTGCCAGAATGCGCGCGCACCAGGGGGGGGCGGGCGCATGCGCACTTCACCCCCCAGGATGCGCGCGCATTGCCCATACCTCGCCAATGGCGTGAAGGGCACATAGGGGTGGAAAGGAGGCAGCTCCGCCCCCTGAGCAGGGACGTCCGAGTCCCCCCACCTCAGGCATTCGTCTCCAATAGGCAGCGGGAGCGGTCCAGGAGCATGACAGAGAGCATATGTAGTGGTCCAACATGGACAAAAATACCTTGAGTTCAATATATAGACATTCATAAATAACAACAAAAATACAATACAGAATCATGTATGCATGGTTTCATAATTAATATTCCAATCTAGTCAATCATGATTTAGGTGAAACGAAAGGAAACAGGGAGGATTGGGGCTAATCAGCCTATATTCCCATCATCCCATACGGAAAATAGCACCATCTAGTGGATATGGATATATCGTTTGTGAAGCTAAATAAATAAAAGTGAATGAGGACCAGCCTATAATATCCCATAAATATCATAAATGGCAAATATATGGATATAAAGACATGTAGTAAACTTTAACTGTAATCTCGGTTATTTGTTTATAACTTGATAAGTTTACTGCAGAGAAGACCATCACAGAAAGGGCGTGAATGAGAGTGCAGTGTTAAGGCCAGGCGGATAAGTCGCACGTTGGTTAAATATCCACCTGGCCTCACGCTGCAGTATTGTTTTATCCACATTCCCGCCCCTCTCTCGGTCAGGTATAACCTCCAAGGCAAAGAAGGATACATAGCTGGGGTCAAAGCTATGTCGTAGGCCAATATGTTTACAGATGGGGGTGTAAAGTAGCCCTGCGTCTAAATAATATAAGTGGTCCTGAATTCTTCTAGCAAATGGACGCTTAGTTTTACCTATATAGAATGCACCGTAACGGCACATAGCTAGGTACACAATGCCCGTTGTGGTGCAATCCGCATAGCCTTTAAGCTTGTGAAAGTCTCCTCTTGGAAGAGGGCACCTAATCCCTTCTTTAATCCATGGACAGAATTGACAGTGTCCACATTTGAAGGTGCCATTCCCACCCTCCGCCCCTACCATAGGTGTCTGGGGTTGCAGGTGACTGTGAACTAAGGCATCTCTGATGGAACATGATTTCCTGTAAGTAATTTGTGGCCTATTGGCCACATATTTTGAGATGACTGGATCCTCAGATAGGAAGTGCCAGTTGTTACTAATCAAATTTCGAATTTCCTGTTGATGGGCTGTAAATGTCGTGATTAGTTTTGTAGTAGGATATGGGTCATGTGCTTTATGTTTAAAAATGAGAGTGTCACGTGGATTCTGTTTGGCCCACTGATAGGCCCTCATCAGAACTTTTTACTGTAACCTCGGCTGAGCAATCTGTCATAGAGTGCCTTGGCTTCCTTCTCGAAATCCTCGTTCCTAGCACAATTACGTCGTAGTCGGAGGTACTGACTGTAGGGTATACTGTATATCAAAGTACGGGGATGGGAGCTGGAAAAATGCAGGATAGTATTTCCAGCCGTCTCCTTTCTGTATAATGTACTGAAAATTGAGCCATCCTCTCTGAGAACAAGTCATAAATCCAGAAACAGAATAGTCGTTGTGTCAAATTGAATGGTGAACTTGAGATTAAATTTGTTGTGAGAGAGAAGTTCCATAAAACTGTTAAATAGCTCAGCCGACCCCGTCCATATGAGGAGGACATCATCGATGTACCTCCGCCACAGAAGAATATGACGGAGGTACATCGCGGCCTCCTCGCTCGAGAAAAGAGTGCGTTCCCATCCCCCCAGGTACAGGTTGGTGTACGATGGGGCACATGATGTCCCCATCGCTACCCCCTGTACCTGGAGGTAGGTAACGCCATTAAAGAGAAACATGTTATTGGTGAGGATATGTTCCAATAAGACAGTGATGAATTGACCCAACTCCCAGCTGTCGGTATCTCTTTCTCTCAGGAATTCCGCAATTGTTGCCACACCTTGCGTGTGTGGTATACTTGAATATAGGGCCTCTATATCGATTGCCGCCAAGATCGTTCCCGGAGGTACAGTGAGTCCTTCAAGGATTTTGAGTAATTTCAATGTATCCTTCAGATATGATGGCAGACTTGTAACGTGCGGGCGTAGGTAGCCATCCACATACTGACTAGCAGTCTGGGTATGGCTACCTATTCCCGAAACAATTGGACGTCCTGGAGGTTTGGAGATGTTCTTGTGGACTTTGGGTAATGAGTAGAAGGTCAGTGTTACCGGCCACTTCACCTCAAGGAATTCACGAGTCTCTCCATCAATCAGGCCTTGGGAGTGTGCCTGATCGATGATGGATATATAACATGATCTTGCTTCGATGAGTTTCTGAGGTGGGACCTGCTGATACCATTCGTGGTTGTTAAGTATATCTAAACACATTTTGATGTAATTATCCTTATTCATCACCACCACATTTCCTCCTTTGTCCGATGGTTTAATTACCAGTTCCTCCCTCCTCATCAGATTATCCAGAGCCGACTGTTGTGCCGATGACAAATTCTTTATATTGGATTTTGGGAATTGTATGGCTTCTAATTGCTTCATAGTTTGTTTTAGGAAGGCCCATACAGCTGGGCATGTTTGGAGGTTCGGAAACTTCTGAGACTTATTTTTGAATTTCAGGGGTCTTAGAGGTATGCTTGGACATATTTCTTCTTCCTCCGACGAGGAACTTTCCGAGTTTCCATAACCCTCATTTTCATCCAATAATTGAATTAGGGTTTTGAGTGCCCTGAAATCTTGTACCTTGAAACCCTTATAGAGATCTTCATCTTTATTCAACGTTTTTCCCTTGTCGGTGTCAAATATGTATTTGTATGTAAGGTTCCTTGCGAACATATGTAAGTCCTTAACAAGAGTAAACTTGTCCACTTGCTGTGAGGGACAAAAACTCAGTCCCAGCCTCAGAACCTCCAATTCAGTAGATGTGAGTTGATATGATGATAGGTTAATTACGTCTAATCCCGGCCCATTGTTGTCTGTTTGATCACAAAAGGGTCCATCTTTCCCGTACGCTGTATCATTGGGGTGGTAGAGGGATTGGGGGTATTGCCTAAAGGGGTTAGGCCCAGGTTAGAGTTACGACCTTGATTGGCCTTGGGTACGGCACCCAGTTCCCGTTGAGATCCTACTTCTGTGTTTTCAAACATGGGAAGTGGTATACTGGTTCCTAAGAGGGGAGCACATGAGGCCCCCTCCGCTCGATCTGGATGCGGATTATTAGATGGATATTTAGGGGGGGACATCATACGCTTTTTGTTTAAACCCCCATGACCTTGATGTTCATTGCTGTTTCCTCGTTTTGGTAATCGTCCCCTTCCATGTGTCCCCGTGTTGATTTGGATGATGGTTTATATGATGAGACTGAGGATGATGACACTGAGACTTCAGAATCGGATTTATATGATGTTACCAAATTCTTATTTGTTCGGGGATATCTTCCCCGCCTGTTATTTTGGCCCCTGGGCCACCGATAGGCATAGCCTCCCGAGAAGGCAAGTTTGTCTTTGTAGAATTTATTTTCTTTTTTCATGACTATATCTTTGTTATAGTTTTCCAAATAATGCATTAGTTCTTTTTCTCTTCTTTGAAAGTCCGTATTTGAGACAAGTTGATGTCCATCTATTTTAAGTGACTCAATCTCTTTGTCCAGGTCATTTAGCTCCTTACTGTATTTATTTTTTAGCATTTCAATCAGGTCTGCGGAACACCTATTCAAATTTTGTTCCCATTCCTCTCTGAATTTGGAATCAGTCACCTCAAAAGAAGGAAATATGTGGATTCTAAGTCCCTGGGGGCTAATTCTATCTTTCAAATAGCGGTCAAAGAAGCGAATATGCCAGCCTACGTTAGATTTTTTCTCCATAAGTCTTTTAAGTTTTAAGAAAAAGACATCTAAGCTGACTTCAGTTTGTGTGTGCGGGGTGCATGTACTCTGTATGTTGTCTAGAAATTGATCCCAATTAGATCCTAGAAATTGTGACATCGTGAAAACTGATGTCCTATTTAAAGTACAGATGAAGATATTCTACTCAGAGGCAAGGAATGGAGTAGGCGTGGAAGGGGGGAAAAAAGTGAAACGTCCCACCTAAAGTGATCAAAAGAGGAAGAAAGTACCATACAATCAAAAACTATAACTAATTCCTCAAGGTTTGTAATAAATGAAGATAAATAGGAGTGAAATATGTCCTGTAATAGTGCCCAACCAGCAAAAACGAGTTTTACACCCAATTAGAATATATGTAGTTAGAGGAAGATGGCTGGACTATACCAGGTAATATCTCAGATAATTTTTCCAATCCCTAGTTTTGATTATTCATGTTCGTGTCCCATAGACTTTAACGGTGTTCGCACACATTTTTTGTCTGTTCGCATGTTCTGCTGCAAACCGAACAGGGGGGGATGTTTGGCCCATCCCTAGTTATCATTGAGAATCATGGGGTACAACTTGTCAAGCAACTCAGAGGTCCAAAGTTGCCCAACTGTGAAACAAGTCATATATATTTTAATAGAAAGGAGCTCTCATTTATACTTGCATTTACATCAGCAGAACAAATGCAGGAAGTGATGTATGCACATGGGCCAGAAACAAATGTGTGGGGATGCCAAACAAATCAATGAACCCCACCCACACTCTTTTGATCGCTGCTGCAAATATTTGATCGCAACCACTATTAGAATTTTATTATTTTTGTTTATTTGCAGATATACAAATTTGTATTTCTACTTATGATATTTAAAGGAGTTCGATAAGAAATGGTGTCCCTGGGTTAGCAGCAGGTAAATGACAAAAACAAAAGGCCCAGTTTGAGCCCTGGTTTACACTGACAGAGGGAGGAAATCGTTCAGCTGAAATCACACACTTTCATTCCCGTATGTCAGTCCTGACTGCAGGGGGAATTTCAGAGACATCTGTGCAGGTTTCTGCATTGATATCAATACAAATTGCACCCCAAAGTCGCACCAATTAAAACAGTGCAATTGTTACCGCTTTGACATGTCAAATTGCACCAATGTGAACTAAAGCTGACACATACAACACTGCCTATCCAACAGCTGAATTCATTACCTGCAATTCTCTACAGCTGTTATATATAAAGATTCCACCTGTATCATTAACTTGCAGGTGTGCAGAAGTCTAGGTTTACATTGGAGCAATTTGTCATGCGATTTGAGAGATCAAATCGCATGACTATTGGCAGCAAGGGCACTGTTCCAATCGATGTAACTTTTTTTTTGTGGTGTCACACCAATTTGCTAAAGTAGTTCCTGCACTACTTTTGCCGATTTCAGGTGCGACTTCAATAGACATTTGTGTATGAAGCTACACGGATGTCTATCAAGTCGCACCTGAAATCACGCTGACCTTGCTACTTTGAAATCGTTCTACTTCAAGTGAAGTAGCGCGATTTCAAAGTAGCATCAATGTGAACCAGGGCAAAGAGATTAGTTTTTTGGTGCACAAATACATATTAAAATAAAATATAAGAGATATTGCAGTTTCCTAAAACCACCACCCACAAAAACTAAAGAGAAAGAAAAGTAGAAGAAAAGAAAAACACCACAACAAAGCTCAATAATGTACTTTTATTTATTTATTTATTTTTCCATAAAGATTTTATTTAGTGTTAAAAGAGCAAGTTACAGTTCACAATTCAAATCAAATGACACAGAAATACAATTAACAAGCATGGTATGGAAGCGAAAGAAATGCTGGGTACATCCAGTATAGGTTATGATAATACAGTACTGATAACACAGCCAGATATGCATAATATAGTAGCTGTGGGGTGGAGGATCATTATTCATATTCCCCCCCCCTCTCCCCCCTGAGCAGTTAAGCCCAACCAAGGCTAGAAGATAAGTGATACGGCTGGTCCCAGTTCATTTCTCTGAGTGAAGTACCCTTGCAAGCATCTATGTAGGGCTATGTTAAGACAAGGTTAAGAAAACCTGCTACCAAGTAGGAGGCCGAAGTTGGGGAGAAAGAACATGGGGTGTATGAGAGGAAGGAGAGGAGAGGGAAAAAAGGGTAGGATCAGGAAAATAAAGCAGGAAGGGAGAGAGGGACAACAAGGGAAGAGAAAATAAAATAAAATAAAATAAAATAAAATAATGGGAAGGAAGGGGTCAAAGACGAAGGGGGGAGTTTGAGAAGGTGCCCCAGAACTCTCCCCTTGGAAGGCCCACTCCCCCCCACATCCCCCCCACCGACGAGAGTCCACCGATTAATGTTCACTTATCACTTTTTATAGTACATGCTGGCGATAGCGTTCAGTAGTCACATAGTGATTCCAGCACGCCCAAGTGAAAGAAAATTTATGTGTTCTTTCCTGTGAAATATGAATCAATTCTTCCATCTCTTTTATTTTAGAAATTCTCCTGTACCACTCTCCAATTGACGGGGTGTGTGTGGAACGCCAATGCACTGGGATACATAATCTGGTGGCGTTCACCAAATGCATAGCCAGAGACTTATAGTATGTTTTTTTGGGTAAAGAGGTGTGATGTAGAAGAAATTGTGCAGGGGTGTAGTCCAGGGTATCTGTAGTGATATGTGAGATGATTTCACTGACTTCCCTCCAGAAGGGTTGAATGCGTTCGCAGTCCCACCATATGTGGAGCATCGTTCCTTCCTGCTTGCCGCACCTCCAGCATGTGTTAGGGATAGAGGGGGAACATTTGTGAAGCCGAGAAGGGGTCCTATACCACCTAGTGGCAATTTTGTAGCCATTTTCTTGGATGGCCACATTTAGTGAGCATTTGTGTGCGTATTCATAGACAGTGTCCCACCTTTCTGTAGAGAGGGGTGTTTGAAAGTCTTTGTCCCAGGCCAACTGTGAAGATGCCGGGGGAGAGGTTAATGTAGATGAAAGGAGGGCGTATATTGCGGAGATTAAGTGCCTTTGTTGTGTTTTGTAGTGGCAAAGGGATTCAAAAGGAGTGAGTTGTTTGGTCCAACAAGACTGGTGTGGTTGGGACGAGAGAAAGTGGCGGATTTGTCGATATGACCAAAAGGGAAAAGAGGCAGTCTTGGACATGGTAACTAGTCTTTCATATGGGAGAGGGGATCCCTCTGAGAAAAAGTGAAGAGTTAAGACGTCATCATGTGGCCATTCGCGTAGCAAATAGGAGCAGGAGTCACCCGGGGGAAAGTCTGGATTTTCTCTCAAGGAAGTTAGGGGACCTGGTACCGAGGCAGCCAACCCCAATTTCATTGCACCTCTAAAGGCCAGCAAGGATGGGTAGATCAGGGAGTGAGATACGATCTTCTGTGTCCAGGGTTTGTGAGACAGCCAGGGAAGTAGGTGTAGAGGCCCTGGTATCAGTGAATTTTCCACGGCTACCCAGATCTTTTTGACACTGTGTATGTTCCAATCTACTCTCCTAGTCAGGTGACATGCCAGGTAGTATCTATATAAGTCTGGAAGGCCAATACCCCCATTCTTTTTCTGTGTCGTTAGGCGCGAATATTTTATGCGGGGTGGAGAGTTTTTCCATATAAAAGTGGAACAAGCTTTGCGATAAGCTGCGAAAAAGGCCGGGGGAAGGTGGATAGGGATGGTTTGCATGAGATAAAGTAATCTTGGCAGAATGACCATTTTAATTAATGCCGAACGGCCAAACCAGGAGACGTTCAAGCCCATCCACTCCTTAAAATGATTTTGAATTTTGGTGAGAGCTATGTGGAAATTAGACATATAGAGGTCTGACAGCCGCGCGGTAATTTTGATTCCCAAGTAAGTGATCGCCCCCTCTTCCCATCGGAAGGGAAAGGCATCCCGACAGTGGATTACCTCCTGAGCGGGAAGAGTCACATTCAAAGCATTTGATTTTGAGTGATTGATCTTTAGATTGGATAAAGTGCCAAAAAACTCAAGATCTTTTAGTTAGTTGGGCAGTGAGATGCGGGGCGAGCTCAGGGACAGAAGAATGTCGTCTGCGAAGGCTGCGACCTTGAATTCCCTTCTACCGACAGTCAGACCTCCAATGTCAGGGTTGGATCTTATTTTGTTGAGGAAGGGCTCCAGCGTCAGAATATAAATTAGGGGGGATAAGGGGCATCCCTGGCGTGTCCCATTGCTGATGGGGAAGGCGTTTGACAGGTGTCCATTAACCTTTACCTTGGCAGAGGGATTCGAGTATAGGGCTAGTACATGTGAGAGCATGCGGGGCTCCAGGCCAACAGCAACCAGCACCTCCTGAATATAGTCCCAGGCCACTCTGTCAAACTCCTTCTCGGCATCGAGAGAGAGGAAGAACCCTTGTGACTTAGTAGATGTGAGCCAATGGTGGAGATTCAGGGTACGGATAGTGTTGTCCCTGGCTTCCCTTCCAGGGACAAATCCCACCTGATCTGGAGAAATAAGTTCGGGAATCAAAGGGAGCAATCTGTTGGCCAAAATTTTTGCGTATATTTTAATATCTACATTTAGTAGCGATATGGGCCTGTAGTTTGAGACTTGGGTGGGATCCTTACCTTCCTTAGGGATTACCGCTACGTGAGCCATAAGCATTCCTTCTGGTAGTATCTGGGGGTCCGAAAAAGCATTAAAGGTGGAGAGAAGTTTCGGGGCGAGGGAGTCTAGGAATGTCTTGTAATACTGGAGAGAGAAGCCATCTGGACCTGGGCTCTTGCCAGTTTTCATCTGTTTAATTGCCAGCTCTAGTTCCCCTTTTGAAAGAGGTATCTCCATGTCCTGAGCTTGTTGGGCGGATATTTGTTTTGGAGAGTGTTGCGAGAGAAACTCTCTAATGCGGTCAACTCGTGTGGCTGATGCAGGTGTTCCAGGGCGATTTTGGTGTAAATTGTAAAGCCTGGCATAAAAACTTTTGCTATATCGTCGTTCCTGGATAAGAGTAATCCCTGAGCATTTCGCACATGATGAACCGTAGATGAGGTTCTAGAGGCTTGGATCGTGCGGGCCAAAAGACGCCCGCATTTGTTGACATGCTCATAGAAAACTTTTTGGCCAAGGACATAGCGTCTCCTATTTTGTTTACCTAATTCCTCCAAAAGAAGCGATCGGGCATGTAGTAATTCTTGTAAGGTGGATTGAGCATGCAACTGTTTGTGGGCCGTTTCTAACTTTTTGATCTTCATGATCAAAGAAGTTATGTTTTCTTGGTATAACCTTTTGGCTTTCCCGGCGAGTGTAATAAGTTCGCCACGCAATACACATTTATGCGCCTCCCAGAGGGAAGCAGTAGAGACATCTGGGGTAGTGTTTTCCTTGAAATAAAGGTCTATACAGGTTTTCAAGTGTTCTACCGTCATTGGGTCATTGAGTAAAGAGGGGTTCAGTCTCCATGTTTTGGTTCTTGCGTTAGATTCAGGGTAGGAAAGGGTGATTGTGATTGGGTGATGATCGGATAGGAACATTGGCTCTATGGTTGTTTGTTGGAGTAGGGCTAGGTCCTTTTGAGAGAGAAAGAAATAGTCAATTCTCGAATATTTGCCATGGGGTGCCGAGTAAAAAGTTTAGTCCCTCACGGAGGGATACATGGTACGCCAAGTGTCGTGGAGCGTCAGGTTTTGGAGTTGCATTTTGATTTGCCGAAGGGCTCAATATGGTAGGGTAGAGGCTCCCGTAGAAGAGTCCAGGACAGGGTTCAGCGGGGCGTTAAAATCACCTCCCAGCAGAACCAATCCTGACTGAAAAGTCGAAAGCAGGTCGCATATTTTCCTGAAGAAGGAGACATGATGTTCATTGGGGCAGTATATGTTAGCTAGTGTAATTGGTTTTGAGGCGTATGTACCTTTGATAAAAATGTACCTGCCTTCTGGGTCGATAAGTGAGTCAGTCTGGTGGAAGTTGGCATGTCTAGAGATTAAGATCGAAACCCCCTTTGTTTTTGCTACAGGGTTGGTGGAATGCAGTGCTGTTCGATAGATATGATTAGATAGTTTAGGAACTGCATCACAGCGGAAATGTGTTTCTTGAAGGAAAATGAATTGAGCTTTGTGTTTGGTAAGGGAGTTCAGAATCTGACATCTTTTTTCTGGGAGATTAAGGCCCTTAACATTCAATGATACACACTTCATCGTTAGGGATGTAGTAGGCGCCATGGTCTTTTCCGTGAAAGTGGTTAGGAAAGGCAATATAATAGTAGACCCTCAGCTGATCAGTGCAGGTGGAACTCGGTCAGCCAGGGGGAGGGGGGGAGTACCCAGAGTAGGGGGAGTGAGCCCTCTTCCTCAATAGGGGTAAGTGCGGAGGGGAAACACAAAGAAGTTGGGGCACAGAAAAGTGGAAGGTAAAGAGAAAAAAAAGCAAAAAAGAAGGGGGGGAGAAGGAAAAAAGAGAAAATAAATAAAAGGGGAGGGGGGGAGGAGCAAAGACTAGGGAGAAACGGTGGGGGGCAACAAGCAGAAGGGGTAATGTATGGGAGACACGGGATTTAGTGATATACCAGAGGTGGAAATAGATATACTATTCCACCTATAGAGGGGAAAGCTGGTAAGTCAGCGGGAATCCAAAGGAAACCGCTGTGTGGGGACGTAGGTATAAACGGAAAAACCCACAGGTGGTTCCGCAAACTGGGGACCATGGGAAAGGAGCCGTGCATGAAGTGTATAAGAATGGCCTTGGGGAGCCACAACAGTTTTGTAATTTGAGCATTTCTACCAGAAACATTAACTTAACAGGTAAAAAGTTATCATATAGTATGTAACATATAACCTGAACCAGCAAATATACCTGTCGAGGCCAAATGCTGACCTCTCCTACACCTGCGCAACGTTTGGCGCCTTCGGGAGCCTCTGGAGAAAGAAAAACAATGTCTACTTGACCTAAAATCTATTTAAACTCGAGGGCTCCTTGTCTGTTTGGGTGGAACTTGCCCCATAATTCACCATACAAAAAAGAGGGGGGGTTTAAAAAGAAAAAAAAAAAAAAGGGGGGGAGGGAACATTAAAATAAATGCTCTATATCAATATAGTTCTGCAGGTTGAATCCCAAAAAGAGCAACCGTGCCCATTAGGTCATAACCACTATAGTGCAGTGATAGTTAGGAACTATTCATTAAATGTTAAATATTTATTATTTATTATTGCCACTATCGGAAGTGGTCTAGTTGCAAGGGGGTTGCGGAAGTAGTCCCCGAGTATCCGGAGTGCTTAAGAGGGTCTAAAAAGAGAAGATCCCTAGCTGGCCCTGAGTCGGAACCGGTCAAAGTAGGCACAAAAAGGAAAGAAGGGCAGTCGCAGAAACTCGGAGTACTTCATGCGTCAATCGCCAATGTAGGTGTATGGTGCACCACCTGGCAACCGTATGCAAACATTTAGAAGATAAAATATAGAACGTGGGTTACAGCCTGGGGATATAAGAGGGTTGTATGGGATCCCATGCATACTCTCCCCACACGAAACCAATACTAAAAAAATTTTAATGTAATTCAGGATCAAATTTTTCAAGGGGGACAGTTTTTTGCCACACACCACAAGGGAATCCCTGTGGTGTTTAGAAATCCAGATGGAGTAGACTAAGCATGGAGTCATGGTACTGTAGGTGATTCAAACAGAAAGGGTAAGGGGTTCAGTCCCAGCCCTCCTCCCACTTAATTCAGACTGATTAGGTACCCCGGAGAGTATGTATGTAATTCCATGGGTATGATTTTGTGCAAAAGGGGGTTACGGACATTACATATAAAGGTGCCTCAACACATAACTTTATAACTGTATGCATTTCCTCGCATTTTACCCAATGTTGGTTACCCAAATCAGGCTACTTAAATTTAGTCCAAGGTCCTCAACTTAAGGCGGTATTCAGAGCCACTTGGAAGTGGATGGGTGATGGTTAAGCCAACTGGAGACAGATTGGAGACCTCGAGGTAAGGACCTAGTGTATTGGAGTTGGGAGGTCCACGTTATTGCATTTGGAGGTAAGGTATGTCCGGTAATGCAGTGGCAAGTTGGCAAGCCAGCAAACCTCCTTCCCAAGCTCTGGGATGAAGTGTAAGGATCTAGGTGAGTCAATGAGAGTCAAAAGATTCACTATGGTGATCTAGGCATGGTCCCCTCAGGATCTGTTACACAGGGAGGAGGAAGGGGGAAGGATAAAGGATAAGGCCCAGTAGGGCATATAGACTAGGCGATCATGTACGCACAGCTCCCCTTATCTTACCTTCCCATTGAGGTTATCCTGTGCGGGGGTATACCAGATCATACCTGCATAGGGCCACTTGTCACATGGCCAAGCAGCCATAGTTGAGGCCAGGAGGTTGATAGGCAGGAGGAAGTGCGTGCTTGTGAGTCATTCACTCCATCCGGTGAGGATTTTTGATGGCAGGTCAGGCGTGTCATCTATGCTGTAACAAAAATAAAAACAAGCGCAGGGAGAGGGAAAAGAAAAAAAAAACAAAATAAAAAAATAACCCCCCCCCACAGGCGTGAGAGCAGATGGCAAGGGGCAGTCACATGACATAGGCTGATTCAAAATTGGCTGAAAAAGTGTTGCTTGTTAGGCCTCCATGCGATCTCTCCTAGCTGGAGGTGAAGACGGGGATCCAGGGTTTTGTTGGTATATATCTCGTCGTGAAGATCGGTTGTTAGGCGAGGGTGGCACGTCTCAATGTCTTCTCAATCTTTGTCGCTGTGCTTTCGGCGACGGGTTGAGAGAGACAGGAAGCCACGGTTCCGTCGGGTAGTAGAAAGAATACCATTCTGGAAGATCCATGCGGGGAAGATCAAGCTGGTCACAGAAAGCCTGTAGGTCTTCCGGGGTGCGGAGCAGGGCCGAGCGACCCCTAGCGGTTGCAGATAACCCGAAGGGGAATTTCCAGCGGTATTGTATGTTCCGAGACCGCAGAGCTTCCAGCAGGGGGCGCAACGCCCTTCTATTCTGTAAGGTTATCTGCGATAAGTCCTGAAACAGTTTAATCTCAGCGCCATTATGAATGATCCGACCTTTTTCCCTCGCCTTCCTAAGGATTTCCTCCTTCATGGGGGAAATTCACTATACAACAAATTACATCCCTGGGTGGCTCATTATCTCGGGGCTGAGGGCGCAATGCTCTATGTATTCTTTCCATCTCTATTGGAGAATCAGCCGGTCAGTTCATTAAAGATGTTACTTACAGTTTGCTGTAGAAGACCAGGATCATTATTTTCAGGCACGCCACGCACCCTGATATTGTGTCTGTGCCCGCGGTTATCTAGATCTTCGATATGTCTGTGAAGATCTAGAAGGTGTGTAAGCTGTGCATCGTAGGTTCCCTTTACTTGGCGAATGGCTGCAGCATGATGTTGAGTGGTTTCTTCCACATCACTGATGCGCCGAGTAACTGTTTGAAAGTCTGAGCGGAGGTCGGCAATGGCAGCCGTCACTGTGCTCTTGATGTCAGCAGCAAACTTCTCCAGGTCCAGCAGGCTGGGTCTGCAAAAAGGAGGGCTTCCCAGCCCCTGACATCTGAGACGCGGACGCTGTTTCAGGAGGTGCTTGGGCCTGCAAGGCCGCCTGTGAGGCCGCGTGTGTCGGCTGGCGCTGTGTCTGGAATATCTCCGGTATATTGCAACTCAGCTGTGTCCCGGTCTCGGTGGGTGTGCGGGAGGTGGAGGAGCTCCTGGTCGTTCTGTTCATGGCGTTTTTAGTGCTGCAATCTCCCCAAGTAGCAAACCACGGTCCCCAGTTTACAGGAGCTCAGGACTCAAGCAGCCATCTAGGTCTCTGTCCAGGCCATGCCCCCAATGTACTTTTATTTTACCAGCAGAAAAAAAATTACATTCATTTACTAGCTTGAAAAAAAAATTGGACAGGATATATGGTGCTACATTTAGCAATGGGATTTTAAGGGCCCTGCTCATAGGAGCTTACAATCTAAAATTTGACAAAACCTTAGAGTGAACACAGCTTTAATTTCAGTGTATAATGGGCAACACATCACATTTTTATCTGCAAGATTATAGAAACATACTTAACAGTCATTCTTACAAAGCATTCCAACATAATATTACAAAAGACTTATTCAAAACACCCACCACCAACCCACAATCCACACATACATTGGTGACCATGTTCTGCTGGAAGCTGCATTTCGGTGTACACGATTAAACAACGAGATCAAAAAGAGTAGGTCAGCAGATGCTTCCAAACGATGTTTGCATGATCAGACAGGAACAATACACACACAACATTGACAGCCTGGCCACATAAACCCACTTTTGATTGAAAAAATGCACAAGAATTTAATCAAATCTCCCTAGTTGGGCATTTGTCAATATGCACAATATCATTCCTTCTCCCCCGACAAATCACAGCAAAAAACCTAACCTTCTCAGGCCAAATGAACCCCCCTACTGCAGGCCTTTATATAAGAGAGGTTGTATTGTTAGCACACTGACACACCCAATAGAAGTACATGCCCACCAGTATCTTTCAATCTGTCTCTTTATGTATGTCTAAAGTGATTGCACCTGATGAGCAGGAACACATAATACTATTCGCAACTGTGTTAGCCCTTGGCTATGTACATCAAATCTCCAACTACAGGACAAAGATCGAGGTCCATTTGCATCCACATAAAGAAAGCAACAGTTTTCTAAGCATATGTACCCATGCAGTGTAAACCCTAAATTTTGAAATGTCCAAGTCCCTAGGCATGATTTGTGCTAATAAACATTAACATAAGTCCCTGGCTGCAATGAACTTCCAATCTAAAGTCCAAAATTAACTTTCTTACATTAGAACCTATTTCAACAGGAGACAAATAGGATGCCAGCATGTCTTTGGATTGTGGTGAGAAACCCACACAGGGAGAACATATAAACTTCAACACAAGGATTAGCATGTTAGGGAATTACAGTGCTGCTAGACAGAACGGCTACCCACTTAGCCACCAGGCAGCCCCGCACATGTTCTCTGCATCTCCGTGGTGTGAACCAGCCCTAAGTCCATAGCCATGCTCAGTGTCACAAGCAATGTACAATATATTGGCCTAAGTATTGGGATGCCTGCCTTTAAACGCACATGAACTGTAATGGCATCCCAGTATTAGTATTGGGTTCATTTGGCCCACCCTTTGCAGCTATAACAGATTCAACTCTTCTTGTCCACAAGGTTTAGGAGTGTGTCTATGGGAATGTTTGACCATTCTTCCAAGTGCATTTGTGAGGTCAGGCACTGATGTTGGATGAGAAGGCCAGACCTACAGTCTCCTCTCTAATTCATCCCCAAGGTGTTCTGTTGTGTTGAGGTCAGGACTCTGTCCAGGCAAGTCAAGTTCCTCCACCCCAAGATCACTCATCCATGTCTTTATGGACCTTGCTTTGTGCACTGGTCCAAATGATTTGGTGGAGGGGGGATTTTGATGTGGGGTTGTTTTTCAGGGGTTGGGCTTGGCCTCTTAGTTCCAGGTAAGGGAACTATTAAAGCATCAGTCAGGATACCAAGACATTTTGGACAATTTCATGCTCCCAACTTTGTGGGAACAGTTTGGGGAAAGCACCTCCCTGTTCCAACATGATTGCACACCAGTCCACAAAGCAAGGTTCATAAAGACATGGATGAGCAAGTTTGGGGTGGAGAAACTTGACTGGCCTGCACAAAGTCCTGGCCTCAACCCGATAGAACACCCTTTGGCTGAATTAGAGTAGAGACTGCGATCCAGGCCTTCTCAACCAACATCAGTGCCTAGCCTCACAAATGCACTTCTGGAAGTATGATCAAACATTCCCATAGGCACACTAAACCTTGTGGACAGCCTTCCCAGAAGCTGTTCTAGCTGCAAAGGGTGGGCCAAATCAAATTTTAACCCTACGGACTAAGACTGGGCTGCCATTAAAGTTCATGTGTGTGTAAAGGCAGGTGTCCCAATACTTCTGGCTAAATAGTGTATCTGGAAAAGACTTACAATGGTGGTGGAACCCTCCTACACATAAATACTACATTTAGACAAAGTTATAGCACCTGGGAGATGAGACAGCTTCTCTACATGAAGCAACATGTTTGGGATTTGAACCCAGACCCTCAGGGATAACTAAGCAGAAGTTCTAACCTCTAAGCCACGGAGTCATCATGTCATCATCTCCTACACATAACTACACATAAAAAACACATAAATACTGCATTTCTTTGGGCATACAGGTGATGGAATTACATTGCTCAAGAGTTATTCTTCTTGATTTATTCTGCGATATTTGGTGTTTTTTTGTAGGTGAGAGTAGAATATTACCCTCACATTTTTGGGAATTACATTTTGCTTTCTGATGTTGGTACATCACATTTTTTGGGCTCAAATTATGAATATTTGGAAATAATAAAAAGCACAAAAAATTGTGATTCATTTTGAATTTGCATCAGCAATGGTATTGTTTGTGGATTGTAAATACACCTGTGTGAGTTTGGGTAAAGATGGTTGTGAGATGGCGAGTAACAAGTGAAAGTGACAGAGAAAAATATATTTTACCAAAACATCAAAACATTCCACATTCTAGTATTCTTAAAATCAAAATATTTTAAAGTGGTTGTATAGTCTTATTTTTAACTTTTACCTACAGGTAAGCCTATAATAAGGCTTACCTGTAGGTAAAAAAAATATCTCCTAAACCTTTACGGTTTAGGAGATATTCCCCTTGCTATGAGCCGCTGACTGCAGCGGCGCATGTGCACAGGGGATTCTCGGCTGAAGGCCCGGCAACTGCCGGACCTTGCCGGGTTAGAAATCTCCCGCGCGCATGTGGGAGTGATGACATCGTGGCTCCAGCCACTCACAGCGCTGGAACCGCGATACCCAGAAGACACGCCAAGGCAACATGACAGCTCCCTCAGCGTGGACCAGGTAAGATACCGACGCCTCGTTCTAAGGTAAGTATTTCATAATGAGCTAGTATGCGGTGCATACTACAGTAGCTCATTATGCCTTTTGCTTTACAGGGGTAAAAAAAAAAAAAAATTTCAGCGGGTATACAACCGCTTTAAGTAGAAGCAACAATGTTGCAAAGGAAAATTTATTTCAGAGAAAGACACATTTCATCTCAACATTATAAGATTGTTTTTTTTTTGTGCCGGCTAAAAAAGACACTTGAGTTAAAATGAGAGTTATTTTCAGGTCTGAGCATGCTCAGTTGTGTTGGCACCTAATTGTCCAAAACGGGGAATTTTTCACTTCTCAGACTTTTAAAGATATTTCAGTGTAGAAATCACTTTTTCACAAAGTTTAAAAGCAGATTATCTTTAAATAATATACCGCATATTTCAGTACCATTTAGGCAATTATATCATGCTCTAAACATTATTTCCATGTGCACTACTCCAGGTTTTAGCAGAGTAAGGGTTTGGGCGCTATTTGGTTTCAGGGAACTATAGCAAATTCGATTTTGGGAATATTTTCTCCCCAGTGCTATAGTGAATACGTTTTAGCGCTAATTAGCGCTAAATTGCAGCGAATTAGCGCTAATTTGCAGCAATTTGCGCGAATTAGCACCGTAGCACTATAGTAAATGACCCCCACTGTAACTGAAAATGCATATTGGCAGGGAGCTTTTAATTATTATTAGGGAAAGGGGGTGGTTACCTGTTCTCATGTATATTTGAAATGTTCTTAACATATACAGTCCTGTGTTTTTCCATTTGTAAAAAAAATAAAATTTTAAAAAGCAAGTTTATTTTATTTACTGAATAAGCTGTACTTTTATTTCAAGCATAATACTTTTATATACACCGAATTTCATCTTAGCAATGTAACTAAATTATTTTCAATTTGTAAAACTACTCCACACTAATTTTTTTAATTTCTTCTGGAAAAAAACAGGGAAAAAACATTTTTTTCCCATGGCTTCAAAATTCCTAGAAATTTTTCATCTCTAGACCCTGACCAATTCTTAATTGGGCACACATTTGGAGTAAAAATCTATCTCATCTTTAGTAGAGGTGCAGGGTGTTGCAAATACACAGTAAAAATATTGCATAAACTTTGCTAAATGAAAAGCAGACTTTTGCATCCAATTGTGTTGCTAAGTTGCTTAATATATGCCACCAACCATATCATAAAAAACTTTAATTGCTTCAATATCAGGCACTTTTACCCTCTTCCAGCCCAGGCCAATTTTCAGCTTTCAGCACTGTCACATTTTGAATGATAATTGCGTGGTCATGCAACACTGTACCTATAAGAAATGTTTATAAGTTTATTCTCACAAATAGAGCTTTCTTTTGGTGGTATTTAATCACCACTGGATATTTTATTTTTTACTAAATTAATACATTTAAAGAAAAAAACACACACTTTTCTTCATGTCTGCGATAAAATTTTGCAAATAAATATTATTTCTTCATAAATTTAGGTCAAAATGTATTCTGCTACATTTCCTTAGTGAAAATAACCCAAATCAGTGTTTATTATTTAGTCTGTAAGAAAGTTATAGAGTCCACAAAACATAATATATACAGTATACTATATATAGCTGAAAATTGATTATTCCTGATGTATTGACACCCTTTCTCATTTATTGAGGCCAAAAAATGCCAGGACAGTAAGTTGTAATTTATGTCATATTTTTTTTGAAAATTATGACAAAAAAAAATTTTTTTTTTTACATACTGTCACCAGCGCAATACCGTGTTTTATAAATGGTGTGGAAGTGATAAGGGACACTGACTAGTGACAGTATGTGAAAAAAAAATTATATATATATATATAATTTTTTTTTACACACTGTGACCAGAGCAATACAGTACTACTCTAGGGAAGCGATCAGGATTTTTTTTTTACACATTATGATTGCTTATTTGCTTATACCAGTGGATTTGGTATAAGAAACCATTCTATTGAATAAAACTGATTCATTCAGTGTCTTTTGTTGTATTTAGCTATGATTGGCCAAAGATGATCACATCTGTGATTGGCCTTGTCTCTACCATGTAATCACTATGATCAATCACAGCTAGGGATGAGCTTCGTGTTCGAGTCGAACCCATGTTCGACTCGAACATCGGCTGTTCGACCGTCCGTCGAATTGCGAACGATATGGGCCGTTCGCGCCAAATTCGTGTGGCGCGTCACGGCCCATAATTCACTGCGGCATCGCAGTGCATTGCTGGCTGATGATTGGCCAAGCATGCACTATGACCCGCATGCTTGGCCAATCACAGCGCCGTCAGTAGAGAGAGCTGTAATTGGCCAAAGCCAGGGTGGCTTTGGCCAATTATGGCTCAGGGGATTTAGTACACACCCCACACTATATAAGGCCGCCTGCACGGCGGCCCTGTGTAGTGTGTGTTCCGGTGTGCTGAGCGATAGAGAGAGAGAGAGACAGTGTCATTTGATTTGAGTTAGATAGATTAGGCAGAACAGTCAGTCAGTTAGCTGCACTTACAGTGTATTGTGTATATATATGCATCCCAGGTGTTGCATATATATATATACACTGTATTCAGTTTAGCTAGATCCGTTCCTGTTATCTTCTATCTAGACTATTTACATTCAGTGCAGTGTGTCCTGCTCACAGTGTTCAGCTAGATCCGTTCCTGCTATTTACATTCAGTACAGTGCTTCCTGCTCACAGTGTTCAGCTAGATCCGTTCCTGCTATTTACATTCAGTGCAGTGCGTGCTGCTCACAGTGTTCAGCTAGATCCGTTCCTGCTATTTACATTCAGTGCAGTGTGTCCTGCTCACAGTGTTCAGCTAGATCCGTTCCTGCTATTTACATTCAGTACAGTGCTTCCTGCTCACAGTGTTAAGCTAGATCCGTTCCTGCTATTTACATTCAGTGCAGTGCGTGCTGCTCACAGTGTTCAGCTAGATCCGTTCCTGCTATTTACATTCAGTGCAGTGCGTCCTGCTCACAGTGTTCAGCTAGATCCGTTCCTGCTATTTACATTCAGTGCAGTGCGTCCTGCTCACAGTGTTCAGCTAGATCCGTTCCTGCTATTTACATTCAGTGCAGTGCGTCCTGTTTACAGTGTTTAGCTACATCCGTTCCTGCTGTTTACATTCAGTGCAGTGCGTCCTGCTCACAGTGTTCAGCTAGATCCGTTCCTGCTATTTACATTCAGTGCAGTGCGTCCTGCTCACAGTGTTCAGCTAGATCCGTTCCTGCTATTTACATTCAGTGCAGTGCGTCCTGCTCACAGTGTTCAGCTAGATCCTTTCCTGCTATTTACATTCAGTGCAGTGCGTCCTGCTCACAGTGTTCAGCTAGATCCGTTCCTGCTATTTACATTCAGTGCAGTGCGTCCTGCTCACAGTGTTTAGCTACATCCGTTCCTGCTGTTTACATTCAGTGCAGTGCGTCTTGCTCACAGTGTTCAGCTAGATCCGTTCCTGCTATTTACATTCAGTGCAGTGCGTCCTGCTCACAGTGTTCAGCTAGATCCGTTCCTGCTATTTACATTCAGTGCAGTGCGTCCTGCTCACAGTGTTCAGCTAGATCCGTTCCTGCTATATACATTTAGTGCAGTACGTCCTGCTCACAGTGTTCAGCTAGATCCGTTCCTGTTATCTTCCTACTGACAGGCAGGCTTGTCTGGTTACAGTATATAAAGCTACCTGAAGAAAATTACAGGTGTTCTTTTTGATCCTATTAGTACCACGGTCAGGCAGCTAGACTATTTACATTTAGTACAGTGTGTCCTGCTCACAGTGTTCAGCTAGATCCGTTCCTGTTATTTACATTCAGTGCAGTGCGTCCTGCTCACAGTGTTCAGCTAGATCCGTTCCTGCTATTTACATTCAGTGCAGTGCGTCCTGCTCACAGTGTTCAGCTAGATCCGTTCCTGTTATTTACATTCAGTGCAGTGCGTCCTGCTCACAGTGTTCAGCTAGATCCGTTCCTGCTATTTACATTCAGTGCAGTGCGTCCTGCTCACAGTGTTCAGCTAGATCCGTTCCTGCTATTTACATTCAGTGCAGTGCGTCCTGCTCACAGTGTTTAGCTACATCCGTTCCTGCTGTTTACATTCAGTGCAGTGCGTCCTGCTCACAGTGTTCAGCTAGATCCGTTCCTGCTATTTACATTCAGTGCAGTGCGTCCTGCTCACAGTGTTCAGCTAGATCCGTTCCTGCTATATACATTTAGTGCAGTACGTCCTGCTCACAGTGTTCAGCTAGATCCGTTCCTGTTATCTTCCTACTGACAGGCAGGCTTGTCTGGTTACAGTATATAAAGCTACCTGAAGAAAATTACAGGTGTTCTATCCCAGCTTAGTGCAGCTACAGGCCATTAGTATGTCTGGAAGGCCAAGAAGGAGAGGCAGACAGTCACAAGCCAATAAGAGAGGGCAAGCAGGCTCTGTGTCTAGTGCTGGTCGTGGAGACGGTGCATCCTCATCAGCACGTGGCCATGGGACACGCTTGGCCTTTTTTTCGGCAGCTGGCCGTGTTGAGCCGCAACATGCGGAAGACTTGGTCGAGTGGATGACCAAGCCGTCCTCATCCTCCTCATCCTCTCTCACCCATGCCCAGGGTGCTTTGTCTGGCAAAGCAGCGGCCTCTTCCCTCAGCTCAATGTCATCAGTGACTCCTTCCCTAGCTCCACCATGTCCTCATGAGGATTCCCTCGAACTGTTTGACCACAGTGTTGGGTACATGCTCCAGGAGGATGCCCAGCGTTTGGAAGGCTCTGATGATGATACTGAGCTCAATGAAGGCAGTAACATGAGCACGGACAGAGGGGGTGCCCAAGAAGGACAGCAATCTGGCAGTCATGCTCCCCCTGCTGCAGCATACTGCCAGGTTTGCTCCAGTGATGAGGAGGGAGGGGATGATGAGGTCACTGACTCAACGTGGGTGCCTGATAGGAGAGAGGAGGAGGAGGAGGAGGAGGAGGAGGAGGAGGTGGCACATCACCAACTAGGCAGGATGCCCTCCAGGGGCCAGCCTAAGGGCAGCACATTGACTGCATCACACCCCAAAGCTCCACATGTGCAGGGCGCTGCAGTCTCTGCGCGTTATTCAAAAAGTTCTTTGGTGTGGGCCTTTTTTGAGACGAGTGCATCAGATCGCACCGCTGCTATTTGCAATATATGTCTCAAGCGTATCTCGCGTGGCCAAAACATCTCCCGCTTGGGTACCACATGCTTGACCAGACATATGTTGACCTGCCATGCAGTTCGTTGGCAAGCGTATCTAAAAGACCCACACCAAAGAACAAAGACGATCTCTCCTTGCTCCTCATCAGCTGAGATTTCCAACCCCACTAGACCTTCAGTCCTCTCTGCGACCTGCAGTGAGAGGAATGAAGGTGTAGAATTAGGTGTGTCACAGCCAAGTACTTATGGGCAATCTGCTTTTGGTACACCGACGTCAGATTGTACCAGGCAAATTTCCCTGCCCCAGCTGCTGCACCGCCGAAAGAAGTTTGCTCCCAGCCATCCACATGCCCAGCGGTTGAATGCTAGCTTGGCAAAATTGCTAGCACTTCAACTGCTGCCTTTTCAGTTGGTAGACTCTGCCCCCTTCCGTGAGTTTGTGGAATGTGCGGTTCCTCAGTGGCAGGTACCCAAACGCCACTTTTTCTCATGGAAGGCGATTCCGGCTCTCTACCGGCATGTGGAAGGCAATGTCCATGCCTCGCTGGACAGGGCGGTCAGCGGTAAGGTGCATATTACCGCTGACTCATGGTCCAGCAGGCATGGACAGGGACGTTACTTAAGTTTCACGGCGCATTGGGTGACTCTGCTGGCAGCTGGGAAGGATGCAGGACAAGGTGCAGTAGTGTTGGAGGTTGTTCCGCCACCACGCCTCCAAAATGCTGATTGTGACACACCTCTCTCCTCCACCCCCTCCTCTTCTTCTTCCTCCATGGCCTCTTCCTCGGAACCAGCGGTGCTCCGTAGGCGTTCAAGGGGCTACGCAAGTACGCAGGCCAAAAGATGCCATGCGGTGCTTGAGCTGGTGTGCTTGGGGGACAGGAGCCACACTGGGGCAGAGGTTCTGTCAGCTCTGCAGGGGCAGGTTCAGAGGTGGTTGACGCCACGCCAACTTAAGGCAGGAATGGTGGTTTGCGACAATGGCACCAACCTCCTCTCTGCCCTCCGACAGGGACAACTGACCCATGTGCCCTGTTTGGCTCACGTCCTTAACTTGGTGGTGCAGCGGTTCTTGGGCAGGTACCCGGGCTTACAGGATGTCCTGAGGCAGGCCAGGAAAGTCTGTGTGCATTTCCGCCGGTCATATAATGCCAGTGCTCGGCTGACGGACCTCCAAAAGGAGTTTAACCTGCCCAAGAACCGCCTAATCTGTGACATGCCCACCAGGTGGAACTCGACGTTGGCCATGCTGCAGCGGCTGCACACGCAGCAGAGGGCCATCAATGAGTACCTGTGCGACTATGGCACCAGGACAGGGTCAGGGGACCTTGGTTTTTTTTCCCCACGCCAGTGGGCCATGATCAGGGATGCATGCACTGTCCTGTCACCATTCGAGGAGGCCACGAGGATGGTGAGCACTGACAGTGCATGCATCAGTGACACTGTCCCCCTTGTCCACCTGTTGGAGCACACGCTGCGTGGAATAATGGACAGGGCACTTGAGGCAGAACAGAGGCAGGAAGAGGAGGACTTCCTTAGCTCTCAAGGCCCCCTTTATCCAGACAGTGTTCCTGCGTGCCCGCCGATCACACAGGAAGAGGACGAGGAGGAGGAGGAGGAGGAGGAGGAAGATTGTGTCAGTATGGAGGTGGAGCCTGGCACTCAGCATCAGCAGTCTTTAAGGGATCAGTCCCAAGGAACACATGGACTTGTACGTGGCTGGGAGGAGGTGGCTGCGGACGTTGTTGTCCTTAGTGACCCAGAGGACTCCGGACCGAATGCCTCAGCAAACCTACGCTGCATGGCCTCCCTGATCCTGCAAAGCCTGCGTAAGGATCCTCGTATTCGTGGTATCAAGGAGAAGGACCAATACTGGCTGGCAACCCTCCTTGATCCACGTTACAAGGGTAAGGTTGCGGACCTTATCTTGCCATCGCAGAGGGAGCAGAGGATGAAACATCTTCGGGAGGCCTTGCAGAAAGGTCTGTGCAACGCGTTCCCAGAGACTGGGAGGTTACAAACTCCTGTTTCTGGACAACGTGTTGCTGAGGCTTCGGTCAGTCAAAGAAGGAGCGGTGGAGAAGGTGGCCGTCTGACCGATGCGTTCAGACAATTTTTTGGCCCGCAGCCCCAAGGTATGATCGGTTCCAGCAACCATCGCCAGCGTCTGTTTTACATGGTGCAGGAATACCTAGGGGCAAGATCAGACTTGGACACCTTTCCCACCGAAAATCCTCTGGGTTACTGGGTCTTGAGGATGGATCACTGGCCAGAGCTTGCACAGTATGCAATTGAGCTACTGGCCTGTCCTGCATCCAGCGTTCTTTCGGAACGCACATTCAGTGCTGCTGGAGGCGTGGTAACCGATCACAGGGTGCGTCTGTCCACCGACTCGGTCGATCGGCTGACCTTCATAAAAATGAATCAGTCTTGGATCACCACCAGCTACCAAGCACCTGATGCAGATGTAACCGAATAATTTTTTTTGAAATCTCAGATCCCTTCAAAGACTGCCTATGCTGATGCTGAGTGACTATCCCTGAGTAATTATCCTCTTCCTCCTCAATCATCACGCTGATAGCTTGTAAGAACATTTTTGGTTCTGGGCGCCACCACCAGTGCCTAAGGCACAATTTTTCAGCCCCTGTTTAACAGGGGCGTGTAATTACAATTTTTGATGTAATACTTTGCAGCAGGGCTCGTTCCTGCATTCCAACTAGAGTGTCTGTGAGGGGTTGCAGTGTTGTGGCACCAGCACCAGTGCCTAAGACCCAATTTTTCAGCCCCTGTCTAACAGGGGCGTGTAATTACAATTTTTGATGCAATACTTTGCAGCAGGGCTTGTTCCTGCGTTTCAACTAGAGTGTCTGTGAGGGGTTGCAGTGTTGTGGCACCAGCACCAGTGCCTAAGACCCAATTTTTCTGCCCCTGTCTAACAGGGGCGTGTAATTACAATTTTTGATGCAATACTTTGCAGCAGGGCTCGTTCCTGCGTTCCAACTAGAGTGTCTGTGAGGGGTTGCAGTGTTGTGGCACCAGCACCAGTGCCTAAGGCCTAATTTTTCAGCTCCTGTTCAACAGGGGCATGTAATTACAATTCTTGATCTAATATTTCACAGCAGGGCCCTGTGAGGGCTTACAGTGTTTTGGCCACAGCAACACCTAAGGCCCAAATTTCTGCTGAGTATATAGGGCAGGACCCTACTTTCAAACATCTAACTTACAAACGACTCCTACTTGCAAACGGAAGGAGACAACAGGAAGTGAGATGAAATCTACCCCTAAGGAAGGGAAATTCTCTCCTGTAAGAGTTAATATGGGAAAACTATTTTTCCTTTCCACTGATGCTTTCCAATCCTTGTTCCACAAAAAAACACAAATTTTCAAAAAATATTTTTCATTGGGACAAAAAAGTGAGGTGAAATCTTCTGAAGAGGAGGAAAGACGCAAAACAAATGTCACAGGGGTGATAACCCTTCCCTATGTTTTCCAAAAAGCTTAGAAAAGATTTTTTGGCTGGAGCTAAACACATTAAAAATGTTCAAAATTACAAACAGATTCTACTTAACAACAAACCTACAGTCCCTGTCTTGTTTGCACCGCCTGTATACTGCTGTTCAGAGTATATAGGGACCTTTCCTTATTTTAATTTGGGTGCGGGGTTCCCCTTAATATCCATACAAGACCCAAAGGGCCTGGTAATGGACTGGGGGGTACCCATGCCGTTTGTCTCACTGATTTTCATCCATATTGCCATGACCCGACATGACATTAAACCCGCAAGCAGTTTTAAATGAGATTTTTTCCTTTAAAAATGACATTTGGTGCAGGGACTGTTCTAAACATGGGAAACACGCGTCACTTTACAGGCATACTATAGACACCCCCCAGGTACGATATTTAAAGGAATATTTCACTTTTTTTTTTTTACTTTAAGCATCATTAAAATCACTGCTCCCGAAAAAACGGCCGTTTTTAAAAGTTTTTTTTGCATTGATACATGTCCCCTGGGGTAGGACCCGGGTCCCCAAACCCTTTTTAGGACAATACCATGCAAATTAGCCTTTAAAATGAGCACTTTTGATTTCGAACGTTCGAGTCCCATAGACGTCAATGGGGTTCTAACGTTCGTGCGAACTTGCGGTCCGTTCGCGGGTTCTGGTGCGAACCGAACCGGGGGGTGTTCGGCTCATCACTAATCACAGCTAGCAACACAATTGTACACAATGGATAACATGAAAGGAAGCCATCAATTGTTTACAATTGTCATGTGGTCTGCTGTGATTGGTCTCAGCGATCACATGGTACTGGCAGCGGGCCAGTATATTGATTATACATTGGCTGTGTGCCGCTGTGCTGTTCCACGGCCACACAAGAGGAGTGTTTTGGAGGATGTCCACTCAAAACGACAAAAAGTCCCACCTGGCCATCATTTTGCTATTGGCCAGGTGGGAACTGGCTTTTAATTAAATATAGCAGAAAAAAAATTAATCTGCATAGGGTGTACCTTTTGGTCAAGTTTTTTTAATATATTTTTATTGAGTTTTACAAAAATAACTGCACATAGTACATAAAGGAATCTTTCATGATACATGGTTAAAAGCTTTTAAAGTACCCTTTAAGAACCAAAACATTCAGGTCTCCCATATTGTGGCGTGGTTGTGAAAAATGATGTCCCACAGGTGTGCAGAAATCATCATCCTTATGCTCTTTATTGGTGTGTCTGTGCAAATTAATTTGTGCCTGCATTTTTTTTCCTGTTTTACCAACGTAATATCCTTGGCTACTTTTTTTGCATTGGTTGAGATACACAACATTACTGGAGGTGCAGTTGTTTGATCTTGTGATATTGAAGGTCCCTTTTATGTGCATGACACTTTTTTTATGGATTGATTTGAATGCACAGTTTGCAGCATTTTTTGTTGCAGGGCCTAGTTCCTTTATTTGTGAATTTGTAGTCAGAATAAAGTTTCCTGCTGATTAGATTCTGTCTGAGGTTAGGTGGTTGCCTGAAAGCCAGCATTGGGGGGCTGTTGGAATATTTTTTTAATCTCTTACAGAAAACAAAACAATATTTTTTACTTTTTGCTATAATAAATATCCCCCCAAAAAAATAAAAATAAAACAAATTTCTTCATCAGATTAGGCCAATATGTATTCTTGTACATAATTTTGGTAAAAAAATAGCAATAAGCGTATACTGATTGATTTGTGCAAAAGTTATAGCGTCTACAAAATAGGGGATATATGTATGGCATTTTTATTATTTTTTTTTTTTTACTAGTAATGGTGATGATCTGCGATTTTTAGCGGGACTGCGACATTTTGGGGACAGATCGGACACTTTTGACACTTTTTTGGGACCAGTGACATTTACACAGCGGTCAGAGCTAAAAATAGCCACTGATTACTGTATAAATGTCACTGGCAGGGAAGGGGTTAACACTAGGGGGTGATCAAGGAGTTAAGTGTTCCCTAGGGAGGTGTTTCTAACTGTTGGGGGAGTGTACTGACTGGAGGAGGAGAGAGATCACTGTTCCTGATCACTAGGAACAGCAGATCTCTCTCTACTCCCCTCACAGAATGGGGATCTGTTTGTTTATATACACAGATTCCCATTCTGGCTCTCTGTGGAGCAATCACGGGTGGCCTGGCGGACATTGCGGCTGCCGGCAACGCAAATCGGCTCCGGCATCGCGCCGCCTATAGCTTCTTAAAGTGCTCAACTTACAATGATGGCGATTCACACAGTCATGCCAACCTGCCGCAGTACAACTGCGGTGGCTGGTCGGCAAGTAGTTAAGAGTTTCATCCTCTGGTATGATGGGCTGCAAATCCTTGATTATCTTTCTGATCCCTTGTAATGCAGGATTGTATGTAGTTGCTAGAGGTACATGGTTATTTGTTTTTATTCTCTTTGTATTGGGGGAGATGTTCTCTTTGGGTTTTCAGAGCCGTGTTTATGCTGGTAATGATGTTTTTGTCCTTGTACCCTTTTTTTTACAGAAGTCTGTTAGTGTTTTGAGATTTTTATCTCTGTCTTCTGAGCAGAGTATGATGGCGTTCAGGCTGTGTATTATGGTTTGTTTAGTGTTCTGGGGTTGGAAGCTGGAATTGTGGAGATAATTGCATCTGTCAGTGGGTTTCTGTATATTGAGGTGTGCAGCTTGTCATCTCTGATGTGTACCGTGTGTATAGAAAATTGACATGTGTGTTTGAATAGTCCATTTTTAGTTTGATTGATGGGTGAAACGTGTTCATCAATGAGCAAAATTTTATTAGATTCTCTTCACTATCTGTCCGTATTATGAAAATGTCATCGATATAGCAGTAGCATCAATATGGCTTTTTTGGATGCTGTTAAAGAACCTGTTCTCCAGGTCAGTCATAAATACGTTTGCATATTGGGGTGCCATTTTACTTCCCATAGTAGTACCCACACATTGAAGATAGATGTCATTATTGAAAGGACAGTGTAACATCCTCAATGCTGTATTTTTGTTTTGGTGAGGATGAAAAAAATCTTTAACATGCAGCAATCCCATCCTTCCGAGGGATGCTACTGTACAGGGATTCTGCATCCATAGTGACTAGAAGTGTATTTGGTGGTAATTGCTGTATATTGTTGATCTTATTCAGAAAACAGTTATATCTTGCAGGAAACTAGCAGTATTTAACCACTTCAATACCAGGCACTTATGCACCTTCCCGCCCAGACCAATTTTCAGCTTTCAGCACTCTCACACTTTGAATGACAATTACTCAGTCATACTACACTGTATCCAAACAAAATTTTTATCATTTTCTTCTCACAAATAGAGCTTTCTTTTGGTGATACTTAATCACCACTGTATTTTTTATTTTTTGCGATATAAGCGAAAAAACTGCACTTTTTTTAGTTTCTATTGTAAAATTTTGCAAATAAGTCATGTTTCTTCATAAATCTGTGCCAACATTTATACTGCTACATATCTTTGGTAAAAAATAACCCAAATTAGTGTATATTATTTGGTCTTTGTGAAAGTTAAAGAGTCTACAAACTATGGTGCCAATCACTGAAAATTGATCACATCTGATCATACCTGATGTACTGAAGGCCTATCTTATTTCTTGAGACACTAACAAGCCAGGAAAGTACAAATACCCCACAAATGACCCCTTTTTGGAAGGTAGACAGTCCAAGGTATTTACTAAGAGGCATGGTGAGTTTTTTGAAGTTGTAACTTTTTTCCACAATTCTTTGGAAAATTAAGATTTTTTTTTTTTACACAAACTGGTCATATTAACGGGTTATTTCTCTCAAACAGCATATGCATAATTGCAACTACACCCCAAAATACATTCTGCTACTCCTCCCGAGTATGGCAATATCACATGTGTGAGACTTTTACACAGCCTGGCCACATACAGAAGCTCAACATTGAAGTAACTCCTTCAGGCGTTCTACAAGCATAAATTGCACATATCCTTTCTCAACCACCTATTACATTTTTGAAGGCCCTGGAGCACCAGGACAATGGAATTGTCCACAAAATTACCCCATTTTGGAAAGCACACACCCCAATGTATATTCTATGAGGCATAATGAGTCTTTTGAACGGTTCATTTTTTTCCAGAAGTTTTTGGAAAATGTGGAGAAAAAATGAAAACACATTTGTTTTACACAAAGTTGTCCATTTATAAGATATTCCTAACACATAGCATGTACATAGCAAAAATTACACCCTAAAATACATTCCGCTACTCCTCCTGAGTATGGCGATACCACATGTGTGAGACTTTTACACAGCCTGGCCACATACAGAGGCCCAACATTGAAGTAGCACCTTCAGGCGTTCTACAAGCATAAATTGAACATATCTTTTCTCAACCACCTATTACACTTTTGAAGGCCCTGTAGCACCAGGACAATTAAATTGTCCACAAAATGACCCCATTTTGGAAAGCACACACCCTAATGTATATTCTATGAGGCATAATGAGTCTTTTGAATGGTTCATTTTTTTCCAGAAGTTTTTGGAAAATGTGGAGAAAAAATGAAAACACATTTGTTTTACACAAAGTTGTCCATTTATAAGATATTCCTAACACATAGCATGTACATAGCAAAAATTACACCCTAAAATACATTCCGCTACTCCTCCTGAGTATGGCGATACCACATGTGTGAGACTTTTACACAGCCTGGCCACATACAGAGGCCCAACAATGAAGTAGCACCTTCAGGCGTTCTACAAGCATAAATTGAACATATCTTTTCTCAACCACCTATTACACTTTTGAAGGCCCTGTAGCACCAGGACAATGAAATTGTCCACAAAATGACCCCATTTTGGAAAGCACACACCCCAACGTATAATTTATGAGGCATAATGAGTCTTTTGAACGGTTTATTTTTTTCCAGAAGGTTTCGGAAAATGTGGAAAAAAAATGAAAGTGCATTTTTTTTTACACAAAGTTGTCAATTTATAAGATATTTCTAACACATAGCGTGTACATAGCAAAAATAACACCCCAAAATGCATTCCGCTACTCCTCCTGAGTATGGCAAAACCACATGTGTGAGACTTTTACACATCCTGGCCACATACAAAGGCCCAACATTGATGTAGCACTTTCAGGCGTTCTGCAAGCATAAATTGCACATATCCTTTCTCAACCACCTATTACACTTTTGAAGGCCCTGGAGCACCAGGACAATGGAATTGTCCACAAAATAACCCCATTTTGGAAAGCACACACCCCAACGTATAATCTATGAGGCATAATGAGTCTTTTGAACGGTTCATTTTTTTCCAGAAGTTTTTGGAAAATGTAGAAAAAAAATTAAAACGCATTTTTTTTTACACAAAGTTGTCCATTTATAAGATATTCCTAACACATAGCATGTACATAGCAAAAATGACACCCTAAAATACATTCCGCTACTCCTCCTGAGTACGGCAATACCACATGTGTGAGACTTTAACACAGCCTGGCCACATACAGAGGCCCAACATTGAAGTAGCACCTTCAGACGTTCTATAAGCATAAATTGTACATCTCATTTCTCAACCACCTATTACACTTTTGAAGGCCCTGGAGTACCGGGACAATGGAATTGTACACAAAATGACCCCATTTTGGAAAGCAAACACCCAAATGCATAATATATGAGGCATAATGAGTCTTTTGAACGGTTCATTTTTTTCCAGAAGTTTTTGGAAAATGTGGAAAAAATGAAAATGCATTTTTTTTACACAAAGTTGCCCCTTTATAAGATATTTCTAACACATAGCATGTACATAGCAAAAACAACACCCCAACATACATTCTGCTACTCCTCCTGAGTATTGCGATACCACATGTTTGAGACTTTTACACAGCCTGGCCACATACAGAGGCCCAGAGTAGCACCTCCAGGCATTCTAGCAGCATTAATTACACATATCATTTTCTGACTACCGATCACATTTTTGAAGGCCCTTCATATTTCTAACACATAGCAGGCACATACCAAATAACAAAAGATTACCTGTGGTTTTAGAAGTGCAGTGGTCCACAGAGGAGAGCATCGGTCCAGGCAGAAGACAGGAATGAGGTCAGCGACAGGCAGCAGGCAGGAATTTTGTGCATAGTTCGTACAGGCAGAGATACTCTCAGCACAGCCAGAGCACAGCCAGAGCACAGCCAAAGCACAGCCAAAGCACAGGTCCCGGTAGCAGACAGAGGTGTCCCGGCAGAAATACTGTCCAAAGTCAGTAGAGGTAGCAGGCAGATATATGGTCAGCACAGCCAAAATATTGGTCCAAGCAGCAGGAAGAAACATGGTCCATAATGTCATGGGTCATTACAGGCAGCAATATGGTCAGCACAGCCAAAGTATTGGTCCAGGCAGCAGGAAGCACCATCAAGCTTAGGACCAGGGGGACAGGGGTAGAGGCTTCTCCCACTCAAATCGCTTTGAAGCCTCCAGGCAACCAGACCCTGTTCTGGGAGCACAGAAAATGAAAAACTGTTTTTCTCTACTCAGAACGCTATTTTGAAGCCCCTCACATATGTGAGACCCCTGTGTACTAAAGTAGATGGCCAAAAGATCAGTCCATGTGGCAGGCAAAAACATGGTCGATTAAGAGGCCAAGATCGGTGTATGTGGAAGTCAGAAACATGGTTTAAATTGGCAAGCAAAGACATCATCGGTAAACAGGCCAAGGTCAGTTAATTAACATGGTAGCAGGCAAATGAGGAAATGGCAGTCTGTTAATAATAAGGTGAACTAATATTGGATGGATGTATGATAATTTTTGAAGCAATCTCCGATGCACAGGCCAGGTTGGGAGGGACATTGGGGACAATAATAGCTAGCATCTCTTCTTACTCCTCCTCTGCTGCATACACGACATTTCTTTTGGCATTTTCTTCCAGATTCTGTGGGGGAAATGTAATAGGGAAAGTGTTGCTCCTAAAGTCAACTCACGGAATCAAAGCAAATGCTTCCTGGGGTGGGACCTTGTTGGGAAATGAGAGCAGTGACGATATCTTCAATATCCTTGAGGTAGGTGATTTGTTGGTTTTGAGTTGCTTTTTGGTAGCAGACAAACAAATTAAAAAGGGCCATGTGAAACAGGTGAAATGCAACTTTTTTGTACCAATAACAGGAATTTCTGGTTGATAAATAGGGCTGTACATATTGTAGTCATGGACACATTCTGGCTTTACAATGGGGCCGCGTCTTCTTTGGATCTCCAGCACGGTGTCATTGTGGATGGTAGAGAGGATGTGGACATGTTTCTTGTCCCTCCATTTTATGGCAAACACCTCCTCGTTACTCATGAATGCCCATTCTCCATTTTGCAATTTTTTTGTCAACAGATTTTGTGGGAATCCCTACCGTTGTTTTACTATAAAGGTGACGAAAAAGGGGCAGGCTGGTATAATAGTTGTTGACATATAAATGGTATCCTTTTTCGAACAGGGGGTAGCTCCCAGACAATTTTCCCACTGGTTCCAATATATGTGGGGCAATCACGGGGCTGGAGCTGGGAGTCTTTGCCTTCGTAGATCCAGAATGTGAAGACGTATCCAGTGGCTCGATCACATAATTTATTTAATTTCAGCCCATACCTGGCTCTCTTGCTTGGTATATACTGCTTGAAGTGCAGTCGGCCAGTGAAATGTATGAGGGACTCGTTCTGGGCTGGGTTCTTTGGGTTGGGTGTGTGATTCCAGTACTTGTACAGGGTTCCTCTTCCTGGGGTCTGGCGCTGCTGGTGTTGGGCAGATCTCCTGATCTTGGTCCTGATCTTGGTCCTGTTCTCATTCTTTTGGGAGGGACGGTTTCCTTCGCGGACTCAGACTCTGATCCACTATACTCCATTGGCTCATATTCTGAACCAGAATCAGATGATGGGAGCTCCCTGCTGCTCTCATCATCCGACATTGGTAAGAATGGCATATGCCTCCTCAGGTGTTTAAACCCTTTGCGACATTATGGTGCTTTTTGGCGGGCCTATGTAATGGTACTGCTGATGGTAGTGGTGGTACCAATGTGGCATTAGTGGCGGGCCTGTGTGGTGGTACCAATGGCGGTACAGGTGGCAGTACGGCTAGTGGTGGTACCGATGGCAGTACAGGTGGCGGTACGAGTGGTGGTGGCGGTACCGATGGCAGTACAAGTGGCGGTACGGGTGCTGGTAGTGGTACCAATGGTGGTAAGGTGGAGGTGGCGGTACCAATGGCGGTACGGGTGGTGGTGGCGGTAATGATGGTGAGCCTGATGGCGGTCTGATGGTGGTGGGCCTGTGACAGATGACTGATTGACAGATGGGCTGATTGATTGACAGATGGGCTGATTGATTGATTGGCTGATGGGCTGATTGATTGGTTGGGCTGATTGACAGATGGGCTGATTGGCTGGGCTGATTGACAGATGGGCTGATTGATGGGCTGGGTGACAGGTCCTCTTTATTGGGGGGGCGTGTTGTGCATAGTATACAATAGACAATACACAACACTGACAGCTCACTTACTGATCCCTACTCTCTCCTCACATGATCGGTGTGTGAGGAGAGAGCAGAGATCAGATAGTTACTGCTCCTCAGTGTTTACATTTGTGACTGGCTGTGATTGGTCACGGTCATGTTGTAAACATCCAATTTAATTGGCTGTTTACCCTGATCAGGGAAGCGCTGTGTCCAAGGTTTGCCGTGACTTGCAGCTTATGCATGTTTTTGCAAATGTGTCCAACTAAACCAAGGGATCATTAACCTGTTAGGCAGGTTAATTCAGTTGGTCGCAGGCTGGTTGGTAAGTTGAGCTTGGAAATTCTTTGGTTTTATTTCCAAGGCACACGCGCCTTCCTTGATCCCTGCTCTGCACTTCTCCGGCGGCGCGCACGTAGCGCTCCGCCGAGTTTATTGTGACATGTGATCGGCTGTGGCTTCGACACAGCCGATCACGTGGTAAACAGTCAAATTCATTGGCTGTTAGAATAGTTATAGACTTCTCAAGGATTAGTGTGAAAAGTTGCCATCATCCCTAAAAAGTGCAAATAGGAACCTCATATGATTGGGATTTTTAGGGCAACAAAAAAACGGGAATATTTAAAAAATATATGAATTTTATTTATACAAAAAATTAAAAAGTAATTATACACATAACAATATACAATTAAAGAGAATAAAGGAGTGTGATACAATACAGAAGTGGCAAAAAATCATATGATTTTTTTCCAGAACCGAAAATGAACAAACACGAAACAGCACATAGGGATATCCACTTCTTCAGTATAGCTACCAATAGACAAATATAAGTAAATCGCAGGTAGTGTGGAGGTCTCCCAGACTGACCACTGGTAGGGTAAGAAGCTGGAGGAGATTTTATAGACATGTGCAACACACTGATATGAATGAGGTAGCACTGTGTACAATCAAAAATCCTGTTTCTTTTCCCCTTTTTCCTTGTACATGATTGGATATGCAAAGTAAACACAAATTTGCCTAAGCCGAGTGCACATGCACGTTATTTGATTAGCAATCACTTTGCTAAATGAAAAATCCCCACTTCTTTTGAAATTCAGCTCAATAATGTGTAACAAAAATAGAGACCTTATTAGTTTTTTTTATATATACCTAAATACAATTTTTTAAAATTATTTTTTTTAATTTATATATTGTTATGTCACTTTTATCGTTTTTCTTATGAAATATTTTTGTCAACTATACATGTATTATGAGTATATTTTTAACTTAACTTTTGTTTAATATATATTTACAACACATGTTTTCCTAAATTGAAACATTCCAACTGTGAAATAAAAGCTAAGAAGAGTACATTACCAAACAAAGTATATTATATTATTAAAACATATTGTTTTATTTATTTGAAGACATAGACCTTAGTACATGTTTGACTGTTGACAAGATATTGATGTAGAATAACTCATTCAATAAGAAAAAAAATCAGAACATAAAACTCATCTGAATATGTTTTTTTTTTTTATTTAGATTTATATTTTGCTTGCAGCTTGCAGATATTGTATTCAATCTGTCAAGCGTGATTAATTTGAACACAAGATGCATGTAGCTACTATGGAAACAAGATTCATATTGTTTTTATAGAGTCAAACATCCATCGCATATTGCTACAGCATGAACAAAATTGTCTGTTTTATAATTGAATTTAAACTGTAAGTAATATCAATAAAAAAAAACACCATGTGATCTTGATAAAGAAACTAATGAGATGGCCTTTGCGTGTTGGTCATATAATAGCCATGGTTCATTTTTCTTGAACCTCTATCAAGAAAAAAAGCAGAAGATAAATTAGATTTTCCTAATATCAGTTTCACCCATTGTTCACAAGTGACATGAGAAATAGCTTCTGTTTATCATAGGCCTGTAAAGACCCAACATGATTTTGCAAGAGGAGTCTAAATTGTGCTTGGGTTATTGAGCAACTCACCTTTACAATTTAAAATAAAAGTGTACTTTAAAAATTAATCATCTTGGTATTAGATATGTTTGGAATAATCATTTTAACCAGTACTTCATATAGTAAAATGACTGACAGATGTATACATGCTTAAAGCTCAAGTTTAGTAACAATAAAAAAACAAATCAGCGCAAGTGGCGTCCCCTACAATCAGTAGCATGTGTCCCTTGTGCAGCTGACTTTTCTATTAGCTTAAAATCCTCCACTGACCCCCCACCGCCTTCACAGCTGTACTTTGCTGGTGCCAATGACTGATGGATCTGTGACAGGCATGACAGTGCAAGACAGTATTTAAATCAGTCCATCAATCATAAGGGTCATACGATAATTAATAGAGCTCCCAATATTAGCTACAATATGATCTCCAAGCAATCATAGTATTACTAATTTCATGCTTAAGGTAGCTTTGACAGTGCAGAGGGATATACATGTAGTCAAACTTCTCTACATGTTTTGCAGCCGTATGCCACTTTTTCATGAGACACAGGAGCACGGAAAAAAAAGATTAAAGGAAAACCAATAATAAACATTACACAAAGGTACATCTGAGCACAAATGTGTCCAGAACCCACATTTGGGGTCCCCGAGACTTTCTCAAGGTCGAGGGCAGCCCAACACGCCAAGCACACTGCCAAAGGGGACCCAGAACTTCCCTTGGCCTGACGTGGGAGCAGTAATAGACTGAGGATAATAGCATGTAGTATCTGCACAATAACACAAACATGCTGTATACCAACAAAGTCTAAATGATATACAGTATACTATAATTAGCTACAACACAATACCATACCTACCTAACAAGCTATATACAGAGAGCTTAAGGCAGACACATTAATATGAAATCCTAATGGACAAATATCCAGGGTACAGCATAAAGAAAAAAGCCCAAATGTAGGGTTAAATGCTCAATAGAAATACACATAAAACTTCTGGCAAGTCCTAGTAGAACAAGAGGAAACAAAAAGAACAATGAAAAACACCAACCATAGGTAAAAACCCACTGCCACAGAGGTTATAACAAAGAAACAGAGCCCCAAGAATGTATAGACAGCTTCCATCAACATCCTAAAGAACCAAAGGGAAAGTTTGCTTCATATGGCCACATCAAGATTGTATGATAGTTACATTTGTAACAAAGTCAAAACAATTAACAGTAGGCAACTGCAGGCAATGTTAACAGTGAAATACAGTGAAAAAGAATACACACACACACACTAATTTTTTACCTGTCCTAAAGGTATCCATTACTATATACTGTATGCCCAATATGAAAGCCTTCATAGACTAGAGTTGGGACCCCACAGCATAGAGGGGCCTTGAGGAGTCAGTGTGGCATTTTGTATATATTTGCAAATGTTTTGCAACTAAAACCTCTGTTATTAACAGCGTCAATATGTTGTAACAGTGTAAATTGTTTTGTTTTATTTTTTTGGCTGGCTAGTAGGGGTGGGCTGAACACCCCCCCCCCCCCCCCCCAGTTCAGTTCGCACCAGAACATACCAAACAGGTAAAAAATTTGGCAAGAACACACAAACACTGTTAAAGTCTATGGGACACGAACATGAATAACCAAAAGTGCTCATTTTAAAGGCTTATATGCAAGTTATTGTTATAAAAAGTTTTTGTGGACCTGGGTCCTGCCCCAGGGGACATGTATCAATGCAAATTTTTTTTTTTTTTAAACTACTGTTTTTTCGTGAGCAGTGATTTTTTTAATGCTTAAAGTGAAACAATAAAAATTAAATATTCCCTTAAATATTGTGCCTGGGAGGTGTCTATAGTATTCCTGTAAAGTGGCGCATTTTTCCTGTGTTTAGAACAGTACCACAGCAAAATAACATTTCTAAAGGAAAAATTGTCATTTAAAACTGATGTCTCGGCAATATAGATAAGACTCATTGAAAAAAAGAGCATGGGATCCCCCCAGTCCATTACTAGGCCCTTTGGGTCTGGTATGAATATTAAGGGTAACCCCAAACCAAAATTAAAAAAAATGTGTGGAGGTGCCCCTAAAATCCATACCAGGCCCTTCGGGTCTGATATGGAAATTAAGGGGAACTCTGCCCCAAATTTTTTTAAAAATGGCATAGGGGTTCCCCCAAAATCCATGCCAGATGTGGTATGGATTTTAAGGGGAACCCTGCACCAAAATTTTAAAAAATGGTGTAGAGCCCCCCCAAAATCCATACCAGACCCTTATCCAAGCACGCAACCTGACAGGCCACAGGAAAAGAGGGGGGACAAGAGTACCCCCCATCCTGAACCGTACCAGGCTACATGCCCTCAACATGGGGAGGGTGCTTTGGGGTAGCCCCCAAAGCACCTTGTCCCCATGTTGATGGGGACAAGGGCCTCATCCCCACAACCCTTGCCCGGTTGTTGTAGGGGTCTACTGGCAGGGGGCTTATCGGAATCTGGAGTCCCCCTTTAACAAGGGGGCCCCCAGATACCAGCCTCCCCCCTGTGTGAAATGGTAACGGGGTACAAATGCACCATTTCACAAAAAAGTGTCAAAATGTTAAAAAAAAAAACAAGACACAGCTTGGGACAAGTCCCCGCCCTCAGCTTTATAAGAACTGTCAAAGGCGATGAAACGTCACATGGCAGGAGCCTCCCATGGAGGTGGATTGGTGACATTTTTTTTTCTTTTTTGGTCCTTCGGCGGAGCGATATAAGAAGATGATGACCAGATCTTGTTTAATGACAACACAATACAACTATTTCAAGACCTATCACCCATAACACTGAAAAACAGAAGGGCACTGAAACCCCTCCTAGAGGTTCTAAAAGAAAGGAACATAAATTACAGATGGAAATTTCCTTTTGCTCTCCAAGCTTCATACATGGGCAAACAATACACACTCAGAACCCCCAATGAACTGAACAGATTTTGTGAAAACCTTCAAATTACGCCAGTAGCATTGCCTGACTGGTACTCGGAATTTTTGCTTCCTCCTGAAATTACCAACCCTCCAGCCTTCGGCGGAACAGATATGTTCCATACACCCTCCCAGCAGGGAAAAATCGCAGAAACGCCAACAGAAACAGTTATGACTCTCCTTCTTCCTCCAAAAGCACCAAAAGTCAAAGATTAAAATAAACCTGATTTACCGAACACTCACAATCCAACCATTGCGACATTTACCTGGATTATACATAAGTCAGCCTATTGATCTTCCGCTCATCCCCTTTCACCACAATTACCAATTTTTGGTTCCTATTCTATCCCTTGGAGAAGAGAAAGAGGGAAGGAAGGGAAAGGAGAAATTTCTTTTTTTTCTTTTTCTTTTTTTTCAATACCTCTGCCTCAAATCCTCACTAATATGCTGACCAAAGCCGAAAGCACTTAAACTGCTGCAGGATTCCTTCTCTGAACATCCACTAGAGGGCAATCCTACACAACAGTTAACATCCTACTCTAACTTCTAAAGATCCCTCCCTGGGAATACACAAAGCTCAATACCTACTGGAAATATCCCCTACTACCTGCACTTATTAAAAAACGCAGGTCTACATAGATGAAGAGGGATTCAAGGGATAAGAGACACATATTGTATATACCCATCATGTGAGATCTTATACATGCAGATCTGGAAGCAGATTCTAGCATTGAATCCCTCCCACATCCGCTTCCACTGAAGAATTCATCAGATATGGGAATTTACCTGGATGACAACCAGACTCTCAATATTAATCCACACTTAATAACTTTTCTTTCACAGAAGCTATAAATGCCTACAAAAAATAAATTCTTAAAACCAAGAAACTGCTACCAACTGAACAGGCTTCTTCAGTCGGGTTTAACTCTGTATCCAGAAACAAGGGTGAAATACACTCAACATTTACCATGAGACTGTGAACCATAGCTAGAAGTTTAAGTATTCAGCCCACTTGTGACATCTCTAGCCATACAGTGAATACACAGATATACGGCTGATGCTTGCCAATTTGCAACACCCTACCCTTTCACTGTAGGAACTTCAAATACCACCAGACTGAAAGGACTTCGGATAATATGAGACCTCGCATGCCTGGACTTACCCTTTCTTAAGTGTTGGAGAGGAAGCTTCCAAGTGAATCTGCTTACAGATCCTTCATTTTACATCAGGTCGCAGAATCAGACATAACCCCATATAGCTTGTTTGAACTTGAACCATAGAATACTAATACAAAAGTTCTAAGTGTTATACAGTACTTTTTGAGTTTCTGATCCTGAGACATACTTAAACATAAGAATAGATTAGATCATCCAACTCACTTCAAGTTATTAGATTATACTGGACTAGAACAGAGAATACCTTGCTAAACTCAGGGTTAAGGTATCACGATGTTAACTGTTAATTGGTTTGAAAGGTTTTGATTTCTCTCTTATTATTCTTTTTTCTTTTTCAAATGTTTTTACATGTTAACCGCCTTTTTCATCCCATGCAGAACATCACTAAATGTATGTAACAGACGGGATGAACGGCATGTTTTTTCCATATTTACAGGTACCTGTCTTATATTCTCTTCTTTAACACTTAAGCAGTTTGTCGCCCTTAGTGGCTGACCGGTTTGGGGTCGGCGATATTTCTACATGATAATAAGCGGCCTAAAACTCACCTCTCATACTATCTTTTTAACATACCCGGGTCTTGCAGTGTCCTGCGAGACGGACCCAGTTACCAAACTCACAAACAATAACAAACAACATATAACGACACTAACGCGCCTCCCACTTTCCCCCCAGAGTACATAGTAGTACCTATTATAACTAGGTCACTAACTAGCTCCTCACTCTCTAGGTGAGATTAGAGCACACACTCAACCACCCCTTTTTCAACCCACCCCAACTTATCCTACCTCCCTTGTCCCCCCTTTTCTCCCATGGAGTACACCAAAAGAGACCAGAACATCTCACATAATAATAACTATTAGACAAAAACCACTAGACTCAACATATACACCTGAATTTCCTAACAACCTACATTATGGCATATAAATTCCTGGGAAAAGCACCAACTTTAATTTCCCACAATGTCAACGGCCTGAACATACCCGAAAAAAGAACAAAAATGCTCAAAGAATTGAAAAAAACTATGCCGTCAATTGTGTTTTTACAAGAAACACATTTTAAAAGCAAACATATACCCAAATTTACAGACAACATATTCACAGAAATGTACCACGCCACTAACCCTTTAGCCAAAACAAAAGGAGTATCAATCCTCATTAACAAAAACTCCCCCTTCAAAATGCAACAAAAACTTGTAGATCCAGAAGGACGCTATCTTTTCCTTAAAAGGAGAATGGGCAGGATCACCCGTCACATTAGCTAACGTATATTTCCCAAACTCTACCCACATCCCATTTTGTCGTAAAATCATAGACGAACTAAAATGGTTTGCTGAGGGATGTATAATACTGGGTGGAGACTTCAATGTACCCCTCTCCCCCCAAAAAGACACATCAACAGGTCACACCATCCTAACATACAGAATCCTCAGACGCCTTAAATTACTCTTAAACTCCTTATCACTAGTAGACACTTGGAGACTCACCCACACGAATGAGAGAGACTACACCTTTTTCTCAAACCCACACAAACGATACTCCCGTATTGACTTAATTTTCGTTTCACAGAGAGATCTAAACAAACTAGAAGCAGCAGAGATAGGCATAGTCGCTCTCTCAGACCATGCCCCCACGGCTATATCTATGCGACTTGACTCACCCCAACAAACGACCTTTAATTGGAGACTCAATGCATCACTTCTAACTGACCAACGAGTGAAAGACGACATACAGGACACTTTGACTGATTACTTTAGGAATAACCTAGATACAGATACCAACCCTTTGACTAATTGGGAAGCTCACAAAAGCGTTATAAGAGGTCATCTAATGAAATGGGGGTCTAGATTAAAAAGAGAGAAAGAAAAGGAAATTTCCAAACTGACCTCACAAATAGCAAAATTAGAAACTCTTCACAAACAATCTCTCTTAATCTCAACAGAGGAGGAATTGATCCGTTGTAGGAACTCCCTAAAATCATTACTAGACCTGAAGACTAAAAAAGCACTTTTCTTCAAAAAAAGCATATTTTTTGAATATGGGGACAAAAGTGGGAAACTACTAGCCAAAGCTCTCAAAGATTTGACAAAAGCCGGAAAAGTACATGCCATACGAGACAAAGACGGAATACTTAGACATAAACCTACTGATATTGCGGACCTGTTCCATAAATTTTACTCAAAATTATACAACCTCCCTGAAACGCATAAACCCCCACATCTAACCAGGAGGAAACAAGAAATGATACATCAATTTTTGAAAAACAGCAAAATACCCTTACTTCCCCAAGTTGACATAAACAAACTAGAGGAACCTATCTCCACAAATGAATTACTAGAAGCCATTAAAGATCTTAAGACAGGGAAAAGCCCAGGCCCAGACGGCTTTACCTCACAATATTACAAAACATACACTCAAGCTCTAATTAAACCCCTTATCTCAGCTTTTAATTACCTGGCAAAACACAATCACGACCACGATTCGTTCCTCATGGCCCATATCGCAGTAATCCCCAAACCTGACAAAGACCACACAGACTGCGCCAACTACAGACCTATTTCTTTACTAAATATAGACTTAAAAATCTTAGCCAAAATACTGGCAAATAGACTGAAACCCCTCCTCTCAAAGATCATTGGCCCAGAACAAGTAGGTTTCATGCCAGGCAGAGAGGCACGTGACAATACAACCAAAGCACTTAGCTTAATTCACCATGCTCACAACTCTAAGATAAAAGGACTCCTTCTCTCTACAGACGTCGAGAAGGCTTTCGATAGAGTCTCTTGGGACTATATGATGTCTACTTGCTCCCATATTGGACTAAACAAAAGTATGCTATCTTGGATCTCAGCACTCTATCAAAATCCCCAAGCTAAAATCAAAGTCAACAATATTCTCTCTGACCCAATTAAAATACGAAACGGGACTCGTCAAGGCTGCCCTCTTTCACCCCTTCTATTTATCATTTCTTTAGAACCCCTAATAAGAACAATCAAATTATCTACAGACATCAAAGGTTTCAGAGTAGGAGACAAAGAATATAAAATTGCCGCCTATGCGGATGATCTCTTATTTTTCTTGACACAACCACATATCTCTATTCCAAACCTTGAGAAACACTTCCAAATCTTCGGCTTTATCTCCAACTTCAAAATTAACAAATCCAAGTCTGAGGCACTGAACATTAATTTGCCAATAGACCAACTCAATTTAATGAAAGACAATCATAATTATAAATGGGAACAAAATACCTTGAAATATCTAGGGATAAATCTAACCAGCAATATAGACTCGCTATATTCTTATAATTACAAACCCCTTCTTACCACACTGAATAGAGACCTTCAAAAATGGTCAACCAAATCTTTCTCTTGGTTCGGCAGAGCTTCAATTCTAAAAATGACAATTCTACCGAGATTACTTTATCTTTTCAACACACTCCCCATCAAAATTCCCGAAACCTTCTTTACCAACCTTCTCAGAACACAAAGACGCTTTCTTTGGGCTGATAGAAAACCCAGAATAAATCTCAATTTACTATCACTACCCAAGCATAAAGGGGGAATAGGACTCCCAAATTTTAAAAAATACCACCAAGCATCTCTCATCACGAGAATCATTGACTGGCACTGCCATAGCTTAAATAAAGACTGGATCCAACTAGAACAAGCTCTAAGCCCCTTCAACCTAACCTTTTATCCATGGTCCATACATTCTAGAACGGATAAGACTATAAAACATCCCCTAATCGCAAACACACTTGAAGTGTGGCATAAGGTAGCTCGTACTCATAACTTAGCCTCAATCCCTGGTCCACTGACTCCTGTAACCAATAACCCTGACTTTATTCCAGGTCTCCACCTGAAGAACATGCCGACCCGCACAGCCTCCCAATGCCTGGTAAACTCTAAGATCAAACCCCTAGACATACTCAAAACAGAGTGGGAAGGATCAGCTCCTGGCTTATGGCTTTATATGCAACTCAAAAGCTTCCTGTTAAATAGCAAACACAGAGCATTTTACAGCTTACCATTACTCCCTCTAGAAGAACTATGCTTTAAAAGATCACCAGTAACTAATACCACTTCTCTAGCTTACTGTTTGTTAAATCAAAAACAGCACTCAGATGACTTAAAACATAAAGAAAAGTGGGAAAAAGATTTAAAAACTAAGATTTCCTCTAAACAATGGGAGAATGCCTGTATAATGACTCATAAATGCTCTTTAAGCACAAAATATCAGGAGATCTCTTACAAAATACTCACCCAGTGGTATATCACACCACATAGGGCCAGGAGGTGGTCCCCTACAACCTCAGACACCTGTTGGCGTTGCGGGGCAGATGTTGGTAACTTTTTACACATATGGTGGGAATGCCCACCACTACATGTTTTCTGGGAAACAGTAATAAAATGGACTAAATTCATTACAGATTCTAAAATTGAATTTAATGCTGCCACTTGCCTAATAAACGTAAATTAACTCTCCATAAGCAGATACAAAAAATCCCTTTCTAGGCATCTACTACTAGCTGCTAAAACACTTATACCTCTCCATTGGAAGACCACACACATCCCAAATATTAAAGATTGGTTAGAAAGAATAAACTATATATACAAGATGGAGGAGATCGCCGCTATGAAGAAAGAAAATAGCACGAATTTCAATCACACCTGGCAACCATGGTTATTATTTGTCCACTCTTCTGTTTTTAATTCCCTCACTAACTAATACCTCTTAAGAAACAGACTGCTGCTCCAATATAAGATTGCTCTTTGCCACCTTATGATCTAACACTACCTAAGCCTTCCTTTAATGTTGGTTAATGATTATATTAACTTATGTACTTAACTGTAACAATTTTCAAATGCAGCCTTTCACTAATGTGAGATTATTATCATTATTATTTTCTATTGTACTCCTCTTTCTGCCCCTTTCTCCCTACCCTCCTTCTTCCCTTTCTACCCCCCCACCCCACCCCCTTCCCCTCTTCTGTCCCCCCCTTTTTTTTTCCCGTCCCTCCCCCCCCTTTCCATCTATACCTCAATTATTTTTTTCTCTGAAAAAAAGAGTTTATAAATATATTTATAAACTCCAAAAGTTACTTATTCAGCTACATGATGACATTTCACATGCAAGCATCAGATACTATATGTAACTCCTTTAAGTATAGATATTTGTTTTGCTTTCTGAACTGTATTGTATGCAGTTAATTGTAACATCACAAGCTTTAATAAACCTTTGATTGTGAAAAAAAAAAAGAAGATGAATGGACATCGTGGGACATTTTTTTTTTTTTTTTTTTTTAATAAAGGACTTGTCCCAAGCTGTGTCTTGTTTTTTTTAACATTTTGACACTTTTTTGTGAAATGTTAGGGGTACATTTGTACCCTGTTACCATTTCACACAGGTGGGGGTCCCCTTGTTAAAGGGGGCTTCCAGATTCCAATAAGCCCCCCACCAACAGACCGCCACAATCACCAGGCAAGGGTTGTGGGGATGAGGCCCTTATCCCCATCAACATGGGGACAAGGTGCTTTGGGGGGCTACCCCAAAACACCTTCCTCATGTTGAGGTCATGTGGCCTGGTACGGTTCAGGAGGGGGTGCTCTGTTATCCCCCTTTATTCCTGCGGCCTGCCAGGTTGCGTGCGCGGATATGGGCCTGGTATGGATTTTGGGGGGACCCCTACACCATTTTTTTAAATTTTGGTGCAGGGTTCCCCTTAAAATCCATACCAGACCTGAAGGCCTGAAAATTTTGAAAAAAATCATATTTTCTACTTTTTGTTATAAAAAATTTTAATAAACTCAATTTTAGTCACAAATTTAGGCCAAAATGTATTCAGCCACATGTCTTTGGTAAAAAAATGTCAATAAGCGTATATTTATTGGTTTGCGCAAAAGTTATAGCGTCTACAAACTAGGGTACATTTTCTGGAATTTACGCAGCTTTTAGTTTATGACTACCTATCTCAATTCTTGAGGTGCTAAAATGGCAGGGCAGTATAGTACAAACCCCCCCATCCCCAAATGACCCCATTTTGGAAAGTAGACACTCCAAGGAAATTGCTGAGAGCCCATTGAATATTTTATTTTTATTTTTTGTCACAAGTGATTGAAAAATGACAAAAAAAATTACACAAAGTTGTCACTAAATGATATATTGCTCACACATGCCATGGTTATATGTGGAATTACAGCCCAAAATACATTCCGCTGCTTCTTCTGAGTATGGAGATACCTTATGTGTGAGACTTTTTGGGAACCTAGCCACAGGACCCCGAAAATCAATGACCGTCTTCAGGATCTCTAAGGGTGTAAATTTTTGATTTCACTCCTCATTACCTATCACAGTTTTGAAGGCCATAAAATGCCAAGATAGCACAAAACCCCCAAAATGACCCTATTTTGGAAAGTAGACACCCCACGCTATTTGCTGATAGGCATGTTGAGTCCATGGAATATTTTATATTTTTTATATTTTGCCACAAGTTTCGTGAAAATTATTTATTTTTTTTACACAACATTGTTACTAAATGATATATTGTTCAAATATGGCATGGTTATATGTGGAATTACACCCCGAAATACATTCTTCTGCTTCTTTTGAGTGTATATGTATGTGGGATACCACATGTGTGGAACTTTTTGTCTAACCACGTACAGGACCCCAAAAACCAATCACCGCCTTCAGGCTTTCTAAGGGTGTACATTTTTGATTTCACTCCTCACTGCCTATCACAGTTTTGGAGGCCATGAAATGCCCAGATAGCACAAACCCCTCCCCAAATGACCCCATTTTGGAAAGTAGACACCCCAAGCTATCTGCTGAGAGGCATGTTGAGTATTGTGCAGATCTCGCTTTTTGTCACAAAGTTTTGAAAATTTAAAAAAGAAAAAAAAATACATTTTTCTTTTCTTTCTTCCTTTTCAAAAATAAATGAGATCTGCAAAATACTCACCATGCCTCTTAGCAAATACCTTGGGGTGTCTACTTTCCAAAATGGGGTCATTTGGGGGGGTTTGTGCTATCTGGACATTTCAGGGCCTTCGTAACTGTGATAGGTAGTGAGGAGTAAAATCACAATTTTACGCTTTTAGAAATCCTGAAGACGGTGATTGGTTTTTGGGGTCCTGTATGCAGCTAGGCTCCCAAAAAGTCCCACACATGTGGTATCCCTGTACACAGGAGAAAAAGCAGAATGTATTTTGGGGTGTAATTCCACATATGTAGAGAGGGAAATCAGCCAGCCCAACAACAATTTCTAATAATAGCAGCTGAAATACTAGGGGTCAAATTATTAAATCCCGAATACAACAATACGAAAGGCAGTACAGAGCTAACAAAATAAAAACTAACAAAAACAATCGTGATAAAAATTAGCACCAAAAAAAATTATTAAAATGGAAAATGAAAAACAGTCATTAGAGTCCTTATTGAAGCAAAATGATTGCAAGAGCACTAGCAGATATCCAGTGATGAGAGTGAAGAGTTAAACATATACGGTGACTTCTGTGACAACCTCCACCAACAAACGGAATGGCCCCTCACCTCATGCGATGGACCCCTGAATCAATCAGTCAGGTCAAAAACAGAATTCCCATATGGGTAATAAGGACAGTCCGGTGGTTTCCTCCCACACTTCAAAGACATGCTGGTAGGTTAATTGGCTTCTGTTCAAAAATGTGCCCTCGTATATGAATGTGAGTTGGGGACCTTGGATTGTGGGCTTCTTGAGGGTAGGGACCAATGTGGGTGTACGATGTATGTGTGGAGTGCTGCGTGAATTGGCAGCACTATATGGGTACCTTAAATAAATAGGGATGATTGTAGATACACACCCACACTCACTCAGGTTGAACTGGATGGACTGGTGTCTTTATTCAACCTTACTAACTATGGTTGAATAAAGACACCAGTCCATCCAGTTCATAGGATAGCCCCCAGGGCCCCAGCTTTAGGAGGCCACCCCAGGCCCCTTATTTTTAAACTTTTATGTTTCCGGGACAAGGTCACCATTTTACAGAAGGCAAGAAAGTTAAGGAACATTCAGCATAATGGAGCCAGGATTTCAATCTATCCAGACTTTTCAGCTACAGAGACAAAGAGCTAAATTTGGAGAGTGTAAGCGTAAGCTTCAGCAATTGAGAATCAATTATGCGCTATTGTACCCGGCACGGTTGCGCGTCTCAGCTCTGGGGAGGTTAGGTTTTTTTCTACCCTCTAAAGTGTCAACCTGGCTAGAAAAGAACAAAGAAAGAATAAAGCGGGGAGAAGGAAGTTAGGCATCTTGGAACTCTTGCTTGCTTGGACTCCTTTTCGGTGTTTTTTCTCTTTTTTTTTTTTTTTTCTTTTTCTTTTTGATGATGTGGTGTGGAAATGGAGTGGGGGGAGGGGGGGAGGGGGGATTAAATATAAATTATAGAGGTACTTGCACAAATCCTATGCACAGTAATAAGCATAATTTTCTTTGTGTTTTTTTTTCGTATGTAGGGGAAAAGTCCCCTCCTACTAGGCTTGGCGCACGGTTTTTCTCTTAAGCCTCAGAAGGCTTTGAAGGTCACAATAGAAGCTCGAGGGTTAGGCCCAAAATTGGGCATAGGGGTATCGTACGGGGGGAAGGGGGGGAGAGGGGGGTGGTGGGAGGTGGGAGGGGGGAGGGGGGCGGGGGGAGAGAGGGGGGTGGTGGGAGGGGGGTGGTGTGGGTGGTAGAGTTACACAATCAAGGAAGTATGATAAGGAGCGTGGAGATGGGTGGATGTGTGTTGGTTCAGATGGTTAGATTAAAGGGATTGAAAAAAGGTAGGGTGATACATAGTATTCACAAAAAGGGGGCAGTTTGGATTAACAGGAGACCGAAGCCTTGCAAAGGCACCAGACCCAATGGTTCATGAGTACTGAAAGTAGGTGTAATAAATCCCCGGATATGGAAAAACGGGTTAATATATGCTCATGGAACGTAAGGGGGATAAAGGATAGCCTTAAAAAACAAGTAATTTTTTCAATAGCCAAAAAGGGGAATGTCAAAATACTCTGCCTGCAGGAGACCCACCTGGTAAAAGAAACAATCAATACTTTAGGTAATAAGCAATTTCGGACACAGTTTCATTCCACTCACTCATCCTACTCAAGAGGGGTGAGTGTTTTGATAAGCACAGACCTGGCCTTCTCCTGCAGTCAGAGTAAGGTGGATGAATATGGAAGGTACATTTTTCTCTCTTGTTTAATTGACAACAAAAGATATATACTGGCCAATGTCTATATCCCTCCCCTGTTTAGTATGGTAATACTGGAAGATCTAGCCAGGTTCATAGTGGATTCTCCCGGGACCCCGGTAATAGCATTGGGGGATTTTAACATGACGATGAATAAGAGCATAGACAGGTTCCCACCAAAATGCAAAACCAGAGAGGTCACCAAGAGCCCCCTCTTGCAATATTGTGATGAAATAGGGCTGGTGGATATCTGGAGGAGGAGGCACCCGAGAGAGAGGCAATATTCATGCCACTCCAGGACTCACGCCACCTTATCCAGAATTGACCTCGTCCTGGGTAACACAGAAGCACTAAATGTAGTGGAGGAAATAGTCTACGAGCCAAGAGGTGTCTTGGATCATACGCCAGTTATCGCTACTGTAAAGGTAGGGGAGCAATGCAGTAGAGGTGGCTGGAAGATTAACCCTTTTTGGCTCGAACTTATAGGAGAGGAGGAGAAAGTGATGGAAGGCTTGTTAGAGTTTATTAATATAAATTTAGGATCGGCCCCATTGAGGGTAGTCTGGGACTCCCTGAAGGCTTACCTCCGGGGAGCCCTAATTCAGAAAATCGCATATATCAGAAAACAGTCACAAGCATAGGAACTAGGAGCCAAAGAAAGTGCAAGATTGGCGGAGGCCCAGTTCGTAGTAACACCATCCCAAGCTAGCTATGAGTGTTGGGTGAGGAGACAGGAAGAGTACAGCAGGGTACTCCGGGAAAAGATGGAAAAGATTAGATCTTTTCAGAGGCGGAGCTTTTTTGGAGAAGGAGAGCGAGTCGGGAAAGCTCTGTCCCTGATAATCAAGGCAAATGGCCCCTCGAGTGCTATACCAGCAATTGAGGGGAGGGAAGGAGTATTAAAACAACTACCCCTGATATACTAGGTGAATTCAGGTCATACTTTGAGAAACTATATAGTTCTTCTAAAAAAAATGTGGAGGGGGAAATGCAGGGTTTCTTTGAGGGGCTGGGGATAACTCCAGTAACAAGGGAGGACCGGGAAATGCTGGATGCCCCACTGACTCTCAAAGAGTTGCAAATAGCAGTGGGAGACATGGCGGGCCAAAAGTCACTGGGCCCGGATGGTCTGCCCATAGAAATATTTAAAAAATATGGGGAGGTACTATTGCCCTTAGTCTTGGAGGTATTTAATGGGGCCAGGGAGGATAAGACTTTACCTTCCTCTATGTCAGAAGCTATAGTAATAACTTTGCTGAAAGAAGGGAAGAACCCAATAGACATGACTTCATACAGGCCCATCTCGCTGTTGTGTTCGGACGTGAAGATCTTGGCAAAAGTATTGGCTGCCAAGCTGAACAAGATAATTTCCAAACTAATACATGTAGACCAGACCGGGTTTATCCCGGACAGATCCACAAGTACGAACATAAGATGAGTATATCTTAACATGCAAATACCTCTAGAAAATAGTGGCAGGAGAGCGGTTCTCTCATTGGATGCAGCCAAAGCCTTCGATTCTCTGGAATGGCACTACTTGTGGAAGGTGCTGGCGGAATACCAGTTTGGCTCTGGGTTCGTCCAATGGCTAAGTTTACTGTACAATAATCCGAGGGCCAAGGTTAAAATGAATGGACATTGCTCAGAGTGGTTCCAACTGAGCAGGGGTACAAGACAGGGGTGCCCTTTGTCCCCCTTGCTATTTGCCCTGGCAATTGAGCCCTTGGCTGTTGCTCTGAGGATGGCACAGGGTGTACAGGGGTTTAAAAGAAAAAGAGGGGTGGACAAAGTAGCCTTGTATGCTGATGATATTCTGCTGTGTCTGGCAGACATGCAGGAATCACTGGAATCAGCTATGAGGATAGTTGAGGAGTTTGGTGTTTTCTCCGGGCTATTGGTCAATTGGGAGAACTCGGGGGGCAGCATCCTGTTGAATGACACTGTACACGACACAATTGCAGAGGGATTAGAGGCAGATTCATTTTGCACTAAATGCCCCACTACCCAGATGATGGTTAAGGTGTGGGTACAAGCCAAAAAAATTCTGGGATATACTGGCTTTGCGGAATTCTCCCCACTTTGGGATAACAACAGCCTCAATGAGCTTAAAAAGATGGGACGCTTCGAGGAATGGGACTGCCAGGATATCCACTACTTGGCACAGATGTACAGGGCAGGGAGGTTAAAATCTTTTCGGGAGCTGGTAGAGGAATACACAATCTCTAATAGGTCATTTTACAGATATTTGCAAATCAGGCATGCCCTGGAGGCACAGTTCTGGAAGGAAACGCCAGTATGGTGTGAAATGGCCTCTTTGAGAAAGCTGATTGACACAGGCTCCATGAGGGGATTGATCTCTGACTTGTATGGATGCCTGAAGGCATCAGCTCAGGAAGGTATGGTGGAAAATAAAAATAGGATTAAATGGGAGAAAGATGTGGGAGCACTGTCTGATGATCAATGGGAGTATGTCTTGTCGCTAGGGCCCAAGGTTACTCTCTCTCCCTCACAGGTGACGTCTCACTTCTATTTATCTTATAGGGCATATTATACACCCCTGAAATTATTCAAGTGGGGTAAGAGACCTGACCCAAAGTGCCAAAGATGTGGAGGGGGGTATGGAGATCTGATCCACATGTTTTGGCGATGTCCCAAATTGCATAGATACTGGAAGGGGGTGGTGGAAAAAATAAACGTAGTGCTTGGGACGTCGCTGAGGTTGGAGGCGAGAGTGTGCCTATTGGGACTGACGGAGGATAAAGTGACCTCAAAGGACATACATACAGCAAGGGTTAGATGCCTGTTTCAGGGAAGAAAGCTCATTGTACAGCGCTGGCAGAGAAAGGAGGCGCCGACGGTGCCAGAATGGGAGAATACAGTAAGGGAGGTGATCTGTAGGGAAAAGTACATATATAAGAAGAGGGGTAATTATAAGAAATTTGAAAAAATATGGAAAGCATGGTTGGATCAGGACAAGGTCAGAATAGAAGGGGAGGTGGGGTAGGATGGTATGGGGCGGGTTTAGTCCCAAGAAGTATGGTAGAGTGAATGGTGGGAGGCTGGATAGGGGGTGGGGTGAGGGAGTAAAACGGGGGGGGGGAAAGAAGAAACCATTTTGGAAGCTTACTGCATACGGGTATTTTGAACTGGTATACATTGGAATGATAAAAATGTAGGGAAAAAAAGGATGATAGTAATGCGTTCCTGTTCGTGGTGATGTTCCTTGCTCTTTATGCTTTTTTATCTCCTTTGTAATGTAAAATTTTTCAAATAAAAAGATTTAAAGTGAAAAAGTTTAATGTGCATATTCTCATAAAAAGTGTTTGTGGACCTGGGTCCTGCCCCAGGGGACATGTATCAAAGCAAATTTTTTTTCAAAAAACTTTTTTTGGGAGCAGTGATTTTTTTTAATGCTTAAAGTGAAACAATAAAAATGAAATATTCCGTTAAATATTGTGCCTGGGGGGTGTGTATAGTATGCCTGTAAAGTGGCACATTTTTCCCGTGTTTAGAACAGTACCACAGCAAAATTACATTTCTAAAGGAAAAATTGTTGTTTAAAACTGATCACGACTGTAATGAATTGTCAGGTCTCGGCAATATAGATAAAACTCATTGAAAAAAAGAGCATGGGATCCCCCCCAGTCCATTAGTAGTCCCTTTGGGTCTGGTATGAATATTAAGGGGAACCCTGAACCAAAATTTTTAAAAAATGCATGGGGGTCCCCCTAAAATCCATACCAGGCCCTTCGAGTCTAATATGGAAATTAAGGGGAACCCTGCCCCAAATAAAAAAAATGGTGTAGGGGTCTCCCCAAAATCCATGCAAGACCTGGTATGGATTTTAAGGGGAACCCTGCGCCAAAATTTTAAAAAAATGGAGTAGGGGTCCCCCCAAAATCCATACCAGACCCTTATCTGAGCATGCAACCTGGCAGGCCGAAGGAAAAGAGGGGGGACGAGAGAGCACCTCCCCTCCTTAACCGTACCAGGCCACATGCCCTCAACATGGGGAGGCCCCAAAGCACCTTGTCCCCATGTTGATGGGGACAAGGGCCTCATCCCCACAACCCTTGCCCGGTGGTTGTGGGGGTCTGCGGGCGGGGGGCTTATCGGAATCTGGAGGCCCCCTTTAACAAGGGGACAACAAGGGTTGTGGGGATGAGGCCCTTGTCCCTATCAACATGGGGACAAGGTGCTTTGGGGGCTACCATAAAGAACCCTCCCCAAGTTGAGGGCATGTGGCCTGGTATGGTTCAGGAGGGGGGTGCTCTCTTGTCCCCCCTCTATTCCTGTGGCCTGCCAGGTTGCGTGCTCAGATACAGACCTGGTATGGATTTTGGGGGGACCCCTGCACCATTTTTTTTTATTTTGGCGCAGGGTTCCCCTTAAAATCCATACCAGACCTGAAGGGTCTGGTATGGATTTTAGGGGGGACCCCTACGCCATTTAAAAAAAAAAATTGGCGCAGGGTTCCCCTTAATTTCCATATCAGACCCAAAGGGCCTGATATGGATTTTAGGGGACCCAATACAATTTTTTTTAAATTTTGGATTGGGGTTCCCCTTAATATTCACACCAGCCCCAAAGGGCCTGGTAATGGATTGGGGAGATCCCATGCTCTTATTTTCAATGAGTTTTATCTATATTGCCGAGACCCAACAATTCATTACAGCCGCTATCAGTTTAAAATGACAATTTTCCTTAGGACGAAGTCTACTCAGACGAAACGCATCGGGAGGACTCCACTGCTGCCTTCTTTTATGTACAAGCGCTTTTTAACAACTTTATCATGTAAGTGTATTTCCTTTTAAATAAATCACGGTTTTTATGGTATCACACTATGTGGCTTCTTTTATATTCTCTATGAGCTACAAACGGGGAGATCTTATGTCATGATTGGAGAAGATACATCTTTATGAACCCCTTGTGATCCCTTCACGCTGCCAAGGTCTTCCCACCATTGCCATTATGCAATAAAAGCTGGTTTGACCCTCACAGTATACACTGTTTTGGGTTCAAACCCTCCGGTAAGCCTCCAATTTTACCAACTTTACCGTTAGAGTGATTTGCACGTGTGTGAAGACACTGTGGTGTGACGTTCTAGAGCTGATTCATTCATACATCATCCAATCTGGAACTCACATTTATCTGGTGTTTAGCATCTATTCAGAGACTATAGGATCCCATGCTGGTGAAGGTGGTTCACATATCATTTACAAGCATTATTCCATTTATTTCTCACTCACGGACTCTGTACTGTATTTTGATTCATACATATTGTGAGAAATCCAACTGTGTCTCAGTTTAGCTGTTTGTAGGATACTGGCTTCATACCTTATCAGTGTGTAGGTGTTTTATTCTTCTTTTGTTTTCCTTTAGCGCTACACGTTTTGTTTTCCATTTGATATATGTGCAATTTTCTAGTGCTGTGTTAGCGGCTTATTTATTTATTATTATTAAGCGCATATTTGCCACTTGGGTTGTGTTTGTTTTAGTTTATGACTACCTATCTCATTTCTTGAGGTGCTAAAATGGCAGGGCAGTACAGTACACCCCCCCAAATGACCCCATTTTGGAAAGTAGACACCCCAAGGATAATGCTGAGAGGCATGTTGAGCCCATTGAATATTTTATTTTTTATTTTTTTGTCACAAGTGATTGTAAAATGAAAAAAAAAAAAAAAATACACAAAGTTGTCACTAAATGATATATTGCTCACACATGCCATGGTTATATGTGGAATTACACCCCAAAACACATTCTGCTGCTTCTTCTGAGTATGGAGATACCTCATGTGTGAGACTTTTTGGGAACCTAACCGAGTACAGGACCCCGAAAATCAATCACCGCCTTCAGGCTTTCTAAGGGCGTAAAATGGTGATTTCACTTCCTCACTATCTATCACAGTTTCGGAGGCCATGAAATAACAAGACAGCACAACCACCCCAATGGGTTGTGGGGATGAGGCCCTTGTCCCCATCAACATGGGGACATCCTCCTCATATTGAAGTCATGTATGATTCAGGAAAGGGGGCTCTTTCATCCCCCTTCTTTTCCTGCAGCCTGCCAGGTTGCGTGCTCGGATAAGGGTCTGGTATGGATTTTTAGGGGGACCCCCACGCCATTTTAAAATAAATTTTGGTGTGAGGTTCCCCTTAATATTCATACCAGACCTGAAGAGACTGGTATGGAATTTGGGGGGACGCCCTTGCATTTTTTTTTACATTTTGGTTCAGGGTTCCCCTTAATATTCATACCAGACCCAAAAGGCCTGGTAATGCACTATGGGGTAATCCCAGGCCATTTTTTCAATTACTTTTATGTGTATTGCAGAGACCCGACAATTCATTATAGCACCACTAGTGCTTTTAAATTACTTTTTTTCCTTTAGAAATGTCCTTTTGCTCTTCCCAAAAATTGCTCACTGCATTTTTGGGAACCCTAAACTGCTGGGCACGCTAATATAGTTCTGATCAGATCAGATATCGATCCGTTCAGACACTAAGCGAGGCGTATGGTGCGTGCATGGGTGTTAGCGCTACTGGCACTAATCTGATGCTGCCTGGGGTGACGTAGACGCTATCTGATGCTAAAACCTAACTTTGATCACCCACCTGGTGATCAGGGGGTTAAAACTTTATTGGGTAAAATAAGGCGGGTGCCCAGACGCTAAAAAAAATAAACTAGCTAAACGTCATCATCCGTGACACTTATACAGTGATCACAGGTGACAGGGGGTAATCAAGGGGTTAAACCTTTATTTGGGGGGTTAGGGGGGTCCCTAGACCTATCTGGGCCTAAGACTAATTATCCTAATGCTGATTTTTGTCACTAATGACACCAGTACAGCGATCAAAAAAAAATCTGATTGCTTTACTGGGTGACACAGTGGCAGGTGGTGAAGGGGTTAACTGGGGGGGGTGATTGGGGGTGAATTGTGTGCCTACATGACCTGGTGTCAGTGCAGTGTTGTGCAACTCACTTTTAGATGTTATCTCTCCTCGGTCTGGAACGCAAAAGGCCGAGACGAGGAGAGATGACATCACTTCCCCTGTCAGTGTTTACAGTTACACGACAGGAGAAGGATTTCATTTGCCAGGACCGATCACCAGGTCCAGGCCAGATTTCATTGGTTTGAGCCTGGAGATTGATCGGTTCTGGATCGAACCCGATCATTGTGGCCGCCGAGGGAGCGCGCGCCCGACATAGCATAACGGTGATTCGCCTGCCCGTGCCATTTTGTCGTAGTACAACTGCGGCGGCTGGTCGGGAACATTTTAAAGGAATATTTAATTTTTATTGTTTCACTTTAAGCATTAAAAAAATCACTGCTCCCTAAAAAATGGACGTTTTTAAGAAAAAAAAATTGCATTGATACATGTCCCCTAGGGCAGGACCGAGGTCCCCAAACACTTTTTATGACAATAACTTGCATATAAGCCTTTAAAATGAGCACTTTTGATTTTTCATGTTAGTGTCCCATAGACTTTAACGGTGTTCCGGCGGCTTTCAAATTTGACCTGAACACTGAATATTGTTCAGTGTTCGCAGAACATCCGAACAACCAAAGTTCGCCCCGAACTTATGCTCGGGCTGAACTGTTCGCCCATCCCTACGGGCTAGCTGCCAACATACCTTCCCAAATGTGTTGGGAATTTTTTTATTTTGTTTAATCTTTACCTCAGCTAGTCCTGGTTTGATTTTTGAGTGCCTGACCTCTCTCATCTAAGGCCCCTTTCACACTGATCCTCTGCGGCATCTATGCAGCGCAATATACCCACAGTATTTTTGTGTTACCTGTGCTTTGTCACAAACTCCCATTAGATTGGGCAGTTTTGGTGCATTTTCCTGAAAGTGCACCAAAATTCCTTCATACAAAACCACCCAATCTAATAGAGGTCTATAGCAAAGTGCGAGTACCCCACAAGAAAACCATGGGTACACTGCACTGCACCCGTGCTGCCAGAAAACAGCAGCAGATCAGTGTGAAAGCAGCATAAATCGTTTAGGTATGGCTACTCCTCTCAAGTTCTATAATTGTATGTATAACTTTGGGGGGAACCTTAGTATCTTCCCATGCACATAAAATGCGCTGAAAAATGGCTTTCAAGGTGCAGCAGATGTTTAAGAGCCTTGGCTGGTGCTCACAGCTGTTAAGAAGCTTAATTGCATTTGGAGCTTTATTGGAAATTCCAAAAACACTTATGCCCCGTACACACAGTCGGACATTGATCGGACATTCCGACAACAAAATCCTCTGATTTTTTCCTACGGATGTTGGCTCAAACTTGTTTTGCCTACACACGGTCGCACAAAGTTGTCGGAATTTCCGATCGCCAACAACGCGGTGACGTCAAGCACGTACGACGAGACTAGAAAAGGCCGGTTCAGAACCAAGCGCAGCACCCTTTGGGCTCCTTTTGCTAATCTCGTGTTAGTAAAAGTTTGGTGAGAGACGATTCGCGCTTTTTCAGACTCGTGGCTTTCAGATCGTTTTCTGCCGTTCAGTTTGTGCTTGTGGGTTTGTATCTGCTCTTCAGTGCGTGCAAGCAAGTTCCGCGTGACTTTAGTCACTGTATTCTTGTTCGTTCGTTACTGGTTTTCAGGTCGCTCTTCACAGGCCTTGCTGTTCTTCAGTGCGTTCTGTTACTTCGTTCTGAGCAGCCGACCGTTTTCTAGCCATGTTTCGTATGCGTACTCCTCGTAGAGTTTGTGCTGTGCGGGGGCTTGGTGTTGGGGTCCTGACCTTGACACAAGTCCAGTCCATGAACAGGGTGGGGAGGAGTTCATGGACCAAGAATTGGTTGCTTCAGCGTGACCAGTTCTGTCATATGCCTTTGCTGAGATCCGTGAGAATAATCCTGATGATTTCAGGAACTTTCTCAGGATGACGGACCCCGTATTTCACCGTTTGTTGGCTTCGCTGACCCCCTATATCAGCAGGCAGGATACCTGCATTAAGCAAGCCATCACTGCGGAGCAGAGGTTGGTCGCTACCTTGCGGTATTTGGCCACAGGGAGAAGCCTGCAGGACCTCAAGTTCTCGACAGGCATCTCCCCCCAGGCTCTGGGGATCATTATCCCAGAGACCTGTTCTGCCATCATTCAGGTCCTACAGAAGGAGTATATGAAGGTAAGATTTTTATCCTTTAATATCACATTTTATTGTGTTGAATGTTTGCTAATATATTGTATTTCTTTCCTCATTCCCTAATTACCATGATTGTAATATGCTGTGAATGTCCCCTTTGTCCTCATGCATGCTGGATTTTTATGTAATTATTATTTTATGTCCTTCATACATATTTGCCCTTCAATAACCTCCCCAGCATGGTGTCTCCTGCCCTATATTCACCTCATGTAGTCACTTAACAATGTATTTTATCAGCTCCATAGTAGTGCTTTACCCCAAACACCCCCTAAAATGTTTGGAAATGTTATTTTGGATTTAAATTCAGGCAGAGGGCCAGAGGCTTTTTTTTGTGGTGTCCCCAAATTTTTTGTAACCCTCCCTCCCCCAACTGCTAAGTCAGCTGATCCCAATTCTCTATCCTCAATCATCTATCTGCTGTCTTTGCCAAACCCATACACACTATACCCACCTCTTTAGTGCTCAGATTTATGGATGAATTCCCCAAAGCATGTAGTGCAAGGGCCTACCTGTATACTTTCCAATGGTACTGTTTAAAGTTCTTGTATCCTAATATGATCTTGATAGGTAATAGCAGAATGTCCAAATGTGCTCAAATGTGTACAGTGTGTATTTATATCTTTGTATTATGACACTTCTTACCTGTCCAGTGGGCTGCCAATAGTGTAACTAAGGAGGGGCTGTTCCAAGTAATACCCTGTATTTAGGCATTCATCTCTCAATGAAGTGAAGAGGGTTACCTGTCCAAGAGTCCCCCCCCCTATAATGTTAGAAATGGCCCATGAGAGGGGGGAGGGGGAATGTGATAGGTGTACCTTATACTTTGTTGTTGTTAAATTCCCCTTAATAAATGCTATCTGGAGGTTGACCCATAATGTTTGTGTCTAATCTGCTTGCCAGGTTTCTGTGAAAAAATAGTAATGTTTATTGTTTTTTCCTCAACAGTTTCCTTCAACGCCACAGGAATGGCAGACTGTGGCCTTCCACTTTGCCCAGCGGTGGGACTTTCCTAACTGCGGAGGGGCAATTGATGGGAAACACGTCCACATCGTCCCACCACCCAACTCAGGGTCGTACTATTATAATTACAAGGGGTTTAATAGTATAGTGATGTTGGCGGTGGTGTCGGCTAATTACGACTTCTTGTATGTGGACGTGGGGAAGAATGGCCGGATGTCCGATGGTGGAGTGATCGCCCAGACGGAGTTCTACAGGCGTCTCCAGAATGGCAGCTTGGACTTGCCACCTCCAGAGGACAACGTTGAAGGTCTCCCATTTGTGTTCGTTGCTGATGAAGCATTTGCGCTGGGGGACCACCTGATGCGGCCATTCCCGATGAGGACCCTCACCCCGGAACAGAGGGTTTTTAATTACCGGCTGGCCAGAGCCTGAAGAGTGGTGGAGAACACATTTGGAATCCTGGCCAGCCGGTTCCGACTATTTCTGACACCCATCCATATGGCGGAGTATAAACTGAACCATATTATACTGGCGTGCTGTGTTCTCCATAATTTTTTAAGAAAACATTCAGCCAACTATGCTGGCTCAGTTGGGCCAGAGGCCGGAATACCAAATACATCAACAATGACGGCACTTGAAAGCGGCCGTCCTGGCTTGCCCTCCCTGAGTGCCCGTGATGTCCGGTTACGCTACCTGGAGTTCTTTGCGGGTAGGGGGGCTATCAATATGCCAGACAATCTGTGACACCTTTTTCAAATAAAAAACAACCAAAAGCAATTCTTGGTGGACATTTACTGCTTGTGTTTGTTTGAGCTGACCCTGACAGAAATGTGTTGAGTGCAGAAAATGTCGTGATTGGGTAACCTTATAAAGAATAGTGTTGGCTGGTACTTCCTAAATGCAAAAACACATTTCACTACAAGTGCACTTGCAACTGCACTGAACCTGCACTTGTAGTGCAAAGTGTATTTGCCCTTAGGAAATAACCCCCATTTTTGCATAAAACAGCAATTACATCACCCCAAAAGTGTTGTAGTGTTGAGACAATAATCCACACATTCTTGAGTAAGGCACTTTTTTATACCTGCACAATCACATGTGCATTTACCAAAGGTTTTTAAAACAAACCAACATGTTTGTTGTATAAAATGTTTGCAGTAGCATTATGAAAAATCAAAATATCCATTTCAGATAAAACAGGCCTGTGTAAAACCAAGAAGAAAGCCAAAAAACTAGAACTTACAAAGTTCACATTAGGTAAAACCTGAAGGCTATATCAGACATCAGTATTTAGGAACTGGGTTTGATATAGCGTTCAGATGGGGGGAACTCACCCCTGGAAAAGCCAAATTTGGAAGATGCACACCAATTTACGAATGTCAACATGTGCTATCTGCCATCAGGGGGGATCAAGGGACGTGTTTTGGGGGAGCAAGCCCTTCCTCAACGCTACTTTATAATTGAGGAAGGGGTTGCACCCCCAAAACACGTCCATTGATCTCCCGTGATGGCAGATAGCACATGTTGGCACACTGTGTGCATCCTCCAAATTTGGCTTTCGAAACATTGAAAAAAGTTTGGTACGATAAAACAGGTGTATTTGTGGGGTTTAAATTCGCCCCAAAACATCAATGATGTTATTATTTTTTTTTAATAACATCAGTGATTTGTTGCTGGATGTTTTGCAATTGGAGATTACATCCCATGATCTCCCCTATCAGTATCTGGGCACTTTCTGATGTAAAGCGTTCTGGATCCACAACATCACGATCACCTAAAAAGAGATAAAGAACAAAAAAAAAGGTCTCAAAAATCTGCCACCAGCCATCTCTTTTACCTGAGTCTGTGGTCGCAGACACTCACCTGTTGTGGTGCCAATCTCCACCACGTCTTCTTCTTCCTCCTGCTCTTCTTCTTGTGTTGGGGGTATTTCCCCTTCTTCCAGAGGGGGGGGGCTCTGGTCTCCTGGGATGAGGAGTGACCTCCGAGTCTTTTCTCCCCTATGTAAAACAAAAATGGTATACTTAGCACACAGATATTTGATGGCAGAACTAGAAATAGGAAACATTGCTTGGAAGTGGTGTACAATTGTCTATTTTAGCCGAGTTCAAAGATGTCTTTTTTTTATGGGCCTTTGTCAAGCTGCAATACTTTACCTGTTTGGTACAAGCTTCACACATGTAACCCCCCCTATAGTATACACTGGAGCACCTGTGTGCCCCCCCTAATAAAAATGGTGTTCTGGGGTCCCACACTAGTGCTCCAGTGTCCAGATGTGAAAACAGCTGCTCAGTGTCCTCTCCTTACACACAATCTAGTTTGCATTTCATTCTAGTAACAAACCCATCTACACAAACAAATATTTGGCATCCAAGTAGGCCCAAAAAAAATGTGTGAAAATGCATATGGCCTAAACAATGGTGTTTTAGAGGCCGAAAGAAAAAATGTTTGATACGAACGAATAATGGGCCCATGAACATTAAAGTTGCCCTTTTAAACGTTACAATTACTAAAAGCATATGGAGCAGAACGAACGGAATAAAGCCAGAAAGAATAGGAACACAGCACAACTACTTACTTTTTTGCAGCACTCTCCGGATCTTTCGGTACTGCTCCGGCTCTCTCAACTTCAGGTCCGACCACCGCTTCCTGAGCTGATCTTTCGACCTTCGTACCCCGAAATTCCGCTCGAGACTCCTGACCACTTTCGCCATGATTTTGGCCTTTCGGATGTTGGGGTGGGGGTAAGGCCCATATTTTCCATCATAGTCGGACTTCCTCATGATGTCGACCATCTTCAACATCTCCCCAAACGACATATTTGTGGCCTTAAAACGTCTCCTTCTGGATCGGGACGTGCCTGGATCCGCCCTTTCCTCCTCCTCCTCGTTGCTACAATTAGCCCGCACCTGCTGTATGTCCGCCATCATGCTCTTCCCCCACTGCGCCGAACTAAAAGGGGCGGGGAATACACTAGAAAGAACGTCAGGGGCGGGCGGAGTTACACGCATGCGCAGTGTATATAAAGCGTAACACGCGTGCGTATTACGTTTGATCTGTGAGCGGAGGAAGGAGCATTGAACGCGGCGATCGTAAGAACGAAGGTAAGAGACAAACTTGGGCCTATACTGCTTCTATAGATTGAGGCATATATTGTAACAAGATTAGGAGAGTTTGGTGTGACATTAGGCTTTGTCTTGTGTTGTGTCTTGCAGTGAACATGGATATGGTACTGGAAGATCAGGACTTCATTTCAGTCTTCATAGAGATGCTAAGGGAGCTGCCCTGTCTGTGGGAGATTAAACACCCCCATTACAAGAACCAAATAAAGAGGAAGGCAGCACTGGAGCAATTGTGTGAAATTGTGAAGCAGGTGATCCCCACGGCAGACATCACTTATTTAAAGATCTTAATTGGTGGCCTGAGGAGCACATATCTGAGGGAGCGCCAGAAAGTCCTTGATTCGCAGAGATCCGGAGCAGCAGGTGACATCTATGTCCCCAGGATGTTGTACTACGACAGGCTGCACTTTCTGGCAGGCCAGACTAAACCCAGGCCACCCCTCTCAAGTCTTCCTTCCACGCTTCCTTCCCCCCAGCTGAGGTTTCTGACGCCCAACCTGGGCCTTCCAGGCGATATGTGGAGGAGCCCAGATTAAGCCAGGTATAGCATTCCTCTAAATATTTCTGTTTGTCCAATCAATGATGTTAACTAGATGTTAGTTGGGAGTACTAATTTATGATTGTGATTGATGATGCAAAAACTAAAACCATGTCCCTTTTTCATACACAGGGAAGTCTCAGCCAGGAGGTGGCTGATCTGCAGGTCCCTCCACCCCCCCTGGAAAGAGAAAGTGGCAGCAGGAGGAGTAGCCTAGAGGAGGCGGCTATCAGATTTTTTTGTAGGGCTACAGAGGTCCTGGGAGCACCACACACCAGGCAGGAGAACCTTGCGGCATTCATTGCCTATAAAATGCAGAGGATGGAGGAGGGCCAAAAAGCCATGTGTGAGGCCCTCATATCAGAGGCTCTGGCGAAAGGTGTGAGGGGCCAACTTACACCTCACACACAGCTTTGGGATGGTCCTCCTCCTCCTCCTGCAGGTCCTACTCCTCCTCCAGGTCCTACTCCTCCTCCTGCCACATCTCCAACTGCACAGCCACAGCCCGGAAGGAAGTGTGAAAGGAAGACCAGAGAGTGAGGACTCTGGATCCAGTCTGGTCGGCCAAAAGATGCAGCCTCTTGTGGTACCACAGCCTGGGGACACTGATGTCATCTGCTGCTATCCAAGTCTCTGTGAATCCCGGACCAGACTGCCCTCCCTTACATATGGACTCCTCAGGCCACCAATTTTGAGGTTTAAGAATTGATGTCTGCCGTGGGGGTCCCAGGCTTCACTAATTTCTGATGTTGATCCAGTGTTGCCTTCCTCTTTGTTTGGTTCTGAGCCCTTAATAAAGGATTTTTGTTTTGAATTATACTCTCCTATGTGTTTTACTTCTTCAAAAATGATGGTTTGTTTGTGAGGATTCAGGTACATTTCTAATATACAATGTGAAATGAACAAGGGACACCAACAACAAAAAATCTCCTGGAGATTAAATAATAAAAGATATCAATGGTGTTGGGGTAACTTGCCACACAAAACACACACAAAAATATTCTGTAGTAAAAAGAAAAATAACATTAAACAAAGATCAGCCTTGGAAAAAATCCAAACATTAAAGAAAAAAAAAGGCTTAAAAAGAAAAAAAAAAAAAACATAAAAAATATAAAACTGTCAGATGTGACAACTAATAACAATATATTGCGGGAATCCCACTAAAAAAACACAAATAAAACTTTGTGAGAAGTGTGTGTGAATATGAGCAGCAAAACGACTTAATTCTTGTCACATTATAAAGAAGAAGAGAGTGCGCTGTATTAAACCATTTTTAACATTGCAGCGTGACGAAAGTGCTGTATCCATTGCGAACGCTAAGTTTACCAGAACGAGCTGTCCTGTCTCGGAATTTCTTCTGAGCATGCGTGGCACTTTGTGCGTCGGAACAGGCCACACACGGTCGGAATTGACGCGATCGGATTTTGTTGTCGGAAAATTTTATCTCCTGCTGTCCAACTTTGTGTGTCGGAAAGTCCGATGGAAAATGTCCGATGGAGCCCACACACGGTCGGAATTTCCGACAACACGCTCCAATCGGACATTTTCCATCGGAAAATCCGACCGTGTGTACGGGGCATAACTGTAATGAAAAATATTTGATGACAAGAGACTATTATATGTATTTGAAAGTTGCTACAGTTACAGGAGATAAAAGCAGTAATGATTAGGTGTTGACAGACACCCTTTAGGGGACCTACCTGTGCTCTGTTTGCTTTGTCTATTTTTTGCACTTGCTGATGTTTCTTCTGCTTTCTTAAAGTTCAGTGTGGCTTTCTCTGCTGAATATCCGTTCTTCCATTTCCTAACATGAGCAGACTCTGTTTTATTTATTTATTCAGGTGAACCACGCACAAGCACAAGATAATAGTACATCATCTGAATACTCTATACTCTTTTAAAATGGCCCAGCTTCATAGCCGAGTGACCTGTTGCAAGACTCCGATTGCAGCACTAGGGTCCTGACTTAAACAAAATAAGAAACGGAAAGGGTGATATTCAATAAAATTAGTGAAAATTATAAAAATAGGAAAGTGATTGGAACAAACCAAAAAACAAAATTGTGTGATGTGCTAATAAAAGTCCAAAAATTATTTTACAGTGGTATAGGGAATGCTGTGCTAGCCCTCAAAACAAGTGAGAAAATTTAAATTAAAAAAAGGCAGTTGGCACACAAACAAACCAAGTCAACTCAATATGTAGATAGTGAAGTAGTGAACCATTATAAAATAATTTTTGTTGATAGTGAAGTGCAGCGCTAGGATCACCCAGCAACTAGAATCATGGGTGAAACATGTATACATCAGTGAAAAAATCAAGTAAAATAACCAAGTGAAAATAACCAGTCAGGTGTAAAAAAAATGTCTATGGTGAAGTGTGGAATAATAAGGGACCAGAGTCCATAAACATAGGATCAGTGGAATTCTTCTCAAAGGGGAAGGTGCTGAAATGGTGCCTTCCATTTGAGTGCCAATTCACCATCCAGGGTTCCATGTTCCTGATGTATACATGTTTCACCCATGATTCTAGTTTATGCTGGGTGGTCCTAGCGCTGCACTTCACTATCTACAAAAATTATTTTATAATGGTTCAAATAGTTCAGAAATTGACACTCAGTGATTGGGCATACGGACTATTCCCCAACTGAGGAAAGCCATGCTTACCAGAACATAAGCCATATAAACAGGTGGCTTTAACCCTGCCAAGGTCTTGACACAAACCGGTCCCAGCAGGATAGATCAAATATGACTCAATCACAGGATGGCGTTGATAGCATCCCAGAAAAAATATATGACATAGCGTAATAATGACACACAAGAAATGGTGCATGTAAAGATAGTTACACTCACATTGAGAAACAAGGGCGTCGTGTACACAGTTTACAGAGAGGTGGTTTCATACAGCGGCACTGTACAGCCTGGACACAGGTTCATCTATAACGTGGGAGTTATGGGACCTCCGGTTCAATGCTGCGGGTTATATCCATCCATCCATTAGCCCCAACACATCCAGCTGGCGTTCGATCTGTTTGTTAGGATATCTGCTTTTTGAATTTGCAATTTGGTAAGGAGGCCCTCTGTGTGGTGTTGGTGCAGTATATCCGTATTTGCACTGGTTGATGTTCTTTACATCTGTTGGAATTTTTGCACTTTTAATCTGCCATCTGGTAAGGAGGCTCTCTGTGAGGTGTTGGTGACTGGAGTTTTTTGTCACTGATCTTTATGCACTTTTCCTTGTTTCTCAATGTGAGTGTCACTATATTTGCATGCAGCATTTCTTGTGTGTCAGTATTACGCTATGTTATATATTTTTTCTGGGATGCTATCAAAGCCAACCTGTAATTGAGTCGTATTTGATCTATCCTGCTGGGACCGGTTCGCGTCAAGACCTTGGCAGGGTTAAAGCCACCTGTTTATTTGGCTTACGTTCTGGGAAGCATGGCTTTCATCAGTTGGGGATTTGTCCGTATGCCAAATCACTGAGTGTCAATTTCTAAACTATTTGAAGCATTATAAAATAATTTTTGGACTTTTATTAGCACATCACCCAATTTTGTTTTTTGGTTTGGTAATCACTTTCCTATTTTTATAATTTTCACTCATTTTATTGAATATCACCCTTTCAGTTTTAATGTATTAGCACAGCTTTTCCATTTCTTATTTTGTTTTTAGTCATCATCAAGTGCCTGTTCCAGTACTCTTGTCTCTGACCTATAATCTGTTTCACTATTAGTGCCTGTTAGTGATGGGCAAAACTTCCCTGGATTTGGTTTGAGCAGAATTTGGTGAAATTCGGATACCAAACTTGAACCTCACTGAAATTAATGGGAGCCCAATCTATCAAATAAAAAATGTCCGTTTTCTGGAAAAATAAGAAAGGGAGTGTCAAAAACAGGATGGGGTCGCTGCCCTGGGGACATGTACCAATGAAAAAGGACTTTCCTGACGCCAACATGGCAGCATACTATTGATAGAGCTCCGCCTCTTGACCACTCCCTCAGGACCAGTGAATAACATAAATGAAGGCATGGTTAGCCGCCACCCCATTCTTCTTTTTTTCCTCATACCTCCACGCACCAGTGATGAAGTAAGGAATTTTATGTCCCCCACCCTGCCGCTGAGCAGTAACCGGCTGGGTTCAAGCCTCTCCCAGTGCGTAGTCTCAGTGCTTGGGCTGCTAACATCGCGCTAATAAGCCTGAGAGACCCTCGTCTGTGTGGTCTTGATGGGTCCCTGTAGTGTTTCCTCTTTAGGAACGAAATCTGCCATGCAGCATAACTTGGTTCCAGGAACTTTGGGGGGGCCAGCCTGTCATTTCCTTTTCTAGGGGCTTCCTTATCTGTTAGGCTATGTCTTTACCTGTTTTATTCAGTTCCTGCTCTTGTCCTGTCTTATTTGGCTTTTAGTAGGTTCAGGGTGAGTGAGGAGCGGGTCGCACCGTGCAGTAGGTGTCAGGGTCTCCCTATAGGCATAGGATGGCTGCCCAGCGCAGTATTTATTGGCCTAGGGTGCTCCCGATGATGTCATAGGGCTGCGCCCGGTCCGCACATGAGCACTGACCGACGGAAGCTCTGAGCGCCATTTTGGTTCTGGGCAAAGTGATTAGTTTTGCCCACAAACAACAGGAGGAGTCAGAGGGTGGGTTCTGCCTGTCCCAGGATCATCTAAGAGTGTCAGTGGGCTGCTGTGGGATGGGCAATATACAGCCTCCTGACTGTCTTCAGGCTGTGAAGTTTGTTCCTGGATCCAGTCTCAGCAACCTTCTGTGTCGCCATCTACTGGTAGTAAAGTTTTCTGTACTTAAAAAAAAAAAAACAGAGTACATTATTTTCCTTTGCATTGTTTTAGCTGTTTGCTCTGTTGTAGTTTTTAGACTTACATGTAAGAAGATTACTAGCAATCTCCATCCCTCTGTTTCTCTTTTTTAGCTTATCTCTCTTTTTCCACTGGCCGTCCCTTATACTCTACTACCTTGAGTCAGCCACCACTTATGTAAGACCCTCAATACTTAAGGTAGGGGGACCACCAGTTGGTAAGTTTTCAGGTGTCCTTAAAAGAGTGCCCTCTAATGCAGTTTGCTTTGATATGTTTCAGCTCCGCACGCTCAATGGAGCATAGCTCCAGACGTCGCTCCCGGTCAAAAAAAAAAATCCAAAAGAGCACGTCGCACCTCCTCTTCTCCAGAGCAATACAGGTGTCCCAGTAAGAGATCAGGCTGGGCTTATGGCACAGTCCCCCTATCCAATAAAATGGTGTGCAAAGACTGTCTAGAGGAGTCTGCAGTAGACAGGGAACAGGACACTGCGCTTACCTCAGCCCAGCCACCCACCCAGAGGAAGATCAGCCAGGGACTTCAGCAAGCAGTATGACCATGCACAGTGTAAAAAAAAAATGGTGCTCCCACTCAGGAGAAAAGCTCCAAGGAAGACGTCTCTGATCCTCTTCCCTGCAGGGCCCGTGGAGCAGTATCTATACCCAGGAGGCTGGTGAGTAGACACTGCCTGGAGGAGTATACAGCTAACAGGTAATGCCAAATGTCTTTATTATTGATAAATGTGGCACAAGATTCTGTTTTGAACTCGCCTTAATTACCTGAAGCAGCTGTTACACTTGTACTGGAAACTGTTGGAGACTGTTGCCATAGGAGATGGAGCTCTTATCCGTGCAGATGTGGCATCTTGCTGGATGCTTTTCCCTGCATGGCTGTCCAGTAGAAGTCTGGGAGTTTACCAGGTTAGCATTACACAGACATATTTGGGTGCCCCAAGGAGAGTGGTAATGTAGCGCTCAGAGCACGCTAGTGGGTGTGGCCAAATTGCCCTTGCTGACATCATCACCCTTCCGTAAGGCCAAACATCCACCTACGAGGGCAACAGATTTGTGTATGACTATCTTGGTTACCTGGGGAACCACAGCCTGGTCCAGGTAATATGTCCGGGTCTCAGTCCAAGGACCACGGCTATGGAAACAGGACGGATCTAGCGCCTTGAAGCGATTCAGTTCGCATTTGCAGCGCTATACAAATCATTCATTCATTCATTTAGGGGGACTGAAACCCTGACACATGATTCAAAACCCAAACTGTCCATCTGAATCCTGGACAAGTGGTACACCCTAGGTGTCTGGCACCCATGAATCTACTTTGCACTGCACCTACTATGCCTTACGACCCACTCTATGTGGAGGGAGGTCGACAACTCATGGCTCTTTGGGTTCTCATTGGACTGAAGGAGTCCTGGGTCCTTGCTACATATATTATAGATGCAGCAGTCTGCAACTCAAAAATAGGGAGACTGACCAGGAAGTCCCCTCTAGTTGCTTGTATAACCACTGGAGGAGCACCCTAGCACTTTGGCGGCTAGGGAGGCCACATGGTTGAGACCCTGGACTGCGTATTGCTTCCTAGAAACAAAAGTGGGGAAGATTGGAAGGGGTTCGAGAAAAATACCTACCACAGACAGACCTCCTCGTTTCCCACAGTAATCACAAACTTTGGTTTGATTTTGTCTGTACCCCAAGGCGCAAGGGGCAAATGCTATGGTCTCTCCCTGGGACTACAATCTAACTTATATTTTTTTCCCCAACATTTCCGGTAAATGAGATTCCCCTTGAGGCTGTCAAGGGAAAACATAGTTGTCATAGCCAGTCCTCCATATTGACCAGGAGGCCCTCGGTTTTCCCTGGCCATTCATTTCATGATGCAGAAGACATTTCCCCTCTATAACATACGCAGACTGTGGCTGCAAGCAGAGCCACTAAAGGGGGAGGATGGGCAACTCAGGTTGCTCCAGTTTCACTCCAGAGTGATCTCTCCTTTGTCGTGTGCAAGAAGACATTCTACTTACAACATCTAGGTCTAATTCTGGAACAAGTTTTCTTGGTAGGGCAAGACATTGATCCTACTGCCCTGCCAGTGCCAGCTGTTCTATACTTCCTCTAGGCCTTAGCCTATCCTCACATAGCTCACTAGTGTGGGCTATATTGGCAATAACACATTTGAATGGGTCAAGAATCCTTCCTCAAGTTTGCACAGCTTTTGAGGACAGTCATAAAGAGTCGATCACCAAGGAAGAAAGATCTATTGCAGTTGCTGGATCTCATATGAGTTTAACCATTTGTTCCAACAGAGCAGTGTTCGGTTCAGGCCATCACTTACAAGGCAGTATCAATTGCAAGAACTTTAAGCAGAAGGTTATCGGAGATTCAAACTCTTGGAGCTTCAAAGTAAAAAAATATATTCCTTTCTTTCCAGAAAGAGTAGAGTTGGATCATGTAGATCATCCTGCATCGAACGTAGCAACAGACTGCTATTTAACAGATAGCTGGACATTGCCTAACTTTCCAGAACGTCACACGTACTGTTCATTTTCAGAACTTTAAAGGAGTATCACTCCACAATTGTCCCTTTCAGGTCATCTAAATAAACCTTTTGTCATTCCAGCTGGCAATCATTAAGGGAAAAAGGTTACTACCTGGATCCTAACAGGCTTGGGTTGTGTATATAAGACTATAGGTCGCAAGCCTCCGTCAGTGGCGGCGGAGCACTCTACCAGAGCGGTTAAAGCCTTATAGGCAACACATTTAAGAGAATCTATGGTGCCCATCTGTACAGGGGTATCATGGTTGCTCTAACATTCCTACTCAAACTCGACGGAATAGATGCGGGGGCCTTGTCATCAGGGGACTTTGTAGGAAGGACTTTTCAGTCCTTCCTACTTCCTACGCCGCTCCAACTTGCTTATGCTGGCGCGTGCACGGTAGGGGCGGCACCGCGCACCTACGGCTCAGGGGGCGGTTCTGAGGTCTCCCTAGCAATGAACTCGAACATTCAGCTGAGCGCAATTAGTTGCGCCAGCTGATGAGGGTTCACCTCACATAAATGCCAGGTTCACTCACTCCCAGCTTGAGCGTGGTACATGCTGGATGCTGGGATGCGTGACTGGCTTACTCTTTATTCGTTATAAAAAGGTACTTTATACACTTTTCTACATTACACATTCTGTTAGATACTTTCCTATCATACAATCCTTTACCAATTTCCCTTCCCAGATTCCCAACACCACTGTTATTTGGAACTAATATTTAACCATGTTTGTTGCTTGAACTCCCTATATACATTGACTATTATGGCTGATAACCCTATAACATATTTAATACCCATTATTATTATTGACTATATTTATGTATGCAGAAACAAACTTTTCTATATATATTGCCATTATTGTCAGCTATATATTTGATTTTCAAATACTACACACAAATTATATGCTATAACTATTGATTTAATAGAATATATAGCATTTACTTACACTGGCTATTCTCTTCCCTGCATAAATACAATGTAATACCCACACAGTAAGGATAATTATAAAACCATATGACCATTACAAAAAACTCTATTTGTTATTCTTTTAAAAAAAAATAAAAAATATATATGTCATCTTTTACCTTTATTTTCGCTAATACAGTACTGTACAATCGTACTTAGCACTACTAACTTTATTTGCTATTATCCAAAATATACTGCCATTCCCTACCTTTGACTATTATCTGTGTCAATACAATATTACACAATCTCATTTACTTTTTCACTTCTAGTTATAAATTGCATTTATAAACAATAGGCATTACATGTGTCTTAATCTTTATCGGACATATGATATTTACATAGCACTTGGCACTACATTCTTTGTTCTATATCATACATCTATAATAGTTAGTTTCATTCTCACTCCCCTCATACTAATACCAATTAAAGATTTTTTACTTTTCTACACTCATTTCAACTCCTTGTTTACTCCTAGGGATTCCTCTCTTTGTCTCAGTATACCGCTCTGGCCCCTACGCGTCTGTGGGGGCGGGGGTGGACGAGAAAAGATACCCCTTGAACGAGACTACTGCTAAGTGACACTGTCTTGTGACAACTATGATGTGAAAGGGACCGCAACTCTACCAGCACTAATGTCCAATGCTACCATATCTTCAAGTCTTTTTAAAGCAAATTAACGAAACATACATATAAGTGATTTATTAATCTAACTTCAAGTGGATTATTGTATATATATCTATATGTTGCAGCAATTCACTCACCATTTTACACTCCAATTACCCTAGATGAATCTCTCCTTTCTCTTACACCCCTGAAGAAGGAGTAAAATACTGTATATCCCGAAATGCGTCAGACATGAAAAGAGCTTATGTTAAAAAACCCACCATTTGGTGACAACAATGAATCTGTCTATTATGTAAATGTTTTGTTGAACCTTTTGTATACAATGTTTTAATATATGTGGTTTTCAAATAATTTTTTTTTTATCTCTAATACGTTGCTATACCCTCTTACTATCTAATTTCTTACAAGTGCCGTTAAAGTCCACTTAGGGGAATTTCTTCTTTATATGTATCTGTATATAAGACTATAGATCGCAAGCCTCCGTCAGTGGCGACAGAGCACTCTACCAGAGCGGTTAAAGCCTTATAGGCAACACATTCAAGAGAATCTATGGTGCCCATCTGTACAGGGGTATCATGGTTGCTCCAACATTCCTACTCAAACTTGACGGAATAGATGCGGGGGCCTTGTCATCAGGGGACTTTGTAGGAAGGACTTTTCAGTCCTCTGTCTCATCCTAATTAGAAGATTGGTTTGACAAATAGATCCCACCCTATCAGCTAGTTATTTATCACTAGTATGCTGCCATGTTGGCTTCAGGAAAATGGAAAATTGTATCAAATACTTACCGTAATTTTCCTTTCCTGACGCCAAACCATGGCAGCATAAGAGCCCACCCATGTGCGTTCCGGTATGTGGCTTGTTACAAAGAATGGGGTGGCGGCTAACCATGCCTTCATTTATGCTATTCACTGGTCCTGAGGGAGTGGTCAAGAGGCGGAGCTCTATCACTAGTATGCTGCCATGGTTTGGCGTCAGGAAAGGAAAATTATGGTAAGTATTTGATACAATTTTCCGTTTTTTGAATGAATTCTTTGTGGCCGACAGAAGTGATTTTTTTAAAGCACTGACATTTACAAAGGAAAAATAATAATTTTATAATGTTCACAAATGACATCTCCCTCCTGGCTTTTTTTCTTTTTTTAAGTAAAAGCAAAACACAGACCCCAAAGGTCTCCCAAAATGCATAGAAACCCCCTAACAGTTTGTTACATAATGTGAGGGACCTCTGGAAGTGTTTATGTTTTTTTTTATAAGGAAGCTGGCAATGAAGTTTTTTTTGCCAGCATTATTTTCTTTGTTATGTCACTTTTGCTATAGCATATCCTACAGAAAGAATATAAAAAATGCATAGAGTCCCCCCAAAAATGCATACCAGACCCTTTAAATCTGATATGGTTTTAATTGGATTTTAAAGTGGATGTAAACCCAATGTCATCCTTTCGAAACTACTGCCATAGGGGTTATCTATAAGGATATACATGCCTCCTGCATGTATCTTTACCTGTCAAATGTCTCCCCTCTGTCTCTTATGAGAGCTGAAAAACTGCAGATTCTGTGGGTGGGTCTGTTGTCTGGAGCTCGGTGGGTGGAGTTGTGATGTCAGTAGACTCCCCGCCCACCTCTACACTCCCCTTGTCAATATGTGTATTTCGAACACTGAACTTCTGCTGAACTTCTGCTATGATCTCTAACATCCAGTGAAAAGACAGGAAAGTAACCACATGACTTCAGCATGCCAAAGCATGGTGAGGTGTGGAACAGCCAAACCTTGCAGAGCTGCTGAAGAAAGGAGTGGGGGAGGGAATTTAAAAATACTGCATGTCTCTTAGGCTGAAGCACGAGATGCAAATTACTTGTCACTCACAGCAAGGGGGAGTATTTGACAAAGTTTTTCTCATTTTGTCAAGAATTGTCTCACTGAACAATAAAAGGGGATTGCTCAGAGATGGATTAACTCTGTGTGGCAAGACTGGGCTCAAATGATAGGAAATCTTATACTCTACAGTATGATAAAAAAATTTCGGGTTTACATCCACTTTAGGGTGTACCTCACACACAAAAAAAATGTATAAGGTCCCCCAAAATATCCAAAGCAGACTCTTAATCTGAGCATTTAGCCTGACTGGCCAGGAAAGGGGAGGGCGAGCATGCAGACCCCCTCTTGAACTTTACCAGGCCACAGTTCCTCAACATGGAGGGGTCTCCCATGGCAAAGCACCTTGTTTCCATGTTAACAAAGACAAGGACCCATTCCCAACAACTGTGGCTGGTCTTTGTGGGGGTCCGCAGGCAGGGGGCTTATCGGAATCTGGAACCTGCCTTTAATAATAAGGGAGCCCACAGATATTGCCCCCTACTTATATGAGAATGATATCCATGTAAGTGAATAGGCCATGTGATGTGAGTGGTTGGTAAGCACATACAAGGTACAACCTTCTTTAGCAACCATTGACAGCCAGGAGCTCTTCTATTAGCCATGACAAACATCCCTAATGTTCAAATTTTTGTCGTTCACGTGAACATTTGAACAACCAGTGTTTTGTTCAAACCTACATTCTGACCAAACACTGAGCTCATCCTTAATGTATATCTGTTCTCAGTCTGGCTAGACACTGCTATTTGTCATTGCCTGATATCCATGGTCCTGCTACTACTACCTCTGACCTGTTGGACTCCTTGGATTTAATTATGCACTTGGCCTGACTTTGCCAGAATGTCTCCTGCACTGACCTTGGATTTGGTAATGACTACTATTGATGGGGGAATCTGTTCGATTCATGGATGTGTTTGGCAAATGTGTCAGAAATTTGTGAATTTCAAACTTTAAAGGAGAAGCTCACTTTTGAAAAATGTACACTTCACCGGTTTCCACTAGCCTAGTGTATACAATTAAAAATACAAACCACGACATACAAAGCCATCCAAAACACTGCCCAAGCTAAATCACCAACCTCATTTTGAGATATCACCCAAATCGTCCACTCCTCTCCTCCCAAGACATCTTGCTTTTTAGCTGATTAGCTAGCTTGTTATCTCCTTGTTACCTCCTCCCATGCCTTAAGGACTTCTCCAGTACTTTTCCTATCCTCTCCTCCCTATGCCACTATGTCTGGTTAGCTCCTACTCTGTCTAACTGTCGATGATGCTTGAAAACTCATTTATTCAGGAAGTCTACCCCACCTCCACCTAAATACTGTGCTTGGGCTATTTCCATCAGATCATCCCTTGCAGCTATTTTCTTTTGCAAAACCTCCTCCTCCATTTAAATTGTAAGCAACATGAGTAAGGTCCTCCTATTCTGTATTGAAATGTATTATAATTGTACTGTTCCCCTTTATAATGTAAAGCACTGCTCAAACTGTTGGCGCTATATAAATCTTGAATAATAATAATAACATGTTGCAAGCAAAAGTGGGCAAGGAAAAAGGCAATAGCATGGAACAGCACTATTTGATCATGTGGCTACGCTCCAATTTAGGGATAATATAGATCCATTGATACTCACTAGGGATGAGCCGAACACCCCGCGATTCGGTTTGCACCAGAACCCGCGAACGGACCGAAAATTTGCATGAACGTTAGAACCCTATTGAAGTCTATGGGACTCGAACGTTCGAAATAAAAAGTGCTTATTTTAAAGGCTAATTTGCATGGTATTGTCCTAAAAAGGGTTTGGGGACCCGGGTCCTTCCCCAGGGAACATGTATCAATGCAAAAAAGTTTTAAAAACTGACGTTTTTTCGGTAGCAGTGATTTAAAATGATGCTTAAAGTGAAAAAAAGTGAAATATTCCTTTAAATATCGTACCTGGGGGGTGTCTATAGTATGCCTGTAAAAGGGCACGTGTTTTTACCATGCTTAGAACTATCCCTGCACAAATGAAATTTTTAAAGGAATAAAAGTCATTTAAAACTGCTTACGGCTTTAATGTAATGTCCGATCCCGGTAATATACAGGAGAGAATTTCCCTTCCTAGCGGTAGATTTCATCTCACTTCCTGTTGTCTCCTTCCGTTTGCAAGTAGGAGTCATTTTTAAGTTGGATGTTTGAAAGTAGGGGCCTGCCCTATATACTCTGCAGAAATTGGGGCCTTAGGTGTTGGTGTTGCCACAACAATGTGAGTCCTCACAGTTACTCTTGGTGGGTGCAGAAACGGGCCCTGCTGTGAGATATTAGATCAAGAATTGTAATTTCATGTCCCTGTTGAACAGGGGCAGAAAAATTGGGCCTTAGGCACTGGTGCCACAACACTGCAACCCCTCACAGATACTCTAGTTGGAGCGCAGGAATGAGCCCTCCTGTAAAATATTGCATCAAAAATTGTAATTACACGCCCCTGTTAAACAGGGGCTGAAATATTGGGCCTTAGGCACTGGTGCTGGTGCCACAACACTGCTACCCCTCACAAATACTCTAGTTAAGTGCAGCAACAAACCCTCCTTGCAAAATATTGCATCAAAAATTGTAATTACATGCCCCTGTTAAACAGGGGCTGAAAAATTGGGCCTTTAGGCACTGGTGCTGGTGCCACAACACTGCAACCCCTCACAAATACTGTTAAACAGGGGCTGAAAAATTGGGCCTTAGGTGCTTGGTAGCTAGTGGTGATCCAAGACTGATTCATTTTTATGAAGGTCAGTCGATCGACCAAGTCGGTGGACAGGCGCACCCTGTGATCGGTTACAAAACCTCCAGCAGACAACCAGGTGTCCAAGTCAGATCTTGCCCCTGGGTATTCCTGCACCATGTAAAACAGACACTGGCGATATTTGCTGGAACCGATCATACCTTGGGGCTGCGGACTAAAAAATTGTCTGAACACATCGGTCAGACGACCACATTCTCCACCGCTCCTTCTTTGACTGACCGAAGTCTCAGCAACGCGTTGTCCAGGAACAGGAGTTTGTAACCTCCCAGTCTCTGGGAACGCGTTGCACAGACCTTTCTGCAAGGCCTCCTGAAGATGTTTCATCCTCTGCTCTCTCTGCGACGGCAAGATAAGGTCCACAACCTTACCCTTGTAACGCGGATCAAGAAGGGTTGCCAGCCAGTATTGATCCCTCTCCTTGATACCACAAATACGAGGATCCTTCCGCAGGCTTTGCAGGATCAGGGAGGCCATGCAGCGTAGGTTTGCTGAGGCATTCAGTCCGGAGTTCTCTGGGTCACTAAGGACGACATGATCCACAGCCACCACCTCCCAGCCACGTACAAGTCCATGGGTTTCTTGGGACTATAAAAGATCCCTTAAAGACTGCTGCTGATGCTGAGTGCCAGGCTCCACCTCCATGCTGACACAATCCTCCTCTTCCTCCTCCTCCTCCTTATTATCTTCCTGTGTAATCGGCGGGCATGCAGGAAAACTGTCTGGATAAAGGGGGCCTTGAGAGCTAAGGAAGTCCTCCTCTTCCTGCCTCTGTTCTGCCTCAAGTGCCCTGTCCATTATTCCATGCAACGTGTGCTCCAACAGATGGACAAGGGGGACAGTGTCCCTGATGCATGCACGGTCACTGCTCACCATCCTCGTGGTTTTCTCAAATGGTGACAGGACAGTGCATGCATCCTTGATCATGGCCCACTGGCGTGGGGAAAAGTAATAAGCTCCCCTGACCCTGTCCTGGTGCCATCGTCGCACAGGTACTCATTGATGGCCCTCTGCTGCTTGTGCAGCCACTGCAGCATGGCCAATGTTGAGTTCCACCTGGTGGGCATGTCACAGATTAGTCGGTTCTTGGGCAGGTTAAATTCCTTTTGGAGGTCAGCCAGCCGAGCACTGGCATTATATGACTGGCAGAAATGCACACAGACTTTCCTGGCCTTCCTCAGGACATCCTGTAAGCCCGGGTACCTGACAAGAACCGCTGCACCACCAAGTTAAGGACGTAAGCCAAACAGAGCACATGGGTCAGTTGTCCCTGTCGGAGGGCGGAGAGGAGGTTGGTGTCATTGTCTCAAACCACCATTCCTGCCTTAAGTTGGCGTGGCATCAACCACCTTTGAACCTGCCCCTGCAGAGCTGACAAAACCTCTGCCCCAGTGTGGCTCCTGTCCCCCAAGCACACCAGCTCAAGCACCGCATGGCATCTTTTGGCCTGCGTAGTTGCGTAGCCCCTTGAACACCTACGGAGCACCGCTGGTTCCGAGGACAAAGCACAGGAAGAGACCATGGAGGAAGAAGAAGAGGGGTTGGAGGAGAGAGGTGTGTCAGAATCACCAGTAGTTGCAATTTGGAGGCGTGGTGGCGGAAAAAGCTCCAACACTACTGCACCTTGTCCTGCATCCTTCCCAGCTGCCATCAGAGTCACCCAATGCGCTGTGAAACTTAGGTAACGTCCCTGTCCATGCCTGCTGGACCATGAGTCAGTGGTAATATGCACCTTACCACTGACTGCCCTGTCCAGCGAGGCCAAGACACATGCAGAGCTTTGCGGTGTGATGCAGTCAGTGTGCTGCCCTTAAGCTGGCCCTGGAGGGCATCCTGCCTCGTTGGTGATGTTCCTCCTCCTCCTCTCTCCTATCAGGCACCCATTTGGAGTCAGTGACATCATCATCCCCTCCCTCCTCATCACTGGAGCAAACCTGGCAGTATGCTGCAGCAGGGGCAACATGACTGCCAGATTGCTGTCCTTTTTGGGCACCCCCTCTGTCTGGGCTCACGTTACTGCCTTCCTCTAGCTGAGTACAATAATCTGAGCCTTCAAAACGCTGGGCATCCTCCTGGAGCATGTACCCAACACTGTGGTCAAACAGTTCGGTTGACTCCTCAGGAGGACATGGTGGGGCTAGGGAAGGAGTGACTGATTCCATTGAGCCGAGGGAAGAGGCCGGGTTGGCAGCTGCTTTGCCATACAAAGTACCCTGAGCATGGGTGAGAGAGGATGAGGAGGATGAGGATGGCTTGGTCATCCACTCGACCAAGTCTTCCGCATATTGCGGCTCAACATGGCCAGATGCCGAAAAAAAGGCCAAGCGTGTCCCACGGCCACATGCTGATGAGTATGCACCATGTCCACAACCAGCACTGTTGCCTCTAGACACAGAGCCTGCTTGCCCTCTTTTACTGGCTTGTGACTGTCTACCTCTCCTTGTTGGCCTTCCAGACATACTAATGGCCTGCAGTGAGATGTAGCTGCACTAAGCTGGGATATATATATATATACTGATACTGCAGCTAGCAAAATCAACTGCCTGCCTGTAGTATTATTAGTATGAGAACACCACCAATCTTCTACAGGTAGCTTTAGCTGAACACTGTGCAGAGGTCGCACTACACTAACTTGTAGCTTTAGCTGAACACTGTGCAGAGGTCGCACTACACTAACTTGTAGCTTTAGCTGAACACTGTGCAGAGGTTGCACTACACTAACTTGTAGCTTTAGCTGAGCACTGTGCAGAGGCCGCACTACACTAACTTGTAGCTTTAGCTGAACACTGTGCCGAGGTCGCACTACACTAACGTGTAAATATTGTAGCTGCCTGCGGTAGTGATAGGATCAGAAAAACACCAATCTTCTACAGGTAGCTTTAGCTGAACACCGTGCAGAGGTTGCACTACACTAACTTGTAGCTTTAGCTGAACACTGTGCCGAGGTCGCACTACACTAACGTGTAAATAATGTAGCTGCCTGCAGTAGTGATAGGATCAGAAAAACACCACCAATCTTCTACGGGTAGCTTTAGCTGAACACTGTGTGGAGGTCGCACTACACTAACTTGTAGCTTTAGCTGAACACTGTGCAGAGGTTGCACTACACTGCACTGTAAATACTGTAGCTGCCTGACTTTGGTACTAATAGGATCAGAAGAACACCAGCAATTTTCTTCAGGTAGCTGTAAATACTGTAACAACACCTGCCTGCCTGTCAGTAGGAAGATAATAACAGGAACGGATCTAGCTAAACTGAATACAGTGTATATATATATATATATATATATATATATATATATATATATATATATATATATACACACAACACCTGGAATGCATATATATACACAATACACTAAGTGCAGCTAACTGACTGACTGTCCTGCCTAATCTATCTAACTTAAATCAAATGACACTGTCTCTCTGTCTCTGTCTCTCAACGCCGGAACACACTACACAGGGCCGACATGCAGGCGGCCTTATATAGTGTGGGGCATGTACTAAACCCCCTGAGCCATAATTGGCCAAAGCCACCCAGGCTTTGGCCAATTACAGCTCTCTGTACAGACATATAGAAAAAACTCTCTCCGGGTGGGCTAACCCCCCACCACCTGACGATTAGAATTACCCGCCTGAACTCACTCTACTCAGTTTACCTTGTTTAGGTGTTTTGGACTTGGTGCAACTCCCTTCCCCATCCCCCCTACCCATGAACCCTCTCCCCCACCCCACCCACTCTTATAGAACCATCCAAGAGAGTTGTTTATTGTCCTAAATGTTTGCTTAATTGCCTACTTGCCTGTCAATGTTACACTTTTACTCTGTCTGTTTATGCTTTTTAGCTCCAATGCCTCGAGGTCCCACACCAAACTTTCATTTGTTCTCCTGGGGACCTGGCGGCCGAAGCGGTCATGTATGCCATTCCAAGATGTGAGATATTATTTCACAATAGTTAAGGTGAGATACATGTAAAAACACCTTGATCCCTAGGCTAAAGTTTAGGGTGTGTAATGGTATGTGGTGGAAAAAAAAAAAAAAGACTAGTAAGTATATGTGTTGACTGTATCAGTACAGTGTGTAGACAAAAGGACCTCAACATACATGTATCAATATATGCTGTCACGTCTAAATAAATAAATGGATCAAACATGAACACTCAGCCAAACGGGCACACTACACATCAGACAGTGGGGCTTGAAGCCAAAGTATGTTGTAATGTGCAGATCAAATTGATATGTAATAGTTCCATAGGTATTTATCTGCATCAGGCTAGAACAACATCAGGGTGACTTTAGTGCTTAAAGATGTTTCCAGGTGACTTCTTTGCTCCCCCTTCAGACTTCCTACTCACCGGATCCAGGCACCCCTACGGGGGTAGTAGGCATGTAGGGCTTTATATGGAGATCACTGCTCCCTGGTGTCTGCGGTGGATATTCCGGATGTGTCCTGGTTGGTTGTAGATGCTGTTATGCCCTCATACACCAAAAATGAAAAAAGAGCTCCCATAGTGTAATAAGATCAAAAAACGTCAGTTTATTTAATTAAAAACATATGCAAGGAACAAACATCCAGATGCCGTATGTTCTGAGCCAGTTATACACATGGGAAAGGGTAACACCAGTTCCCAACAGGTAGAAATCCGATAAAAGACCGATAAAAACAAAACGTGTACCGAGATGGGGGATACCGGCAGCTATGCGCTCCAACTGCGTTCCACCCACTCGTAAACACGGAAGTGACGTAGTGTGCGTGGCTCCATCGTACGCATTTCGTCATTGATGTCCTCAGCGATGGTGCCACGCTGATGCACACTACGTCTTATGTAGAGAGAGCGTCCATGCCTGTGGGAGCAGGCAGCCAATGGGAGCAGTGACATGCAAATTCCCTTGGTAATCAGATAGACATATATCCCGTCCGTGAGTATTCCCCGGGAGGAATGGAAAAATTAGGATCTAGTAAACATAGTCAATAAATTATTATACAGTACACGTTTTGTTTTTATTGGTCTTTTATCTGTTTTCTACCTGTTGGGAACTGGTGTTACCCTTTCCCATGTGTATAACTGGCTTGGAACATACGGCATCTGGATGTTTGTTCCTTGCATATGTTTTTAATTAAATAAACTGACGTTTTTTGATCTTATTACACTATGGGAGCTCTTTTTTCATTTTTGGTGTATGAGGGCATAACAGCATCTACAACCAACCAGGACACATCCGGGATATCCACCGCAGACACCAGGGAGCAGTGATCTCCATATAAAGCCCTACATGCCTACTACCCCGTAGGGGTGCCTGGATCCGGTGAGTAGGAAGTCTGAAGGGGGAGCACAGAAGTCACCTGGAAACATCTTTAAGCACTAAAGTCACCCTGATGTTGTTCTAGCCTGATGCAGATAAATGCCTATGGAACTATTACATATCAATTTGATCTGCACATTACAACATACTTTAGCTTCAAGCCCCACTGTCTGATGTGTAGTGTGCCCGTTTGGCTGAGTGTTCATGTTTGATCCATTTATTTATTTAGACGTGACAGCATATATTGGTACATGTATGTTGAGGTCCTTTTGTCTACACACTGTACTGATACAGTCAACACATATACTTACTAGTCTTTTTTTTTTCCACCACATACCATTACATACCCTAAACTTTAGCCTAGGGATCTAGGTGTTTTTACATGTATCCCACCTTAACCATTGTGAAATAATATCTCACATCTTTTAGATGGTATGGGTACTGGTGTGTAACAGTCTATTGCACTAAAATACCCCCTGTGGGGTTTTTTCCTATTATACAGCAGTATTTAGGTTTTTTCAGGTAGCGCCAACCACCCCATTTTTTCACTCTATATTACGCTATCAGAGTACTCCGTGTGAGTGCTCAGCTTAGGGGAGGCAGCAACCTATTTTCTTACCATATAGGCTTATCCTAAGCGCAGTTTCTCTATATAGTATTATGTATGCCATTCCCTCTGCTGTTATTTAGAGGGGTTTGCTCCTCTGGTGACATCAGAACAGCAACTTCTCCAGAGGTTGTTACTTTTCCGAGCCCAGTTCTTTGTGGGCCTCGGACCAGGACTTGGCTGGCCAGTCCTACACCTCTACTGCTCTAGTCTATCTTGACTAGGACCTATCTTCTTCCTCACTTTCCTACTTTTTCTTTCCCCTCCCTTCCCCTATGTATTCTTCCTTTTTTCTTTATCTCCCCTCTTACTTCCCCCAGGAACCTGCACGGAAGGCTACTCTCCACCAGAAAACCCTGCTGAGGGATATGCTCAGACTTTCCAGACTCGATCCCCGTTCATCAGGGATCAAGGTGGGCCCATCTCACATATACTCACTTCCACTTCCTCGTATCCATGGCTGATTCCTCCCCCCCTCAGTTGGCTATCAAGATCACCTCACATAATACCCAGGGCCTAAACTCTCCCACTAAGAGATGCAAAAACTTTCAAAGCTACCACTCTAGGGGTATCGATATAATCCTCCTTCAAGAAACTCACTTCCCTAACAGCTATACCCCCTCCTTCCTCCATAACAGATATCCCACCTTCTATCTGGCAAACGCAGATGACAAAAAAAGGGAGTGGCTATCCTCTTCTCTAAAAGGACCTCGTTCGCACGTTCTCAAATGATCAAAGACAAAGAAGGGCGTTACATTTTAGTCAAGGGCACGATAGCGGGTAGTAAATACACCATCATTTCCTATTATGCCCCCAACCGAGGCCAAGCTAACTTCTTCTCCTCAATGCTCACATCCCTATCTCCCCATTTTGAGGGCGAATGATCATGGGTGGTGACTCCAACATTACCTTTGATCACATGCTGGACAAATCGGCCCAAGGGACTTCTCACCTAAAAAGACCACCTTAACAGAGCCTCCTTCACTCACTAGGCCTTATTGATACTTGGAGGGAACTAAATCCCTCCACAAAAGACTACACACACTACTCAGCACCACATAAAACCCACGCTAGAATTGATCACATTTTTCTACACTCTTCTGAATTACATACAGCCCTCCAAGCCTCTATACAAGATGTTCCATGGTCCGATCACTCCCTGGTAACCCTAAAACGAACGGACTCCATAACCCCCCCAGGACCCCGTCACTGGCACCTCAATGAAACAATCCTCTCCAATCCAGTGCATTGAATTATGTTGGAAAAGGTATTCAGGAATACTTTTCGATGAATGACACTGGAGACATTTCTCCAAGCTCCCTCTGGGGTGCCCACAAAGCGGTAATGAGAGGGAAGATTATTCAACTCTCCTCCAAACTAAAACGCGAAAGAAAAGCGGAAGTCATGAACCTAGAGAAGGAATTTAAAACCCTTAGTGCATCCCACAAACATAAACCCTCCCCCACTACCCTTGCCAAACTAGAATCTACTAGGGCGGCTCTTAACTTGGCCCTCACCTCCAGTGCTGCCAAACATCTCCGCTGGATCAGTGGCAGGCATTACATGAGGTTGGATAAGCTTGGCCCACAGTTAGCTGCTAAACTTATCCACAAACATAGATTATTTGCCCTCCCCAAAATCAAATCCTTGACCGGTTCCCTGACCCAGAACCCCAAAAAGATCCTTGATGCCTTCCAGTCCTTCTATTCTAACCTTTACTCTGATGGCAACCCTAACACCCACAATCACCTTGACTCCTTCTTGGAGAATGTCCCCCTTCCGAAACTCTCAGACTCCCACCGCTCCATCTTAGATTCACCGTTTCAGGAGTCTGAGATCCGAGCAGTCATTAAAGACCTTAAAAAAGACTCCGGCCCAGGCCACGACGGCTTCTCAAACCACTATTACAAAACCTTTTCAGATGTACTCTCTCCGTACCTGGCCTGCTTCTTCAACTCACTAAGCAGGGACTCCCCCCTTGATCCTGCAGCCAATTTAGCTTATATATCAGCCATTCCCAAACCAGGCAAGGATCCTAGCGAAGTGAGCAACTATAGACCAATCTCCTTAATCAATAATGATTTAAAAATAATGACAAAGATCTTATCAAACAGACTTGCATCATTTATTGACCCAAATATTCACAAAGACCTGGTGGGATTTATCCCAGGGAGGCAGGGTCCGGACCAGATACGGAGAGCAGTGAACACAATTTCTCTTATGAAGTCGGGTTGGGACGGGGGACCCCAACAAGAGGGCTACCTCCTCTCCATAGACCTCTGAAAGGCGTTCAACATGGTCACCTGGCCCTACCTCTTTGCTTCAGAAATGGGGCTTCTGTCCTGACTTCATTAGGATTCTGGAAGCTCTCTATTACCAACCCAAGGCACAGGTTAGACTTCAGGGACATCTCTCAGAACAGTTCCCCATCAAGAAAGGCATGAGGCAAGGATGCCCTCTTTCTCTCCTTCTTTTTGCTGTGGCCATAGAAACCCTGGTGATCGTGATTAGACTCCACCCAGATATTCATGGGGATCGTTGTGGTAAATCAACTCACAAATGTTCGTAGACAATGTCCTACTCTTTATTACGTCCCCCAATATCTCAACCCCCAACATTATACAACTTCTTGAGGATTTTGGGCGCATCTCGTGCCTGAAAGTAAACATGACCAAATCAGTTGCACTCAAAGTTTCAACTGCCCAAGACCTGGTAGATAGGCTGAAAGACCACTTCCCCTTCTCCTGGAGCCAAACATCTATTCCCTACTTAGGCATTAACCTCACTTCTAGAATTGACCATCTATAAAAATATAATTATCCCTCATGATCAAAAAGTTGACAGAAGACCTTCTCCAATGGTCCCTATACAAGATATCCTGGCTAGGCAGGATAAACCTGGTCAAGATGACTCGTTTACCCAAAATACTGTATATCTTCTGACCCCTCCCTATACCAATAACCAAACTACACATCAACAAATTACAATCTGCAATCATTCGTTTCATCTGGGACAAAATAGGGCACCGCCTCTCTAAGAATGTCCTTTTTAGGCCCAGAATGAAAGGAGGCCTAGGCCTACCCAACCTGTGGTGGTACTATCAAGCTGCCCAACTTAGCCAGTTTTAGATTATTTACTTAAAAGGGCCTAAACCCAGCTGGGTGAATATGGAACGAGAAGCAACCCCTAACCACACATTAGACTTCTTGCTCTGGAGTCCACCCAATAGGCGTCCCCCAGTATTAGCCCCTACATTATCCCATTCAATTGCACTATGTGATTCCCTACACAAAATGAAAACCCTAACTTCTACCTGGAACCCACTCACCCACATTTTCCACAACCCCCGGTTCCCCCCAGGATTAGATATTAAAGCCTTCAAGTGGTGGCTGGACAAAGGCCTATATAGAATCTGTCATTTTTTTTAACTCTAACGGTCCCCTCACATTAAGCTCCTGTACCTCAAAACTTGAAATGCCCCCATCCAAAAAATTTTGGTTCTACCAACTAACACACTTCCTCAACCAGATTTAGAAGAGTAGTAAAAACCCACTTTCGGTAACTCCCTATGAGAAATGGTGCTCCTCAGCCATGGATACGAGAGGGGCCATCTCCCTCATATACTCAGCATTAGCCGAGCCTCTGGAAAAAGCCACCTACATGTTGAGCTGGGAGAGTGACCTTGAACTTGACTGGGATCTAGACTCTTGGCACTCCAACTTCGCCCGTTCATACAAGGGCATCTTGAATATTTCCCTGAAGGAGGCCAGCCTCAAGGTTATTTCCCGCTGGTACTTGGTACCCACCCACCTAGCCAAATATTACCCGCAATCTTCACCCCTATGCTTTAGAAGATGTGGCCACATAGGTACTCTTCTACATATTATGTGGGAGTGCCCCAGAATCAGAGTTGACTGGAACAAAATTTTTAACCTTATTCGCAAAACTACTGGAATTGCGATTAAGCAAGACCCAACAATTACTCTGCTCAACTGTCTAAACCCTAAAACCCCCAACCCATCTCAGACTCTGATTCGCTTCATCCTCCTAGGCACCAAAATAACTATTGCTCGAGCCTGGAAATCTCCGACAGTTTCCTACCAAATGACTAAACAAAAAATATCATGGATAATGTCCCAGGAAAAGATATCCAACACTATCCTCGACACGGTGGATAAATTCAAACTCATTTGGGAGCCCTGGGCCACTCATATCGGGGTCACTCTCTGAACCTGGTATAGTAGTCACAGAACACATACTTCTCTGAGGCCAAGTCCAAGCTTCCCTTACCACAAGCCTTCCATGTACCTCCTCCTCTCCTACCCCTCTTTTTCTCCCCAGTACTTTCCCCTTGATTTCTTCTATCTCTCTTTTCTCATTTCTGTCTTTCCCCTGCACTCGGTGCAGGCATGAACCCCCACAGGCGTTTGATTTATGGTTCCGCAGACGGACTTCTTTTGGTTTTTTCGCCTCAAATCTGACCACTTGAGCTAGGGTGGGATCAGTTTTTCTCTACTACCTGGGTCCAAAATTAGGCTCGTTAGCCAGCTGTTAATACAGTGGGTCCAATGTTCTGGTTTACATGTGCCTGACCCACCAAACACATTTTTGCTAACCCCTTTTTATCTTTTTTGAAACACTGAACTTTATATACTACCCGGGTGACCTGACCTGGCTACCTACCACACAGCTTGATCCCAGACGGGGTGTGGGAGGTGAGGTTGAAGGAAGCCCCTAGATAATTTGCTGTAAATGAGTGACATGTACCCTCTATAGATCAGTGTTATCTGTTTACGAAAATGTTCAGGACTTGGATGTTGGTCCATTTTTGTACTTTTGTATACATGCATTTTGTCATTAAAAAACATTTAAAAAAAAGAATAGAAGGACTGCCCAACACCCATATACCCACAGGCCAGTGCAAACTATCCTGTCAACAGAAGTGGAATGCCTGAAATAAACCTGAGCTGTCACATCCAATTATCAGCAATCCTCTGGACCATGTTACAAGACAAAAATATAGTTATGTACACTGTGCTTTTTTTTTACAAAAGCAAGACATATTACAGTGACACACAAACAAAAAAGGCTGAAAAATATAGGTGTGAATATTGAATATTGTCTGTGGAGTGTATATAAAGCACCCCCTCTGGGAACACATGTGAAACAGCACCTATAGGAAGGGTTTAAAACTTAATATGTTGTCCATAGGATTGTTAATATTTGGATGTGGCAACACAGGTTCTTGACCCAAATAAAGAGAGCTGTTTTGTGCTGCAGTCTTTTTACTTGCTCACTCTTGTTTTTCTCGTGCCCACCCAAGGAGTTTCCTGCATGCTAGAATCATCTTAATATTTGATTTTTTTTATCATTAAAATTGTTATTGTTTTGCAGAAAAACAACATAACAACAATAATAACATTGAAGTTACATAGTCAAACCGTAAGCTACTGATTGACATACCGGTGATTCATCAAGGGATAACAAAGTTAGCAACTCTCATGTTTAGTATTCTTTAACAACTCGTAATAGCTAGAACTGTACTTCAGCACCGGGGAACTTTTGGTGCCCTGCTCCACTCCGGTCACCCCTAAAGGGATCATACTGCGTCCAGCGAGGAGCTGAGGCCCCGTCCCCCCATGTCCTGTACCGTCCCTTAATGGTCTCGCAGAGATGAGATTAACTATTTCCATCCTCCAAGGATACCATGCCTGTGAAGTATCTCGGCCTCTAAAGAGAGTGTAGAACCATGACACCACTGGTCCTAAGTAAGTCATAAAGACCTAATCATGAGGTGAGGAACTGGTGCCCTATCATGAGGACTCCCACGGGTAACTAAAGAGAGAAGAAGATAAAGGGAGAGGAAAGAAAAAAAAAAGAAAGGAAAAGAGAGGAGAAGAAGAAGAGCCACCAGTCTACCGGATGCAAGTCCCAGTGGTCAGTGATTATTATTGCCAGTGGTGCCAGGTATCAGGGAAATTCCCAGATGCTGAGCCCAGGGTTCCCATATCGCTTTGAAACTGTTTGGTTGTGTCCAGTAAGGAGCTAACCAGTTTTTCTTGTGCCATTATCCAGGAAATCTATGTTATAATGGGCAATAGAGAGACTGTGGGTAGTTTCCAGGCTTTGGCTATAGTCATTTTTGCCCCTGTTAAGATGGACCAACGATTTTGATTAAATGTTTGTACTGTATGTTTTCAATATTAGCAAAGATTGTTAATGATTTTTTTTCCTTCCTCTGTGTGTCCTGAAGAAGCAAATTGAGAAATGTGTTGATCGTGAGGACTTGTCTCCACTGATTAAAAATGCTATCATAAATAGCAATAAGCTTTATATGTTTGTTACTGTTAAATACAGTCATTGTTTTTATGACCTGCAATAGGTCTTTATGTTGTTTTATTAAATATCCTGCAATAAATGTGTTTATAGTTTTATACTTGAAACATGTGTGTTCCCTTTTTGTGCCAGTAAAGTCCGACATTTTTCTTTGGTTTTGTTTGATATACAATACGGATGTGGCACTGAAGTAGTCAGAATCAGAATCTGTGCACTGCCAAGGGAAAAGTGTACCAATGCAAAGAAAATGTAATTAATAACATTCTGGACGCAGAGGGCCCTCCATTTTATATGACTTTGGGGGTGACATAGCAAAAACACAAATACTCAAAAATACATGCTTCAGAGATGTCTTTAAACTATATTAAGCTTTCCAGAACAATACTTTTCTCCAAGACAGAGTCAACAAAAGTCTATTCTAGCATCAAATAATTTGTATATGTGGTAAACGTATTTAATTGTACATTATTAAGCATCAACACACCTATTAATTAATCATAACTTGATGAAATATTTTTAAGGTAATTTTTGCTGTGACACATTTTTTTTTATCTAGAAACAGAAACAAACAGTTATGCCCCGTACACATGGTCGGACATTGATCGGACATTCCGACAATAAAATCCATGGATTTTTTCCGACGGATGTTGGCTCAAACTTGTTTTGCATACACATGGTCGCACAAAGTTGTCAGAATTTCCGAATGCCAAGAACACAGTGACGTACACCACGTACAACGAGGCTATAAAAGGGCAGTTCAGTACCAAGTGCGGCACCCTTTGGGCTTCTTTTGCTAATCTCGTGTTAGTAAAAGTTTGGTGAGAGACGATTCGCGTTTTTTCAGACTCGTGGTTTTCAGTTAGTTTTTCTGGTGTTCAGTTTGTGCTTGTGGGTTTGTATCTGGTCTTCATTGCGTGCAGTGAGTTACCTTTGACTTTGTCATTGTGTTCTTGTTCGTTCGTTACTGATTTTCAGGTCGCTCTTCACAGGCCTTGCTGTTCTTCAGTGCGTTCTGTTACTTCGTTCTGACCAGCCGACCGATTTCTAGCCATGTTGCATGTACATACTCATCGTAAAGTTCATGCTGTGCGGGGGCTTGGTGTTGGGGTCCTTACTTTGACACAAGCCCAGTCCATGAACAGGGCGAAAGGAGTTCATGGACCAAGAATTGGTTGCTCCAGCGTGACCAGTTCTGTCAAATGCCTTTGCTCCGTTAGATCCATGAGAATAATCCTGATGATTTCAGGAACTTTCTCTGGATGACGGACCCCCGTATTACACCGTTTGTTGGCTTTGCTGACCCCTTATATCAGCAGGCAGGATACCTGCATGAGGCAAGCCATCACTCTGGAGCAGAGGCTAGTCGCCACCCTGCAGTACTTGGTGATGGGAAGAAGCCTGTAGGACCTTAAGTTCTCGACAGGCATCTCCCCCCAGGCTCTGGGGATCATTATCCCAGAGACCGGTTCTGCCATCATCCAGGTCCTGCAGAAGGAGTATATTAAAGGTAAGATTTTTTTCCTTTAACATCACATTTTATTGTATAGAATGTTTGCTAATGTATTGTATTTCTTTCCTCATTCCCTAATTACCATGATTGTAATATGCTGTGAACAGGGATGAGCCGAACACCCCCCTGTTCGGTTCGCACCAGAACATGCGAACAGGAAAAAAATTCGTTCGAACACGCGAACACCGTTAAAGTCTATGGGACACGAACATGAATAATCAAAAGTGCTAATTTTAAAGGCTAATATGCAAGTTATTGTCATTAAAAGTGTTTGGGGACCTGGGTCCTGCCCCAGGGGACATGAATCAATGCAAAAAAAAGTTTTAAAAACGGCCGTTTTTTCAGGAGCAGTGATTTTAATAATGCTTAAAGTCAAACAATAAAAGTGTAATATCCCTTTAAATTTCATACCTGGGGGGTGTCTATAGTATGCCTGTAAAGGGGCGCATGTTTCCCGTGTTTAGAACAGTCTGACAGCAAAATGACATTTTGAAGGAAAAAACACATTTAAAACTACCGCGGCTATTGCATTGCCGACAATACACATAGAAGTTCATTGATAAAAACGGCATGGGAATTCCCCACAGGGCAACCCCGAACCAAAATTAAAAAAAAAAAAATGATGTGGGAGTCCCCCTAAATTCCATACAAGGCCCTTCAGGTCTGGTATGGATATTAAGGGGAACCCCAGCCAAAATTTAAAAAAAAAATTGACGTGGGGTTCCCCCTAAATTCCATACCAGACCCTTCAGGTCTGGTATGGATTTTAAGGGGAACCCCGCGCCAAAAAAAAACGGCGTGGGGTCTCCCCAAAAATCCATACCAGACCCTTATCCAAGCACGCAACCTGGCAGGCCGCAGGAAAAGAGGGGGGGACGAGAGTGCGGCCCCCCCCCTCCTGAACCGTACCAGGCCACATGCCCTCAACGTTGGGAGGGTGCTTTGGGGTAGCCCCCCAAAACACCTTGTCCCCATGTTGATGAAGACAAGGGCCTCATCCCCACAACCCTGGCCGGTGGTTGTGGGGGTCTGCGGGCGGGGGGCTTATCGGAATCTGGAAGCCCCCTTTAACAAGGGGACCCCCAGATCCCGGCCCCCCCCTGTGTGAAATGGTAAGGGGGTACTTACCCCTACCATTTCACTAAAAAACTGTCAAAAATTTTAAAAATGACAAGAGACAGTTTTTGACAATTCCTTTATTTAAATGCTTCTTCTTTCTTCCTTCATCTTCTTCTGGTTCTTCTGGCTCTTTTGGTTCTTCCTCCGGCGTTCTCGTCCAGCATCTCCTCCGCGGCGTCTTCTATCTTCTTCTCCTCGGGCCGCTCCGCACCCATGGCATGGGGGGGGAGGCTCCCGCTCTTCTCTTCATCTTCTTCTCTTCTTCATCTTCTTCTTCATCTTCTTCTTCTTCTTCTCTTCTTCCTTCTTCTCTTCTTCATTTCTTCTCCGGGCCGCTCCGCAGCCATGCTGGCATGGTGGGAGGCTCCCGCTGTGTGATGGCGTCTCTTCGTCTGACGGTTCTTAAATTACGGGGGGCGGGGCCACCCGGTGACCCCACCCCCCTCTGACGCATGGGACATGACGGGACTTCCCTGTGGCATTCCCCGTGACGTCACAGGGAAGTCCCGTCAAGTCACCGTGCGTCAGAGGGGGGCGGGGTCACCGGATGGCCCCGCCCCCCGTTATTTAAGAACCGTCAGACGAAGAGACACCGTCACACAGCGGGAGCCTCCCACCATGCCAGCATGGCTGCGGAGCGGCCCGGAGAAGAAATGAAGAAGAGAAGAAGGAAGAAGAGATGAAGAAGAAGAAGAAGATGAAGAAGATGAAGAGAAGAGCGGGAGCCTCCCCCCTCATGCCATGGGTGCGGAGCGGCCCGAGGAGAAGAAGATAGAAGACGCCGCGGAGGAGATGCTGGACGAGAACGCCGGAGGAAGAACCAGAAGGGCCAGAAGAACCAGAAGATGAAGGAAGATAGAAGAAAGAAGAAGTATTTAAATCAAGGAATTGTCAAAAACTGTCTCTTGTCATTTTTAACATTTTTGACAGTTTTTTAGTGAAATGGTAGGGGTAAGTACCCCCTTACCATTTCACACAGGGGGGGGGGCCGGGATCTGGGGGTCCCCTTGTTAAAGGGGGCTTCCAGATTCCGATAAGCCCCCCGCCCGCAGACCCCCACAACCACCGGCCAGGGTTGTGGGGATGAGGCCCTTGTCTTCATCAACATGGGGACAAGGTGTTTTGGGGGGCTACCCTAAAGCACCCTCCCAATGTTGAGGGCATGTGGCCTGGTACGGTTCAGGAGGGGGGGGGCCGCACTCTTGTCCCCCCCTCTTTTCCTGCGGCCTGCCAGGTTGCGTGCTCGGATAAGGGTCTGGTATGGATTTTTGGGGGAACCCCACGTCAATTTTTTTTTTTTTTTTGGCGCGGGGTTCCCCTTAAAATCCATACCAGACCTGAAGGGCCTTGTATGGAATTTAGGGGGACCCCCACATCATTTTTTTATTTTTTTATTTTGGTTCGGGGTTGCCCTGTGGGGAATTCCCATGCCGTTTTTATCAATGAACTTCTATGTGTATTGTCGGCAATGCAATAGCCGCGGGTAGTTTTAAATGTGTTTTTTTCTTCAAAATGTCATTTTGCTGTCAGACTGTTCTAAACACAGGAAACATGCGCCCCTTTACAGGCATACTATAGACACCCCCCAGGTACGAAATTTAAAGGGATATTACACTTTTATTGTTTGACTTTAAGCATTAATAAAATCACTGCTCCTGAAAAAACGTCCGTTTTTAAAACTTTTTTTTGCATTGATCCATGTCCCCTGGGGCAGGACCCAGGTCCCCAAACACTTTTTATGACAATAACTTGCATATAAGCCTTTAAAATGAGCACTTTTGATTTCTCCCATAGACTTTTAAAGGGTGTTCCGCGGCATTCGAATTTGCCGCGAACACCCCAAATTGTTCGCTGTTCGGCGAACTTGCGAACAGCCAATGTTCGAGTAGAACATGAGTTCGACTCGAACTCGAAGCTCATCCCTAGCTGTGAATGTCCCCTTTGTCCTCATGCATGCTGGATTTTTATGTAATTTTTTTGTCCTTCATACATATTTGCCTTCACTTACCTCCCCAGCATGCTTTCCTGGGCCTATATTCACCTTGTGTAGTCACTTAACAATGTATTTTGTCAGCTCCATAGTAGTGCTTTACCCTAAACACCCCCTAAAATGTGTAAAATTATAATTTGTGCTTTAAATTCAGGCAGAGTGCCAGAGGCTTTTTTTTTTTGGTTCCCAAAATCATTTGGAACCCTCCCTCCCCCCAACTGCTAACTCAGCTGATACCAATCCTCTATCTGCTGACTTTGCCAAACCCATACACACTATACCCACCTCTTTTGTGGTCAGATTTATGGATGAATTTCCCAAAGCATGTAGTGCAAGGGCCTGCCTAAATACTTTCAAATGGTACTGTTTAAAGTTTTTGTATCCTATTATTATCTTGATAGGTAATAGCAAAATATAAAAATGTGCTAAAATGTGTACAGTGTGTATTTATATCTTTGTATTATGACACTTCTTACCTGTCCAGTGGGCTGGCCAAAGTAATACACATTATTTAGGCATTCATCTCTCAATGAAGTGGAGAGGGTTACCTGTCCAAAACATCTCCCCCCCATAAAATGTATAAAATGGGCCATGGGGGGGGGAAGGAATCTGATAGGTGGACCTTATACCTTTGTCTTTAAATACTCCCTAAAATAAATGCTATACTGATGTTGGCCAAGAATGTTTGTGTCTAATCTGCTTTCCATGTTTATGTGCAAAATTATTATTTTTTTCTTGTTTGACTCCACAGTTTCCTTCCAACCCACAGGAATGGCAGACTGTGGCCTCCCACTTTGCCCAGCAGTGGGACTTTCCTAACTGCGGAGGGGCAATTGATGGGAAACACGTCCACATCGTCCCACCACCCAACTCGGGGTCATACTATTACAACTACAAGGGGTTCAATAGTATTGTGATGTTGGCAGTGGTGTCGGCTACTTACGAGTTCCTGTATGTGGACATGGGGAAGAATGGCCGGATGTCAGATGGTGGAGTCATCGCCCACATGGAGTTCTACAGGCATCTCCAGAATGGCAGCTTGGGCTTGCCACCTCCAGAAGACAATGCGGAAGGACTCCGATTCGTCTTCATTGCGGATGAAGCGTTTGCGCTGGGGGACCATCTTATGCGGCCATTCCCTATGAGGACCCTCACCCCGGACCAGAGGGTTTTTAATTACCGGCTGGCCAGAGCCAGAAGAGTGGTGGAGAACTGGTTCTGCCTATTTCTTACACCGATACACATGGCAGAATATAAACTCAATCACATCATCCTGGCTTGCTGTGTTCTCCACAACTTTTTAAGGAGAAATTCTGTGAACTATGCTCACAGAACTATGAACTATGCTCAGTTGGGCCTGAAGCCGGAATTAATCTCAATGAACCAACCCTGATGAGGCTTGAAGCTGGCCGCCCTGGCTTGCCCCCCCTGAGTTCCTGCTAGGTCAGTCTAAGATACATGGAATAATTTGTGGGTAGGGGGGCCATCAATATGCCAGACAATGTCTGAGATATTTTTTAAATAAAAAAATGTGTTAAACTGAACAATATTTGCTTAGATTTACTGCTTGTCTTTCTTTTAGCTGACCCTGACTGAAAATGGCGTGATTGTGTAAAATTAAAAAGCACTGTTGGGTGTTATTTACTAAAGGCAAAGACACTTTGCACTACAAGTGCACTTGAGACTGCGCTGAAACTGCACTTGTAGTGCAAAGTGGATTTGCCTTTAGTAAATAACCCCCATTGTCACTGAAAACACCAACTTTACAACCAAAAAATGCTTTTGAGCATTGAAAGAAGAAGCCACACATTGTTGATTCTCAATCTTTTTATTCAAAGCACAATCACATGTGCATTTATAAAAAAGGTTTTTAAAACAAACCAACATGTTTGTTGTATAACAATTATTTAGGTTAATGTAGAAATTGCCTTTTAAGGTAAAACAGGCATGTTTAAAACCAAGAAATACACAAATCTGGAACTTACAAAGTTCAGCTTTTGTAGAAATTGAAGGCAATATCAGACATGAGTATTTATAAACTGTGTTTTATATTGAATTCAGCAGATGGGGTGAAGTCACCCCTGTAAAAGCCAAATTTTGAAGATACATACAAATTGCAGAATGTCAACATGTGCTAGCTGCCATCATGGGGGATCAAGGGACGTGTTTTGTGGGTGCAACCCCTTCCTCTCAGCTACTTTATTATTGAGGAAGGGGTTGCACCTCCCGTGATGGCAGATAGCACATGTTGACACACTGTGTGCATCTTCAAAATTTCGCTTTTCTAGAATATGTCAAAAAATGTGCAAAAAATTTTCAGAAAAAAAAGCAGAAATAAGTAGGGGATTTCGAGGGGGAGTTAAACTCTCCCTAAAACATCAATGATGTTCTTCATTTTGTTTTTGAACATCATTGATTTTTTTTTATGTTTTCCAAGTCCCTATTACACCCCATGATCTCCCCGATCAGGATCTGGGCACTTTTACTGGTGAAATGACCTTCATCCACAACATCACGATCACCTAAAAATATAGAAAAAAAAACACACCATGTATTATAAATATGCCGGCATCCATCTCTTATCTGAGCCTGTGGTCGCAGACACTCACCTGTTGTGGTAAAAATTTCCACCATGTCTCCCTCGTCCTCCTGTTGGCTTTGGGGGATTTCACCTTCTTCACAAAGTGGGGGTCTGTTGTCTCTTCTGCTGAGTGGTGTCCTCCGAGTCTTTTCTCCCCTATGTTAAAAAAAATAGGTATACTTAGCACACAGATATTTGATGGCAAAAATAGGAATATGAAACATTGCTTGGAAGTGGGGTACAATTGTCTATTTTGGCAGAGTTCCAAGATGAAGCAATATTGTTTTCCTTTGTCAAGCTTGAACACTTACCTGTTTTGTACAAGCTTCACACATGAAGACACCCCTATAGTATACACTGGAGCACCTGTGAGGGCCCCCTAATAAAAAAGGTGTTCTTGTGTCCCACACTAGTGCTCCAGCATCCATGTGTAAACAGCTGCTGAGTGCCCTCTCCTTACACAGAATCTAGTTTGCATTTCATTCTAGTTACAAACCCATCTAGACACCAAAATTATTTTAAGAGAAGTAGGCCAGAAAAAATGTATTGAAATGCGTCTGGACAAATCATGGTGTTTTATTGGCCGAACGAACAATGTTTCCTATGAACGAATAATGTGCCCATGAACATGAAAGTTGCCATTTTAAACTGTACAACAGTAAAGAAAAGCACATGGAGCAGCACGAACATAATAAAAATAACGAATAGGAACACAGGACAACTACTTACTTTTTTGCAGCACTCTCCTGATCCTTCTATACTGATCGTGCTCCCGGATTTTGAGGTCTGACCACCGCTTCCTGAGCTGATCCTTGGATTGCAGTACCCCAAAATTATGGTGCAGACTCTTCACAACTTTCGCCATGATCTTGGCCTTTCTGACATTGGGGTTGGGGTAAGGTCCGTACTTCCCGTCATAGTCGGCCCTCTTCAATATGTCGACCATCTCCTCCATCTCAACAAAGGACATCTTTGATGCCCTAAATTGTCTCCTCCAGAATTGTGATGTTTCTGGCTCCAGGTTTTCCTCCTCCTCCTCCTCGTTGCTGTAATTAGCATGCACCTTCTCTGTCTCCACCATGTGCTCTTCCCCACTGCGCCGAACGAGAAGGTGCGGGGAATAGACTAGTAAGAACGCAGTGTATATAAAGCGTAACACGCGTGCGAAGTACGTACAATCTGTGAGCTGAGGAAGGAGTATTGGAAGCGCCGATCGTGATAACGAAGGTAACAGTTAAAGTTGGGCCTATACTGCTTATAGATTGAGGCCTATATTGGGAAAAGATTAGGAGACTTTAGCCTGACATTAGAGTTTGTCTTGTGTAATGCAGATAAAATGGATGGCTTCAATGACCACAATTTCCTCCCCCTGTTCATAGACAAGTACAGGGAGCTGCCCTGTCTGTGGCAGGTCAAACACCCGCAATATAATTATAAACAAAAGAGGCAGGCAGTGCTGGAGAAACTGCTGGAGTTGGTAAAGCCGGTGGTCCCCACAGCAACTATCCCCTATTTAAAAGCCAAAATTGGTGGCCTAGGGAGTAGGGATGAGCTTCGAGTTCGAGTGGAACTCATGTTCGACTCGAACATTGGCTGTTCGCCCATTCGCCGAACAGCGAACAATTTGGGGTGTTCGCAGCAAATTCGAAAGCCATGAAACACCCTTTAAAAGTCTATGGGAGAAATCAAAAGTGCTAATTTTAGAGGCTTATATGCAAGTTATTGTCATAAAAAGTGTTTGGGGACCTGGGTCCTGCCCCAGGGGACAAGGATCAATGCAAAAAAAAGTTTTAAAAATGGCCGTTTTTTCGGGAGCAGTGATTTTAATAATGTTTAAGGTGAAACAATAAAAGTATTATATTCCTTTAAATTTCGTACCTGGGGGGTGTCTATAGTATGCCTGCAAAGGGGCGCATGTTTCCCATGTTTAGAACAGTCTGACAGCAAAATGACATTTCAAAGGAAAAAAGTCATTTAAAAGTACTCGCGGCTATTAATGAATTGCCGGTCCGACAATACACATAAAAGTTCATTGATAAAAACAGCATGAGAATTTCCCACAGGGGAACCCTGAACCACAATTTAAAAATTGGCCCTTCAGGTCTGGTATGGATATTATGGGGAACCCTGGCCAAATTTTTTTTTTTAAATGGCGTGGGGTCCCCCTCAAAATCTATACCAGACCCCTCAGGTCTGGTATGGATTTTAAGGGAAACCCCGTGCCAAAATTTTTAAAAAAAATGGTGTGGGGTCCCCCTAAAAATCCATACCAGACACTTATCCGAGCATGCAACCTGGCAGGCTGCAGAAAAAGGGGGCGAGAGAGCGCCCCCCCTCCTGAACTGTACCAGGCCACATGCCCTCAACATTGGGAGGGTGCTTTGGGGTAGCCCCCCAAAACACCTTGTCCCCATGTTGATGGGGACAAAGGCCTCATCCCCACAACCCTTGCCCGGTGGTTGTGGGGGTCTGCGGGTGGGGGGCTTATCGGAATCTGGAAGCCCCCTTTAACAAGGGGACCCCCAGATCCCGGCAATCCCCCCTGTGTGAAATGGTAATGGGGTACCTAATATTTCACAAAAAAACTGTCAAAAATGTTAAAAATGACAAGAGACTTCTTCTTTATTCTATCTTCTCTCTTCCTTCGGTTTCTTCCTCCATCTTCTTCTTCTTCTGGTTCTGCTGGTTCTTCCTCCGGTGTTCTCGTCCTGCATCTTCATCCGCGGCGTCTTCTTATCTTCTCCTCGGGCCGCTCCGCATCCATGATGGCATGGAGGGAGGCTCCCACTGTGTGACGCTTCTGACGGTTCTTAAATAATGGGGGGCAGGGCCACCTGGTGACCCTGCCCCCTCTGACTCACGGGGATTTGACGGGGACTTCCCTGTGGCATTCCCCGTGATGTCAGAGGGGGCAGGGTCACCGTTGCGTAACCCCGCCCCTTCTGACATCACGGGGAATGCCACAGGGAAGTCCAGTCAAGTCCCCATGCATCAGAGGGGGGCAGGGTCACCGGGAGGCTCCGCCCCCCGTTGGTGGGTGGGGTCACCGGGTGGTTGTGCCCCCCGTTATTTAAGAACCGTCAGAAGAGGAGAAGCGTCACACAGCGGGAGCCTCCCTGCATGCCATCATGGATGCGGAGCGGCCCAAGGAGAAGAAGATAAGAAAACGCCGCGGATGAAGATGCAGGATGAGAACACCGGAGGAAGAACCAGAAGAACCAGAAGAACCAGAAGAAGAAGAAGATGGAGGAAGAAACCGAAGAAGAGAGAAGATAGAAGAAAGAAGCATTTAAATAAAGGAATTGTCAAAAACTGTTGTCATTTCTTGTCATTTTTAACATTTTTGACAGTTTTTTTGTGAAATGGTAGGATGTACCCCCTTACCATTTCACACAGGGGGGATGGCCGGGATCTGGGGGTCCCCTTGTTAAAGGGGGCTTCCAGATTCCGATAAGCCCCCCACCCGCAGACCCTCACAACCACCGGGCAAGGGTTGTGGGGATGAGGCCCTTGTCCGCCAGGCTGCGTGCTTGGATAAGGGTCTGGTATGGATTTTTAGGGGGACCCCACGCCATTTTTTTTTAATTTTGGTGCGGGATTCCCCTTAAAATCCATACCAGACCTGAAGGGTCTGGTATAGATTTTGAGGGGGACCCCACGCCATTTTTTTTTCTTAATGTTGGCCGGGGTTCTCCTTAATATCCATACCAGACCTGAAGGGCCTGGTATGGAATTTAGGGGGACCCCCACATCATTTTTTTTTTAAATTTTGGTTCGGGGTTCCCCTGTGGGGAATTCCTATGCTGTTTTTATCAATGAACTTTTATGTGTATTGTCTGACTGCCAATTCATTAATAGCCGCGAGTAGTTTTAAATGACTTTTTTTCCTTTGAAATGTCATTTTGCTGTCAGACTGTTCTAAACACGGGAAACATGCGCCCTTTACAGGCATACTATAGACACCCCCCAGGTATGAAATTTAAAGGAATATTACACTTTTATTGTTCCACTTTAGCATTATTAAAATCACTGCTCCCGAAAAAACGGACGTTCTTAAAACTTTTTTTTGCATTGATCCATGTCCCCTGGGGCAGGACAATATGACAATAACTTGCATATAAGCCTTTAAAATTAGCACTTTTGATTATTCATGTTCGTTTCCCATAGACTTTAATGGTGTTCGCGCGTTCAAACTAATTTTTTGCCTGTTCGCAAGTTCTGGTGCGAACCGAACAGGGGGGTGTTTGGCTCATCCCTACTGAGGAGCACTTATCTTAGGGAGCGCAAAAAGGTCCAGGATTCCCAGAGATCAGGAGCTGCAGCAGATGACGTTTATGTCCCCAGGCTGTGGTACTATGAGAGAATTTGTTTTCTGTCAGACTAGACTGAAGTCAGGGAATCCCTCTCAACCCTTCCTTCCACTCTTCCTTCCACGCTATCTTCCACCCCAGCTGAGGTTTCTGATGTCCAACCTAGGACTTCCAGCCAGGAAGAAGTGGAGGAGCCTAGCTTGAGCCAGGTATAGCATTGTTCTACAGATTTCTTGTCAATAAATAAATGATGTTTACTAGATGTTATTATTGATCACTAATTGCTGATTTAATAAAGTGTTTTACATATTAATAGACAGTAGTGGGCAAACATAATTGGGACAAGAATGAAAAATGCTGTGCTCAGAATGATAGTCTGTTATATTTGTTAACATTCAATTTGCAACAGTCATGAGACGTAAATTGTGTGTGATTGTTGAAGAAAAAATAAAAACTATGTCCCTTTTTCATACACAGGAAGACCTCAGCCAGGAGGAGGCTGTGGAATGTGGCACACAGGAGGAGGCGGGGGTTAGTGGCAGCCAGGAGGAGGCGGGGGTAAGTGGCAGCCAGGTGGTGGCAGGGCCCAGTAGGAGCCTCACAGAATCCCAGTTTCCTCCCCTCTGCCTTCCAAACAAAAGACTCATGAAGGGGAGTAACATGGAGGATTCAGTGCTCAGGCTGATTCAGGAGGCTTCTGCGTCCCTCAGAGCCACCCCCACTTGTGAAGACGCCTTTGCCTCCATGGCTGCCACAAAACTGCAGGACATGCAGGAGAGCTAACGCCTCATGTGTGAGGAAATCATTTATAAAACATTAAATAAGGGGTTGAGGGGGCATCCTCCTCCTCCTCCTGCCACAACTCCACCACCACAGACACAGTGTGGAAGGAAACGTGGAAGGAAGTCAAGAGAGTGATGGCCTGCATTCAGTCTGGTCTGACAAAAGATGCAGGCTCTTGTATGACCACAGCCTGGGGACAATACATGCCATCTGCTGCTGTTCATGATCTCCTGGACTTCTGAACCAGATTGTAATCCCTTAAATATATGGACTCCTCAGGCCACCAATTTTGCAGTAAAATAGTTGATGTGTGCCCTGGGGGCCAAAGGCTTCGCCAATTTCTGCTGTTTCTCCAGTGTTGCCTCCCTCTTTCTTTGGTTAGGACCCCTTAATACATTTTTGGTTTGATTTATTATACTCGCCTATGTGTGTTTTCTTTCAAAAAGGACAGTTTGTTTGTGAGTAGGCAGGGACATTTCAAAAATACAATGTGAAATTAACAAGAGACACCAACACCAAGCAATCTCCTTGAGATTAAATAATACAAGATAATAATGGTGTTGTGGTAACTTGACACACAAAACACACCCAAAACTATTCTGGAGTAAAAAAAAAAAAGAAAAAGAAAACACAAGATCAGGCTTTAAAAACATCCCCCCCAAAAAAAATGTAATCTAAAAACATCCAAAAAATAATATTTTTTCGGTAGATGTGACAAATAAAAATATTATATTGATAAAATCACGATAAATAATAAATAAAGAAGTTTGTGAGAACTCTGTGTGTATATGAGCAGCAAAACTACTTCATTCTTCTAGCATTATAAAGAAGAAGAGAGTGCGCTGCATTAAGCAATTTAAAACTTTGCAGCGTGACGAAAGTGCTATATCCATTCCGAACGCTAATTTTACCAGACCGAGCAGTTCCGTATCGGAATTTATTCTGAGCATGCGTGGCACTTTGTGCGTCGGAATTGTCCACACACGGTCAGAATTGACGTGATCGGATTTTGTTGTCGGAAAATTTTATAGCCTACTCTCAAACTTTGTGTGTCAGAAAATCCGATGAAAAAAGTCCGATGGAGCCCACACACGGTCGGAATTTCCGACAACAAGCTCCGATCGCACATTTTCCGCCCGAAAATCCGACCGTGTGTACAGGGCATAAAAGTAGTACATAAAACAGTTCTAAAATCTATTGGAAGGTTTACACTTTGAAATGAAATAAAGCAAAGTCCCTCAACTTTGTAACAAGTGGCAAATATTCTTAATTGCATAGTATGTAATCATTTAACGTAGTACTAATAAAATGTGAACATAGAGTGCACAAAAACACTTAAACCACAACACCACATTTCAGACATGAGAAAAGTATTTTGAAGAAATTAAAATAATAGAGCATCTTGATTTGGCAGCAATGTAAGGGGGAATGACAAGGCATGTTTAAAAAAAAATTAAAAATAAATAAAAAAGTACAGTGGAATATGCCCCAGACAAGAGACATATACCGTATTTATTGGCGTATAACACACGCCGGCGTATAACACGCACCCCAAGTTTAGGAGGGAATTTTAAGGAAAAAAACTTACATTTAAATTACCATCAATGCAGCCTTATCAGTGTCCATCTGCAGCCAGTAGTGTCATTTGCATCCTTGTCCAGTGTCATTTGCAGCCTTTCAGTGTCATTTGCAGCCTTTCAGTGTCATTTGCAGCCTTGTGTCATCTGCAGCCTTGTGTCATTTGCAGCCTTATTGTGTCATCTGCAGCCTTGTTGTGTCATCTGCAGCCTTGTGTCATCTGCAGCCATGTGTCATTTGCAGCCTTGTGTCATTTGCAGCCTTGTGTCATCTGCAGCCTTGTGTCATTTGCAGCCTTGTGTCATTTGCAGCCTTGTGTCATCTGCAGCCTTGCCCAGTGACACTGCAGCCTTGTAGTGTCACTGCCGTTTTTAAATATGGCGCCGCCGAGACTCTCGGCGGCTCTCGGCTGCTTGCGGCTCCTCTCGGAGCCCTGCGGAGTCGAGCGCCGCCAACATTCATACATAGCTGAGTGTACTCGGCTAGGTTCCGCTAGCTCCGCTCACAGTCACGCTAAGTCCCAATGTTATGTCCATCTTATGGCGGGACTGGGCGTGACTGTGAGCGGAGCTAGCCGAACCTAGCCGAGTACACTCGGCTATATATGAATGTCTGCCGCGATCGCTTCTCCACTTACAGTCAGCGGGGGGATCGACGGGGATCGGCGTATAACACACACCCGTGATTTTTCCCTGATTTTAAGGGGAAAAAAGTGCGTGTTATACGCCGATAAATACGGTATTTCGCAGACTCACTATAAATATAGAAATTATTTTTTGTAAGCTGTATTTGAAGTGGGAGAGATAAGGTCTTTTAACATGAAATAAAAAATATAGTAGATTTTGTCATCAACAAAAGACAAAAATTTAGTGCAAGCATCCTGTAAATCATGTAAGTATTTATTAGGCTGGATTTGAAGAGAGAGGGATGAAGGAGGTTTTAACATGAAATAAACATAGTGAATTATATCGGAGACAAGGTGTAGAAATATTGCACAGACATGCCCCACATCATGTAAACATTTTATTTAGTAGCCTGCATTTGAAGATAGAAAGATAAGAACTGGCTGTGTATATACCTCAACAGGCAAAATCTAAGCTGACCCTGCAGGAATTATATTATGCTATTAACACTCAGCTAAATGTGCTTCCAGAGGGGGTTGTGATTTTGGCTGGAGATTTTATTCATGTAGAGCTGGAAACAATTCTTCCTCAATGTTATAAGAATGTGCACTTTTCAACAAGGGAGGACACTATTGTAGATCAGGTATACACACAATTTTCCAGTGCATATTAAAGCTACTTTGTCGCAATGGCAATGTGTTGGATCAGATCATGCCTCTGTAATGATGAATACATGTTATAGGCCACTTGTTTGTAGATCAAGGCCAGATATTAAAACTGTACAGGTTTGGAGTGTGGAATATATTGCACAAGATGCAGATTTAAAAGAATTAGCTTTATCTGTTCTAGCCTATATTTGCTTATGTTTGGAGATGTTATTGGTCAAAAACTATTAGGTGTCCCCAAATCAAAGACAATTTAAAAAAAACCTGCGCTAATGAGCAAAAAAAACAAATAAAAGTGCGTGAAATTAGAATTGCAGCTGCAACCAATTACTTCAATTATCGGTGAAGTGTAGAACACATATATAAACAAAACATTGTGCGCTAGCATAAATATACCATATATCTTAAAGTTATACCAAGAGCCACAGTGTATGTATTAAGACAAACTACAGTGCAGCATAATATAACAAATTATAAACTATAACACATCTCCGTGAAGGAAAGTATATAAAAGTGTGAAAAGTTCAATCAAAAATATCATATAATTGGAATCCAAATCGCATGAAAAGTGCTTAATTCAGTTGATGGAAGACGGAATCACAAGAAGAGATTTATGAGAGAGGTAAGCCATTCCTTTGTTGTGTCACATCAAAATAGAAAGGTGAAAGATGTAGGAACACTTCCAAGCCACCAATAGTTCCGAATGAGTAATAATGGATGTACTCTTACCAAACTTGTTGGACCTCCTATGTAGCGAGGTCATACAGGCCTGCAGATATAACCCTCTGCGGGGACAAATGAATGCCGATGTTCCGATCCTGTCCGTAAGCGCCACCCACTAAGAAATATTTTCACTGCTTCAGCGTCAGAAGGGAGACTTGCTTCTCATATACAAAATTCCAGAATAAAAATGTTTAAAAAGCCGGCATAAAACAAAGGCTAAACGCCCGTGCAAATAAACATAGGATGCGTGATGGCAAGCACTGCGTGGCCACGCAGTGCTTGCCATCACGCATCCTATGTTTATTTGTACTATGTTCATTTGCACGGGCGTTTAGCCTTTGTTTTATGCTGGCTTTTTAAACATTTTTATTATGGAATTTTGTATATGACCTATGGTCAATTGAGGTAATAAACTCCTTATAAAAATTACTACACTATCGGAGTTTTTCCCCTTTTTTTCTTATCGTCCATGGATCCTCTGAGAAGCAAGTCTCCCTTCTGACGCTGAAGCAGTGAAAATATATACGGTTGCCTCTCTCATAAATCTCTTCTTGTGATTCCGTCTTCCATGAACTGAATTAAGCGCTTTTTCATGGATTTTGGATTCCAATTATATGATATTTTTGATTGAACTTTTCACACTTTGTATATACTTTCCTTCCCCAAATCAAAACCATAAGGGTTCAGCTAAGAATGAGAGCTGTGGCCTTTGGATCAGGTGACCCTATGGCCTACCAGAAAGCTTGGAATGAACTAAAGAAATACATTAAGGAGTCTAAAGTTAGATATAAACAGCTCATTAATTTTTATTTTAAGAATCAAAATTCTAATAGCATGTGGACAGGGATTAAAGCAATGATAGATTTTAACCACTTCAGCTCCGGAAGGTTTACCTCCTTCAGACCTTTTTTTGCGATACGGCACTGCATTGCTTTAACTGACAATTGCGTGGTTGTGCAACACTGTACCCAAATAAAATGTATGTTTTCCCACAAATAGAGCTTTCTTGTAGTGGTATTTGATCACCTCTGCGGTTTTTATTTTTTGCGCTATCAACAAAAAAAGACTGACAATTTTGAAAAAAAAACAACATTTGTTACTTTCTGCTATAAAACACATCCAACAACATACTTGTTTTCTAGTGAAAAAGCAGAGATTGAAAAACAGCAGAAATTGTTTTTATTTGGAGATTGAAACAGGCTGGACTGCTTATCAGGCTTATGGTCAATTTTTATCATTGCACCATTAAGAGAATTCTTCTCCACTGAGCTATAGTGTGGTATTCTGGCTGCAGGGAGAAGGATAAGAAGTGTCTGTCCTATGTGGTGAAAACTGCACAACAGACTACAGGTAAAGATCTACTGAATTTGGACACAGCATGTGCAAGCTGATTAAAAAAGCGGTCAAAAGCTAATAATACCAAAAAATGCTGATCTGAAACCTACAATGGCTTCTAAAAAAAATATTTTATTAATTGTAATTATATAAAATTTACAATTCCATTGCATTATGTCCAGGTGTACCCCTTTCTCTTATTCGCTCCCTCTTTCCCACCGATATCCCCCTCCCCCAAACTAACTACCCAACCTATCCAACCCTCAAAACCAGACTTCCATACTGCACGCTGGAGTGTATACCAGTGAGCAGGGAACAATATACACCCAGAATTCTCTGATATAGCCAGCCATTAGGGAATGGCTGAACGACCCCTAGCTCGGTTTGCACCAGAATTTTTGAACATTGCAAAAGTTCTAAACCGAATAACAAACCCTATTGAAGTTTATGGGACCCGAATATGAAAAATAATAAGGGCCTATTTTGAAGGCTTATATGCAAGTAATTGGGCATACAGGGGATACGGGGTCCAGGTACTGCCCCGGAGGACATGTATATAAGCCAGTGGATTGTCGACTGGGAAGCTCTCCATCTCTCTTTTCGCCCCTAGATAATCGTCCACCATGTGATTCAGACGCTGCCAGTGGGATGTGGAAGTTGACAGCCCTGAGCGGTGAGGACTAAAAAATAGTGAAATGCATCACTGGTGGCCGCCTTCTTCACCGCTCCTCTCTTGACCAACACAAGCCTCAAAACAGCATTTTCAATGACACTGTAACCTGGGGAAAGCATTAGATAAACTCCTCTTTAAGGTGTCCTGCACTCTCTGTGGGGATGGGATGAGTTCTGAGACTTTTCCCTTGTAATGGTGTAAAGAAGGGTTGCGAACCAACAGCGATCCTTCTCCTTTACGGCACGTATTCTTGGGTCCTTTTGCAGACTTTGAAGCATGAGGGAGCCTATGCACCACAAATTTGCGGAGGCATGAGAAGCAGACTCCTCGGGGTCACTAAGGATTATAGTATCTAGAACTGCCACCTCCCAGCCAAGTACTACTCCCAAGGGTTCTGCGGATGGAAAACCATCTAATACTGTTTGACGTATGTCTTCCTCTGCTTCAATGCCTCCAAAACTGCCAGAATCATCCTCCTCCTCCTTCTCTTCTTGTGTGTTCTGTGGCATAGGAACAATGATGTCTGCATAAAGTGGGCCTTGAGAGGAAAGGAAGTCCTCCTCTTTCTTCTGCTGCTCTGCCTTGTCCATTAATGCCACGCAGAGTCTGCCCCAGCAGGAACACAATAGTGATTGTGTCATTGATGCATGCTTTGTCATGGCTCATCATCCTTGTGGCCTCCTCATGGTGATAATACAATGCATGCATCCTTTTATGAACAGCCATTGGCGTGGCAGCAGCACAGATCACCGACACGCCCCCTCCTGAGTCACAGTGACGTCCCTCTCCATGCCAGGTGGTCCTCTCAGTCCCCTCCAGTCCAAACAGCACTGACAGTCCCGCTTCCGGCTTGCCTTCCTCCCATCCCGCAGACCCGCACACAAAGCTCTGGCCGCTCGGCTCCCTTGCATCATGGCCTCACACAAAATGCTCAGGCACTGCCTCCGCCAGACCAGCCCCCACCGGTACCGCCCGAACACACTGTAGCAGACACTTTGATGGTCTCAGCCGGCTCTGGACCCGAGCTGCGCATGCCCAGTACCAAACCGAACATCACAGCCATATTTTTTTACTGGCAAACTTTTCCTTTTACTGGCATTTACTGGCAGGAGAAAAGTGCCCGTTTTTTACTGGCTGCCAGTTAAAATACTGACAGTTGGCAACACTGCACATTATATGGGAGGATATTCTGTGATTCTGCCAGAGAAATGAAGCTGACCCGAGGCGCACGCGCGGCAGCTGCTCCTAAGATGGCCACATAGTCCGGGACCGCCACTCTGCTCCAACCAGTCCCATCACCAGCTCATCAGGTAGCCCCAGAGAGGTGATGAGAGCAGGTACCACATCCGATACACAGGAACGGTTAATAGGCCCCCAAAGGCACAAATCTCTCCCGCTGTGGATTCTCCTCAGGGAACCAAGATGGTGGCCAGGACCCAACCTCCAGCATGGGATAATCAGGGTAACTTCACACATGGCACAGCCCTGGAATCCATACACCTTAGTCCTCTCCTCGGAGCATTAGAGAGCACTTACCTAATAGGAGCTGCATCCCCTGCATCCACGGAATCATTGATAGGGCACACCATGGAGGACTTTTTTTATCCCCTATGGAAGAAAGCTCCATTCTCCCAGAGTAAGGGAGAATCTCCATACCCTCCGGCCTGGTATGCCTAATAACTTAGCGGACTTGTTCTCCAGATTCTGAGACATGTTGAGCACTGGACTTTCTCAAACAGCTGCCAAAATTACAGGGGACAATAAAGCAGAACTCCAGACCATAGGATCCCACATAGAAACAATCAAATCACACCTGGACACCACGATCGCCAGAACGAATCAAAACACTGATCGTATACAGGACCTTCAAGACCAGCCTGAGACGGTCATGTTTAAAATAGACGACCTCGAGAATAGATCTCGAAGATAAAATTTTAGGATCAGAGGTCTTCTGGAAAAAGTCACAGATGTGCATGCAGTGGTTCGCTCTCTCATTCAGAGCCTTATCCCCGATATTCAGCCCCGAAAATTGGAGTTCGACAGGGCTTTTAGAGCTCTGGGACCCCGCCGTTCAGACGGACTCCCAAGAGACATTGTGGTGAAACCACATTATTATGCGATTAAGGAAGAAGTTCTGCAGCAGGCATGCTCCATCGCAAATCTTAAGTTCCAGGACCATTCTACTCAAATCTTTATGGAATTATCCCCATCTACCATCCAAAAAAGGAGATCGCTTAAACCGCTCCTCTCAGTGCTCTCTCAGAAGGACATAAAATATTGGTGGCTATTTCCATTCAATCTCAAGTTTTCCTATAAGAACAAGTCGTATACCTTATCCAAGCTTCAGGAGAAGGGATGAGCCAAACACCCCCTGGTTCGGTTCTCACCAGAACCTGCGAACGGACCGAAAATTTGCATGAACGTTAGAACCCCATTGAAGTCTATAGGACTCGAAGATTCAAAATCAAAAGTGCTAATTTTAAAGGTTAATTTGCATGGTATTGTCCTAAAAAGGGTTTGGGGACCCGGGTCCTGCCCCAAGGGACATGCATCAATGCAAAAATAGGTTTTAAAAACGGCCGTTTTTTCGGGAACAGGGGCAGAAAAATTGGGCCTTTGGTGGTGGTGGTGCTGGTGCCACAACACTGTAAGTCCTCACAGTTACTCTTGGTGGGCGCAGAAACAGGCCCTTATGTGAAATATTAGATCAAGAATTGTAATTACATGTCCCTGTTGAACAGGGGCAGAAAAATTGGGCCTTATGCACTGGTGCCACAACACTGCAGCCCCTCACAGATACTCTAATTGGAGCGCAGGAATGAGCCCTCCTGCAAAATATTGCATCAAAAATTGTAATTGCATGCCCCTGTCAAACAGGGGCTGAAAAATTGGGTCTTAGGCACTGGTGCTGGTGCCACAACACTGCAACTCTTCACAGATACTCTAGTTGGAGCACAGGAACGAGCCCCGCTGCAAAGTATTGCATCAAAAATAGTAATTACACGCCCCTGTTAAGCAGGGGCTGAAAAATTAGGCCTTGGGCGCATGCGCGGCGCGATGAGGGGAAGACGCGAGTAGCCTAAGCTCCGTCGGACCCGCTCACAGCAGGCTCGAAATACCAGGGCTAAACAGCACAAACGGCAGCGAAAACAGCACCTATACCGGGGCGACATCCCCGCTCATGCCTACAAAGAGATCCAGGCATTTAAAACGCTCACAACATAACTTGACAAACTTTCTCCTTGACGCTACTTCCAGACAAAGCAGGAAGATGTCCCAAGATAGCGCCGGCGCCAGCTCTCGTGCCAGCACACAGGGGAAACATCCATCCATCCATCCAAACATCTCAACTAACAATGGGAACTGTGAGTATTCCTCTCCCCTTTCCAAGGCTGATTTAGATGCCAGTCTGACTGCAATTTTTGATAAACTGGTAGACAAGATAGAAAAAGAGGTACACAAATCCACTGAGGCCTTGTCCCAGGAGATAGCAGGCATTGGCAGTCGCACAGACATCCTAGAAACAAAACATGACGAAATCTCACTCGCCCATAATGATTTAAGGAAAGACTATGAATCGCTTGCTGACAGCTTTGCTTTTATGCAAGCTCAAGTCGAAGATCTCGACAATAGAAACAGACACCATAACATTAGATTACGTGGTGTCCCTGAATCGGTCACAGGTCTCATGCCCACAGTCTCCAAGATTTTTCATAACCTCCTCCCAGACAAACCACTATCCGCATTTACATGCGACAGAAACCACAGAGCACTACGCCCTAAACCCACTTCTGATAAACCTCCCAGATACATTATTATGTGCATGAAGGATTTCCTGGTTAAAGAGGACATCATGCGCGCTGCGAGAAACTCGCCCAATATTGCCCTGGATGGTAAAAAACTACAAATTTACCCAGATATCTCTCCTGCCACATTGGACAGAAGATGCAGGATGAAAGAGGTCACTAATATTCTGCAAGCAGCAAGAATAAAATATAGATGGGGTTTCCCATTTAAACTCACTATTCCATACAACGGTTCTACATACACAGTGTACAACACTATTGAGGGCAAAGAACTGCTCGTAAAATTGGGCCTACTGGAACCAGAACCCCCTAACCGTTTCCCATCAACTCCAAGACCCTCTCCAATTTGGTCTACACCGTCCTCCAGATGCAATACAAACGACCGTAGAAGTTGGCGCCAACCATTTCAAGATCAAGCCCCCTGAATACACTCTACGCCTTACCACATACTGGAATTTTTTGTTTATGTGCTAAATATATATTTTTTTCTCTCTAAGAAGAATGGAATGACTTTTTTTTTTTTTTTCTGTTTTCTTTTTTCCTTTATATTCTCCAATCAACACTGTCTGTCGAGCTCCTCGGTTCGACTGTCTTCATAAACTGTATCACATACATCTCCGGTAACCCCTATCCTCTAAGGACGGAAGGAACCTTGGTGCCTATGACACCTCCCCCCCCCTTTTTTTTTTTCACATCCCCTTCCCCCTTCCCCCTCTAAAGATGAATAAGATATTATAATTGTTGTCCTTACATTCCAGCCTTAAGAACTTACACATTGATATTCTTCTTCTTATGGACAAAAACAATTATCACCACCTGCTCTACATCCTAACATCGGAGTAAGAATGGATATTCCCCCCTTCCCCCCCTTTTTTTTTTTTTTCCTACTACTTCCTTCTTCCCCCTACTCTTCCCTCCCCCCTTTCCCCTCTTCCCCTCCCTTCTCCTAACCTACTCACCCCCTGGTAACAATTTCTTACTGTTTTAAGCTAGTTTAATCAAAAAGCCTATGTGGTCTGCTGCCGCTGGATTGTCCCCCCTCCTGCTTTTGTGGTTAACTGCAGCACCCTTACCTGTAGGGATGTTGCACTTGGCCATGATTGCAGGTCTAGGACAAATTTGCCCTACAAAAATGATGTTACATTTCAGTGACAAGACAATTCTTGTCCCAATGTTCTTTTATTTGTTTATGTTGTTACATATTATATTTGATAATAAATTAAAAAGTGCAGCGCTGGACATGTGAAGTGAATGGTAAATATCATTAAACTATGTGCTAAATTTAAATGAGCAATATTAACTTATAAGGTATTGAATTACCAATAACCATAAACATATAATAAAAATTAAAAAATAGTGAATTACCTATAACCATAGGCATATAGCATTACAAAAAACTCCTGAAAATAGAACTTTTTAGAAGTACATATAAGTCCAAAATAATAAATTATCGTGCAGTGTGAATATACGTATGACATACAAAAAGCCTTGAAATTAATGCTTTTAAAGTGCAAAAATGTCCAAAACAGTGAATCTTCGTGAGATGTATATTTCAAGAGTGCATCTTCAATAATCGTTGTTACCCACCACCAGATAGGTGAAAAAATAGGAGGCTTACCAGAAAGCCTGTGACCACCCTTATTCAGGGGGGTCAAAACAGGCTTAGTAGATATGGGAGGACCACCACATGGATACTCCGTTTGGTAGATGGATCAAATGGACCAGGGCTCCTTGCCAGGTAGTTCTCCAGCCGACAACCGCTGTAAATACTCTCCCAGCTCCCGTCCTCTCCTGGGGCAGACTTAAGGCTTCCGCAGATCCAATATAGAAAGGTGTGATGTATAATGCCAAAAAAGATAAAAAAGAAAAGGCTCCGCTGGTGCAGATAACTTCGAGTTTCTTTATTGGCAAAAAATTGCGGTATCAAGCATTAAGAAACATAGAAAAACGACTCTGCTCGTTTTTCTATGTTTCTTAATGCTTGATACCGCAATTTTTTGCCAATAAAGAAACTCGAAGTTATCTGCACCAGCGGAGCCTTTTCTTTTTTATCTTTTTTGGCATTATACATCACACCTTTCTATATTGGATCTGCGGAAGCCTTAAGTCTGCCCCAGGAGAGGACGGGAGCTGGGAGAGTATTTACAGCGGTTGTCGGCTGGAGAACTACCTGGCAAGGAGCCCTGGTCCATTTGATCCATCTACCAAACGGAGTATCCATGTGGTGGTCCTCCCATATCTACTAAGCCTGTTTTGACCCCCCTGAATAAGGGTGGTCACAGGCTTTCTGGTAAGCCTCCTATTTTTTCACCTATCTGGTGGTGGGTAACAACGATTATTGAAGATGCACTCTTGAAATATACATCTCACGAAGATTCACTGTTTTGGACATTTTTGCACTTTAAAAGCATTAATTTCAAGGCTTTTTGTATGTCATACGTATATTCACACTGCACGATAATTTATTATTTTGGACTTATATGTACTTCTAAAAAGTTCTATTTTCAGGAGTTTTTTGTAATGCTATATGCCTATGGTTATAGGTAATTCACTATTTTTTAATTTTTATTATATGTTTATGGTTATTGGTAATTCAATACCTTATAAGTTAATATTGCTCATTTAAATTTAGCACATAGTTTAATGATATTTACCATTCACTTCACATGTCCAGCGCTGCACTTTTTAATTTATTATCTAGTTTTCGGGTGCCCTTATATCGGGGTTATAGTGCATAGCAGCAGGACTTTTGTACTTTACTTAATCACTATTTTTATGCACCTAGCGCAATTTCTTTCTTTTTAAATTTTGTTACATATTATATTTGGCCTTAAGGCCAATGGAAATTTTTTCTCCAAAATCGGAAGTTATTGTAATTTTTTTCAGTTACAACAGATAAAACAATGTTATGTTTATCTTTGCTACTACAGGATAATTTCAAGGTATGATATGCAATTCAGGTTGTTTCGCCAAAAATCATCACATAACTCCCCCCAACTCCTAAATATCCTCAACATAATATTTTCTGAATATACTCCAGAACTCTATATTTTTATACTACTCTATATGTATAAGTTTGATTCTTTTCATAAACATCATCTTTTACCCATAACCAATGGTCCTTAAAGTATTATCACATAACGTACAAGGTTTTAACTCACCCCATAAACGGAAAAAAGCCTTCCAACACTATAAGAGACTAGGGGCTGACATCATTCTTATGCAAGAAACACACTTTTCTACTACTAATCATCCAAATTATTTTAACAAGACCTATAACCAGTATTACTATACTACATTCCATAATAAAACTAGAGGTGTTGCCATTTTTATTCGCAATACCATTGTCTTTGACATACAAAATATATACAAAGATCTAGATAGCCGCTATATCATTATTAAAGGACAAATAAATAACAAAGCAATAACTATAGCATCTATATATGCACCTAACGAATCTCAATGTACTTTTTTTACAAACTTCTTCGAAAATCTCGACAAATATAACTCTCCCCACATAATTTTGGGTGGGGACTTTAACCTAACCTCACACCCGACCCTTGATAGAAGCAGGACAACATCTTCCTCCAAAGCGTTTTCTAAATCTTCGAACCGCTCCCTAAACAAATTCCAACTGGTTGACACTTGGAGGGCCCATAATGTTGGAATCAAAGCGTATACACACTACTCTCATCCCCATGAAGTCTATGCCAGACTTGACTATATATTCTGCACTCCCATCTTGTTAGCCAACTCCTCCAAAGCTCTTATCCATCCCTGCCCATGGTCGGACCATGACATCACCTCATTTGACACATCACATATTGGACTCTTGCCCTCCCCCTACAATTGGCGACTTAATGATTCAATTTTAACTGACCCATCAATAACACAAGCTATTACATCACATATTGAAAACTATTTTATAGAAAACGCGGTAGATGACACTCCCCTTACAACACTCTGGGTAGCACATAAAGCCGTTATCCAAGGTCATCTAATCAGCCTAGCAGCAAACAAAAATAAAGAAAGAATCTCCAACATCAAAAGTCTCACTAAAGATCTAAACTCTTTATATAACAAATTACAACACAACTCAACTCACGAAATCACAAAACAAATACAAGACAAACGCAAGGCTTTGGACCTTATTTTATCTGCAAATACAGAAAAATCCCTTAGATTTTCAAAAGCTAAATTTCTACTTCATAGTAATTCCCCTTCAACTATGTTAGCCAAAAAACTAAACAATGAACACAAACCCCCACATATTTACAAACTAAGAGATCAGACCGGTAAAATGATTACCCACCCTCATGAAGTTCTTAAAATATTCTCCACATTTTACAAGGATCTCCTTTCCAGTCCATAACCCCCTCTCAACCAATCCTCAAAATCATGGCTAGACGATATACAATTACCTACTCTCAACTCACAACAAATAGAATTCCTTAATGCTCCATGTACAGAGATGGAGATAACCAAAATAATTAAATCCCTCAAGACATCCACCGCCCCTGATGGTCTCTCTTCTTCATACTATAAAAAATTTACCTCCTTATTAACTCCTTACCTGACCAAACTCTTTAACCATATTTTCAACGGCAATCACTTCCCATATGAGATGCTCCTAGCTAACCTCTCCCTTATCCCCAAACCACTCAAAGACCATTCCCTTCCCCAAAACTATCGCCCTATCTCGGTCCTTAATAATGACCTTAAAATCTTTGGAAGACTGCTTTCTAACAGATTGGCTACGGTCATTACAAATTTAATACATATTGATCAAACTGGCTTCATCCCTGGACGACAGATTGTCGATAACGTTAGACTAGTTACTAATATTATACAAGATGCAAAGATACACTCCCGCCAAGTATGTCTCCTTAGTTTAGATATCCATAAAGCGTTTGACAGCGTTAGCTGGTCTTTCCCAACTTTCTGTTGCCCAAATATGGAATCTCAGATAAATTCCTGCAAGGATTTAACGCACTCTACCACTCCCCTCAAACCAGAATCAAAATCCCTGGACATATCTCTGAGTTCTTCCCCCTTAGTAGAGGTACTAGACAAGGTTGCCCCTTATCGCCACTATTATTCGCCCTCGCAATTGAACCCCTAGCCCACAAAATTAGAAACAGCATTGATATTAAAGGATACACTAAAGGAAATAAGGTCTTCAAACTCAGTTTATACGCTGATGATGCACTTATTTTTCTCACAGAACCCCTTACTTCTATCCCATCTCTCCTTAAATTACTCCAATCTTTCCACACTATTTCAGGACTTAAAATTAATACCAACAAATGTTCTGCTCTACCAATTAATTATACCCAAGAAACTCAATCCTCGCTTTCAAAAAATTTCCCATTTGTATGGTGTCCTCAGTCATTTAAATATCTGGGTGTCACAATCCCCTCATCACATAAGCTCTTGTATAAATCCAATTATACCCCACTATTTTCGCAGATCACAACCCTTTTAAAATCTTGGTCATCTTTTCACATATCCTTCCTGGGCAGAATATGCGCCATTAAAATGACGATCCTTCCTAAACTCCTATATTATTTCCGTGCCCTACCAATTAATGTTCCAAAATCCAAATTGACTTCCCTTCAAAGAGAAATTAATAAATTTATATGGGCGGAAAGAAAACCCAGATTTAGCTATACCCTTATGCATAGACCTCAATCAGCAGGAGGCTTAGGCCTTCCTAATTTATGGCTTTATTACCTTGCCGTGAGATTAAAACAACTTACCCAATGGTTCACACCCACCAATGAATTACCTTGGAAACAATTCGAAACCATCTCTATATTCCTGTTACACCTACAGGGAATACTGTGGTCTAATTCCACCTCATACAACAAACTTGTTAAATATAATACTATCATTGCTCAATTCTATCAAATATGGAATAAGTGTAAAGATACATTCAAGCTCTCATCTGACACCCCACCATTAGCTTCCTTTCTGGGTGACCCTAGATTTTCATATGCTTATAACAATAGCCAATCCTTCTCCCCTTGGATCAACAAAAATCTCACCACACTTGGATCCCTTCAACTAAAAAGGGAATTTGCCCCATTCTCTACATTACAAGCTACACATGGCCTACCCACCACCAAACTCCATCATTACCATCTAATTAAAAACTTCTATGCCAAATATTTTACACTCAATACACACCCCACTCACACTACATTTGAACAAATATGTATCTCATCTCCCAGAGACAGAGGCCTCATCTCAAGACTATATAATTATCTTAGAGATTTTGGATTGCCAGATAAATCCACACCGATGCTTCATTGGGAGACAGACATGGATGTCATACTTAATATAGAAGATTGGACCTCCATGTCAGATAATCCATGTCAAGAAACCCCAATAAAAATGTTTTCCAGATGGTACCTAACCCCTTCCAAACTTCACACATACTATCCATCCATCTCTCCAAACTGTTTCAGGGGATGCTCAGAACCGGATACTCTTTTACATACATTTTGGCATTGCAGACATCTTAATCAAATTTGGCTCAAAGCCATTGAGATAATAGAAAACTCCTCTAAACAAAAAATTATACCCACCCCTCAGATATGCTTACTGTACGCCAACATACCAAACATTCCCTCTCCCTGTATGAGACTATTCCACTCCTTGTGCATTTCTATACAATGGATGATAGCCTATAACTGGAAATCTGATACGCTACCCTGGCAACAAGTAATTAATAGAATGGAATCACTTAAAAGTGGTCTTATTGGAACCCTATGTAAAAATTCACTGTGATATTATATTATCTCTCTATAACTATATATTTTTCTATTGTTTTATACCGCATATCATTCCTGTAAAGGCAATTTGTTAATAATATTACTACCATGTTGATAACTTAATGTTATATTACTTTATTATGATACATTTTATATAATTGTCAAACACACTATGCAAATATACTTAATGATTGTTTACTTGAACTTCCAAATAAAACTTTTGTAAACGAAAAATTGGGCCTTAGGCACTGGTGCTGGTGCCACAACACTGCAACCCCTCACAGATACTCTAGTTGGAGAGCAGGAACTAGCCCTGCTGTAAAGAATTGCATCAAAAATTGTAATTACATGCCCCTGTTAAACAGGGGTTGAAAAATTGGGCCATAGGCACTGGTGGCGGCACCCAGAAGCAAAAATATTCTTACAAGCTATCAGCATGATAATTGAGGAGGAAGAGGATAGTCACTCAGCATAACAGGATAGTCACTCAGCATCAGCATAGGCAGTCTTGAAGGGATCTGACATTTCAAAAAAAAAATATTCAGTTACATCAGCATCAGGTGCTTGGTAGCTGGTGGTGATCCAAGACTGATTCATTTTTATGAAGGTCAGACGATCGACCGAGTTGGTGAACAGGCGCAACCTGTGATCGTTTACAAAACCTCCAGCAGCACTAAATGTGTGTTCCAAAAGAACGCTGGATGCAGGACAGGCCATTAGCTCAATTGCATACTGTGCAAGCTCTGGCCAGTGATCCATCCTCAAGACCCAGTAACCCAGAGGATTTTCAGTGGGAAAGGTGTCCAAGTCAGATCTTGCCCCTAGGTATTCCTGCACCATGTAAAACAGACGCTGGCGATGGTTGCTGGAACCGATCATACCTCGGGGCTGCGGACTAAAAAATTGTCTGAACGCATTGGTCAGACAGCCACCTTCTCCATTGCTCTTTCTTTGACTGACCAAAGTCTCAGCAACACGTTGTTCAGGAACAGGAGTTTGTAACCTCCCAGTCTCTGGGAACGCGTTGCACAGACCTTTCTGCAAGGCCTCACGAAGATGTTTCATCCTCTGCTCCCTTTGCGATGGCAAGATAAGGTCCGCAACCTTACCCTTGTAACATGGATAAAGGGGGATTGCCAGCCAGTATTGATCCCTCTCCTTGATACCACGAATATGAGGATTTTTCCGCAGGCTTTGCAGGATCAGGGAGGCCATGCAGCATAGCTTTGATGAGGCATTTGGTCCAGAGTCCTCTGGGTCACTAAGGACGACATGATCCACAGCCACCTCCTCCCAGCCACGTACAAGTCCATGGGTTTCTTGGGACTGTAAATGATCCCTTAAAGACTGCTGCTGATGCTGAGTGCCAGGCCCCACCTCCATGCTGACACAATCCTCCTCTTCCTCCTCCTCCTCCTCCTCATTCTCTTCCTGTGTGATCGGCGGGCACGCGGAAACACTGTCTGAATAAAGGGGGCCTTGAGAGCTAAGGAAGTCCTCCTCTTCCTGCCTCTGTTCTGCCTAAAGTGGACTGTCCATTATTCCACGGAGCGTGTGCTCCAACAGGTGGACAAGGGGGACAGTGTCACTGATGCATGCACTGTCACTGCTCACCATCCTCGTGGCCTCCTCAAATGGTGACAGGACAGTGCATGCATCCCTGATCATGGCCCACTGGCGTGGGGAAAAAAAACCAAGCTCCCTTGACCCTGTCCTGGTGCCATAGTCACACAGGTTCTCATTGATGGCCCTCTGCTGCGTGTGCAGCCGCTGCAGCATGGCCAATGTTGAGTTCCACCTGGTGGGCATGTCACAGATTAGGCAGTTCTTGGGCAGATTAAATTCCTTTTGGAGGTTAGCCAGCCGAACACTGGCATTATATGACCTGCGGAAATGCACACAGACTTTCCTGGCCTGCCTCAGGATATCCTGTAAGCCCGGGTAACTGCCCAAGAATCGCTGCACCACCAAGTTAAAGTCGTGAGCCAAACAGGGCACATGGGTCAGTTGTCCCTGTTGGAGGGCAGCGAGGAGGTTGGTGCCATTGTCGCAAACCACCAGACCTGCCTTAAGCTGGCGTGGCGTCAACCATCTCTGAACCTGCCCCTGCAGAGCTGACAGAATCTCTGCCCCAGTGTGTCTCCTGTCCCCCCAAGCACGCCAGCTCAAGCACCGCATGGCATCTTTTGGCCTGCGTGCTTGCACAGCCCCGCCTACGGAGCACCGCTGGTTCTGAATTCAAATCAGCACAGGAAGAGGCCATGGAGGAAGAAGAAGAGGAGGGGTGGAGGAGAGAAGTGTGGCAGAATCACCACTAGTAGTATTTTGGAGGCGTTTGGCAGAACAACCTCCAACACTACTGCACCCTGTCTTGCATGCTTCCCAGCTGCCAGAAGAGTCACCCAGTGCGCGGTGAAAGATAGGTAACGTCCCTGTCCATGCCTGCTGGACCAAGAGTCAGCGGTAATATGCACCTTACCGCTGACCGCCCTGTCCAGCGAGGCCAAGACATTGCCTTTCACATGCCTGTAGAGAGCCAGAATCACGTTCCGTGAGAAAAAGTGGCGTTTGGAAACCTGCCACTGAGGAACCGCCCATTCCACAAACTCACGGAAGGGGGCAGAGTCTACCAACTGAAAGGGCAGCAGCTGAAGTGCTAGCAATTTAGTCAAGCTAGCATTCAACTGCTGGGAATGTGGATGGCTGGGAGTGAACTTCTTTCGGCGGTGCAGCAGCTGGGGCAGGGAAATTTGCCTGGTACAATCCGACGTCGGTGTACCGATAGCAGATTGCCCCCAAGTACTTGGCTGTGACACACCTAATTCTACACCTTCATTCCTCTAAGTGCAGGTCTCAGAGAGGACTGAAGGTATAGTGGGGTTGGAGATCCCAGCTGTTGAGGAGCAAGGAGAGGTCCTCTTTGTTCTTTGCTGTGGGTCTTTTAGGTATGCTTGCCAACGAACTGCATGGCAGGTCAACATATGTCTGGTCAAGCATGTGGTGCCCAAGCGGGAGATGTTTTGGCCACGAGAGATACGCTTGAGACATATGTTGCAAATAGCAGCAGTGGGATCTGATGCACTCATCTCAAAAAAGGCCCATACCAAAGAACTTTTGAAATAACACAGAGAGACAGCAGCGCCCTGCACATGCGGAGCTCTGCGGTGTGATGCAGTCGGTGTGCTGCCCTTAAGCTGGCCACTGGAAGGCATCCTCCCTCGTTGGTGATGTGCCTCCTCCTCCTCTCTCCTATCAGGCACCCACGTGGAGTCAGTGACCTCATCATCCCCTCCCTCCTCATCACTGGAGCAAAGCTGGCAGTATGCTGCAGCTGGAGGAACATGACTGCCAGATTGCTGTCCTTCTTGGGCAACCCCTCTCTCTGGGCTCATGTTACTGCCTTCCTCTAGCTGGGTACCATCATCGGAGCCTTCAAAACGCTGGGCATCCTCCTGGAGCATGTACCCAACACTGTGGTCAAACAGTTTGGGGGACTCTTCAGGAGGACATGGTGGGGCTAGGGAAGGAGTGACTGATGCCATTGAGCCGAGGGAAGAGGCCGCGTTGGCAGCTGATTTGCCAAGCAAAGTACCCTGAGCCTGGGTGAGAGAGGATGAGGAGGATGAGGATGGCTTGGTCATTCACTCTACCAAGTCTTCTGCATGTTGCGGCTCAACATGGCCAGCTGCCGAAAAAAGGACAAGCGTGTCCCACGGCCACGTGCTAATGAGGATGCACCGTCTCCACGACCAGCACTGTTGCCACTAGACACAGAGCCTGCTTGCCCTCTTTTATTGGCTTGTGACTGTCTGACTCTCCTTGTTGGCCTTCCAGACATACTAATGGCCTGCAGTGAGATGTAACTGCACAAAGCTGGGATGTATATATATATATACTAATACTGCAGCTAGCAGAATCAACTGCCTGCCTGTAGTATTATTAGTATGAGAACACCAGCAATGGTCTTCAGGTAGCTTTAGGTGCACACTGTGCAGAGGACGCAGTGCACTAACTGTAAATACTGTAACTGCCTGCCTGTGGTATTAATAGGAGCAGAACAACAGCAATTGTCTTCAGGTAACTTTAGGTGCACACTGTGCAGAGGACACACTACACTAACTGTAAATACTGTAGCTGCCTGCCTGTGGTATTAATAGGATCAGAAAAACACCACTAATTTTATTCGGGTAGCTTTAGGTGCACACTGTGCAGAGGACGCAGTACACTAACTGTAAATACTGTAGCTGCCTGCCTGTGGTATTAATAGGAGCAGAACAACAGCAATTGTCTCCAGGTAGCTTTAGGTGCACACTGTGCAGGGGACGCACTACACTAACTGTAAATACTGTAGCTGCCTGCCTGTGGTATTAATAGGATCAGAAGAACAGCACTAATTTTCTTCAGGTAGCTTTAGGTGCACACTGTGCAGAGGACACAGTAAACTAACTGTAAATAATGTAGCTGCCTGCCTGTGGTATTAATAGGAGCAGAACAACAGCAATTGTCTCCAGGTAGCTTTAGGTGCACACTGTGCAGAGGATGCACTACACTAACTGTAAATACTATAGCTGCCTGCCTGTGGTATTAATAGGATCAGAAGAACACCACTAATTTTCTTCAAGTAGCTTTAGGTGCACACTGTGCAGGGGACGCACTGCACTAAATTGTAAATACTGCAGCTGCCCATGGTACTGTACTAATAGGATTAGAAGAACACCACTAATTTTCTTCAGGTAGCTTTAGGTGCACACTGTGCAGAGAACGCACTACACTAACTTGTAAATACTGCAGCTGCCTGTGGTACTGTACTAATAGGATCAGAAGGACACCACTAATTTTCTTCAGGTAGCTTTAGGTGCACACTGTGCAGAGGACGCACTACACTAACTGTAAATACTGTAGCTATTAGAGCTATAGTATAGTAGAGCTGTAGCTATAGGACTAAAAGGATCAGAAGAACATCAGCAATTTTCTTCAGGTAGCTGTAGATACTGTAAAAACACCTGCCTGCCTGTCAGTAGTAGGAAGAGAATAACAGGAACGGATCTAGCCAAACTGAATTATATATATATATATATATATATATATATATATATATATATATATATATATATATATATATATATATATATATATATACATATATATATATATATACATATATATATATATATATATATATATATATATATATATATATATATATATATATATATATATATATATACATATATATATACAACACCTAGGATGTATATATATATATATATATATATATATATATATCTATATCTATATCTATATATATATATATATATATATATATATATATATATATATATATATATATATTTAATACACTGTAAGTGCAGCTAACTGACTCGCCTGCCTACTCTAGCTAACTTAAATCAAATGACACTGTCTCTCTGTCTATCGCTCTCTCAACGCCGGAACACACTGCACAGGGCCGCCGTGCAGGCGGCCTTATATAGTGTGGGGCGTGTACTAAACCCCCTGAGCCATAATTGGCCAAAGCCTCCTTGGCTTTGGCCAATTACAGCTCTCTGTATACACAGCGCTGTGATTGGCCAAGCATGCGGGTCATAGTGCATGCTTGGTCAATCATCAGCCAGCAATGCACTGCGGTGCCGCAGTGAACTATGGGCCGTGAGCGCCACTCGAATTTGGCATGAACGGCCCATATCGTTCGCAATTTGGCGAATGACCGAACAGGCGTTGTTCGAGTCGAACATGCGTTCGATTCGAACATGCGTTCGATTCGAACATGAAGCTCATCCCTATTCAGGAGGGAAAAAAACTCCTCCTTCATGTGGGACTTATTACTCAGACCACTTCTTCTCCTTCACCTGGACCTGCTGCTGGATCCTCTAAACGAGAGATGCCCATGAGCCTGATCACTCTGGTGTGACAGAAACCAAAAACCAAGAGATCCAAGGAATCCTCCCCTACGTGAATTACCTAACTATGTGTGACTATCTAAGCTCGATGAGCTTAAACTGTTTTTTTCGCTCTGGGTTCTTCCCATTTGAATGGCCCCAGCTGGGTCTCTTCGGAGCACTTGTTGCACCCCTTCTCTTTTTCAAATTTTTCCACTTTTTGAGGGTAGGGAGGGATTTTGGGGAAAGGTCTGTTCTATACTGGTTCTAGATATTTTAAAACATGATGCTTTAAATGTAGTGTATCAGATATGATGTGGTGGTTGGGGTTTCACCCTATTTTTTTTTTTATTATTATTATTTTAATTGTGGGGCATGTCCTAGCTGATTTCAGCAGGAGGGACCGCACAATTGAAACTACACTGGCAACAAGATTAAAGGGACCCCATGTCCGAATTATACCAATATACCTTCTTTCCATAGCACCGCTGATCCCCTTCTGACCACCCACATGTTAGTCTTTCCTCCCTTTATCCCATATGGGTCTGAACAGGTTACACACCTTGATAGGCAGTTTTAATTCAATTAAGCTGGTTGCGTTACTATCATAAATTTCTATTGTTTAGTTATTTCATTTCATATACGTTGTAATACAAAGGCGCTGCTGTCAGAGCAGCCTATTGGTGCCTCTGCCTGAACAGGAGATATGGATTACCACTCTCCCCTGGACAGGTTTGCTTCTTCTCTGGCGGAAGAAGATTCTTTAATTTTGTTTAAAGGGAACGTTGGGGCCTTGCCCCACCTTCCTTCTGAAGTTAGCTATATCTTCTCACCATTGTTACATACTTTTCTCCTCTCTTTTTGTTGCTCATGCTTGTCTTTCTTCCAGATGTCCTTCTGAAAAATATTGCATCCTTTCCCTACCTGACTTGAATTCCAGACACCAGGACAAATCCTATATACCTCTTCCACGAGGCTCACAGGTAAGTGGCTGTGTGTTGCTTGAGCTCCCCCTCCATCTGCTCCAAGGCTGAAGCTGATAACCTGACCTCACCCCTACGAATAGTATTCCATAATACACAGGGATTGAACTCCCAGATTAAAAGACGAAAAATGTTTCAATGCTACCATAACCAAAAGATTGATGTGATCTTGTTAGAGTAAACACACTTCCCTAGATCATATTGCCCCAAGTTCATCCATCCTAAATTCCCAAATGTTTTCCTCGCTAACGTGGAAAATAAGACTAAGGGTGTAGCAATTCTTTTCTCACACAAATCGAAATTCACTCTCCAGCTGACCATATCTTCCTGTCTACCACGCATATACCCCTAGCACACAAATTATTCATAAGATATACTGTGTGGTCTGACCACTCTATGGTTTTTCTTCTCATACAAGGAGCCCAGAGTCCTCATGAAAAGAATCACTGGAGGCTTAACGAATCAATACTTAGTGACCTGGTGAGATCAATTGAAATTGAAAAAGCCATCAATGACTACTTCTCCCTAAATGACAAGGAAGATACAAACCCTGAAACTCTGTGGGAAGCTCATAAAGCCACCATCAGAGGGAAACTTATGCAGATTTCTTCCCAAGTCAAACGAGCAAATAAAGCAGACATAGATAAACTAGAAAAGGAATTCCTAATTATTAGCAAGCAACATAAAAGATACCCTAAATCTATTCCGGCAGCCAAACTCGATGAGGCCAGACTGGCTTTAAACCTTACTCTTACATCAAGAGCACAGAAAAATTTACGATGGAGTGGGGCCCAGTTTTACCAAATGAGAGATAAGATGGATTTAATGCTAGCAGCTGGTCTAACTCCCAAACTTCGCTCTACTACCTTACTAAAAATATTTCTCCCAAATGGATCTGGCACACACAACCCTCAGAAAATAATGAGCACCTTCCATGATTTCTATAAAACTTTATATAGCGGAGGGGCGCAGGAGGATCAGGCTGGTATTGACTCCTTTTTAGACTCTTTACCTATTCCCAAACTGGAAGATCGCCATATCGATAGATTGGAAACCCAATAATGGCGGAAAAAGTTCTCTTGGAAATCAAAAACATGAAACGGAGGTTGGCTCCCGGGCCAGATGGGTTCCCCAACCCCTATTACAAAAAGTTTGCACCCATTCTGTCCCCATATCTAGCATGATTCTTTAACACCCTGAGGAAGGGAACGACCCTGGAATGCTCACTTAACTCAACGTTTATCACAGTGCTTCCAAAACCAGGGAAAGACCCGGGAGAAGTTAGCAACTACAGGCCCATATCATTAATTAATAATGACCTAAAGATCCTAACCAAATTGTTAGCGGACCGGGTGTCCTCCTTCATAAGCTTATACATACATAAAGATCAGGTGGGGTTCAAATTAGATGGGCATTTGACATTATCTCACTGTTGATCAGGCTGGGATGGGGGGCAATCTCAAGAAGGACTTTTAGTATCTATAGATTTACACAAGGCCTTCGATCCTGTCTCATGGCCTTATCTTTTCAAAATATTACAGTATTGGGGGTTTGGCCAACAGTTCACTAACATTCTAAGAGCACTATATTCGATTCCCGAAACGCCAGTATGTCTTCAGGGATACTACTCAGAGCCATTTACAATCTCTAAAGGCACACGACAGGGTTTCCCCCTATCCCCCCTGATCTTCGCAATAGCGATTGAAACTTTAGCCATTGCGATCAAGATTCACCCAGATATTCGTGGTGTACAATGTGGCCCACAATCACACAAATGCGCTCTTTTTGCAGATGATCTGCTCCTCTTCATCACATCACCACTAATCTCTCTACCAAACGTCTGCTGCCTACTGGACGATTTCGGAAAAATTTCGGGACTACATGTCAATATGTTAAAGTCACAGGCCCTTAACATAAATCTACCAGATTCCTTAGTTTCCTGACTAAAAAGCCACTTTGCTTTGGCACCTTTACATGCCATGATTCTCACATTCCCTACCTAGGGGTGCATTTACCGTCTAGGATAGATCAGCTATATTCAACCAAATATCTGCCAATATTTCGCAAATTGGAATCGGATTTGCGTGAATGGTCTCGACTACCTATATTATGACTAGGGAGGGTTCACACTATAAAGATGACACTACTTCCACGTATTCTCTATTTCTTTTGCTCCCATACCTATTAAAATGAGCCACGTGAAACGCTTTCAGGCGAAAATTATAGCCTTTGTTTGGGGAACGAAGGGGCACAGGCTAGCTAAGGGGGTCCTCTTTGGAGCCTGAAACAAGGGAGGGATGGGATTACCTAACCTACACAAGTATTACCAAGCAGCACAATTAGCCCAAATATCAGTGATCTACTCTTGGATTTCAAAACCTGATTGGGTGCATATGGAAAGGGAAGCACTACCACAATTCACACTAGATTTCACACTAGAACCCCTTTTAAAAAAATTGTGTAGGGGTCCCCCCAAAATCCATACCAGACCCATTAGGTCTAATATGGATTTTAAGGGGAACCCTGCACCAAAATTAAAAAACAATGGTGTAGGGGTCCCCCCAAATCCATACCAGACCCTTATCCAAGCACGCAACCTGGCAGGCTGCAGGAAAAGAGGGGGGACGAAAGAGTGCCCCTCCTGAACTGTACCAGGCCACATGCCCTCAACATGGGGAGGGTGCTTGTCCCCATGTTGTTGGGGACAAGGGCCTCATCCCCACAACCCTTGCCCAGTGGTTGTTGGGGTATGTGGACGGGGGGCTTATCGGAATCTGAAAGGCCCCTTAACAAGGGGACTCCCCCCTATGTGAATTGGTAACGGGATACATTGTACCCCTACCATTTCACTAAAAAGTGTCAAAAATTGTAAAAAAGACAAGAGACAGCTGGGGACAAGTCCTTTGGTAAAAAATAAAAAAATAAAAATGTCCCGCAATGTAAATCCACGCTGCCCAATGGACCAAAAAAAAAAAAGCCGCGATTGCTCTGCCTCCATGGGAGGCTCCCGCCAACTGACGCTTCTTCTGGGTGACAGTTCTTATATAGCTGAGGGCAGGGTCATCTGGTGACATAAAAGGGTGACCCTGCCCCCTCTGACACCATGGGCACTTCCTCGTGGCTTCCCCATGGTGTCAGAGGGGGCGAGGTCACCCGTTTACGTCACTGTCCCATGGAGGTGGAACGGTTGCGTTTTTTTTTTCGGGCCGTCGGGCGGCGTTGATTTATATTGCAGGACATTTTTATTTTTTAATAAAGGACTTGTCCCAAGCTGTCTCTTGTCTTTTTTAAAAATTTTTACACTTTTTTTGTGAAGTGGTATGGGTACAATATACCCCGTTACCAATTCACATAGGGGGGAGGCTGGGATCTGGGGGTCCCCTTGTTAAAGGGGGCTTCCAGATTCCAATAAGCCCCCCGCCCGCATACCCCCACAACCACCAGGCAAGGGTTGTGGGGATGAGGCCCTTGTCCCCATCAATATACGGTTCAGGAGGGGAGGTGCTCTCTCGTCCCCCCCTCTTTTCCTGCGGCCTGCCAGGTTGCGTGCTCGGATAAGGGTCTGGTATGGATTTTAGGGGGACCCCTACACCATTTTTTTATTAAATTTTTCCACAGGGTTCCCCTTAAAATCCATACCAGACCCTTCAAGTATCATCGTATTGTGCTCTTTAAAAACAACCACGCCATCTTTTTCCAGAGCAGCCTGCATTTCTCCTGAGGTTACCTATGGATTTTATCTTTGTATCCTGAACAGTTCCTGTGGTAGTTGTGGCTGAAATATTTCTTGATCTACCTGACCTTGGCTTGGTATCAAGAGATCCCCACATTTTCCACTTCTTATTAAGTAATTGAACAGTACTGACTGGAATATTCAAGGCTTTAGATAACTTTTTATATCTTTTTCCATCCGTAAAGTTCCATTATCGTATTATGCAGGTCTTTTGACTGTTCTTTTCTACCTCCTCATGGCTCAGTGTCTAGCCTGCTTAGTGCATCCATGTTAGAGTTAACAAACTCATTGACTATTTATACACAGACACTAGTTGTGATTAAAAAAAACACACGTGTGGGAAACTAACCTTTGATTGCCATTTTAACCTGTGTGTGCCACCTTCTGTGTCTGTACCAAGGCCAAACATTCCGGGGTATGTACATTTTTATCAGGGCCATTTGGGTGATTTCTGTTATCATTATGATTTAAAAAGGATCGAAAAAACTGTGTGATAATAAATGGCTTCATGCGATTGCTATCCTTAAGTAAAAGACAGTTTTTTGGCATGATCGATTATATTTTCAATATTAATGTCAAAATTTCAGAATTTCTGCCAGAGTATGCAAACTTTTGAGCACAACAACTTTGAGCACTCTTTGTTATATTGCAGCCATTTGCTAAAATCATTTAAGTTCATTTTTTTCCTCATTAAAGTACATACAGCACCCCATATTGACAGAAAAACACAGAATTGTTGACATTTTTGTTTTTATTAAAAAAGAAAAACTGAAATATCACATGGTCCTAAGTATTCAGACCCTTTGCTGTGACACTCATATATCCATTTCTCCTGATCATCCTTGAGATGGTTCTACACCTTCATTTGAGTCCAGCTGTGTTTGATTATACTAATTGGACTTGATTAGGAAAGCCATACACCTGTCTATATAAGACCTTACAGCTCACAGTGCATGTCAGAGCAAATGAGAATCATGAGGTCAAAGGAACTGCCTGAAGAGCTCAGAGACAGAATTGTGGCAAGGCACAGATCTGGCCAAGGTTACAAAAAATTTCTGCTGTACTTAAGGTTCCTAAGGGAACAGTGGCCTCCATAATTCTTAAATGGAAGACGTTTGTGACGACCAGAACCCTTCCTAGAGCTGGCTGTCCAGCCAAAGTGAGCTATCGGGGGACAAGAGCCTTGGTGAGAGAGGTAAAGAAGAACCCAAAGATCACTGTGGCTGAGCTCCAGAAATGCAGTCAGGAGATGGGAGAAAGTTGTAGAAAGTCAACCATCACTGCAGCCCTCCACCAGTCGGGGCTTTATGGTAGAGTGGCCCGACGGAAGCCTCTCCTCAGTGCAAGACACATGAAAGCCTGCATGGAGTTTGCTAAAAAACACCTGAAGCACTCCAAGATGGTGAGAACTAAGATTCTCTGGTCTGATGAGACCAAGATAGAACTTGTTGGCATTAATTCTAAGCGGTATGTGTGGAGAAAACCAGGCACTGCTCATCACCTGTCCAATACAGTCCCAACAGTGAAACATAGTGGTGGCAGCATCATGCTGTGGGGGTATTTTTTAGCTGCAGGGACAGGACAACTGGTTGCAATCGAGGGAAAGATGAATACGGCCAAGTACAGGGATATCCTGGATGAAAACCTTCTCCAGAGTGCTCAGGACCTCAGACTGGGCTGAAGGTTTACCTTCCAACAAGACAATGACCCTAAGCACACAGCTAAAATAATGAAGGAGTGGCTTCACAACAAATCCGTGACTGTTCTTGAATGGCCCAGCCAGAGCCCTGACTTAAACCCAATTGAGCATCTCTGGAGAGACCTAAAAATGACTGTCCACCAACATTTACCATCCAAACTGACAGAACTGGAGAGGATCTGCAAGGAGGAATGGCAGAGGATCCCAAAATCCAGGTGTGAAAAACTTGTTGCATCTTTCCCAAAAAGACTCATGGCTGTATTAGATCAAAAGGGTGTTTCTACTAAATACTGAACAAAAGGTCTGAATACTTAGGACCATGTGATATTTTAGTTTTTCTTTTTTAATAAATCAGCAAAAATGTCAACAATTCTCTGTTTTTCTGTCAATGTGGGGTGCTGTGTGTACATTAATGAGAAAAAAATGAACTTAAATTATTTTAACAAATGGCTGCAATATAACAAAGAGTGAATACATATATTGCATTCAGGGTAGACTATATATACAGTGCATTCAGCGGTGTACAGATTCTAATACAGTGCAGGCGGTGTACACAGTATATACTACAGTGTGTACAGTTTCAAATACACTTCAGGTGGTGTACACAGTATATAATACAGTGTAGTGCGGTGAAAAAAAAAAAATACCCATCATGTCCGGAAGGCCTCCAAGGAGAGGCAGATGCTCACAGGCCACAAACAGTGAAAAATTTAAGGGGGTCTGAATACTTCACATCCCCACTATATATATATATATATATATATATATATATATATATATATATATATATATCACCTTAGTGATACCCAAGTTGGTTTCTTGTTTTTTTTTTTAATTTTCCCCCAGATAATCTCTCCATGATTTCTATTTTTTACCAAACTGATTTTGAATTATGTTTGACACTTCAGAGCTGTCTGTATTATGTATAGATCTATATATCATTAAACTGTACTATATCAAACAAGTATTTGTATCTGATGTATCAAAATTCTCTGTATTCGTGCTTTGGACTTTCTATGCCATGTAGCTAATAAACAAAGGTATTAAACAGAAAAGGACATAAATCCCCTGGAACACAGGAAGCCATAAAAACAAAATGTCTAGTTGAGTAAGGAGAAATTAGAGTCTCTTTGAGGAATTTATTGCTTTCTGTGTCTCCACGAGGGAAATTTACCCTCACTTCCTGTCAAAGTGATAAGTGTCAGATAGAAAAAGAAAGATATGAGGAAGAGAGGAAGAATAAATACATCTTCTATATGAGGCAAGACACTATTTACAGTTTAACAGAAAATATCCACACAGAAGAAGAGACAATGAAACAGCGCGTGTGTCTTTTCTCCATGTTATCTAAACCAACCAAATAAATAAGTAAATAACCTTTGGATAATATTAGACTTTAAAAACTTGTTTTCAATTATCTCGTTAGCAGTATATTAATTTTTGGCGACTGCTAAGAAGTTGTAAAATCTCTCAGCAGCAAAGAGATTTAATCTTTGGTGTATAGGTAACTCGGAAGTCCAGCACTTTCAGTATCCATGTTCTATACTGATTATACATACTGAGTTGGATATATCTAATTTTAGATCAGACTGTCAATAGATAGCCTGATGTTATTAGCACGTCTGTGCAAATTACCAGGCTAGATTTTGACATGGATAACATTAGAGCTTTTCTGAAAAAACAGTATATACAAGAGCAAAATGCAGACAGAGGTAAGTGTTTATTGTAAAACGTAATTCTTGCCAAATATTATGTTTTGCCACATGTTCTGTTTAAGAAATATCAAATAACATTTAAGGTACAGTATAATAAGCAATCTCTCCAAATGAAGTCAAGCCTCTCTCAAAACTCGACATAACATTGGCACTATCTACCCACTTCTGGGATTGGTGGAGTTTTGGCCAAATAAACCTAATGGATTTGGAAATGAAAGTCATTGAAGTTCTACAGGCCATTAAAGCTTTAAGGACAAAAAAGTCCCTGGCCCAGAGGGCTTTTATGTGCTTTTTTTTACAAGAAAATGTCAGAAATAGTGGCACCCTATTAAACTAAATTATTTAATGAATTATTTAATTTAATTGGTGGAATAATTACCACCAATCTCTTTACTCAATATAGACATTCAAATCCTGACTAGAGATGAGCTTCGAGTTCGAGTCGAACTTAAGTTCGAGTCGAACTTAAGTTCGACTCGAACATCGGGTGTTCACCTGTTCGCCGAACAGCAAATTTTATGGGGTGTTCACAGCAAATTCAAGTGCCCCATAAAGCACTGCAAGACCGGAATCCTCTGTCATTCCTCCTTGTAGATCCTCTCCAGTTCTGTCAATTTGGATGGTAAACGTTGGTGGACAGCAATTTTTTTTTCATTAAAGAGTTTTATTAGAAGGTTAATAAAGCTTAGCAAACAATGCCATTTATCAAAAGAGATCAACCATACAGTTTCAGTACATCTAATGAACAGTATATACAGTGGTTAACATCCGTATGAAGGTATTGAGCATAAATTTAAAGTTATATCCGCCCATTCGTGTGCTAGAAAGGTGAGTGGTGATCCTGAAAATCGAAACTTTCAACGACAGCTATTATAATGGACTTTATGGATCAGTTACAACATTTCAGGCGGTAAATCTAGCTAACTGTTAACTTTTAAATTTAGTGGAATTAGCATCATTTCAGTGTTTATCAGGACAGAGAATAGAAATAATTGACAAAGAAAGAGAGAGAAAAAAAAAAAAAGAAAAAAGTAAAGCGTAAAGAGAAGGATAATGAGAAAGAGAAGTAAATAGAGTAGGGCCTTCCAGTAAGGAAGTGGCGTCCCCACCTCCTCGGTCCCCCGTGCGCCTATTTAACGTATGTGGAACTGTGAAGAGTTCCTATATCCAGAGACCCACTAAATATTCAGTAATTGTTCATAAGCTGCGGAATACTTAAAGATTAGCCAAGGTGTCCATGTTTTGTGATATCTTTCTATGCTATCTGTGGATTGGGCAAGTAAATCTTCCATATGACAGATCTCGGAGACTTTCTGAAGCCACTCCTTGATCAAAGGAGCCTGTGTGCTTTTCCACCGAAGTGGAATCAGTGCTTTAGCAGCGTTTAAGAGGTGCTTCGTTAAGGATTTTTTATATCTCTTGTAGGGAAAGTTCGAGATGTGTAGTAGGCAGCATGCTGCATCCAGATTAATCTTGGTCTCCGTTATCCGTCGTATGGTATCCCTCACTTTCGTCCAATAGGTCTCCAGGATTGGGCATTGCCACCAGATATGTAAGAGAGTGCCTGGCTCTCTATTGCATCGCCAGCAACTGTCTGAGGCCTCAGGGAACCATTTTTTGATTTTATGTGGAGTGACATACCATTGAGTCAGAAGTTTATATGCTGTCTCCTGTGTTTTTGTGCTAATGGAGCATTTATGTGCCAACGTACAAGCCGTCAGCCATTGATTAACTGTTATATCCCTCTGCAAGGCACTAGACCATTCTACTCTAAATCTATCGTCTGTAGGTGATTTAGGGTTTTGTAGCCATGAGTAGACAGCCGAGGTAGTTTTGGAAAAGTCGTCGCCTCTGTGGCACACTGTCTCTAATTGAGTCATAGGTCTCTGAAAGTAAGGTAATTTGGTCTTGTTCATGACGTAGCTATGTATCTGGAAATATGACCACCTGGACAAGTGAAGAACACCAGTCTCTTCCTTCAGCTCTGAGTAGTTTTTGAATTTACCTTTCTTAAAGCAGTCTCCTGCAGTCAGTAGATTTGGTGAGTCTGGGGCTTGGAAGCACTTGCCTGTCAGACCTGGGGCAAAATCTGGATTGTTTTGGATTGGGGTCAGTGGGCTTAATTGTGTCGTTAGATCATATTTTTTAACGACCATCTGGAAGGCCTTCATGGTAGCCCCCGTCAGTGGGTGTTTCTGTGTGGACTCATGGAGTTTTCCCCAGGGAATCCAAGGGGAAAACCTGAGTCCGCTTGAAGTCAATGACCCCTCCAAAAAGACCCAGTCTTTTGAGTTTCCATGACAGTGCCAATCAATCACTCTGGTGAGGTGTGAGGCTAAATAGTAGTTGTGGAAGTGGGGTAGGCCCATGCCCCCTCGTTCCTTGGTTCTGGTTAGTAAAGGAAATTTGATTCTCGGCCGTTTATGTCCCCAAAGAAAGCGTGTGAGGGTGGATTGTAACTTCTTAAAAAAGTGTAGTGGGACAACGACTGGCAATGATCTCAGCAAATATAATAGTCTCGGAAGGATGACCATTTTAAGTATAGCCGCCCTTCCGAACCAAGAGAAGAATTTAGAGTTCCAACTCTGCAAGTCCGAGGCAATGTCTGCCAGCAACGGTGGAAAATTCTTTTCAAAAGTTTTCGAGAGTCTCGAGGGTATCCATACTCCCAGATATTTGAGTTCACTTGTTACCCAGCGGAACGAACAGTTCCCCTGTGTTTTAGCTAGTATGTCCTCTGATAGCGAAACATTCATTGCCTCGGACTTAGAATAGTTGATTTTGAGGTTCGATATGTAACCATAGTGCGTGAATTCCGCCATCAAATTCGGTATTGTGATATGTGGTTTAGTTAAAAAAAACAAAAGGTCGTCCGCATATGCGGCTGTTTTGTAGGTTTTGTTGGCTACTTCGAAACCTGAGATGGAATCGTTCTTATTAATTTTTCTTATAAACGGTTCCAGAGAGAGGATAAATAACAACGGTGACAAGGGGCAGCCTTGTCTAGTCCCATTTGAGATGTTAACCTTATCGGACAATATGCCATTGACCCTTATCCTCGCACTAGGGTTCTGGTATAGGGCTGCAATCCAAGTCATCATGTGCGTTCCCAGTCCCACATGGCGACACACCTCCAGCATGTAATCCCAGGAGACCCGATCGAAGGCCTTCTCCGCGTCCGTGGACAGGAGAAGGCCCTCGATGCCCTGCGTCCCCGCCGCATGTGTTAAAAGTAGAGCCTTTATAATGTTGTCCCTTGCCTCTCTTCCTGGCATAAATCCTACTTGATCTTGTCCAATTATAGATGTGAGGAGCGGTATTAGTCTATTGGCAAGTATCTTAGTTAGTATTTTGAGGTCTAAATTTAGTAACGAGATAGGTCGATAACTCGGGCACTCTGTAGGGTCTTTCCCAACTTTATGTATCACTGTTATGTGGGCTGTCAGGAAGTCAGGGGGTACTTGTCTGGGTGAGGAGAGGGAATTTAGGGCTCTTGCTAAAGGGTTAGTCAAGATGTCGCCAAAGGTTTTATAGTAAACAGATGTGTAGCCATCCGGTCCAGGGCTCTTGCCTGATTTAAGTCCCTTAATGGCACCCTGTATTTCAGTCAGTGTAATCTGTTCTTCCAGGGGGGTCGTCTCTGCGGTCTCTAATCGTGGCAGACCACTCTCAACTAAATATTCTTGTATGGCCTGTATTCTGTCGGTTAGAATTGCGGGGGGTCTGTTTTGTCTCGGTAAGTTATAGAGTTTTGAATAATAGTTATGGAACTGAGATGCTATAGCTTCAGAGGTAACTTCCGTGGTCCCCTCCGGTGACCTAATCCCCGCTATCGTATTGGTTGTGTAAGCTTCTCTCAGGGCTCTAGCTAAAAATCGGCCGGTCTTGTCCCCTGACTCATAGTATACCCTCTTTTTAAAAAATAGGGATCTCCGCGTTTTGGTGAGTAATAATTCTTGCAACTTTTTCCTGGCTTCGAGTAATTCAGTGGCTGTCTGTATGGCTAAAGATTGTTTGTGTAAAGCTTCTAGGGAATGTATCCTATTAATTAAGTCTCTCAATTCTTTTTCCTGCTGTTTCTTGCGATGGGCCCCTAACCTAATTAGTTCCCCTCTAATCGTGCATTTATGCGCCTCCCAAATCATCATCGGATCCATATCCGGTGTGTTATTATGAATAAAAAAGTCCGATAAAGCTTCACATATGCGGGGGAGAAATTCAGGGTCTGTTAGTAATGAGGAGTTTAATCTCCAAGTGTTTGTCTTGGGTGTATTGTGCCTTAGGTCAACTACCAGGGAGGTGGGTGCATGGTCAGAGATCGTCTGAATGCAAATGTGTGCCCCCTTCACCATCTGCAAGTCCCTCTGGGATATGAATATGTGGTCAATGCGGGAGTATCTATCATGAGGAATCGAGTGGAACGTAAAATCTCGTGTGTTTGGGTGGAGAAATCTCCATGTATCCACCAATTGAAGAGAGTTTAGGTGTTTTTTGATATTTTTGAGAGCTCTGTACTTTATGCAAGACTTTCCAGTGGAAGAGTCTATAGTTGGGTTTAGTGGGACATTAAAGTCTCCCCCAGAATCAGTGTTCCCTCTGCGAAGCCCTTTAATTCATGTGAGATCTTCTGGCAAAAGGTGACCTGGGACACGTTCGGGAAGTACACATTGGCTAGCGTCACAGTTTTGTTTCCATATGCGCCCTTAATAAAAACATAGCGGCCCTCTGGATCTGTCAGTCAGTCGGTAAGTATAAAGGGATTGTCTTTCCTAAGAAGGATGGTCACCCCTTTAGTTTTTGCTAGGTCATTAGTTGCGTGGTATGCCCCATTGAAGTAAGTATTGGTAAGTCTGGGGATTTGATTGGTGCGAAAGTGGGTTTCCTGTAAAAAAACAAACTGAGGCCTACCTTTCTTCAGCTCCCTGAGAAGCGAGACCCGTTTCTCCGGGATATTCAGACCCTTAACATTATGGGAAATCACCATAGGCCCTTCTCGCAGAGATGAGTACGCCATTATTATAAGGTAGGTGTGAGAGCAGATTATCAGGCTTATTCTGTGGGGACAGAAAAAAAAATGGTTATTTACTGTATGCGCACCTAGTCAGGGGACCGAGGAGATGGGGAATACGAAGGTCAGAAAGGAAATGAAAGGTAGAGTATAGTAGAGAAAATTGAAAGAGGTGGATTCAATAAAGAGAAGATAGTGAATCCTTTTTCAATGGAGAAAATTTTTCAAGTGAATGTACTTTAGATATGAATCAACTTTTCTAAAGCAATTAGGTAGTACACCTGGGTCTAGAAATTTCCAGCCCACGTGTACTTTGTGGGTTCGTGGGTGGTTCACCACCAAGGTGGGGAAGTCACGGCTAGTAGTATCGTGAACAGGAGCAGGTCCTGATCACCAGACTCTAGTAATCTATGCGGTCAGTGGATTAACTCAGAGCAATATGGCAAAAAATAACAATTTTTGCAAAAAAAAAAAAAAAGTATGACTTGTAAAATGTAAACCACTCAATTCGGAACTAAGTGAAAGAGAACGACACAGCCTGTAAAAAATAGGCAATAAAAAAACCTATAAAGACATATGAAATTAATGTCTTGTAGAAAAAACCCTTAAAAAACAACACAAAAAAAAAAAAAAAAACCCACAAAGAAAAAGAAAAAAAAAGGGAAAAATTTTTTTCTTGAGAACCGGTACAGCTTCCCTGGAGTCTGGATGAGGTATCTTGTTTCGGATCCATCTCCCTCTCCCACACCAGTTCCACATGGGAGTCTCTCGTTTGCGGAGGCCTAAATCAGCGAGGTTCTGCTGTTGTCAGTCCTCCTATGACAGAACAATTTTTAGAAGCATTGTCCAGGCAGGTGTTAGCTGTGCGAAAGGATTTTTCATCTCTGCAATGACTCTGTATCCAGTGGTGTGAGATAGTGAAAGGTGAGGTGCCATCCTCCAGGGTTGAAATTTAGCTGCATCACTCCATAGCTTGAGGACCGTGAGGCATTTGTCTCCTGTTAGGTGTCCCTGAATGGTGGCCGCCTCCTCGTCCATGTTTCATACGCTTAGGGAACTGCTTCTCTGGAGTGGAGGAAGGTGATGAATGAGGGCTTCTAGTGAGTGGTGGGAGAGCAAACTCCTGGTACCAGTCCGGTAATTCCACTCTGTCCATACCAAGGCCTGCACAGAAGTCCGGTAAATCAGCTGGTGAGTGTAGAATGTGTTGTTTTCCGGCCAGAGTCACCACCAATGCAAAGGGGAAGCGCCATGTGTAGCGTAGATCTAGCTCCCGGAGTTTATCCAGCAGGGGTCGCAGGGCCCTGCGGTTTCTTAGAGTGATTTGGGAGAGGTCATGAAACAACATGATGTGTTCACCATTGAATACAATTTGGTCATTTCTGCGGGCCTTTCTCATGATTTCCTCTTTTAGTGGAAAGCTCTGGAGGCAGCAAACAATGTCCCTTGGAGGGGCTGTATCCGGGCCCCTTGCCCTAAGAGCTCTGTGCGTCCTCACAAACTCTATAGCCATGTCTTCTTGTCTCTCTAAAAGAGAGTTGAATACACGCTGCAGCGCCGGTATTATCTGGTCTGGGTCCACCGTCTCAGGGATCCCTCTCACCCTTATGTTATTCCTCCTCCCACGGTTATCGAGGTCCTCCAAATGCCTGTTCATTTCAATAAACTGTTCAGCATGAGAATCCACCACCCTTTCCAGCTTATGTATGGCCTTGTCCCTGCGCTTGCCTGCAGCCTCCACATGCTCCATTTTATCAGACAGTGAAAGGAGGTTGGATTTCAGGTCTGTGATAGCAGCCGAAAATGTGGACTTAATGTCCGCTGCAAATCCGGTCATGTCAGCATACGTGAGGGGCTTGTTGGAGCGATTACGTCCCCTACCTGAGTCCTCTTGTGTGGATTGGGAGTCCTCACTGAAGTCCTCCTCATCATTCGGCGCCCGCGCCATTTTGGGGCCTGTACCGCTGCCTCGAGGAGACGGCTGTGCTTTTAGGAGTTCTGCTATGCTTCTAGCAGCGGCAACCGCTGCTGAGTTGCGGCGTGATCTGGAGAGCGGTGTCTGCTGAGTCAGCTTGCCCATCTCCCGTTCTGTGCTCTCGGGTTGTCCGGCTTTAGGCTGTGTCGTTCCCGGAGCTCCTCTAGCACACGTCCATCTTGGTCGCTCGCCAAGCCACGCCCCCCTGGACAGCAATTTTTAGGTCTCTCCAAAGATGCTAATTTGGGTTTAAGTCAGGGCTCTGGCTGGGCCATTCAAGCACAGTCACAGAGTTGTTGTGAAACCAGTCCATCGTTATTTTAGTTGTGTGCTTAGGGTCATTGTCGTGTTGGAAGGTAAATCTTTGGCCCAGTCTGAGGTCCTGAGCACTCTGGAGAAGGTTTTCATCCAGTATATCCCTGTACTTGGCTGCATTCATCTTTCCCTCGATTGCAACCAGTCGTCCTGTCCCTGCAGCTGAAAAACACCCCCACAGCATGATGCTACCATCACCATGCTTCATTGTTGGGACTGTATTGGACAGGTGATGAGCAGTGCCTGGTTTTCTCCAAACTCCATGTGGGTTTTCATGTGTCTTGCACTGAGGAGAGGCTTCCGTTAGGCCACTCTGCCATAAAGCCCCGGCTGGTGGAGGGCTGCAGTGATGGTTGACTTTCTACAACATCTCCCGACTGCATCTCTGGAGCTCAGCCACAGTGACCTTTGGGTTCTTCTTTACCTCTCTCACCAAGGCTCTTCTCCCCCGATAGCTCAGTTTGGCCAGACGGCCAGCTCTAGGAAGGGTTCTGGTCATCCCAAACATCTTCCATTTAAGGATTATGGCGGCCACTGTGCTCTTAGGAACCTTAAGTGCAGCAGAAATTTTTTTGTAACCTTGGCCAGATCTGTGCCTTGCCATAATTCTGTCTCTGAGCTCTTCAGGCAGGTCCTTTGACCTCATGATTCTCATTTGCTCTGACATGCACTGTGAGCTGTAAGGTCTTATATAGACAGGTGTGTGGCTTTCCTATTCAAGTCCAATCAGTATAATCAAACACAGCTGGACTCAAGTGAAGGTGTAGAATTATCTCAAGGATGATCAGAAGAAATGGCCAGCACCTGAGTTAAATATATTAGTGTCACAGCAAAGGGTCTGAATACTTAGGACCATGTGATATTTCAGTTTTTCTTTTTTAATAAATCTGCAAAAATGTCAACAATTCTGTGTTTTTCTGTCAATATGGGGTGCTGTGTGTACATTAATGAGGAAAAAAATTAACTTAAATGATTTTAGCAAATGGCTGCAATATAACAAAGAGTAAAATATTTAAGGGGGTCTGAATACTTTCCGCCCTCACTGTATATATATATATATATATATATATATATATATATATATATATATATATATATATATATATACTTTGCATTCAGCGTGGCCTATATATACAGTGTAAACTCTATATTCAGTCAGTAAAGGCAGCATATTTGATATATATCCACCTTAAATTTTTCACTTTTTTTTCTTTGTTATATTGCAGCCATTTGCTAAAATCATTTAAATTCATTTTTTTCCTCATTAATCTACACACAGCACCCCATATTGACAGAAAAACACATAATTGCTGACATTTTTGCAGATTTATTAAAAAAGAAAAACTGAAATATCACATGGTCCTATCTATATAAGACCTTACAGCTCACAGTCCATGTCAGAGCAAATGAGAATCATGAGGTCAAAGGAACTGTCTGAAGAGCTCAGAGACAGAATTGTGGCAAGCCACAGATCTGGCCAAGGTTACAAAAAAATTTCTGCTGCACTTAAGGTTCCTAAGACCACAGTGGCCTCCAGTGGCCTCCATAATTCTTAAATGGAAGAGATTTGGGATGACCAGAACCCTTCCTAGAGCTGGCCCTCGGGCCAAACTGAGCTATCGGGGGACAAGAGCCTTGGTGAGAGAGGTAAAGAAGAACTCAAAGATCACTGTGGCTGAGCTCCAGAGATGCAGTTGGGAGATGGGAGAAAGTTGTAGACAGTCAACCATCACTGCAGCCCTCCACCAGTCGGGGCTTTATGGCAGAGTGGCCCGACGGAAGCCTCTCCTCAGTGCAAGACACATGAAAGCCCGCATGGAGTTTGCTAAAAAAAACACCTGAAGGACTTCAAGATGGTGATAAATAAGATTCTTTGGTCTGATGAGACCAAGATAGAACTTTTTGGCCTTAATTATAAGCGGTATGTGTGGAGAAAAACAGGCACTGCTCATCACCTGTCCAATACAGTCCCAACAGTGAAGCATGGTGGTGGCAGCATCATACTGTGGGGGTGTTTTTCAGCTGCAGGGAAAGGACGACTGGCTGCAATCGAGGGAAAGATGAATGAGGCCAAGTGCAGGGATATCCTGGACGAAAACCTTCTCCAGAGTGCTCAGGACCTCAGACTGGGCCGAAGGTTTACCTTCCAACAAGACAATGACCCTAAGCACACAGCTAAAATAACAAAGGCGTGGCTTCACAAAAACTCTGTAACTGTTCTTGAATGGCCCCGCCAGAGCCCTGACTTAAACCCAATAAAGCATCTCTGGAGAGACCTGAAAATGGCTGTCCACCAATGTTTACCATCCAACCTGACAGAACTGGAGAGGATCTGCAAGGAGGAATGGCAGAGGATCCCCAAATCCAGGTGTGAAAAACTTGTTGCATCTTTCCCAAAAAGACTCATGGCTGTGTTAGATCAAAAGGGTGCTTCTACTAAATACTGAGCAAAGGGTCTGAATACTTAGGACCATGTGATATTTCAGTTTTTCTTTTTTAATAAATCTGAAAAATGTCAACAATTCTGTGTTTTTCTGTCAATATGTGGTGCTGTGTGTACATTAATGAGGAAAAAAATGAACTTAAATGATTTTAGCAAATGGATGCAATATAACAAAGAGTGAAAAATTTAAGGGGGTCTGAATACTTTCCGTCCCCACAATACACATATATATATATATATATATTGCATTCAGCGTAGACTATATATACAGTGCATTCAGCGGTGTACAGTTTCTAATACAGTGCAGGCGGTGTACACAGTATATACTACAGTGTGTACAGTTTCAAATACACTTCAGGTGGTGTACACAGTATATAACACAGTGTAGTGCGGTGTAAAAAAAAAAAATACCAATCATGTCCGGAAGGCCTCCAAGGAGAGGCAGATGCTCACAGGCCACTAAAAGAGGGCAAGCAGCCTCTGAAATAATATTTAACAGCAGGGACCATTCCTGCACCCAACAAGAGTAACCGTGAGGGGTTACAGTGCTCTGGAACCATGAACACCTAAGGCCCAATGTTTCTGCCCCTGTTTAACCACTTCAGCCCCGGAAGGATTTACCCCCTTCCTGACCAGAGCACTTTTTACAATTTGGCACTGCGTCACTTTAACTGCTAATTGCGCGCTGTACCCAAACAAAATTTGCGTCCTTTTCTTCCCACAAATAGAGCTTTCTTTTGATGATATTTGATCACCTCTGCCATTTTTATTTTTTGTGCTATAAATGGAAAAAGACAGAAAATTTTGAAAAAAAACGATATTTTCTACTTTTTGTTATAAAAAAATCCAATAAACTCAATTTTAGTCATACATTTAGGCCAAAATGTATTCGGCCACATGTCTTTGGTAAAAAAAATGTCAATAAGCGTATATTTATTGGTTTGCGCAAAAGTTATAGAGTATACAAGCTAGGGTACATTTTCTGGAATTTACACAGCTTTTAGTTTATGACTGCCTATGTCATTTCTTGAGGTGCTAAAATGGCAGGGCAGTACAAACCCCCCCCAAATAACCCCATTTTGGAAAGTAGACACCCCAAGGAAATTGCTGAGAGGCATGTTGAGCCCATTGAATATTCATTTTTTTTGTCCCAAGTGATTGAATAATGACAAAAAAAAAAAATTACAAAAAGTTGTCACTAAATGATATATTGCTCACACAGGCCATGGGCATATGTGGAATTGCACCCCAAAATATAATCAGCTGCTTCTCCCGAGTACGGGGATACCACATGTGTGGGACTTTTTGGGAGCCTAGCCACGCACGGGGCCCCGAAAACCAATCACCGCCTTCAGGATTTCTAAGGGCGTAAATTTTTTATTTCACTCCTCACTACCTATCACAGTTTTGAAGGCCATAAAATGCCCAGATGGGACAAACCCCCCCCCCCAAATGACCCCATTTTGGAAAGTAGACACCCCAAGCTATTTGCTGAGAGGCATGTCGAGTCCATGGAATATTTTATATTGTGACACAAGTTGCGGGAAACAGACAATTTTTTTTTTGCACAAAGTTGTCACTAAATGATATATTGCTCAAACATGCCATGGGAATATGTGAAATTTGGGGGGGGGGGGTTTGAACAGTCCTGGCATTTTATGCACAACATTTAGAAGCTTATGTCACACATCACCCACTCTTCTAACCACTTGAAGACAAAGCTCTTTCTGACACTTTTTGTTTACATGAAAAAAAATTTTTTTTTGCAAGATAATTACTTTGAACCCCCACACATTATATATTTTTTTAAAACAAATGCCCTACATATTAAAATGGTGGGTGTTTCATTTTTTTTTCACACAGTATTTGCGCAGCAATTTTTCAAACGCATTTTTTTGGGAAAAAACACACTTTTTTAAATCTTAATGCACTAAAACACTTTATATTGCCCAAATGTTTGATGAAATAAAAAGACGATCTTAGGCCGAGTACATGGATACCAAACATGACATGCTTTATAATTGCGCACAAACGTGCAGTGGCAACAAAATAAATACATTTTTAAAAGCCTTTAAAAGCCTTTACAGGTTACCACTTTAAATTTACAGAGGAGGTCTACTGTTAAAATTACTTCCCTCGATCTGACCTTCGCGGTGATACCTCACATGCATGGTGCAATTGCTGTTTACATTTGACGCCAGACCGACGCTTGCGTTCACCTTAGCGCGAGAGCAGGGGGGGACAGGGGTGCTTTTTTTTTATCTTTCTTTTTTTTTGCTTTTTTAACTTATTTTTAAATTGTTCCTTTCATTTTTTTAAAAATAATTGTTATTGTTATCTCAGGGAATGTAAATATCCCCTATGATAGCAATAGGTAGCGACAGGTACTCTTTTTTGAAAAAATTGGGGTCTATTAGACCCTAGATCTTTCCTCTGCCCTCAAAGCATCTGACCACACCAAGATCGGTGTGATAAAATGCTTTCCCAATTTCCCAATGGCGCTGTTTACATCCGGCGAAATCTAAGTCATGAAATTCTCGTAGCTTCCGGTTTCTTAGGCCATAGAGATGTTTGGAGCCACTCTGGTCTCTGATCAGCTCTATGGTCAGCTGGCTGAATTATTGGCTGCATTCTCAGGTTCCCTGTTGATACAAGAGAGCCATAGAAAAAACGGAAGACGGTGGGGGTGGGGGCATTCCCTCCCACTGCTTGTAAAAGCAGTCTAGAGGCTACATCTTTTTTGGGGGGGTTCATTGGGTAGGGGTACTCGGGAGGACATAAAAATGCCTCTCATGCAGCCAACTGCATTTGGTTGGGGATGTGAATGGGGGAAGTACAGGTGCTGCAGAAATGGTGGGTTCCCAATTAGGATTGGCGAATGCAGCAGGAAGGGCATTATGGGCACGACATGCCTGTGTTTGTCTTCTTGGTGGCAGCGGGAGGGACACTACTTGTGCTTGCCACCTCACCAGCTTGAACTGCACTTATGGGACTCGCCACGTCACCAAGTGTTACTGCAGTGCTGGTTTGACTACGACCGGGGTATACTAGGCTGCTGGTGCTTGCCACTTCACCAAAACGCTACCAAAAAAAACCTGTTAGCGATCGCAGGGATCAGGCCTGACTCTGCGAATGCTGCAGTTATGCGTTTAGTGTTTTGTAAGTGACAGTGATCAATCCGTTCAGATACTATACCACTAAGGGAGGTGTACGGTGCGTGCATGGGTGTTAGCGGTACTGGCGCTAACCTGACGCTGCTTGGGGCTAGTGTTTGCCAGTTCACCAAAACGCTACAAAAAAAACTGTTAGCGATCGCAGGGATCAGGCCTGACTCTGTGAACGCTGCAGTTATGCATTTAGTGTTTTGTAAGTGATAGTGATTAATCAATACTGCACTTGGGTGGGCTGGGCTGGGCCGGGTGGAGGGGCAAAACGCAGGTGCTAGCAGGTATCTGGGCTGATCCCGCTAACACTGCATTTTTGGGAACCCTAAACTGCTGAGGACGCTAGTATAGATCTGATCAGATCAGGTATCGATCCGTTCAGATACTATACCACTAAGGGAGGTGTACGGTGCATGCGTGGGTGTTAGCGGTACTGGCGCTAACCTGACACTGCCTGGGGCTGGTGCTTGCCAGTTCACCAAAATGCTACCAAAAAAACCGTTAGCGATCGCAGGGATCAGGCCTGACTCTGCAAACGCTGCAGTTATGCGTTTAGTGTTTTGTAAGTGATAGTGATCAATCAATACTGCACTTGGGTGGGCTGGGCTGGGCTGGGTGGAGGGGCAAAACGCAGGTGCTAGCAGGTATCTGGGCTGATCCCGCTAACACTGCATTTTTGGGAACCCTAAACTGCTGAGGACGCTAGTATAGATCTGATCAGATCAGGTATCGATCCGTTCAGATACTATACCACTAAGGGGGGGTATGCTGCGTGCGTGGGTGTTAGCGCTACTGGCGCTAATCTGACGCTGCGTGGGGCGACGCATATCACCGCCGGGCGATCAGGGGGCTAAACCTTTATTCGGTAATAAACGGCGGGTGCCCTGACACTATAAAAAACAAACAAACTAACCAGCGTCACCCGTAACACTTATACGGTGATCAGTGGTGAAAGGGTTAACTAGGGGGCAATCAAGGGGTTAAAACATTTATTAGATAGCATATGGGGGTCCCTGTCGCTATAAAACACTGACAGCGAACCTAAATATTTAGCTCCCTAACTAGCGTAACCAGTGACAATAATACAGCGATCAGAAAAATGATCGCTTAGTGACACTGGCGACGTGGGGTGATCAAGGGGTTAAAACTTTATTAGGGGGGGTTAGTGGGTTATCCTAGACCTAAAGGGGGTTAATATTAACTGCCCTAACACACTAACTGTCACAAACTGACACCATGCAGTAATCAGAAAAAAAAAAACTGCTTGGTGTCAGTGTGACGGGGGGGGGGGTGATTGGGGGGTGATCGGGGGTCGATCGGGGGGGGATCGGGGGTGTAATGTGTGCCTGGCATGTTCTACTGAGTGTGTGTGTTTTACACTCACAGTGATGTCCTCTCTCCTCGGCGCTGGAATGGAAAATACCGAGCCGAGGAGAGATCATCATTTCCTTTGCTGCTGTTTAGCATACAGCAGCAAAGGAAGATTCTCATTGGCTGGGAGCGATCACGAGGGGGGGCCACGAACGGATGGTCTCCCCCCTCGCCTTTGATCGCTCCCAGACCAAAGCTGACGGGTACGTGATTCTGCCTGCCCGTGCCATTCTGCTGACGTATATCAGCGTGAGGCGGTCGGCAAGTGGTTAACAGGGACAAGTAATTACAATTTTTTAAATAATATTTAACAGCAGGGACCGTTCCTGCGCCCAACAAGAGTAACTGTGAGGGGTTGCCGTTTTCTGCCACCACCAACACCTAAGGCCCAACTTTTCAGCAGAGTATATAGTGCAGCCTGTATAGTATATATGCTGCAGTTCAGAGTATATAGTGCACTCAGTGTAGTATATATAATACAATGTAGGGTATATAGTACAGCTTACAATATATAATATAGTATAATACCCAAGTGTCCTAAATACTCTCGCCCTCTGCACGAGGAACACCTCCACCGCGCCAAAGTTACCCTCCTACAAACTATTAAGAACAATACAAACACCAGTGAAAGTGGTTTAGAATGAACTAATCGGTATAGAAAATGTTGAGCTGCCCCCTTAAATGGCAATAAAAAGCAATAGTAAATTAAATTTAATCCTACATATCGGTTGTATACCAAAAATGGAGAGCCGACACGTAGGGTAAATTAGAAGGCGCTCAAAAACAATTCAGATGTAACTAGGTTGTACCAACATTTATGACAATGTCTGGTGATTAGGCAAGTGCCCTGGATATATATATATATGAAATATATATATCAGTGTATCTATAATGTGAAGTGATGGTGATACCCTTTATCTACAAATCAATCACCTGAGCGTGATACACCTCTAATGAGCACAACCAATATGCAAAATAAAATTATATACCTGACCACATACAATAGTGGTGCCACCCTCTAATAATAAGTTAGTGATCTGAATGTGCCATGCTGAATTAACAACATGCCTCAGAAGTGCATATAAAAAAAACAAAACAGAACTGTGCTAACACAAATTATATAGTAGTGATATGATCTAATTAGTGAATCAATCAGCGGAGTGTATCACACCCCTATCAATCGGCAGATTGACTAGATAAAACTCATATTATTACCATAATAGTGATACCCTCTCCTAATGAATAGGTTATCTGTGTACGACACACTAAATGAATAGCGGACCACACACATATAAAAACCTGCAACAATAAAAGGATTAAATAGAAAAAATATCAACCTCTGTACTGTGAAATAATCAAAAAACTTTTTAACGTGACAGCAATGTAATATGTGACAATCATGCATATGGTTCAGTTCATGCTGCGAAGTTCAAAACTCTAAATACAGTCCATGAAAAGAACCAGCCTTCAGTGGGCTGTAGGTGATCTAAACTGGTGACGGTGAAAATAATAATAAATCCAGTGCTCCACACAAATGATTCTTCAGTGAAAAAATATCAAATTGTTGAGTAGCTCCGTGTTTCTTCCACCTCACCACTGTGCTAGTGAATCGCACTCTCCAGACCTGCACTCACCGAAATACTATGCCTGCACTCTCATGCAAGGCAAAACAAGCTTTCTTTACCACACTCCTGGGCAAATATTGTATACGAGGTTTCACAGGAATGATGTTCAATGGATCCACATAAAAGAGAAGGAGTGCTCCAATAGTGTAATTCAGTAACAACAATTTATTAAAATCACTGCAAAACTTCATACATAGCACTCACATTTAGAAAACTTAAATAAGCTCAACACTTGTGATAAACACCAAACTTCAACTCAGTGGATTCAACAATAACAATGGTCACGGCGGACCCGAGGTGTACAGCTGCTAGATGTGCTCTCACCCCTCCCTCGGGATACCTCCTTCGCTCCGTGCGCTCGTATCCTATTCTCCTGTGTGGCCAACAGCAAGTACGTCACAACTCACAGAACTACATATAGAAAATTACCGGCAGACCCAACGGACGCTTATAAGGTACAATTGTCTGCTCTTGTAGAGTGGGGTTTTAGGATGGATGCATTGAATGCCAAAGAAAAAAGGTACTTAGTCCCCAGTGCATGCCGTATCCCTGTCATTTACACCTTACCTAAGGTACACAAGAACGCACAGTGCCCGCCGCCCCGACCAATTGTGAATGGAATTGGTTCTGTTACGGCAAGGTTGGGTGAATATCTAGATAAATTTCTTCAGCCGAGTGTCAAGAACACTAGAGCTTACTTGAAAGATACGAGCGACTTATTGGCACTACTTAGTGATGTAAAATTGGAGACCTCGTCGAGAGTGTATTTGGTGACAGCTGATGTGGCCTCCCTATACACCATTATACAACACGAAGATGCTGCCCTAGCCCTGAATTGGGCTTTAAGTAAGAGAGAGGATATCCCTAGTGTGCAGAAAAGATTTTTAGGACACGCACTTGACTTTTGTATGTCTCATAGTTACTTCTGGTGCGATGGGCACTTTTACTCCCAGCAGGTTGGCGTGGCAATGGGAGCTAAATATGCTCCCAGCCTCGCCAACCTGTTCATGGCAGAGTGGGAGGATAGAAAGGTGTTTAGTCAGAGAAGGCCCCAATTACTTTTCTACCGGCGATTCATTGATGACCTCTTGTTCATTTGGGAGGGGACAGAGGAATCGGCCATTAATTTTATACAAGAACTTAATAACAACTCTAACAATATTAAATTGGAGCACCAGATCAGTAACACATCGGTCAATTTTCTGGATGTGACTATTGAGAGACTTGGTAATGCATTGAAAACTAAAGTGTATTTCAAGCCCACTGACCGTAACAGCTTCTTATCAATAAGAAGCGGTCACCATCCGACGTGGATCAAGAATATCCCAAAGGGACAGTTGCTACGTGTACGCCGAAACTGCACCGAATTAGAAGATTTTTTTGAACAAGCGGATGTTCTTAAAAATAGATTCATACAAAGAGGTTATCGGGAGGATGAATTAAATAAAATCACTCAGGAGGTGGCATTAGTGCCTAGGGAACAGTGCCTAAAAAAATCGGAGAATACATCTAGTGACAGTAGACACCAATTCGGTTTTATTTCTGGTTTTCATTGCCAGTATAAAGACATTGAAAATATTTTCAGGAAATACTGGCATATTTTATGCAAGGATAGGCATCTGGGAGAGGTGTTACCGACTCGACCTACATTCATCTACAGGAAAGCCCCAAACTTTGGGGACCATGTAGTTAAGAAGATTTTAGATCCACCTGGAAAGAACTTGTTGAAATTTGACTTTAGAGGCTTCTACAGTTGTGGAAAGTGTATTTGCTGCAGGACCGTTAAAGTCAACCACAGAGGAGTCACTAATGTAACCAATAGGGATGGAGAATCCTTTGATATTAAGGAATTTAGCACATGTAATTCATCACATGTGGTCTACCTTATGTGGTGCCCGTGTGGCCTTCTGTATGTAGGGAGAACGAAGAGATTGTTGAGGATTAGGATCTCGGAACATCTAACTAATATCAAGAATGGATATAAGTACCACAGTGTCTCCCTACATTTTAGGGAAAAACATCAACAAGATCCATCATTATTACAATTCTGTGGGATTGATACTGTACATCCCTCCTGGAGAGGATCCAACAGAGTGAGGGACCTATCCCAGCGAGAAACCAAATGGATATATTTGATGAAGAGCCTCACTCCCGGAGGATTGAACATTGAATTAGATTTAAATTGCTTCATCAATGATTTTTAATCTACAATATTTTACTTATTATCCGCTATGTATTTTATGATTTGGAATACTATATATATAGTCTACTTTTGGGTTTACGATGGTCAATTCACCTACGGTAACTCTCCTATTTCAGGATGTTACCTTTAAGGTTCTGGTGTATTTCAGGGAATAGTTTAGGGAGTGTATGTTATATACATGTCCCCACCCTGTCATCAACTACATTAGGGGATCAGGGGATGTAGGCTTATATACACCCCCCCTCCTTTTTTTTCCCTGTTCCATGATGGTATACTTTGTGGGATACACGCTGACTGGTATACTACAAAAAATAGGATGTTCCCCTTCTAGTTGACACTAACCCACCATCAAAGGGAAGATACGGGTGATTGTCTTTGTGACATAGATTATGTCTTGAAACTCAATTATGGTGATCGTTATCTTGATCACAATTGAATCTTTTTAAACTATCCATATAAGGGGGAACAATTTTTATTGTGAACAATTTTTTATGATTGATTTTTATAAGCATGAGGCTTTTGTCAATATTGGTTACAACCAGCGGTGGTGTGTAGTTGGTATCCATATAGATCATTTATACATCATGTATATTATTTCATTTTTTCATTGACATTTATCCTGTAATCAGAATTCAACATTGAATACATTATGCTTTTTTAAAACTTATATTAGATATTTTAACAATATTAATAATTTAATTTTATAATTTTTTATTAGATCACATATATAGTCAGATCATAGCATTTAATCATGTTAAAAAGCCACAACGGAGTTTTTAATTTATTCCATTTTTAATTTATTTCATTTTTATACCAGTTGGAGATCACGACTGGTAAAAGAGTAGATCTAATCTGGTCATTCACTTAGTGATGCAACTTTGCGATGTATATGGCATAGGCTATTAGTATCTTCAGGCGGTTGGTTTGCTGTGTTAGAGAGCAATACAACTGCAGGCTGATATAGAAGCAGTAGCTGTGTGTATGTGGGGCGTTGTGCTTTACTTCTATATACTTCTACTTGGGCAGATTGCTATTATTCTGTCAAACATAATCATTTGTAGTATAACTATTCATGCCTGTATTCCTTGTTCTTTCTGCTGTGTGAGATTTCATTGTATCGAGCGCACGGGGACGCGAGGTGTGCGCATGCGCATGACGTAACCCAGTGGGCGTGCACTTTAGATGGGATAAAAGAGTTGAGTGACAGCTAACACAGCCAATCCCTTGAGGAAGTCGATCTATGACGAAACATGTCAAAAAAGGGGCGTGGCTGTGAGTTGTGACGTACTTGCTGTTGGCCACACAGGAGAATAGGATACGAGCGCACGGAGCGACGGAGGTATCCCGAGGGAGGGGTGAGAGCACATCTAGCATCTGTACACCTCGGGTCCGCCGTGACCATTGTTATTGTTGAATCCACTGAGTTGAAGTTTGGTGTTTATCACAAGTGTTGAGCTTATTCAAGTTTTCTAAATGTGAGTGCTATGTATGAAGTTTTGCAGTGATTTTAATAAATTGTTGTTACTGAATTACACTATTGGAGCACTCCTTCTCTTTTATGTGGATCCATTGAACATCATTCCTGTGAAACCTCGTATACAATATTTGCCCAGGAGTGTGGTAAAGAAAGCTTGTTTTGCCTTGCATGAGAGTGCGGGCATAGTATTTCGGTGAGTGCACCACTATTGTATGTGGTCAGGTATATAATTTTATTTTGCATATTGGTTGTGCTCATTAGAGGTGTATCACGCTCAGGTGATTGATTTGTAGATAAAGGGTATCACCATCACTTCACATTATAGATACACTGATATATATATTTCATATATATATATCCAGGGCACTTGCCTAATCACCAGACATTGTCATAAATGTTGGTACAACCTAGTTACATCTGAATTGTTTTTGAGCGCCTTCTAATTTACCCTACGTGTCGGCTCTCCATTTTTGGTATACAACCAATATGTAGGATTAAATTTAATTTACTATATAATATAGTATATTGATGTGGTTAAGGGGAGCCCTATGACAGAATTAAGAAAAAAATGGTATGGGTTCCCCCCATCCATACCAGGTCCTTTGGGTCTGGTATGGATTTTGGGGGGACCCCCACGCCATTAACAAAAAAAATTGCCGTGGAGTTCACCTTAATATCCATACCAGACCCAAAGGGCCTGGTATGCACTGGGGGGGGGACCCACGCAGTTTTTTAAAATGTTTTTTTATGTAAATTGCCAGGATCTGGCAATACATTACAGCCATAAGCAATTTTAAATTACATTTTTTTTCCTTTAGAAATGTCATTTTGCTGCAGTACTTTTATAAACATGGGAAAAATACGCTACTTTACAGGCAGACTGGGGAACCCCCCAGCCACTACATTTAAAGGAATATTTTTATTGTTTCACTTTAAGCATTCTTAAAATCACCGCTCCTGAAAAAACTGCCACATTAAAAACTTTTTTTTGCATTGATACATGTCCCCTGGGGCAGTATCCGGGTCCCCCAAACACTTTGTATGGCAATAACTTGCATATAAGCCTTTAAAATGAGCACTTTTTTACGTTTGTGTCCCATGGACTTTAACAGTGTTCGCATGTTCGCACTAATTTTTTGTCTGTTTGCAAGTTCTGGTGCAAACTGAACTGGGGGGGGGGTGGGGTGTTCGGCTCTTCCCTAATCCTGAGTAAGATCTTAGCTAAGAGATTAACCACTTCCCCACTGGGCACTTAAACCCCCTTCCTAACCAGACCAATTTTCAGCTTTCGGGGCTCTCACACTTTGAATGACAATTACTCAGTCATGCTACACTGTATCCATTTGAAAGTTTTGGCTTTTTTTTACACAAATAGAGCTTTCTTTTGGTGGTATTTAATCACCGCTGGGTTTTTTATTTTTTGCGCTATAAATCAAAAAAGACTGAAAATTCGGTTAAAAAAAATGCTTTGTTTCTGTTAAAATATATTGCAGAGTATTGGCGAGTATTGGAAGAGTATTTTGGCGAGTATTGGCAGAGTATTGGCAGAGTTTTGCAGAATATTGCCATAGTATTGCAGAGTATTGCAGAGTATTGCCATAGTATTGCAGAGTATTGCAGAGTATTGCCATAGTATTGCAGACTATTGCCATAGTATTGTAAAGTATTGCCTTAGTATTGCAGAGTATTGCCATAGTATTGCAGAGTATTGCCATAGTATTGCCATAGTATTGCAGAGTATTGCCATAGTATTGCCATAGTATTGCAGAGTATTGCCATAGTATTGCCATAGTATTGCAGAGTATTACCATAGTATGGGCACTGAGTAGCGCTGTGGGCTGGATCTGTAGTGCCTACAACGCTGCAAACTATCTCTCCCTCTCTCCTCTCACACTGTACCGATCGGTACAAAGAGGGGAGGGAGGAACCGGCATCATGACATGACATGACAAGTGATGCTCCATCATTTGATGGATCAATCGCATGGTAAACGGCCGCTATCAGCGGCAATTTACCATGATCGGGGGACCCGGCGGTCACGGATGTTCCCGGGTGCACAACCCAGGGGGCGTGCGGGATTGCAATTCTGTGAGGACGTCCATTGACGTCCACCATGTTTCTTCACCAAACTTTGATGGACCATTTCACTCTCTTCTTGGAGTTGAGCATTCATCAGTCCAAGATGACACACCTTCTGAAATTGCTATACAAAAAACTTGTAAACAAAATCAAGCCAAATATGCTGCTTTAACTTCTTTGTCTCTCTGTTTGACTCTATCAAAACTGATACCATTCACCATAATACTTGTGTAATTGATCTTTCTCTTTTCAGAGAATTTCATTTACCTTTAGGGATTTTATTTCTCTCTGCATGCCTTTACAGTGAGGTGGGGACTGAGGGAATAATATCGGCCACTGCACTGACTCATTTTCTGAACCATATTTTTGTTAATAGGTAAGACTTTATAAGTCAATTTGAGATGTGGTGGTGAATGAATAAAAAATCCTTTTTTTTTTTCTTCTTTACATTACCCTTATGATTCTGATACACAGTGTGTTGTACATACTCTGATGTATGATATTTGCTTATTTATGTACACAGATTTATTAATTTTATTTATTTTTGTATCTTCTATTTACCATATCGAATAAATTATCATAAATGTAGAATTTATAAGCAGACATTAATTGTCATTGTTCATATTTATTGCTTATATATATATTTTTTCTATTCTCATAGCTAATATCACAAATATATCTCCTGAAGAAGCTTAGGAAAGCGAAACATGTTGAGAAAGTGGTATTATTTTCTGTATCAATGAATTACCTTTTTGCTCTTTGTATTGTCTTTGGCTTGTGTCTGTTTTTTAAGATTGTTAAATAAAACATATATTTTATTATACGCTCACTACCTCATTTATCTTAGCACCGTTAAAAGTCCCTGGGGCCTATTAAATGGCCTCAATGTCCCCTTTTATCTTAACTTCTTTGTCTCTCAATTGTATATAACATACATATGCTTTTGTGTGTATTTAGGAAGGTAAAACATTTAGGCCCCTTTCACACGGGACGGATCCGTGATGATCCGCCCCGTGAACATCCACTTGCTCAGTGGGGATCGCTCCGTTGATCCCCGCTCAGCTGGTGGATGACAGGTCCCTGTGCAGGGACCGCCCTGTCAGATCTCCGCTCTCCCCTATGGGGGATCGGATGAACACAGACCGTCTGTCTGTGTTCATCCGATCCGCTCTGGAGATGGATAGAAAAATAGGATTTTCTTCCGTCTGCAGAATTGGATGATAGCGGGGACAGATGATATCGGGTGTCAGCGCATATTCATCCGCTGACACACGCTATCCTATAGGGATGCATGTATGTCCGTATTTCATCCGAAAACGGATGGATGAAATACGGACATACTGTCCACACGTGTGAAAGGGGCCTTATTGTAAAGATCATATTATTATGCAGTTATAAAATTGTAACCGAAAAATGTTAAACTACAATAAATTATATAAAATAATACAAACATAGGGGTGTATTTACTAAAACTGGAGAGTGCAATATCTTGTGCAGCTCTACACAGAAATCTGTAAACAGAAACCTAAACTTAAATTAAGTAAGGAGAGAGAGATACAATTAAATTATGCTTATATGCCAAGCACACAGATCAACAAAGTTTCATTTTAACTGTCCTCTGGGTGCTTTACCTTTGTGTTTATCTGCAGTAGACCATATTAGTAACTGCACCATATTTCTTGCACCCTCACTTTAGAGACACCAAAGATAAAGAAATGTTAATGTATGCAGAATGTAGTCTTTTAAACAAATATCTGTCACATGAAGAGAGGCCCCTACATCCCCACTGTTAATTACAGAGCAATCAAGATAGGCCGGTGAGAGGAATAATCATTACTGTCTGAAAAGCTAAATATTAGATAGCTTTAATATGAATAAGCATCTAATGCCATGTGCAATGTAGATGAGGTTAATTTCACCACAAAGATTAGAAGCAATAATTTTAAGAATCTAAATGTTAAAAAAAATGAACTAAAGGATAATTCTTTGATAATAACTAAAACATTAAACACTACCATGCATAGATTGTCTATAAGCAATATGCATGTGTTGAAAGTAGAAGTTTGAATTAGTGAAGAATTAGCCTATCATGTACATAACCCAACATAATTTAAGAACAGTAGCATCCTATTTTTGTAAAATAAAAAATCTACCCATGGCTCTGATACATTATGCATGTGTGCACCAAATAAAAAAATTCAGGATCCTTGCGAGATGACTAATGCCCTGTACACAAGGTCGGATTTTCCGATGGAAAAAGTGCGATCGGATTGTTTAGTCAGAAATTCCGATCGTGTGTGGGCTCCATCGGACTTTTTCTGTCGGAATTTCCGACACACATAGTTTGAGAGCAGGCTATAAAATTTTCCGACAACAAAATCCGATCGGTTAAATTCCGATCGTGTGTACACAAATCCGACGCACAAAGTGCCACGCATGCTCAGAATAAATTAAGAGACGAAAGCTATTGGCTACTGCCCCGTTTATAGTCCCAATGTATGTGTTTTATGTCACAGCGTTTAGAACAATCGGATTTTCCAACAACTTTGTGCGACCGTGTGTATGCAAGACAAGTTTGAGCCAACATCCGTCGAAACAAATCCATGGATTTTGTTTTCTGAATGTCCGATCAATGTCCCACCGCATGTACAGGGCATAATTCTTCATGGTATGTTTTCTTTAGGGTTTATTGGCAGCAATGCCTTTTCATTCTTTCAATGAAATTACCTTTTTATATAACAGAGAAGTTTTTTTTTTTCTCAGTTGTAACAAATATTTTTGTTATATAACTTAAATGTATACATGGCCTAATAAAGGTTTGCGCAGAGACTGTAGGGGATGGAATGGTCTTAAAGTAATAATGCAGTATTGCAGGGATTGAAAAATCTATATTTATTAAAAAAAAGCAGAAAGAGTGAACAAAGAGATAACTTCAACAATATACTGTTGGTCATGCATTCTCAAGTCAGAAGGCTGTAGTAGCCACTGAATTCCTTAAGTGTAACAGAAAACGTTGTGTCATTAGTCTCACTGTGCAGTGTAAGCATAAGAACTAAATTGACAGAAAGGCAAATCCCGCCTCTTTTAGCATTGGGGCCTGGGAGATGTCTGCCACCATTCAGCATTGGGTTTGGATGTTTCCATCAGTTTTCTTTCTGTGTGGCAGGCATCATTTATCATGATTGGTATGGATATGCATTACTGGATTATGTCACTGATAATAGATTTGCATTGTGGGACTTTTTTTTTTAAATAAAAGGCTTGCCAAAAACTGTGTAGATGTGTTTATTAACTGTTCATATTTGTGTGAATTATTAGATGTGTGTACCCCTTACTCATTTAAAGGGGGGATTTCTCTGCTCAAGTGTATATAAATAGTAAATCAATGTGCTGTGCTATATTCTGCAAACTAAGTATCCTATATCTATGTACAAAATTACACATCCAGTGTTCAGGATCTTATTCCTTGTGACACAATGCTATTTATCATCAAATATATCATACAGTCAATAAATAAGTACAAAATTACATGTAAAGTGTTAAAATTCCTATACCATATAAAAATAATTGTTAATTATGACAGCATGTAGAATATAATTAATTAAATAAGTGCAGTCCGTGCACTAAAGTGATCAATAGTGATCAATATCCTTATAAAGTTCAGTTGAAGTAGATTCTTGTGAAAAGTGCTCCAAACTCCAAAGTGTGTCACCCTAGAGTGGTTATCCTCATCTCACGGTGTGTGACCGCACAATTAAGTTTGGTCAGAAATGCTGTTGAACCACCCCTGGGTTCTGTGATATCTGGATTTTGCAGGGTCCTGAGCCATTCTAAGGGTGTATCCTTGGTGCATATATAAAGAGACAAGCTACATAGTGCTTTATCATTTATCACACATTTATTTAAAAAAATCCTAATACAGGGTACTCACATATCCAAGGTGCTTATAGCGCACCATACTATATCCAGCAGATCTGTAACTAATCCAATTAGGACTGTATGTCCGTTCATTTGCCCACGGTTGCTCGTCCAGCAAAGCTGCCACTCCCTCCACCATTCAGTCCCTTCCCCAACGCTTGTCGTCACAGGGATCATGTGTCTTCCTCAGGGGGATTGCTCTGCTCCAGTGTCCTGTACGCTTTGAGTGTCCTCTCCCATTCTGCTAGGCCAGGCACCTCATGTGCAACCAATGCCCTTCTTGCGGGGCATCTCTCATCCCAGCATCCAGAGCCTGGCCATTAAGAAGGTGATCTTGGCTGTCTTCAGTCTGTTTAAGTCTGTTTAAGGTGCATGATTTTTACTTGGAAGTCACTGTATTAGAAGACTCCATATTTGTCTGCAAAAAAACTAGACGTCTAATGTCAACAAACAGCACACCTTATTTATTGAGGTAAACACATAGCTCAAAGTAACAGCCCCCATCTTCCCCGCATATCACTTGCAGTTCTCAGCACCCTACTCTTTGTCTGTGTAGTAAAGCTCTAGTCAAGAATGGCCAGATGCAGAATAATTCTTGAGGTATAGGAACATGAAGAATATCAACTTCTGACCTGTCAGTAATGTGGAAAAGAGGAGAAGAGACTGCCAGAGGTGGAGAAGCTGAAACCCACTGGAAGTAACTGTAAAAGGCTTGCTCTGTGAACAGACTATGCCCATCCGCCCACTCACATCACATAACACCACACCCACCATCACATCTGACACTGCTCTGAAATACACCCCCTGCATTTTCACTACCTACCCCCACTCTCACCACTTACCCTCCTGCCCCACTAGCTCTCCATATATCACCCTGCCAACCTTAAAGCCCCCCTTCACCACCTACAAGTGCACAGGCAACCCCTACACTTGAATTATCTAGCACTGGGCTTGTGCCAAGTACCACACCAGCCATTCTACTCTACTGCCTATGACTATACTACCCATCATGCCTGACACTTCCCTATAATGTTATCTGCTCTCTTGCCATGTACCTGATATCTCTCTAACCAATCCCACTCTCAAGAATTACCATTTTGATGACTACAACCACAACAAACCCCATCTCTTTTCTCTCAGCACCTAATACCACCACTGTGCCAGCTCCTCATGTTGTCAGTAACTACAACTGTTCCAGCCCTACACTGACCCTTCACCACCTACCATGGCAGTTGCCACCCCCATCCCCTCCAATGTACTCTCATCACCCATCACTAAACCAACTTTTACCCACCCCTTGCTCACACACCTCCATCTCCTGACCACCTCACCAACAAAATTAGCCCCCATGCTTGCATGCCTCACTCCCCTGGACACATCAACAAGCCTCACTACCAACAGTAACAACCCCCCCCCCCCGCACACACACACTCACACACATATCAACCCCAATGCACTTTATCACCAATATTGACCCCCCCCCCAGAGCCTCCTTGCCTGCAGATACCGTCACATGTCATACCCTCTGCACTCTTTAGAGCATACTGCCCACTGTCATACCCTTTTCACTCCTCTACAGCACATACTGCCCACTGTCAGACTCCTCTTTTGCTCATGCACGTGGGTTATTCCTGTCCCACGTAATGTCCTGTGCACTACTCCTTCACCGCCCACAACTGCACTTGGCACCAAATAATATACAAACAAGAGGAAATGATAACCCACACTCTTCTCTCCCACTGCAATCTCACTCCCACCTCCCACTTGGCCCCAGCTTCCCAGTGTCTCCAGAACAACCTTTCTATATACTTGTAAGATACTTACTGCGAGAGAATTTGATGACTTGACTAAAGGCTCCACAACCATCATCTGTGACCTCACTCCCCCCCAGGTGCCCCTTGCCAGCTCTTCCACAACACTAGGCCCCCCAACCCACTCATACTTCTTGCTCGCTGGCCACCACATCTTATTTAAATATAACAACCTTTAAATAACTCAGTTAAAGTATTAGAATAACTTCTCTTTTCCAAGTAAACTGCTTATTTCAGAATATACTGTATGATCAAAGGCTGTAAATATTTCTTACAAAAGGTATTACAGAGGAGCTCTTGCAATTCCTGGCAAATTCACTAACACTGAAGGAGTAATTATGCAAAATAATTAGCCTCTATAATATGCATTATGTAAATATGTTACTACATATTTAGTGCTTGAAAAATGATGAAGTAAAGATAATGAATGCTGACATGTTAAAAAAATAATACATTTAAAGACTAGTGTTCTGCAAGCAAGAGCATAAACAACACGGCTATGTCGAATGTAAACCTTAAAAACATTGCCAATATGCTTTCAGTCAACTTGCATAAAATGTGATAGGCTAGAAGCTGATAACTCACATAAGCCAACAGAGGACAAGTATTGATTCCCAGGTCTGTAATCTGTGAGCTAGTATAGATAAATTCCAACAGGCTTGCTACATTGCATTGAATTAGGGATGGTTTGGTAATGATAAATGAGAAAAGGATTCCATCAATGAATGTCTGCTAAAAAATAGAGCCTGGGCAAGTAAAACACAATGTTAACCTTTTGAGTACCTTAAACATGGTAAAAGATTACTTTAGAATCAGGAGCAAGAGAAATATTTTTTATAAGTTTTAATAGCAAGTTTTTATAGCAACAAACATAAATAGTAATAGATATTACCATTTAAAGTGGTAGTAAGGGTTAGTAAAAAAAAAAAACCTGCAAGGTAAAGGCATAATGTGCTAGTATGCTTTGCATATGAAGGACTTATGCATTGCATACTAGCACATTATGAAGTACTTACCTTGAAACAAAGCCCTCCAGCAGAGGGCTATAACCGCTGACAGGGCTTCCATCTTCTCCCCGGTCTTCCCACCAGGTTCGCAGGCTGTGGCCACTTGAATGGCTGAGCCACAAGGACATCACGCATGTGCGCCGGAGACACTGACGCGGCAAAGATCTCTGAAGGAACGGCACAGGTATGCCATTCCTTCAGAGCACATGTGCCTGGAATGTCACCAGCTGCTGCTCCCTAAAACATCTCCTAAACGGTGTAGGATATATTCATTTAACCTACAGGTAAGCTTTATTATAAGCTTACCTGTAGGTAAAAATCAAAATACAGACTTTACTACCACTTTAAAGCAGAACAAAAGTATTTAATTTTCTAGTGCAAATGCTCTGAAATTGCAAATTAAAAAATATGCATGCATGCATACTTGAAAATCTGTGTTACATTTTGCTTTATTCATAAATCATAGTATCCATTTGCCATCTTGTAGAATCTTTTCCAGAACATTAGCAAGACGTGATTAATGCTGAATTTTAAAGTTGGCCATAGAAGCATGAAGAATGTAACAGATTCCTCTATCCGCTTAAACAGTGTGGATGGAAGCATCACTCCTGCCAGCTGTCACAATACCCAAACAGGGACTACATCAGATTGACTGCTGATAATTTTCTGACAGGCCCTTTGACAAAAGTCAATTGAACATTGTCAATTGTCCTGTGGCACAGTGCCAGAAGGGTGATATGTTGCTCAAATTTTAGTGAGCCAGCGGGATTTAGCCATAATTTGAGCAGTGTATGGTCAGCTTAAAGTGGTTGTAAAAGTAAAAGGTTTTTTACCGTAAAGTGGTTGTAAACCTTTACCTATACACAGTGAAATGACTGGCCACAGGTAATACCCAGGGATGAAACACATCCTCCTACTTAAGTTGTACCTGTTTATTTGCGGCATTTGTCCTGGCATCCTTGTAAAATAAATATAAAAAGATAAAAAAAGATAAAAAAGATTGTTCACAGACTCACAAAGCAGGGGGCGAGGAACAGCAGTTACACACTGTACAAGAGGCTGTCAATTTGACATTGTTTCCTCCCCTGTCACCTTTTTTTGCTTGGTGTCAGGAAATCTTGTTAGAAGTTACTCAAGCAGATAACAGCGGAACTAGAAAGTGGAGAGTAAAGACACGCTAGAAAAAGAGTGACAGAGATATAAGCTCATTACTGTGCTGCTTTTCCTTTCATTGTTCAGTCACAGGCTGGAGTATGTGCAAGACAATATGGACTCAGAGGAAATAGGAACATGTTTTGTTACTTTAACTTTTATTGGACTATTTATTTCATCTTTTTATTTTTGTCTGGAGTTCTGCTTTATGGTAATACTACTATCTGTAGGGGCTATCTACATTTATTGCCAAGAATCAAGCATGTAATTGGGTACTTCTATTCCTACCCCAAACCTCCCTCTCTCCTACTCTTTTATCAACCATATGTTACCTGCTTTTCTAAATGCTGCAGTCAGTTAAAAAGGAAAGCAAAATACAGGGCAGAACTAGGAGGAGCCACTTTGTTCTGTGCAATGATGGTCTCTGCCCCATAAGCAAATGATATACTAAAAGGGAGGTGTGGAAACCCTATGACCTCTTATTTGTGAAGCCCGCAGAGCTCAAACCAAGAGTTTATAGAGAATTCATGTCCTGCAGTTATTTAATGTAAGCGTAGGATAGTTTTGCCCTAACAAGATGTGGTGTGATCTGTAGACGTAGTGTAATTGTAGATGTAGTTTAATTCTGGGTTATTAAAAATATAGTATTCTATGTCAGTCATGCACATATGTTCTTTCATTAGCATTTGAAAAAGACAGAGACAGTTTTTTCTAGGATCGAAGTGACAGCTAGATGCCAATAAAAGTTTCCATTAGAGTAAAGAGATTGCCACCATGCTGAGGCTTCAAAGAAAACTGCTAGTCATTTTGGCTACATTGATCCACAGGGGGCATTCACAAGGCTCCGGGTAGTCTGTAAACTTTGATTAATACCAACAGATCTAAGGAACCTAGTTTATCTCTCATAAAAGCTAAAATATTAGCATCAGAGAGATGAAAATAATTCCTTTTGATCGTACACCTGATGGGTTACATGTACATGTAACTCTGTATGTTTTGCAGGTGTGGAATCCTAGAGAACCACACAAAACCGTTATATGGTGCCTGATTGCAGCAGGCAGGCAGTGATTGGTACTGTTGCGATCGGACTGATGCGCTGGTATCGGAAATCCTATCCATGACCCAGCAATCAGCGCCGTTCTGGGCCAATTTGACTCTGGTCATTTCAGAACACAAAACATTTGTGGGCTGAGACAGGAACACCTCCCAGGGTTGATTGGCCAAGGGCTAAAGTCCAGCCCGCATCCATATTTCAATAAATTAGGTAGCCTGAGATATGGACATGGTTCTTTCACGAAGCCAGTTCGAAACTGGGGAGTTCCCACATGTTCCAGTATGCTTCTACAAGATAGACTTGGGTAAAGTTTATTTCTGTTTTTATCCCTTTTTATTTTCATAGCAAATTGCCAATTTGTGTGTCTTTCTGCATTTTTTGTATCTTTTTTGGTAAATCCTTTTTTCTTTGTATATCTTAAATGCACTGCCCACTTTTGGGATATTAAATGATAAAATTAATAAGTGACTTCTGCGTACTAAGCTAGGACTCTATCTCTGGAGAGGTTGGTGTATTTTAGTGCCTAAGTACTCGGTCTAAGTTACGTGCCAATCGGTATGCAATTGCACTGTGTGTTGGCAGATTGCATGCAGATTGTAAGTTAACAGATCTGCCAGATGGAGATCTGTTTGTGTGGTGGCTCAGCAGACCAGTCTGCGGACTGGTTGGGTTGTGGCAGGCTATCGTTTATTGTGTGTCTGGTGTGTGGGTGTGGGGACAGTAGGAAGAGTGATTAACACCAGGGTTCAAGCTAGCAGGATAGCTGGAGGAACCCTAGAAGTGGAGTGGAGTCTCCCTCTAGTGGTGGCCAAAGGTAGTGCAGGCTGTGAAAGTACCATAGCCAGTCTTACATGCACAGTAGAAGTTCCCCTTTATTCCCTTAGTTCCTCATATACCCCGGTCACTGAACGCACATCGCGGTTAGCTAGTCGCCGTGGGTGTGTAAATTTGTGACAATACCTACACCTGGTTAAAGGATAAGTTCACCGGGGGGGGGGTGTGTGCAAGGGCTGGTGCATTCATAACATGATACACCTTGAATATGGGAATATGGCTATGAAATGTTATGAATGGTGAATGGGCTGTAGTTCAATAAAAGAAAAACATCACAGTTGTTCATCTAACAAAACCTCATGTAAATTTGTTCTGTGCAAATGGGGAATAGTGGAGTGTACTCAGTCTATATTGTCACCTCATCCCATGCTCACCTCTATGACTTTTCCAGAGCCTCTCCCATCCTCTGGAACTCCCTACCCCAATCTGTCCAAATATCTACTTTCAGACAATCCCTGGAAACTCCTCTATTCAGAGAGGCCTATCCGCCCCCACCTAACAACTGTAAATGTATTTGATCCATCAGCCCATCCCCCACAGTTATTACCTTTTGTATCTCTTGAGCCTCCCTTTTAGATTGTAAGCTCTAATGAGCGGGGCTCTAATGACTGAACCTTGATAGCAGCGGCAGTTGCTGAACTATATTACTCAGCAGTGGGTGTGTTTCTGGTAGTACCTCTGCATTTGTGCTTAGCACTATGGGCAGAAGGGGTGGCACAAATACCCCGAAAAATAGGGGCTCAATGGGATCTCCCTCAAGCCTTGAGGACCCTTATCAGAGTGAGCCGTCGGGGTTTGGGGTTGCAACTGCTTCTGGCATTTCAGCCCCTGTATATATTACTCAGGAGGTTTTTTCCTCAGTCATGAGTGGATTAGAGGAAAGATTAGTGACCTTAATAGCATCTTCACAAGTAGAAGAAAATGCAGGCCCCTTCTATCACTCAGGACCCTCAAACAGAGAAACTCTGGGAGAAGGAAGATCATCACCCTCAGGGGACCGGGAAGAGACTGATGACTCCTCTTCTGAGGAATCAAGTGGGGAAGGACCCTATTCAGCCTCACAGGCTGAGAAATTGCTGGTGCAATCTCTTACTGAAATGGTCCGCTCCACATTTAAGTTACCCGTAACTGAGTCAGTTGAAAAGCCCACTTCTGGTTTGGGTTCACTGAAGCCTCCTCAAGCTGTGCATGCCTTTCCTGTTCATTCATTGCTGGGAAAGCTTATTTATTTATCCTATGGAGGAAAACATTTACTAAAAGGTTGAGTATACCGGTAATTGACACTGCTATTTCCTAGGTAAATTAAAATTTGACTTGTCCAGTTGACAATGCTCAAATGCTTAGGAATCCATCTGATAAAAAATTAAAATTCCTGTTAAAAAATATTTTCTCTTTGGCAGATTCAGCAGCTCAACCTGCAGTGGTGGCAATTGGGGTATGTCAGTCCCAGAGAGACCATTTGAGACAGGTGCTCAAGGTTTTCCCTAAACAGCTAGCCCAGGATTTAGCCAAGCTGCCAGGGGCTTGGTATTTTGCAACTGACACAATCAGAGATTCTATTCTGCAAACCTCTTGCTTTACATTTGGGTTGGGGCATATCCGTAGAACCTTATGGTTGAAAAGTGGTCAGCTGAAGCGCCATGCAAAGCTCTTGGCTGTTTTTTCCTTTCTGCGGTGAAAAGCTGTATGGGATGGTAAAAGGAGTAAAACACCCCTCATTTAAACGGGCTCTCTTCTCCAGTGCCAGGGGCGCCTATCTTCAGGCAGTCGCGACGGCCTCCACCATCAGGTTCAAGAGGAGATCGACCCCAGGGACAAAAGAAGCCCTGGGGGGAAAAACCTACAAAACAAAACGCTAAAGCCTCTTATGAAGGAGCGCCCCCGCACGCTCTAGTGGGGGGGAAGACTTCTGCAGTTCTCAAGGGTCTGGCAGGAGGAGTTTCGAGACAGATGGATGGTCTCCTTAATAGCTCTAGGCTACAAACTAGAGTTCCGAGATTTCCTGTCTCCTTGTTTTCCTCAGGGCAAAGGTCCATAGATCCAGTGAAAAAGAAGTTTCCTTTTTTCAAGCATTAGTCCGACTTTTGTCTCAAAAAGGGTCATGGCGGTCCCCGCGATGGAGCAGGGGTTGGGATTTTTTTCAAACCTGTTCACGGTGCCAAAGACCAAATGGGTATGTCAGTCCTATGCTAGATCTCAAGGATCTAAACCGGTTCCTGAAATATCCACTTTTTCCATGTCATGAATCAGTCTAATCTGTTGTCTCTATCCTATAAGGAGGAGAACTTCTGGCATCAGTCGACATCAGGGATGCATACCTGCATGTGCCTATTTTTCTCCGCTCATCAAAATATATCTGCGTTTTGAAGTAGAAAAACTTCACTTTCAGTTGTAGCATTGCCTTTTTTGGTCTAGCTACTGCACCTTGTATTGTTTACAAAATGTCTGGCCCTTGCTTTGGCCAGATTAAGGACTCAAGGTATAACAATTTTAGCATACCTAGATGACCTGCTCTGAACAGACAGGTCAGTAGCCCGCTTAGAACAAAGCATGGTCTCCACAATCAGCTACCTGGACTACCTAGGTTGGGTCCTCAACTGAGAGAGATCTTCTTTAAAACCATTAAGAAGTAGACACGTGCATTCGTTTTCGTCCGAATGCATTTTCGTCCGAATTTCAGGTATTTTCTTTATCGTTTTAACAAACGATAACGGAAGTGCACAATCTGAAAACCGAAAGATCTGACATAAACAAATGCTTTATTTTCATTTTCCTTGCCACAACAGTTCAATATAGATAGGAGATTTGACATGACGCTGACAATAACAATCTGTGTCTATCTAACCTGTGGTTGAATGTGCCTAACCTTGACTCTATTAGTCCAAGATTATTCTACATAGAGAGAAAAGATTTGACATAGAGCGAGAAGATTCGACATAGAGAGAAAAGATTTGAAATAGAGAGAAAAGATCGATGCTGGAATTGGGTGGGGGGGGTAAAATAAAAATAATGATGATGATGAATGTTATTGGCCGATTGTAACCAAAGAGGAGGGGCAGTAAAATAGCTAGAACTAAGTAAACACGTACAGCCAACTTACTTTCACTTATGATTTGCTAACAGAGAGAGACACACACACTGAATCATTTCAGAAGACGAAAGAAGAAGAATTATATAGCAATTAAGCATAAGCACAGCAGCAAAACAATAGTGATGCAAGCTACAGTTCAACTTACTGTAACTTTTTCATAATAATCTGCTGCTATTGTGTTAGTGTTGTGAACTTGATAGTGATACTAGTGTTGCTAGTGTTGTGATAGCCTCAGAGGCTGCCTGTATTGAGGGGGGATTTATTATTATAGATTCTATATTATAATGCCATATCAATATCTGACATTTCCGGTCAAATGCATCCGCCCATAGGCTATAGAAAAATTCTAATGTTGGTTGACTAGTAAAATAATGAATAAATATAATTATTACTAGTCATACAATATTAGAATTCTACTACGGCTAGCTTGCAGGCGGAAAATTCGACTGGAAATGTACACATACAGTTTAGCTGCTTCGTCGAATCTTCTTTGAACATTCGACAGACACCATAAGCCTTCAATGACAGATTTGACGTTAATTAATTTGGATTTTCAGACGAATGCAATTTTTAACGAAAAACAAAATGAATAAAAACAAATTTCGGGAGTAACTAAATAAATGTATTTTTCGGACGAAAACGAAATTCCGAAACAAAATATTTCAGTGTGCACATGTCTATTAAGAAGACTAAGAATACTTGGGTCTGGTTATAGATACAGCCCAGAAGAGGGTGTTTTTTTCCTCCAGGTAAAGATCAGGGACCAGTATTCCATCCTATCATACAAACGCTATATTTAATGGTTTGGCTTTTGAAACCCACATTCTGAAGAATTGTGGGCTTTCACGCTCAGTGATATCTACCTTGATTAATACAAGGAAGCCAGCTTGCAGAGTCATTTATTATAGACTCTGGAAGGAATATGTCCTGGTGTGAGTCTAGGGGTTGGCATCCTAGAAGGTATATTCCTTGCCTTTCTGTAAATAGGATTAGAAATGAAGCTGGCATCAAGGGCCAGGTCTTGGCCTCATCAGTATTATTCCAACGACCACTTGCTTCTCATTCCCTGGTCCAGTGACACAGCTTAATCCGCCGGTTAGGTTACCCTTAAAACCTTGGGACTTGAATTTGGTTTTGTCAGGTTTACAAAGACAGCCTTTTGGGCCGATACAACATACCGTATTTATCGGCGTATAACACGCACCGGCGTATAACACGCACCCCAATTTAGGAGGGAATTTTAAGGAAAAAAAAACTTTTAGGAGGGAAGTTGAGGGGAAAAAAACTTACATTTAAACGCCCATCATTGCAGCCTTGTCAGTGCAGCCTTGTCAGTGCAGCCATGTCAGTGCAGCCTTGTCAGTGCAGCCTTGTCAGTGCAGCCTTGTCAGTGCAGCCATGTCAGTGCAGCCTTGTCAGTGCAGCCTTGTCAGTGCAGCCTTGTCAGTGCAGCCATGTCAGTGCAGCCTTGTCAGTGAAGCCTTCCCCAGTGCAGCCTTGTCAGTGCAGCCTTGTCAGTGCAGACTTCCCCAGTGCAGACTTCCCCAGTGCAGCTTTACCCAGTGCAGTCTTCCCCAGTGCAGTCTTCCCCAGTGCAGCTTTACCCAGTGCAGCCTTCCCCAGTCCAGTCTTCCCCAGTGCAGCTTTCCCCAGTGCAGCCTTCCCCCAGTGATCCCAGCCATTCTGGGTTTCAAAATCGCCGATCGCGATTTGAAAATGGCGACGCCGGCGCCGAAATACACAGTGCCGGTCCTCGGCTCTTTCCGGCAGCTGTCGTTCATTTTCGGCTCCACTCGTAGTCCCGAGCGGAGCTATCCGAACCTAGCCGAGTAGGTTCGGATAGCTCCGCTCGGGACTACGAGTGGAGCCGAAAATGAACGACAGCCGCCGGAAAGAGCCGAGGACCGGCTCTGTGTATTTCGGCGCCGGCGGCGCCATTTTCAAATCGCGATCGGCGATTTTGAAAATATGACAGGTTGGATCGCAGGGGATCGGCGTATAACACGCACCTGCGACTTTCCCCTGATTTTAAGGGGAAAAAAGTGCGTGTTATACGCCGATAAATACGGTACTCCCTTGATCCTTTTGACAAGGAAGTTGTTTTTAATGGTTTCCATATCTTCTGCAAGAAGGGTATCAGAATTGGCTGCTCTTTTTTGTAAAGAGCCATATTTAATTATTCACAAGGATAAGGTGGTATTGCGTCCTTATCCTAGCTTTCTGCCGAAGGTGGTTTCAGGTTTTCATCTAAACCAGGATATTGTTCTACCTTCATTTTTTTCCAGAACCCTGTTCTAACAGAAGAAAGGTCGCTACATTCTCTTGATGTAGTGAGAGCAGTCAAAGTCTATTTGAAGATGACTACTCAGATTTAAAAAAAAAAAATCAGATTTTTTTGTTTGTGTTGCCTGAAGGTCCTAGAAAAGGACAGGCAGAGTCGAAATCTAATATTTCTAAGTTGATCTGGCAAGTAATTATTCAAGCTTATGGTTTGAAGGGAAGGTTCCACCTTTTAAAATCAAAGCACACTCCACCAGGGCTGTTAGTGCTTCATGGGCAGTGCATCACCAAGCCTCCATGGCTCAAATCTGCAAGGCTGCAACTTGGTCTGCAGTCCATACATTCATCAGATTCTATCAGGTGGATGTAAAAAGGCATGAGGCTATCGCCTTTGGGCGCAGTGTACTGCAGGCAGCAGTATAGGTCCTCATGCCTGATGGCACCCTACTTTTATTTGTGCCTTCCTCCCCTCAGTTGGCATTGCTCTGGGACATCCCACATAGTAACCACTTTGGTTCTGTGTCCCGTGATGTACGATTAAGAAAATAGGATTTTTATAACAGATTACCTATAAAATCCTTTTCTTTGAAGTACATCACGAGACACAGAGGTCCCTCCCCTCTTTTTGGGAATGCACGTGTATTGCTTTGCTACAAAACTGAGGTACTCCCTGTAGGGGGAGGGGTTATATAGGGAGTTGAACTTCCTGTTTTGGGGTGTGCCAGCGTCCATCATCTAAAGGTGGCCTATATAACCCACATAGTAACTACTATGGCTCTGTGTTCCTGTGATGTACTTCAAAGAAAAGGATTTTACAGGTAAGTTGTTATAAAAGTCCTATTTTTTTGTTGAGGGCTGCACAAGGCTGAACAATGCCATGATTGGTACACAGGTCTGAGGATCTCCCACATGCCAGTCATGGCATTATTCAAACTCTGAGGAACCCTTAATATAAAATAAAGTTTTTAGATAATTTTAATCTTTATGTGTCTACAGTAAAGTCTACAGTTTTAACTTCATATTTGTTAATACAATTTGGTAAAGATATATTTGGTCTGTCCTCCCTATGCACCAGAAAGAGTCCACAGTGTCTCTTATTGTTCTCCCCTATCTCCTTTCTTCCTTAGAGGTGGGAATTGCTCCATTTTGATGTAAACTGAATTTGGCGCCTTAAATTGTTTGTTCCCTCTCAATCTGAGTTAGTCTTACCATAGATTTAGTTCAATATAAGAGAAATCTAATGATAAAAAATAAAGATTTAAAAAAATAGCTTTAAGAGCCAAACAAAGGTTTACTGTAATTGATGAGAACAGATTCAGATTGTACTAAAAGAATAAATAATCTTTCGCAACTTCAACTCCTCTCTCCTCTATTCTGCTACTGACCACCTCTATAACAAAATCTCTCCTCTGTCCTGCCCCAACCAAGCCACGTCCATCTACAACAAATCCCTGTCCTCCACCCTGAACAAGCTTGCTCCCCTCACTACATGCAGAATCAGGCCTCGACCACTACAACCCTGGCAAACTGATGACACTAAAATTCTCAAAAAACGTAGTCGCGCTCTTGAGCGTCTGTGGCACAAGACTAAGTCTCTCAAAGACTTCAACCAATACAAATCTGCCCTCCAAAAATACTATTCTTTCCTCCACACTGCCAAGCAAACCTATTTTACAACTCTTATGCCGCGTACACACGGTCGGACTTTTCAGCTACAAAAGTCGGACAGCCTGTCCGACATACTTCCGGCGTACCTTCGGCGGACTTGCGGCAGACTTTCTTACGAACGGACTTGCCTACACACGACCACACAAAAGTACGACAGCTTAGTACGCGGTGACGTACACCAAGTCCGACGAGACTATAAAACGGAAGTTCAATAGCCCGTACGACACCCTTTGGGCTCCTTCTGCTAATCTCGTGTTTATCTCGTGTTAGTAGAAGTTTGGTGAGAGACGATTCGCGCTTGTGAGACTCGTATTTTTCAGTTCGTTTTAACTGTTGTTCAGTCTGTGCTTGTGAGGTTTGTATCTGCTTTTCAGTGCGTTTGGTCAGTTGGCATTGAGAAATCTTTGTTTTATTGGCCGCTCGTTCCTGATTTTCAGGTCGTTCTTCACAGGCCTTGCTGTTCTTCAGTGCGTTCTGTTTAGTGCGTTCTGACCAGCCGACCGTTTTGAAACCATGTTACCTGTACGTACTCTTCGTCGAGCTCGTGCATTGTATGTGTTTGGTGCTGTAGTTTATTCTTCAGCCCAAGACCAGTCCATGAACAGGGCGAGGAGGAGTTCATGGACCAAGAATTGGTTGCTCCAGCGTGACCAGTTCTGTCACATGCCATTGCTCCGTGAGATCCGTGAGAATAATCCTGAGGATTTCAGGAACTTTCTCCGGATGACGGACCCCGTTTTTGACCGTTTGGTGGCTTTGCTGACCCCCTATATCAGCAGGCAGGATACCTGCATGAGGCAAGCCATCACTCCGGAGCAGAGGCTGGTCGCTACCTTGCGGTATTTGGCCACAGGGAGAAGCCTGCAGGACCTTAAGTTCTCAACAGGCATCTCCCCCCAGGCTCTGGGGATCATTATCCCAGAGACCTGTTCTGCCATCATCCAGGTCCTGCAGAAGGACTATATTAAGGTAAGATATTTTGCTTTTATTAGCATCACATGTTCTTTTATGTAATCTTTGATAATGTAATGTATTTCTTGCTTCAAACACTACTTACCATCATTGCAATATAGTGTGAATGTCCCCTTTTTATCCTCACACATGCTGGATTTTTTTCCTGTTATTTTTTGTCATGCATGTATATTTTCCTTCAATAACCTCCCCAGCATGCAGTGATGGGAACATATCTACCTAGTCTACTCATTTTGAATGTATTTTGTTTGAGTGTATTTAGTGTGCTTATAATTAGCAATTAGCTAGATTTCCCAACCCCCCCCCCACCTAAACTCACTCCAAATAGTGTGCTGCTAATTAGCAATTAGCTAGATTTCCCAACCCCCCCCCACCTAAACTCACTCCAAATAGTGTGCTGCTAATTAGCAATTAGCTAGATTTCCCAACCCCCCCCACCTAAACTCACTCCAAATAGTGTGCTGCTAATTAGCAATTAGCTAGATTTCCCAACCCCCCCCCCCCCACACCTAAACTCACTCCAAATAGTGTGCTGCTAATTAGCAATTAGCTAGATTTCCCAACCCCCCCCACACACACCTAAACTCACTCCAAATAGTGTGCTGCTAATTAGCAATTAGCTAGATTTCACAAACCCCCCCCACCTAAACTCACTCCAAATAGTGTGCTGCTAATTAGCAATTAGCTAGATTTCCCAACCCCCCCCCCCCCACACCTAAACTCACTCCAAATAGTGTGCTGCTAATTAGCAATTAGCTAGATTTCACAAACCCCCCCCCACCTAAACTCACTCCAAATAGTGTGCTGCTAATTAGCAATTAGCTAGATTTCCCAAACCCCCCCCACCTAAACTCACTCCAAATAGTGTGCTGCTAATTAGCAATTAGCTAGATTTCACAACCCCCCACCCTCGTAAAAATTTGCTTGAATGTTCTGTGGTGTTGATTTGTCTAAAGCAAATATATGTTGCACTTTGCAAAATGCATGTGCACTCTACAAGTGCATTTGTTCCAGTGCTTTAGTAAATGAGCAGAAGCTCTGCTGATTTCCATCATCAAATCATATGCAAGCCTCAAAGTGTTTTCATTAATTGCCCTTGCATGTGATTGTGTACTCCTTGCAACATGAATGCCTTTTTACATTACCTCATTTACTGTAAGCTGGTTAGCAACTGCAACTGCAGAGTGCGACAACTGCAGTCTTGTAGCCTTTTTAGTCCCTAAATTCCTGCGTGTCCTAAAAGTAATCTATTTTACGGATTTCACAACCCCCTAAAATGTAATCAATGTTCCATCAGAGGGGGTGAGCAATCTGATAAGTGTGCCTTTCCATATTAGTTTTTCCTGAAGAATTAAATTATTTAATGTTATACTGATGCTGGGGAATAATGTTTTTAATTGTCTAATTTTATTGCAATGTTAGCTTCCAAATTAATTGATTTTGGTTTTCTTGTTTGATTCCCCAGTTTCCTTCAACGCCACAGGAATGGCAGACTGTGGCATCCCATTTTGCCAGCCGTTGGGACTTTCCCAATTGTGGAGGGGCTATAGATGGGAAACATGTCCACATTGTGCCACCACCCCATTCGGGGTCATACTATTTCAATTATAAAGGGTTCCACAGTATTGTTTTAATGGCGGTGGTGTCGGCACACTATGAATTTTTATATGTGGACGTGGGGAAGAATGGCCGGATGTCGGATGGAGGAGTATTTGCCCAGACGGAGTTCTGCCAGCGTCTCCAGAGTGGTGGCCTGGGATTGCCACCTGATGCGGATAATGTGGAAGGACTCCCCTTTGTCTTCATTGCCGATGAAGCCTTCGCTCTGAGCAAGCACCTCATGAGGCCATTCCCCCAAAGAACCCTCACCCCGGAGAGGAGGGTTTTTACTTTCCGGCTGGCCAGAGCTAGAAGAGTGGTTGAGAATGCGTTTGGAATTCTGGCCAGCCGGTTCCGCCTGTTTCAAACAGCCATTAATTTGGCGGAATACAAACTTAATTTTATCATTTTATCATGCTGCATTCTGCACAACTTTTTAAACAAACATTCTCAGAATTATATAGGCACAGTTGGGCCTGAGGCCGGACTTATAGATGACAACCTTACGGGCCTGGATAATGTCCGTACTGGCTTGGCCCCCCAAAGTGCCCGTCAAGTTAGACAGCAATATGTTAATTATTTTATGGGTAGGGGGGCCATTGCAATGGGCCATGATATTTAATTTTTTACAATAAAAAAATATGGATGAAATCTTGAATTATATTTATTGCTTGCCTTTCTTTTGGGCTTTCTCCTAGGTTATGGTCGAGCAGTTTTAGTGCCAACTGTATTTTCATTTTAAATGTCTAAATAAAAGCTCCATTGCCACTGTAAACAACTTTTTGACAATTATAACCAAACTGATACTGAGCATTGAAATAACAAACCACACATTTATTTAATTCCTATAAGGAGATGTTTTTATTAATGGTTGTTATGCATTCAGTTCTGCATTTAGTATAAAATGTTCATAGACAAAAATATAATGATATCTTAATAATTTCGTAAAATATAATTATATTTAAATATTTATACATAATCCACAAAAAAATATTTTTGGCTTTTTGATTTTCGCAAACAGGCTTTTTTTTTTTTTTGGTTTTATTTTTTTTTTTTAAATCAAGTTTTTTACTTTTTTTGCGTTTTTTAAAATCAAGTTTTTTATTTAATTTTTTTTTTCAAATAAAGTTTTTTTTTTATTTTGGTTTTAAAATCAATTTTTTTTTTTTTTTTTTTAAATCAAGTTTTTTTTTTTTTTGGTTTTTGAGAAAATCAATATTTTGTTTTTTTTGGTTTTAAAATCAATTTTTTTTTTTTTGGGTTTTAAAATCAATTTTTTTTTTTTTTTGGTTTTAAAATCTATTTTTTTTTTTTTGGGGGGGTTTTAAAATCAATTTTTTTTTTTTTTTGGTTTTAAAATCAATTTTTTTTTTTTTTGGTTTTAAAATCAATTTTTTTTTTTTTGGGTTTTAAAATCAATTTTTTTTTGTTGTTGTTTTTTTGAAAATCAAGTTTTATTTTTTTGTGGATTTTTTATGTATTTTCGCGAAACAGCCCTCCTTTTTTAAATTAGGTTAAACAGCCATTTATGTTCAGCCAAAAAAATAAAGAGAAGGCCCAGAATGGGGTCAGCAAAACAGGAAATGAAGGACATGATCGATGTTTTGGGGTTTCAAAAAGGGCATTTAGATTCGACCCAAAACATCAATCATGTCCTTCATTTCCTGCTGCATACGATCCAGCCGATTCCGCATTTCATCCATGTCCTTATTCCAGGCCATTATTTGACCAATTAGCCGTTGGGCACTTTCTGAAGTGAAATAGTCACTTTGTGTACCTAAAGTGGAATGAAACCAAAAAATGTATTTAGAAATATGCACACATACATAGTTTACCTTACCATAATAAAGCTGTTGTCTCAGACACTGACCTGGTGGGGTGCCCATGTAGCCTAATTCCTCCACATCCTCGGGGGTGGCACTGTTGCTTGAATCAAGCACAACCAGATCCCCTAAAATAGAGTAGAAAAATTACATTAAACAAAAGGCAGCCATGCATAGATTACCGTAAGCTGGTGTGTCAGACACTCACCTGGTGGGGTGCCCATGTCGCCCACCTCTCCTTCCTCCACCTCCTCAGTGGGGCTTGGGCTGATTTCCCAATCATGTTTGGCTTGGGGTGGACTGTCTTCTTGTTGGCTGAGTGATTTTTCCCCTATGTGAAACAAAAAATTATTAATCTACTTAGCACACAGATATTTTAGTACATAGTCATTTTCTAACATTTGTAGTGAAGTGGTTTGTGTAGAGTTCCTATTTTACCTCAATATTTAAAATTATAAAGACATATCGGATAGATAGATATCTAGATATCAATATCTCAAAATATAGTTAATAATCTTTTGATCCCTCTCTCTCTCTCTCTATATCTGGAACAAAATCTATAAATATCTAACTAAATGTAAATAAAAAAAGATAACTTAAAATATTCCAAAAGAATGTTTTACATTTCTATATCTATCTATCTATCTATCTATCTATATATCTATATCTATATCTATATCTATATTTTTTTTTGATTATATATAAAATATATATATATATATATATATATATATATATATATATAAAAATATATATACATAAAAATATATCTATATATATCTATATATATATATATATATATATATATATATATTTTTTTTTTTAGATATATATATATATATATATATATATATATATATTTTTTTTTATATATATATATATATATATATATTTTTATATATATATATATATATATATATATATATATATATTTTTTTTTTTTTTTTTTTATATATATATTTTTATATATTTTTATATATATATATTTTTATATATATATATTTAGATAGATCTATCTATAGATATGTAACGAGGTTTTGTAAAAGATCGTTTGAAACGATGAACAAAAAAAATCGTATAGGAAGGAAAAGCACATGGAGCAGTATACAAGGTAATAAACACAAGAGAAAAACACGACAAGTACTTACTTTTTTTAAGCACTTTCCGGATCCGTCTATATTGATCCGGCTCCCTGAGTTTCAGGTCAGACCATCTTTTGCGAAGTTGATCTCGGGAGCGCTGTACCCCAAAAGAAGCCTGCAATGTGTCCACAACCTTCGCCATTATTTTGGCCTTGCGCAAATTTGGCCGTGCGTACGGCCCATACTTCCCATCATAGTCGTCTTTGTGAAGAATGGCCACCATCTCCACCATTTCTTTAAAACTCATATTGGAGGCCTTAAATCTAGGCCTCACAGATTTTGTGGACGTTCCAGCCTCCGGGCTTTTTCCACTACCTGAGGACATGTCAGGTGTCTCCGCCATTATTTACCCCACTACGCGCCGTAACTAAAAATGGGCGGAGAACATGAGTTAAAATCGAACGTCAGGGGCGGGCGACGCAGGCGGAGTTTCACACATGCGTAGTGTATAAAGAGGGGCCTTGCGCACGTGTCGTACGTACGTTCTGTGCGTAGGTGATAGTGGACCAGGACGTTACAAAACGAAGGTAATTTAAATTTTTTTTTTTTTTTTTTTTTGGGGGGGTTTTATGGTTAATGACTTTGTAGGAAGCGGCCTATATGGCTTGATAGATTGATGAGGCCTACATAGGGAGAAGATGATGAGGGGTTAGCAGAAACCTATAATAAGTGTTTTTGGTCTTGTGACTTTCTCTTTTCCAGATATAATGAATCCCCTATTTAAGGATCCAGAGTTCCTTACAGCTTTTATTTCGAAATATCGAGAGATGAGGAATTTGTGGGAGGTGAAACACCCTCAGTATTATGCAAAGCATGTGAGGAAGTCAACGCTGGAGAGACTTCTGTCCTTTGTCCAGGCGACCATCCCGGGAGCAACAATGGAGACAGTGCTCAAGAAAATTGGGGTCTTGAGGAACATGTATAAGAGGGAGCATAGGAAGATCCAGGAATCAAGGAGATCAGGAGCATCAGCAGATGATGTTTATGTACCCAGGCTGTGGTACTACAATCAACTCCTTTTTCTTGATGACCAGAATGAAGCCAGGGCATCACTTTCAACCCTTCCCTCCACCCTTCCCTCCACCCTTCCCTCCACCCTTCCCTCCACCCCAGCAGAGGCTGATGAGGAGCAAGCTGGGTCTTCCATCCTGGATGAACCGGATATGACCATCTGGAGTCAGGTAAATTATTTTAACAAATATTTACTGTACTAATATTAATGATGTTAACTGGATGTTATAATTGTCTAAAATAATTTTGCACTCAAAATTGTGTATACATATCAAATGACAGTAGTGGCTAAATATGTTTGGCACCTGCTTGAAATAATTAGGGTGTCTGATTAGACTCTTTTATTAAAGAGATGTATTCACATTGAATTTGCTAGTCATGAGCAAACTGTGTGTCATTGATGAACCCAAAAAAATATACTAAAACTATTGTCCTTTTTTTATACACAGGATGAGTCCATCCAGGAGGAATGTGTGGAAAGTGTTAGGCAGGAGGAGACCGGGCCCATGGACAGCCTGGAGGAGGCCGGATTCACCATCATCCTGGAGGAGGCTGGGCCCAGTGTCAGGCAGGAGGTGGCTGCTCCCAGTGAGGTGGCTGGGCCAAGTGAGGTGGCTGGGCCAAGTGAGGTGGCTGGGCCCAGTAGGAGCCTGACAAAATCCCAAGTGCCTCCCCTCCACCTTCCCAAAAAAAGGGCCAGGAAGGGGATGGTCACACAGGACGCATCCCTGCGCCTCATGCAAGAGGCCACCCGTTTTTTAACGAGCCCCCCCGAAGCGGAAGAATCCTATGGCTGCTACTTAGCCAGCAGGCTTCCTCAGATGGATTGGGAGCAGCGCCTCATTTGTGAGCGACTATTTGGGGAAACAATCCATAAGGGGCTGCAGGGCACGCTAACACAAAACACCCAACTACATGAGGCAGCCCCCCTCCTCCTCCTCCTCCTCCTCCTCCTCCTGCCACAACTGAAACACCAGAGCCACAGCCTCAAAAGAAGGCTACAGGGAAGGCTGCAGGGAAGGCTGCAGGGCAGCGTGGAGGAAAGGCTGCAGGGAAGAGAAGAAAGTGATGACCTGGGTTCAGTTTGGTCTGACAGAAGACGCAGGCTGTTGTAGGACCACAGTCTGGGGACATCTAGATCATCTGCTGGTGCTGTTGATCTCTGGGATTCTTGGACCAGATTGTGCTCCCTCTTATATGGACTCCGCAAGATCCCAATTTTCTTGTACAACGACTTTTTCCAGCGTTGACTTCCTCTTTATTTTATTTTGACCATGAATAAATGGATCTTTTTTGAGTTTAGCAAAAGACTTTATGTGTTTTCTTTTAAATCATTGATTTTACACACAATGTTAAATTAACAAGGGACAACAATCTCATTGAGTTTGAAAAAAACACACCAAAAATACATTACTAATGTTAATAATGTTCAAGTGGTAAGTCTTGAAAATAAAAAAATCTACATAACCAAAAACGGTGCTTTGGGTTAACTTTATCTAAAAACTAAAAAATAATCACTCGAAAAAAAAAAATAGAATAATGGGTTCTTTGTGGTAACTTTACAAACCTAAAAAAAAAAAAATATAAGGGAAAAAGTATTATTAGTATGGAAACATTGTTTTTAAAAAGCATACTATATCATTCATGAGATCAAAGAGAAAAAGAATCCAGAAATCAGTTTGGGAGAACTCTGATTATGAACAGCAAAACACCTTCGTTCTTTAGAACATTCGTAAAGAAGAAATAAAATGCGCTGCATTCAACGATCACAGATTTTACAGCGTGATGAATGTGCTACCTACAATACGAACACTAGTTTTACTAGACCGAGTGCTTCCGTTTAGTTTTTGCTTATGAGCATGCGTCGTTTTTTTGTCCGTAGGACTAGCATACAGACGAGCGGACTTCGGGGTCCGTCGTAGTTACGACGTAAAGATTTGAAGCATGTTTCAAATCTAAAGTACGTCGGATTTGAGGCTAAAAAAGTACGTTGAAAGTCCGGAGAAGCCCACACACGATCGGATTACCAGCCAGCTTTAGTCCGTCAGCGTCCGTTGGACTTTTGTAGCTGAAAAGTCCGACCGTGTGTACGCGGCATTATTAACACCTTTTCATCCAGTCCCCGTAAACTCTTCTCTACCTTCAACTCTCTACTTTGTCCTCCACCGCCTCCACCCACTGACTTACTCATTGCCCAGGAGATCGCTAATCACTTCAAAAACAAGATTGATACAATCTGTGATGAAATCTCCACTCTACAGGTATCTCCCCTAGCTAAGACCCCATGTCAGCAGGTATAACTGACACTCCCCCTATTCAAATCTGCTACTACAGACGAAGTTGCTAAACTCCTTTCTATCGCCCACCTAACCACCTGTCCCCTGGACCCTATTCCCTCTCAAATGCTATGGTCGCCCTCTGACCCCATCCTACACTCTCTAACCCACATCTTCAATCTCTCCCTCACCTCTGGCATCATCCCAATGCTCTAAAACATGCACTGGTCACTCCCATACTTAAAAAGCCATCCTTGGACCCTACCAATCTTAACAACCTACGCCCTATCTCCTTGCTCCCCTTTTCCTCTAAACTACTTGAGCGCCTGGTTTACAACCAACTGAGTGACCACCTCATTAAAAACAACCTTCTTGATCCCCTTCAATCTGGATTTCGCTCTAAACACTCCACAGAAACTGCTCTTTTAAAACTCACAAATAACCTACTAACTGCAAAAACCAACGGACGCTATTCTGTACTCCTATTTCTGGATCTTTCAGCTGCCTTTGACACGGTTGACCACCCCCTCCTCCTCAAAAAACTTTACTCCCTCGGTCTCCGTGACTGTGCTCTTTAGTGGCTCTCATCCTACCTATCCCAATGCACATTCAGTGTCACTTGCAATTATACTTCCTCCACTCCTCTTCCCTTCTCTGTTGGGGTCCCCCAAGGTTCTGTTCTTGGACCTCTTTTATTTTCAATCTACACCTCTTCCCTGGGTCAGCTGATAGCCTCTCATGGCTTTCAATATCATTTCTATGCTGACGACACACAAATCTATCTCTCCACCCCTCAACTCACTCCATCAGTCTCCTCACGCATCACTAACTTACTAACTGACATATGTGTATGGATGTCACACCACTTCTTCAAACTCAACTTGTCCAAAACCGAGCTTATAATATTTCCTCCCCCACGTGCCTCTTCCCCTGACTTCTCTGTCAAGAGCAATGGCAAAACCATCCACCCGTCCCCACATGTCAGGGTGCTAGGTGTTATCCTGGACTCTGAACTCTCCTTTCGGCCCCACATCCAATCACTTTCCAAAGCTTGCCGCCTCAACCTCCGCAACATCTCTAAACTACGTCCCTTTCTAACCAATGAAACCACAAAGCTCCTGATTCACTCCCTGGTTATCTCTCGCCTCGACTACTGCAACTCCCTCCTCATTGGCTTACCTTTAAATAGACTATCCCCCCTTCAGTCCATCATGAATGCTGCTGCCAGACTGATCCACCTTACAAACCGCTCAGTGTCTGCTACCCCTCTCTGCCAATCCCTCCACTGGCTACCACTCACCCAATGAATTAAATTCAAAATACTAACAATAAGTTACAAAGCCATCCACAACTCTGCCCCCAGCTACATCACTAGCCTAGTCTCAAAATACCAACCAAATCGCCATCTCCGTTCCTCCCAAGATCTCCTGCTCTCTAGCTCCCTCATCACCTCCTCCCATATCTGCCTCCAGGACTTCTCCCGAGCCTCACCCATCCTCTGGAATTCCCTACCCCAATTTGTCAGAGTGTCTCCAAATTTATCCAATTTTAGGCGATCCCTGAAAACTTTCCTCTTCAGAGAAGCCTATCCTGCCTCCATCTAACAACTGCACTATTTTCTCCATTAGCTCATCCCTCACAGCTATTACCCTTTTGTATAACTTGACCCTCCCTCCTAGATTGTAAGCTCTAATGAGCAGGGCCCTCTGATTCCTCCTGTATTGAATTGTATTGTACTTGTATTGTCTGCCCTAATGTTGTAAAGTGCTGTGTAAACTGTCGGCGCTATATAAATCCTGTATAATAATACAATAATAATCTTTTTTTTGTAAATTTCTAATCTACCATGCTCATGAAATGGAGATGAACAAAAATAGACATGGTTGAATTTGAAAGTACAAAAAAGGCCAGCATATCAAAAGAATGGCCTTTAAGTTCTTTTACTGAAGCATCAAAAGAAAAAAAACACATTCCATCAACATTTTAGGGACACAAGGTCCACTTTATTAAGGTGATAAACATGCTTGAAAAACATCTATATATTCAACACAGCTAATTTGCCAAACTAGGCCCACCTTATGGTGCAGCTCACTGAAGTATGTAGTAATATACATATTGTATGTTTCCTACCTATTAAAACCCCAAGTTTAGGATGGAAAATGATATTGATGGGGAATCCAGTGTACATTATGGCAGTAACAAAACCAAATGTATTTTTAGACCAAATAAAGCCACAGATCCATCTAGTTTTGAATGAACCCGCTAGTTTTAAGTAATTTCTATAAAGAATATACAGATCAATTTTGATTTGTTTCCTCATATTTTGTGATATGCTGGGATTGTTTAAGTGACAATAAACTCATTTTTTTACACCAACTTTTCAACATCAATTATACCATGAATCGTTTTTTGTTTTTTTTTCCTCTTGCTGTTGTTTTAAGGCTTAATTTTTATCCTGTGCATACTCCCTATCCTCCACTGATCACAGCTACCATTGCAAATCAAGCAGTGTCATTATTTATGCTCACATGCTCCACTCTATGCACACTACTATTCCTATAGAGCTGAATGTGTCTGCACTTAGATGAGTAGTCCATTTCAGGGGCAAGCAGAAAAGGCTGGCTACATTTCCATATACAAGGGGGGGCATGGAGAACAAACATAGTCACCTTAGAACAGGAATCCTGAGAATGGTAGAAAAAAGTTTGTATTTGAGAGATGAAACAAAGAAAACATGATAGAAGGCACATTCTACTTATATTTAAACACATTCAATTTTTTTTTCTTTTTGAGTAAAGTGTCACTTTAGGGCCACCCAGAGCCCAAAGCATAATATTTCTGTGTTTAGTAGAGCCAAGTGTTTTTGATCAGCTGCAGGCAGAAAGAATGTACAAACTAATGGCAGGCTTACGCTGTCCCAAGCTGTTTGCATGTAACTGCAAAAGTTATCATATGCTTTTAGGGACATAGGAGCGGCCCTGTAGGTAGGTATAAGCTAAGTGTGTGGTCCGATCATAAGTTCAAACCAAACTGGCTGTCTGAATGCTAAATGTTTAGAGTGTTCAGCATGAATGAATGTGACAGCTTCCAGCTGGTTGCTAAGGAAGCAGTGGTTGCTTGCACCTGCTGTGTCCTTACTGACCACTGTCCTTGGGCAGGTATGCAAATGCCTGGCATTGGAGGCCTAAATATGGCCATTCAATATATGTGGGCTGCAGGGGTGGACTTACAACTCATGGGGCCCCAGGCAATAGGAGATCATGGGGCCCCAGGTTTAAAGATGGCCACCACGTGGCAGCCATCTTTATGATGCAACATTAATGTGTCAGGGCTGTGTGGAAGGCACCAAACTCAGTGACATGCAGAGTGGCAGGAGGCTTAACGCTGGTGACCCAATTAAGATATCAGGAGCCTCTTATGGGAAGTGCCACCTTAACAGCATCATGGGCCCCTGGGCAAAGTAATGCACTGGTGACCTGCGGTGTGTATAGCGTGCCGTGGCACACAGTGGGTGTGGCTAAATTTAGCTGCATATTGGGTGTGGCTTTTTAATCTAATTAGAAATATTAGTCTGATTTTTTACAAAGTTTTTTTTTTCTTTTTTCTTTTTTTGTATTGTAATGTTCAAATAATTTTAATATCATTTTAAATTTAATATAATTGTAATATAATACAATTGTTTTTACATTCTTTTCACAATGCTAAAATAAATAATGAAAAAACACTGCGCTAACTAAAATAACAAAAACACAAAAAGAGCGGCTACATACGTTTTGACAAAGAAACAGTGAAGAAAAGAAAGTATAAATGCAGCGCTGAGTGAGAATAAAAAAAAAAATTGAATGACAACAATTATTAACAAGTCCACATATCTTTGGATACAGTGGTGCGTAAATATCAAATCAATCATAAAGTCCCAAAATGAGGGATTGTGAACTGTTGTAGTGTCCAAAAAGTGTCAAAACACAGATGGGGTCAATGCTGAGTGGTAGGTGGTAAGTGTGAACTGGCAAGGTGGTATGAGTCCGTAGAGAAACTCGACATTAGTAATATTCAATATCCGTGAATGAAAAAAGATGGGTACTCTTACTGGATAAGGTGGACTCCACTGTCAGCGACATGGAGTCTATCAAGCGATAGGCCCGGCTGGGCAAAGAGAACAATTTCCGAAGAGTAGAGCTGGTAGGATGGACCTCAAACGAATCTCCAGGGGTCGCCAGCCAAACCTCAAGAGATCTTCTGGATAGTTCATCCAAGTGAGGGTTACGAACTTTAGGTTCCAGAGGCAGGATATACCACAAATGGCCCAAACAGGGAAATCACTCACATCCAGGTGGGTATGTAAGAAAACATATAAAACTACCGCATAGTGTAGGTAAAAAACGGGAGGTTTTTTATTGATTAAAAAAACTCTACAGATAAAAATCGTGATCACATGAAAAACAAAAGGCAGCATGGAGAGGGGGCAACCTCTCCATGCTGCCTTTTGTTTTTCACGTGATCGCGATTTTCATCTGTAGAGTTTTTTTTTATTTGAGTTTTGATTTGTAAACATAGCACATTACAATAAAAATTTAAAAAAGTAATTTTATATATATACATAACATAAGTACATTACATATGCATACATGCATGAACATTGACGCAGTCCATCCTGACCCATTCTTGTTCTAGTAAATAAAAGTTGTATAATTGTATACCATATCCAACATTGTTATGTGTCATAATCTGAATGATTGGTAGTATTAATATAATGTTTGCATCCCATATAGCTTGATGCGTTTCATGGTTGGGACCACTCATCAGGAGCGGATGCCTTGGTTGGGACGACTCATCAGGAGCGGATGCCTTGGTATGTCTAAAAAGAACATAATAGCAGTAGGTCAAGTATATAGCTCAAGCAAACAGAGGAGAAATTGAATAAGAGGCAGAGGACTAACCAGTCCCAATCACTTACATTACATTGGAATGGGAGAGATATGTGGTGTGATGGAAAGGGTGACTGCTGGATTGCTCTGTTACAGGAGCTGAGGTGGCAAAACCGGCACACGAGATGAACACGTGCACAATATTTCCTAGAGGGAAAGGGTCTCCATAAGTAACAAGTGGTAATAGAAGTGTCTATGAAATTAATAAGTTAAAAAAACTTAAGGGCAGTGAAGTAAGTAGGTGTAACCATTATACCAAGGAGAATAGGAGAAGTAGCCACATAAGTGTGGCAAATGTGGAGATGATCAGGACTAAGTATGGGACCCAAACATCAGAGGGTAATAGGTGCTGGAAACCACATGCATCGTAACCAAGGAAAACAAGTTATACAGTGAAAAAGGTGAAGGTGTATACAAACACCAACATAACAGGTAGCGTGATGTGGTCCGTGTGTGAAGTACAGAATCCCTGACCAGCAAGTGAGGTTAGAAGAGACAGTAAGGGATATTTATATACATGTACGACATGCATGCACGCACGCGGGTATCCACCAGCGCCACGCTAGCATGATAATGAGGGTAGGCGCTTCCAAACGGGTGGCAGCCACCGCCCAGGAGTGGCATCAAATAACTCCCCATGTGTTCAGCTAAGAGTGGAAAACACGCCCCCATCATGACACCCGTGAATAATATGTGTGGAGTAATGCATGGAGCTGATGTGCAGTGTACGGTCCGCCTGATCTCCCAGTCCCACCCACTTGGCGAGGGGAAGAGAGAGAGGGGGAGGGGCTTCAGTGCGCTTCGCAGCAACAACAGACAGCTAGAACGGCCCCATGAGACAACAGCATGTCATGGAATGAAGAACTGCTGCTCATGCAGGGGGCAAAATACTGTAGGAGCTGTATGAATACTATATGTATGAACTAACAATGGGTTCATTTTACACACCAGACTCAAAAAGGGTACCGGTGTTGGTGCAGCAACTAAGGTCTGCTGATCAAATGCCTCCATCCCTATTTAAGCATAAAAGAGAAAGTTCTGGGGCTTTAAATGAAGCCTGTGAGTACACAAGCCTCCATCCCTGGACACATTTCCAGTCCCTTTCTCTGTAGCCTTAACTGCACTTCAGATAAATAAACAGGAGACAGAGGCTCCTGCCCATTCATGAACTGAAGCACGAATACCTGCAGCTGCTGATGGCAGGAGATGGAAGGAGTGGGAGCTCTGGAGGTTTTAACCTACAGAATCTCCCTTAATTCCTCCAGAGTGCCCCTTTACATCCTCCAAAGTGTCCCCACTGTAATACTGTACTAAGGGGGTACTATGGAGGAAATAAGGGGGCAATCTAGAAGTACTAAGGGACACTCTGTAGGGGTTAGTACCCTCAGAGTGACACCTTGTATCCTCCAGTAGAGTGCCCCATTATGTTCTTCTCCTCCAGGGTACCCTTATTTAACCTCTTGCCTACTGGGCACTTTTACACCCTTCTTGCCCAGCCCAATTTTCAGCTTTCAGTGCTGTTGCACTTTGAATGACAATTGCAAGGTCCTGCAACACTGTAGCCATAAGAAATTTTTATCAGTGTTTTTCACACAAATATAGCTTTCTATTGGTGGTATTTAATCACTACTGGGTTTTTAATTTTTTGATAAATAAACAAAAAAAATACAGAAAATGAAAAGAAAAAAACTTTTTCATAGTTTGTTATTACATTTAGCTAACAGGTCATTTTTCTCCTTCACTGATGTGTGCTGAGGAGGCTGCACTGATGGGCACTGATGAGTTGGCACTAATGAGGCAGCACTGATGGGCACTGATCAGGAAGCACTGATAGCCACTGTTAGGTGGCACAGATTGGCAGCACTGGTGGGCACTGTTGGGATTGCACTGATAATCAATGCTATGATAATCATTGTAGATGTCCCTTTAACAGAACCTGGTTATCGGCTCTCTTCTCCTCTCCTCGCGCTGTCAGAATGAGGAAAGGAAAGCCAATAACCGGCTTCTGTTAATATGGTGATCAGCTGTGATTGGACACAGCTGATCATGTTGTTAAAGCCACCGATTGGCTCTTTACCTCAATCTGTGATCAGTAGTATCCGGAGGATACTGTGATCACAGAGTGCGGCAGGTGTGATCTTGGGAGGACGTCATATGATGGCCTCCCAGAACTGTCTGTCCGCACTGTCGCCATCATTCGGCTTTAGCGCGGTTAGCAAGTGTTTTAATACCTCCTTGCCTGGTCACAACTGATAAGCGGCTGCTGATAAAACACTTTAGAGAAACAAATCCTTGTCTGTGATTCTGAACAATGCATGTGAAGTCTGGAGTCAGCCGATTAGTGAACTGCCGTTCTTGGTCTCTACTTGTGCAGCATGAATGTGTGCATATGAATTTAAGCCATATCCCACTGTCTGATCTGAGGCTGAGCCAAGCAGTTCTCTAATCAGTTTGCTCCAGACTGCGCATGCACAGTTCAGAGTCACCGACAAGGATTTTCTTTTCTAAAGTGTTTTACTTCCAGCCACTTGTCAGCCAGAGGGGAGCCAGATGTACTCGCCGCTCGCGTCCCCTTTGTTTTGGCTGCAGAAATCACAGTTGCAGTAGAGTGCAGGTAGCAGGGCCAGAAATTGTGATGACAGGCCAGGCTACTGCTGAGAAAGCAGGTGCTCTTAATGTGTCCCCTCTTCTATTGTGGTGTTTGAGGGAGCTCAGGAAGATTCACAGCACAAGGCAAGCATAGAACTAGGGGTGGGAGGTGTGCTGGCTGGAATGCTGAGAAGGAGCCAGTGCAGTGACCTCTGTTATCAAGCCCAAGAAGAGGAGGGGAAGAGCATGGGAAGGATCATAGAGACACCTTGCAGTGGCTTGGAGACCAGAAGAGACAATTGCTGGCCTTCACCTCCTTCATCAATCACAGGGAGAGGAGGGGAGCACGAGAGGGATCACAGAGGTATCTGTGCTGTGGCTGCAAGGCTAGAAGAGACAGTGACAGGCTGGATCAGTGTGATAGCGGTGTACTAACAGTTCTTCTACTTGTTATGCCCAAAGTAGTGCTGGTGGGACAGCAGAGTCAGCAGATGCCCGGGAAACCTGAAGATCGGGCGGTATATGCTGTCAGACAGCAGAGCTCTCTCACCATGTGTCTATTCTGGATGTTTGGTAACAGTCTGGGGTGGGCCCTCTACTGTCCCCGGGCCCTCTGGCAGCGCTCAATATGCCTGAATGGTCAGTAAGCTCCTGGTGGGCAGTAATATTGGCCAAGTATTGCCATGGCCATATTTGAGCAATGATGTCACCACTATTTCCACCTCTTCACTTATATACTGTAACAGATGACAGCCAAGGGAGTTGTCATTTGGCTAGTGGTATCCTTGGGATAAGTTGTGCACTGGTCATCATTTTTGTTTTGCTTTTTCAGCAGATTGGAAGACATCATGATTGACAATGGTTTAACTTAGAGGGGTAGTATCTGGAGGCCTCCTTACAGGACTTCCAGATTCCAATAAGCACCCTGCCAGCAGACCCCCACAACCATCAGCCAGGGCTATGAAGATGCCCTTATCCTCATCTACAAGGCCCCCCTTCCATGTTGAGGAAATTGGGCTTAGTATGGTTCAGGGCATAATCTGTCAGATTATGGCAAGAGGATTTAAGGGTATTATGGGTCTTTTGTCCCAGTACCTCAATACTCTGTGTTCCTCCTCTCCTTTCTTTTCATTTTCTTTGGAGTGTTTTTTGGTGGTTTAACATTGTAACCCCATCAATGGGAAATTGCAGATACCAAGTGGATGAATAGGAGGCAGGTCATATCTCCTTAGATGCTGCTAAGCTAGATATATTCCATGAAGTGCAGCATTGATTGGCATGGTCATGTTGTGCGCCAGGAGCAGTGTCATTACATTTTTTAAAATTCTGTTCAGTGGAGAGATGGTCTTTGAATGAAGTGTAAAGGTTAACATTGGCGAAAGACATCCAGGCATGCACCTTGGGTGGTCAGAAAAGGGGGGAGGGGGGCTCTCTTTCCTGAACCATACCAGGCCACAAACCTTCCATGTTGGACAGGTACCATGAAAGAGAAATGGCAAAACCTCTCACACCATATCCTCACTGGAAGGAGGGAGTTTGTGGGAAGGACTTATTGTTATTGGTATCTAGAAGCTCTTTTTATAATAAGTGGCCTCCGGATATCTGCTATTCCAGGGGAATGGGTGTACATTACAAAAAAGTGGCAACCACTCCAACCTTTAACTGGCCTTTTCAGCAAGGTGCATATGGAAGGCAGTGCACATCACAAACAAAAGATTTTCCAGCATACTTAACAGCCAGCCTGCAAAACAACCAAATGAAAAATAGAAAGTTTTGTTTGCACACATTTGCAAATATATGCGCAAATGACAATGCCCATGCCAAGGGACCTCTGCATATACTTCGGTCTTAACTCTAAATTTCCAGAGCCTCCATAGTAGGAGTACATATAAGAATGGATAGATTAAGGGAAGGTATGTCTGGAGGGAGCCCACCCCTTCTTAAAGGCACGGGGATGTATGTGATGCCCAGCAAGAACATTAGTACATGTTATTATTCATTCCCAGAAGGAGTTAAAAAATAAATGCACCAACACCTTAGACAATTTTTTTAGTAAAAATATCCCCTCCAAAAAAAAATGCTCCTCAATGTGAATTCAATGTCAATTATGCTGCCCAGCAATGTAAATATTCCTTTATCACGATTACTGCACAATAACCCACAGAATAATGAAGGACCTCCGGTGTCGCCCTGCCGCCATGCTGTTTGCGTGAGCCTTGATTTGAGGCCCATTTTAAGGGGCCCTCAGTGCTCTCCCTTCTTGTTCATCTGTGCTGTGGAAAAATCCCAGATATGGGGACTAGGGATGAGCTTCGTGTTCGAGTCGAACCCATGTTCGACTCGAACATCGGCTGTTCGACCGTCCGTCGAATTGCAAACGATATGGGCCGTTCGCGCCAAATTCGTGTGGCGCGTCACGGCCCATAATTCACTGCGGCATCGCAGTGCATTGCTGGCTGATGATTGGCCAAGCATGCACTATGACCCGCATGCTTGGCCAATCACAGCGCCGTCAGTAGAGAGAGCTGTAATTGGCCAAAGCCAGGGTGGCTTTGGCCAATTATGGCTCAGGGGATTTAGTACACACCCCACACTATATAAGGCCGCCTGCACGGCGGCCCTGTGTAGTGTGTGTTCCGGTGTGCTGAGAGATAGAGAGAGAGAGAGACAGTGTCATTTGATTTGAGTTAGATAGATTAGGCAGAACAGTCAGTCAGTTAGCTGCACTTACAGTGTATTGTGTATATATATGCATCCCAGGTGTTGCATATATATATATACACTGTATTCAGTTTAGCTAGATCCGTTCCTGTTATCTTCTATCTAGACTATTTACATTTAGTGCAGTGTGTCCTGCTCACAGTGTTCAGCTAGATCCGTTCCTGCTATTTACATTCAGTGCAGTGCGTCCTGCTCACAGTGTTCAGCTAGATCCGTTCCTGCTATTTACATTCAGTGCAGTGCGTCCTGCTCACAGTGTTCAGCTAGATCCGTTCCTGCTATTTACATTCAGTGCAGTGCGTCCTGCTCACAGTGTTCAGCTAGATCCGTTCCTGCTATTTACATTCAGTGCAGTGCGTCCTGCTCACAGTGTTCAGCTAGATCCGTTCCTGCTATTTACATTCAGTGCAGTGCGTCCTGCTCACAGTGTTCAGCTAGATCCGTTCCTGGTATTTACATTCAGTGCAGTGCGTCCTGCTCACAGTGTTCAGCTAGATCCGTTCCTGCTATTTACATTCAGTGCAGTGCGTCCTGCTCACAGTGTTCAGCTAGATCCGTTCCTGGTATTTACATTTAGTGCAGTGCGTCCTGCTCACAGTGTTCAGCTACATCCGTTCCTGCTATTTACATTCAGTGCAGTGCGTCCTGCTCACAGTGTTCAGCTAGATCCGTTCCTGCTATTTACATTCAGTGCAGTGCGTCCTGCTCACAGTGTTTAGCTACATCCGTTCCTGCTGTTTACATTCAGTGCAGTGCGTCCTGCTCACAGTGTTCAGCTAGATCCGTTCCTGCTATTTACATTCAGTGCAGTGCGTCCTGCTCACAGTGTTCAGCTAGATCCGTTCCTGCTATTTACATTCAGTGCAGTGCGTCCTGCTCACAGTGTTCAGCTAGATCCGTTCCTGCTATTTACATTCAGTGCAGTGCGTCCTGCTCACAGTGTTCAGCTAGATCCGTTCCTGCTATTTACATTCAGTGCAGTGCGTCCTGCTCACAGTGTTCAGCTAGATCCGTTCCTGCTATTTACATTCAGTGCAGTGCGTCCTGCTCACAGTGTTCAGCTAGATCCGTTCCTGCTATTTACATTCAGTGCAGTGCGTCCTGCTCACAGTGTTCAGCTAGATCCGTTCCTGCTATATACATTTAGTGCAGTACGTCCTGCTCACAGTGTTCAGCTAGATCCGTTCCTGTTATCTTCCTACTGACAGGCAGGCTTGTCTGGTTACAGTATATAAAGCTACCTGAAGAAAATTACAGGTGTTCTTTTTGATCCTATTAGTACCACGGTCAGGCAGCTAGACTATTTACATTTAGTACAGTGTGTCCTGCTCACAGTGTTCAGCTAGATCCGTTCCTGTTATCTTCCTACTGACAGGCAGGCTTGTCTGGTTACAGTATATAAAGCTACCTTAAGAAAATTACAGGTGTTCTTTTTGATCCTATTAGTACCACGGTCAGGCAGCTAGACTATTTACATTTAGTACAGTGTGTCCTGCTCACAGTGTTCAGCTAGATCCGTTCCTGTTATCTTCCTACTGACAGGCAGGCTTGTCTGGTTACAGTATATAAAGCTACCTGAAGAAAATTACAGGTGTTCTTTTTGATCCTATTAGTACCACGGTCAGGCAGCTAGACTATTTACATTTAGTACAGTGTGTCCTGCTCACAGTGTTCAGCTAGATCCGTTCCTGTTATCTTCCTACTGACAGGCAGGCTTGTCTGGTTACAGTATATAAAGCTACCTTAAGAAAATTACAGGTGTTCTTTTTGATCCTATTAGTACCACGGTCAGGCAGCTAGACTATTTACATTTAGTACAGTGTGTCCTGCTCACAGTGTTCAGCTAGATCCGTTCCTGTTATCTTCCTACTGACAGGCAGGCTTGTCTGGTTACAGTATATAAAGCTACCTTAAGAAAATTACAGGTGTTCTTTTTGATCCTATTAGTACCACGGTCAGGCAGCTAGACTATTTACATTCAGTGCAGTGCGTCCTGCTCACAGTGTTCAGCTAGATCCGTTCCTGCTATTTACATTCAGTGCAGTGCGTCCTGCTCACAGTGTTCAGCTAGATCCGTTCCTGGTATTTACATTTAGTGCAGTGCGTCCTGCTCACAGTGTTCAGCTACATCCGTTCCTGCTATTTACATTCAGTGCAGTGCGTCCTGCTCACAGTGTTCAGCTAGATCCGTTCCTGCTATTTACATTCAGTGCAGTGCGTCCTGCTCACAGTGTTTAGCTACATCCGTTCCTGCTGTTTACATTCAGTGCAGTGCGTCCTGCTCACAGTGTTCAGCTAGATCCGTTCCTGCTATTTACATTCAGTGCAGTGCGTCCTGCTCACAGTGTTCAGCTAGATCCGTTCCTGCTATTTACATTCAGTGCAGTGCGTCCTGCTCACAGTGTTCAGCTAGATCCGTTCCTGCTATATACATTTAGTGCAGTACGTCCTGCTCACAGTGTTCAGCTAGATCCGTTCCTGTTATCTTCCTACTGACAGGCAGGCTTGTCTGGTTACAGTATATAAAGCTACCTGAAGAAAATTACAGGTGTTCTTTTTGATCCTATTAGTACCACGGTCAGGCAGCTAGACTATTTACATTTAGTACAGTGTGTCCTGCTCACAGTGTTCAGCTAGATCCGTTCCTGTTATCTTCCTACTGACAGGCAGGCTTGTCTGGTTACAGTATATAAAGCTACCTTAAGAAAATTACAGGTGTTCTTTTTGATCCTATTAGTACCACGGTCAGGCAGCTAGACTATTTACATTCAGTGCAGTGCGTCCTGCTCACAGTGTTCAGCTAGATCCGTTCTTGCTATTTACATTCAGTGCAGTGCGTCCTGCTCACAGTGTTCAGCTAGATCCGTTCCTGGTATTTACATTCAGTGCAGTGCGTCCTGCTCACAGTGTTCAGCTAGATCCGTTCCTGCTATATACATTTAGTGCAGTACGTCCTGCTCACAGTGTTCAGCTAGATCCGTTCCTGTTATCTTCCTACTGACAGGCAGGCTTGTCTGGTTACAGTATATAAAGCTACCTGAAGAAAATTACAGGTGTTCTATCCCAGCTTAGTGCAGCTACAGGCCATTAGTATGTCTGGAAGGCCAAGAAGGAGAGGCAGACAGTCACAAGCCAATAAGAGAGGGCAAGCAGGCTCTGTGTCTAGTGCTGGTCGTGGAGACGGTGCATCCTCATCAGCACGTGGCCATGGGACATGCTTGGCCTTTTTTTCGGCAGCTGGCCGTGTTGAGCCGCAACATGCGGAAGACTTGGTCGAGTGGATGACCAAGCCGTCCTCATCCTCCTCATCCTCTCTCACCCATGCCCAGGGTGCTTTGTCTGGCAAAGCAGCGGCCTCTTCCCTCAGCTCAATGTCATCAGTGACTCCTTCCCTAGCTCCACCATGTCCTCATGAGGATTCCCTCGAACTGTTTGACCACAGTGTTGGGTACATGCTCCAGGAGGATGCCCAGCGTTTGGAAGGCTCTGATGATGATACTGAGCTCAATGAAGGCAGTAACATGAGCACGGACAGAGGGGGTGCCCAAGAAGGACAGCAATCTGGCAGTCATGCTCCCCCTGCTGCAGCATACTGCCAGGTTTGCTCCAGTGATGAGGAGGGAGGGGATGATGAGGTCACTGACTCAACGTGGGTGCCTGATAGGAGAGAGGAGGAGGAGGAGGAGGAGGAGGAGGAGGAGGAGGTGGCACATCACCAACTAGGCAGGATGCCCTCCAGGGGCCAGCCTAAGGGCAGCACATTGACTGCATCACACCCCAAAGCTCCACATGTGCAGGGCGCTGCAGTCTCTGCGCGTTATTCAAAAAGTTCTTTGGTGTGGGCCTTTTTTGAGACGAGTGCATCAGATCGCACCGCTGCTATTTGCAACATATGTCTCAAGCGTATCTCGCGTGGCCAAAACATCTCCCGCTTGGGTACCACATGCTTGACCAGACATATGTTGACCTGCCATGCAGTTCGTTGGCAAAGAACAAAGACGATCTCTCCTTGCTCCTCATCAGCTGAGATTTCCAACCCCACTAGACCTTCAGTCCTCTCTGCGACCTGCAGTGAGAGGAATGAAGGTGTAGAATTAGGTGTGTCACAGCCAAGTACTTATGGGCAATCTGCTTTTGGTACACCGACGTCAGATTGTACCAGGCAAATTTCCCTGCCCCAGCTGCTGCACCGCCGAAAGAAGTTTGCTCCCAGCCATCCACATGCCCAGCGGTTGAATGCTAGCTTGGCAAAATTGCTAGCACTTCAACTGCTGCCTTTTCAGTTGGTAGACTCTGCCCCCTTCCGTGAGTTTGTGGAATGTGCGGTTCCTCAGTGGCAGGTACCCAAACGCCACTTTTTCTCACGGAAGGCGATTCCGGCTCTCTACCGGCATGTGGAAGGCAATGTCCATGCCTCGCTGGACAGGGCGGTCAGCGGTAAGGTGCATATTACCGCTGACTCATGGTCCAGCAGGCATGGACAGGGACGTTACTTAAGTTTCACGGCGCATTGGGTGACTCTGCTGGCAGCTGGGAAGGATGCAGGACAAGGTGCAGTAGTGTTGGAGGTTGTTCCGCCACCACGCCTCCAAAATGCTGATTGTGACACACCTCTCTCCTCCACCCCCTCCTCTTCTTCTTCCTCCATGGCCTCTTCCTCGGAACCAGCGGTGCTCCGTAGGCGTTCAAGGGGCTACGCAAGTACGCAGGCCAAAAGATGCCATGCGGTGCTTGAGCTGGTGTGCTTGGGGGACAGGAGCCACACTGGGGCAGAGGTTCTGTCAGCTCTGCAGGGGCAGGTTCAGAGGTGGTTGACGCCACGCCAACTTAAGGCAGGAATGGTGGTTTGCGACAATGGCACCAACCTCCTCTCTGCCCTCCGACAGGGACAACTGACCCATGTGCCCTGTTTGGCTCACGTCCTTAACTTGGTGGTGCAGCGGTTCTTGGGCAGGTACCCGGGCTTACAGGATGTCCTGAGGCAGGCCAGGAAAGTCTGTGTGCATTTCCGGCGGTCATATAATGCCAGTGCTCGGCTGACGGACCTCCAAAAGGAGTTTAACCTGCCCAAGAACCGCCTAATCTGTGACATGCCCACCAGGTGGAACTCGACGTTGGCCATGCTGCAGCGGCTGCACACGCAGCAGAGGGCCATCAATGAGTACCTGTGCGACTATGGCACCAGGACAGGGTCAGGGGACCTTGGTTTTTTTTCCCCACGCCAGTGGGCCATGATCAGGGATGCATGCACTGTCCTGTCACCATTCGAGGAGGCCACGAGGATGGTGAGCACTGACAGTGCATGCATCAGTGACACTGTCCCCCTTGTCCACCTGTTGGAGCACACGCTGCGTGGAATAATGGACAGGGCACTTGAGGCAGAACAGAGGCAGGAAGAGGAGGACTTCCTTAGCTCTCAAGGCCCCCTTTATCCAGACAGTGTTCCTGCGTGCCCGCCGATCACACAGGAAGAGGACGAGGAGGAGGAGGAGGAGGAGGAGGAAGATTGTGTCAGTATGGAGGTGGAGCCTGGCACTCAGCATCAGCAGTCTTTAAGGGATCAGTCCCAAGGAACACATGGACTTGTACGTGGCTGGGAGGAGGTGGCTGCGGACGTTGTTGTCCTTAGTGACCCAGAGGACTCCGGACCGAATGCCTCAGCAAACCTACGCTGCATGGCCTCCCTGATCCTGCAAAGCCTGCGTAAGGATCCTCGTATTCGTGGTATCAAGGAGAAGGACCAATACTGGCTGGCAACCCTCCTTGATCCACGTTACAAGGGTAAGGTTGCGGACCTTATCTTGCCATCGCAGAGGGAGCAGAGGATGAAACATCTTCGGGAGGCCTTGCAGAAAGGTCTGTGCAACGCGTTCCCAGAGACTGGGAGGTTACAAACTCCTGTTTCTGGACAACGTGTTGCTGAGGCTTCGGTCAGTCAAAGAAGGAGCGGTGGAGAAGGTGGCCGTCTGACCGATGCGTTCAGACAATTTTTTGGTCCGCAGCCCCAAGGTATGATCGGTTCCAGCAACCATCGCCAGCGTCTGTTTTACATGGTGCAGGAATACCTAGGGGCAAGATCAGACTTGGACACCTTTCCCACCGAAAATCCTCTGGGTTACTGGGTCTTGAGGATGGATCACTGGCCAGAGCTTGCACAGTATGCAATTGAGCTACTGGCCTGTCCTGCATCCAGCGTTCTTTCGGAACGCACATTCAGTGCTGCTGGAGGCGTGGTAACCGATCACAGGGTGCGTCTGTCCACCGACTCGGTCGATCGGCTGACCTTCATAAAAATGAATCAGTCTTGGATCACCACCAGCTACCAAGCACCTGATGCAGATGTAACCGAATAATTTTTTTTGAAATCTCAGATCCCTTCAAAGACTGCCTATGCTGATGCTGAGTGACTATCCCTGAGTAATTATCCTCTTCCTCCTCAATCATCACGCTGATAGCTTGTAAGAACATTTTTGGTTCTGGGCGCCACCACCAGTGCCTAAGGCACAATTTTTCAGCCCCTGTTTAACAGGGGCGTGTAATTACAATTTTTGATGTAATACTTTGCAGCAGGGCTCGTTCCTGCATTCCAACTAGAGTGTCTGTGAGGGGTTGCAGTGTTGTGGCACCAGCACCAGTGCCTAAGACCCAATTTTTCTGCCCCTGTCTAACAGGGGCGTGTAATTACAATTTTTGATGCAATACTTTGCAGCAGGGCTCGTTCCTGCGTTCCAACTAGAGTGTCTGTGAGGGGTTGCAGTGTTGTGGCACCAGCACCAGTGCCTAAGGCCTAATTTTTCAGCTCCTGTTCAACAGGGGCATGTAATTACAATTCTTGATCTAATATTTCACAGCAGGGCCCTGTGAGGGCTTACAGTGTTTTGGCCACAGCAACACCTAAGGCCCAAATTTCTGCTGAGTATATAGGGCAGGACCCTACTTTCAAACATCTAACTTACAAACGACTCCTACTTGCAAACGGAAGGAGACAACAGGAAGTGAGATGAAATCTACCCCTAAGGAAGGGAAATTCTCTCCTGTAAGAGTTAATATGGGAAAACAATTTCTCCTTTCCACTGATGCTTTCCAATCCTTGTTCCACAAAAAAACCCAAATTTTCCAAAAACATTTTTCATTGGGACAAAAAAGTGAGGTGAAATCTTCTGAAGAGGAGGAAAGACGCAAAACAAATGTCACAGGGGTGATAACCCTTCCCTATGTTTTCCAAAAAGCTTAGAAAAGATTTTTTGGCTGGAGCTAAACACATTAAAAATGTTCAAAATTACAAACAGATTCTACTTAACAACAAACCTACAGTCCCTGTCTTGTTTGCACCGCCTGAATACTGCTGTTCAGAGTATATAGGGACCTTTCCTTATTTTAATTTGGGTGCGGGGTTCCCCTTAATATCCATACAAGACCCAAAGGGCCTGGTAATGGACTGGGGGGTACCCATGCCGTTTGTCTCACTGATTTTCATCCATATTGCCATGACCCGACATGACATTAAACCCGCAAGCAGTTTTAAATGAGATTTTTTCCTTTAAAAATGACATTTGGTGCAGGGACTGTTCTAAACATGGGAAACACGCGTCACTTTACAGGCATACTATAGACACCCCCCAGGTACGATATTTAAAGGAATATTTCACTTTTTTTTTTTTACTTTAAGCATCATTAAAATCACTGCTCCCGAAAAAACGGCCGTTTTTAAAAGTTTTTTTTGCATTGATACATGTCCCCTGGGGTAGGACCCGGGTCCCCAAACCCTTTTTAGGACAATACCATGCAAATTAGCCTTTAAAATGAGCACTTTTGATTTCGAACGTTCGAGTCCCATAGACGTCAATGGGGTTCTAACGTTCGTGCGAACTTGCGGTCCGTTCGCGGGTTCTGGTGCGAACCGAACCGGGGGGTGTTCGGCTCATCCCTAATGGGGACATATCTCCTCTTCCTGGGAGAATGTTCCTCCTGCCATATGGTGTCGCTGCCCCTGTGTCCACCCTGTGGCATCTCTACAACGTGCAGGGCACATGCGCGGTACGGGCTCACGTCCGCACTCAGTCGCCAACATGTCGGCTGGGTGGGAGGCATATAATGGCAGACCCTCTGGCATACACATTGCCAGAGACACATGGGGATACCAGTACCACAGGGGAGGGGGTAGGCTATGGCCTTGAAGCCCTTATGTTTATCAATGTTAGCTCATTTTATTGCCATTGGATAGTCATGATTGACCTAAATGTCCATTATTTGGACATTTTTTCCATGTTTAATTTTGGGGCACTTACTTCCCTATCCCCCTTCTTTTTCAATCGTTTAGTGTAGTGATAATATTGGCCTCCTGTGGACTTCTCTACCCTAAAGTTTGCTTAACATACAGTCAATCTGTGTAAGTTACCCGTTTAGTTTAGTGCTGGATTGCACTATGTTACCTATATATGTAATCTATAATATTTCTGTCTGTATATTGTTTCTTGTAGAGTCTAGTTCTTGTCTGCCACCTGTAGCCACCCCTAGTCCTGTGGTGGAAACTGACCAGATCATTCATTGAACTTACTCATAATCATACTCTGCATTAAGTCTATGGCTAAGCAGTGGAATGGCATGCATGTTGTACACATATGTATATGATATAAAAAATAATGTTTAAAAAAAAGCTTCTGCTAAAAAAAAAAAAAAAAATGTAAAAATGATGTAATAAATATTATGTTGTGATACTTAATTGTGTTATCTTTACCCATTAGAGTGGATAACCTTACAGCGGATAATATGCCCTGAGGAAGCCTAATGAAATGGCAAAACATGTCGAGACCTACATCTATACCTCTTTATGCAGACTAAGGACCACTATGTCTATGGGTTACAAAAATGTTTTTAATGGCGATATTGTTTTAAAATGCAAGTAATAAATATTGACATTTTAACCATAATTTTTGGTTTGAGTTATATATCTGCCGTTATAATCCCACTTAATTTTTTGCTCCTTGGATATCAAAAATGGGATGAGGTGCTGCTAATCATAGTGAAATATCCACACAAAAAACATATTCCACAGAATAATAAAGTTGCTCTCCTGCTACAATGACCTGCCATCAAATGATGTTGCATTACTACAAAACTGCTGCGAAATTGCTCAAATTATACCAAAACCTAAAGCTAGTCCATACTTAATGATAGTAACCCGCCCCTTTCATTGGTGGTCAGTGGTAGTAATGTTAAACCCCACTCTATTGGTCATGAGTGGTAACATTTTCACCCCCCCTTCATGGTGGTCAGTGGCAGGCTGTAATAATACAATAACCCCCTCAGCATTGGTAATCAGTAGACGTCTCAAGTTGTGATACCATATCCCCCCAGCATTGGGGTTCAATGTTTAGGTACCTGATCACATGCTCCCACACGCTTTTGCTCTCCCCATCTGGCCTTTATCTAATCTTGGCCTCTGAATGCTGAACTTTACAGTAGTAAGCAATGCTGTCTGACAGCAATCTTATGGTACCAAGGCCAATCACAGCAGCCCTGTACCATGTGATATCTGCGACCAATCACAGAATCACAGTAGTACACAAGGTTTCATCAATGAAATCTTTACACAGTATTTTACCAACTGCTGATCATCACTGTAATAAACAATCACAGTGTAAAAAAAATCCTTGATGGTCCACTCAAGGATTGCAAGGTCTCAGGTGTGAATGAGGAACAGGTGTGTTAAATTAGGTGTTATCACTCTTACTCTCTCATACTGGTCACTGGAAGTTCAACATGGCACCTCATTGCAAAGAGCTCTCTGAGGATCTGAAAAAGAATCATTGTTGCTCTACATAAAGATGGCCTAGGCTATAAAAAGATTGCCAAAACCCTGAAACTGAGCTGCAGCACGGTGGCCAAGACCATACAGTGGTTTAACAGGACAGGTTCCACTCAGAATAGGCCTCGTTATGGTCGACCAAAGAAGTTGAGTGCATGTGCTCAGCGTCATATCCAGAGGTTGTCTTTGGGGAATTAACATATGAGTGCTGCCAGCATTGCTGCAGAGGTTGAAGAAGTGATGGGTCATCCTGTCAGTGCTCAGACCATACGCCGCACACTGAATCAAACTGGTCTGCATGTCTGTCATCCCAGAAGGAAGGTGTAAAAAAAGGTGTAGAAATTGTGCCAACTCCTGGAGTAAACTGAAATGAAGCAGCCAACACAACAATCTGACCGTTGCAAGTGTAAAAATAATAATAAAGTGTGGCGCTAATAAATTGCTAAGCAAGTAGTAGTGATCTCTGTGAAAGAGTATTCAAGACTTATGCCCCGTACACACGGTCGGACTTTGTTCGGACATTCCGACAACAAAATGCTAGTATTTTTTCCGACGGATGTTGGCTCAAACTTGTCTTGCATACACACGGTCACACAAAGTTGTCGGAAAATCCGATCGTTCTAAACACGGTGACATAAAACATGTACGTCGAGACTATAAAGGGGGCAGTGGCCAATAGCTTTCATCTCTTTATTTATTCTGAGCATGCGTGGCACTTTGTCCATCGGATTTGTGTACACACGATCGGAATTTCTGACAACGGATTTTGTTGTCGGAAAATTTTATAGCCTGCTCTCAAACTTTGTGTGTAGGAAAATCTGATGGAAAATGTGTGATGGAGCCTACACACGGTCGGAATTTCCAACAACAAGGTCCTATCACACATTTTCCGTCTGAAAATCCGACCGTGTGTACGGGGCATTAGAGTGTATACCCATAGAGTGAATGTTAAAACATCCCAAAGGATATATAGATATAGAGGTAAATAATAACAGTGAATGCTTAGGTATGTGAAGGAGTGAACGCTTAGTAACCAGCAATGGGCTAATTAAGGAACAATTGTGCATAAGATACCATATTAAAAAAAAAATAATACAATAATAATACAAAGTGTCCCAGTATATTGAGTGTGTAGCTCAATAGAAAAGTATTGTCCGTTTGTGCAAACATTGAGAGGAAAGACGTCCAAAACCCTAAGGAGGGTAAACATATAAAAATATTGGAAGTCTGTTATTGGGAAGATGCGGTACTTCAAGTAAACCCCACAGCCATCTGGGTAAAGGCCATCTTCATATGCAGTGATTTAAGGGCTGTTTTAAAAATCCTTAAATACAGGTGGGTTCTTCACTCATATAGATGGTTTCAACATAGAGAGAGAAAGACAAAAGGATGCCCTTACCAGATAAGGTGGACTCACAGGCCCTTGGCGGTGAGTCAAACGAGCTTGTACCGTCAAGCGGTATGGGGTGGCGATCTGTGAGAAGATTTTGTGTGGAATCTCGTCAGAAGTCCTCAGATGATGTACCAATTTGGGATCAGGAACCTCCAAGGATCGGCTTCGGTCGCCGGTTGATCGTTTCCTCAATGGTCCATCCCATGAGCGAGTGAACAAGGAAAAGAAGAAAACTTCCACATAGTGTAAATCCTTATTTTTCAAAAAAGCATAATAGCACTTTATTCAGGAATACACTCCGAAAAATTACAAGCGAGGGCAGTAAAAACTCGGTTTAAAATACAAAATAATAAGAAGAGGCATAAAAAATGGTATAAAAACAGCGTAGTGAGTAGTGGTGGGGTGTAATCATAGAAACCCGACGCGTTTCGCCCTCAAAGGCTTCTGCTGGGGTATGAATAAGCCCCCCACACAACTGCGCTTTATATATTCTCTTTTAAGTGGAGTGTAACAGCTGATTAGCGCTGTTACACAGGATGACTTCCGGGTTCGGCAGCATCACAGGTGACCGACGGTCACATGATGCTTTTGTGGCCAATCGAATCTCAAAAGAGCTGGTCAGGGAGCCAAGCCTCACTTTCACTCTCCAATCAACAGGGCGTCACTCCTATTGGTCTCGGAGGTCACGTGTCAGTCACGTGATGTGTATCCTAGGGAGTGACGATAGGCCGCTCACGGCCTGCGTATCACAGGAGATAGGAAGTGAAAGCTTAACATACTAGAACCTGGAACGCAAACACAGCCGCGGTCCGTAATATTACGATCTTATTTTAGATCCAATTTCATATGATACAGTCCGAATCCCGGGAATCCTCAACTACTGTCTCCATGTAAAACTATATGGATTGCACAATAAGCAAATAGCCACTAAGGATTTTAAATGTGCAAAACAACAAATGAGGATATGTAGCAATGTGACATTCTTATGAAATAATAATGTTAAAGGGGCATAGCGATCCAGAATGGTCCAAAAGAATTACAGAATATAGATAAAAATATATATATATAGATTATATAGCAGAGACCTATGTAAAATTGTATTTATGTAAAATTGTGTTTTATGGGACACACAACCTGTATAAGATTATATTTGAACAGCTCATGTGTCAGGAAACCATTGCATGAAAGAAGGATAAAAAATCATTGTAGCCTAAAAAAATGTACCAAACTAGAGCATGATCAACAGTGGGGTCCAAAAAATGATAAAAAGTAAAAAATGGAACAATGAATAATAAAAGTGCTGATACTATATGGATGGAGATTGTGTTCCATATCAAATTTCAAAACTTCATTACATCTATAGCTCAGTGGCAGATGAGGTGAAGGTACATGAAGTGAAAAATATATATAAATACAGCGGGGAAACAAAAGTAATTTCTAGAGAGATCTCAAATAGTAAAAATCTCTAAAGAAATATTATGTTCTGCAGAATGAAAATAAGTGCTCGCTAAGTGCTTGGTGAGGAGTAGTTATGGTCCTCATATGAGTGAGGTTGGGCAAACTGCATGAGGTGGTATTATTAGGGACTTGGTGAGGAGTGCTCATAGTCCTCACACAGATGAGGTTGGATAAACTATATGAGGTGGTGATCGCTAATGAAAATCGTTTAACGACAGCGTAAAGAGACAATGGAAAATAAGAGAGGTACATATATCTAGATGATCCAGAGGGGTACCATATGATCCACAGATATTCAGGGACAGCCATCGGGGGGATATCAACGCCTAAGATTGATTGATAAAAGCGTTGATATCCCACTCGACATTGAGTCCATGTGGCACATAGCACCTCATTAAGTGTATCCAAAAAGTTTCAAGTTTGGAGACCCCTCTTATGCTTGGTTCCCCCCTCCAATGTGGAACGAATTTGTCAATAATTTGGAACTTCGTTCCAGATGGATTCTGGTTATGGTGATGTAGGTAGTGTTTGGGAACACTATGATTTGTGTGTCCTTTTAATATAGCTGTGATGTGTTGGTTCACTCGTATAGAAAAATTGCGTATAGTTCGTCCTATATACTGCTTACCGCAGTGACAGGTGATAAGGTATACGATGAACTTCGTAGTGCAAGTGGCAAATTGCTTCATCTTATATTCCCTCCCAGTTGAAGATGACATAAAGGTTTCGATTTTGCGGGATTTGCAAGCATTAACTTTGCATACCGTGCATTTCCTGCAGGGGTAGAAGCCTTTGAGGTCATGGAAGAAAGATGGTGTCTTTGGGGGGTCCACTACACCCGGTGCAATCCTACCCCCTATCGATGGTGCACCCTTATAGATCACCCTAGCCTGTTTAGGTAGTAATGGACCCAGTATTCGGTCGTTTTTTAATACTTTCCAGTGTTTTGAGATAATACTCTTTATTTGTTTATGTTGGATAGAGTAGTTGGTAAGGCAGGCCCATCTATGTCTATCATCCAAAGGTCTTTTGGGTTGTTCCACCATCAGTGATGAACGATCAATGTGGGCTACTTTCTGAATCTCCTGGTCAATTTGTCCTCCATCGTACCCTTTTTCCTTGAATCTAGACTTGATGGTCTCTGCTTGTCTGTAATAATCTGGCAAAAGGGAACAATTGCGTCTGATTCTCATCAGTTGGCTCCGAGGGACTGATTTCAGCCATGCTGTATGGTGACAGCTGTCAATCGGAATGTATCCGTTACGGTCCGTAACTTTGAAGAAGGTTTTCGTCTCCAATTGGCCGTTGACAGCTGAAATTTCTAAATCTAAGAAATGTATTGTAGAGGAGCTGGCTTCATAAGACAAATGGATGCCCACCTCATTATCATTTAGGGTCGACATGAAATGGTTCAGTGATCCCATGGAGCCTCTCCATAGGAGGAGGATGTCGTCGATGTACCTGGCCCACAGGGCTAGCTGTGGGGGTTTCAGGACACCAACGACATCCTCCTCCCATTTGGCCATGAAGATATTGGCCAAGCTGGGGGCAAATTTTGCCCCCATAGCTACCCCTTTTGTCTGTAGGTAATAGCGGTTATTGTACCAGAAATAATTTGACTTGGTGGCAAAACGTAGCAAATCCATAATAAACCTCTTTTGGGTCGTGGGGATGTTTTTATCCCTTGACAGGAATAATTCAACTGCTCCTAGGCCTAGTTCATGGGGGATAATAGTGTATAGGGAAGTAACGTCTGCAGTTACTAAAATGAGGTCATTGCTATAGGTAATTTGTTGTAATTTGTTGATGGTGTCTCGAGTGTCCTTCAAAAAGGATGGTATCGTTTTCACTATAGGTTGCAAATAGTGATCAATGTATTTCCCTATACGGGATGTTACGGAATTAATCCCACTAATAATTGGGCGACCCGGAGGTTGGGTGATGTTTTTATGTACCTTGGGCAGGTAATACATTATGGGGATGCGAGGAGCCACCGGAACCAAGACATTTTTTTCTTTTTTGTCTAGTATGCCTAGCTGGAAGCCGGTATCAATCAGATCCACTAATGTTCTTTTAAAACCTGTAGTAGGGTTAGATCCAAGGGGCAAATAGGTTTCTGTGTCACTTAGAATTCTGGTCATTTCTGCTTGATAGTCTTTTCTATCAAGAACGACAATTCCTCCGCCCTTATCCGCCGGGCGGATGACGAGGTCATTGCGTTCGCAGAGAGACTTTAGACCTATTATTATATTGGGATCCGTGTGATATTTTTTATTTGGGAGTCTTCCAATACTAAGTCACGGAACACTTTGATGGCAGGGGCTATAGGTGCTGGGGGGTTGAATAGAGATGGGTTAGCTAACCCAGAGTGGACCGAATGGGAGTTTGCAAGGAGGTTTGAAGGCCTACTTGGGTTGGACGCAATATATCTCTGCACATTAAGTTTGCGCACAAATTTGTGCACATCTATAAATGTAGAGAATTTACTTAATGTTTTTGGGGGGGCAAATTTCAATCCTTTGTTCAGGACACTAAGCTCCGCTGAAGTGAAATCAACTTTACTTAGATTGAAGATGCCGTTATCCTTTAAACCCGTTTTCTCTTTCCTGGTGCGCCTCCCCCCTCGGGTGCCGCGTTTTGTTCTGAATTTCGTGTGGGGTATTCTTGTTCTCTGTGAAAACCCCCCGGGTATAAAGGCTTCGGCTTAACCTGGTTGTAACTGAAAGGTGACCTATCGGAATAATCTCTGTCCCCATAGTCATAGCGATATTGGGAGTTTCGATAATCATTGGATCTTTCATCCCTAAGTGGTGAGAATCTGTTTCTCGTGTTAATGGGGGTTCTTTGTGGATATGGTTGGTAGTGCTGATACTCATTCTGACTCATATTCTGTCTTTGAGGGGAGTAATCCTGTCTGTATTCTTCATAGTGTACAGAGCGATCCCTATTATCCCTACCCTTTCCCCTGTTGTTTCTTCCTCTATTTCCAGAGTTGGAGGGGGAACCATTATATTGGGTTGTAGAAACCTGGGGGGGACGGGTGGGACGTCTATTAGTACCAGTTGGAAGGGGTGGAGGTACTGGGGGGGTCTGTGATACAACTGAGCTCCCCGTCTCCATAGGGTGACTCGTGCTATCGAGTGGATCCTTAACTTGGCTATATTTCTTCTGTTTTTTTATTTTTTGTTCCCGTTCTTCTTTTTCTAAGTGATTCTTAAGATTGGTGGAGAGATTAGTATACTCTATAGTGGATTTATGTGGGAGGAGTTTGTCTCTAATTTCCTTGATCTCTTTATCTATGATGGTTCTTCTTGTGCGTTTTCTGTCTATAAGGAACCCCAATAAGGATATCCCTGCTTCATTAAAATAGTGGTACCATGACTCGATGTCTAGGTCCCCTTGTTGTGGATGGATTGTCCACCTTAGGCCTCTTGGGACCATGCATTCCTTGGTATACTGCTCCAAGAAGGCAATGTCCCATTCCAAGTGTAACTCGGAGACCATCAGGTTTTTTAGCCTAAGGAAAAGGCCACCTATCTCTGAGTCTGTATTAAGAGCTGTGAAAACCCCTTCTGTGTTGAAAGTGCGACTGGTCCGATAATCGAACACATCCATATTGAGTGGATTATCAAAGCGTGTGGAGAGGCTGCAATAATACTGTCAAAAAGAAACGTGTAAAAAAAGGTGTAGAAATTGCGCCAACTCCTGGAGTAAACTGAAATGAAGCAGCCAACACAACAATCTGACCGTTGCAAGTGTAAAAATAATAATAAAGTGTGGCGCTAATAAATTGCTAAGCAAGTAGTAGTGATCTCTGTGAAAGAGTATTTAAGACTTAGAGTGTATACCCATAGAGTGAATGTTAAAACATCCCAAAGGATATATAGAGGTAAATAATAACAGTGAATGCTTAGGTATGTGAAGGAGTGAACGCTTAGTAACCAGCAATGGGTTAATTAAGGAATTGTGCATAAGATGCCATATTCAAAAAAAATAATACAATAATAATACAAAGTGTCCCAGTATATTAAGTGTGTAGCTCAATAGAAAAGTATTGTCCGTTTGTGCAAACATTGAGAGGAAAGACGTCCAAAACCCTAAGGAGGGTAAACATATAAAAATATTGGTCTGTTATTGGGAAGATGCGGTACTTCAAGTAAACCCCACAGCCATCTGAGTAAAGGCCATCTTCATATGCAGTGATTTAAGGGCTGTTTTAAAAATCCTTAAATACAGGTGGGTTCTTCACTCATATAGATGGTTTCAACATAGAGAGAGAAAGACAAAAGGATGCCCTTACCAGATAAGGTGGACTCACAGGCCCTTGGCGGTGAGTCAAACGAGCTTGTACCGTCAAGCGGTATGGGGTGGCGATCTGTGAGAAGATTTTGTGTGGAATCTCGTCAGAAGTCCTCAGATGATGTACCAATTTGGGATCAGGAACCTCCAAGGATCGGCTTCGGTCGCCGGTTGATCGTTTCCTCAATGGTCCATCCCATGAGCGAGTGAACAAGGAAAAGAAGAAAACTTCCACATAGTGTAAATCCTTATTTTTCAAAAAAGCGTAATAGCACTTTATTCAGGAATACACTCCGAAAAATTACAAGCGAGGGCAGTAAAAACTCGGTTAAAAATACAAAATAATAAGAAGAGGCATAAAAAATGGTATAAAAACAGCGCAGTGAGTAGTGGTGGGGTGTAATCATAGAAACCCGACGCGTTTCGCCCTCAAAGGCTTCTGCTGGGGTATGAATAAGCCCCCCACACAACTGCGCTTTATATATTCTCTTTTAAATGGAGTGCTAAAGAAGCTGAGAGTGAAGGTGATGGACTGGCCAAGCATGTCTTCAGACCTAAACCTTGTTGAGCATCTGTGGGGCATCCTCAAACTGAAGGTGAAGGAGCACAAGGTCTCTAACATCCACCAGCTCCGTGATATCATCATGGAGGAGTGGAATAGGACTCCAGTGACAACCTGTGAAGCTCTGGTGAACTCCATTCCCAAGAGGGTTAAGGCAGTACTGGAAAATAATGGTGGCCACACAAACTTTGGGCCCAAAATGGACATTTTCACTTAGGGGTGTACTCACTTTTGTTGCCAGCGGCTTAGACATAAATGGCTGTGTGTTAAATTATTTTGAGGGGACAGCAAGTTTACACTGTTATACAAGCTGTACACTCACTACTTTACATTGTAGCAAAGTGTCATTTTTTCAGTGTTGTCACATGAAAAGATATAATAAAATAGTTGCAAAAATGTGAGGGGTGTACTCACTTTTGTGAGATACTGTATATATATAGTGGGCTCAAAATTTCAAGTCCTGAGCTACTAGCTAGGCCTTAACGGTTATTCGCCACCAGCTGCCCCACACAACCCCAACCATGCCCCTAAACATGCCCTCAAAAATTATCTCATGAAATGACACATTTTATGCAGAATTAAGTTACAAAAATAAATATTATCAACCACTTTATCAGTGCCCCTCAGCACAGCCTCACCAGTGCCCATCAATACAGTGTGACCAGTGCCTGTCTGTACAGTCTCACCACTGCCTATCAATACAGCCTCACCTGTGCCTATCAATACAGTCTCACCTGTGCCTGTCAGTACAGTCTCACCTGTGCCCGTCAGTACACACCATTGGACTGGTGTTCTGTCTATCAAATGCACCAGGTGAGGAGGCAGGACTGTGTGATTTGAGTGGCGCCGGACGAGGAGGTGGGACTGTGTGACGTGAGTGGTGTAGGGCAAGGAGGTGGGACTGTATGATGTGAGTGGTGCCGGAAACCCAGCAATTCAAATGAAAGCTGTTACAGCGGGCAATCCCCGATCTCTGATGATCGGCCAGCTCGACTCTTCCTCTCCTCTGTTCCTCTAGATGGGAGAATGGCTGCCGTTCAACCCCACCTGCTGGGGGTGCTTGCCCCCCCATTCCAAGGCAGCCCACGCTCGCCAGCCATCATTTTCCACTCAAAATGCGAGTAGGCGAGTGGAAAATTTGGGGGCAGTATATATATGGAGAGGATAAATGTGCAGGCACTTTTTAAATGAGTTGAACTAGTTAAAGCTGAATTTAAAGGCATGGCAGCCCACTTTTATTAAAATCAACAAAAAGTCCACATAGATATCAGTTGGCCACACAAGGGTCCTTCCACATCAATATGAACAAACAAAAATACCGAGCCACCAGGCTCCCTTGTTGGCAGCACCTCTGCTCTTCTTACCAATCCAAGTGCTTCAAAAAATATATTTTATATATATATATATATGGGTTCTTCAAAAAATTTCCCCACTTTTTTAAACTCTTTTAAATAAAAAATGTTGCAGAAAACAACCCCTTCGTCTATATAGATAGTAGATAGATTGTATACTTTCACACAGAGTAAATAATATGTACTGATTTGGGTTACTTTTACCAAAGAAATGTAGAAGAATATATTTTGGCCTAAATTTATGAAAAAAATAATATTTATTTATACATTTTTATAACAGAAACTAAGAAAAACATATATATAGCAAAAAATAAAAAACCCAGTTGTGCTTAAATACCATCAAAAAAGCTCTATCTGTCTCCAAAACAAAATGCTAACAATTTAAATTTGGGTACAGTGTTGCATGCCTGAGTAATTGTCATTGAAACTGTGACAGTGCTGAAAACTAAAAATTGGCCTGGGTTGGAAAGGGGTGAAAGTGTCCGGACTTGAGATAGTTTTGTTACATGCTTGGGACATACCTTAAACCTGCATGTGATGCTGGTCTTTATTTATCTATTGCTTTTTTGTGCCTGGAATTTGCATGTTCTCCCTGTGCCTACGTGTGTTTCCTCCCACACTCCAAAGACATGTTCCTAGGTTAATGGGCTCCTGTCTACATCAGCATTGGTATGTGTAGGAATCTGAGTCAGGAACCTTAGATTGTAAGCTCCTTGAGGGCAGGGAATGATGTAATTGTACAATATATATGTAAAGCACTGAGTAAATTGTCTCTGTATATAAACTGAAATCAGTAAATATATTTTGTTTTTTTCATGAGTAACAAGGTGTACCCCTAACTCATTTACAAAGGTTTAAGGTCTGGATATCCTAGGGGTCCCCTTATCTTAAAGGTGCTTCAAGATATCAACAAGTTCCTTGCTGCAGAACACAACATCCACCAGTCCAGGGATGTGGGGATGTGGCCCTTGCCCCCATAAACACAGTGACAAGCTGTGTTGCCAGGGGACCTCAGGCAACTCAATTTTGAGAGTGTGTGACCTGGTATGGTTCGGGGAAGGGGGTTTCAGGCTTGGTGCCCCTAAATTTCTAGCCAGCCAGGCTGCATGCCCAGATAAGAACCTGGTATGGATTTTGGGGGGAATCCCACATCATGCTTTTGCATGGGGTCCCTCTTAAAAATCCACACCAGCCCCTTATCCAGGCATGCAACCTGGATCATCAGAAAAGGAGGGAGAAGCAAGTGTGTGGTATCCTCCTGAAAAATACTAGGACACATGACCTGCAGAAGAAAAAATTACAATAAAAAAGAAGTGAAGTCTTTCCAAAATCCATGCCAGATGCATATCCTAGATTAGGGTTTGGTATGGATTTTTACGGGGGACCCTACACAGAAAAATGGCATGGGATCCTCCCAGAATCCGTACTAGACTTTTGTCTTAGATGGAGATTTGGAATAGATTTTAAGTGGGATCCCACACAACAAAACGAAACAAAATTTTGCATGGGGTCCCCCAAAACTCAAAACATGCCTTTACTTTTACTAACAGCCTGGCTGGCCAGTAACCCAGATAGCAAGGATAGCTTGCCACACATTTTTGACAGTGTTGAATTGTACGCCTGTTACTTGCTGCACATTTTCACTGGCAAGTTATACACTGTCAGAGCACTTGAAGCACAAGTTCTAGTTGACACTTTGCAAGAGCAAAGTTGCAGTGGTGAGTCTACAGCAAGTTCTCTGCAAGTCTACAGCATGAAAATTCTGCCGCAGTGACCCCTGTGGTGGGAGGACTATTGCACAGTATAACTGAACCAGTGCTTGCAACAGACTTGCAGAATGTTTGCAAAGAATGTTGATCTGGAGTCATGCAATACGCACTTGCTGCAATTGTGCACAAAACTTGTGAAGCCTGGCAGGTCTAGCAATAGCTTAGCAAGTAATTTTCAAACTTTCAGCACAATTGCTTGCTATCTGGGAAAAGGAGTGTCAGTAAGTGTCCACTCCCCCGACCCACACTATGCCACATTCCCTTTCAATTGGGAGGTTACTGAGCCAGAGGGGCCCCTATTAAGGCACTTTGTACTCATGTTGATGAGGACAGGGGCCTCACCCCATACCCATAGCCCAGTGAATGTAGGGGTCTGTGGGAAGGCATTTCTGGCCATCATATTTCTGCCTTCTCCATACATGAATGAGAAAGGGGTACATAGTATTCCTTGCTACTAAATCATAAAAAAGTAAATACAATGACAATGTAATTTAACTGCTTGCTGACCAGTCACCGTCGTTATACGGCGGCAAGTTGGCTCTCCGGGGCGAATGGCCATAGGTGTATGTTGGCCAGTGCTGTATTTTGGCCTAGGTAGACAAGGCCCAGGCCTAGGGTAGCACTTTGCAGGGGGTGGCAAAAAAGACATCCCTCCACACGAAAAAAGCCCCCATTCCTCCCGAGTCAGCCCATTCCCTGCCGAGGTTGCTGGCTGCAGTGTTCGGACAGCGTCTCCTTCTCTTGGAGTATAGAGCGTGTGCTCACAGTTCACCCTTCCCCTTCCCCTCCACGCAGACAGGAGAGCAGAGGGAGAGAACTGGTCAGCCTCCTGTGTTGTGACCCCAGGTGCACATGGAGACATCGCGGCTGGTCGGATTGCGGCTTCAGTGGGCAGACCCAACTACATTCTGCATGTCCTGGAGGGGGTGAGAGATACCGGTCCTTCTCACTGTGTCTCCTTGCAAACTTCATGCCCTGGCTTATCTGTGTTACATCTTTCCTTTCTCCTATCCCGTTACCTGAAATAGGGAATCTCTGATAATTAACCCTCTGTATTCTTGCTAGGGGAGGACTGTAGGTGTATGGGGTAAATCCGCGCAATGAATTGGGTATTTTAGTTGTGGATATGGCTGCTGCCTTTACGCATACAATACCACCTAAGTGGAAAGTATTAGAAAATGGTAAAAAAGCAGGAGTAGTATGGCGCTGCCCTTATGGAGACAAAAAGATATTTTTCTTCTTTGTACTAAATGTGTTACCTAGTGACCTTATTCCTAAAGAATTGCTTCTAAAACCTGTATGTCAGGTTTTAGTATACTTTCCACTTAGGTGGTATTGGATCCTTATCCATTTACCTAATTTATCACCTAATTTAAAGCGCACAATGCACCTTTGCTGAATAATTGGAGCACCATATGTTGCATTTTTCACTTTTAATAGAAAAAATACGTCACCAGTCACAGCTTTTATTCAACCTTTTCACACATACAGGCTTTAGAAGCAATTCTTTAGGAATAAGGTCACTAGGTAACACATTTACTACAAAGAAGAAAAATATCTTTTGGTCTCCAAGGGCAGCGCCATACTACTCCTGCTTTTTTACCATTTTCCTTGTCAAAAGAAGTTTATTGAGTATACAATATTATAAAGATACATAAAGTAAGTTTACAAGGATCTATAAAGTAAGCTCATTGTTTTACAGTAGGGTTTATATAGGTAAATATCATGAAATTTCAAATATTAAACATTGGGTTCATGTAAACCTAAATTAAAGATATATATCATTTCCTTAGTTACTTTTGTAGGTATTTAAATGATTTATACCTACTATACATATTGTTTACAGGTAGAGTGTATATAGGTCAAATAAATTCTGATAATGAGCTTTAATCGTAAGGTGGAGAAAAGGAAAGAGAAAGAAGAAAAAGGTAGAAAGGCAGAGGTATGGTCCACAAGGTTGTCCCGCTCGTCAGTTTATTATTCTTTTTAGTTCTCTTTGAAGCCTTAGAATGGGTGTCTCTATAAGTCATTTAATCTGTCACCATGGCAACAGGACAGAGTAATTGAAATTTGACAGGAACTGTTGTTTTATCCAAGGATGCCAAAGTTTTTCAAATTTTGGAATTTGATTTTGATCGATGGCTACCATCTTAGCATGGGACATTGTATTATTCATTCTGTGAATTGTTTCTGCTAGTACCAATGTAGGAGATTTCCATGCCTTTGCCACTGTTTGTTTTGCAGCCATTACTAGTTGGATCATAAGTTTGAATTGAGAGAGTGTTAACCATTCCGGTTTTAGATTAAGTAAAGTTATATATGGATCTGGTTGTATTATTTTTTTAAATATTTTAGATGCAATCACGAAGACTTCCTTCCAGAAGGTTTGGATTACTGGGCACGTCCACCATATGTGTAAATGTGTGCCTATTTCTGGGCATCCTCAAAAACAAAGAGCTGAGGTATTAGGTGAATATTTTGCCACTCTAGCGGGTACAAGGTACCAGCGAGTTAGGACTTTATAATTTGTCTCCAGTGCTAAGATGTTGGGTGAAGATGACTTAGATGTGAGCCATATGTTAGACCAGTCTGTGTCTTCTAAAGTTTGTCCCAGGTCCTCCTCCCACCTCTGAACGTAAGAGGGTCTATTAAGATTTCCCACTCCATAGAATTGATTGTGAAGTGATGAAATTGTACCTTTAGCAAATGGATCTTTTGTACAGATTGATTCAAAAATGGATAATTGGGATAATGGTGTATCCCCCTTTAGGAATGGTGTATAGAAATTTTTAATTTGGAGATATCTAAATATCTCAGAGTTTGGTAGATCATATTTTTCTCTAAGCGATGGGAATGAAAGGAATGATTTAGATGCTATGAAGTCATTTAGTGTCTGAATGCCTGATGTTGTCCAAGCTTTAAAAGAATTTGGGTAGATCCATGCCAGATAAAAGGCCGGATTTCTGATAAAAGAAAGGAGAGGATTGTGTGGAGATTGTAACTGATATTTGGTTTTTAGTTTATCCCAGAGAGAAAAGGAGTGTTTAGTTATGGGATTATGAATTTTAAAGCGGTCTTTAGGATCAAGCCATACCAAGTTTGATATTAATAGAGGGTCATTTTCTGAAGCCTCTATAAATACCCATAATGGGATTTCCTGTTTTGCATGGTATTTGGACAGACTGGCCAAATGTGCTGCTCTGTAGTAGTTAGTAAAATTAGGGTATCCCAGGCCTCCTTTATTTTTGGGAAGATGTAGTGTGTGTATAGGTATATGTGGTTTAGAAGAGCCCCATATAAACGAAGTTGCTCTATTTTGTACTATTCTCAAAAAATAGGAAGGAATTGGAATAGGGAGGACTCTGAATAGATAAAGCAATTTGGGTAGAATAGTCAATTTGATTGCATTAATCTTCCCTATCCAGGATAAAGGAAGTTGCGACCATTGTTTTATTAGATTTGTGATCTGTCTTAATACAGGAGGATAATTGGTTGAGAATAAGTCAGAATGAGATGCTGTTAAATGAATTCCAAGATATGGAATTGATTTTTCTGCCCATGTGAATGGGAGTGCAGCCCTAGCCGGGATCAATTCCATGTTTGTGAGCGAAATATTAAGCACTAGGCATTTCTTAGGATTAATCATAAGGCCGGATAGGGCTGCAAATCCATCAAGAGCTGGTATTAAGTTAGGACCAGAGACCTGTGGTGATGATAGAAAAAGTAATATATCGTCTGCAAATATACATAATTTGTGTGTGATACATCCTACTTCAATGCCAGTTATAGTTTGGTTTGTTCTGATGTATTGGGCCATGGGTTCGAGTATAAGGGCAAATAATAAAGGAGATAATGGGCAACCCTGTTGGGTACCTCTTTCGATATTAAAGGCATCAGATTTGTATCCAGCATATTTTATATAGGCTTTGGGTTTATTATATAATGCTTTGATCCATGTTAAAAAGTGGGGTCCAAAACCCCATTTTTGTAATGAATATTGCATATATTGCCAGGATACTGTATCAAATGCCCTCTTAATATCGAGAGATAGAAAACATAAAGGGATTTTCCGTTTTTTAGCAATATGTGCCAATAACACTGCCCTGCGTATATTATCGCCTGCCTGTCTATTTGGCATGAAGCCTACTTGATCTATATGTATTAATTTTCCTATAATGCTATTGAGGCATTTTGCTATTATTTTTGCTAATAATTTAATATCAAGGTTTAACAGAGAGATAGGCCGATAATTCACACAGGAAGTATCATCAGAAAGGGGTTTTGGGATCATACAAACAATTGCCATTAATGTTTCTTGCCGAAAAGAATGTCCTTCTAGAAGTTTGTTAAAAGTTTCAGTGAGAATGGGAGAGAGTATTTCTGAGAATGTTTTATAGTATAAAGCCGAGTAGCCGTCTGGGCCTGGTCTTTTGTTAAGTTTTAGGTCTTTTATGGCGTTAGCAACTTCATCTATAGTTATAGGCTCATCCAAACTGCTTTTTTGATTCTGAGACAACTCAGGTAAGGTTATGTTTGAGAAGAAGGATTCAGCCTCTGTAGGATTAAATTCATTGTTTGTCTTGTATAAAGTTGCGAGGTGTGAGTGAAATTTATGGACTATTTTAACTGGATTACAAGTATAAACATTTTTTGATAATTTCAAACGTATTGGTTTGAAAGATTTGTTAGTTGAATTTAATGCCCGAGCCAAATATGTGCCTGGTTTGTTTGTATTCATGTAGAAATTGTGTTTGGAGCGTTTGAGGGATTTATCAACTGACTCAGTGAGAAATAGATCGTATTCCAATCTAGATTTTTCCAGATGAGATTTTGTACTCTGAGATGGATTATCTTGGAATGATATGTAGGCTGCATTAAAATTGAGTTCTAGTTTTTTTGCTAGATTTTTGCGTTCCCGTTTAAATAGTGCCATTTATCTTTGTATTGTACCACGCAAGACAGGCTTATGAGCTACCCACAGTGTTATTGGGGAGATGTCTGTTGTATTATTAATTGATATGTATTCCTTTAAATCTTGTTCAATGGCCATCTGATGTAGTGGGTGTTTGAGCATTATGTCCGGTAAGTACCACGTTGGGTCATGCGCTTTTGGTATGGCTGAGGCTATAGTAGTGTATACTGCATTATGGTCAGACCACGGAATCGGAATTATATCTGATGCAATAATTTCTGGTATCATTCCTATTGTTAGAAAAATATGATCTATTCTGGTGAAGGTTTGATGAGGGTGCGAGAAATAAGTGAATTTCTTTTTCATTGGGTTACTTTCTCTCCACGAATCTACCAGATTGTATTTGGAAAGAAGTTGAGGAAAAGGTAATCTAGTGGTTATTTTAGATGGTGTAAAAGGTGATTTATCTAGAAATGGGAGGAGGACCTGGTTCGAATCCCCGCACATTATCACTGTTCCTATTTTGTGTGTATTAATCACCTGTAATATATGTGAGAGGAATGGTGTAGGTTGTTTGTTAGGAGCGTAGTAGGAAATCACCGTGATTGCTGTATCCATTATATAACCCATGAGTATCAGGTATCTACCTTCTGGGTCTTTAATTTCTGATGCTAAGGTGAATGGTGTGGATCGATGAAATGTAATTAGAGTACCCCTTTGTTTGATAAAAAGGAGAAATATATTTTGGAGTAGAATCTTTGGTGAAGTGTGTTTCTTGGAGGCATACTATGTGAGCCTTCTTGTTATGGAAAGTATGGAAGGCTTTGGTCCTTTTTTGAGGGACATTTATTCCCTGAACATTTAGGGAAAGTATATTCAGTGGTGCCATGGTAACAGATCAAATAGTTTTGACTTACTTTTTGTTATGCAGAGCTGACTGCGTAGATAAAAATTTGTTGATAAAAAGGAGAAATATATTTTGGAGTAGAATCTTTGGTGAAGTGTGTTTCTTGGAGGCATACTATGTGAGCCTTCTTGTTATGGAAAGTACGGAAGGCTTTGGTCCTTTTTTGAGGGACATTTATTCCCTGAACATTTAGGGAAAGTATATTCAGTGGTGCCATGGTAACAGATCAAATAGTTTTGACTTACTTTTTGTTATGCAGAGCTGACTGCGTAGATCAACCTGTGTGGACTGAAGAGATGAATAGATAGAAAAGAAACCAGTGAATTCTGGAGTAAAGAGTAAACAAAAAACATATGAGATTAGATGATACATTGTATAAATTATTTTTTGTAAGTAATCACAATTTACCCGTGAAAGAGAATAAATATCTCTCTCAGGGGAATAAGTGCCTTCGTCACACTCCCACATAATATGGTTGGGAGAATGAGGAGGGCTAATGGGGGTACACGGATCTTCCGCTTACAGGAGAGAATTGCAATGTCAAAAGACATCAAAATGATGTTTCATTAATTGGAGTGCAGAATATAGTTTTTGTTGAAATTATTTATGCCAGGGTGGTTGTATATGGTTAGTTTTGCCCTAGGCTAAATAATTCAGTTAGAAAGGTACTGTTAATAACTTTGGTATTGATGAAGATAGTTTGAATTATTTTGGGATTTTAACCCTTTTAGAGTAAACAAGATATGTTAACTCATAAAATTGAGGTTGTATTGCTTCAGATTAGAATAAACAAAAACATAGTTCTAGGAACTAGTTAGGTAATAATATATTTGTTTTAAGAAAAGAAAGAAAACACTTCCATTACTTCTGGATTATTGAACATATTTGTCCTAAAAAGTAATAAATCTATTGTTATTACCTGAAAATATATAACTGAACAAGAATTTCCTTGTTTCACTTATATATTCTAAGGCTATATGAATCAGAAGTAATAAGAAATATAACTGGAATGTAACATGATCCCACACAGTGTGTGACTATCAGAATGCAGTTACATTGAGTTATAAATACAGGTTTTTTATAGAGAACCATCTCTTAGTATAATAAATGAAGAGATATCAGGAATTAGGATGTCAGTCCATTGAATCTTCTTGGTCCATGGATGATGTGGCATAACGGCCTCTTTTGTGAGAATGATGATTCCCATTTTGTTCTGATATTTTCTGGGTGCTGCCTGAAGGTGAAGATGATGCCATTCTTCTGCGTGTGGGAGAGTTGCTGCTTGTGGGTTCTGTCAGATTTAATTTTAAAAGGGTTTGTTGTAGTTCATCTGCTGATCTGCTTCTGTAAATTGTACCTTGGTAGTTAAATCTGACTGAAAAGGGGAAACCCCATTGATACATAATGTTGTGGCGTTGCAGTTCCATTAGTTGGGGTTTCATGGATCGTCTTTTAGCAATAGTAAATTGGGATAGGTCAGCAAAAATTTGATAATTGTGTCCTTGAAAATTAAGTTCCTTTTTTTCTCTTGCAGCAATTAGTATTTGTTCTTTTGTTCTGTAATAATGACATTTTGTGATTATAGTTCTTGTAATAGAGCAGTAATAGTAGATTGCAGGTCTGTCACAGTTTCAGGTATTCCCCTTATGCGCAAGTTTGAACATCTGGCTCTATTTTCGTAATCTTCGAGTTTAGTTTGAAGTATTAAATTCTCTTCTTTTAATTGTTCCAATTCTGTTATATTTTCTTGGGTTGTAATTTCAATTTCATCCATTTTTATTTCTAAGGCTGCGGTGCGGTTTCCCAGCTCTCTTATTTCTTTGGTTAGGCTTTTTGTTATTTGGTCTGAGGTTTGTTTTAAAGCCTTATGAAGCATCTTTTCAAATTGTAATAATATTACTGGGGATGCTGAGGAGGCTTGTGGAGAAGTTTGTGAGAGGATTTGTTCTGTATCTGACTCAAATGGAGAGTCTTGCTGTGACATTTTCTGTCTGTGAGAGCGCCCTGATGCTGTATCTTGTGAGGTGACTGGAGCTGCTTTAGTTGCAGTGAGTGCCTATGAGCTCTTTGTGAGGTGATTTTTATTTCTGCCACGGTTTCCTCCCAGTACCATATTTCCTGCCCAAACTTTCACAGTTTGTTCCCTGGGGCAAAAAGGTTCAAATGGATACCTTTTGAGCCTGCAGGCTCCGCTTTGTCCTTCTCTTCTCTCCTCAGCGGTGTGGAGCTCTAACAATGCATGTCTGCTCTGCTAGACTCCGCGCATGCACCTCCTTTTTTACCATTTTCTAATACTTTCCACTTAGGTGGTATTGTATGTGTAGAGGCAGCAGCCATATCCAGAGATTGAACACTTCAAAACATTTTTAAAAGAACTTGTTTTTTCATAAACTGAACTTTTCCTATCCAACTAATACTGGTCACAGCACATCAGTCACTATATATGATGGATAATTTGCACAATTTTGGATACATTTTTATGGTTTAACACTGGTCACTTTAGTGATGTTGCACCATGCACTTTTGTTGAATAATTGAAGCACCCTATGTTGCAATTGTACCTTTAATAGTAAGTACTTAGCATCAGTCACAGATTTTATTTAATTATTTGGCGCACACAGGCTTAGAAGCAATACTTTAGGAATTATAGAGCTATTGTTTATTTTAAAGAAAAAGTCCCTTTGTCTCCATAAGGGCAGCGCCATACTACTCCTGTTTTCCTTTTTTATACTTTCCACTTAGGTGGTATTGTATCCATATCCACAACTATTTACCTAATTTATTACCTAATTTAAAGCGCACAATGCACCTTTGCTGAATAATTGGAGCACCATATGTTGCATTTTTCACTTTTAATAGAAAAAATACGTCATCAGTCACAGTTTTTATTCAACCTTTTGACACATACAGGTTTTAGAAGCAATTTTTTACTATTAGGGGAGGACTGTGCTTTTCTACTCTGCTTCAATGGACACTTGTACACTGCTGCTTACATATATGGTTAACCCTTCTTAATTTCTGCAGGCTAGTGCTTCTTGAATCAATAGCATTTAACACCTTAGTGTTTGCTTGTATGTGGTTAACCATACATAGCTACCTGTATGGCTAATGTTGCCTTCTGATATATGAAGAAAAATTTATTTTCTCATTATAGATCAGTCTGGATTTTATTGTCCATCCTGCTAACTACATTTAGAGTATTTTCACACTGGGGTGGGGGGGGGGGCATCAGCAGTAAAGCGGCGCTCATTTTAGCGGCACTTTACCAGCTTTTCGGCTGCTATGGGGGCGCTTTTAACCCCCGCTAGCAGCCGCGGAAAGGGTTAAAACCGCTGTGTTGCACCTCTGCCAAAGCGCTTTGCTTTCACACTGGGGTGGCATGAGAGGTGCTTTACAGGTGCTATTTTTAGTGATAAAATGCCTGTAAAGCACCTCAGTGTGAAAGTGGCCTTAAGACTGATGAATATTTTTATTTTTGTCTCTTTAACTACACATGTCTCTATTCGGAGTGAATGCAGTTTGCTGAAAAGGCCAATGATTTCTCCCCACTGCCTTATGATCTATCCAATCTCTGTTGTGCCTGCCCCATCAGCTGCATCCACACACCAGCCCCCAATGCACACACTTTCTGTGTGTATGTTAAGGTGTGCAGGACAGGTGTGATTAGAATGCAATTGGAGACCATTATTGGGCACTGGCAAGGCTGCATTGGTGAGACTGTATTGATGGGCACTGATGAGGCTGCATTGATGGGCAATGATCAGGCTGCATTGATTGGCACTGATCAGGCTGCATTGCTGGGCACTGATGAGGCTGCATTGATGGGCACTGATGAGGCTGCATTGATGGGCTCTGATGAGGCTGCGCTGATGAGCACTAGTAATGCTGCATTTATGGGCACTAGTGAGGTTGCATTGATGGGCACTGGTGAGGCTGCATTGATGGGCTCTGGTGAGGCTGTGCTGATGGACACTGGTGAGGCTGCATTGATGGGCATGAATGAGGCTACGCTGATGGCCACTGGTGAGGCTGCTTTGATGGGTACTGATGAGGCTGCACTTTGTGCCTAGTTTTAATGTACAGAGGAAAAGGTGGAGTCTTGTCTTAAACAGGAAGGGGTGGGCCATACTTAATTTAGGGGGTGCACAACTTTAGTCAAGCTTAGGGCAGCACAAAACCTAAATACACCACTGGCGTCGGCTGCTTTATAAGCTTGGGGGCGCGCGCACACGTGGCGCGACGCCAAAGCCGATGCGCATGGCCGACAGTCGCAATGTCCGCTGGCCACACGCGATCGCTCCTCAGAGAGACAGAACGGGGATCTGTCAATGTAAACAGACAGATCCCCATTCTGTCAGGGAATTAGAGAGAGATCTGCTGTTCCTAGTAATAAGGAACAGCAATCTCTCTCTACTCTCAGTCAGTACCATCCCCCACAGTTAGAAACACCTCCCTAGGACACACTTAACCTCTTCATCACTCCCTAGTGTTAACCCCTGACCTGCCAGTGACATTTATATAGTAATCAGTGGCTATTTTTAGCTATGATCGCTGTATAAATGTCAGTGGTCCCAAAAAGTGTCAAAAGTGTCCGATCTGGGGGCACATGCGTGGTGCGAAGCTGGACGGAAGTAGGAGATAATAGCTCCATGAGGGACGGAGATATAAGCTGATTCCCCAGGCTCAATGATCCCTGACAACCTATTTACTCCACGTGAGGGAACAGAGCAAGATGTGCCAAGATGGTGCCCAGCCGGACAGTGCTCCAGCATGCATACAGACCGCGACCTCCTCTCCAGCGCACTCCATGGGGGACAGTGAGTACTCTATGCAGCTCACCAAAGATGACTTAGATGAAAGTCTCACGACCATGTATGATAAGCTAGCTAGGAAATTTCAATCCGAACTGCACAAATCCACAAACACACTGTCCCTGGAAATTGCTGCCCTGGGCACCAGGACAGACTTACTAGAAACCAAGCATGATGAGCTCAGCCTTGCTCATTCTGATCACAGAAAGGAACATGAGACCCTCTCTGAAACAGTACAACAGCTACAAGCCCACCTGGAAGACCTGGACAACAGGAATAGGCGAAACAATCTGAGAGTGCAAGGGATCCCAGAAACAGTGACTGACCTGCTCCCTGCTATGCAGAAATTATTCCAGTCACTTCTCCCTGACTCTCCCATTGCATCCTTCACCTGTGATAGAATACACAGAGCTTTATGCCCTAAACCTCCTCCAGAAAGACCCCCAAGGGACATTGCGATATGCCTGAAAGATTTCCTAATTAGGGATGAGCTTCGAGTTCGAGTCGAACTCATGTTCTACTCGAACATTGGCTGTTCGCAAGTTCGCCGAACAGCGAACAATTTGGGGTGTTCGCGGCAAATTCGAATGCCGCGGAACACCCTTTAAAAGTCTATGGGAGAAATCAAAAGTGCTCATTTTAAAGGCTTATATGCAAGTTATTGTCATAAAAAGTGTTTGGGGACCTGGGTCCTGCCCCAGGGGACATGGATCAATGCAAAAAAAAGTTTTAAAAACGGACGTTTTTTCAGGAGCAGTGATTTTATTAATGCTTAAAGTCAAACAATAAAAGTGTAATATCCCTTTAAATTTCGTACCTGGGGGGTGTCTATAGTATGCCTGTAAAGGGGCGCATGTTTCCTGTGTTTAGAACAGTCTGACAGCAAAATGACATTTTGAAGAAAAAAACACATTTAAAACTACCCGCGGCTATTGCATTGCCGACAATACACATAGAAGTTCATTGATAAAAACGGCATGGGAATTCCCCACAGGGCAACCCCGAACCAAAAAAAAAAAAATGATGTGGGGGTCCCCCTAAATTCCATACAAGGCCCTTCAGGTCTGGTATGGATATTAAGGGGAACCCCAGCCAAAATTTAAAAAAAAAATTGACGTGGGGTTCCCCCTAAATTCCATACCAGACCCTTCAGGTCTGGTATGGATTTTAAGGGGAACCCCGCGCCAAAAAAAAAAAAAAACGGTGTGGGGTCCCCCCAACAATCAATACCAGACCCTTATCCGAGCACGCAACCTGGCAGGCCGCAGGAAAAGAGGGGGGGACGAGAGTGCGGCCCCCCCCCTCCTGAACCGTACCAGGCCACATGCCCTCAACGTTGGGAGGGTGCTTTGGGGTAGCCCCCCAAAACACCTTGTCCCCATGTTGATGAAGACAAGGGCCTCATCCCCACAACCCTGGCCGGTGGTTGTGGGGGTCTGCGGGCGGGGGGCTTATCGGAATCTGGAAGCCCCCTTTAACAAGGGGACCCCCAGATCCCGGCCCCCCCCTGTGTGAAATGGTAAGGGGGTACTTACCCCCTTACCATTTCACTAAAAAACTGTCAAAAATGTTAAAAATGACAAGAGACAGTTTTTGACAATTCCTTTATTTAAATACTTCTTCTTTCTTCTATCTTCCTTCATCTTCTGGTTCTTCTGGCCCTTCTGGTTCTTCCTCCGGCTTTCTCGTCCAGCATCTCCTCCGCGGCGTCTTCTATCTTCTTCTCCTCGGGCCGCTCCGCACCCATGGCATGAGGGGGGAGGCTCCCGCTCTTCTCTTCATCTTCTTCTTCTTCTTCATCTCTTCTTCCTTCTTCTCTTCTTCATTTCTTCTCCGGGCCGCTCCGCAGCCATGCTGGCATGGTGGGAGGCTCCCGCTGTGTGACGGCGTCTCTTCGTCTGACGGTTCTTAAATAATGGGGGGCGGGGCCATCCGGTGACCCCGCCCCCCTCTGACGCACGGTGACTTGACGGGACTTCCCTGTGACGTCACGGGGAATGCCACAGGGAAGTCCCGTCATGTCCCGTGCGTCAGAGGGGGCGGGGTCACCGGGTGGCCCCGCCCCCCGTTATTTAAGAACCGTCAGACGAAGAGACGCCGTCACACAGCGGGAGCCTCCCACCATGCCAGCATGGCTGCGGAGCGGCCCGGAGAAGAAATGAAGAAGAGAAGAAGGAAGAAGAGAAGAAGAAGAAGAAGAAGATGAAGAAGAAGATGAAGAAGAGAAGAAGATGAAGAGAAGAGCGGGAGCCTCCCCCCCATGCCATGGGTGCGGAGCAGCCCGAGGAGAAGAAGATAGAAGACGCCGCGGAGAAGATGCTGGACGAGAACGCCGGAGGAAGAACCAAAAGAGCCAGAAGAACCAGACGAAGATGAAGGAAGAAAGAAGAAGCATTTAAATAAAGGAATTGTCAAAAACTGTCTCTTGTCATTTTTAACATTTTTGACAGTTTTTTAGTGAAATGGTAGGGGTAAGTACCCCCTTATCATTTCACACGGGGGGGGGCGGGATCTGGGGGTCCCCTTGTTAAAGGGGGCTTCCAGATTCCGATAAGCCCCCCGCCCGCAGACCCCCACAACCACCGGCCAGGGTTGTGGGGATGAGGCCCTTGTCTTCATCAACATGGGGACAAGGTGTTTTGGGGGGCTACCCCAAAGCACCCTCCCAATGTTGAGGGCATGTGGCCTGGTACGGTTCAGGAGGGGGGGGGCCGCACTCTCGTCCCCCCCTCTTTTCCTGCGGCCTGCCAGGTTGCGTGCTCGGATAAGGGTCTGGTATGGATTTTTGGGGGGACCCCACGCCGTTTTTTTTTTTTTGGCGTGGGATTCCCCTTAAAATCCATACCAGACCTGAAGGGTCTGGTATGGAATTTAGGGGGAACCCCACGTCAATTTTTTTTTTAAATTTTGGCTGGGGTTCCCCTTAATATCCATACCAGACCTGAAGGGCCTTGTATGGAATTTAGGGGGACTCCCACATCATTTTTTTTTTTATTTTGGTTCGAGGTTGCCCTGTGGGGAATTCCCATGCCGTTTTTATCAATGAACTTCTATGTGTATTGTCGGCAATGCAATAGCCGCGGTAGTTTTAAATGTGTTTTTTCCTTCAAAATGTCATTTTGCTGTCAGACTGTTCTAAACACGGGAAACATGCGCCCCTTTACAGGCATACTATAGACACCCCCCAGGTATAAAATTTAAAGGGATATTACACTTTTATTGTTTGACTTTAAGCATTATTAAAATCACTGCTCCTGAAAAAACGGCCGTTTTTAAAACTTTTTTTTGCATTGATTCATGTCCCCTGGGGCAGGACCCAGGTCCCCAAACACTTTTAATGACAATAACTTGCATATTAGCCTTTAAAATTAGCACTTTTGATTATTCATGTTCGTGTCCCATAGACTTTAACGGTGTTCGCGTGTTCGGACAAATTTTTTTCCTGTTCGCATGTTCTGGTGCGAACCGAACAGGGGGGTGTTCGGCTCATCCCTGTTCCTAATTAAAGAGGAGATCATCCAAGCCTTGCACAATACTCCTCATATCCAGCTAGATGGCACCACAGTTGAAAGATTCCCAGATATTTCACCTACTACCCTGGATAAGCACAGGAGGATGAATGAAATAACAGCAGTGCTCCAGTCGGGCCAGGATCCAATAACGTTGGGGTTTCCCCTTCAAGTTACAGGTTCCTCACAATGGCATCACCTACATGGTAACTACGATCCCAGAAGGCAAAGATCTCTTGGTGAAGCTGGGCCTCCTTGATGCGGCTGACCACCCAAGAATGCCATCTACCCCACGTCCTTCGGCCATATGGGCTACACCCTCCCCCAGGAGAGATCGTCGCAGCCAACATTAAGTATTGCCTATCGTTACTTTCTGCAGATCTATCTAGGTAGTCACCAACTGCCTACAGCCAGCATGCTCAGTAACTCACAATTAGTCTCCACTCTGAGCGGATGTTCTGTTGTGCCCATTTGTTTGTCCCTCTACTCTAATCAAGTTAGTGCCTGATATTTGATACCCCAAAGTTGGACTACCTGGGACTGTCCCCTTCTAGGTACTGGTCACGCCATAGTCGCAAGACTCCTCTGACTGACTACACCACTCAATTTGAGTATTGGACCACTTGGTTCATGTTGAGATGGCTTCTTTGGTCAGGAGGATAGCTATTACCCTGACCCTCTTAGATAATATACTGCCAAGTTCTGGTATTGTTTGCAGTTTTACCATTTTGCAGGCTCTTCTGCATTTTCTTTTCTGTTTTTTTTTATTTTTTTTCCTGCTCTGCATATTATAATTTATTTTTGCATTTAATCCTATAGTAGTTAAGACATGTGATAGTTGGAGCTCTACCTATCTCATCTGCCTATTATTGCTACTAATTATTGACAGACTATATAGCTACTGTGACCATGGGCGTGCCTCGCGACTTGGACTTGTCCCTACATTAATGCTAGATCACGTTCTACTTAAATGAGTCTAAAGGTAATCACTCATAACCTTAAGGGCTTCAACTCACCGCATAAACAGAGAAAGGCCTTCCATTCCTACAAACTATTAGGAGCTGATGTTCTTCTCCTACAGGAGACACATCGCTCCTCTCAAAACCACCCATTATACTTTGATAAAGCCTTTCAGCAGGGTTACTATACCACATATGAGTCCAAGACGCGAGGTGTTGCTTTATTTATCCGAAACTCAGTTATGTTTGATGTCCACCATACATATAGAGATCCGGATAGCCACTTTGTGATAGTTCAGGCCTCAATTCAGGGCAAAGGTATCACCATGGCCTCTGTGTATGCAAAAAATGAGTCTCAGGCTTCTTTCTTTAAGAAGTTTTTTAAACATTAGATAAGTACCACCCACACCACATGATGATAGGTGGTGATTTTAACTTGGTGGCTAGACAGGATTTGCATGGTAACCTCCACTAATGCCTTCCCAAAATTTCTCCAATCTCAACCCCCCCTCTTTTCCTGCGGCCTGCCAGGTTGCGTGCTTGGATAAGGGTCTGGTATGGATTTTGAGGGGGGCCCACACACCTTTTTTTTAAAAATTTTGGTGCGAGGTTCCCCTTAATATCCATACCAGATCTGAAGGGCCTGGTATGGAATTTAGGGGGACCCCCACGCCATTTTTTTTTAAATTGTGGTTCGGGGTTCCCCTGTGAGGAAATCCCATGACATTTTTATCAATGAACTTATATGTGTATTGTCGGACCAACAATTCATATAGCCGCGAGTACTTTTAAATTACTTTTTTTCCTTTGAAATGTCATTTTGCTGTCAGACTGTTCTAAACACGGGAAACATGTGCCCCTTTACAGGCATACTACAGACACCCCCCAGGTACGAAATTTAAAGGAATATTACACTTTTATTGTTTCACTTTAAGCATTATTAAAATCACTGCTCCCGAAAAAACTGCAGTTTTTAAAACTTTTTTTTGCATTGATCCATTTCCCCTGAGGCAGGACCCAGGTCCCCAAACACTTTTTATGACAACACCATGCATACAAGCCTTTAAAATTAGCACTTTTGATTATTCATGTTCGAGTCCCATAGACTTTAATGGTGTTCTCCTTTTTGGCCTGTTCGCATGTTCTGGTGCGAACCGAACAGGGGGGTGTTTGGCTCATAACTAATCACAACATTAATTTCCCCAGAACAAACCGGCTTAATACCAACCAGACAAATTACAGATAACATACACCTTGCCTCAAACATTATTCAGGATACAAGGTCTTCGTTTTGAGCCTGGACATAAACAAGGCCTTCAGTAGTGTCCTTTGGCCTTATCTTGACACCATCTTATCTAAATTATTTTTTTCAGGAAAGTTTGTGAATGGGCTTTGGGCTCTGTATTGTCAACCTCGTACCCGTATTAAGCTTTACGGCTGCACCCCAGACTATTTTTCCCTGGGGAGGGGCACAAGACAGGGATGTCCCCTACCCCCTCTCCTATTTGCCCTCGCAATAAAACCTTCAGCCCACTCTATCACCAGCAACCCCAATATTAGAGGATATGTTAAGAATAACCAGGAATTTAAGCTGAGCCTATATGTAGATGATGTCCTTCTCTTCCTAACCGACCCCTTAATCTCCCTGCCCAATTTACTTACCACCTTAGACACCTTCCATCACCTATCGAGCTTAGGAGTGAACCCCTCTAAATGCACCGCCATGCCAATTAACATACCGCACTCTCTGTTGACTTCCCTTGAGGACAGATTTGAATTTTCCCGGAGCTCGGGTTCCCTACAATATTTGGGAATTAATTTGGCCAGATCTCTACAACAGATGTACACTCACAATTACCCCTTACCCAATGTTAAACATTTGCTTACCCAATGGTCCTTATACAGAATCTCATTCCTGGGCTGCATACAAGCGGTGAAAATATTGATCCTCCCAAAATTGTTGTTTTATTTTAGAGCTCTAGCATTATATGTACCTCGGTCAACCATAGAAGCAAAACAAACTGAACTGCTAAAGTTTATTTGGCAAGGCAAAAAGCCCTGCTTGAGCAGATTACTGATGTACAGAACCCAAAACAGGGGGGGGCCTAGGCTGCCCAGACCTGTGGAAATATTACTTGGCGGCATGGCTAGTACTATTAGCGCAATGGTACACTTCCCCAACTCACATACCATGGCTCCTATTTGAAAGGGCTTCGATCAAACCATTTTACGTCCTGTGTTTTCTATACTCAAACTCAGTTAGCCAGAGAGATATTACCCCGCTTAAGGAAATTATGGGCCAATCCCTCTACCTCTGGACCCTCTACAAGGAAAAGTTTGGGATTCTCTCTAAACATCCCCAATTGGCCTTCTTTTTGGGAGACCCTTCCTTCCCTGCGGCATTTAATGCGGAATTGGAATTTGTCAACTGGTCCTCACAAGGCCTGGTGACTTTGCACTCATTGCTACAGGGCATCTACATCACAACTATGCTTTATCTAACTCTGAATTTTATAAATACCTTCAGATTTGCCACTTTTTTCAAAATATCCTCACTCGAGAAAGAGATAAAGCCAGAACAACCTTTGAAAATTTGTGTCATGAGGGATCGAGAGACAGAGGGACAATTTTCACCCTTTACCAATACCTTATTAACCATCATACCACTGCAAAATCCTTGTCAATGCTAGGCTGAGAGGCTGAAACTGGCCAGGAATATCCTGCTGAGGATTGGCATGATATGGTTGCCAATATGCATAAGTTGCCATTAAGGAAACTGTGGTCAAACTACACACCAAATGGTACTACACTCCATTAGAATACATATCATTTTTCCAACTATTCCAGACACATGTTTTAGGGGGTGTGGTGAAAGAGGTACACTCCTCCATACCTTCTGGAGCTAAGGCTCTACGATCTCTTTGGCAGCAGACCTCTATGACAGTGCTTCAAAAAACTGGCATGCCTATCACTTTGTGTGTATTATGTGTATTCTGTTTGCAGATATCCCAGAGGTCCCTCCCATATCAAAAACTGGCTCACACACTATTTAGCACTATTCACTGGGCTATAGCTTTGAACTGGCGATCCCAAATGGTTCCTTGGTCCCAGGTGCTTCTTGAAACGGAGTCTATTAAGTTAATTGAGCAAACACACCATCCTCTCATGGACTCCATGCAAATTTTCGACCGCAAATGGGGCTCTTGGCCAGCTCATTAGACTGACAATATATGCAGAGTCAAACCTGACGGATAAGCCAAAGGAACTCGGATTTGTGCTAGTACTTTTACCCCCTAAATAAGCTCTGACAACACAGCTTATGATGATACTCCAAACTATTACGTATATGCAGATGTATTCTTATATTGCTTTATTTACACACTATTATTTTTTATTTCCATTTAGTTAATGTTATGTTTTTATTTTATATACTAATTCTTGGAGAGTGACACTTCTAATCTACCATGATTCCTTTTTTCTAGTCATATGAATGATATAGAAAATTGTTGTTTTCGTTATATGCAGCACTCTCAATGCACGTTATATTTTCCTGTAACTGCATTACTTACCTTAATAAAGGTAAACAAAAAAAATGTCCAATCTGTCCGTCACAATGTCGCAGTCCCGCTAAAAATCGCAGATCTTCTCCATTAGTAGTAAAAAAATTAAAATAACTATAAAAATGCCATAAATATATTTTCTATTTTGTAGACGCTATAACTTTTGCGCAAACCAATCAATGCATTTATCGTGATTTTTTTTTTACCAAAAATATGTATAAGAATACATATTGGCCTAAACTGATGAAGAAATTTGTTTTTTTTTTACATTTGGGATATTTATTATAGCAAAAAGTTAAAACATTTTTTTTTTTCACAATTGTCGCCCTTTTTTTGTTTGTAGCGCAAAAAATAAAAACTGCAGAGGTGATCAAATACCACCAAAAGAAAGCTCTTTTTGTTGGAAAAAAGGACGTCATTTTTGTTTGGGTACAGCATCGCACAACCGCGCAATTGTCAGTATAAGTGGCGCAGTGCCTTATCGCAAAAAATCGACTGGTCAGGAAGAGGCAAATTCTTCTGTGGCTGAAGTGGTTAAACAAAAATAAAAAAATAAAAAATAAATACTGTAAATCCAACATTAACTGTATCATTCAGCGATGTAGGTCCAACATCAATAGTGATAACCTGGTGCCCCATCTATAGGATGGCCTGGACCATAACAATCCCTTCCACCATACTCCTATTGCTAAATAACAACTCCCCAGCTGGTTGCTAAATTTCAACAAAATGGCCAGTGATTCTACCTGACATCATTGAATCAAAGAGGGTGTTTCACCGCTCAGGTGGACACGGACCCAGGTGTGGAGTTGATGTGAAGCTTTCAGAGATGAAGAGTCCCAAGTGCTGGCTGAAGTCTAAGTAGAACGAGGCTTTGAATAGGAAATTTTTATCTTTACATGTTTTCATTAATATTCACAATCTTATTTTTACTTTTGCTTTTACATTTATTTTTATTTTTACTTTAATTCTATCTATTTCTTCAGTCGTGAAGGAACTATTTAATACACATATATAATTTTTATGCAAATATATACATATATTTTTTCTATATTCTTGAATATATTGATGTTTAATCTTACACGAATGCTTGGGATTTAGGGATAAGCTTCGAGTTCGAGTCGAACTCATGTTCTACTCGAACATTGGCTGTTCGCAAGTTCGCCGAACAGCGAACAATTTGGGGTGTTCGCGGCAAATTCGAATGCCGCGGAACACCCTTTAAAAGTCTATGGGAGAAATCAAAAGTGCTAATTTTAAAGGCTTATATGCAAGTTATTGTCATAAAAAGTGTTTGGGGACCCGGGTCCTGCCCCAGGGGACATGGATCAATGCAAAAAAAAGTTTTAAAAACGGACGTTTTTTCAGGAGCAGTAATTTTATTAATGCTTAAAGTCAAACAATAAAAGTGTAATATCCCTTTAAATTTCGTACCTGGGGGGTGTCTATAGTATGCCTGTAAAGGGGCGCATGTTTCCTGTGTTTAGAACAGTCTGACAGCAAAATGACATTTGGAAGGAAAAAACTCATTTAAAACTACCCGCGGCTATTGCATTGCCGACAATACACATAGAAGTTCATTGACAAAAACGGCATGGGAATTCCCCACAGGGGAACCCCGAACCAAAATAAAAAAAAAAAAATGATGTGGGGGTCCCCCTAAATTCCATACAAGGCCCTTCAGGTCTGGTATGGATATTAAGGGGAACCCCAGCCAAAATTTAAAAAAAAAATTGACGTGGGGTTCCCCCTAAATTCCATACCAGACCCTTCAGGTCTGGTATGGATTTTAAGGGGAACCCCGCGCCAAAAAAAAAAAAACGGCGTGGGGTCCCCCTAAAAATCCATACCAGACCCTTATCCGAGCACGCAACCTGGCAGGCCGCAGGAAAAGAGGGGGGGACGAGAGTGCGGCCCCCCCCTCCTGAACCGTACCAGGCCACATGCCCTCAACATTGGGAGGGTGCTTTGGGGTAGCCCCCCAAAACACCTTGTCCCCATGTTGATGAGGACAAGGGCCTCATCCTCACAACCGTGGCCGGTGGTTGTGGGGGTCTGCGGGCGGGGGGCTTATCGGAATCTGGAAGCCCCCTTTAACAAGGGGACCCCCAGATCCCGGCCCCCCCCTGTGTGAAATGGTAAGGGGGTACTTACCCCTACCATTTCACTAAAAAACTGTCAAAAATGTTAAAAATGACAAGAGACAGTTTTTGACAATTCCTTTATTTAAATGCTTCTTCTTTCTTCCTTCATCTTCTTCTTCTTCTGGTTCTTCTGGCTCTTCTGGTTCTTCCTCCGGCGTTCTCGTCCAGCATCTTCTCCGCGGCGTCTTCTATCTTCTTCTCCTCGGGCCGCTCCGCACCCATGGCATGAGGGGAGGCTCCCGCTCTTCTCTTCATCTTCTTCTCTTCTTCATCTTCTTCTTCATCTTCTTCTTCATCTCTTCTTCCTTCTTCTCTTCTTCATGTCTTCTGCGGGCCGCTCCGCAGCCATGCTGTGGCATGGTGGGAGGCTCCCGCTGTGTGACGGCGTCTCTTCGTCTGACGGTTCTTAAATAACGGGGGGCGGGGCCACCCGGTGACCCCGCCCCCCTCTGACGCACGGTGACATGACGGGACTTCCCTGTGACGTCACGGGGAATGCCACAGGGAAGTCCCGTCATGTCACCGTGCGTCAGAGGGGGGCGGGGTCACCAGGTGGCCCCGCCCCCGTTATTTAAGAACCGTCAGACGAAGAGACGCCATCACACAGCGGGAGCCTCCCACCATGCCAGCATGGCTGCGGAGCGGCCCGCAGAAGACATGAAGAAGAGAAGAAGGAAGAAGAGATGAAGAAGAAGATGAAGAAGAAGATGAAGAAGAAGATGAAGAGAAGAGCGGGAGCCTCCCCCCCCCATGCCATGGGTGCGGAGCGGCCCGAGGAGAAGAAGATAGAAGACGCCGCGGAGAAGATGCTGGACGAGAACGCCGGAGGAAGAACCAGAAGAGCCAGAAGAACCAGAAGAAGAAGAAGATGAAGGAAGAAAGAAGAAGCATTTAAATAAAGGAATTGTCAAAAACTGTCTCTTGTCATTTTTAACATTTTTGACAGTTTTTTAGTGAAATGGTAGGGGTAAGTACCCCCTTACCATTTCACACAGGGGGGGGGCCGGGATCTGGGGGTCCCCTTGTTAAAGGGGGCTTCCAGATTCCGATAAGCCCCCCGCCCGCAGACCCCCACAACCACCGGCCACGGTTGTGAGGATGAGGCCCTTGTCCTCATCAACATGGGGACAAGGTGTTTTGGGGGGCTACCCCAAAGCACCCTCCCAATGTTGAGGGCATGTGGCCTGGTACGGTTCAGGAGGGGGGGGGGCCGCACTCTCGTCCCCCCCTCTTTTCCTGCGGCCTGCCAGGTTGCGTGCTCGGATAAGGGTCTGGTATGGATTTTTAGGGGGACCCCACGCCGTTTTTTTTTTTTTTTGGCGCGGGGTTCCCCTTAAAATCCATACCAGACCTGAAGGGTCTGGTATGGAATTTAGGGGGAACCCCACGTCAATTTTTTTTTTAAATTTTGGCTGGGGTTCCCCTTAATATCCATACCAGACCTGAAGGGCCTTGTATGGAATTTAGGGGGACCCCCACATCAATTTTTTTTTTTTTTTTTTTTTGGTTCGGGGTTCCCCTGTGGGGAATTCCCATGCCGTTTTTATCAATGAACTTCTATGTGTATTGTCGGCAATGCAATAGCCGCGGTAGTTTTAAATGTGTTTTTTCCTTCAAAATGTCATTTTGCTGTCAGACTGTTCTAAACACGGGAAACATGCGCCCCTTTACAGGCATACTATAGACACCCCCCAGGTATGAAATTTAAAGGGATATTACACTTTTATTGTTTGACTTTAAGCATTATTAAAATCACTGCTCCTGAAAAAACGGCCGTTTTTAAAACTTTTTTTTGCATTGATTCATGTCCCCTGGGGCAGGACTCAGGTCCCCAAACACTTTTATTGACAATAACTTGCATATTAGCCTTTAAAATTAGCACTTTTGATTATTCATGTTCGTGTCCCATAGACTTTAACGGTGTTCGCGTGTTCGAACGAATTTTTTTCCTGTTCGCATGTTCTGGTGCGAACCGAACAGGGGGGTGTTCGGCTCATCCCTACTTGGGATCATTGTTTAGCTACACGGAGTATAAATCTATATACATAAGCCTTAACATGTTACAGTTTTTGTGTTTAGTATCCGTTTTGCTAGTCCAGTGTCATAACATGATGTAACTTGTTTCATTATGATGTTCAGCATAATGACATATCCTTTACTATTTTTATAGATTGGATCCACTCTGACCTTTTATGTGCTTGTTTGTGTATCAAATAGTTTTATTTGCCGGTACTATCATATGAGCATTGTATTAGTGAGTCTATAACATGTTCCATCTTATGTGAGTAATAAGACTGTTGGTTGTCCAGCGGTCTCGGCATTTGCTGATATTCATGTATGTATTTCTATATGGGGCACCACGGACTGATCATTCATTGCTATATTCAATGTTTATCTCCATTTGGATGAGGTTTATTATCCCAGTCCAGTTTTACCTCTTCTTCTAATTAGCAGATTCTTGTATGTTCCTCGTAATGTCCAACTTTCAAGTAATTAGCCGGCACCCCGCATATATTACTATCACCTTCACAGGAATATTAGATCACACTGTGGCGATTTTGATAGGCGAGGTCCCACTGTTACGGACTCCGCCATTCACTCCTTATTACTAAAAAGCCCAACCTTCACCCTGCTCGTAGCCGTATTACCATCCACCACACATGATTTCATGCTACATTGTTGAGGATTTTATCCCAAATTAGATTACTCCGGCACATCCATACACAAACCGATCTCGTTTCACTATTAACTACCGTGGTCGGTAGATACAAGCACCATAGCATCATTTTTGTTCAGTTAATCCTAAATTACTCGTTTTTCACACATTCTTTGGACACCTTTCTGTAAAACACACCACACATACATATATATGCCATTTTATTTAAACACTTTTATGGTTTATTATATTTTAGTTTACAGCATTTAATGGCATTTACATTTTTGGTTTCACTACACAGTTTTGGTTTTTGTCACACTCATATTACTATATTTGATCACCCATTCGTGCATTCATTTTATATTTTATATATATATTTTATTTAAAACTAGGGATGAGCTTCGTGTTCTTCGACTCGAACATCGGCTGTTCGGTCGTTCGCCGAATTGCGAACGATATGGGCCGTTCGCGCCAAATTCGTGTGGCGCGTCACGGCCCATAATTCACTGCGGCATCGCAGTGCATTGCTTGCTGATGATTGGCCAGGCATGCACTATGACCCGCATGCTTGGCCAATCACAGCGCCGCCTGAACAGAGAGCCGTAATTGGCCAAAGCCAAGGAGGCTTTGGCCAATTATGGCTCAGGGGATTTAGTACACGCCCCACACTATATAAGGCCGCCTGCACAGCGGCCCTGTGCAGTGTGTTCCGGTGTGCTGAAAGATAGAGAGAGAGAGAAAGAGACAGTGTCATTTCATTTGAGTTAGCTAGATTAGGCAGGACAGTCAGTCAGTTAGCTGCACTTAAAGTGTATTGTGTATATATATGCATCCCAGGTGTTGCATATATATATATATATATATATATACACTGTATTCAGTTTAGCTAGATCTGTTCCTGTTATCTTCTAGACTATTTACATTTAGTGCAGTGCGTCCTGCTCACAGTGTTCAGCTAGATCCGTTCCTGTTATCTTCCTACTGACAGGCAGGCTTGTCTTGTTACAGTATTTACAGCTACCTAAAGAAAATTACTGGTGTTCTTTTGATCCTATTAGTACCACGGTCAGGCAGCTAAACTATTTACATTTTGTGCAGTGCGTCCTGCTCACAGTGTTCAGCTAGATCCGTTCCTGTTATCTTCCTACTGACAGGCAGGCTTGTCTTGTTACAGTATATAAAGCTACCTGAAGAAAATTACTGGTGTTCTTTTGATCCTATTAGTACCACGGTCAGGCAGCTAGACTATTTACATTTAGTGCAGTGCGTCCTGCTCACAGTGTTCAGCTAGATCCGTTCCTGTTATCTTCCTACTGACAGGCAGGCTTGTCTTGTTACAGTATATAAAGCTACCTGAAGAAAATTACTGGTGTTCTTTTGATCCTATTAGTACCACGGTCAGGCAGCTAGACTATTTACATTTAGTGCAGTGCGTTCTGCTCACAGTGTTCAGCTAGATCCGTTCCTGTTATCTTCCTACTGACAGGCAGGCTTGTCTTGTTACAGTATTTACAGCTACCTAAAGAAAATTACTGGTGTTCTTTTGATCCTATTAGTACCACAGTCAGGCAGCTAGACTATTTACATTTAGTACAGTGCATCCTGCTCACAGTGTTCAGCTAGATCCGTTCCTGTTATCTTCCTACTGACAGGCAGGCTTGTCTTGTTACAGTATATAAAGCTACCTGAAGAAAATTACTGGTGTTCTTTTGATCCTATTAGTACCACGGTCAGGCAGCTAGACTATTTACATTTAGTGCAGTGCGTTCTGCTCACAGTGTTCAGCTAGATCCGTTCCTGTTATCTTCCTACTGACAGGCAGGCTTGTCTTGTTACAGTATTTACAGCTACCTAAAGAAAATTACTGGTGTTCTTTTGATCCTATTAGTACCACAGTCAGGCAGCTAGACTATTTACATTTAGTACAGTGCATCCTGCTCACAGTGTTCAGCTAGATCCGTTCCTGTTATCTTCCTACTGACAGGCAGGCTTGTCTTGTTACAGTATATAAAGCTACCTGAAGAAAATTACCGGTGTTCTTTTGATCCTATTAGTACCACGGTCAGGCAGCTAGACTATTTACATTTAGTGCAGTGCGTCCTGCTCACAGTGTTCAGCTAGATCCGTTCCTGTTATCTTCCTACTGACAGGCAGGCTTGTCTTGTTACAGTATATAAAGCTACCTGAAGAAAATTACTGGTGTTCTTTTGATCCTATTAGTACCACGGTCAGGCAGCTAGACTATTTACATTTAGTGCAGTGCGTCCTGCTCACAGTGTTCAGCTAGATCCGTTCCTGCTATCTTCCTACTGACAGGCAGGCTTGTCTTGTTACAGTATTTACAGCTACCTAAAGAAAATTACTGGTGTTCTTTTGATCCTATTAGTACCACGGTCAGGCAGCTAGACTATTTACATTTTGTGCAGTGCGTCCTGCTCACAGTGTTCAGCTAGATCCGTTCCTGTTATCTTCCTACTGACAGGCAGGCTTGTCTTGTTACAGTATATAAAGCTATCTGAAGAAAATTACTGGTGTTCTTTTGATCCTATTAGTACCACGGTCAGGCAGCTAGACTATTTACATTTAGTGCAGTGCGTCCTGCTCACAGTGTTCAGCTAGATCCGTTCCTGTTATCTTCCTACTGACAGGCAGGCTTGTCTTGTTACAGTATATAAAGCTACCTGAAGAAAATTACTGGTGTTCTTTTGATCCTATTAGTACCACGGTCAGGCAGCTAGACTATTTACATTTAGTGCAGTGCGTCCTGCTCACAGTGTTCAGCTAGATCCGTTCCTGTTATCTTCCTACTGACAGGCAGGCTTGTCTTGTTACAGTATATAAAGCTACCTGAAGAAAATTACTGGTGTTCTTTTGATCCTATTAGTAGGGATGAGCCGAACACCCCCCTGTTCGGTTCGCACCAGAACATGCGAACAGGAAAAAAGTTCGCTCGAACACGCGAACACCGTTAAAGTCTATGGGACACGAACATGAATAATCAAAAGTGCTAATTTTAAAGGCTTATATGCAAGTTATTGTCATAAAAAGATTTTGGGGACCTGGGTCCTGCCCCAGGGGACATGGATCAATGCAAAAAAAAGTTTTAAAAACGGCCGTTTTTTCAGGAGCAGTGATTTTAATAATGCTTACAGTCAAACAATAAAAGTGTAATATCCCTTTAAATTTTGTACCTGGGGGGTGTCTATAGTATGCCTGTAAAGGGGCGCATGTTTCCCGTGTTTAGAACAGTCTGACAGCAAAATGACATTTCGAAGGAAAAAACTCATTTAAAACTACCGCGGCTATTAATGAATTGCCAGTCCGACAATACACATAAAGGTTCATTGATAAAAACGGCATGGGAATTCCCCACAGGGAAACCCCGAACCAAAAAAAAAAAAATGACGTGGGGGGGTCCCCCTAAATTCCATACCAGGCCCTTCAGGTCTGGTATGGATATTAAGGGGAACCCCGGCCAAAATTAAAAAAAAAAAATGACGTGGGGTTCCCCCTAAATTCCATACCAGACCCTTCAGGTCTGGTATGGATTTTAAGGGGAACCCCGCGCCAAAAAAAAAAAACCGGCGTGGGGTTCCCCCAAAAATCCATACCAGACCCTTATCCGAGCACGCAACCTGGCAGGCCGCAGGAAAAGAGGGGGGGACGAGAGTGCGGCCCCCCCCTCCTGAACCGTACCAGGCCACATGCCCTCAACATTGGGAGGGTGCTTTGGGGTAGCCCCCCAAAACACCTTGTCCCCATGTTGATGAGGACAAGGGCCTCATCCCCACAACCGTGGCCGGTGGTTGTGGGGGTCTGCGGGCGGGGGGCTTATCGGAATCTGGAAGCCCCCTTTAACAAGGGGACCCCCTGATCCCGCCCCCCCCTGTGTGAAATGGTAAGGGGGTACTTACCCCTACCATTTCACTAAAAAAGTGTCAAAATAGTTAAAAATGACAAGAGACAGTTTTTGACAATTCCTTTATTTAAATGCTTCTTCTATCTTCCTTCATCTTCTTCATCTTCTGGTTCTTCTGGCTCTTCTGGTTCTTCCTCCGGCGTTCTCGTCCAGCATCTCCTCCGCGGCGTCTTCTATCTTCTTCTCCTCGGGCCGCTCCGCACCCATGGCATGAGGGGAGGCTCCCGCTCTTCTCTTCATCTTCTTCTTCATCCTCTTCTCTTCCTTATCTTCTTCATCTTCTTCATCTTCATCTTCTCTTCTTAATTTTCTTCTGCGGGCCGCTCCGCATCCATGCATGGAGGGAGGCTCCCGCTGTGTGACGGCGTCTCCTCGTCTGACGGTTCTTAAATAACGGGGGGCGGGGCCACCCGGTGACCCCGCCCCCCTCTGACGCACGGGACATGACGGGACTTCCCTGTGGCATTCCCCGTGACGTCACAGGGAAGTCCCGTCAAGTCACCGTGCGTCAGAGGGGGCGGGGTCACCGGGTGGCCCCGCCCCCCGTTATTTAAGAACCGTCAGACGAGGAGACGCCGTCACACAGCGGGAGCCTCCCTCCATGCCAGCATGGCTGCGGAGCGGCCCGGAGAAGAAATGAAGAAGGAAGAAGAGATGAAGAAGAAGATGAAGAAGATGAAGAAGAGAAGAGGATGAAGAAGAAGAAGATGAAGAGAAGAGCGGGAGCCTCCCCTCATGCCATGGGTGCGGAGCGGCCCGAGGAGAAGAAGATAGAAGACGCTGCGGAGGAGATGCTGGACGAGAACGCCGGAGGAAGAACCAGAAGAGCCAGAAGAACCAGAAGATGAAGAAGATGAAGGAAGATAGAAGAAGCATTTAAATAAAGGAATTGTCAAAAATTGTCTCTTGTCATTTTTAACTATTTTGACACTTTTTTAGTGAAATGGTAGGGGTAAGTACCCCCTTACCATTTCACACAGGGGGGGGCCGGGATCTGGGGGTCCCCTTGTTAAAGGGGGCTTCCAGATTCCGATAAGCCCCCCGCCCGCAGACCCCCACAACCACCGGCCACGGTTGTGGGGATGAGGCCCTTGTCCTCATCAACATGGGGACAAGGTGTTTTGGGGGGCTACCCCAAAGCACCCTCCCAATGTTGAGGGCATGTGGCCTGGTACGGTTCAGGAGGGGGGGGGCGCACTCTCGTCCCCCCCTCTTTTCCTGCGGCCTGCCAGGTTGCGTGCTCGGATAAGGGTCTGGTATGGATTTTTGGGGGAACCCCACGCCGTTTTTTTTTTTTTTTTGGCGCGGGGTTCCCCTTAAAATCCATACCAGACCTGAAGGGTCTGGTATGGAATTTAGGGGGAACCCCACGTCATTTTTTTTTAAATTTTGGCCAGGGTTCCCCTTAATATCCATACCAGACCTGAAGGGCCTGGTATGGAATTTAGGGGGACCCCCCCACGTCATTTTTTTTTTTTTTAATTTTGGTTCGGGGTTTCCCTGTGGGGAATTCCCATGCCGTTTTTATCAATGAACTTTTATGTGTATTGTCGGACCGACAGTTTTAAATGAGTTTTTTCCTTCCAAATGTCATTTTGCTGTCAGACTGTTCTAAACACGGGAAACATGCGGCCCTTTACAGGCATACTATAGACACCCCCCAGGTACGAAATTTAAAGGGATATTACACTTTTATTGTTTGACTTTAAGCATTATTAAAATCACTGCTCCTGAAAAAACGTCCGTTTTTAAAACTTTTTTTTGCATTGATACATGTCCCCTGGGGCAGGACCCGGGTCCCCAAACACTTTTTATGACAATAACTTGCATATAAGCCTTTAAAATTAGCACTTTTGATTTCTCCCATAGACTTTTAAAGGGTGTTCCGCGGCATTCGAATTTGCCGCGAACACCCCAAATTGTTCGGTGTTCGGCGAACTTGCGAACAGCCAATGTTCGAGTCGAACATGAGTTCGACTCAAACTCGAAGCTCATCCCTACCTATTAGTACCAAGGTCAGGCAGCTAGACTATTTACATTTAGTGCAGTGCGTTCTGCTCACAGTGTTCAGCTAGATCCGTTCCTGTTATCTTCCTACTGACAGGCAGGCTTGTCTTGTTACAGTATTTACAGCTACCTAAAGAAAATTACTGGTGTTCTTTTGATCCTATTAGTACCACAGTCAGACAGCTAGACTATTTACATTTAGTACAGTGCGTCCTGCTCACAGTGTTCAGCTAGATCCGTTCCTGTTATCTTCCTACTGACAGGCAGGCTTGTCTTGTTACAGTATATAAAGCTACCTGAAGAAAATTACTGGTGTTCTTTTGATCCTATTAGTACCACGGTCAGGCAGCTAGACTATTTACATTTAGTGCAGTGCGTCCTGCTCACAGTGTTCAGCTAGATCCGTTCCTGCTATCTTCCTACTGACAGGCAGGCTTGTCTTGTTACAGTATTTACAGCTACCTAAAGAAAATTACTGGTGTTCTTTTGATCCTATTAGTACCACGGTCAGGCAGCTAGACTATTTACATTTAGTGCAGTGCGTCCTGCTCACAGTGTTCAGTTAGATCCGTTCCTTTTATCTTCCTACTGACAGGCAGGCTTGTCTTGTTACAGTATATAAAGCTACCTGAAGAAAATTACTGGTGTTCTTTTGATCCTATTAGTACCACGGTCAGGCAGCTAGACTATTTACATTTAGTGCAGTGCGTCCTGCTCACAGTGTTCAGCTAGATCCGTTCCTGTTATCTTCCTACTGACAGGCAGGCTTGTCTTGTTACAGTATATAAAGCTATCTGAAGAAAATTACTGGTGTTCTTTTGATACTATTAGTACCACGGTCAGGCAGCTAGACTATTTACATTTAGTGCAGTGCGTTCTGCTCACAGTGTTCAGCTAGATCCGTTCCTGTTATCTTCCTACTGACAGGCAGGCTTGTCTTGTTACAGTATTTACAGCTACCTAAAGAAAATTACTGGTGTTCTTTTGATCCTATTAGTACCACAGTCAGGCAGCTAGACTATTTACATTTAGTACAGTGCGTCCTGCTCACAGTGTTCAGCTAGATCCGTTCCTGTTATCTTCCTACTGACAGGCAGGCTTGTCTTGTTACAGTATATAAAGCTACCTGAAGAAAATTACTGGTGTTCTTTTGATACTATTAGTACCACGGTCAGGCAGCTAGACTATTTACATTTAGTGCAGTGCGTCCTGCTCACAGTGTTCAGCTAGATCCGTTCCTGCTATCTTCCTACTGACAGGCAGGCTTGTCTTGTTACAGTATATAAAGCTACCTGAAGAAAATTACTGGTGTTCTTTTGATCCTATTAGTACCACGGTCAGGCAGCTAGACTATTTACATATAGTGCAGTGCGTCCTGCTCACAGTGTTCAGCTAGATCCATTCCTTTTATCTTCCTACTGACAGGCAGGCTTGTCTTGTTACAGTATATAAAGCTACCTGAAGAAAATTACTGGTGTTCTTTTGATCCTATTAGTACCACGGTCAGGCAGCTAGACTATTTACATTTAGTGCAGTGCGTCCTGCTCACAGTGTTCAGCTAGATCCGTTCCTGTTATCTTCCTACTGACAGGCAGGCTTGTCTTGTTACAGTATATAAAGCTATCTGAAGAAAATTACTGGTGTTCTTTTGATACTATTAGTACCACGGTCAGGCAGCTAGACTATTTACATTTAGTGCAGTGCGTCCTGCTCACAGTGTTCAGCTAGATCCGTTCCTGTTATCTTCCTACTGACAGGCAGGCTTGTCTTGTTACAGTATATAAAGCTACCTGAAGAAAATGACTGGTGTTCTTTTGATCCTATTAGTACCACGGTCAGGCAGCTAGACTATTTACATTTAGTGCAGTGCGTCCTGCTCACAGTGTTCAGCTAGATCCGTTCCTGTTATCTTCCTACTGACAGGCAGGCTTGTCTTGTTACAGTATATAAAGCTACCTGAAGAAAATTACTGGTGTTCTTTTGATCCTATTAGTACCAAGGTCAGGCAGCTAGACTATTTACATTTAGTGCAGTGCGTCCTGCTCACAGTGTTCAGCTAGATCCGTTCCTGTTATCTTCCTACTGACAGGCAGGCTTGTCTTGTTACAGTATATAAAGCTACCTGAAGAAAATGACTGGTGTTCTTTTGATCCTATTAGTACCACGGTCAGGCAGCTAGACTATTTACATTTAGTGCAGTGCGTCCTGCTCACAGTGTTCAGCTAGATCCGTTCCTGTTATCTTCCTACTGACAGGCAGGCTTGTCTTGTTACAGTATATAAAGCTACCTGAAGAAAATTACTGGTGTTCTTTTGATCCTATTAGTACCACGGTCAGGCAGCTAGACTATTTACATTTAGTGCAGTGCGTCCTGCTCACAGTGTTCAGCTAAAGCTACCTGTAGAAGGTTGGTGGTGTTCTCATACTACAGGCAGGCAGTTGATTTTGCTAGCTGCAGTATCAGTACATATATATATATATATATATATATATATATATATATATATATATATCCCAGCTTAGTGCAGCTACAGACCATTAGTATGTCTGGAAGGCCAAGAAGGAGAGGCAAACAGTCACAAGCCAATAAGAGAGGGCAAGCAGGCTCTGTGTCTAGTGCTGGTCATGGAGACGGTGCATCCTCATCAGCACGTGGCCATGGGACCCGCTTGGCCTTTTTTTCGGCAGCTGGCCGTGTTAAGCCGTCCTCATCCTCCTCATCCTCTCTCACCCATGCCCAGGGTGCTTTGTCTGGTAAAGCAGCGGCCTCTTCCCTCGGCTCAATGTCATCAGTGACTCCTTCCCTAGCTCCACCATGTCTTCCTGAGGAGTCCCTCGAACTGTTTGACCACAGTGTTGGGTACATGCTCCAGGAGGATGCCCAGCATTTGGAAGGCTCTGATGATGATACTGAGCTTGATGAAGGCAGTAACATGAGCACGGACAGAGGGGGTGCCCAAGAAGGACAGCAATCTGGCAGTCATGCTCCCCCTGCTACAGCATACTGCCAGGTTTGCTCCAGTGATGAGGAGGGAGGGGATGATGAGGTCACTGACTCAACGTGGGTGCCTGACAGGAGAGAGGAGGAGGAGGAGGAGGAGGCGGCACATCACCAACGAGGCAGGATGCCCTCCAGGGGCCAGCCTAAGGGCAGCACATTGACTGCATCACACCCCAAAGCTCCACATGTGCAGGGCGCTGCAGTCTCTGCGCATTATTCAAAAAGTTATTTGGTGTGGGCCTTTTTTGAGACGAGTGCATCAGATCGCACCGCTGCTATTTGCAACATATGTCTCAAGCGTATCTCACGTGGCCAAAACATCTCCCGCTTGGGTACCACATGCTTGACCAGACATATGTTGACCTGCCATGCAGTTCGTTGGCAAGCGTATCTAAAAGACCCACACCAAAGAACAAAGAGGACATCTCCTTGCTCCTCATCAGCTGAGATTTCCAACCCCACTAGACCTTCAGTCCTCTCTGAGACCTGCACTGAGAGGAATGAAGGTGTAGAATTAGGTGTGTCACAGCCAAGTACTTGTGGGCAATCTGCTTTTGGTACACCGACGTCAGATTGTACCAGGCAAATTTCCCTGCCCCAGCTGCTGCACCGCCGAAAGAAGTTTGCTCCCAGCCATCCACATGCCAGCGGTTGAATGCTAGCTTGGCAAAATTGCTAGCACTTCAACTGCTGCCTTTTCAGTTGGTAGACTCTGCCCCCTTCCGTGAGTTTGTGGAATGTGCGGTTCCTCAGTGGCAGGTACCCAAACGCCACTTTTTCTCACGGAAGGCGATTCCGGCTCTCTACCGTCATGTGGAAGGCAATGTCCATGCCTCGCTGGACAGGGCGGTCAGCGGTAAGGTGCATATTACCGCTGACTCATGATCCAGCAGGCATGGACAGGGACGTTACCTAAGTTTCACAGCGCATTGGGTGACTCTGCTGGCAGCTGGGAAGGATGCAGGACAAGGTGCAGTAGTGTTGGAGGTTGTTCCGCCACCACGCCTCCAAAATGCTAATGATTGTGACACACCTCTCTCCTCCACCCCCTCCTCTTCTTCTTCTTCCTCCATGGCCTCTTCCTTGGAACCAGCGGTGCTCCGTAGTCGTTCAAGGGGCTACGCAAGTACGCAGGCCAAAAGATGCCATGCGGTGCTTGAGCTGGTGTGCTTGGGGGACAGGAGCCACACTGGGGCAGAGGTTCTGTCAGCTCTACAGGGGCAGGTTCAGAGGTGGTTGACGCCACGCCAACTTAAGGCAGGAATGGTGGTTTGCGACAATGGCACCAACCTCCTCTCTGCCCTCCGACAGGGACAAATGACCCATGTGCCCTGTTTGGCTCACGTCCTTAACTTGGTGGTGCAGCGGTTCTTGGGCAGGTACCCGGGCTTACAGGATGTCCTGAGGCAGGCCAGGAAAGTCTGTGTGCATTTCCGCCGGTCATATAATGCCAGTGCTCGGCTGACGGACCTCCAAAAGGAGTTTAACCTGCCCAAGAACCGCCTAATCTGTGACATGCCCACCAGGTGGAACTCAACGTTGGCCATGCTGCAGCGGCTGCACATGCAGCAGAGGGTCATCAATGAGTACCTGTGCGACTATGGCACCAGGACAGGGTCAGGGGAGCTTGTTTTTTTTCCCCACGCCAGTGGGCCATGATCAGGGATGCATGCACTGTCCTGTCACCATTTGAGGAGGCCACGAGGATGGTGAGCAGTGACAGTGCATGCATCAGTGACACTGTCCCCCTTGTCCACCTGTTGGAGCACACGCTGCGTGGAATAATGGACAGGGCACTTGAGGCAGAACAGAGGCAGGAAGAGGAGGACTTCCTTAGCTCTCAAGGCCCCCTTTATCCAGACAGTGTTACTGCGTGCCCGCCGATCACACAGGAAGAGGACGAGGAGGAGGAGGAGGAGGAGGAAGATTGTGTCAGTATGGAGGTGGAGCCTGGCACTCAGCATCAGCAGCAGTCTTTAAGGGATCAGTCCCAAGAAACACATGGACTTGTACGTGGCTGGGAGGAGGTGGCTGCAGACCATGTCGTCCTTAGTGACCCAGAGGACTCCGGACCGAATGCCTCAGCAAACCTACGCTGCATGGCCTCCCTGATCCTGCAAAGCCTGCGTAAGGATCCTCGTATTCGTGGTATCAAGGAGAAGGACCAATACTGGCTGGCAACCCTCCTTGATCCACATTACAAGGGTAAGGTTGCGGACCTTATCTTGCCATCGCAGAGGGAGCAGAGGATGAAACATCTTCAGGGGGCCTTGCAGAAAGGTCTGTGCAACGCGTTCCCAGAGACTGGGAGGTTACAAACTCCTCTTTCTGGACAACGTGTTGCTGAGGCTTCGGTCAGTCAAAGAAGGAGCGGTGGAGAAGGTGGCCATCTGACCGATGCGTTCAGACAATTTTTTGGTCCGCAGCCCCAAGGTATGATCGGTTCCAGCAACCATCGCCAGCGTCTGTTTTACATGGTGCAGGAATACCTAGGGGCAAGATCAGACTTGGACACCTTTCCCACCGAAAATCCTCTGGGTTACTGGGTCTTGAGGATGGATCACTGGCCAGAGCTTGCACAGTATGCAATTGAGCTACTGGCCTGTCCTGCATCCAGCGTTCTTTCGGAACGCATATTCAGTGCTGCTGGAGGCGTGGTAACTGATCACAGGGTGCGTCTGTCCACCGACTCGGTCGATCGACTGACCTTCATAAAAATGAATCAGTCTTGGATCACCACCAGCTACCAAGCACCTGATGCTGATGTAACCGAATAATTTTTTTTGAAATCTCAGATCCCTTCAAAGACTGCCTATGCTGATGCTGAGTGACTATCCCTGAGTAATTATCCTCTTCCTCCTCAATCATCACGCTGATAGCTTGTAAGAACATTTTTGGTTCTGGGCGCCACCACCAGTGCCTAAGGCACAATTTTTCAGCCCCTGTTTAACAGGGGCGTGTAATTACAATTTTTGATGTAATACTTTGCAGCAGGGCTCGTTCCTGCATTCCAACTAGAGTGTCTGTGAGGGGTTGCAGTGTTGTGGCACCAGCACCAGTGCCTAAGGCCCATTTTTTCTGCCCCTGTTTAACAGGGGCGTGTAATTACAATTTTTGATGCAAAACTTTGCAGCAGGGCTCGTTCCTGCATTCCAACTAGAGTGTCTGTGAGGGGTTGCAGTGTTGTGGCACCAGCACCAGTGCCTAAGGCCCATTTTTTCTGCCCCTGTTAAACAGGGGCGTGTAATTACAATTTTTGATGCAATACTTTGCAGCAGGGCTCGTTCCTGCATTCCAACTAGAGTGTCTGTGAGGGGTTGCAGTGTTGTGGCACCAGCACCAGTGCCTAAGGCCCATTTTTTCTGCCCCTGTCTTACAAGGGCGTGTAATTACAATTTTTGATGCAATACTTTGCAGCAAGGCTCGTTCCTGCATTCCAACTAGAGTGTCTGTGAGGGGTTGCAGTGTTGTGGCACCAGCACCAGTGCCTAAGGCCCATTTTTTCTGCCCCTGTCTAACAGGGGCGTGTAATTACAATTTTTGATGCAATACTTTGCAGCAAGGCTCGTTCTTGCGTTCCAACTAGAGTGTCTGTGAGGGGTTGCAGTGTTGTGGCACCAGCACCAGTGCCTAAGGCCCATTTTTTCAGCTCCTGTTCAACAGGGGCATGTAATTACAATTCTTGATCTAATATTTCACAGCAGGGCCCTGTGAGGGCTTACAGTGTTGTGGCCACAGCAACACCTAAGGCCCAAATTTCTGCTGAGTATATAGGGCAGGACCCTACTTTCAAACATCTAACTTACAAACGACTCCTACTTGCAAACGGAAGGAGACAACAAGAAGTGAGATGAAATCTACCCCTAGGAAGGGAAATTCTCTCCTGTAAGAGTTAATATGGGAAAAACATTTCTCCTTTCCACTGATGCTTTCCAATCCTTGTTCCACAAAAAAACCCAAATTTTCAAAAAACCTTTTTCATTGGGACAAAAAGTGAGGTGAAATCTTCTGAAGAGGAGGAAAGACAGCAAAACAAATGTCACAGGGGCTATAACCCTTCCCTATGTTTTCCAAAAAGCTTAAAAAAGATTTTTTGGCTGGAGCTAAACACGTTAAAAATGTACCCATTCAAAATTACAAAGAGATTCTACTTAACAACAAACCTACAGTCCCTGTCTTGTTTGCACCGCCTATATACTGCTGTTCAGAGTATATAGGGCCTGGTGGCCCCACACCTTTCCTTATTTTAATTTGGGTGCGGGGTTCCCCTTAATATCTATACAAGACCCAAAGGGCCTGGTAATGGACTGGGGGGTACCCATGCCGTTTGTCTCACTGATTTTCATCCATATTGCCATGATCCGACATTACATTAAACCCGCAAGCAGTTTTAAATGAGATTTTTTCCTTTAAAAATGACATTTGGTGTAGGGACTGTTCTAAACACAGGAAACAGGCGTCACTTTACAGGCATACTATAGACACCCCCCAGGTATGATATTTAAAGGAATATTTCACTTTTTTTTTTTACTTTAAGCATCATTAAAATCACTGCTCCTGAAAAAACGGCCATTTTTAAAAGTTTTTTTTGCATTGATACATGTCCCCTGGGGTAGGACCCGGGTCCCCAAACCCTTTTTAGGACAATACCATGCAAATTAGCCTTTAAAATGAGCACTTTTGATTTAGAACGTTCGAGTCCCATAGACGTCAATGGGGTTCTAACGTTCGTGCGAACTTTCCGTCCGTTCGCAGGTTCTGGTGCGAACCGAACCGGGGGGTGTTCGGCTCATCCCTATTTAAAACGTAGCATACATATATTTATTATGTCTATGCATAATTCACATATACTGATCATCACACATACGGTTTACTCTCATATTTTACCTCCTTATTCCACATATATATATTCTTTTATCCTTTTGTATCCTTTGCACTTTGTTCACATATATTTGTGTTTTCATACCTCATCTTAACACATTCACACTAAATTTTACTACGCTCTACTGCACTTATAATAATAAAAATAAAAATATATTTATTTCTTGTTTACATATATATAAATATACATCTATATTCACACTTTTATTCCTATTGACTTAGGTTGTTTGTAGTGACTTAAATGTCATTTTTTTAAAGTCTTTTCTTATTGGATAGCATACTGATTTGTCAGCAGATGCCGAGATCTCATTAAATCGGTTTTCAGCTGACACTTATTTTTTGTTTAATCATGCAGTCACGTGGTATCCTTTTTAAGATATATAAATGTTAGTCATTCCAACAATTGCCAGCTATGAGTAAGCACTCAGCCCCGAGTGCGAAATCTGTCAGCTGATCCTGTACATCCTGCATGATTGTCTTGTATTTCTGAAGATCCCATCTTTATAATAAAGACAAGTTTTCAACTTTATCCAGTGTGCGGCATCCAGATTTTCCTATTCAAAGCTTGGTTTGACATCATTGAATGTCGGCTTATTTACAATTTGAAACAAGCTGGTGGCAGGTGGCCAGAAGATGTAATTTAATGATATTAGTAATACCTCCAATAAATGAAAGACTTAGAGCTGCAGCAGGCAACAACTAATCTGTTCATATACCCCCCCCCCCCCCCTACAAACAGCTTGGGATTCAAATTCAAAGTGTTTGTTTTAATGTAATTGCTTTTTCTTAATGTTTACATTTTCAACTAATGGTTTGCGATCACATGATCACAATGTACTGTATATTTACATGTTATGAATGGGTTCATTCATAACAGCTGTGCTATCTGTAGAGATGCTGTGATTGGCCCACGGCTATCAAATGGTACCTGGGCCAATCACAGCACAATGTATCATGTGATTGCTGTAGCCAATCACAGAATGTCAACTGAAAGCAAGTTGGAAACCCATTTGTGACAATTAAAATGATAGCTGTTACAGTGCTCCTCACTGTAACAGCAATCACAGTGTACAAACATAAAACAAATGCTGATCATCTTCCCTCCCCCCCAGAGTAGTACAGTATCACAAAGGCGTAAAAAAAAAATATATTTACATTTTCAAATGTATTTATTTATTTATTTAATTTTTACATACTGTCACCAGTCAGTATCCCTAATCACTACCACACCAGTCATATGATGATGTTGTACTGCACTGTGACAGTATGTAAAAAAAGAAAATTGAAAAAAATAGACATGTATCAGAATACATTTTGGTGTAAACTTATGAAGACATTTTATTTTTATAAGATATATTTTATAATATAAAGTAGAAAATATTGTTTTTTTTTTTTTTTTTTTTTTCAAAATGTTTATTTTTTTTGTTAATAGCACTAAAAATAAAAATAAAAACAGTGGTGATCAAATACCACCAAAAAAAAGTTATATTTGTGTAAAAAAAAAAAAAAAAAATAATTTGCATACAGTGTTGCATATCCGCACGTAGCACAGTGCTAAATAGCAAAAAATGCTCTGGTCATGAACGGGGTAAAACCTTTCAGAGGTCAACCGGCTGAAAAAGTATGTTTGTAAATAATGTAACCATAGGCTGGTTCTGTATGTAACATTTTTACTTTGATTATCAAGTAAAGTTTTGTTAATGCTTTACCCAGAGTCCTGGAAATCACATTTTCCTTTATAACTGGAATATTAAACTGTAGTTCTGATGAGAAATAAACATTCAAAAGAACCCAGTTTGCTATTTCCAGTATAAAAAAACATCAATTTCCATTAAACAAATCTTCTTCTGTAGCTAGCACAATATTGCAGTTGTTGTGAAAAATCCAGATGCCATTATCAGGCTTTCAATCAACAGCTTTACAGGCAGGGTAACTTGCTTTATCTTAATGGTAAGATAGCGACTGGCAAGAGCAATAACACAGAGATAAGACTGGATTTATATCACACTGCCTGTCAACATTCAAGGCACACAGCTCATTTTTTATTCTGGAAAAGAGACCCAATCAATTTTCTCCCATAAAATGACTTGTGGCAGCACCTGGAATTCTATACTGCTGTTAATGATAAGATATTCTTTTTATAGGCAATAGGCAGTTTATTCTTCAGGCTGGCAGAAAATAAGGAAATCACTGGTCACTGCATGTTGTTTAGAAATGAGAACAATGTGGAGATGATAGTGTCATTTGAACATGACATATTATTAATCTGATTTCACTACATAAAGCTGTCCTGAATTAGATTAATAGTAATGTTGGCATTGAATCTTAGGATTTCCTCTTTTGAGGACATGATTAATTTTAAGTGTAGAAGATGTATATTTTAACAGTTTCTTTATGTGATCCCAAAATTACTCAATTGCCTGCTTTTTGGGGTAAATGTTCAGACAAACTTAACCACTTATAACTGTTTGTGACATTTCTATATTGAGTTCTAACAAGCCATATGGTCTTTGTGCTTTTCCTGACACTTAAAAATTCCCATGTCTTTGCCTTGCTGCTGGAATGTTGGAGATAGTACATAAGGTGTAAAACATATTTAATAATTTCAAGAAATGCCAGAATTGACTGCAGTTTGTTGAACCCATATGTGAGTGTCTCTTTTGAAAAAGCTAACTGAATTACAAGATCAATGTTTGGTCTGCATTCATTAATATAGGCCATACCATAATATGCAAAAAACACAGGCGTTTGAAGTATAGGTTATCTATGCCTAGTTGTTATTGCTTGCACTAATTTACGCCCTGGACTAAAACTATATGGTGGTAATACAGAGTAAGGTCTGATACAAGGTGACCTACATGGTTACCACTTCCAGGTATGGTTTACCAAAACAACAAAAACAGAACAAAAATGTAAAAAAAGACTTTACAATTAATGGCAAAAAAATAATGGAACAGGAGGGGGGGTTAACTAAGGGTTACAAATGGTTAAAGATGAAAAATCTATTACAAAAAAAAAACTTTTTTTCTCTTGTGAGGGCAGGTTGCTGATCTGCACATGAAGGAACTAGCTTACATATTTTGTAACAATATTGTATTAAAAAGGCTGGAAAAAAACTGTTAGGCCCTTCTCACACAGGCTTTCCGTCTGTCTGTTTTACATTCATCCATTAACAGATGAAAAACAGACAGCAATGCACTCCTATAAGCAAACAGAAGTAAACAGATGATCATCTTCTTATAGCTATTTAACATCTGCACATGTTCAGGTCAGTTTGTTTAAGTGGAACAAGTCTCTATTTTTTTATGTTAAATGTTTTTGCATCCATTTTTGGTATATTAGTAATCCTAATAAAGTTCTTTGAGATCAGTCTAATTTTTTGCCCCTTCACAACTCAGATCAGCTCAAATCCTTGCCCTTCACACCTGAGATAAGTCCCAATACATGCCCCTTCACACCTGAGATGAGTCCAAATTCCTGCCCCATTCACACCTAAGATCAGTCCCAATTGCTGCCAATTCACACCTGAGATCAGTCCCAATTCCTGTACCTTCACACCTGAGATAAGTCCCAATCCCCCCCCCCCTTCACACCTGAGATAAGTGCCAATTCCTTCCCATTCAAACCTGAGATAAGACCCAATTCCTTTCCCAATTGCTGCCCCTTACATCCTGTACCTTCACACCTGAGATCAGTCCTAATTGCTGCCCCTTTACACCTGAGATCAGTCCCAATTCCTGACCCTTTACACATGAGATCAGCCCCAATTCCTTCCCCTTAACACCTGAGATCAGTCCCAATTGCTACCCCTTCACACCTGAGGTCATTTCCAAATCCTTCCCCCTTCACACCTGAGATAAGTGCCAATTCCTTCCACTTCAAACCTGAGATAAGACCCAATTCCTTTCCCAATTGCTGCCCCTTACATCCTGTACCTTCACACCTGAGATCAGTCCTAATTGCTGCCCCTTTACACCTGAGATCAGTCCCAATTCCTGACCCTTTACACATGAGATCAGTCCCAATTCCTTCCCATTAACACCTGAGATCAGTCCCAATATCTGCCCCTTCACACCTGAGATCAGTCCCAATTGCTGCCTCTTCACACCTGAGTAGGGATGAGCTTCGTGTTCGAGTCAAACCCATGTTTAACTTGTTATATGTAAGAGACCACTTCATCTTTTAATAAATAGTCACTTGTTTAAACCTACTACACCATTGGAGGCATCTTTTCTCTCTCCCCTTCCTGTTCACACCACCGGACTGGTGGAGCCCAGGTGGGCAACCCCCCTTCTATCCCTACATCTCACAGGTACTGCTAAGCAGAAAGATCGCTACAGCACCAGAGAAGTCCCATTTCTACACCATTTTATTACCAAGAACAGAGAACCTGGTTTTGATGCCCTTATCAATTTTATCCAAGGTGAGAGTCCAGAGAGCCCGGTGTCACCGGATCACAAAATCTAAGATCATTTTTCACTTTTTCACCCTTATCAAATGACCCCAGTGGAACAGCACTACATAGACTTTTAATATTGATTTACAATATGAACTTTGCATTAATTATGATTAATTTGTATTAATTTTTATAGATTTGTATTCCATGCACATAGCACTTTGATGTATTATTGCACTATGGAGCACCTTTAGATATTGCACGTTTATATATTTGGTATTATCATATGCACTTTACTTGGAGGTGATAGATTTTAAAGCGCAAAATCATTTTCTATTCTATTTTGTTGAGTGAAAGTGAACACTTTAGATTTTGCTGCTATCTATTAAGATATCATCACCCCTCATTTGCACTATTTTGCACATATATTAGTTGAGTTCACTACTGTTACATCTACACCACCTACTTACTCGATTTAGCGCGAGGAATTACACCATACCATGTTCGACTCGAACATCGTCTGTTCGCCCGTTCGCCGAATTGCGAACGATATGGGCCATTTGCGCCAAATTCGTGTGGCGCGTCATGGCCCATAATTCACTGCAGCATCGCAGTGCATTGCTGGCTAATGATTGGCCAAGCATGCACTATGACCCGCATGCTTGGCCAATCACAGCGCCATTAGTAGAGAGAGCTGTAATTGGCCAAAGCCAGGGTGGCGTTGAAAGAGCGATAGATAGACAGAGAGACAGTGTCATTTCATTTGAGTTAGCTAGATTAGGCAGGACAATCAGTGAGTTAGCTGCACTTACAGTGTATTGTGTATATACATGCATCCCAGGTGTTGCATATATATATATATATATATATATACACTGTATTCAGTTTAGCTAGATCCGTTCCTGTTATCTTCTTACTGACAGGCAGGCTTGTCTTGTTACAGTATTTACAGCTACCTGAAGAAAATTGCTGGTGTTCTTTTGATCCTATTAGTACCACAGTCAGGCAGCTAGACTATTTACAGTTAGTGCAGTGCGTCCTGCTCACAGTGTTCAGCTAAAACTACAAGTTAGTGCGGTGCATCCTGCTCACAGTGTTCAGCTAAAACTAAAAGTTGGTGGGGTGCGTCCTGCTCACAGTGTTCAGCTAAAACTACAAGTTAGTGCGGTGCGTCCTGCTCACAGTGTTCAGCTAAAACTACAAGTAGGTGCGGTGCGTCCTGCTCACAGTGTTCAGCTAAAACTACAAGTTAGTGTAGTGAGACCTCTGCACAGTGTTCATCTAAAGCTACAAGTTAGTGCAGTGCGTCCTGCTCACAGTGTTCAGTTAAAACCACAAGTTAGTGTAGTGAGACCTCTGCACTGTGTTCATCTAAAGCTACAAGTTAGTGCAGTACGTCCTGCTCACAGTGTTCAGCTAAAACTACAAGTTAGTGTAGTGAGACCTCTGCACAGTGTTTATCTAAAGCTACAAGTTAGTGCAGTGCGTCCTGCTCACAGTGTTCAACTAAAACTACAAGTTAGTGCGGTGCGTCCTGCTCACAGTGTTCAGCTAAAACTACAAGTTAGTGAGGTGCGTCCTGCTCACAGTGTTCAGCTAAAACTACAAGTTAGTGTGGTGCGTCCTGCTCACAGTGTTCAGCTAAAACTACAAGTTAGTGGGATGCGTCCTGCTCACAGTGTTCAGCTAAAACTACAAGTTAGTGTAGTGAGACCTCTGCACTGTGTTCATCTAAAGCTACAAGTTAGTGCAGTGCGTCCTGCTCACAGTGTTCATATAAAGCTACAAGTTAGTGCAATGCGTCCTGCTCACAGTGTTCAGCTAAAACTACAAGTTAGTGTAGTGAGACCTCTGTACAGTGTTCATATAAAGCTACAAGTTAGTGCAGTGCGTCCTGCTCACAGTGTCCAGCTAAAACTACAAGTTAGTGCGGTGCGTCCTGCTCACAGTGTTCAGCTAAAACTACAAGTTAGTGGGGTGCGTCCTGCTCACAGTGTTCAGCTAAAACTACAAGTTAGTGGGGTGCGTCCTGCTCACAGTGTTCAGCTAAAACTACAAGTTAGTGTAGTGAGACCTCTGCACAGTGTTCATCTAAAGCTACAAGTTAGTGCAGTGCGTCCTGCTCACAGTGTTCATATAAAGCTACAAGTTAGTGCAGTGCGTCCTGCTCACAGTGTCCAGCTAAAACTACAAGTTAGTGCGGTGCGTCCTGCTCACAGTGTTCAGCTAAAACTACAAGTTAGTGGGGTGCGTCCTGCTCACAGTGTTCAGCTAAAACTACAAGTTAGTGGGGTGCGTCCTGCTCACAGTGTTCAGCTAAAACTACAAGTTAGTGTAGTGAGACCTCTGCACAGTGTTCATCTAAAGCTACAAGTTAGTGCAGTGCGTCCTGCTCACAGTGTTCAGCTAAAACTACAAGTTAGTGCGGTGCGTCCTGCTCACAGTGTTCAGCTAAAACTACAAGTTAGTGCGGTGCGTCCTGCTCACAGTGTTCAGCTAAAACTACAAGTTAGTGCGGTGCGTCCTGCTCACAGTGTTCAGCTAAAACTACAAGTAGGTGCGGTGCGTCCTGCTCACAGTGTTCAGCTAAAACTACAAGTTAGTGTAGTGAGACCTCTGCACAGTGTTCATCTAAAGCTACAAGTTAGTGCAGTGCGTCCTGCTCACAGTGTTCAGTTAAAACCACAAGTTAGTGTAGTGAGACCTCTGCACTGTGTTCATCTAAAGCTACAAGTTAGTGCAGTACGTCCTGCTCACAGTGTTCAGCTAAAACTACAAGTTAGTGTAATGAGACCTCTGCACAGTGTTTATCTAAAGCTACAAGTTAGTGCAGTGCGTCCTGCTCACAGTGTTCAGCTAAAACTACAAGTTAGTGCGGTGCGTCCTGCTCACAGTGTTCAGCTAAAACTACAAGTTAGTGAGGTGCGTCCTGCTCACAGTGTTCAGCTAAAACTACAAGTTAGTGTGGTGCGTCCTGCTCACAGTGTTCAGCTAAAACTACAAGTTAGTGGGGTGCGTCCTGCTCACAGTGTTCAGCTAAAACTACAAGTTAGTGTAGTGAGACCTCTGCACTGTGTTCATCTAAAGCTACAAGTTAGTGCAATGCGTCCTGCTCACAGTGTTCAGCTAAAACTACAAGTTAGTGTAGTGAGACCTCTGTACAGTGTTCATATAAAGCTACAAGTTAGTGCAGTGCGTCCTGCTCACAGTGTCCAGCTAAAACTACAAGTTAGTGCGGTGCGTCCTGCTCACAGTGTTCAGCTAAAACTACAAGTTAGTGGGGTGCGTCCTGCTCACAGTGTTCAGCTAAAACTACAAGTTAGTGGGGTGCGTCCTGCTCACAGTGTTCAGCTAAAACTACAAGTTAGTGTAGTGAGACCTCTGCACAGTGTTCATCTAAAGCTACAAGTTAGTGCAGTGCGTCCTGCTCACAGTGTTCATATAAAGCTACAAGTTAGTGCAGTGCGTCCTGCTCACAGTGTCCAGCTAAAACTACAAGTTAGTGCGGTGCGTCCTGCTCACAGTGTTCAGCTAAAACTACAAGTTAGTGGGGTGCGTCCTGCTCACAGTGTTCAGCTAAAACTACAAGTTAGTGGGGTGCGTCCTGCTCACAGTGTTCAGCTAAAACTACAAGTTAGTGTAGTGAGACCTCTGCACAGTGTTCATCTAAAGCTACAAGTTAGTGCAGTGCGTCCTGCTCACAGTGTTCAGCTAAAACTACAAGTTAGTGCGGTGCGTCCTGCTCACAGTGTTCAGCTAAAACTACAAGTTAGTGTAGTGAGACCTCTGCACAGTTTTCATCTAAAGCTACAAGTTAGTGCAGTGCGTCCTGCTCACAGTGTTCAGCTAAAACTACAAGTTAGTGCAGTGCATCCTGCTCACAGTGTTCAGCTAAAACTACAAGTTAGTGTAGTGAGACCTCTGCACAGTGTTCATCTAAAGCTACAAGTTAGTGCAGTGCGTCCTGCTCACAGTGTTCAGCTAAAACTACAAGTTAGTGGGGTGCATCCTGTTCACAGTGTTCAGCTAAAACTACAAGTTAGTGCGGTGCGTCCTGCTCACAGTGTTCAGCTAAAACTACAAGTTAGTGTAGTGAGACCTCTGCACAGTGTTCATCTAAAGCTACAAGTTAGTGCAGTGAGTCCTGCTCACAGTGTTCAGCTAAAACTACAAGTTAGTGTGGTGCGTCCACCTCACAGTGTTCAGCTAAACCTACAAGTTAGTGTAGTGAGACCTCTGCACAGTGTTCATCTAAAGCTACAAGTTAGAGCAGTGCGTCCTGCTCACAGTGTTCAGCTAAAACTACAAGTTAGTGTGGTGCGTCCTCCTCACAGTGTTCAGCTAAACCTACAAGTTATTTTTTTGCGAGTTCTGCACAGTGTTCAGCTAAAGCTACCTGTAGAATGTTGGTGGTGTACTCATACTACAGTCAGGCAGTTGATTTTGCTAGCTGCAGTATCAGTACATATATATATATATATATATATATATATATATATATATATATATATATATATCCCAGCTTAGTGCAGCTACAGGCCATTAGTATGTCTGGAAGGCCAAGAAGGAGAGGCAGACAGTCACAAGCCAATAAGAGAGGGCAAGATGGCTCTGTGTCTAGTGCTGGTCTCTTCCCTCGGCTCAATGTCATCAGTGACTCCTTCCCTTGCCTCACCATGTCCTCCTGAGGAGTCCCTCGAACTGTTTGACCACAGTGTTGGGTACATGCTCCAGGAGGATGCCCAGCGTTTGGAAGGCTCTGATGATGATACTGAGCTCGAGGAAGGCAGTAACATGAGCACGGACAGAGGGGGTGCCCAAGAAGGACAGCAATATGGCAGTCATACTCCCCCTGCTGCAGCATACTGCCAGGTTTGATCCAGTGATGAGGAGGGAGGGGATCATGAGGTCACTGACTCAACGTGGGTGCCTGATAGTAGAGAGGAGGAGGAGGCGGCACATCACCAACGAGGCAGGATGCCCTCCAGGGGCCAGCCTAAGGGCAGTACATTGACTGCATCACACCCCAAAGCTCCACATGTGTAGGGCGCTGCAGTCTCTGCGTGTTATTCAAAAAGTTCTTTGGTGTGGGCCTTTTTTTGAGACGAGTGCATCAGATCGCACCGCTGCTATTTGCAACATATGTCTCAAGCGTATCTCGCGTGGCCAAAACATCTCCCGCTTGGGTACCACATGCTTGACCAGACATATGTTGACCTGCCATGCAGTTCGTTGGCAAGCGTATCTAAAAGACCCACAAAAAAGAACAAAGAGGACCTCTGCTTGCTCCTCATCAGCTGAGATCTCCAACCCCACTATACCTTCAGTCCTCTCTGAGACCTGCACTGAGAGGAATGAAGGTGTAGAATTAGGTGTGTCACAGCCAAGTACTTGTGGGCAATCTGCTTTTGGTACACCGACGGCAGATTGTACCAGGCAAATTTCCCTGCCCCAGCTGCTGCACTGCCGAATGAAGTTTGCTCCCAGCCATCCGCATGCCCAGCAGTTGAATGCTAGCTTGGCAAAATTGCTAGCACTTCAACTGCTGCCTTTTCAGTTGGTAGACTCTGCCCCCTTCCGTGAGTTTGTGGAATGTGCGGTTCCTCAGTGGCAGGTACCCAAACGCCACTTTTTCTCACGGAAGGCGATTCTGGCTCTCTACCGGCATGTGGAAGGCAATGTCCATGCCTCGCTGGACAGGGCGGTCAGTGGTAAGGTACATATTACCGCTGACTCATGGTCCAGCAGGCATGGACAGGGACGTTACCTAAGTTTCACGGCGCATTGGGTGACTCTGCTGGCAGCTGGGAAGGATGCAGGACAAGGTGCAGTAGTGTTGGAGGTTGTTCCGCCACCACGCCTCCAAAATGCTAATGATTGTGACACACCTCTCTCCTCCACCCCCTCCTCTTCTTCTTCCTCCATGGCCTCTTCTTGTGCTTTGTCCTCGGAACCAGCGGTGCTCCGTAGCCGTTCAATGGGCTACGCAAGTACGCAGGCCAAAAGATGCCATGCGGTGCTTGAGCTGGTGTGCTTGGGGGACAGGAGCCACACTGGGGCAGAGGTTCTGTCAGCTCTGCAGGGGCAGGTTCAGAGGTGGTTGACGCCACGCCAACTTAAGACAGGAATGGTGGTTTGGGACAATGGTACCAACCTCCTCTCTGCCCTCCGACAGGGACAAATGACCCATGTGCCCAATTTGGCTCATGTCCTTAACTTGGCGGTGCAGCGGTTCTTGGGCAGGTACCCGGGCTTACAGGATGTCCTGAGGCAGGCCAGGAAAGTCTGTGTGCATTTCCGACGGTCATATAATGCCAGTGCTCAGCTGGCGGACCTCCAAAAGGAGTTTAACCTGCCCAAGAACCGCCTAATCTGTGACATGCCTACCAGGTGGAACTCAACGTCGGCCATGCTGCAGCGGCTGCACACGCAGCAGAGGGCCATCAATGAGTACCTGTGCAACTATGGCACCAGGACAGGGTCAGGGGAGCTTGTTTTTTTTTCCCCACGCCAGTGGGCCATGATCAGGGATGCATGCACTGTCCTGTCACCATTTGAGGATGCCACGAGGATGGTGAGCAGTGACAGTGCATGCATCAGTGACACTGTCCCCCTTGTCCACCTGTTGGAGCACACGCTGCGTGGAATAATGGACAGGGCACTTGAGGCAGAACATAGGCAGGAAGAGGAGGACTTCCTTAGCTCTCAAGGCCCCCTTTATCCAGACAGTGTTCCTGCGTGCCTGCCGATCACACAGGAAGAGGACGAGGAGGAGGAGGAGGAGGAAGATTGTGTCAGTATGGAGGTGGAGCCTGGCACTCAGCATCAGCAGCAGTCTTTAAGGGATCAGTCCTAAGAAACACATGGACTTGTACGTGGCTGGGAGGAGGTGGCTGCGGACCATGTCGTCCTTAGTGACCCAGAGGACTCCGGACCGAATGCCTCAGCAAACCTACGCTGCATGGCCTCCCTGATCCTGCAAAGCCTGCGTAAGGATCCTCGTATTCGTGGTATCAAGGAGAAGGACCAATACTGGCTGGCAACCCTCCTTGATCCACGTTACAAGGGTAAGGTTGCGGACCTTATCTTGCCATCGCAGAGGGAGCAGAGGATGAAACATCTTTGGGAGGCCTTGCAGAAAGGTCTGTGCAATGTGTTCCCAGAGACTGGGAGGTTACAAACTCCTGTTTCTGGACAACGTGTTGCTGAGGCTTTGGTCAGTCAAAGAAAGAGCGGTGGAGAAGGTGGCCGTCTGACCGATGCGTTCAGACAATTTTTTGGTCCGCAGCCCCAAGGTATGATCGGTTCCAGCAACCATCGCCAGCGTCTGTTTTACATGGTGCAGGAATACCTAGGGGCAAGATCTGACTTGGACACCTTTCCCACGGAAAATCCTCTGGGTTACTTGGTCTTGAGGATGGATCACTGGCCAGAGCTTGCACAGTATGCAATTGAGCTACTGGCCTGCCCTGCATCCAGCGTTCTTTCGGAACGCACATTCGGTGCTGCTGGAGGCTTTGTAACCGATCACAGGGTGCGTCTGTCCACCGACTCGGTCGATCGGCTGACCTTCATAAAAATGAATCAGTCTTGGATCACCACCAGCTACCAAGCACCTGATGCTTATGTAACTGAATAATTTTTTTTGAAATCTCAGATCCCTTCAAAGACTGCCTATGCTGATGCTGAGTGACTATCCCTGAGTAATTATCCTCTTCCTCCTCAATGATCACGCTGATAGCTTGTAAGAACATTTTTGTTTCTGGGCGCCACCACCAGTGCCTAAGGCCCAATTTTTCAGCCCCTGTTTAAACAGGGGCTTGTAATTACAATTTTTAATGCGATACTTTGCAGCAGGGCTCGTTTCTGTGTTACAACTAGAGTATCTGTGAGGGGTTGCATGGTTGTGGCACCAGCACCAGTGCCTAAAGCCCAATTTTTCAGCCCCTCTTTAACAGGGGCGTGTAATTGCAATTTTTGATGTAATACTTTGCAGCAGGGATCGTTCCTGCGTTCCAACTAGAGTGCCTGTGAGGGGTTGCAGTGTTGTGGCACCAGCACCAGTGCCTGTTCAACAGGGGCATGTAATTACAATTCTTGATCTAATATTTCACAGCAGGGCCCATTTCTGCACCCACCAAGAGTGAGTGAGGACTTACAGTGTTGTGGCACCAGCACCACCACCACCACCACCAAAGGCCCAATTTTTCTGCCCTTGTTCAACAGGGGCATGTAATTTCAATTCTTGATCTAATATTTCACAGCAGGGCCCATTTCTGCACCCACCAAGAGCGAGTGAGGACTTACAGTGTTGTGGCACCAGCACCACCACCACCACCAAAGACCCAATTTTTCTGCCCTTGTTCAACAGGGGCATGTAATTACAATTCTTGATCTAATATTTCACAGCAGGGCCCATTTCTGCACCCACCAAGAGTGAGTGAGGACTTACAGTGTTGTGGCACCAGCACCACCACCACCACCACCAAAGGCCCAATTTTTCTGCCCTTGTTCAACAGGGGCATGTAATTTCAATTCTTGATCTAATATTTCACAGCAGGGCCCATTTCTGCACCCACCAAGAGTGAGTGAGGACTTACAGTGTTGTGGCACCAGCACCACCACCACCACCACCACCACCAAAGGCCCAATTTTTCTGCCCTTGTTCAACAGGGGCATGTAATTTCAATTCTTGATCTAATATTTCACAGCAGGGCCCATTTCTGCACCCACCAAGAGCGAGTGAGGACTTACAGTGTTGTGGCACCAGCACCACCACCACCACCAAAGACCCAATTTTTCTGCCCTTGTTCAACAGGGGCATGTAATTACAATTCTTGATCTAATATTTCACAGCAGGGCCCATTTCTGCACCCATCAAGAGCGAGTGAGGACTTACAGTGTTGTGGCACCAGCACCACCACCATCACCAAAGGCCCAATTTTTCTGCCCCTGTTCAACAGGGGCATGTAAATACAATTCTTGATCTAATATTTCACAGCAGGGCCCATTTCTGCACCCACCAAGAGCGAGTGAGGACTTACAGTGTTGTGGCACCAGCACCACCACCACCACCACCACCACCACCAAAGGCCCAATTTTTCTGCCCTTGTTCAACAGGGGCATGTAATTACAATGCTTGATCTAATATTTCACAGCAGGGCCCATTTCTGCACCCACCAAGAGCGAGTGAGGACTTACAGTGTTGTGGCACCAGCACCACCACCACCAAAGGCCCAATTTTTCTGCCCTTGTTCAACAGGGGCATGTAATTACAATTCTTGATCTAATATTTCACAGCAGGGCCCATTTCTGCACCCACCAAGAGCGAGTGAGGACTTACAGTGTTGTGGCACCAGCACCTCCACCACCACCAAAGGCCCAATTTTTCTGCCCCTGTTCAACAGGGGCATGTAATTACAATTCTTGATCTAATATTTCACAGCAGGGCCCTGTGAGGGCTTACAGTGTGGTGGCCACAACAACACCTAAAGCCCAAATTTCTGCTGAGTATATAGGGCAGGCCCCTACTTTCAAACATCTAACTTACAAACGACTCCTACTTACAAACGGAAGGAGACAACAGGAAGTGAGATGAAATCTACCCCTAGGAAGGGAAATTCTCTCCTGTAAGAGTTAATATGGGAAAAACATTTCTCCTTTCCACTGATGCTTTCCAATCCTTGTTCCACAAAAAACTGCAAATTTTCAAAAAACATTTGTCATTGGGACAAAAAGTGAGGTGAACTCTTCGGAAGAGGAGGACAGACAGCAAAACAAATGTCACAGGGGTGATAACCCTTCCCTATGTTTTCCAAAAAGCTTAAAAAAGATTTTTTGGCTGGAGCTAAACACGTTAAAAATGTACCCGTTCAAAATTACAAACAGATTCTACTTAATAACAAACCTACAGTCCCTGTCTTGTTTGCACCGCCTGTATACTGCTGTTCAGAGTATATAGGGCCTGGTGGCCCCACACCTTTTCTTATTTTAATTTGGGTGCGGGGTTCCCCTTAATATCCATACAAGACCCAAATGGCCTGGTAATGGACTGGGGGGTACCCATGCCGTTTTTCACACTGATTTTCATCCATATTGCCAGGACCCGACATTACATTAAACCCGCAAGCAGTTTTAAATGAGATTTTTTCCTTTAAAAATGACATTTTGTGCAGGGACTGTTCTAAACATGGGAAAAACGCGCCACTTTACAGGCATACTATAGACACACCCCAGGTACGATATTTAAAGGAATATTTCACTTTTTTTTTTACTTTAAGCATCATTAAAATCACTGCTCCTGAAAAAACGGCCGTTTTTAAAAGTTTTTTTTTGCATTGATACATGTCCCCTGGGGCAGGACCCGGGTCCCCAAACCCTTTTTAGGACAATACCATGCAAATTAGCCTTTAAAATGAGCACTTTTGATTTAGAACGTTCGAGTCCCATAGACGTCAATGGGGTTCTAACGTTCGTGCAAATTTTCGGTCCGTTCGCAGGTTCTGGTGCGAACCGAACCGGGGGGTGTTCGGCTCATCCCTACACCTGAGATCAATCCCAAATCCTGTACCTTCACACCTGAGATAAGTCCCAATTTCTGCCCCTTATAACATATTATATATATATATATATATATATATATATATATATATACACATACATATACCAAACTCTAATGGACTCCATGCAAATTTTAAATTGCAAATGGGGCTCTTGGTCAGCTCATTAGACTGACAATTAGGGATGAGCTTTTCGACCGCTTGTCAAATTGCGAACGTTATGGGCTGTTCGTGCCAAATTCGAGTGGCGCGTCATGACCCATCCTTCACTGCGGCATCGCAGTGCATTGCTGGCTGATGATTGGCCAAGCATGCACTATGACCCACATGCTTGACCCATCACAACGCCGTCTGTAACAGAGAGCTGTAATTGGCCAAAGCCATGGTGGCTTTGGCCAATTATGGCTCAGGGGGTTTAGAACACTCCCCACACTATATAAGGCCGCCTGCGTGGCACCTTGTGTAGTGTGTTGCGGCGGAGAGAGATAGACAAAGAGACAGTGTCATTTGATTCAAGTTAGAGTAGGCAGGCGAGTCAGTTAGCGGCACTTACAGTGTATTGTGTGTATATATATGCATCCTAGGTGTTGTATATGTATATATATATATATATATATATACACTGTATTCAGTTTAGCTAGATCCGTTCCTGTTATTCTCTTCCTACTGACAGGCAGGCAGGTGTTTTTACAGTATTTACAGTTAGTGTACTGTGTCCTTTGCACAGTGTGCACCTAAAGCTACCTAAAGAAAATTGCTGGTGTTCTTCTGATCCTATTAGTACAACAGGCAGGCAGCTACAGTATTTACAGTTAGTGTACTGTGTCCTCTGCACAGTGTGCACCTAAAGCTGTATAAAAAAAAGTAATTATCTGTGCTATTCAATAAAGAGAGTAGCCAGCAAAGTTTGTTGATAACCAAACATAAAAGTCCAAAAAGTCTATGAGAGCGGCGCTAAAATAGATGATGTTATATTAGTGAGTCTGAGGTAAAGGGAGGAATTTTCCAGTCACCAGTTAAAGTGCATAGATGTAGAAGCACTCAACATCACGTGGTAAAGTAATCTGCTTACCAGAAGGCAAAGAAAACTAGGCGTGTAATTTAACCCACGGCTCAGCCAGCATATCGGTCTCCACCATACATCTTCAAGGCTTGGAACAGCAGTATACAGATAACAATCACACCCAATACAACTTCTCCAGGAATTCACATAAAAAATGCAGGCTCTCAGCAAACCGATCGGCAATGCTCAATAAAGAAACATAAGCAACCAATAGTGAAGCCCGTAATAGCAAATAAAATGGATTTATTGTAGTAACTTACACTTAAAATTCAGGAATGCATGCATCAAGGAAAGCAATAAGCTGCAGCGTTCAGCGTGCTGGTGTCAACCTGCCTGACACCAGCACGCTGAACGCTGCCTAAGCATCACCCGCTTGGGCACCACATGCTTGACCAGACATGTGTCGACCTGCCATGCAGTTCGTTGGCAAGCGTACCTAAAAGACCCACACCAAAGAACAAAGAGGACCTCTCCTTGTTCCTCATCAGCTGGGATATCCAACCCCACTATACCTTCAGTCCTCTCTGAAACCTGAAGGAATGAAGGTGTAGAATTAGGTGTGTCACAGCCAAGTACTTGCGGGCAATCTGCTATTGGTACACCGACGTCAGATTGTACCAGGCAAATTTCCCTGCCCCAGCTGCTGCACCACTGTCAAGTCTCTCACTTACCAGACCGGTGAGTCCACTTGGGCAGAGGGTAGGCTCCCTTACGTATCCGACTCGCGGCCCCTGGTAGAGCAGACAGGAGGCCCACGAGTGCGGAGTGGTATGAGAGCCTGTGCAGGAGTCCGTGTTCCGGAGGTTAGCAGTCTTCAAACAGCAGATGATAGTCAGCGGCACAGACAACAGATGCTAAACAGGAGCTGGAGACAGGTTAGTGCACAAGCTGGGTTTTGGCAACAGGCGGGCAGCAGAGGTACAGAAGGAGCGGGCAGAAGCGAAGTCAAACAGGCCGGGGTCAAATGCAGGCGGAGGTCAGGAGAGTCCAAAAGTCAAGCCGGGTCATCAACAGATCAGGAACACAAGAATCACAGGAACTAGGAACAGGAAACAGGAAACAGGAACAGAGCTGTTGATCAGGCAGCACTGATCAGAGGGAGAAGCAAGCCTAAATAGGCTGATTGGCGCCAAACACCGCGTTCGTGCATGCACCGTTACGCACAGGCACCCGTGCACCCGCACGTGCCCGAGTGCGCACCCGAACAGCGGCATGCACACCAGCGCCACCAGGCGAACGCATAGCAGCACCCATAGGCATACGTGCCCGTGCACCACCGCGTCCACCACGGCCAGCCGGCATGCCAACACCAGTGCCCACAGAAGCAGGCGCCCGAGCACCCGCAGGAAAGCGCGCACCAACGCGCCCCGACGCGCGACGACGCCCAATCAGGTAAGCTCTCTGACAGTGCCCCCTCCTCAAGGGCAGACACCGGATGTCCACTTGGGCTAACTTGGAGGCATGTGAGTCCTTGAAAGCTTGCAGGAGTTCCCCGGCATGCAAATTATCTTCTGGTTCCCATGAATTGTCTTCAGGGCCATATCCTTTCCACTTTATGAGGTATTGGGTTTGATTTCGTCTTTTTCTGCAGTCTAATATTGCCTCTACTTCAAATTCCTCCTTGTTGTCTACAAGAATGGGTTTGGGTGGACCGACAGTACGGCCAACAAAAGAATTGGGGATAACCGGCTTTAAGAGAGATACATGGAAGACCGGGTGCACCTTCAGGGAATTCGGCAGATCAAGCTCATAGGCAACATCATTAATTTTCCTCCTTACCAGGAAGGGACCCAGGAACTTAGGGCCTAGTTTTTTGAATGGACATGCCAGTTTTAGATTGGCGGTAGATAACCATACTGGGTTACCAGGTTCCAACACGAGTTCTCCACGCCTCTTTTTGTCAAACACCTTCTTATAACCTTCTTGGGCCTTGGCCATGGTATCTTGTAACAGCTTATTGTTCACCGAGAAGAAATTCAAGGTCTCAGATACGGCAGGAACAGAACATTCAGGTATTGATCCAAGTAAAAAGGCTGGATGAAAGCCATAGTTGGCATAGAATGGAGTCTGGTTGGTGGCTGAATGCAAGGAATTATTATAAGAGAACTCCGCAATAGGGAGTAGGGGGGCCCAATCGTCCTGGGAGAATGCGGAGAAGCAGCGGAGATACTGCTCCAGCGTCTGATTTGTCCTCTCAGTTTGCCCATTGGACTGGGGATGGTAGGCCAAGGAGAATGCCAACTCAATTTCCAAGGAGCCACAGAGGGCCTTCCAGAATCTGGAGGTGAATTGGACACCACGGTCAGAAACTATATTCTTCGGAACTCCATGCAGCCTGACAATTTCTTTAATAAACATATCTAGTTCGAGCGCTTACTCATAGCTCATGAATAAGCGCTCGAACTAGAGCGCGAAACGCGTCAGCTGTGTCTGTACCACCCGCCTGATTGTCCTGTTTTTTATGATCCAAGTTTTACAATAAAGAAGATGTTTTCAACTTTATCCGGTGTGCGGCATCCAGATTTTCCTGTTTCAAACCCTGCATAGGCATACGTGCCCGTGCATCACCGCGTCCACCATGGCCAGCCGGCATGCCAACACCAGTGCCCACAGAAGCAGGCACCCGAGCACCCGCAGGAAAGCGCGCACCAACGCGCCCCGGCGCGCGACGACGCCCAATCAGGTAAGCTCTCTGACAACCACCGAAAGAAGTTCACTCCCAGCCATCCACATGACCAGCGGTTGAATGCTAGCTTGGCTAAATTGCTAGCACTCCAACTGCTGCCCTTTCAGTTGGTAGACTCTGCCCCCTTCTATGAGTTTATGGAATGTGTGGTTCCTAAGTGGTAGGTTCCCAAACGCCACTTTTTCTCACGGAAGGGGATTCTGGCTCTCTACCGGCATGTGGAAGGCAATGTCTTGGCCTCGCTGGACAGGGAGGTCAGCGGTAAGGTGCATATTACCGCTGACTCATGGTCCAGTAGGCATGGACAGGGACGTTACCTATCTTTCACCGCACACTGGGTGACTCTTCTGGCAGCTGGGAGGGATGCAGGACAGGGTGCAGTAGTGTTGGAGGTTGTTCCACCATCACGCCTCCAAAATTCTACTAGTGGTGATTCTGCCACACCTCTCTCCTCCACCCCCTCCTCTTCTTCTTCCTCCATGGCCTCTTCCTGTGCTGATTTGTCCTCGGAAACAGCGGTGCTCCGTAGGCGTTCAAGGGACTGCATAAGCACGCAGGCAAAAAGATGCCATGCGGTGCTGTCCGGGAAAATCTAAGCTTCTCCCTATAAGCATATCATTTCTTTGCGCTTAAAAGCACAAAAAGCTCCTTTATATAATGCCGGGAAAGTGTGCCTTACTTTCTCTCCAAGTAACACAAACAGACGTTAGTATCACTTCAAGCTCAGTGCAAATCCTGAGCAAAATAGCCAAGTGGCTTTTATTTATACTAAACACATGGATAACAAAAGAGGCTGCTGACTTCAGAATCAACCAATCAGACACTTGTATTCATTCAAAAGAACCAATGACACACATGCATATAATCAAATATAAAAGCATTAGTGAAGTGTGCAGACAGTGGTGTGCAAAACCATGCAGCAAGCACATGGCTTTGAACACAACCGTGTGTACATTCCCACTGCTACCAGTGATGCGAGCCGTATTATACCATGGCCCAGTGGGCTATAATATTGTATGGTTATACTATGGTTTCCAAAGTACGCAAACTTGTTTACTTAGGAGTTGAAATGTGGTCGCCATGGAGTGGCCAGGTCCTTGGAGAGACATAAACAGACATCCTTAAAAAAGCAAACAGATCCGCCGTGTCCACGCATCCAATGGTCTTCCACCAGCATCTGTATGTGCGAATACCCTCAAATGAGAGTATTGCAGCAAAACTGACACTGGGGGGCATCTGACAACATACATAAATAAAATTTTCCACAACAGTGCTTGAGCTGGTGTGCTTGGGGGACAGGAGCCACACTGGTGTACAGATTCTGTCAGCTCTGCAGGGGCAGATTCAGAGGTGGTTAATGTCACGCCAGCTTAAGCCAGGTATGGTGGTTTGCGACAATGGCACCGAACTGCTCTCTGCCCTCCGACAGGGACAAGTGACCCATGTGCCCTGTTTGGCTCACGTCCTTAACTTGGTGGTGCAGCGGTTCTTGGGCAGGTACCCAGGCTTACAGGATGTCTAAAAGGAATTTAACCTGCCCAAGAACCGCCTAATCTGAGACATGCCCACCAGGTGGAACTCAACGTTGACCATGCTGCAGTGGCTGCACATGCAGCAGAGGGCCATCAATGAGTACTTATGTGAATATGGCACCAGGACAGGGTCAGGGGAGCTTGTTTTTTTTCCCTACGCCAGTGTGCTATGATCAGGGATGCATGCACTGTTCTGTCACCATTTGAGGAGGCCACGAGCATGGTGAACAGTGACAGTGCATGCATCAGTGACACTGTCCCTCTAGTCCACCTGTTGGAGAACACGCTGTGTGGAATAATGGACAGGGCACTTGGGGCAGAACAGAGGGAGGAAGAGGAGAACTTCTTTAGCTCTAAAGGCCCCCTTTATCCAGACAGTGTTCCTGCTTGCCCGCGGATCACACAGGAAGAGGAGGAGGAGGAGGAGGATTGTGTCAGCATGGAGGTGGAGCCTGGCACTCAGCATCAGCAGCAGTCGTCAAGGGATCATTTACAGTCCCAAGAAACCCATGGACTTGTACGTGGCTGGGAGGAGGTGGCTGAAGATCATGTCGTCCTCAGTGACCCAGAGGACTCTGGACCAAATGCCTCAGCAAACCTACGCTGCATTGCCTCAATGATCCTGCAAAGCCTGCGGAAAGATCCTCGCATTCGTGGTATCAAGGGGAGGGATGGTTACTGGCTGGCAACCCTCCATGATTCACGTTACAAGGGTAAGGTTGCGGACCTTATCTTGCCATCACAGAGGGAGCAGAGGATGAAACATCTTTGGGAGGCCTTGCAGAAAGGTTTGTGCAAAGCGTTTCCAGAGCCTGGGAAGTTACAATTTCCTGGTCCTCCTGGACAACATGTTGCTGAAGCTTCGGTCAGTCACAGAAGGAGTGGTGGAGAAGGTGGCCGTCTGACCGATGCGTTCATACAATTTTATAGTCCGCAACCCCAAGGTATGATTGGTTCCAGCAACCATTGCCAGCGTCTGATTCACATGGTGCAGGATTTCCTAGGGGCAAGATCATACTTGGACACCTTTCCCACCAAAAATCCTCTGGGTTACTGGGTCTTGAGGATGGATCACTGGCCAGAGCTTGCACAGTATGCAATTGAGCTACTGGCCTGTCCTGCATCCAGCGTTCTTTCGAAACACACATTCAGTGCTGCTGGAGGCTTTGTAACCGATCACAGGGTGCGTCTGTCCACCGAATCGGTCGATCAGCTGACCTTCATAAAAATGAATCAGTCTTGGATCATCAGCTACCAAGCACCTGATGCTGATGTAACTGATTGATTTTTCTTTTAATGTGAGATCCCTTTAAGACTGCCTATGTTGATGCTGAGTGACTATCCTGTTATGCTGAGTGACAATCCTATTCCTCCTCAATTTTCATGCTGATAGTTTGTAAGAACATTTTTGGTTCTGGGCACCGCCACCAGTGGTCAAGGCCCAATTTTTTTGCCCCTGTTTAACAGGGGTGTGTAATTACAATTTTTGATGCAATACTTTGCAGCAGTGCTCATTCCTGCGCTCCAACTATAGTATCTGTGAGGGGTTGCAGTGTTGTGCTACCAGCACCAGTGCCCAAGGCCCAATTTTTCATTCCATGTTTAACAGGGGCGTATAATTACAATTTTTGCTGCAATACTTTGCAGCAGGGCTCATTCCTGCGCTATAACTATAGCATCTGTGAGGGGTTGCAGTGTTGTGACACCAGTACCTAAGGAACAATTTTTCTGCCCCTGTTCAACAGGGACATGTAATTACAATTCTTGATCTAATATTTCACAGCAGGGCCCATTCCTGTGCCCACCAAGAGTAACTGTGAGGGCTTACAGTATTGTGGCAACACCACCACCACCAAAGGCCCAATTTTTCTGCCCCTGTTTAACAGGTGCATGTAATTACAATTCTTAATATAATATTTCACAGCAGGGCCTGTTCCAGCGTCCACCAAGAGTAACTGTGAGGACTTACAGTGTTGTGGAAATAGCACCACCACCACCAAAGGCCCAATTTTGCAATCACTGTTCAACAATGGCATGTAATTACAATTCTTGATCTAATATTTCACAGCAGGGCCCGTTCCTGTGCCCACCAAGAGTAACTGTGAGGGCTTACAGTGTTGTGGCAACACCAACACCTAAGGCCCCAATTTCTGCAGAGTATATAGGGCAGGCCCCTACTTTCAAACATCCAACTTACAAACGACTCCTACTTGCAAATGGAAGGAGACAACAGGAAGTGAGATGAAATTTACCCCTAGGAAGGGAAATTCTCTCCTGTAGGAGTTAATATGGGAAAAATGTGTCTCCTCTTCACTTATGCTTTATCACCAATCCTTGTTTCACGAAAAACTCAAAATTTTCGAAAAACATTTGTCATTGGGACTTAAAGTGAGGTGAAATCTTCTGAAGAGGTGCACAGACAGCAAAACAAATGTTACAGGGGTGATAACCCTTCCCCATGTTTAACAAAAAGCTTAAAATAGATTTTTTGGCTGGAGCTACCAGTTCAAAATTACAAACAGATTCTACCTACAGTCCCTGTCTTGTTTGCACCGGCTGTATACTGCTGTTCAGAGTATATAGGGCCTGGGGGCCCCACGCATTTCCATTTTTTTATTTGGGTGTGGTCTTCCCCTTAATATCCATAAAAGACCCAAAAGGCCTGGTAATGGACTGGGGGGGGGGTACCCATGCTGTTTGTCTCACTGATTTTCATCCATATTGCCGGGACCCGACATTACATTAAAGCCACAAGCAGTTTTAAATGAATTTTATTCCTTTACAAATGTCATTTTGTGCAGGGACTGTTCTAAGCATGGGAAACGCGCGCCACAGGTATACTATAGACACCCCCCAGGTATGATATTTAAAGAAATATTTCACTTTTTTTTTTACTTTAAGCATCATTAAAATCACTGCTCCCAAAAAAATGGACGTTTTTAAAACTTTTTTGCATTGATACATGTCCCCTGGGGCAAGACCCGGGTCCCCAAACCCTTTTTAGGACAATAACTTGCATATTAGCCTTTAAAATTAGCACTTTTGATTTCAAACATTTGAGTCCCATAGACTTTAATGGGGTTCTAAAGTTTGCTCAAACTTTCGGTCCGTTCGCAGGTCAGTCCCAATTGCTGCCCCTTCACAATGGAGATCAGTCCCAATTCCTGTACCTTCACATCTGAGATCAGTCTGAAATACTGCACCCTCACACCTAAGATCAGTCCCAATTCTTTCTCCTTCACACCGGAGATAAGTCGCAATTCCCGCCCCTTCACAATTGCTGCTCCTTCACACCTGAGATCAGTCCCAATTGCTGCCCCTTCACACCTGAGATCAGTCCCAATTTCTGTAACTTCACAGATGAGATCAGTCACAATTCCTTCCCATTCACACCTGAGATCATTTCCATTTTCTTTCTTCACTTTACACCTGATATCAGTCACAATTGCTGCTCCTTCACACCTGAGATCAGTCCCAATTGCTGAACCATTACACCTGAGATCAGTCCCAATTCCTTCCCCTTCACATCTGAGATCAGTCTGAAATCCTGCACCCTCACACCTAAGATCAATCCCAATTCCTCCCCCTTCACACCTGAGACAAGTCCAAATTCCTTCCCCTTCACACCTGAGATTAGTCCCAATTCCTGTAACTTCACAGATGAGATCAGTCACAATTCCTTCCCCTTCACACATGAGATCATTTCCATTTTCTGCCTCTTTACACCTGAGATCAGTCTCAATTGCTGCCCCTTCACATCTGAGATCAGTCCCAATTGCTGCCCCTTCACACCTGAGATCAGTCCCAATCCTTCCCATTCACACTTGAGATCAGTCCCTATTTCTGTAACTTCACAGATGAGATCAGTCACAATTCCTTCCCCTTCACACCTGAGATCATTTCCATTTTCTGCCTCTTTATACCTGATATCAGCCACAATTGCTGCTCCTTCACACCTGAGATCAGTCCCGATTGCTGAACCATTACACCTGAGATGTGTAGTATTGCAGCAAAAATTGTAATTATACGCCCCTGTTAAACAGGGGCTGAAAAATTTGCAATTGGGACTGATCTCAGATGTGAAGAGGCAGCAATTGAGACTGATTTCAGGTGTAAAGAGGCAGAAAATGGAAATGATCTCATGTCACACCTGAGATTAGTCCCAATTGCCGCCCCTTCACACCTGAGATCAGTCCCAATTCCTGTAACTTCACAGATGAGATCAGTCACAATTCCTACCCCTTCACACATGGGATCATTTCCATTTTCTGCCTCTTTACACCTGAGATCAGTCTCAATTGCTGCCTCTTCACATCTGAGATCAGTCCCAATTGCTGCCCCTTCACACCTGAGACCAGTCCCAATTGCTGCCCCTTTACACCTGAGACCAGTCCCAAGCCTTCCCATTCACACTTGAGATCAGTCCCTATTGCTGCCCATTCACACCTAAGATAAGTCATAATCCTTGTACCTTCACTCATGAGATCAGTCCCAATTCCTTCCCCTTAACACCTGAGATCAGTCCCAATTGCTGCACCTTCACACCTGAGATCAATCCCAATTCCTGTACCTTCACAGCATTGATCAGTCCCAATGCTTCGGCTAACACCTGAGATCAGTCACAACTGCTGCTCCTTCACACCTGAGATCAGTCCCAATTGCTGAACCATTACACTGAGATCAGTCCCAATTCCTTCCCCTTCACTTCTGAGATCAGTCCCAATTGCTGCCCCTTCACACCTGAGATCAGTACCATTTCCTGTACCTTCACATCTGAGATCAGTCCCAATTTCTGCCAATTAATACCTGAGATCAGTCCCAATTGCTGCCCCTTTAATCCTGTGATCAGTCCCAATTCCTTCCCCTTCACACCTGAGATCAGTCCCTATTGCTGCCCCTTCACACCTGAGATTAGTCCCAATTGCTGCTCATTCACAACTAAGATCAGTCCCAATTCCTGTACCTTAACATCTGAGATCATTCCCAATTCCTTCACCTTCACACCTGAGATCAGTCCCAATTCCTGTACCTTCACTCCTAGATCAGTCCCAATTCCTTCCCCTTCACACCTGAGATCAGTCCCAATTGCTGCCCCTTCAAAACTGAGATCAGTCCCAATTTCTTTACCTTCACAGGTGAGATCAGTCCAAATTCCTTCCCCTAAACATGCCAGAGATCACTCCCAATTGCTGCCCCTTCACACCTGAGATCAGTCCCAATAACTTCCCCTTCACACATGAGATCAGTTCCAATTGCTGCCCCTTTATATCAGAGATTAGTCCCAATTCCTTCCCCTTCACACCTGAGATCAGTCCGTATTCCTTCCCCTTCACTCCGGAGATAAGTCCCAATTCCCACCCCTTCACAATTGAGATAAGTCCCAATTCCTTTCCCTTCACACATGATCGGTTCCAGCAACCATCACCAGCGTCTGATTCACATGGTGCAGGATTACCTAGGTGCAAGATCATACTTGGACACCTTTCCCGACGAAAATCCTCTGGGTTACTGGGTCTTGAGGATGGATCACTGGCCAGAGCTTGCACAGTATGCAATTGAGCTACTGGCCTGTCCTGCATCCAGCGTTCTTTCGAAACGCACATTCAGTGCTGCTGGAGGCTTTGTAACCGATCACAGGGTGCGCCTGTCCACCGAATCGGTCGATGAGCTGACCTTCATAAAAATGAATCAGTCTTGGATCATCAGCTACCAAGCACCTGATGCTGATGTAACTGATTGATTTTTCTTTTAATGTGAGATCCCTTTAAGACTGCCTATGTTGATGCTGAGTGACTATCCTGTTATGCTGAGTGACAATCCTATTCCTCCTCAATTTTCATGCTGATAGTTTGTAAGAACATTTTTGGTTCTGGGCACTGCCACCAATGGTCAAGGCCCAATTTTTCTGCCCCTGTTTAACAGGGGTGTATAATTACAATTTTTGATGCAATACTTTGCAGCAGCGCTCATTCCTGCACTCCAACTATAGTATCTATGAGGGGTTGCAGTGTTGTGGCACCAGCACCAGTGCCCAGGGCCCAATTTTTCAGCCCCTGTTTAACAGGGGCGTATAATTACAATTTTTTCTGCAATACTTTGCAGCAGGGCTCATTCCTGCGCTATAACCATAGCATCTGTGAGGGGTTGCAGTGTTGTGGCACCAGTGCCTAAGGAACAATTTTTCTGCCCCTGTTCAACAGGGACATGTTATTATTATTATTATTATACAGGATTTATATAGCGCCAACAGTTTACGCAGCACTTTACAATATAAAAGGGAGACAATACAGTTATAATACAATAAGATACAAGAGGATTAAGAAGGCCCTGCTCAGAAGAGCTTACAATCTAATAGGGTGGGGCAGGTGGTACAAAAGGTTGTGACTGTGGGGAATGAGCTAATGGAAGTGGTAAAAGATTAGTTAGAGTCGTTATAGGCTTTCCTGAAGAGATGAGTTTTCAGGAATCGCCTGAAGGTAGCAAGAGTAGGGGATAGCCAGACAGGTGGAGGTAGCGAGTTCCAGAGGATGGGAGAGGCTCTAGAGAAATCCTGGAGACGAGCATGAGAGGAGGAGATGAGAGCGCTTGAGAGTAGGAGGTCTTGAGAAGAGCGGAGAGGACGATTTGGGTGATATTTGGAGATAAGATTGGTGATGTAGCTCGGAGCAGAGTTGTGAATGGCTTTGTATGTTGTGTTTAGTATTTTATATTTAATTTGCTGGGTGATTGGGAGCCAGTGTAGGGATTGGAGAAGAGGGTTGGCAGACACTGAGCGGTTGGTAAGGTGGATAAGTCTGGCAGCAGCATTCATGATAGACTGGAGAGGGTATAGCCTATGGAGAGGCAGGCCAATGAGAAGGGAGTTGCAATAGTCAAGGCGAGAGATAACAAGGGAGTGAATGAGGAGCTTGGTGGTTTCATTTGTTAAAAAGGGGCAAATTTTAGAGATGTTACAGAAGTGAATTCTACAAACTTCTGACAACGATTGGATTTGAGGCTGAAATGACAAGTCAGAGTCTAGGATTACACCTAGTACCCTGGCGTGAGGGGATGGACTGATGCTTGCATTGTTGATTTTGATGGAAAAGTCGTGGAGGGGGGCACGGGTAGGGGGGAATATTAATAGCTCAGTTTTAGAGAGATTTAGTTTAAGGAAGTGGTGCGACATCCATGCTGATATGTCAGTTAGTAATGCGAGAGGAGACTGAAGGAGTGAGGTGAGGAGTAGACAGATAGATTTGGGTGTCATCAGCGTATAAGTGGTACTGGAAGCTGTGGGCGGTTATCAAGTGACCAAGGGAGGAGGTGTAGATAGGTGTAGAGATCAGTCCCAATTCCTGTACCTTCACACATGAGATAAGTCCTAATTCTTTCCCTTTCAAACCTGAGATAAGCCCCCAATCCCTTTCCTTCACACCTGAGATCAGTCCCAATTGCTGCTTTTTCACACCTGAGATCAGTCCCATTTGCTGCCCCGTCGCACCTAAGATACGTCCCAATTCCTATACCTTCACATCTGAGATCAGTCCCAATTGCTGCCCATTCATTTTTTTTTTAATAATCAAAATTTTATTATTTTATTCCATTTATATATACACCAATTATACAACATACTATACCCCTATGTTCATTCCAAAAAACAAACTACCCATTACATCCTTCCACACCTACCACAATTTCCCCCCATCCCAACAATTGAAATTTACATACGTGAGGAAGAGAAAGAATAAGGGGGGTGCCGGGGGGAGAGAGAGAGAGAGAAAAAACAAAACACAAAAAAAAACTCCCCGTGTACAATCGTGCTTAAATATGAATATAATGTGTATTAAAGATATAATTGTAAATAAATTTCCCCCTTATTCTAGTTCGTGCCCTTAATCACTTAACATTCGTATTTATAAAATTGTGCGGAAAAGAAAAAAAACAAAAAAACAAAAAACCCCGGTGTACAATCGTGCCCAAATATGATTATAACGTGTATTAAAGATATAATTATAGATAAATTTCCCCCTTATTCTAATTCGTGTCCTTAATCGCTTAGGATTCATAATTATATAATTATATAATTTGTGCGAAGCAAGAGAAAAAAAATAAAAAAAAAATAAACCCCCCCCCCCCGTGTATAGCCGTGCTTAAATATGATTATTAAGTGTATTTAAAATAGATTATAAGTAAGTTCCCCCTTATTCTAATTTGTGTCGATAATCATTAAAATTCATAAGTAGTAATTTATGCATGCGTAAAACAAAAGGGGGATAAAATCCCTATAAGTCATAATTATATAAATCGTGCATATGTGTTTCCTTTTTTCTCTCTTTCCTCTTTAAAATAATGAGTAAGGGGGACATCCCCTTCCCTTCTAAACTTCTAGTGCCCATAAATTTATTTATGTGTGTGTTTATTTTAGCACAAACAACAACAAAAAAAAAAGTTTCTCTCCATCTCTCCCTACCCCCCCCCCCAAACATCCAATGTTTACCAAGACGGGGAGAAAAGAAAAAAAAATCCACATATACATATAACCGTACATTGTCTTACCCCCCTCCCTCTTGATTAGCATTAGAGAAGTTTATTACTATTTACGTCTATCCTTCAAGGCCAGTCTTCTTATATCTTTATTCTTAATGACTATACCACTTCTTCCTCCTTTACCCATCTATATTTCCCTTTTCTATTATCTCCTTAGCGCATTGTTCCCAATTTGCCCATATTGTTTCAAATTTCTTTCCTTGGTTTTTAACCACATGGACCCACCTCTCCGCTTCCCTTATTGTATTAACCTCATTTCTCCACTCTATGACTGACGGAATCCGGTCCTGTCTCCAGTACTTCGGAATTAATTTTTTTGCTGCATTTAATAAATGTGGGGTTATGCTTTCTCTATATTTTTTGATAGGTCCGGGCGTTCCATGGAACAAATATTGTATAGGACCAAACTCCATGTGATCCGCTGTCATTTTTTTAATCCATGGAGCCACCGATTCCCAAAATCGCTTAATTATTGGACATGTCCACCAAAGATGAAGAAGCCAACAACCCCTCCAACACTTATCATTAGCTTCTGATGAGATTTGTGCTATTTTAACTAGTGTCCTATACCATCTCGCTAGGAACTTATATGCCATTTCTTGCACCTTTGAACTTATGGAGGTAGTAAATGTTAACAATATCATTTTATTAATTTGTTTATCTGTCCACACTTGGCCTAGCTCCCTGTCCCATTCTTTTATAAAATATGAGGGTTTCTTTTCTTGTTCTCCTAGGATCATTCTGTACATCCGGGATAACATATGCCCAGCTTCTGATGTCTGTACACACTGCCTCTCGAATGCGGTTAGTGTATTTATGGGTCTTAAAGGTATTATTTTCTTAAGGAAACTCGTCATTTGACGGTGTTTCCATTCCGCCATTCTTGTCTCACCAAATTTCAAAATCATCTCTGTCAATGATAATAAGGCTCCACTTGGGGCAAACTTACCGCATCTAGTATTCCCGTCTTGACCCCAGACCCACAGACTTCCCATCTTCTCCCCCGGGGGGAACCACGGAAATCCCTCCAGAGGAGCCAGAGGGGAGGTCTGTGGGGCATACCCACCCTCTTTATTCATTCTATCCCATATTTCTAATGTATTCAGGGTCATTGGTGATGTCCATTGTGACAGCCCTCTCAATGACCCTTGGATCCATGGTGCTCCTGCTAGGTTTCTCCATCAACATTTCTGCCTGTACCCCTGGTTTTTTATTTAGGTCATGGCACCAGTCCGTTATTCTAACTAGCGCCATGGCCTTATAATAGGATGTTATATCCGGGAGTCCTAGGCCTCCCTCCGCTCTACTCCTTCTTAAAATATCGTAAGCCAGTCTAGGCCTTTTATCGTTCCACACAAAGGCCACGAACAGCCGACACATTTGTTTAAAGAGAGTCGCCGGCAGCCTGATTGGCACTGTACGCAGCACATAAACTATTCTGGGCAGTATACTCATTTTTATGGCACTGATTCTTCCGAACCAGGTCAAATATTTCCCCTTCCACTTCTTTAACTCCTCTGTTATTTCTTTCACTAATGCGCCATAGTTATACTCAAAACAATAGTTCATAGTCTGCGCTTATCTGTACCCCCAGGTATGTCAGCGACTCCTTGTTCCAAATAAATGGATACATCTCCTTCAGTGATTTTTCTATCTCCACTGGGACATGACTAGGAAGGATGACTGAGCGGAGAGAAAAAATAATAAGTCATCCGCACATGCTGCTACTTTATGTTCCGTATGGCCTATATGCGTCCCTACTATCTCCTTGTTCTTTCTAATTCTATGCATTAATGGTTCCATTACTAACGCAAATATCAAGGGGGACAGCGGACACCCCTGCCTGGTGTCGTTTTGTATGTTAAAACATTCAGATACTGTCCCATTTACCTTAATTCTTGCTCTTGGTTTCGCGTATAGGGACATAATCCAATCCAACATCCTTTCCCCCAGTCCTATCCTCCCCAGTACCTCTCTCATAAAGCCCCAGTTCACTCTGTTGAAGGCCTTTTCGGCATCCATCGACAGAGTGATTCCTGGGGCTTTATCTGGGCCGTTCCGCATTCAATGCAGTATATGGAGTGCGCGGGTGGTGTTGTCCCTTGCTTCTCGTCCCTTTACAAACCCCGCTTTATCTGGGTGCACTAAATCTCCTACATCTTCCTGAAGTCTCAGGGCCAGGATTTTTGCCAGTATCTTGGTGTCGGAGTTCAGCAGAGAGATCGGCCTGTAATTAGCGCATACCTGGGGGTCTTTCCCCTCTTTTGGCAAAACCGTTATATACGCCAGTGATGCTTCTGAGGAAAGTGGACTTACAGCACCAATAGAGTTAAAATAATTACAAAGTGGCCTTACCAAAACTGGGAGAAATTTCTTGTAATATAAATTTGTCAGCCGTCTGGACCTGGGCTTTTCCCCGAGGGCAGGGCTGCTATCACTCTGCTCAACTCTTCAACTGTAATTGGGCGTTCCATAGTCTCGGAAGTTTCTCTAGGTAGTGTGGGCATGTCAGCATTCTCAATATAATCATCTATCTTATCCCTCCTTTGTCCCTTGCTCTCCCCTGCTTCCGATGGTTCTGTTTTGGAGATGTTATATAGGGCCTCATAGAATTTACCAAATTCTTTTGCTATAACCTTTGTGTCTATTATTTTCCTACCCTGAACTAATAAGCTATGCACGTGTCTAGAGTCCTGTTGTTTTTTAAGTTGTTTTGCCAGTAGCTTCCCGCATTTATTTCCTTGTTCATAAGCTCTATTTGCAAAAAACCTAATTTTGTTTTTTGCTTTATACTCTAAGCATTGCGAAAGCTCTGCTCTTGCGCTCTCCAGACATCTGCCATCTATTGGGTCAAGATTTTCCTTATGCTTTATTTCTAGGGCTCTGATCTTCTCTAGTAGTTCTTCTATTTCTCTTTTTCCTTCCTTCTTTACATATGCACCAAAGGCAATTAAATCCCCTCTAACAACCGCCTTATGTGCTTCCCACACCATTTGATCTGACACTTCTTCTGTTTTATTTATTTTAAAATATTCCTTTATCTTAATACTTAATTTCTCCACTATGTCCTCCTTATCCAGCAATGACTCGTTCAAACGCCATATTCGTTCTGTCCGGCCCGTTTGAATTGGTCAGAGGGTCAGAATTATTGGGGCATGGTTGGACATAGTTATTGATTCAATTGTACTTGTGTTGACATCCCCCAGGTAGAATTGATCCACCAGGAAAAGGTCTAGCCGCGAGTACATATCGTGTGGTTTAGAATAATAGCTGAAGTCCCTAGTCCCTGGGTGTAAAGCTCTCCATGTATCCACAAGATGTTGTGAGCATAAAGTTTGCTTAACCCGCTTTATAGCACTAAAAGACAGGGCAGTTCTGCCCGTTGAGGTGTCTATATTCGGTTCTAGCACCATATTAAAATCTCCTCCTACCACTACACACCCTTCCTTAAATTCTTCCAGTTTTCTAAACATATTGACCAAAAAATTAGCAGTCCCTTCATTGGGCGCATATACCGAAGCAAAGGTATATCGTCTCCCCTGTATCATACCTTTTACGAACAAGTACCGCCCTTCTGGGTCACTTTGCAAAGTCTCTATTGTCCAGGGGCATGATTTCCTGAACGCAATTGTGACCCCTCTTGCCCTCACTACTGGGGAGACCGTATGATACCACTGATTCAGTATATTCTGGGGCATGCTTGGGATGGAGCTACTCTTAAAGTGAGTCTCCTGTAAGAAGATAACATCAGCTCCCCAATGTTGCAGTTCCACCCATAAGCGCCCCCTCTTATTTGGTGAGCTTAAACCCCTCACATTGTATGACAATATTTTCAGTATGGCTGTCATTTTATTTTATCCTCACAACTCCCGGTCTATTGCCCTTGTTCTCTATCCTCTCCTCTGCCAATCCCATCCCCCCTAAATCATTCAGTATCTCATTTTCCACATACCTATACTTACAAAAAAACAAAAAGAAAGAAACACAAAAAAAAACCAAAAATGCCCCACATATATAACATAAACCTTACATAATTGTATATTTCCCTCCCATCCAAAAAACCTCCCTTTAGGGGTATCTCTAAAACTTGGGTGAGCAGCCTGCATGCACCGACATCCTCTGCATGCCTTCTACCTCCCTTCCCTGCGATCTGCAGGATTCTTCTTCCCTTTAATTGGGGCTGGCCTATTGACCTATAAGCGGTCCTCATTTCCCATCAACCCCCCTCCTTCTATTCCCCCCTCCTCCCGGGCGTTATCCTACAAAACGCAAGAGAAAAAAAACCACAAAATTTATTCTCCAGCCCACAAAGTCCACAATCGGGAGGTCTAATTTCTCCACAAATGATCTTAAATCGTCCTTTGTTTGCAATGTTGCAGTTCTTCTGTTCCTTGAGGCTGTTAAGCTAAAGGTGAACCCCCACGGATATTTAATGTCAGCCTTCCGTAGGGTGTCTAGCAGTGGGCGAACCGATCCTCGCTTAAAAAGAGTCCTTTTAGATATATCTGGATACAAAGCTATGTTTGAGCCTTCAAATGTTATCCTAGGATTATCGCGTGCCATCTTCATTATACTCTCCTTCACTGTATATTTGTGGATTTTACATACTACATCTCTAGGTACATCAGTTTTTGTATTCTGGGGGGGGGACCCGATGTATCCGGTCTATCTCAATGACATTGGGGGCTTGATCCCCCAAAATCTCTCTAAAAACTTTTTGTGCAGCTGGGGCTAATTCTATTGCTGTAACTGACTCTTTCAGTCCCTTTATACGTATATTTTGTCGTCTGTTCCTATTCTCGTACTCATCCAGCTGATCTCTGTATGTGTTTAAAGTCTCTTCATATTTTTTCATGGACTCTTGAACCTCCGTCACTGCCTGTTTAGTAATCTCTTGTTCTTTTTCCGTCTCTTCTACTCTGTATCCCAGGTCCCTGATCTCCTCCTTTAAACTTGCCACTGCTTGCATGCAGGATTGTTCAACTGCGTTTATTAGTTGCTGAATGTAACTTTTAGTGGGGAGAGCCTTCAGCAACCCCCAGATATCCCTTTCTGGGTCCACACTCTGTCCTTTCCATCCCTGTGGGTTCTCTTCTTGGGCACTCTCCTGATCATAGTTCATGACATAGCTATGTGGTGATCTGCATCTTCCCATGTCCTCTCCTGTTGTTTTTAGTTGTTCCTGACTGATATTCCGGTCCCTACTGGGGATTGGGTCCTCTCCCTCTCTTCCCGTCACAGTCTCTATGTCTACGGACTGTCCCTCCACCGAGGGTTGTCTATTATCATCCCGCTGTGTACTTGTGCCCCGACTCCCTCTTGGTGTGCTTTGTGTGTCTATTGTTAGGTGTCTATTACCCAGATTTGATTGGTTTATATTCTTAACCCCTATTACCTGGGGGCTACCACCACCTCTGCCGGGGGGACTTTGTTCCGGGGTCTTCCTCCCTCTCCCCACTGTAGGAGGTCTCTTACCGTTCACCGCGACACAGTCACCTGTCATCTGTGCAATCACTAGCTTGATCCCGGACTCCCGCTCTGCTTTTTCCTCACCGTCCGTGGGGTTTACTCCGCTCCGTCTTTTTAAATCTAGCCTTCCTGCTAGTTCTGGTGTGCGGGGGGACATATAAGCTTTAATGCCGCCGTCCAACGATTTTCTTCCTCTTCCTGCAGTTGGTTGCAGGGCTGCTTGTCTGCGGGTTGTCATCCCCAGACTCCTTACACCCAGCTAAGTCCACTCAAGTCTCCTCAATTGGATTAGGGTGCAAAAGCGGGGGGGAGATATCCGGGGGGAGCCACCGATCCCTTCTCACCTCTCTCCTCTCTCTCACTTCAGTTGGCTACTCGTTCACCTGCAGGGGAAGCGCCGGCAAGTGTCTTACTTACTTGGCATGCAGTGAGGCTGAGAACAGCTGATGGTCGAGCCTCTCTCTCTCTCTCTCTCTCCCACTAAAGCTGGGTGCTTGTTCGCTTCCAGGGGGGGAGCGCAGGTGGATGTTGCTTGGCGTGTAGCGTATAGCGGGTCTGAGGAGAGGCTGAAGACAGCCTATTGTCGAGCTTTTTCTCACTCTATCGCACTTCGGCTGGCTGCCCGTTTGCCTACAGGGGGGACACCGGCAGGTGTTTGCTTGGCTCGGCGTGCAGCGGGACTCTCTTACGGCCAGCTGATTGCTCGTATGGTTTGCCCGGGATCATGAGTAGGGGAGGGGCAATCAATCACTCACTCACACCCACCTCTTGTGATTCCTCATCTGATCAATGCAGCCAATTGCTGCCGATTCACACCTGAGATCAGTCCCAATTGCTGCCGCTTTACACCTGTGATCAATTCCAATTCCTTCACTTTCATACCTGAGATCAGTCCCAATTGCTTCCCCTTCACAACTGAGATTAGCCCCAATTGCTTCTCATTCACAACTAAGATCAGTCCCAATTCCTGTACCTTCACTCCTGAGATTAGTCCCAATTCTTTCCCCTTCACACCTGAGATAAGTCCCGATTCCCACCCTTTCACACCTGAGATAAGTCCCAATTCCTTCCCCTTCAAACCTGAGATAAGTCCCAATTCCTTACCTTCACACCTGAGATTAATCTCAATTGCTGCCCCTTAACACCTGAGGTCAGTCCCATTTCCAGTACCTTCACAGCTGAGATCAGTCCCAATCCCTTCCACATCACACCTGAGATCATTCCCATTATCTGCCCCTTAACACCTGAGATAAGTCACAATTCCTTCCCCTTCACACCTGAAATCAGTCTCATTTGCTGCCCCTTCATACCTGAGATCAGTCCCAATTCCTTCCCTTTCACACTTGATATAAGTCCCAAATCCCGCCGCTTCACAAATGAGATCAGTCCCAATTGCTGCCCCTTCACACCTGAGATCAGTCCCATTTGCTGCCCCTTCACACCTGAGATCAGTCCCAATTGCTGCCCCTTTACACCTGAGATTAGTCCCAATGCCTTTACCTTCACAGCTGATATCAGTACCAATTTCTTCCCCTTCACACCTGAGATCAGAACCAATTGCTGCCCCTTCACAACTGAGATAAGTCCCAATTCCTTCCTCTTCACACCCAAGATCAGTCTCAATTGATGCCCCTTCACACCTAAGATAAATCCCAATTCCTATACCTTCATATCTGAGATCAGTCCCAATTGCTGCCCCTTTACATCTGTGATCAGTCCCAATTCCTTTCACTTCACACATGAGATCAGTCACAATTCCTTCACCTTCACACCTGAGATCAATCCCATTTGCTGCTCATTCACAACTAATATCAATCCCAATTCCTGTACCTTCACATCTGACATCATTCCCAATTCCTTCCCCTTCACATCTGAAATCAGTCCCAATTCCTGTACTTTCACTCCTGAGATCAGTCCCAATTCCTTCCCCTTCTCATCTGAGATCAGTCTCAATTCCTTCGCCTTCACACCTGTGATCAGTCCCAATTGCTCCCCCTTCACACCTGAGATCATTCCCAATTCCTGCTCCTTCACACCTGAGATAAGTCCCAATTCTTTCACCTTCACACGTGAGATAAGACCCAATTCCTTCACCTTTAAACCTGACATCAGTCCCAATTCCTTTACTTCACACCTGAGATTAATCTCAATTGCTGCCCCTTCACACCTGAGATCAGTCCCAATTGCTGCCCCTTCACACCTGAGATCAGTCCCAATTGCTGCCCCTTCACACCTGAGATCAGTCCCAATTGCTGCTCCTTCAAACCTAAGATCATTCCCAATTCCTTCCCCTTAACACCTGAGATCAGTCCCAATTGCTTCTACTTTACACCAGAGATTAGTCCCAATTCCTTCCCCTCAACACCAGAGATCAGTCCCAATTCCTTCCCCTTCACACCTGAGATCAGTCCCAAATGCTGCCCCTTCACAACCAAGATAAGTCCCAATTCCTGAACCTTCAAATCTGAGATCAGTATCAATTGCTGCCCCTTTACACCTGTGATCAGTCCCAATTGCTGCCCCTTCACACCTGAGATCAGTCCCAATTTCTGCCCCTTCACACCTGAGATCAGTCCCAATTCACACCCCTTCACAACTGAGATCAGTCCCAATTCCTGTTCTTTCACATCTGAGATCAGACCCAATTCATTCCCCTTAACAGCTGAGATCAGTCCCAATTGCTCCCCTTTCACACCTTAGATAAGTCCCAATTCCTGCTCCTTCAAACCTGAGACGAGTTCCAAACTTGCCCCTTCACACCTGAGAAAAGTACCAATTCTTTCCCATTCACACCTGACATAAGTCCCAATTCCCGCACCTTCACAAATTAGTCCTATAAGTTCCAATTCCTTCCTTCTCAAACCTGATATAAGTCCCAATTCCTTTCCTTCACACCTGACATTAATCTCAATTGCTGCCCCTTAACGCCTGAGGTCAGTCCCAATTCCTGTAACTTCACAGTTGAGATCTGTCCCAATCCCTTCCCCTTCACACCTGAGGTCATTCACATTTTCTGCCCCTTCACACCTGAGTCAAGTCACAATTCCTTCCCCCTCACACTTGAGATCAATCCCAATTGCTGCCCCTTCACACCTGGGATCATTCCCAATTCCTGTACCTTCACAGCTGAGATCAGTCCAAATTCCTTCCCCTTCACAACTGAGATCAGTCCCAATTGCTGCCCTTTCACACCTGAGATAAGTCCCAATTCCTGCTCCTTCACACCTGAGATAAGTCCCAATCCTTGCCCCTTCACACCTGAGAAAAGTACCAATTCTTTCACCTTCATACCTGAGATAAGACCCAATTCCTTCACCTTCAAACCTGACATAAGTCCCAATTCCTTTCCTTCACACCTGAGATTAATCTCAATTGCTGCCCCTTCACACCTGAGATCAGTCCCAATTGCTGCCCCTTCACACCTGAGATCAGTCCCAATTGCTTCTACTTTACACCAGAGATTAGACCCAATTCCTCCCTCTCCACACCAGAGATCAGTCCCAATTCCTTCAACTTCACACCTGAGATCAGTCCCAATTGCTGCCCCTTCACAACCAAGATAAGTCCCAATTCCTGAACCTTCAAATCCGAGATCAGTATCAATTGCTGCCCCTTTACACCTGTGATCAGTCCCAATTACTTCCCCTTCACACCTTACATCAGTACCAATTGCTGCCCCTTCACACCTGAGATCAGTCCCAATTCCCGCCCCTTCACAACTGAGATCAGTCCCAATTCCTGTTCTTTCACATCTGAGATCAGACCCAATTCATTCCCCTTAACAGCTGAGATCAGTCCCAATTGCTCCCCTTTCACACCTTAGATAAGTCCCAATTCTTGCTCCTTCAAACCTGAGACGATTTCCAAACTTGCCCCTTCACACCTGAGAAAAGTACCAATTCTTTCCCATTCACACCTGACATAAGTCCCAATTCCCGCACCTTCACAAATTAGTCCTATAAGTTCCAATTCCTTCCTTCTCAAACCTGATATAAGTCCCAATTCCTTTCCTTCACACCTGACATTAATCTCAATTGCTGCCCCTTAACGCCTGAGGTCAGTCCCAATTCCTGTAACTTCACAGCTGAGATCTGTCGCAATCCCTTCCCCTTCACACCTGAGGTCATTCACATTTTCTGCCCCTTCACACCTGAGTCAAGTCACAATTCCTTCCCCCTCACACTTGAGATCAATCCCAATTGCTGCCCCTTCACACCTGAGATCATTCCCAATTCCTGTACATTCACAGCTGAGATCAGTCCAAATTCCTTCCCCTTCACAACTGAGATCAGTCCCAATTGCTGCCCCTTCACACCTGAGATAAGTCCCAATTCCTGCTCCTTCACACCTGAGATAAGTCCCCACCCTTGCCCCTTCACACCTGAGAAAAGTACCAATTCTTTCACCTTCATACCTGAGATAAGACCCAATTCCTTCACCTTCAAACCTGACATAAGTCCCAATTCCTTTCCTTCACACCTGAGATTAATCTCAATTGCTGCCCCTCCACACCTGAGATCAGTCCCAATTGCTGCCCCTTCACACCTGAGATCAGTCCCAATTGCTTCTACTTTACACCAGAGATTAGACCCAATTCCTCCCTCTCCACACCAGAGATCAGTCCCAATTCCTTCAACTTCACACCTGAGATCAGTCCCAATTGCTGCCCCTTCACAACCAAGATAAGTCCCAATTCCTGAACCTTCAAATCCGAGATCAGTATCAATTGCTGCCCCTTTACACCTGTGATCAGTCCCAATTACTTCCCCTTCACACCATACATCAGTACCAATTGCTGCCCCTTCACACCTGAGATCAGTCCCAATTCCCGCCCCTTCACAACTGAGATCAGTCCCAATTCCTGTTCTTTCACATCTGAGATCAGACCCAATTCATTCCCCTTAACAGCTGAGATCAGTCCCAATTGCTCCCCTTTCACACCTTAGATAAGTCCCAATTCTTGCTCCTTCAAACCTGAGACGATTTCCAAACTTGCCCCTTCAAACCTGAGAAAAGTACCAATTCTTTCCCATTCACACCTGACATAAGTCCCAATTCCCGCACCTTCACAAATTAGTCCTATAAGTTCCAATTCCTTCCTTCTCAAACCTGATATAAGTCCCAATTCCTTTCCTTCACACCTGACATTAATCTCAATTGCTGCCCCTTAACGCCTGAGGTCAGTCCCAATTCCTGTAACTTCACAGCTGAGATCTGTCCCAATCCCTTCCCCTTCACACCTGAGGTCATTCACATTTTCTGCCCCTTCACACCTGAGTCAAGTCACAATTCCTTCCCCCTCACACTTGAGATCAATCCCAATTGCTGCCCCTTCACACCTGAGATCATTCCCAATTCCTGTACTTTTACAGCTGAGATCAGTCCAAATTCCTTCCCCTTCACAACTGAGATCAGTCCCAATTGCTGCCCCTTCACACCTGAGATAAGTCCCAATTCCTGCTCCTTCACACCTGAGATAAGTCCCAATCCTTGCCCCTTCACACCTGAGAAAAGTACCAATTCTTTCACCTTCATGCCTGAGATAAGACCCAATTCCTTCACCTTCAAACCTGACATAAGTCCCAATTCCTTTCCTTCACACCTGAGATTAATCTCAATTGCTGCCCCTTCACACCTGAGATCAGTCCCAATTGCTGCCCCTTCACACCTGAGATCAGTCCCAATTGCTTCTATTTTACACCAGAGATTAGACCCAATTCCTCCCTCTCCACACCAGAGATCAGTCCCAATTCCTTCAACTTCACACCTGAGATCAGTCCCAATTTTTTTTTTTAATAATCAAAATTGTATTCATTTATATGATACAAAATACATACTTATTCATTTATACGGTACATCATACAATAACATTCGTTCAACTTACTATACCCCTAATTTCAACCCAAGATCCAATAACAAAACACCAATTACCCCATATATCCCATTTAACCAGGGTAGGACAAAAAAAAAAAAAAAAAGGGATCCACAATCTTCCTCCTTGTTAGTATCTCCAACCACCCCTATCCTTATATTGCTCCAACTCCCTTTCCCCAACATACAAACGTGAATAACAATATTATAAATTGTAAGTGACTTCCCCAGACTATAACACAGAAAAAGAGAAAAAAAAAAAAAAAAAAAGTAACCCCTTTCCTCTTCCCCTTTCCTCTCTCCCTCTTCCCCCCTTCTTCCCCTCCCCTTCCCTTCCCTTCTGTGATTCTTCCCTCTCATCTTTAATACCACTTTACTCAACTCCTCCCCCCATATCCAAACGTGCTTATTACTTTAAATCAGTGAGTTTCCCCTTCATTCAATATGTGTCTTAGATCACTATAGACCATAATCAATAAATTGTGCCTCTTTCCCTCCCCACTTTCTTAGTATTGGTTTAACTCTACTCTTCCCCCCGATGTGTGGACTTAATAAACTGAATTATACAGTGAAATCCCCCTTCTTCTAAATCGTGTTATAAATCATTGTGGTCCTTATAGTTCCTATTTAAGAAGAAAGAGAAGAGAGGGGGAGAAAATAAAAACCCCTACCCCACATTACCCTCACCACTCAGTGTTAATTAAGGGAATCAGGGTGAATGGAAGAAAAAAAAAAAAAAAAAAAAGGGGGAGGAAGACCTCCCTCGGAAAAATTAGACCATATATCCATACATTATCTTACCCCCCCCCCTTGGAGAAGTCATGTTAATGTTTAATTCTTTCTTTCTGGGTTTATCTTATTTCTTAATGACTATACCATTTCTACTTCCATTATCCATTATTAGCTCCCCTCTTCCGTTATCTCACTGTTCCCATTTTGCCCATATAATTTCAAATTTCTTTTTTTGGTTTTTAACCACATGAACCCACCTCTCAGCTTCCTTTATTATGTTAACCTCATTTCTCCACTCCATGACTGACGGGCTCCGATCCTGCCTCCAGTACTTCGGGATCATTTTTTTTGCTGCGTTTAATAAGTGTGGGGTTATGCTTTCCCTATACTTTTTGACAGATCTAGGGTTCCCATGGAACAAATATTGTATGGGCCCGAATTCCAAGGGATCCGCTGTTAATTTCTCAATCCATGGGGCCACTGATTCCCAAAATGATTTAATTATTGGGCATGTTCACCAGATATGGAGAAATGTTCCCCTCTGTCCACACCCCCTCCAACATCTATCGCTAGATACTGAGAAGATTTGTGCTAGTTTTACTGGTGTCCTATACCATCTCGCCAGGAATTTATATGCCGTCTCCTGCACTTTTGAGCTTATAGATGTTGTGAATGTTAACGATATCATTCTATTAATTTGTTTATCTGTCCATACTTGGCCTAGCTCCTTCTCCCACTCTTTTACAAAGTATGGGGGTTTCCTTTCTTGTTCCTTTAAAATCATTCTATACATTCGAGATAGCATATGTCCAGACTCTAAAGTCTGTACACACTGCCTCTCAAATGTTGTGAGTGAATTCATGGGTCTTAATGGTTTAGATTTCTTGAAAAAGCTCTTCATTTGGTGATGTTTCCATTCTGCCATTCGTATCTTACCGAATTTCATGACCATTTCTGTCAGTGATAAAAGGGCTCCATTGGGGGCAAACTTGCCACATCTAGTATTCCCATCCTGACCCCATGCCCCCAGACTACCCGTCTCCTCCCCCGGGGGGAACCAAGGAAATCCCTCTAGAGGAGCCAGAGGGGAGGTCTGGGGGGCATATCTACCCTTACTATTCACTCTATCCCATACTTCTAATGAATTCAGGGTCATCGGTGATGTCCATTGTGACAGCCCCCTCGATGACCCTTGGATCCATGGGACTCCTGCCAGGTTTCTTCCTGCCATTGACATTTCTGCCTGTACCCATGGTTTCATCTTTAGGTCCTGGCACCAGTCTACTATTCTTACTAGAGTCATGGCCTTATAGTAGGTGGATATGTCCGGGAGTCCTAGGCCGCCCTCACTTCTGTTTCTTCTTAAAATATCATAGGCTAATCTAGGCCTCCTGTCGTTCCATACAAAGGACACAAATAGCCTACGCACTTGCTTAAACAGAGTCACTGGCAACTTGATTGGCACTGTGCGCAGTACATAAACCATTCTGGGCAGTATGCTCATTTTTATGGCACTGATTCTTCTGAACCAAGTCAGGAATTTACCCTTCCATTGCTTTAGCTCTTCTGTTATTTCTTTCAGTAGTGAGCCATAATTACGTTCATACAGTAGTTCATAGTCTGCGCTAATTTGTACCCCCAAGTATGTCAGTGACTCCTTATTCCATATAAATGGATACATCTCTCTCAGCGACCTCTCCATCTCCGTTGATATATTACTAGGAAGGATGACTGATTTCTCAAAATTGATCTTGAAACCAGACACCCCTCCGAATCTTTGTACTTCCTCCATCAATGCGGGTATAGATGTCTGAGGAGCGGAGAGAAAAAATAGCAGATCATCTGCATATGCTGCTACTTTATGTTCCATGTGTCCTATGTATGTCCCCACTATGTCCTCGTTCTTCCTAACTCTGCGTAGAAATGGTTCCATCACTAACGCAAATATCAAGGGTGACAGTGGACACCCTTGCCTAGTACCGTTTTGTATGTTGAAGCAATCGGATACTGTCCCATTAACCTTAATTCTTCCTCTTGGTTTCCCGTATAGTGACATAATCCATCCTAGCATTTTTCCCCCCAGCCCTATCCTACCCAGTACTGCTCTCATAAAGCCCCAGTTCACTCTGTCAAAGGCCTTCTCGGCATCCATCGACAGAGTGATACCTGGGGCTCTATCCGGACCATATCGCGTCCAATGCAATACATGGAGAGCGCGGATGGTATTGTCCCTGGCTTCCCGTCCTTTTATGAACCCCGTTTGATCTGGATGTACCAGATCACCTACGTATTCCCGAAGTCTCGATGCCAGGATTTTTGCCAGTAGTTTTGTATCGGAGTTCAGCAGAGAGATAGGCCTGTAGTTAGCACACACCTGGGGATCTTTTCCCTCTTTTGGTAATACCGTTATATATGCCATTAATGCTTCTGGAGAGAGTGGGTTCGCAGCGTTAATGGAGTTAAAATAACTGCAGAGAGGTTTTACCAGAACTGGGAGAAGTTTCTTATAATATGAGTTTGTCAGCCCATCTGGCCCTGGGCTTTTCCCGGGGGGCAAGTCTGCTATCGCTCTACTCAACTCTTCAACCGTGATTGGACGCTCCATATCCTCTGATACCTCTTTAGGTATTGTGGGCATAACAGCACTCTCCATGTATTCATCGATCTCATTCCTCCTTTGATCCTCGCTTTCCCCTCCCTCAGATGGTTCTGTTTTATCAATGTTATATAATGCTTCATAAAATTTACCAAATTCTTTCGCTATAGCTTTTGTGTCCAGTATCTTCTTGCCTTGTACTAATAAGCTATGCACGTGTCTAGAGTCCTGTTGTTTTTTAAGTTGTTTTGCTAACAGCTTTCCACATTTGTTTCCTTGTTCGTATGCTCTGTTAGCAAAAAACCTAATCTTGTTCTTTGCTCTATATTCTAGGCATTGTGAAAGCTCTACTCGTAAGCTTTCCAAACACCTACCATCTGTTTGGTTGAGATTTTTCTTGTGCTTTATCTCTAAGGCCTTAATCTTCTCTAGTAGTTCGTCTATCTCTCTTTTATCTTCCCTTTTCTTGTGCGCACCAATGGCGATTAGCTCCCCTCTTACAACTGCCTTATGGGCTTCCCACACCAATTGGTCTGACATTCCTTCTATTTTATTTATTTCAAAATATTCCTTTATCTTAATACTTAGATTCTCCACTATTTCCTCCTTATCTAGCAATGACTCGTTCAGTCGCCATATTCGTTCTGAACGAGCCATTTGAGTTGGTCTAATGGTCAGAATTATTGGAGCGTGGTCGGATATAGTTATTGGTTCGATTGTACTTGTGTTGATATTTCCCAGGTAGTATTGGTCCACCAGAAAAAGGTCCAGCCGTGAGTACATATCATGTGTTTTAGAGTAATAACTAAAATCCCTAGTCCCTGGATGTAGAGCTCGCCAGCTGTCCACAAGATGTTGTGCGCATAAGGTTTGTTTAATTCTTTTTATAGCTCCAAAAGACAAAGCGGATCTACCCGTGGATGTATCTGTACTTGGATCTAACACCATATTGAAGTCTCCTCCCACCACTACACATCCCTCCTTAAATTCTTCCAGTTTTTGAAACATTTTAACCAAAAAATTAACAGTCCCTTCATTGGGTGCATATATCGAAGCAAAGGTATATCGTCTCCCCTGTATTTCTCCTTTTACAAACAAATACCGACCTTCTGGGTCGCTTTGTACATTCTCCAATATCCAGGGGCATGTTTTCTTATATGCAATTGAGACCCCTCTTGCCCTAGCTACTGGGGATACCGCATGATACCATTGCTTCAGTATATTCTGGGGCAGGCCTGAAATCGGGCCGCCCCCGAAGTGGGTCTCTTGTAAGAGAATCACATCAGCTCCCAGATGTTGCAACTCCACCCATAGTCTCCCTTTCTTATTTGGTGAGCTCAACCCCCTCACATTATATGAAAGTATTTTCAATATTGCTGTCATTTCCTTTTATCCCAGAAACCCCCTGCTCCCTTGCCCTTAATCTCTGTCTTCCCCTCTGCCACTCCCACCCCCCCCCCCCCTTACCTCCCCCTTTCCAGCATTCAGTGCCCCATTAAACACATACTTATGCATAACATAGCAAAAAGAAAAAAAATAAATCACCTTTGTGTTATAAACATAACCCTTACATACTCTTCCCCCATACAAAAAACCTCTCTTTAGGGGTATATCTAAAAATCGGGCGGGGAGCCTGCACATATCAACACCTCCCATGTGCATGTGCATTCCGCAGGATTATTCTCCCCTTTAATTGGGGTTGGCCTATTGACCTACACAAGGTCCTCATTTCCCTCAAGTCCCCCCCTCTGTTCCCCCCTCCTCCCGGGCTTCACCCTGTAGAACTCTTCCCAGCGAGGGAAAAAAAAAAAAAAGTCCTCTAAGTCCTTCTTTGGGTTCCACCCCTGTTAGCCCTTGCCGGTACTTCCTGCCACTTTTCTGTTTGTTGCAGGGGGGGCCTTGAAGATTTTATTCTCCAGTCCATAAAGTCCACCTTTGGGAGGTCTAATTTCTCTATAAATGAATTTAAATCATCCTTTGTTCGCAGGGTTGCAGTTTTTCCATCCCTAGAAGCTGTTAGGCTAAAGGGGAACCCGCACCGGTATTTAATATCGGCCTTTCGTAGGGTTTCTAGCAACGGGCGGACCGACCCTCGTTTAAAAAGAGTTCTTTTTGAGATATCTGGATACAGTGCTATGTTTGAGCCTTCAAATGTAATTGTGGGAATATTACGAGCTGTCTTCATTATGTTTTCTTTCACGGTGTATTTGTGAACTTTACAAATTACATCTCTAGGTGTATCAGCTTTTGTGTTCTGGAGAGGGACCCGGTGTGCCCGATCTATTTCAATAATGCTTGGAGCTTGATCCCCCAGAATCTGTCCAAAAATTTTTTGTACTGCTGGGGCTAGTTCTGTCGCTGTAATTGACTCCTTTAATCCTTTTATACGTATATTTTGTCGCCTGTCCCTATTCTCAAACTTGTCCAGCTGGTCTCTGTATGAATTTAATATCTCTTCATATTTTTTCATGGACTCTTGTACATCAGCCACTGCCTGTGTGATGGTTTCTTGTTCTTTTTCTGCCCCCTCTACTCTGTATCCCAGATCCCTGACGTCCTCTTTTAGACTTGCCACAGCTTGCATACATGATTGTTCAACTGCTTTTATTAATTCCTGTATGTCATTTTTGGTGGGGAGGGCCTTCAACAACTCCCAGATATCCCTTTCTGGTTCTGTATTTGTTCCATTCTGCCCCTGTGGGTTCCCCTTGCCATCCTGAGTGCTCTCCTGGTCTTGCTCATATCCGTGCGGCACCTCTTTTACTCCCTTATCCCACCTTGTGATTTCTATATGTTCCTGTCTGATGCTTTGGTCCGTACCGGGGCTTAGATCTTCTCCTCCTCTTCCAATTACGGTCTCTGTATCTGGTGCCTCTTCTAGTGACCACCTGCTATTTTCCCATTGCGTCATAATATCCCGGCTTTCTACTAGTGGGCTTTGCATGCCCCCTGATTGAAGTCCATTATCAAGTATATGTTGGCCCTTGTTCTTAACCCCAATTACCTTGGGGCTCCCATCACTTCCGGGGGGGCTTGGCTCTGGGGTCTTCCTCCCTCTCCCTGCTGTAGGGGATCTCTTGCCGTTTCCTACGACACTGTCGTTTGTCATTTGGGTCATCTGAGTGCTTGCCTGCTTTACCCGGGATTGGGATCAGTCCCAATTGCTGCCCCTTCACAACCAAGATAAGTCCCAATTCCTGAACCTTCAAATCCGAAATCAGTATCAATTGCTGCCCCTTTACACCTGTAATCAGTCCCAATTACTTCCCCTTCACACCTTACATCAGTACCAATTGCTGCCCCTTCACACCTGAGATCAGTCCCAATTCCCGCCCCTTCACACCGGAGATCAGACCCAATTGCTGCCCCTTCACACCTGAGATCAGTCCCAATTCCCGCCCCTTCACAACTGAGATCAGTCCCAATTCCTGTTCTTTTACATCTGAGATCAGACCCAATTCATTCCCCTTCACAGCTGAGATCAGTCCCAATTGCTCCCCTTTCACATCTGAGATAAATTCCAATTCCTGCTCCTTCAAACCTGAGATAAGTCTCAATCTTGCCCCTTCACACCTGAGAAAATTTCTTTCCCCTTCACACCTGCCATAAGTCAAAATTCCCGCACCTTCTCACCTTAATCCTATAAGTTCCAATTCCTTCCCTTTCAAACCTGATATAAGTCCCAATTCCTTTCCTTCACACCTGACATTAATTTCAATTGCTGCCCCCTAACGCCTGAGGTTATTCACAATTCCTATAACTTCACAGCTGAGATCTGTCCCAATCCCTTCCCCTTTACACCTGAGATCATTCACATTTTCACATTTTCTGCCCCTTCACACCTGAGACAAGTCACAATTCCTTCCCCTTCACACCTGAGATCAATCCCAATTGCTGCCCCTTCACACCTGAGATCATTCCCAATTCCTGTACCTTCACAGCTGAGATCAGTCCAAATTCCTTCCCCTTCACAACTGAGATCAGTCCCAATTCCTGCTCCTTCACACCTGAGATAAGTCACAGTCCTTGCCCCTTCACACCTAAGAAAAGTACCAATTCTTTCACCTTCATACCTGAGATAAGACCCAATTCCTTCACCTTCAAACCTGACATAAGTCCCAATTCCTTTCCTTCACACCTGAGATTAATCTCAATCGATGCCCCTTCACACCTGAGATTAGTCTCAATTGCTGCCCCTTAACACCTAAGTCCCAATGCCTGTACCTTCACATCTGAGATCATTCCCAATTCCTTCCCCTTCACACCTGAGATCAGTCCCGATTGCTTCTACTTTACACCTGAGATCAGTCCCAAATGCTTCTACTTTACACCTGAGATAAGTCCCAATTGCTTCTACTTTACACCCGAGATCAGTCCCAATTAATTTACCTTCACAACAGAGATCAGTCCCAATTTCTTCCCTTCACATCTGAGATCAGTCCAAAATCCTTCCCCTTAACACCTGAGATCAGTCCCAATTGCTGCCCCTTTACAACTGAGATCATTCCCAATTCCTTCACACCTGAGATCAGTCCCAATTGCTGCCCCTTCACACCTGAGATCAGCCCCAATACCTTCCCCTTCACACCTGAGATCAGTCAAAATTGCTGCCCCTTCACACCTGAGATAAGTCCCAATTCCTGCTCCTTCACAACTGAGATAAGTCCCAATCCTTGCCCGTTCACACCTGAGAAAAGTACCAATTCATTCCCCTTCACACCTGAGATAAGTCCCATTTCCCTCCCCTTCAAACCTGAGATAAGTCCCAATTCCTTTCCTTCACACCTGAGAATAATCTCAATTGCTGCCCCATAACACTTGAGGTCAGTCCCAATCCCTTCCCCATCACACCTGAGATCATTCCCATTATCTGCCCCTTCACACCTGAGATAAGTCACAATTCCTTACCCTTCACACCTGAGATCAGTCCCAATTGCTGCCCCTTCACACTTGAGATCAGTACCAATTCCTGTAAATTCACAGCTGAGGTCTGTATCAACTCATTTACCTTCACACCTGAAATCAGTCCCAATTGCTGCCCCTTCATAACTGAGATCAGTCCCAATTCCTTCCCTTTCACACCTGATATAAGTTCCAAATCCCGCCCCTTCACAAATGAGATCAGTCCCAATTGCTGCCCCTTCATACCTGAGATCAGTCCCATTTGCTGCCCCTTCACAACTGAGATTAGTCCCAATTGCTGCCCCTTTACACCTGAGATTAGTCCCAATTCCTGTACCTTCACAGCTGATATCAGTCCCAAATATTTCCCCTTCACACCTGAGATCAGCCCCAATTGCTGCCCCTTCACAACTGAGATAAGTCCCAATTCCTTCCTCTTCACACCTGAGATCAGTCCCAATTGCTGCACCTTCACACCTGAGATCAGTACCAATTACTGTAAATTCACAGTTGAGGTCTGTATCAACTCCTTTACCTTCACACCTGAAATCAGTCTTATTTGCTGCCCCTTCATACCTGAGATCAGTCCCAATTCCTTCCCTTTCACACCTGATTTAAGTCCCAAATCCTGCCCCTTCACACATAAGATCAGTCCCATTTGCTGCCCCTTCACACCTGAGATCAGTCCCAATTGCTGCCCCTTTACACCTGAGATTAGTCCCAATGCCTGTACCTTCCCAGCTGATATCAGTACCAATTCCTTCCCCTTCACAAATGAGATCAGACCCAATTGCTGCCCCTTCACAACTGAGATAAGCCCCAATTCCTTTCACTTCACACATGAGATCAGTCACAATTCCTTCCCCTTCACACCTGAGATCAATCCCATTTGCTGCTCATTCACAACTAATATCAATCCCAATTCCTGTACCTTCACAGCTGATATCAGTCCCAATTCCTTACCCTTCACACCTGAGATCAGACCCAATTGCTGCCCCTTCACAACTGAGATAAGTCCCAATTCCTTCCCATTCACACTTGAGATCAGTCTAAATTAATGCCCCTTCACACCTAAGATCAGTCCCAATTCCTGTACCTTCAAATCTTAGGTCAGGACCAAATGCTGCCCATTCACACCCAAGATCAGTCCCAATTAATTTACCTTCACAGCAGATAAGCAGTCCCAATTCCTTCCCTTCACATCTGAGATCAGTCCAAAATCCTTCCCCTTAACACCTGAGATCAGTCCCAATTGCTGCCCCTTTACAACTGAGATCAGTTACAATTCCTTCACACCTGAGATCAGACCCAATTGCTGCCCCTTCACACCTGAGATCAGCCCCAATACCTTCCCCTTCACACCTGAGATCAGTCCCAATTGCTGCCCCTTCACACCTGAGATAAGTCCCAATTCCTTCGCCTTCACACCTGTGATCAGTCCCAATTGCTACCCCTTCACGCGTGAGATCATTCCCAATTCCTGTACCTTCACAGCTGAGATCAGTCCCAATTCCTTCCTATTCACACCTGAGATCAGTCTCAATTGCTGCCCCTTCACACATGAGATAAGTCCCAATTCCTGCTCCTTCAAACCTGAGATAAGTCCCAATCTTGCCCCTTCACACCTGAGAAAAGTACCAACTCTTTCCCCTTCACACCTTACTACAAAAGAGAGAAGGGGATTATAGGGACTTTTAGGAAGCCTAAATCTGGTAAGATTATGTATTTCCATCCCTATGGGACTTTAAATGAAACCGTGGCCCGGTAGGGTCACAAGTTTCCATCCCTATTAGTCAAACAAGAAGGGGAGCGGAGGGGGTGGGACATTGAATGAAGCACATGAAAGCGAAATGATGGTAATTATGTGGAAGAGAGGAATTTTATTGTTACAATATAAATGTACAAAGATTGTTGATACATGATAACAACATTAAGAGGATAATATACGTATCTTGAAACATAACCATTGATGTCAAGGTACAGGTAAAATACAGTACACGATAGATTGATAACAGGATACCAATTGAAAAGCGTGGTGTTTTAATGAAAAATTCCAAATTTCCACAGACATGATAGGGTAAAATAATAAATATAAGGTAAAACCTGCAGGGCCTATGGCCTCACTAAGCCTGTAAAGGTGATGATTGTATAGAAACTTGAACCAGGTATAGAATAGGTGAAGACACGGCATCATGTAGCTCTACGCGTTTCGTGGCTGAACGCCACTCGTCAGGAGCATGCACGTGGTAGTCTAAAAATTAGATATAAAGATACTCAATGATGGATAGAGGTAAAATGACGTCACCAACAGCATGTCAGTGCATACTTACTGGTTAAGGTCTGCAGGGTAATGGAATAATGTGGGCCGCCAAGGCATCCGGAATAACCTCCAACCGGGAGCCGCAGTGGACGGGCCAACGGAAACCCCTAACACAGGCTGTCAATGGGGAAGGCATGAAACCACAAGGAATCACTGTGAATGGGTGAAAATTAGTGGATAGAAGTGAAGGAATGACAAAAAACTGGAGGTGGGATGAAGATAAAAGGGGGGAGGAAAGAGAGAGGGCAGGAGGCTGTGCCGAGGTGAAGAAAGGAAATGGAATAAAACCGGTGGAGAGACTGCCAGAAAAGGAAATGTGGAACCAGATGGAAAAGAGAATGGGTGAGGGAGGAAACAACAAGCCAGCCATAGAAAGTGTGCACATGAAAAGGGATCGGTGTGGAAAGAAGCCCGCTGGGGACAGTGGTGGAGTGAGGACAAGGTGACTGGTGATGAGGGGTATGAATAGGTACATACCTGAAAGGAGTGGAAGACCCGTCGCTAAGAAGAGATGGGTGTGGAGTGTAGTATCCACAGAGCCTCGAGTGTCAAAACCTTCCAGCAGGACGCCCATATAGGTGCCGTCAAGGCTCCACCCACCGCCGTCATGCTGCGTGGCATGGAATTGGGGGAGGGTAAGCACCGCTGATCGGAGCTTTCCGGCCAGACGGTACTTGCATAGCTCCCCCATTGCTCACGAGTGTGGAATCAACCAGCAGGTGCGTGATGACGCCTGAGGCGTCACACGCACTGCATGGGAAGCATGACGCCGATGCGCATGACAGCGCGCCCGTCCCCCTAGGCATACAGGGAGCAAGGAGGGGGGCGGAAGCCCGTGATGCGCATCACGGCCCCCGGAGGAGGAAAGCGGACGCCTGTAGCAGTCACATCAACCAAACCCGCATCAGCATGGGGATAAATAATAAGAAGATAATTGAAGTTGATGCTACATAAGATAACTAATAAGAATACTATAGATGACAATTAACAAAGGGTAAACTATATTAAAACACAGGAGGGGCTCAACATAGGATCATTGGTGGCAGGGGGAGTTTTAAAGGGTAATTGCAGTGGGGCTTAAACATGTGCTTCCATCCCTAAATATATTACTACAAAAGAGAGAAGGGGTTTATAGGGACTTTTAGGAAGCCTAAATCTGGTAAGATTATGTATTTCCATCCCTATGGGACTTTAAATGAAACCGTGGCCCGGTAGGGTCACAAGTTTCCATCCCTATTAGTCAAACAAGAAGGGGAGCGGAGGGGGTGGGACTTTGAATGAAGCACATGAAAGCGAAATGATGGTAATTATGTGGAAGAGAGGAATTTTATTGTTACAATATAAATGTACAAAGATTGTTGATACATGATAACAACATTAAGAGGATAATATACGTATCTTGAAACATAACCATTGATGTCAAGGTACAGGTAAAATACAGTACACGATAGATTGATAACAGGATACCAATTGAAAAGCGTGGTGATTCAATGAAAAATTCCAAAGTTCCACAGACATGATAGGGTAAAATAATAAATATAAGGTAAAACCTGCAGGGCCTATGGCCTCACTAAGCCTGTAAAGGTGATGATTGTATAGAAACTTGAACCAGGTATAGAATAGGTGAAGACACGGCATCATGTAGCTCTACGCGTTTCGTGGCTGAACGCCACTCGTCAGGAGCATGCACGTGGTAGTCTAAAAATTAGATATAAAGATAATCAATGATGGATAGAGGTAAAATGACATCACCAGCAGCATGTCAGTGCATACTTACTGGTTAAGGTCTGCAGGGTAATGGAATAATGTGGGCCGCCAAGGCATCCGGAATAACCTCCAACCGGGAGCCGCAGTGGACGGGCCAACGGAAACCCCTAACACAGGCTGTCAATGGGGAAGGCATGAAACCACGAGGAATCACTGTGAATGGGTGAAAATTAGTGGATAGAAGTGAAGGAATGACAAAAAACTGGAGGTGGGATGAAGATAAAAGGGGGGAGGAAAGACAGAGGGCAGGAGGCTGTGCCGAGGTGAAGAAAGGAAATGGAATAAAACCGGTGGAGAGACTGCCAGAAAAGGAAATGTGGAACCAGATGGAAAAGAGAATGGGTGAGGGAGGAAACAACAAGCCAGCCATAGAAAGTGTGCACATGAAAAGGGATCGGTGTGGAAAGAAGCCCGCTGGGGACAGTGGTGGAGTGAGGACAAGGTGACTGGTGATGAGGGGTATGAATAGGTACATACCTGAAAGGAGTGGAGGACCCGTCGCTAAGAAGAGATGGGTGTGGAGTGTAGTATCCACAGAGCCTCGAGTGTCAAAACCTTCCAGCAGGACGCCCATATAGGTGCCGTCAAGGCTCCACCCACCGCCGTCATGCTGCGTGGCATGGAATTGGGGGAGGGTAAGCACCGCTGATCGGAGCTTTCCGGCCAGACGGTACTTGCATAGCTCCCCCATTGCTCACAAGTGTGGAATCAACCAGCAGGGGCGTGATGACGCCTGAGGCGTCACACGCACTGCATGGGAAGCATGACGCCGATGCGCATGACAGCGCGCCCGTCCCCCCCGGCATACAGGGAGCAAGGAGGGGGGCGGAAGCCCGTGATGCGCGTCACGGCCCCCGGAGGAGGAAAGCGGACGCCTGTAGCAGTCACATCAACCAAACCCGCATCAGCATGGGGATAAATAATAAGAAGATAATTGAAGTTGATGCTACATAAGATAACTAATAAGAATACTATAGATGACAATTAACAAAGGGTAAACTATATTAAAACACAGGAGGGGCTCAACATAGGATCATTGGTGGCAGGGGGAGTTTTAAAGGGTAATTGCAGTGGGGCTTAAACATGTGCTTCCATCCCTAAATATATTACTACAAAAGAGAGAAGGGGATTATAGGGACTTTTAGGAAGCCTAAATCTGGTAAGATTATGTATTTCCATCCCTATGGGACTTTAAATGAAACCGTGGCCCGGTAGGGTCACAAGTTTCCATCCCTATTAGTCAAACAAGAAGGGGAGCGGAGGGGGTGGGACTTTGAATGAAGCACATGAAAGCGAAATGATGGTAATTATGTGGAAGAGAGGAATTTTATTGTTACAATATAAATGTACAAAGATTGTAGATACATGATAACAACATTAAGAGGATAATATACGTATCTTGAAACATAACCATTGATGTCAAGGTACAGGTAAAATACAGTACACGATAGATTGATAACAGGATACCAATTGAAAAGCGTGGTGATTCAATGAAAAATTCCAAAGTTCCACAGACATGATAGGGTAAAATAATAAATATAAGGTAAAACCTGCAGGGCCTATGGCCTCACTAAGCCTGTAAAGGTGATGATTGTATAGAAACTTGAACCAGGTATAGAATAGGTGAAGACACGGCATCATGTAGCTCTACGCGTTTCGTGGCTGATCGCCACTCGTCAGGAGCATGCACGTGGTAGTCTAAAAATTAGATATAAAGATAATCAATGATGGATAGAGGTAAAATGACATCACCAGCAGCATGTCAGTGCATACTTACTGGTTAAGGTCTGCAGGGTAATGGAATAATGTGGGCCGCCAAGGCATCCGGAATAACCTCCAACCGGGAGCCGCAGTGGACGGGCCAACGGAAACCCCTAACACAGGCTGTCAATGGGGAAGGCATGAAACCACGAGGAATCACTGTGAATGGGTGAAAATTAGTGGATAGAAGTGAAGGAATGACAAAAAACTGGAGGTGGGATGAAGATAAAAGGGGGGAGGAAAGAGAGAGGGCAGGAGGCTGTGCCGAGGTGAAGAAAGGAAATGGAATAAAACCGGTGGAGAGACTGCCAGAAAAGGAAATGTGGAACCAGATGGAAAAGAGAATGGGTGAGGGAGGAAACAACAAGCCAGCCATAGAAAGTGCCACCTCCTCCGCTCCCCTTCACACCTTAGACAAGACCCAATCCCTTCACCTTCAAATCTGACATCAGTCCCAAAGCTACACCTTCACAGCTAAGATCAGTCCGAAATCCTGCTCCCTCACACCTGAGATTAGTCCCAATTCTTTCCCCTTCACACCTGACATAAGTCCCAATTCCCGCTCCTTCACACCTTAGTCCCATAAGTCCCAATTCCTTCCCCTTCAAACCTGATATAAGTCCCAATTCCTTTCATTCACACCTGACATTAATCTCCATTGCTGCCCCTTAATGCCTGAGGTTAGTCCCAATTCCTGTACCTTCACAGCTGAGATCTGTCCCAATTTCTTCCCCTTCACACCTGAGATCATTCACATGTTCTGCCCCTTCACACCTGAGACAAGTCACAATTCCTTCCCCTTCACACCTGAGATCAATCCCAATTGCTGCCCCTTCACACCTGAGATCATTCCCAATTCCTGTACCTTCACAGCTGAGATCAGTCCCAATTCCTTCCCCTTCACAACTGAGATCAGTCCCAATTCCTGCTCCTTCACACCTGAGATAAGTCCCAATCCTTGCCCCTTCACACCTGAGAAAAGTACCAATTCTTTCACCTTCACACCTGAGATAAGACCCAATTCCTTCACCTTCAAACCTGACATAAGTCCCAATTCCTTTCCTTCACACCTGAGATTAATCTCAATCGATGCCCCTTCACACCTGAGATTAGTCTCAATTGCTGCCCCTTAACACCTAAGTCCCAATGCCTGTACCTTCACATCTGAGATCATTCCCAATTCCTTCCCCTTCACACCTGAGATCAGTCCCGATTCCTTTCCTTCACACCTGAGATTAATCTCAATTGCTGCCCCTTCACACCTGAGATCAGTCCCAATTGCTGCCCCTTCAAACCTGAGATCAGTCCCACTTGCTGCTCCTTCAAACCTGAAATCATTCCTAATTCCTTTCCTTAACCACTTGAGCCCCGGACCATTATGCTGCCTAAGGACCAGAGGTCTTTTTCCAATTTGGCACTGCGTTGCTTTAACTGCTAATTGCGCGGTCATGCAATGCTGTACCCAAACGAAATTTGCGTCCTTTTCTTCCCACAAATAGAGCTTTCTTTTGATGGTATTTGATCACCTCTGCGGTTTTTATTTTTTGCGCTATAAACGGAAAAAATACCGAAAATTTTGAAAAAAAATTATATTTTCTACTTTTTGTTATAAAAAAATCCAATAAACTCAATTTTAGTCATACATTTAGGCCAAAATGTATTCGGCCACATGTCTTTGGTAAAAAAAATGTCAATAAGCGTATATTTATTGGTTTGCGCAAAAGTTATAGCGTCTACAAACTAGGGTACATTTTCTGGAATTTACACAGCTTTTAGTTTATGACTGCCTATGTCATTTCTTGAGGTGCTAAAATGGCAGGGCAGTACAAACCCCCCCCCAAATGACCCCATTTTGGAAAGTAGACACCCCAAGGAAATTGCTGAGAGGCATGTTGAACCCATTGAATATTTTTTTTTTTTGTCCCAAGTGATTGAATAATGACAAAAAAATATATATATATATTTACAAAAAGTTGTCACTAAATGATATATTGCTCACACAGGCCATGGGCCTATGTGGAATTGCACCCCAAAATACATTCAGCTGCTTCTCCTGAGTACGGGGATACCACATGTGTGGGACTTTTTGGGAGCCTAGCCGCGTACGGGACCCCAAAAACCAATCACCGCCTTCAGGATTTCTAAGGGTGTAAATTTTTTATTTCACTCTTCACTGCCTATCACAGTTTCGGAGGCCATGGAATGCCCAGGTGGCATAAACCCCGCCCCAAATGACCCCATTTTGGAAATAGACACCCCAAGCTATTTGCTGAGAGGCATATTGAGTTCATGGAATATTTTATATTTTGACACAAGTTGCGGGAAATTGACACTTTTTTTTTTTTTGCACAAAGTTGTCACTAAATGACATATTGCTCACACAGGCCATGGACATATGTGGAATTGCACCCCAAAATACATTTAGCTGCTTCTCCTGAGCATGGGGATACCACATGTGTGGGACTTTTTGGGAGCCTAGCCGCGTACGGGGCCCCGAAAACCAATCACCGCCTTCAGCGTTTTTAAGGGCGTGAATTTTTGATTTCACTCTTCACTGCTTATCACAGTTTTAGAGGCCATGGAATGCCCAGGTGGCACAACCCCCCCCCCAAATGACCCCATTTTGGAAAGTAGACACCCCAAGCTATTTGCTGAGAGGCATGGTGAGTATTTTGCAGCTCTCATTTGTTTTTGAAAATGAAGAAAGACAAGAAAAAAGATTTTTTTTTTTCTTTTTTCAATTTTCAAAACTTTGTGACAAAAAGTGAGATCTGCAAAATACTCACTATACCTCTCAGCAAATAGCTTGGGGGTCATTTGGGGGGGTTTTGTGCCACCTGGGCATTCCATGGCCTTCTAAACTGTGATAGGCAGTGAAGAGTGAAATCAAAAATTCACGTCCTTAGAAAGCCTGAAGGCGGTGCTTGGTTTTCGGGGTCCGGTACGCGGCTAGGCTCCCAAAAAGTCTCACACATGTGGTATCCCCGTACTCAGGGGAAGCAGCAGAATGTATTTTGGGGTGTAATTTCACATATTCCCATGGCATGTTTGAGCAATATATCATTTAGTGACAACTTTGTGCAAAAAAAAAAAAATTGTCTCTTTCCCGCAACTTGTATCGCAATATAAAATATTCCATGGACTCGACATGCCTCTCAGCAAATAGCTTGGGGTGTCTATTTTCCAAAATGGGGTCATTTGGGGGGGTTTTGAACTGTCCTGGCATTTTATGCACAACATTTAGAAGCTTATGTCACACATCACCCACTCTTCTAACCACTTGAAGACAAAGCCCTTTCTGACACTTTTTGATTACATGAAAAAGTTTTTTTTTTTTGCAAGAAACTTACTTTGAATCCCCAAACATTATATATTTTTTTAAAGCAAATGCCCTACAGATTAAAATGGTGGGTGTTTCATTTTTTTTTTTTTTCACACAGTATTTGCGCAGCGATTTTTCAAACGCATTTTTTGGGGAAGAAACACACTTTTTTAAATTTTAATGCACTAAAACACACTATATTGCCCAAATGTTTGATGAAATAAAAAAGATGATCTTAGGCCGAGTACATGGATACCAAACATGACATGCTTTACAATTGCGCACAAACGTGCAGTGGTAACAAAATAAATACATTTTTAAAAGCCTTTAAAAGCCTTTACAGGTTACCACTTTAGATTTACAGAGGAGGTCTACTGCTAAAATTACTGCCCTCGATCTGACCTTCACGGTGATACCTTACATGCATGGTGCAATTGCTGTTTACGTTTCACGACAGACCACCGCTTGCGTTCGCCTTAGCGCAAGAGCAGGGGGCGACAGAGGTGCTTTTTTTTTTTTTTTCTTTATTATTTTTTTCTTTTTTATCTTATTTTTAAACTGTTCCTTTCATTTTTTTTTTTTAATCATTTTTATTGTTATCTCGGGGAATGTAAATATCCCCTATGAAAGCAATAGGTAGTGACAGGTACTCTTTTTTTGAAAAAATTGGGGTCTATTAGACCCTAGATCTCTCCTCTGCCCTCAAAGCATCTGACCACACCAAGATCGGTGTGATAAAATGCTTCCCCAATTTCCCAATGGCGCTATTTACATCCGGCGAAATCTAAGTAATAAAATGCTTGAAGCTTCCGGTTTCTTAGGCCATAGAGATGTTTGGAGACACTCTGGTCTCTGATCAGCTCTATGGTCAGCTGGCTGAATCACCGGCTGCCTTCTCAGGTTCCCTGTTGAGACAGGAGAGCCAGAGAAAAACACGGAAGACGGTGGGGGGGGGCATTCCGTCCCACGGCTTGTAAAGGCAGTCTAGAGATTAATTAGCCGCTAGGATTGCTTTTACATGAAAGCCGACCGCTAGCTGAAAAGAATGATACCAAGATGATTCCTAAACCTGTAGGCATCATTCTGGTATAACCACTCAAAGTCGTGAATGGCGTACCTGAAGACAAAAAAATGATTAACAATAAAGCACAGTAAACGGTAAAGTATAAAAAATTGCATACCTGAAAAACAAACATGATAAAACATAATAACAATAAAACATTGCAGAATAGAATACAGTAAAAAAAACAGAACAATAGAGAGAGAGAATAGAGAGAGAGAGAGAGAACAATAAAACAACAACAATTTTTTTTTATTTTATATATTTTTTTTTTTTTACACTTTTTTTGTAACTAACTTTTATAACTGTAACCGGTTCCAGGTTCGGGTCTCTCAAAATGCGATGACATCTTGGGAGACCCTGTGTTTAGTGTGCCTAGTCTGTGCAGTGCTGTACCCTACGCTAATTATCAACTAGTGCATGGTAGCGTTCAAAACATTCACCAATGCAAAGACCAGGATTGTCAGGACAGGAGGGACAATAATAGCGGGTGTCACGCCTATATCCGCGCTTGCTGCAGACATGACATCTTTTTTGGGGGGTTCGTTGGGTAGGGGTACTCGGGAGGACATAAAAATGCCTCTCATGCGAGTGCGCATGCGCGGAGCTCGCAAGATGGCCGCTAAAGCCTAGAGCTCCGCTCCCTCACGATCGACCGGCGCCCACAGCACGGACCACAGCGCACTGCCACAAGTTTAAAGTACCTGGGGATACTCCCCAAGGTCCAGGCTACACCCCCATATGCCCGGGGCCCCGGTGAAACGGAACCTGTGGCCACAACGGGAGCTAACAAAAACGGCTGAGACGCCCAAGATGGCCGCCGCTACACAGGCACAGCCTCTGCCTCAGACTCTCTGCTCCACAGGCCCGGCGGACTACAGGTCAGAGCAACCCCTCACTCCCCCTCACTTCATTCCAGGGAGACAGCAGGGATACCCACCTCTGCTGACCCCCTCTCCAGCCTCTACAGGATCCCTGCAGGATCGCCCCCTCTATGAAGGCCCTCTATCCCCCCAGGGATCTACCTCAGATCACGCAGGCCTCACACCATATGCCTTCCCTGCCAGTGACTCTGCCTCTCACATAGACTCCCTCTTCCACAGATTCTCTGAACTTTTGGACAGAGGCCTGGCTCAAACGGCAGCTAAAATTACAGGGGACCTGAAGGCAGACTTTATTAATTTAGGGGCCCGTATCGATGCGATCGAACACAAAATGGAGGACACTATAGCTGTCACTAATCAACACTCGCAGCACATCAGCACTGTGCAAGATCAATTAGACCTAGCAATGGCTCGTATTGACGAACTTGAGAATAGGTCCAGACGATATAACATCAGAATCCGAGGCCTACCGGAAACGATTCACAATGTTCCAGAAGCAGTTCAGGACCTGATTAAACAGCTAATCCCTAATATCTCCTCTCAACACCTTGAATTGGACAGGGCACACAGAGCCCTAGGGCCCCCCAGAAAAGACGGCACCCCAAGAGATATTATTGCTAAGCCCCACCACTACACAGTTAAAGAGGAAGTGATGAGAAAGGCCAGATCCTCTCCCTCAGTGCAATGCATGGGACACCCAGTACAGATCTTCGCAGACCTATCGCCCTCTACGATCCAAAGGAGGAGATCACTAAAACCCCTCCTGCTCGCTCTCACCCAAAGAGATATAAAATACAAGTGGGCCTTCCCGTTCGCAGTTAAATTCTCCGTCCAGGGGAAACATTACGCCTTCTCCTCCCTACCTGAAGGAGAAAAATTGCTCCTGCACCTGAAAATCATCTCCCAGGAAGCCGAGATGGACACGACCAATGCCGGGACCAACTCCAATAAACGACAGACCCCCACCAGCCCTCAATCTCCACTGTGGTCAACAGGAAAAGCAAAGAAGGCCAAAGACAACAACCAAACCTGAAGCCAAGGATGATGTGAACTGCATCTCTTCTATCCCGATTGTGAAGTGGGGATCGTTTGACCATCCCCTGGAACTGGGGGGATCCTCCGGGCCTAGTCACTAGGCAGGCTACACAACCGGGCAAGGTTTTCTGACTTTCCAGAACTCTTTGTTACGTGTTTTTTTTTTTTTTTTGTTTTTCAGGTTCGGGGGGGGGGGGGGGGGATTGGGATTTTATCCGGATCTCCCCTCTTTAATTTTTGATAATTTTTAACTAGCCCATCGACTTATCCAATGTGCTCAAGGGAGCAGTGCCTCTCTAGATTGGGAGGGGCTGCTTCCTCCCGCCTATCTATGAGGGGGGGAGAGACCTTATCCCCCTTGACTAAGGTTTTTTTTTTTTCTCAGGTCTAGTTTATAGACGTTCTGCTGTGATAGCAAATGAATAGCATACTAGGAGGATACTAAATTGGGCGACGGTTTAAGGGCCACTAACTAGTAACTCTGTTATGACAACCGGGTATACCACAGTATTGTTTTCAAAATTTTCTTTGTTTTTTCTTCCAGCAATTTTTCCCGTAAGGGAACAAGTTTTTTGTTGGGCGTTCGGTTTCGTGAGGAAACACTTGCGCACCCACCTAACCCCTAGACACCCGAAGGTCTCTGGGGGCTAGGCTGTCTGAGCCCAGATGGGCCAGACATACTCAAATTTTTTTCTAAAAGACATAGGGGGTTTCTCCTTCCCTGTGTCTTTTCTTTCTTCTATAGGAGACCTTTTCTTCTCTATCCTGTACCCCCACCCCTCATCCCCAATCAATACTTTGTGCCTAACCACATCTTGTGTTTCAGATACCACACACTCACCCACGGGAATTCCTGATATCCTCCCGCCAAGAAGAATCTACGATCATCATCCTAAAGTCCAGGTTCCCACGCACCAAAGGGTAAGTGAGGGCCATTGCACTACACTCCAACTGCTCCATGGCTAACGACCCTACAGCTGAACTCCACATAGCCTCTCACAATGTCCAGGGAATCAATTCCCAGATTAAGAGGAGAAAGGTCCTCGATTATTATAAGCATCTCAAGCTAGACATCATTATGATGCAAGAAACACACTTCCCCTCCCGGTATAGCCCTAAGTATCTCCACCCTCATTTCCCACAGTTTTTCTTAGCGAGTGCAGACAACAAAACTAAGGGAGTTGCAATCATAATTTCCAAACATCTTAACTTTGTAAAACTGTCTGAATTCGCTGATCCGGAGGGCAGGTTCCTTCTGGTCAAGGGAACAGTGGGGGACCACCTGTATTCCCTGGTCTCCTACTATGCTCCAAATAGAGGACAAGCAAAATTTTTTGACTCCCTACTGCGCAGCCTCGCTCAGAAATTGGAGGGAACGGTCATCTTTGGCGGAGACTCGAACGCAGCGTTCGATCAGGGACTGGACAAATCTAAACCCCTTCTGACTCAACTAACACGACCCACCAAAGAGAGCCTCAGGATCGCCAAAACAATCCATACCCACGGCTTAACTGACACTTGGAGGGAACTTAACCCCAACAAAAGGGACTATACCCATTACTCTCCCCCCCATAATACCTATGCGAGGATTGACCACATTTTGACCCCATCCTCCCTACTCCCTTTGATCCACAAAGCACAAATCAGGGAGACGGTCCTCTCGGACCACTCCATAGTGACCATCTCACTCAAAACGGGCCCCCTGGGCGGATCCAGGGGACACTGGAGACTGAATGAGTCACTATTATCTGACCCCATCAAGGTCATTGAACTCGAAAAAGCCCTTAAAGAATATTTTAAACTCAATAAATCAGAGGACATTTCTCCAGAAACATTATGGGCTGCACATAAAGCATTTATAAGAGGTACACTCATCCAGATTGCCGCTCAAACCAAACGAGCACAAAAAGCAGACCTAATTAAGTTGGAAAAGGAATACACCACACTGAAAGCTTCCCACAAAAGGGACCCCTCCAAGACCCCTGTTTCCCTTCTCGATAGAGCGAGAATTGATCTCAATCTAGCACTCACATCTAAGGCTGAAAAGGCCATTCGCTGGAATGGACAAAAATTCTACACTCAGGCAGACAAAATAGGTCCCCTCCTGGCTAAAAAACTGTCTCCCACCATCAGAACCCATGCCTTCCCCAAACTCAGAGTAAATGGCCAACCCCCCACGTCCAATCCTTCCAAGATTTTAGATGCCTTTCGGGGTTTTTACTCTACTTTATATAGCCAAACAAATACACCAAACGCGACCTTAATCCCGCAGTTTTTGGAAGGTGTCCCCCTACCCTCCTTAAAAGAGGCCCACAAACAAAAGATGGAAATACCCATCTCTGAGGAGGAGGTTTTGGGGGTCATAAAAGACCTTAGAGGGGGATCAGCTCCGGGTCCGGATGGCCTTTCTGTAGCATACTACAAGTCTTTTGCAGTCATTCTGGCACCTCACCTGACCTCCTTCTTCAACTCCAAAACCAATGGAAACCCCCTAGACATCCATCTCAACACCGCGTTAATCACGGTCATACCCAAACCTGGCAAAAATCACGAAGACGTTAGCAACTACAGACCGATCTCACTCATAAATAATGACCTAAAAATACTTACCAAAATAATGGCTAACAGGTTGTCCTCTTTTATTACACAATATATACATAAGGACCAGGTAGGATTCATACCCGGGAGACAGGGTCCTGACCAAATAAGGAGGGCGATAGATATCACCTCGATTCTTCAAACTAACTGGACAGGGGGGCCTCACCAATCGGGATTCCTTCTATCCCTAGACCTGCAGAAGGCCTTTGACACGGTCTCCTGGCACTACATCTTCACTATATTGGAGAGATGGGGATTCGGTAACCGTTTTCTGGGACTTCTGCATGCTCTCTACTCACAACCAAAGGCCCAAATACGCATCCAAGGCCATTACTCCAAACCAATAGACATTTCACGGGGCACTAGACAAGGGTGCCCTCTATCCCCCCTAATTTTCGCAATAGCCATAGAAACCTTAGCAATCGCCATTCGACATAACCCGAACATAAAAGGGGTGACCTGTGGAGACCAGATGCACAAATGTGGGCTCTTCGCCGACGACATCCTCCTTTTCCTGACTTCCCCCCTCACTACACTGCCTAATCTATGCCTAGTGTTAAAGAACTTTTCTAAAATCTCTGGACTCGAAGTCAATTTCACCAAATCTCAAGCTCTTAATGTCTCATTACCGCCACAAACAGTTGACTCTCTAAAACAATCCTTTCCCTTCAAATGGGGCGACACGTCCATTAGCTACCTGGGAATCACACTGACAGCCAAGACGGAAAGGCTTTATGCGCAAAATTATCCTTCACTCTTCAAGAAACTAGAGGCGGACCTTATTTCATGGTCAAAACACGAGCTATCCTGACTGGGTCGGATTAACTCTGTTAAGATGACCCTACTCCCCAGGCTCCTCTACTTCTTTCGCTCCCTCCCTATCCCACTCAGGAAAGATCACCTAAGAGCTTTGCAGAGTAAAATTCTCCGATATATTTGGGGTAAGAAAGGTTATCGTATCCCTCAGAGTACCCTCTTCCTTCACGGACGCAAGGGAGGGCTGGGTCTCCCAAACCTACGTAAATACTACTTAGCTGCCAGATTGGCCCAACTGTCCTCAATTTACTCTCGCTACGAGAAACCAGACTGGGTGAATATCGAAAGACAAGCCATCCCCAAACACACGATAGACTACATACTTTGGTGCCCACCTAAATCTAGACCGCCCATACTATCACCCACTCTTTCCCACTCATGCGCCCTTTGGGACTCCCTACGGCACTCCACGGCCCTGGTCTCCACGGGTCGACCCTTAGCTCACCTATTCCACAACCCTGACTTCCCACCGGGACTTGACATCTCAGCATTCAAATGGTGGTTGGACAAAGGGCTATACCGGATAGGGCACTTCTTCACTCCCAATGGACCAATCACCCTCAAATTCTGTATCAAACACCTGGACCTCCCGGAATCGGAACGATTCCGCTTTTACCAAATCACTCACTTTCTCCACTCTATATGGAAAGAGAAACCGCTCCCCCCTAAATTCACAGTATACGAACATTGGTGCGGACAAGCCATGGAGCAGAGGGGAGGCATATCAGTGATATATTCGGCCCTCACTTGCCCTACAGACAAAACCACATATATGAAGGCATGGGAGTCTGACTTCCAATGCTGCAGGGACATAGAGATCTGGCAAGCTGCTCTTACTAAATCCTTTAGGGGGATCCAGAACATCTCCTTGAGGGAGGCAAGTATCAAATTGATTACCAGATGGTACCTAACCCCTACCAGGTTGGCAGCAATCTATCCCTCAGCGAACCCATTATGTTTCAGAGGTTGTCAACACCTGGGCACTATGGCCCACATTTGGTGGGAATGCCCCAAAATACGCACTTTTTGGAGAAAAGTCTTCTCTATGATATACAAGGTGACGACTTGCCAGATCCCTAGGTCCCCAGAGGTGGCTATTCTCAACGCTAACCTTTCTGGAATTTCTAAGGCTAATCAAACATTGATCAACTTTATATTATTGGGCACCAAAATCTCAATTGCCAAAGCATGGAAACAACCAAGGCCCTCGTTCAACGCAGTAAAAAGGAAGGTGTCGTGGATTATGGCTCAAGAAAAGCTTTCGAGCATCCTGACAAACACCTCTAAGAAATTCCAAACGATATGGGAACCCTGGGCCCAATACATGGGAACCTCCCTCATACCAGGGGTTCAGGCACGCAACAACCCCTAACCCACACATAGACGAATTCATACTGCCTTAATCTGAGAGACACACAGATGTACTCCTGCTCCCCCCTGGAAAGACCCCTCCACCCACCCACCCTCCTCTCTCTTCTCTCTCTCTCTTTTAAATCTTTTTCCTGTCTTCTATCTCACATCAGTTAGCTAACTGGTGGCAATTCAATATGTAGCTAACATGCGGTACACTACCTAGCCCACGGGGATTCATAGTCCCTCAACATTCCTGAGGGCTCCTACCTAATGGGCATAGGAGAAGTAGGGGGATTTTCCCCACCTGGCACAGCTAGATCCCGTCAGGGGTGCCGGGGTAGGGGAAAGTTCCCGTGAGGCTTTTAGTGAATACGCTTGGAGAATGTTTTTCTAAAACATAGATACGAATATATCTCAGGTTTACCCCACCAAATGCCTTTAAAGATGAGAAACCGTATGTTTTATGTTGTTTTCTTTCTCGAATTGTAACCTTTCTGTCCTTTGGTTCGAGGAGGCATTCCCTCCTGTACATTCCAATATGTTAATGCATAATCTGTATGATGTACTTGACAATAAAAACATATTGAAAGTTAAAAATGCCTCTCATGCAGCCGACTGCATTTGGTTGGGGATGTGAATGGGGGAAGTACGGGCGCTGCAGAAGTGGTGGGTTCCCAATTAGGATTGGCGAATGCAGCAGGAAGGGCATTATGGGCATGACGGGCCTGTGTTTGTCTTTTTGGTGGCAGCAGGACACTACTTGTGCTTGCCACCTCACCAGCTTGAACTGCACTTATGGGACTCGCCACATCACCAAGTGTTACTGCAGTGCTGGTTTGACTACGACCGGGGTGTACTAGGCCGCTGGTGCTTGCCAGTTCAATAAAAAGCTTCCAAAAAAACTGTTAGCGATCACAGGGATCAGGCCTGACTCTGCGAATGCTGCAGTTATGCGTTTAGTGTTTTGTAAGTGACAGTGATCGATCGATGCTGCACTTGGGTGGGCTGGGCTGGGCCAGGCGGAGGGGCAAAACGCAGGTGCTAGCAGGTATCTGGGCTGATCCAGCTAACACTGCATTTTTGGGAACCCTAAACTGCTGGGGACGCTAGTATAGATCTGATCGGATCAGATATTGATCCGTTCAGATACTATACCACTAAGGGAGGCGTATGCCGCGTGCGTGGGTGTTAGCGGTACTGGCGCTAATCTGACGCTGCCTGGGGCGACGCATATCACCGCCGGGCGATCGGGGGGCTAAACCTTTATTCGGTAATAAGTGGCGGGTGCCCTGACACTATACAAAATAAACGAACTAACCAGCGTCACCCGTAACGGTTATACGGTGATCAGTGGTGAAAGGGTTAACTAGGGGGCAATCAAGGGGTTAAAACATTTATTAGGTAGTATATGGGGGTCCCTGTCGCTATAAAACGCTGACGGCGAACCTAAATATTTACGTCACTAACTAGCGTCAACAGCGATACTAATACAGCGATCAGAAAAATGATCGCTTAGTGACACTGGCGACAGGGGGTGATCAAGGGGTTAAAACTTTATTAGGGGGGGTTAGGGGGTATCCTAGACCTAAAGGGGGCTAATACTCACTGTCCCAACACTGTAACTGTCACAAACTGACACCTATGCATTAATCAGAAAGAAAAAACTGGTGTCAGTTTGTGACAGGGAGGGGGGGGTGATTGGGGGGGGATCGGGGGGTGATCAGGGTGGGATCGGGGTGTTTTGTGTGCCTGGCATGTTCTACTGTGTGTGTAGTGTTGTGCACTCACAGTGAAGTCTTCTAGTCTTCTCTCCTCGGCGCAGCAATGGAAAATACCGAGCCGAGGAGAGATGACATCATTTCCTTTGCTGCTGTTTAGCATACAGAAGCAAAGGAAGTGATCTGATTGGCCAGCGGCAATCGCGAGGGGGGGGCCACGAACGGATGGCCTCCCCCTCACCTCCGATCCCCGGGGGACAAAACAGGACCGCCTCGGGCACCCCCCCCACCCGCAGGAGGCAAATCACGTACATGTACGTGATTTTGCCTGCCCGTGCCGCCTTGCCGACGTACATCGGCGTGAGGCGGTCCTTAAGTGGTTAACACCTGAGATCAGTCTCAATTGCTGCCTATTCACATCTAAGATTAGTCCCAATTCCTGTACCTTCACATCTGAGATTATTCCCAATTGCTGCCCCTTCACACCTGAGATCATTTGCAATTGCTGCCCTATTACACCTCTGATCAATCCCAATTCCTTCCCCATCAAACCTGAGATCAGTCCCAAATGCTGTCCCTTCACACCTGAGATTAGTCAAAATTGCTGCTCATTCACAACTAAGATCAGTCCCAATTCCTGTACCTTCAATCTTGAGATCAGTCCCAATTCCTTTGCCTCCTCACCTCAGATCAGTCCTAATTCATTCCCCTTCATACCTGAGACCAGTCCCAATTGCTGCCCCTTCATACCTGAGATCAGTCCCAATTCCCTTACCTTCACAGCTGAGATCAGTCCCAATTCCTTCCCCTCCACACCAGAGATCAGTCCCAATTCCTGTACCTTCACAGCTGAGATCAGTCCCAATTGCTGCCCCTTCACAACCAAGATAAGTTCCAATTCCTGTACCTTCAAATCTGAAATCAGTATCAATTTCTGCCCCTTTACACCTATGATCAGTCCCAATTCCTTCCCTTTCACACCTTACATCAGTAACAATTGCTGCCCCTTAACACCTGAGATCAGTCCCAATTCCTGCTCCTTCACACCCTAGTCCCATAAGTCCCAATTCCTTCCCCTTCAAACCTGATATAAGTCCCAATTCCTTTCATTCACACCTGACATTAATCTCCATTGCTGCCCCTTAATGCAGAGGTTAGTCCCAATTCCTGTACCTTCACAACTGAGATCATTCACATGTTCTGCCCCTTCACACCTGAGACAAGTCACAATTACTTCCCCTTCACACCTGAGATCAATCCCAATTGCTGCCCCTTCACACCTGAGATCATTCCCAATTCCTGTACCTTCACAGCTGAGATCAGTCCCAATTCCTTCCCCTTCACAACTGAGATCAGTCCAAATTCCTGCTCCTTCACACCTGAGATAAGTCCCAATCCTTGCCCCTTCACACCTGAGAAAAGTACCAATTCTTTCACCTTCACACCTGAGATAAGACCCAATTCCTTCACCTTCAAACCCGACATCAGTCCCAATTCCTTTCCTTCACACCTGAGATTAATCTCAATTGCTGCCCCTTCACACCTGAGATCAGTCCCAATTGCTGCCCCTTTACACCTATGATCAGTCCCAATTCCTTCCCTTTCACACCTTACATCAGTAACAATTGCTGCCCCTTAACACCTGAGATCAGTCCCAATTCCTGCTCCTTCACACCCTAGTCCCATAAGTCCCAATTCCTTCCCCTTCAAACCTGATATAAGTCCCAATTCCTTTCATTCACACCTGACATTAATCTCCATTGCTGCCCCTTAATGCAGAGGTTAGTCCCAATTCCTGTACCTTCACAACTGAGATCATTCACATGTTCTGCCCCTTCACACCTGAGACAAGTCACAATTACTTCCCCTTCACACCTGAGATCAATCCCAATTGCTGCCCCTTCACACCTGAGATCATTCCCAATTCCTGTACCTTCACAGCTGAGATCAGTCCCAATTCCATCCCCTGCACAACTGAGATCAGTCCAAATTCCTGCTCCTTCACACCTGAGATAAGTCCCAATCCTTGCCCCTTCACACCTGAGAAAAGTACCAATTCTTTCACCTTCACACCTGAGATAAGACCCAATTCCTTCACCTTCAAACCCGACATCAGTCCCAATTCCTTTCCTTCACACCTGAGATTAATCTCAATTGCTGCCCCTTCAAACCTGAGATCAGTCCCACTTGCTGCTCCTTCAAACCTGAAATCATTCCTAATTCCTTTCCTTAACCACTTGAGCCCCGGACCATTATGCTGCCTAAGGACCAGAGGTCTTTTTCCAATTTGGCACTGCGTTGCTTTAACTGCTAATTGCGCGGTCATGCAATGCTGTACCCAAACGAAATTTGCGTCCTTTTCTTCCCACAAATAGAGCTTTCTTTTGATGGTATTTGATCACCTCTGCGGTTTTTATTTTTTGCGCTATAAACGGAAAAAATACCGAAAATTTTGAAAAAAAATGATATTTTCTACTTTTTGTTATAAAAAAATCCAATAAACTCAATTTTAGTCATACATTTAGGCCAAAATGTATTCGGCCACATGTCTTTGGTAAAAAAAATGTCAATAAGCGTATATTTATTGGTTTGCGCAAAAGTTATAGCGTCTACAAACTAGGGTACATTTTCTGGAATTTTCACAGCTTTTAGTTTATGACTGCCTATGTCATTTCTTGAGGTGCTAAAATGGCAGGGCAGTACAAACCCCCCCCCCAAATGACCCCATTTTGGAAAGTAGACACCCCAAGGAAATTGCTGAGAGGCATGTTGAACCCATTGAATATTTTTTTTTTGTCCCAAGTGATTGAATAATGACAAAAAAAAAATATATATATATTTACAAAAAGTTGTCACTAAATGATATATTGCTCACACAGGCCATGGGCCTATGTGGAATTGCACCCCAAAATACATTCAGCTGCTTCTCCTGAGTACGGGGATACCACATGTGTGGGACTTTTTGGGAGCCTAGCCGCGTACGGGACCCCGAAAACCAATCACCGCCTTCAGGATTTCTAAGGGTGTAAATTTTTTATTTCACTCTTCACTGCCTATCACAGTTTCGGAGGCCATGGAATGCCCAGGTGGCATAAACCCCGCCCCAAATGACCCCATTTTGGAAATAGACACCCCAAGCTATTTGCTGAGAGGCATATTGAGTTCATGGAATATTTTATATTTTGACACAAGTTGCGGGAAATTGACACTTTTTTTTTTTTGCACAAAGTTGTCACTAAATGACATATTGCTCACACAGGCCATGGACATATGTGGAATTGCACCCCAAAATACATTTAGCTGCTTCTCCTGAGCATGGGGATACCACATGTGTGGGACTTTTTGGGAGCCTAGCCACGTACGGGGCCCCGAAAACCAATCACCGCCTTCAGCGTTTTTAAGGGCGTGAATTTTTGATTTCACTCTTCACTGCTTATCACAGTTTCAGAGGCCATGGAATGCCCAGGTGGCACAACCCCCCCCCCCCACCCAAATGACCCCATTTTGGAAAGTAGACACCCCAAGGCATGGTGAGTATTTTGCAGCTCTCATTTGTTTTTGAAAATGAAGAAAGACAAGATAAAAGATTTTTTTTTTCTTTTTTCAATTTTCAAAACTTTGTGACAAAAAGTGAGGTCTGCAAAATACTCACTATACCTCTCAGCAAATAGCTTGGGGGTCATTTGGGGGGGTTTTGTGCCACCTGGGCATTCCATGGCCTTCTAAACTGTGATAGGCAGTGAAGAGTGAAATCAAAAATTCACGTCCTTAGAAAGCCTGAAGGCGGTGCTTGGTTTTCGGGGTCCGGTACGCGGCTAGGCTCCCAAAAAGTCTCACACATGTGGTATCCCCGTACTCAGGGGAAGCAGCAGAATGTATTTTGGGGTGTAATTTCACATATTCCCATGGCATGTTTGAGCAATATATCATTTAGTGACAACTTTGTGCAAAAAAAAAAAAATTGTCTCTTTCCCGCAACTTGTATCGCAATATAAAATATTCCATGGACTCGACATGCCTCTCAGCAAATAGCTTGGGGTGTCTACTTTCCAAAATGGGGTCATTTGGGGGGGTTTTGAACTGTCCTGGCATTTTATGCACAACATTTAGAAGCTTATGTCACACATCACCCACTCTTCTAACCACTTGAAGACAAAGCCCTTTCTGACACTTTTTGATTACATGAAAAAGTTATTTTTTTTTGCAAGAAACTTACTTTGAATCCCCAAACATTATATATTTTTTTAAAGCAAATGCCCTACAGATTAAAATGGTGGGTGTTTCATTTTTTTTTTTTTTTCACACAGTATTTGCGCAGCGATTTTTTCAAACGCATTTTTTGGGGAAAAAACACACTTTTTTAAATTTTAATGCACTAAAACACACTATATTGCCCAAATGTTTGATGAAATAAAAAAGATGATCTTAGGCCGAGTACATGGATACCAAACATGACATGCTTTACAATTGCGCACAAACGTGCAGTGGTAACAAAATAAATACATTTTTAAAAGCCTTTAAAAGCCTTTACAGGTTACCACTTTAGATTTACAGAGGAGGTCTACTGCTAAAATTACAGCCCTCGATCTGACCTTCGCGGTGATACCTTACATGCATGGTGCAATTGCTGTTTACGTTTCACGACAGACCGCCGCTTGCGCTCGCCTTAGCGCAAGAGCAGGGGGCGACAGGGGTGCTTTTTTTTTTTTTTCTTTATTATTTTTTTCTTTTTTATCTTATTTTTAAACTGTTCCTTTCATTTTTTTTTTAATCATTTTTATTGTTATCTCGGGGAATGTAAATATCCCCTATGATAGCAATAGGTAGTGACAGGTACTCTTTTTTGAAAAAATTGGGGTCTATTAGACCCTAGATCTCTCCTCTGCCCTCAAAGCATCTGACCACACCAAGATCGGTGTGATAAAATGCTTCCCCAATTTCCCAATGGCGCTATTTACATCCGGCGAAATCTAAGTCATAAAATGCTCGTAGCTTCCGGTTTCTTAGGCCATAGAGATGTTTGGAGACACTCTGGTCTCTGATCAGCTCTATGGTCAGCTGGCTGAATCACCGGCTGCATTCTCAGGTTCCCTGTTGAGACAGGAGAGCCAGAGAAAAACACGGAAGACGGTGGGGGGGGGGGCATTCCGTCCCACGGCTTGTAAAGGCAGTCTAGAGATTAATTAGCCGCTAGGATTGCTTTTACATGAAAGCCGACCGCTGGCTGAAAAGAATGATACCAAGATGATTCCTAAACCTGTAGGCATCATTCTGGTATAACCACTCAAAGTCGTGAATGGCGTACCTGAAGACAAAAAAATGATTAACAATAAAGCACAGTAAACGGTAAAGTATAAAAAATTGCATACCTGAAAAACAAACATGATAAAACATAATAACAATAAAACATTGCAGAATAGAATACAGTAAAAAAAAACAGAACAATAGAGAGAGAGAATAGAGAGAGAGAGAGAGAGAACAATAAAACAACAACAATTTTTTTTTATTTTATATATTTTTTTTTTTTTTTACACTTTTTTTGTAACTAACTTTTATAACTGTAACCGGTTCCAGGTTCGGGTCTCTCAAAATGCGATGACATCTTGGGAGACCCTGTGTTTAGTGTGCCTAGTCTGTGCAGTGCTGTACCCTACGCTAATTATCAACTAGTGCATGGTAGCGTTCAAAACATTCACCAATGCAAAGACCAGGATTGTCAGGACAGGAGGGACAATAATAGCGGGTGTCACGCCTATGTCCGCGCTTGCTGCAGACATGACATCTTTTTTGGGGGGTTCGTTGGGTAGGGGTACTCGGGAGGACATAAAAATGCCTCTCATGCAGCCGACTGCATTTGGTTGGGGATGTGAATGGGGGAAGTACGGGTGCTGCAGAAGTGGTGGGTTCCCAATTAGGATTGGCGAATGCAGCAGGAAGGGCATTATGGGCATGACGGGCCTGTGTTTGTCTTTTTGGTGGCAGCAGGACACTACTTGTGCTTGCCACCTCACCAGCTTGAACTGCACTTATGGGACTCGCCACATCACCAAGTGTTACTGCAGTGCTGGTTTGACTACGACCGGGGTGTACTAGGCCGCTGGTGCTTGCCAGTTCAATAAAAAGCTTCCAAAAAAACTGTTAGCGATCGCAGGGATCAGGCCTGACTCTGCGAATGCTGCAGTTATGCGTTTAGTGTTTTGTAAGTGACAGTGATCGATCGATACTGCACTTGGGTGGGCTGGGCTGGGCCAGGCGGAGGGGCAAAACACAGGTGCTAGCAGGTATCTGGGCTGATCCCGCTAACACTGCATTTTTGGGAACCCTAAACTGCTGGGGACACTAGTATAGATCTGATTGGATCAGATATTGATCCGTTCAGATACTATACCACTAAGAGAGGTGTACGGCGCGTGCGTGGGTGTTAGCAGTACTGGCGCTAACCTGACGCTGCCTGGGGCTGGTGCTTGCCAGTTCACCAAAATGCTACCAAAAAAACTGTTAGCGATCGCAGGGATCAGCCCTGACTCTGCGAACACTGCAGTTATGCGTTTAGTGCCTTGTAAGTGACAGTGATCGATCGATACTGCACTTGGGTGGGCTGGGCTAGGCCGGGCGGAGGGGCAAAACGCAGGTGCTAGCAGGTATCTGGGCTGATCCCGCTAACACTGCGTTTTTGGGAACCCTAAACTGCTGGGGACGCTAGTATAGATCTGATCGGATCAGATATTGATCCGTTCAGATACTATACCACTAAGGGAGGCGTATGCCGCGTGCGTGGGTGTTAGCGGTACTGGCGCTAATCTGACGCTGCCTGGGGCGATGCATATCACCGCCGGGCGATCGGGGGGCTAAACCTTTATTCGGTAATAAGTGGCGGGTGCCCTGACACTATACAAAATAAACGAACTAACCAGCGTCACCCGTAATGGTTATACGGTGATCAGTGGTGAAAGGGTTAACTAGGGGGCAATCAAGGGGTTAAAACATTTATTAGGTAGTATATGGGGGTCCCTGTCGCTATAAAACGCTGACGGCGAACCTAAATACTTACGTCACTAACTAGCGTCAACAGCGATACTAATACAGCGATCAGAAAAATGATCGCTTAGTGACACTGGCGACAGGGGGTGATCAAGGGGTTAAAACTTTATTAGGGGGGGTTAGGGGGTATCCTAGACCTAAAGGGGGCTAATACTCACTGTCCCAACACTGTAACTGTCACAAACTGACACCTATGCAGTAATCAGAAAAAAAAAACTGGTGTCAGTTTGTGACAGGGAGGGGGGGGTGATTGGGGGGGGGATCGGGGGGCGATCAGGGTGGGATTGGGGTGTTTTGTGTGCCTGGCATGTTCTACTGTGTGTGTAGTGTTGTGTACTCACAGTGAAGTCTTCTAGTCTTCTCTCCTCGGCGCTGCAATGGAAAATACCGAGCCGAGGAGAGATGACATCATTTCCTTTGCTGCTGTTTAGCATACAGAAGCAAAGGAAGTGATCTGATTGGCCAGCGGCAATCGCGAGGGGGGGGCCACGAACGGATGGCCTCCCCCTCACCTCCGATCCCCGGGGGACAAAACAGGACCGCCTCGGGCACCCCCCCCCACCCGCAGGAGGCAAATCACGTACATGTACGTGATTTTGCCTGCCCGTGCCGCCTTGCCGACGTACATCGGCGTGAGGCGGTCCTTAAGTGGTTAACACCTGAGATCAGTCTCAATTGCTGCCTATTCACACCTAAGATTAGTCCCAATTCCTGTACCTTCACATCTGAGATTATTCCCAATTGCTGCCCCTTCACACCTGAGATCATTTGCAATTGCTGCCCTATTACACCTCTGATCAATCCCAATTCCTTCCCCATCAAACCTGAGATCAGTCCCAAATGCTGTCCCTTTACACCTGAGATTAGTCAAAATTGCTGCTCATTCACAACTAAGATCAGTCCCAATTCCTGTACCTTCAATCTTGAGATCAGTCCCAATTCCTTTGCCTCCTCACCTCAGATCAGTCCTAATTCATTCCCCTTCATACCTGAGACCAGTCCCAATTGCTGCCCCTTCATACCTGAGATCAGTCCCAATTCCCTTACCTTCACAGCTGAGATCAGTCCCAATTCCTTCCCCTCCACACCAGAGATCAGTCCCAATTCCTGTACCTTCACAGCTGAGATCAGTCCCAATTGCTGCCCCTTCACAACCAAGATAAGTTCCAATTCCTGTACCTTCAAATCTGAAATCAGTATCAATTTCTGCCCCTTTACACCTATGATCAGTCCCAATTCCTTCCCTTTCACACCTTACATCAGTAACAATTGCTGCCCCTTAACACCTGAGATCAGTCCCAATTCCTGCTCCTTCACACCCTAGTCCCATAAGTCCAATTTCCTTCCCCTTCAAACCTGATATAAGTCCCAATTCCTTTCATTCACACCTGACATTAATCTCCATTGCTGCCCCTTAATGCAGAGGTTAGTCCCAATTCCTGTACTTTCACAACTGAGATCATTCACATGTTCTGCCCCTTCACACCTGAGACAAGTCACAATTCCTTCCCCTTCACACCTGAGATCAATCCCAATTGCTGCCCCTTTACACCTGAGATCATTCCCAATTCCTGTACCTTCACAGCTGAGATCAGTCCCAATTCCTTCCCCTTCACAACTGAGATCAGTCCCAATTCCTGCTCCTTCACACCTGAGATAAGTCCCAATCCTTGCCCCTTCACACCTGAGATAAGACCCAATTCCTTCACCTTCAAACCTGACATCAGTCCCAATTCCTTTACTTCACACCTGAGATTAATCTCAATTGCTGCCCCTTCACACCTGAGGTCAGTCCCAATTGCTGCCCCTTCAAACCTGAGATCAGTCCCACTTGCTGCTCCTTCAAACTTGAAATCATTCCTAATTCCTATCCTTAACACCTGAGATCAGTCTCAATTGCTGCCTATTCACACCTAAGATTAGACCCAATTCCTGTACCTTCACATCTGAGATTAGTAGCAATTGCTGCCCCTTCACACCTGAGATCATTTGCAACTGCTGCCCCTTTACACCTCTGATCAATCCCAATTCCTTCCCCATCAAACCTGAGATCAGTCCCAAATGCTGTCCCTTCACATCTGAGATTAGTCCCAATTGCTGCTCATTCACAACTAAGATCAGTCCCAATTCCTGTACCTTCAATCTTGAGATCAGTCCCAATTCCTTTGCCTCCTCACCTGAGATCAGTCCTAATTCATTCCCCTTCATACCTGAGACCAGTCCCAATTGCTGTCCCTTCATACCTGAGATCAGTCCCAATTCCCTTGACTTCACAGCTGAGATCAGTCCCAATTCCTTCCCCTTCACACCAGAGATCATTCCCATTTGTGTACGTTCACAGCTGAGATCAGTCCCAAATGCTGCCCCTTCACAACCAAGATAAGTTCCAATTCCTGTACCTTCAAATCTGAGATCAGTATCAATTTCTGCCCCTTTACACCTATGATCAGTCCCAATTCCTTCCCCTTCACACCTTACATCAGTATCAATTGCTGCCCCTTAACACCTGAGATCAGTCCCAATTCCCGCCTCTTCACACCTGAAATCAGACATAATTGCTGCCCCTTCACACCTGAGATCAGTCCCAATTCCAGCCCCTTCACACCTGAGATCAGTCCCAATTCCTGTTCCTTCACATCTGAGATCAGACCCAATTCCTTTCCCTTCACACCTGAGATCAGTCCCAATTCCTGTACCTTCACAGCTGAGATCAGTCCCAATTGCTGCCCCTTCACACCTGAGATCAATCCCAATTGCTTCCCCATCACATCTGAGATCAGTCCCAATTACTGCCCCTTCACACCTGAGATCAGTCCCACTTGCTGTCCCTTCACACCAGAGATCATGCTTAATTCCTCCCCCTTCACATTTGAGATCAGTCACAATTGCTGCCCATTCACACCAAAGATAAGTCCCAATTGGTGTACCTGCACATCTGAGATCAATCCCAATTGCTACCCCTTAACGCCTGAGATCAGACCCAGTTGCTGTCCATTCATAACTGAGATCAGTCAAAATTCCTGTATCTTCAAAGCTGAGATTGGTCCCAATTCCTCCCCCTTAACAACTGAGATCTGTCCCAATTGCTGCCCCTTCACATCTGAGATCAGTTTAAATTGCTTCCCCTTCACACCTGAGATCATTCCCAATTCATTTCCCTTCACACCTGAGATCAGTCTCAATTGCTGCCCCTTCACACTTAACATACATCCCAATTCCTGTACCTTCACATCTGAGATCAGCCCCAATTCCTTCCCCTTCACACCTGACATCAGTCCCAGTTTCTGTCTCTTTACACCTGTGATCAGTCCCAATTGCTTCCCCTTCACACCTGAGATCATTCCCAATTCCTTTCCCTCCACACCTGAGATCAGTCTCAATTGCTGCCCCTTCACACCTAAGATACATTCCATTTCCTGTACCTTCACATCTGAGATCAGCCCCAACTGCTGCCCCTTCACACCTGAGATCAGTCCCAGTTGCTGTCCCTTTACACCTGAGATTAGTCCCAATTGCTGCTCAGTCACAAATAAGATCAGTCCCAACTCCTGTACCTTCACATCTGAGATCATTCCCAATTCCTTCCCCTTTACACCTGAGATCAGTCCCAATTCCTGTACCATCACTCCTGAGATCAGTCCCAATTCCTTCCCATGCTCACCTGAGAAACGTACCAATTCTTTCCCCTTCAGACCTGAGATAAGACCCAATTCCTTCACCTTCAAACCTGACATCAGTCCCAAAGCTGCACCTTCACAGCTGAGGTCAGTCCCAATTCCTGTACCTTCACATCGAAGATCAGTCCGAAATCAATACATTTTTCAATAAATTTATATTTTTTATACTGCTATATCTTCTCCACTGTTTCTTAGCCTAAAAAGTCTGCCTCCCTGGTAATACTCAGTACTACCTTATTTTGTATTATCAGTCCGAAATCCTGCACCCTCACACCTGAGATTAGTCCCAATTCCGTCCCCTTCAAAACTGATATTAGTCCCAATTCCTTTCCTTCACACCTGAGATTAAACTCAATTGCTGCCCCTTAACACCTGAGGTCAGTCCCAATTCCTGTACCTTCACAGCTGAGATCAGTCCCAATTCCTGTACCTTCACAGGTGAGATCAGTCCCAATCCCTTCCCCTTCACACTTGAGATCATTCCCATTTTCTGCCCTTTCACACCTGAGATAAGTCACAATTCCTTCCCCTTCACACCTGAGATCAATCCCAATTTCTGCCCCTTCACACCTGAGATCATTCCCAATTCCTGTACCTTCACAGCTGAGATCAGTCCCAATTCCTTCCCCTTCACTTCTGAGATCAATCCCAATTGCTGCCCCTTCACACTTGAGATAAGTCCCAATTCCTGCTCCTTCACACCTGAGATAAGTCCCAATCCTTGCCCCTTCACACCTGAGAAAAGTACCAATTCTTTCCCCTTCACACCTGAGATAAGACCCAATTCCTTCACCTTCAAACCTGACATCAGTCCCAAAGCTGCACCTTCACAGCTGAGATCAGTCCCAATTCCTATACTTTCACATCTGAAATCAGTCCAAATTCCTGCACCCTCACACACACCTGAGTTTATGCCTAATTCTTTCCCCTTCACACCTGAGATAAATGCCAATTCCAGCCCCTTCACACCTTAGATAAGTACGAATTCCTTCACCTTCAAACCTGACATAAGTCCCAATTCCTTTCCTTCACACCTGAGATTAATCTCAATTGCTGCCCCTTCACACCTGAGATCATTCCCAATTCCTTCCCCTTGACACCTGAGATCAGTCTCAATTGCTGCCCCTTCACAACTAAGATCAGTCTCAATTCAAGTACCTTCACATCTGAGATCAGTTCCAATTGTTGCCCCTTCACATGTGAGATCAATCCCAATTGCTTCCCCATCACAACTGAGATCAGTCCCAATTACTGCCCCTTCACACCAGAGATCATTCTCAATTCCTTCCCCTTCACATTTGAGATCAGTCACAATTGCTGCCCATTCACACCAAAGATAAGTCCCAATTCCTTTACCTTCACATCTGAGATCAATCCCAATTGCTATCCCTTAACACCTGAGATCAGACCCAATTGCTGTCCCTTCATAACTGAGATCAGTCAAAATTCCTGTATCTTCAAAGCTGAGATTGGTCCCAATTCCTTCCCCTTCACACCTAAGATCAGTCCCTATTGCCGCCATTTCACAGCTGAGATCAGTCCCAATTCCTTCCCCTTAACAACTGAGATATGTCCTAATTGCTGCCCCTTCACATCTGAGATCAGTTTAAATTGCTTCCCCTTCACACCTGAGATCATTCCCAATTTCTTTCTCTTCACACTTGAGATCAGTCTCAATTGCTGCCCCTTCACACCTAAGATACATCCCAACTCCTGTACCTTCACATCTGAGATCAGCCCCAATTACTGCCCCTTCACACCTGAGATCAGTCCCATTTGCTGTCCCTTTACACCTGTGATCAGTCAAAATTGCTTCCCCTTCACACCTGAGAACATTCCCAATTCCTTTCCCTCCACACCTGAGATCAGTCTCAATTGCTGCCCCTTCACACCTAAGATACATCCCAATTCCTGTGCCTTCACATCTGAGATCAGCCCCAATTGCTGCCCCTTCACACCTGAGATCAGTCCCAGTTGCTGTCCCTTTACACCTGAGATTAGTCCCAATTGCTGCTCAGTCACAAATAAGATCAGTCCCAATTCCTGTACCTTCACATCTGAGATCATTCCCAATTCCTTCCCCTTCACACCTGAGATCAGTCCCAATTCCTTTCCCCTCACACCTGAGATCAGTCCCAATTGCTGCCCCTTCACACCTTAGATTAGTCCCAATTGCTGCTCATTCACAAATAAGATCAGTCCCAATTCCTGTACCTTCATATCTGAGATCATTCCCAATTCCTTCCCCTTCACACTTGAGATCAGTCTCAATTCCTGTACCATCACTCCTGAGATCAGTCCCAATTCCTTCCCCTTCTCACCTGAGAAAAGTACCAATTCTTTCCCCTTCAGATATGAGATAAGACCCAATTCCTTCACCTTCAAACCTGACATCAGTCCCAAAGCTGCACCTTCACAGCTGAGATCAGTCCCAATTTCCGTACCTTCACATCTGAGATCAGTCCGAAATCAATACATTTTTCAATAAATTTATATTTTTTATACTACTATATCTTCTCCACAGTTTCTTAGCCTAAAAAGTCCACCTCCCTGGTAATACTCAGTACTACCTTATTTTGTATTATCAGTCCAAAATCCTGCACCCTCACACCTGCGATTAGTACCAATTCTTTCCCCTTCACACCTGAGATAAGGCCCAATTCCCGCACCTTCACAACTTAGATAAGTCCCAATTCCTTCCCCTTCAAACCTGATATTAGTCCCAATTCCTTTCCTTCACACCTGAGATTAATCTCAATTGCTGCCCCTTAACACCTGAGGTCAGTCCCAATTCCTGTACCTTCACAGGTGAGATCAGTCCCAATCTCTTCCCCTTCACACCTGAGATCATTCCCATTTTCTGCCCTTTCACAGCTGAGATAAGTCACAATTCCTTCCCCTTCACACCTGAGATCATTCCCAATTCCTGTACCTTCACACTTTAGATCAATCCCAATTGCTGCCCCTTCACACCTGAGATAAGTCCCAATTCCTGCTCCTTCACACCTGAGATAAGTCCCAATCCTTGCCCCTTCACACCTGAGAAAAGTATCAATTCTTTCCCCTTCACACCTTAGATAAGTACCCAATACCTTCACCTTCAAACCTGACATCAGTCCCAAAGCTGCACCTTCACAGCTGGGATCAGTCCCAATTCCTGTACCTTCACATCTGAGATCAGTCCGAGTTTATTCCTAATTCTTTCCCCTTCACACCTGAGATAAATGCCAATTCCAGCCCCTTCACACCTTAGAAAAGTACGAATTTCTTCACCTTCAAACCTGAGATAAGTCCCAATTCCTTTCCTTCACACCTGAGATTAATCTCAATTGCTGCCCCTTCACACCTGAGATCATTCCCAATTCCTTCCCCTTCACACCTGAGATTAGTCTCAATTGCTGCCCCTTCACAGCTAAGATCAGTCTCAATTCATGTACCTTCACATCTGAGATCAGTCCCAATTGCTGCCCCTTCACATGTGAGATCAATCCCAATTGCTTCCCCATCACATCTGAGATCAGTCCCAATTACTGCCCCTTCACACCTGAGATCAGTCCCAATTGCTGCCCCTTCACACCAGAGATCATTCTCAATTCCTTCCCCTTCACATTTGAGATCAGTCACAATTGCTGCCCATTCACACCAAAGATAAGTCCCAATTCCTTTACCTTCACATCTGAGATCAATCCCAATTTCTACCCCTTAACACCAGAGATCACACCCAATTGCTGTCCCTTCATAACTGAGATCAGTCAAAATTCCTGTATCTTCAAAGCTGAGATTGGTCCCAATTCCTTCCCCTTCACACCTAAGATCAGTCCCTATTGCCGCCATTTCACAGCTGAGATCAGTCCCAATTCCTTCCCCTTCACAACTGAGATCTGTCCCAATTGCTGCCCCTTCACATCTGAGATCAGTTTAAATTGCTTCCCCTTCACACCTGAGATCATTCCTAATTTATTCCCTTCACACCTGAGATCAGTCTCAATTGCTTCCCCTTCACACCTGAGATCATTCCCAATTTATTCCATTCACACCTGAGATCAGTCTCAATTGCTGCCCCTTCACAGCTAAGATCAGTCTCAATTCATGTACCTTCACATCTGAGATCAGTCCCAATTGCTGCCCCTTCACATGTGAGATCAATCCCAATTGCTTCCCCATCACATCTGAGATCAGTCCCAATTACTGCCCCTTCACACCTGAGATCAGTCCCAATTGCTGCCCCTTCACACCAGAGATCATTCTCAATTCCTTCCCCTTCTCATTTTTTTTTTCATCATTGGTTTTTTATTGATTTTTGCAAAGAGTATATAACAATACAATGTGCACATTGTATATTAGGTACAGTACATTCGTTTAGTTGTGTACAAAGAAACATATTATCGGAATAATGCTAAAACATATAGCAGAGAACTGTCATAGTGACGCTTCCGATATCGGAAATTAATTATGGCCTGAGTATCACCACCCCAGGCGCCCTAATGGGAACACTTTTCACCCGGGGGGGTGGCACCCTGCGTGGACAGTCTCCGGCTTAGATATATCATAGGTAAAATAGAGTCTATAGACAAAAGCAGTAGGAATATTCAAGAGAGGGGAAAGAAAAAAATTTATCAAGAAAAAGCGTTAACGATATGTTGCTTATCATGAAAATAAGAAAGGTTTCTGGATCATCAGGTGAATGGTTATGAAAGGAATGATGCAGCTCCAGTCCACAACTCCCATGGCCTCCATTTATATTTCACAGTGTGTGTAAGGCCTGAACTAGAGGCCATCATCAATTCAAAGCTGTAGTGGAGGTTCACCGTATCTAGAGTATGTTCAACGGAGGGGGTAGCATCCGTTTTCCATAGTCTTGCGATACATAATCTTGCAGCTAACAGAATATGGGTCACTATGTATCTGTACGGTGTTGGTATTGTTTCAATAGTGAGGTTCAGCACAGCTAGATCAGGTGATGGGTGTAAATTTTGGTGTATAACGTCTGACAGTATTTGGAAGATCTTGTTCCAGTAGTTACGCAATCGTGGGCATGTCCAGAAGATGTGAAGTAGATCACCTCTGAATGAACACCCGCGCCAGCATTGATCGCTGATAGAAGGATTGAATTTAGCAATTCTGGATGGGGTTAAGTACCACCTGAGATGTATTTTTTGGGTGTTTTCCCAGAGCGTGGTGCATTTTGTGGATTTATAAATTGACTGGATCGCTTTTTGCCATTGGTGTTCCGTGTAGGTCTGACCTAAGTCATGTTCCCAGTGAATATGTGGGGGTTTCTTGTTAAACTGCTGTTTATGGTGTAGGATATTATAGAATAGGGATATTCCCTTACGTTTGGGGATGGAGGACGTTAGAAAATCCCATGCTTTAGGATGTATAGTGTATAACTGAAGGTGGGAGTTTTTAAGGCAGTGCGTGACTCGGAGATAGGTGAAGAGTTCTGTTTGTGGTAAGTTATATTCTTGTTTCAAGAGGGTAAAAGATTTGGGTTTGTCTTTGAGTAGAATGTGTTGTATGGTTCGGATACCGTTCTTGGCCCAGTGGTTTAAATTTAATTCTGGAGAGAGGTGATGGAGAGCTTCAATAGGGATAGGAGTGGGAGGAGTGTCGGGTGTGTCACCGCTGTTGTGTATTAGTTTTTTCCATGCTGAGATTGACGCCACCATGGTGGGAGGTGTTGCCGTCGACAGTTTTGGACCCCAGGGTGAGCTCATCAACCAAGATTGTAGGTTTGGGCGAAGCAGGTGGGAATGTTCTATTGAGCTCCAGAGTTTGGTAGGTTTCATGTTGAACCACTCACCGAGCTGGTCTAGTATTGCTGCTGTGTGATAGTCTTCGAAATCTATTGTCCCTGAACCCCCCGCCAATCTGTGATTTCTAAGTGTCGAATGTGCACATCTAGGTTTGGTTTCATTCCATATGGTTTTGTTAAGTATGGATTGCAATGATTTAAAGTAGTATTTAGGTAGGGGTACGGGTAGAGTTCTGAATAGGTATAGGATTTGGGGCAGGTGTAGCATTTTGAATGCTGCCAGTCTACCAGACCAAGAAAGGTTGTGTTTGGTTATGGCCTGTGCATCTACTTTTAAGGTGGCGAGGAGAGGTTTGAAATTGGCTGCAAATAGGTGTTTAACTGATTTCGTGAGGTGGATTCCTAAGTATGGGATGCTTTGGTCGGCCCAAGCAAAGGGGAATTGTGCTTGTAGCAGGTTTCGAGAAGTAGCGTCCAGTTTAAGGTCTAGAATATGGGACTTAGTTACGTTAAGCTTGTAATATGGTACGCGACCGAACCAGTCTAATAATTTTTGGGCTTCAGGAAGGGAGGAATTTGGATTGGTGAGCACTAGTATGACATCATCAGCAAAGAGGCTGATTTTATGTGACGTTTTCCCTATTGTGACTCCTGTGAGTAGGGGGTTTGAGCGAACATGTTCCGTGAGTGGCTCTATGAGCATGTTAAAAATCAGCGGGGACAATGGACAACCCTGGCGAGTGCCATTTGTGATGTGAAAGGTTTGTGAAAGCATATCTGCGGAGTATACCTTCGCAGTTGGGACAGTATATAGAGCCAAGATAGCGTTGTATGTGAGGTCTTTAAATCCAAGTTTAGTTAGTACTGCTCTGAGGTATGACCAGTGTACCCTGTCGAACGCCTTCTCTGCGTCCAAAGAGAGGAGCAGAGAAGGCGTTCCACTGAACTCAATATGGTGTATTATGTTTACCATCCTTCTTGTGGCATCAGGGGCTTGTCTGCCTATAATGAATCCTGATTGGTCTGTGTGTATGAGATCAGGCATAACAACCATAAGGCGTCTGGCAATCGTTTTGGCATATATTTTTACGTCAAGATTCAATAGGGAGTTAGGGCGGAAGTTTTGGGGGGAGGTAGGAGCTTTACCTGGTTTCGGGATAGTAATGATAAGAGCGTTTAGTGATTCATCAGGGAATGTTGAGGAGGAGGCAGCAATGTTGAAGAATTCTGTCATTTGGGGAAGTAAGTGTCTAGAAAACCTTTTATAGTATTCCCCCGTGAGACCATCTGGTCCTGGGGCTTTGCCCGTTGGTAAGGAGGATATCGTATCAAGAATTTCCCTGTCTGAAAATGGTTCGTTGAGGGAGGTCAGTTGAGAGTCAGTCAGCTTTGGTAGTTTAATTTGTTGAAGAAAGTTGTTGATATCTTCATGGGATGGTTGGTAAGTAGTGTGGTCATGTTTGATGTTGTAGAGCTTACTATAGTAGTCGCTGAAGGCGTTCGCTATGTCCTGGGGGTTAGTCAGAGTGTCGGTTGAGTGTGGGTAGGATAAAGTCGTGATTTTGGATTTGATCCTTCGTCCTTTGATGCGTTGCGCTAGTCTTTTACCTGCTTTATTGGACGTGGAGTATGTGGTAGCTTTAAGCTTACGCTGGATCAGTTCATAGGAGTGGAGAAGAAGTGAGCGCAGGTCACGTCTTAGGGTCAATAGTTGGGCTTGGGTGTTCGGGTCTGGGTTAGTCTTATGTTGGGATTCAAGAGTCGCAATTTGGGAGGTAAGGGTGTCTATTTGCTGCGTCCTCTTCTTTTTACATACAGAGCTCAGTTTCATGACAATACCTCTAATAACCGCTTTGTGCGCGTTCCACACCTTCACGGGATCCCCCACTGACCCTTTGTTTAAATCAAAATAATCACTTATATGTTTTTCTATATCTAAGGAGTAGGTGGGGTGCTGTAAGATATAATTGTTCGCTCGCCAGAGGAACGTATTCCGCTGGGGTGGCATGTCGGTGATGGAAATAGAGATTGGGGCGTGGTCTGACCACGTCACGGTGTGGATTACAGATGCGCTGATGTTTTGTAGTAGCCATTTGTCTATGAGGAACAAATCAATCCTAGAATAGGAATTGTGGCGGGGTGAAAAATAGGTAAAGTCTTTTTCGGACCCATGATGGCATCTCCACACGTCAAACATGTCGTGTGACGTGAGGAGCCGCCCCAGGGGTGACTCTCTTCTTTTTGCAGGAGAAGTAGTGTCCATATGGATATCGGGAACTAAATTGAAGTCTCCGCAGACTATCAAATGTCCCTTGCAAACCGCTCAAGCCTTAGTGAAGGCTTTCTTCAGGAAACTGATCTGGCGGGTGTTGGGGGCGTAGATATTCATTAAGGTATAACTAACTTTGTTGAGGGTGAAGGATAAAATGAGATATCTACCGTTGGGGTCAGGGGTTTGTTGTAGCAGTTGGAAGTCCAGCCCTTGTTTGATCGCTATGAGAACTCCTCTTTTCTTGGAGCTATAAGTGGCGTGGTATATTTGGGGGTACTGCCGATTATGGCATAGGGTTGTTGCCGCGGGGAGCAGGTGGGTTTCCTGGACACAGAGGATGTCACAGTCCAATTTTGCCACAGTGTGCCATAGAGAATGCCGTTTTGCCGGGTGGTTGAGGCCCTTGGCATTGAGGGACACAATGTTGCAGGGCATGACCAGGGGATATTGGGTGAAGTGTGTTTAATGTAGAAGAGTCACTTACAGTTAGTTGCTTGTAGCTTGCGGGATGTTGGCGATGGTGTCGGTGGTTAAGTTGCTGGATGGATGGTCACTTGCGTTGTGTTGGAGATCTGGACCAGAAGCTGCAGGAGGGAACTGGAGGGAGGCAACAAATTAAAAGGCTGGAAGAGCCAACAGTTAGAACAAGAATTGATAATAGATTTAAATTTCTACTGCAATCTCGCTGTATAGGAAACGTGGCGGCGTAAATAACAGAGAGCTTATGAGAAGCTATGCCGCAGGTGGGGGAAAACAGTTAGTGTTCAAAAGGAAAGAAATAGAACAATTAGGAGCATTGCTCGAGACAGCGAGGGAGAAATGAGCTGTAGAGGTTATGGCCCAACTTATTCAGGTATTCGTGTGGGTATGGTGGATCTTTGGGTGCTGGTTGTTGCGCCTGTGGGAAGAATTTTGTTGTGGCAGAGGGGAGATCCCGTCCGTTGGGGGTTCCAAAATGATGCCCCATTCATGGAGAAGGCGCAGCCCCTTCATTAGGTTGTTGACAGCGTGGGTAGTGCCATTTTTCAGGATGAGGATGGTCGCCGGATATCTCCATTTATATGGGATTTTATGGTTGGAGAGGCCTTTTGTGATGGGATTTAGCTTCCTCCTCATTTGCAGGGTGAACTTGGAAAGATCTGGAAAGATCTGTATTGCATCGTAGGGTCTGGGCAGGGGAGCTTTAGCTCTGGCTTCTGACATCATTTTTTCTTTTATGTGGAAAAAATGGATTCGCATGAGTACTTGGTACTGATGCTGCTAGATGAGACGGTTTGGCAATCCTGTGAATTCTATCGATGACGATATCTCTGGGAGCCGCGTTGGGTAAAATAGTGTGTATGAGGTCTTTGACATATTTGGGGAGATCATTCGGGGGTATGGACTCAGGCACCCCTCGCAGTTTGACGTTGTTACGTCGAGAGCGATCTTCCAAATCGGCCAGCTTGGCCCGGACCCAGTGTTGCTCATCTTTAATGTCATCTACCGCGTCTATAATGTCATTCACTGTGGCTGAGCATTCTGTCATTCCCCTTTCCATATTAGAGATTCTATTGTCCATAGAGTGCATCTCTGTGGAGATTTTACTGAATAGGGATGATAAATGTGTCATCAGAGAGGTTTGCAGGGACATCAGCATCTCTTTTAGGGTTGTGTCTATTACTGGCTGGCCTGAGGTGGGGAAAGATGCCATGGAGTTATGCAGCGCCTGGTTAGACTGAAATGGGTTGAAGGCTTGGGCCTGTACTGCAGCGCTGATATGAGGAGAATGTGATTGCGGTATATCCATTCCGCATCCGAGCTTTAGCAGGGCTGGAAGTAAGGGGATCAGATCCAGGGTCCTGGGTAGGGGATATAGGCAGAGGAGCTGTGCCCATTTCACTGTGGATGGCGTCAGGGAGGTCTGTGTAAGCCTCAGTTGTGTCTGTCAGGCCGCCGGCGCCATCTTGGATAGTACTGACCTTGTCCTGAGGAAACAGGAACGTAGTAAGTTTTCTGATTTCCCTGTCTCCCATCCGTTTGCGGGACATTGTCGGTCGGCACTGCGGGAAGCTGTGTAGCGATTTTGGGGTGAATCGCTCCGGTCTGTCAGGCGTTTTTCGTTCCGGTGTTCTCCCTCGCTGTGGAGCTATGAGATTAAGCAGCCATCTTCAGCGCCGGCTAGCCACGCCCCCCTTCCCCTTCACATTTGAGATCAGTCACAATTGCTGCCCATTCACACCAAAGATAAGTCCCAATTCCTTTACCTTCACATCTGAGATCAATCCCAATTTCTACCCCTTAACACCAGAGATCACACCCAATTGCTGTCCCTTCATAACTGAGATCAGTCAAAATTCCTGTATCTTCAAAGCTGAGATTGGTCCCAATTCCTTCCCCTTCACACCTAAGATCAGTCCCTATTGCCGCCATTTCACAGCTGAGATCAGTCCCAATTCCTTCCCCTTCACAACTGAGATATGTCCCAATTGCTGCCCCTTCACATCTGAGATCAGTTTAAATTGCTTCCCCTTTACACCTGAGATCATTCCTAATTTATTCCCTTCACACCTGAGATCAGTCCCAATTGCTTCCCCTTCACACCTGAGATCATTCCCAATTTATTCCATTCACACCTGAGATCAGTCTCAATTGCTGCCCCTTCACAGCTAAGATCAGTCTCAATTCATGTACCTTCACATCTGAGATCAGTCCCAATTGCTGCCCCTTCACATGTGAGATCAATCCCAATTGCTTCCCCATCACATCTGAGATCAGTCCCAATTACTGCCCCTTCACACCTGAGATCAGTCCCAATTGCTGCCCCTTCACACCAGAGATCATTCTCAATTCCTTCCTCTTCACATTTGAGATCAGTCACAATTGCTGCCCATTCACACCAAAGATAAGTCCCAATTCCTTTACCTTCACATCTGAGATCAATCCCAATTTCTACCCTTTAACACCAGAGATCACACCCAATTGCTGTCCCTTCATAACTGAGATCAGTCAAAATTCCTGTATCTTCAAAGCTGAGATTGGTCCCAATTCCTTCCCCTTCACACCTAAGATCAGTCCCTATTGCCGCCATTTCACAGCTGAGATCAGTCCCAATTCCTTCCCCTTCACAACTGAGATATGTCCCAATTGCTGCCCCTTCACATCTGAGATCAGTTTAAATTGCTTCCCCTTCACACCTGAGATCATTCCCAATTTATTCCCTTCACACCTGAGATCAGTCTCAATTGCTGCCCCTTCACACCTAAGATACATCCCAATTCCTGTACCTTCACATCTGAGATCAGCCCCAATTTCTGCCCCTTCACACCTGAGATCAGTCCCAGTTGCTGTCCCTTTACACCTGTGATCAGTCCCAATTCCTTTTCCTTCACATCTGAGATCATTCCCAATTGCTTCCCCTTTACACCTGAGATCAGTCCCAATTCCTGTACCATCTCTCCTGAGATCAATCACAATTCTTTCCCCTTCAGTCCTGAGATAAGACCCAATTCCTTCACCTTCAAAACTGACATCAGTCCCAAAGCTGCACCATCACAGCTGAGATCAGTCCCAATTCCTGTACCTTCACATCTAAGATCAGTCCGAAATCAATTCCTTTTTTCAATAAATTTATATTTTTTATACTGCTATATCTTCTCCACTGTTTCTCAGCCTAAAAAGTCTGCCTCCCTGGTAATACTCGGGACTACCTTATTTTTTATTATCAGTCCGAAATCCTGCACCCTCACACCTGAGAAAAGTACCAATTCTTTCCCCTTCAGATATTAGATAAGACCCAATTCCTTCACCTTCAAACCTGACATCAGTCCCAAAGCTGCACCTTCACAGCTGAGATCAGTCCCAATTCCTGTACCTTCACATCTGAGATCAGTCCAAAATCAATACATTTTTCAATAAATTTATATTTTTTATACTGCTATGTCTTCTCCACAGTTTCTTAGCCTAAAAAGTCCGCCTCCCTGGTAATACTCAGTACTACCTTATTTTGTATTATCAGTCCAAAATCCTGAACCCTCACACCTGAGATTAGTACCAATTCTTTCCCCTTCACACCTAAGAAAAGGCCCAATTCCCGCACCTTCACAACTTAGATAAGTCCCAATTCCTTCCCCTTCAAACCTGATATTAGTCCCAATTCCTTTCCTTCACACCTGAGATTAATCTCAATTGCTGCCCCTTAACACCTGAGGTCAGTCCCAATTCCTGTACCTTCACAGCTGAGATCAGTCCCAATCCCTTCCCCTTCACACCTGAGATCATTCCCATTTTCTGTCCTTTCACACCTGAGATAAGTCACAATTCCTTCCCCTTCACACCTGAGATCATTCCCAATTCCTGTACCTTCACACCTGAGATCAATCTCAATTTCTACCCCTTAACACCAGAGATCACACCCAATTGCTGTCCCTTCATAACTGAGATCAGTCAAAATTCCTGTATCTTCAAAGCTGAGATCAGTCCCAATTCCTTCCCCTTCACAACTGAGATCTGTCCCAATTGCTGCCCCTTCACATCTGAGATCAGTTTAAATTGCTTCCCCTTCACACCTGAGATCATTCCCAATTTATTCCCTTCACACCTGAGATCAGTCTCAATTGCTGCCCCTTCACACCTAAGATACATGCCAATTCCTGTACCTTCACATCTGAGATCAGCCCCAATTGCTGCCCCTTCACACCTGAGATCAGTCCCAGTTGCTGTCCCTTTACACCTGTGATCAGTCCCAATTCCTTTTCCTTCACACCTGAGATCATTCCCAATTCCTTCCCCTTTACACCTGAGATCAGTCCCAATTCCTTCCCATGCTCACCTGAGAAAAGTACCAATACTTTCCCCTTCAGACCTGAGATAAGACCCAATTCCTTCACCTTCAAACCTGACATCAGCCCCAAAGCTGCACCTTCACAGCTGAGGTCAGTCCCAATTCCTGTACCTTCACATCGAAGATCAGTCCAAAATCAATACATTTTTCAATAAATTTATATTTTTTATACTGCTATATCTTCTCCACTCTTTCTTAGCCTAAAAAGTCCGCCTCCCTGGTAATACTCAGGACTACCTTATTTTGTATTATCAGTCCGAAATCCTGCACCCTCACACCTGAGATAAGTCCCAATTTTTTCCCCTTCACACCTGAGATAAGACCCAATTCCCGCACCTTTACAACTTAGATAAGTCCCAATTCCTTCCCCTTCAAACCTGATATTAGTCCCAATTACTTTCCTTCACACCTGAGATTAATCTCAATTGCTGCCCCTTAACACCTGAGATCAGTCCCAATCCCTTCCCCTTCACACCTGAGATCAGTCTCAATTCCTGCCCCTTCACAGCTAAGATCAGTCTCAATTCAAGTACCTTCACATCTGAGATCATTCCCAATTGCTGCCCCTTCACACCTGAGATCAATCCCAATTGCTTCCCCACCACATCTGAGATCAGTCCCAATTACTGCCCCTTCACACCAGAGATCATTCTCACTTCCTTCCCCTTCACATTTGAGATCAGTCACAATTGCTGCCCATTCACACCAAAGATAAGTCCCAATTCCTTTACCTTCACATCTGAGATCAATCCCAATTGCTACCCCTTAACACCTGAGATCAGACCCAATTGCTGTCCCTTCATAACTGAGATCAGTCAAAATTCCTGTATCTTCAAAGCTGAGATTGGTCCCAATTCCTTCGCCTTCACACCTAAGATCAGTCCCTATTGCTGCCATTTCACAGCTGAGATCAGTCCCAATTCCTTCCCCTTAACAACTGAGATCTGTCCCAATTGCTGCCCCTTCACATCTGAGATAAGTTTAAATTGCTTCCCCTTCACACCTGAGATCATTCCCAATTCCTTTCCCTTCACACCTGAGATCAGTCTCAATTGCTGCCCCTTCACACCTAAGATACATCCCAACTCCTGTACCTTCACATCTGAGATCAGTCCCAATTACTGCCCCTTCACACCTGAGATCAGTCCCAGTTGCTGTCCATTTACACCTGTGATCAGTCCCAATTGCTTCCCCTTTACACCTGAGATCATACCCAATTCCTTTCCCTCCACACCTGAGACCAGTCTCAATTGCTGCCCCTTCACACCTAAGATACATCCCAATTCCTGTACCTTCACATCTGAGATCAGCCCCAATTGCTGCCCCTTTACACCTGAGATCAGTCCCAGTTGCTGTCCCTTTACACCTGAGATTAGTCCCAATTGCTGCTCAGTCACAAATAAGATCAGTCCCAATTCCTGTACCTTCACATCTGAGATCATTCCCAATTCCTTCCCCTTCACACCTGAGATCAGTCCCAATTCCTTTCCTCTCACACCTGAGATCAGTCCCAATTGCTGCCCCTTCACACCTTAGATTAGTCCCAATTGCTGCTCATTCACAAATAAGATCAGTCCCAATTCCTGTACCTTCATATCTGAGATCATTCCCAATTCCTTCCCCTTCACACTTGAGATCAGTCTCAATTCCTGTACCATCACTCCTGAGATCAGTCCCAATTCCTTCCCCTTCTTACCTGAGATAAGTACCAATTCTTTCCCCTTCAGATATGAGATAAGACCCAATTCCTTCACCTTCAAACCTGACATCAGTCCCAAAGCTGCACCTTCACAGCTGAGATCAGTCCCAATTCCTGTACCTTCACATCTGAGATCAGTCCAAAATCAATACATTTTTCAATAAATTTATATTTTTTATACTGCTATATCTTCTCCACAGTTTCTTAGCCTAAAAAGTCCACCTCCCTGGTAATACTCAGTACTACCTTATTTTACTACCGTATTATCAGTCCAAAATCCTGAACCCTCACACCTGAGATTAGTCCCAATTCCTTTCCTTCACACCTGAGATTAATCTCAATTGCTGCCCCTTAACACCTGAGGTCAGTCCCAATTCCTGTACCTTCACAGCTGAGATCAGTCCCAATCCCTTCCCCTTCACACCTGAGATCATTCCCATTTTCTGCCCTTTCACACCTGAGATAAGTCACAATTCCTTCCCCTTCACACCTGAGATCATTCCCAATTCCTGTACCTTCACACCTGAGATCAATCCCAATTGCTGCCCCTTTACACCTGAGATAAATACCAATTCCTGCTCCTTCACACCTGAGATAAGTCCCAATCCTTGCCCCTTCACACCTGAGAAAAGTACCAATTCTTTCCCCTTCACACCTGAGATAAGTCCCAATTCCTTTCCTTCACACCCGAGATCAGTCCCATTTGCTGCCCCTTTACACCTGAGATCAGTCCCATTTCCTGCCCATTCACAACTAAGATCAGACCCAATTCTTGTACCTTCACATCTGAGATCATTCCCAATTCCTTCCCCTTCACACCTGAGATCAGTCACAATTGCTGCCCCTTCACACCTAAGATAAGTCTCACTCCCTGTACCTTCACATCTGAGATCAGTCCCAATTGCTGCCCCTTCACACCTGAGATCAGTCCCAATTATTGCCCCTTTACACCTGAGATCAGTCCCAATTCCTGTACCTTCACAGCTGAGATCATTCCCAATTCCTTCCCCAAAATGTGGACAAAATATAGTAAGAATTACTCCTGCACGTGTGAAGGCGTTTTTGTGTAAATAGGTAGTATTGTTGAAAGTGAAAGGACTGAAAGAGATGGTAATGTGTGTCCTGCTGCCTCAACTGACCAGGGGTGGTCTGGAGAAGAGTGCAATCATGAGTTCCTCCCTAGTGGGAGTAGTTTATGATTTAGTGGCAGCTTCTGTTGGTTTGTTGCATGTTTCATGTGCTTCAATACTATTAGAGAAACCTCTTGCCGGAGAGGTCCGTCTCAGTTCTCTTTGTTCGATTGATAGGACTATGCTGGTCCAAGAGTGGAATATTCTGTGACCTGTTGTGTAGTTGGATCTGCTGAACTAGATAGCGTTTGGAGAATGAACTAAAATGTAGGACTCGCCTCACCTGAGCAGCGGGAGACCCCTAGAAACTAATGCGAAATGTGGACAAAATATAGTAAGAATTTATCCTGTGCTTGTGAAGGCATTTTTGTGTAAATAGGTAGTATTGTTGAAAGTGAAAGGACTGAAAGAGATGGTAATGTGTGTCCTGCTGCCTCAACTGACCAGGGGTGGTCTGGAGAAGAGTGCAATCATGACTTCCTCCTTAGTGGGAGTAGTTTATGATTTAGTGGCAGCTTCTGTTGGTTTGTTGCATGTTTCATGTGCTTCAATACTATTAGAGAAACCTCTTGCCGGAGAGGTCCGTCTCAGTTCTCTTTGTTCGATTGATAGGACTATGCTGGTCCAACGGTGGAATATTCTGTGACCTGTTGTGTAGTTGGATCTGCTGAACTGGATAGCGTTCGGAGAACGAACTAAAATGTAGGACTTGCCTCACCTGAGCAGCGGGAGACCCCTAGAAACTAATGCGAAATGTGGACAAAATATATAGTAAGAATTTCTCCTGTGCTTGTGAAGGCATTTTTGTGTAAATAGGTAGTATTGTTGAAAGTGAAAGGACTGAAGGAGATGGTAATGCGTGTCCCGCTGACTCAACTGATCAGGGGTAGTCTGGAGAAGACTGTGTAGAAGAAGGTGGATGGAGGGCGCGTGATCAACCACTTACATCAAAACATGTTTGGTTTATTCATGTATAATGGAATACAAACATATAAATATTACAAATACTACGTTTCATACAAACAGGTGACAAAATATAAAATAGTTAAAATTGGGATATGCCCATGTTGAGGCAAGTATTTAAAATAGGCTGACACGTTTCGAGGGTAACCTCTTCATCAGAGCCTGGAGAACAAGAGCACAGTCTGTGTTAGCCGGTAGACCGACATGTGTACATGGGGAGGAGTGGCTAGTTGGAAGGTATGTCCTGTGATAGGTAGTTAATTATTCTGAGCTCCATACCAGTTCACGTCCAAGTGTTCTAGGTGGAATACAGATCAAAAATGTATAGAATGGAGTACATGGCAAGTGTATGCTGTGCAATACAGACTGTAGACGTATAATAAATTCACATTGATAAAAAATCAAATATGTAGACTTTGAAATAGTAAAGGATACAATATCAATAAAAACAATTGATGATTGATTGGTAATGAACATTGAAGCAACAAAAAAAAAAACATGACATAATATATATATATATATATATATATATATATATATATATATATATATATAGACACATAGAGAAGAAACATGTGAGTGATGTTAAATACAGAGAAACACTGAGAGACTGTCTCTCACCGCATGATGTGTCAAGTTGTGATTATGTACAACGAACATACGTATGCGTGTGTAAACATCTCTGCCAGCACATAAGTAGCTGTGCGGGAACAAGGTATGGATGCAAGCAAATGAGCACAGAATGCACATCAAGGGGCACAGATGTAACCATACAGATGTAAATATATACATTCACATGTACATATACATATAACACACCTAAGTGCACGTGACATGTGCCTATGCCGAATATGTGTCATGTCAGTGGGGTGGGAATCCACAGTTTGTGCAGCATGATGGCAGAGAAGGAGAGTAACGGATGTGAACGGATCGGAGTATGAAAATGCATATAGGCTATGCAAGCAGAGGAATGAAGAGGTGCTAATTGCCAAAGCTGAAGATGACAGACTGATAGTTAAATGTGGGATTGCACCTACCTACGTGATATAGTAGAAATGTATATATGTATTTTCCTTTTCCGGTGGTATGGGACTGTCGGGTGTACATGCAGGGGGAGAGGTTACAGAGGAGAAGAGAAGAGATGAACAGGGGGGAAGAAAGGGGGCAGGAAGAGGGGAAGGAGGGTGACCTGAGAGGGGGGGGGTCCCTCAGGACACTAGTGAAATGACAAGTAAAAAATGCATGGGATGGTGCAGAGTTAGTATAGTGACCTCATAGCTAACCTGTCTTCAAAGTTTTGTGGGGGAGAGACTGCAGCCTGCATACGTCCTTGAGGGTAGTGAAACGTGTGATCCGTGGAGATGAAAGGAGAAGGATGTCTCCTCAGATGGTACTGGAGCCGTGGATGCCTCAAAAATGTCTCTCCGCCTGGGACATAGGCAAGTGTTATGATAAGGAGGACATGCTGGTGAGTTTAAATGCCAGTGGGGGGCGGGTCTGGGGGCGGGCTGGGAGTGCTTGTGGCTATCCAGGGGAGGTGGATGTGGCCTGCCATTGGAACGCATGCCAATGAGTGAATGGGTGTGGTCATGCGTTCCAAGGGGCAATCACATGACCGGACACCTATCGGCTCCCAGGGGAGGATGCGCTGGCAGAGTTCGTCCAGTGAATGAGCCGATCCACTGTGTGTCGTAAGAGACAGCAAACATAGGCGGCTCCAAACTGTGGGCCCACAGATAGTGTGTAGAGATAAGAACAACTTAGAGTGGAGTGGAAGAGTATTTTTCCTACCCATCTAGGCAGCACAGGGGGAATGTGTGCACAATATACAGACACACATAACGTTCACATAGATACACGCAGCCAATGCATACACAGGATTCCCAATTCCTGTACCTTCACAACTGAGATCAGTCCCAATTGCTGCCCCTTCACACCTGAGATCAGTCCCAATTGCTGCCCCTTCACACCAGAGATCATTCTCAATTCCTTCCCCTTCACATTTGAGATCAGTCACAATTGCTGCCCATTCACACCTCACATCTGGTATCAGTCCCAATTCCCATCCCAATAACACCTGAAATCAGTCCCGCTTGCTGCCCCTTCACAACTGAGACCAGTCACAATTCCTGTACCTTCACTCATGAGATCAGTCCCACTTCCTTCTCCTTAACACCTGAGATCAGCCCCAATTGCTGCCCCTTCACACCCGAGATCAGTCCCAATATCTTCCCCTTCACAAGTGAGATCAGTCCCAATTACTGCCCCTTCACATCTGAGATCAGTCCCAATTGCTGCCCCTTCACTCCTGAGATCATTCCCAATTCCTTCTCCTTGACACCTGAGATCAGTCTCAATTGCTGCCCCTTCAAACCTGGGATCAGTTCCAATTGCTGCCCCTTTACACCTGTGATGAGTCCCAATTCCTTCCCCTTAACACCTGAGATAAGTCCCAATTGCTGCCCCTTCACACCTGAGATTAGTCCCAATTGCTGCTCGTTCACAACTAAGATCAGTCCCAATTCCTGTACCTTCACATCTGAGATCATTTCCAATTCCTTCCCCTTCACACCTGAGATCAGTCCCAATTGCTTCCACTTTACACCTGAGATCAGTTCCAATTCTTTCCCATCCACACCAGAGATCAGTCCCAATTCCTTCCTCTTCAGACCTGAGATCAGTCCCAATTGCTGCCCCTTCACACCCAAATAAGTCCCAATTTCTGTAGCTTCAAATCTGAGATCAGTCCCAATTGCTTCCCCTTTCCACCCAAGATCAGTCCCAATAGCTGCCCATTCACACCTGAGATCAGTCACAATTCCCTTACCTTCACAGCAGAAATCAGTCCAAATTCCTTCCCCTTCACATCTGAGATCGGTCCCAATTTCTGCCCATTCACACCTGAGATCAGTCCCAATTCCTGTACCTTCACACCCGAGATCAGTCCCAATTGCTGCACCTTCACACCTGAGATCAATCCCAATTCCTGTACATTCACCGCATAGATCAGTCTCAATGCTGCCCCTTCACGCCTGAGATCAGTCCCATTTGCTGTCCATTCACAACTAAGATCAGTCCCAATTCCTGTACCTTCACATCTGAGATCATTCCCAATTCCTTCCCTTTTACCCCTTCACCCCTTCACACCTGAGATCAGTCCCAATTGCTGCTCCTTCATACCTAAGATCAGTCCCAATTCCTGTACCTTTACATCTGAGATCAGTCCCAATTGCTGTCCCTTCACAACTGAGATCAGTCCCAATTGCTGCCCCTTCACACCTGAGATCAGTGCCAATTGCTGCACCTTTACACCTGAGACCAGTTCCAATTCCTGTACGTTCACAGCTGAGATCAGTCCCAATTCCTTCCCCTTCACACCTGAGATCAGTCCCAATTGCTGCCCCCTCACAACTGAGATCAGTCCCAATTGCTTCCACTTTGCACCTGAGATCAGTCCCAATTCCTTCCCATCCACAACATAGATCAGTCCCAATTCCTTCCCCTTCAGACCTGAGATCAGTCTCAATTGCTGCCCCTTCACACCCAAGATAAATCCCAATTCCTGTAGCTTCAAATCTGAGATCAGTCCCAACTGCTGCCCCTTTCCACCCAAGATCAGTCCCAATTGCTGCCCCTTCACACCTGAGATCAGTCCCAATTCCTTTACCTTCACAGCTGAGATCAGTCCAAATTCCTTCCCCTTCACATCTGAGATCGGTCCCAATTGCTTCCCCTTTACTCCTGAGATCAGTCCCAATTGCTGCCCCTTTACAACTGAGATCAGTCCCAATTCCTTCCCCTTCACACCTGAGATCAGTCCCAATTCCTGTACTTTCACTCCTGAGATTAGTCTCAATTCCTTCCCCTTCAAACCTGAGATCAATCCCAATTCCTGCCCATTCACACCTGAGATCAGAACCAATTCCTGTACCTTCACACCCAAGATCAGTCCCAATTGCTGCACCTTTACACCTGAGATCAATCCCAATTCCTGTACATTCACTGCATAGATCAGTCTCAATGCTGCCCCTTCACACCTGAGATCAGTCCCATTTGCTGCCCATTCACAACTAAGATCAGTCCCAATTCATGTACCTTCCCATCTGAGATCATTCCCAATTCCTTCCCCTTCACCCCTTCACACCTGAGATCAGTCCCAATTGCTGCCCCTTTATACCTAAGATCAGTCCCAATTCCTGTACCTTTACATCTGAGATCAGTCCCAATTGCTGCCCCTTCACAACTGAGATCAGTCCCAATTGCTGCCCCTTCACACCTGAGATCAATCCCAATTGCTGCACCTTTACACCTGAGATCAGTCCCAATTCCCGTACCTTCACAGCTGAGATCAGTCCCAATTCCTTCCCCTTCACACCTGAGATCAGACCCAATTGCTGCCCCCTCACAACTGAGATCAGTCCCAATTCCTGTACCTTCACACCCGAGATCAGTCCCAATTCCTGCACCTTCACACCAGAGATAAGTCCCAATTCCTTCCTCTTAACACCTGAGATTAGTCCCAATTGCTGCCCCTTGACAACTGGGATCAATCCCAATTCCTGTACCTTCACAGCTGAGATCAGTCCCAATTCCTTCCCCTAACACCTGAGATCAGTCGCAATCGTCCCTTCACAACTGAGATGAGTCCCAATTCCTGTACCTTCAAAGCTGAGATCGGTCCCAATTCCTTCCCCTTCACACCTGAGATCAGTCCCAATTGCTGCCCCTTGGCAACTGAGATCAGTCCCAATTGCTGCCCCTTCACACCTGAGATCATTCCCAATTCCTTCCCCTTTACACCTGAGATCAGTCTCAATTGCTGCCCTTTCACACCTAAAATATGTTCCAATTCCTGTACCTTCACATCTGAGATCAGTCCCAATTGCTGTCCCTTCACACCTAAGATCAATCCCAATTCCTGTGCCTTCACATCTGAGATCAGTCCCAATTGCTGCCCCTTTACATCTGGGATCTGTCCCAATTCCTGTACCTTCACAGCTGAGATCTAAAGAAAAAGAAAACCATCCAGCTAGACCATGAAGGTTGCCACATCCCTGAGATAAGGAAATAAGAATACCCCCAAAGGTCAATGGGACTTTAACGGCAACGCTAAAGTTTATTAAAAACAAATTTGTTGATATAAGCAAAAATATACAAAAACAGCAATATATGTGGAAAAAAGAGAAATTTGTACAAACTGTGACACCATTAAAAACAGTGATATGAAATGGTGTTGATGCTTATGAAGTCTTCAACACAACCCTACGCGTTTCGGGACTTGATATTGCGTCCCTTCGTCAGGGGCAATTTGTGGAGAAGAATCACACTGTTTAATAAAAACAAATTTAGAAAAAACACAAGAGTATATCAATAATTCTATATAAACAGTATTGTACAGTTGCTATTGTATCACAGAGTGAACGGCATAGTGATCATATAGAGGGAACACATACCCAAACACATCAAAATTGGAGTCCCACTGCTGGGATCGCGGCAACAGTTATGCCAGGAAAAGCATCACCCCAATGACCAAACGGAGACTGAGGTGGATAACTTGTCCCCCCTTATCCACACTGGTCCACCCAAGCCACAACGGACAGACAACGTCCCCATAGTGGCTGTACCCCCAAATGAGATCACATATAGATCTAGGGAAAGAAAAATAATAATAACTGATACCCCAAAAATTAGGTATATAAATCACAACACCTAAAAATGCACCTCAAAACTCCCTACCTCAAAGGGATTAGACACCACAAAAAGGACAAGGCACCTGAACAAGGGGTGCAAGATATCGGATGTAGGGTGTATACGGAAATTAGTCCTGACTGCTGCACTGCCAACAACGCTTTCCACAGAAAGTGAATTCTATGAACAAAAATGAGGTAAATGAAAAACTCAGAACAAAAAACTTACTGGATATTCCATTCCTGCCAAGAATCTGAATGTAATTCACTGATGGTGGGGGTCCGTCTGGATCATCAAACCATATTGTCATGCATCGTCCCATGCATTGACAAACTCCCGCATTGTATCTGGCTTTAAAAAGGCTATAGGCGGAGTCATATGATGCGGCGCCGCTCGCTGTGCAGCGTCATCACGTCACAGCGTCATCGCCCGGGGACGGAGAAGCACCGCTCACCGCGCCCATGGCAGCTGTGACGTGGCGCAATTATGCATAAAGCGTCATCACGTCGTCACATGGGGAAAAAAAGAAAACACAACTAAAGGTACAGCCTAGGAATGGGGAAAGCTCCGTCCAGACATGCGCAGACCGACGACAACACGTCAGGTCCGAACGCAAACCAGGAAGTGAGTGGTAGCAGCCAATAAGGAAAAACTATGAAAAATAAATAAACAAAAAAATAAAAAATAAAGACTTGCTTGCAAAAAGTAAGTCAGTGGAATATTTAATAAATCCTAGGGGGGGAGGGGAACAATATCATGTACTCTATCCTCAAGGGAAAAGGACAGGGGAGATATAACATGAACGTACGAAAAGAGGGGGCCCTGAACCCCCACTGCACGGCGCCCACCACAGCGCAAAAAATAACCCTGTGGGGAGCGTCATGCAACGGGGGTCCACCGACGCAGGAAGGCGACCATGCGAGCGGGCACCTGCCGGGCCGACACCAGGGCTGCCTGGTACAGCAACCACCCCCCGATACAGGCCACTAAAAACAAGGCCCCCCTGGAATAATAGATCCCGAGGGGCCAATCTGCGCCAGGCAGGACCAGAAGGGACCAGTATAGATGACAAGCCGGATGGCAGTCGCCGACCACAACCCCAGCAGAAGGAAATCCAACACCAGGGAACAAAAAGGACAGCTGGAATACAAATCTTAAAGGATGAAGATTAACAAATCATAACATATAAGTGGCAGAGCAGTATTGCATACAGAAAAACATACATATTGGTATGGATAACAAATGCTGCATGATGACAATTAAAAAAAAAAATTCATCATGAATGAAGTGACAAGTAAGAATCACATGTATCAGAGGCCACACCAAGGTCTGCAATCCAGCTGGACTCCCGCTGTAGAAGGACCTTGTTCCAGTCCCCACCCCACGGACTAGGTTGTATCCTGTCTAGGATCAAAAGCTCAAGCCCTGGGAATTGACCATGATGCTTATTAGCGACATGCCTCCCGAGTGGGAGATCTGGATTTGCCTTCTTCATAGACATGATATGTCTTGAAGCTCGTAGATGAAATTTCAGCTTGGTCTTGCCAACATAGAATTGTTGACACTGGCAGGTAAGGAGGTATACCACCCTCTCGGTTTTGCAATTGAAAAAGTGGTGGGGTCTATATGGTCGTCCATTGGGAAGAATGGTGTCCAGTCTGGTATTCATATACTGACATATAGAACATCCACCACAAGTGAATTTTCCCATTCTCTTACAGGGATCACCTCGAAAATCTCCTGTGAATTCACTTTGGACCAAGTGGTCCTTCAGTGAACTCGCGCGTCGATAAGTGATCATCGGATATTCCGATAAATGAGGGCGCAATATGGGATCTGCATATAGCAAGTGCCAAAATGTATTGAAAATGGACTTGACTGACTGATGTTGATTACTAAATCTTGTAATCATCCTGACCACTGAGGAATCATCAGTTCACCTTCGATGGTCGAATAATAACTCACGTCTTGTTTGTACATTGGCTCGCTTAAATGCTTTCTTTAGGATTGAGTGAGAGTAACCTCTCAGTAGGTGCCTATCTCTGAGGGCAGCAGCTTCCTGTAAGAAAGACTCTTGGTTTGAACAATTATGTTTTAGCCTCAAATATTGGCTATATGGGATAGCACGAATGAGAGTCTGGGGGTGTGCACTGGAGGAGCCACTAACAAGGATTGTTGCTATACATGAAGACCCTCCAAATTTTGTAGGAGTTAAACAGTATCTCGTACAAACGAAGGTACATTTTCAACGGAAGGTTTGAGGTAAGCGTCGACATAAAGGCTAAGGTGTTCTGTAATGGCCCCGTTACCCGATACTATAGGTCTCCCAGAAGGGGACAATAGATTCTTGTGCACTTTGGGGAGACAGTAAAAGGTCGGGATCTTGGGATATGGTATAAACCGATTTCTAGAGCAAGTATTTCTAAATTTGAAACTCAATTTTTTGCCCTAGTAGACGGCGCATTCTCCCAGGGTATTATAGATCAAGACACTTGGGAATTCCTGCGCATTAAATATCCCAAGATCCCGACCTTTTACTTTTGGGTGGACTAGTGTGCATAAGGGGGAACCAGTTATCCACCTCAGTTTGGACATTGGGGTGATACTTTTCCTGGCGTAACTGTCGCCGCAATCCCGGCAGTGGGATTCCAATTTTGATGTGTTTGGGCATGTGTTCCCTCTATATGATCACTATGCCGTTCACTCTGTGGTACAATAGCAACTGTACAATACTGTTTATATAGAATTATTGATATACTCTTGTGTTTTTTCTAAATTTGTTTTTATTATACAGTGTGATTCTTCTCCACAAATTGCCCCTGACGAAGGGACGCCTTATCAAGTCCCGAAACGCATAGGGTTGTGTTGGAGACTTCATAAGCATTAGCACCATTTCATATCACTGCTTTTAATGGTGTCACATTTTGTACAAAATTCCACATATATTGCTGTTTTTGTATATTTTTGCTTATATCAATAAATTTGTTTTTATTAAACTTTAGCGTTGCCGTTGAAGTCCCATTGACCTTTGGGGGTATTCTTATTTCCTTCACAGCTGAGATCAGTCCCAATTGCTGCCCCTTTACACCTAAGATCTGTCCCAATTCCTGTACCTTGACAGCTGAGATCAGTCCCAATTCCTTCCCCTTCAAACCTGAGATCAGACCCAATTGCTGCCCCTTCACAACTGAGATCAGTCCCAATTCCTGTACCTTTACACCTGAGATTAGTCCAAATTCCTACATCTTCACACCTGAGATAAGTCCCAATTCCTTCCCCTTAACACCTGAGATCAGTCCCAAATGCTGTCCCTTCAAAGCTGAGATCGGTCCCAATTCTTTCCCCTTCACACTTGAGATCAGTCCCTATTGTTGCCCCTTCCCAACTGGGATCAGTCCCAATTCCTGTTCCTTCACAGCTGAGATCAGTCCCAATTCCTTCTCCTTAACACCTGAGATCAGTCCCAATTGCTGCCCCTTCACACCTGAGATGAGTTTAAATTGCTTCCCCTTCACATCTGAGCATAGGTGTGTGCAGCCTATTGCATTAGGGTGTGCACCCCAAAGCTCCAACCCATATGCGTTTGACATATTTACCAGCCTCTTCCCCACTCTGCATCCTTAAACAATGGGAGGAAGGAGGAGCAAGGGAGCACATGGGAGACCTGGGCAACAGAAGGAAGAGGAACAGGGAAATGAGGGGTGGCGGGGGTGTCATATTTTAGTACCGATCCCCTATTTCCTCCTGTGGCAACTGAATGTTGACAAAAGGGAGAGGAGAAGCCTACTTTCAGCTGCTGCAGGAGGAAAATACAGATCGGTTCCACTAAATTCCACCCACACCCCCTCTCCTGTCCAGGTTCTGAGGGTCAGCAAGGAAGGGTTGTGGTTTACCTGTCACCTGCCCATCATTGACAGGTTGCCAACCCCAGGATTAGGGTGTGCCCAGGCACACCTGGCATACCCCTTGCACACGCCTATGCATCTGATATCAGTCCCAATTTCTGCCCCTCCACACCTTAAATCAGTCGTTATTGCTGCCCCTTCACAAATGAGATCATTCCCAATTCCTTTCCCTTCACACCTGAGATCATTCCCAATTCCTTTCCCTTCACACCTGAGATCAGTCTCAATTGCTGCCCCTTCACACCTAAGATACGTCCCAATTCCTGTACCTTCACATCTGAGATCAGTCCCAATTCCTTCCCCTTAACACCTGAGATCAGTCCCAATTTCTGCCCCTTCACACCTGAGATTAGTGCCAATTGCTGCTCATTCACAACTAAGATCAGTCCCAATTCCTGCACCTTCCCATCTGAGATCATTCCCAATTCCTTCCCCTTCACACCTGAGATCAGTCCCAAATCCTGTACCTTCACTCCTGAGATCAGTCCGAATTCCTTCCCCTTCTCATCTGAGATCAGTCCCAATTCCTTCCCCTCAACACCAAAGATCAGTCCCAATTCCTTCCCCTTCATACCTGAGTTGAGTTCCAATTGCTGCCCCTTCACACCTAAGATAAGTCCCAATTCCTGTACCTTCAAATCAGGATTGAAGGTACAGGAATTGGGACTGATCTCAGGTGTGCAGGGGAAGGAATTGGTACAGATCTCAGGATTGAAGGTACAGGAATTGGGACTGATCTTAGGTTATGAAGGGGCAGCAATTGGGACTGATCTTAGGTGTGAAGTGGAAGCAATTGAGACTAATCTCAGGAGTGAAGGTACAGGAATTGGTAATGATCTCAGGTGTGAAGGGGAAGCAATTGGGCTGATCTCAGGTGTGAAGGGGCAGCAATTTGGACTGATCTCAGGTGTGAAGGGGCAGCAATTTGGACTGATCTCAGTTGTGAAGGGGAAGAATTGGGACTTATTTCATGTGTGAAGGGATGGGAATTTGGACTTATCTCAGATGTGAAGGGGCGGGAATATGGACTTATCTCAGGTGTGAAGGGGAAGGAATAGCAACTTATCTCAGGTGTGAAGGTACAGGAATTTGGACTGATCTCAGTTGTAAAGGTACAGGAATTTGGACTGATCTCAGTTGTGAAGGTACAGGAATTTGGACTGATCTCAGTTGTGAAGGGGCAGCAATGGGACTGATCTCAGGTGTGAAGGTACAGGAATTGGGACTGATCTCAGTTGTGAAGGGACAGCAATTGGGACTGATCTCAGGTTTGAAGTTGAAGGAATTGGGACTGATCTCAGCTGTGAAATTACAGGAATTTGGACCGATCTCACCTGTGAAGGGGCAGCAATTTAGACTGATCCCAGGTGTAAGGGGGAAGGAATTGGGACTTATCTCAGGTGTTCCTTTAAAACTGCCCCTTCACACCAGAGATCATTCTCAATTCCTTCCCCTTCACATTTGAGATCAGTCACAATTGCTGCCCATTCACACCAAAGATAAGTCCCAATTCCTTTACCTTCACATCTGAGATCAATCCCAATTTCTACCCCTTAACACCAGAGATCACACCCAATTGCTGTCCCTTCATAACTGAGATCAGTCAAAATTCCTGTATCTTCAAAGCTGAGATTGGTCCCAATTCCTTCCCCTTCACACCTAAGATCAGTCCCTATTGCCGCCATTTCACAGCTGAGATCAGTCCCAATTCCTTCCCCTTCACAACTGAGATCTGTCCCAATTGCTGCCCCTTCACATCTGAGATCAGTTTAAATTGCTTCCCCTTCACACCTGAGATCATTCCTAATTTATTCCCTTCACACCTGAGATCAGTCTCAATTGCTTCCCCTTCACACCTGAGATCATTCCCAATTTATTCCATTCACACCTGAGATCAGTCTCAATTGCTGCCCCTTCACAGCTAAGATCAGTCTCAATTCATGTACCTTCACATCTGAGATCAGTCCCAATTGCTGCCCCTTCACATGTGAGATCAATCCCAATTGCTTCCCCATCACATCTGAGATCAGTCCCAATTACTGCCCCTTCACACCTGAGATCAGTCCCAATTGCTGCCCCTTCACACCAGAGATCATTCTCAATTCCTTCCCCTTCTCATTTTTTTTTTCATCATTGGTTTTTTATTGATTTTTGCAAAGAGTATATAACAATACAATGTGCACATTGTATATTAGGTACAGTACATTCGTTTAGTTGTGTACAAAGAAACATATTATCGGAATAATGCTAAAACATATAGCAGAGAACTGTCATAGTGACGCTTCCGATATCGGAAATTAATTATGGCCTGAGTATCACCACCCCAGGCGCCCTAATGGGAACACTTTTCACCCGGGGGGGTGGCACCCTGCGTGGACAGTCTCCGGCTTAGATATATCATAGGTAAAATAGAGTCTATAGACAAAAGCAGTAGGAATATTCAAGAGAGGGGAAAGAAAAAAATTTATCAAGAAAAAGCGTTAACGATATGTTGCTTATCATGAAAATAAGAAAGGTTTCTGGATCATCAGGTGAATGGTTATGAAAGGAATGATGCAGCTCCAGTCCACAACTCCCATGGCCTCCATTTATATTTCACAGTGTGTGTAAGGCCTGAACTAGAGGCCATCATCAATTCAAAGCTGTAGTGGAGGTTCACCGTATCTAGAGTATGTTCAACGGAGGGGGTAGCATCCGTTTTCCATAGTCTTGCGATACATAATCTTGCAGCTAACAGAATATGGGTCACTATGTATCTGTACGGTGTTGGTATTGTTTCAATAGTGAGGTTCAGCACAGCTAGATCAGGTGATGGGTGTAAATTTTGGTGTATAACGTCTGACAGTATTTGGAAGATCTTGTTCCAGTAGTTACGCAATCGTGGGCATGTCCAGAAGATGTGAAGTAGATCACCTCTGAATGAACACCCGCGCCAGCATTGATCGCTGATAGAAGGATTGAATTTAGCAATTCTGGATGGGGTTAAGTACCACCTGAGATGTATTTTTTGGGTGTTTTCCCAGAGCGTGGTGCATTTTGTGGATTTATAAATTGACTGGATCGCTTTTTGCCATTGGTGTTCCGTGTAGGTCTGACCTAAGTCATGTTCCCAGTGAATATGTGGGGGTTTCTTGTTAAACTGCTGTTTATGGTGTAGGATATTATAGAATAGGGATATTCCCTTACGTTTGGGGATGGAGGACGTTAGAAAATCCCATGCTTTAGGATGTATAGTGTATAACTGAAGGTGGGAGTTTTTAAGGCAGTGCGTGACTCGGAGATAGGTGAAGAGTTCTGTTTGTGGTAAGTTATATTCTTGTTTCAAGAGGGTAAAAGATTTGGGTTTGTCTTTGAGTAGAATGTGTTGTATGGTTCGGATACCGTTCTTGGCCCAGTGGTTTAAATTTAATTCTGGAGAGAGGTGATGGAGAGCTTCAATAGGGATAGGAGTGGGAGGAGTGTCGGGTGTGTCACCGCTGTTGTGTATTAGTTTTTTCCATGCTGAGATTGACGCCACCATGGTGGGAGGTGTTGCCGTCGACAGTTTTGGACCCCAGGGTGAGCTCATCAACCAAGATTGTAGGTTTGGGCGAAGCAGGTGGGAATGTTCTATTGAGCTCCAGAGTTTGGTAGGTTTCATGTTGAACCACTCACCGAGCTGGTCTAGTATTGCTGCTGTGTGATAGTCTTCGAAATCTATTGTCCCTGAACCCCCCGCCAATCTGTGATTTCTAAGTGTCGAATGTGCACATCTAGGTTTGGTTTCATTCCATATGGTTTTGTTAAGTATGGATTGCAATGATTTAAAGTAGTATTTAGGTAGGGGTACGGGTAGAGTTCTGAATAGGTATAGGATTTGGGGCAGGTGTAGCATTTTGAATGCTGCCAGTCTACCAGACCAAGAAAGGTTGTGTTTGGTTATGGCCTGTGCATCTACTTTTAAGGTGGCGAGGAGAGGTTTGAAATTGGCTGCAAATAGGTGTTTAACTGATTTCGTGAGGTGGATTCCTAAGTATGGGATGCTTTGGTCGGCCCAAGCAAAGGGGAATTGTGCTTGTAGCAGGTTTCGAGAAGTAGCGTCCAGTTTAAGGTCTAGAATATGGGACTTAGTTACGTTAAGCTTGTAATATGGTACGCGACCGAACCAGTCTAATAATTTTTGGGCTTCAGGAAGGGAGGAATTTGGATTGGTGAGCACTAGTATGACATCATCAGCAAAGAGGCTGATTTTATGTGACGTTTTCCCTATTGTGACTCCTGTGAGTAGGGGGTTTGAGCGAACATGTTCCGTGAGTGGCTCTATGAGCATGTTAAAAATCAGCGGGGACAATGGACAACCCTGGCGAGTGCCATTTGTGATGTGAAAGGTTTGTGAAAGCATATCTGCGGAGTATACCTTCGCAGTTGGGACAGTATATAGAGCCAAGATAGCGTTGTATGTGAGGTCTTTAAATCCAAGTTTAGTTAGTACTGCTCTGAGGTATGACCAGTGTACCCTGTCGAACGCCTTCTCTGCGTCCAAAGAGAGGAGCAGAGAAGGCGTTCCACTGAACTCAATATGGTGTATTATGTTTACCATCCTTCTTGTGGCATCAGGGGCTTGTCTGCCTATAATGAATCCTGATTGGTCTGTGTGTATGAGATCAGGCATAACAACCATAAGGCGTCTGGCAATCGTTTTGGCATATATTTTTACGTCAAGATTCAATAGGGAGTTAGGGCGGAAGTTTTGGGGGGAGGTAGGAGCTTTACCTGGTTTCGGGATAGTAATGATAAGAGCGTTTAGTGATTCATCAGGGAATGTTGAGGAGGAGGCAGCAATGTTGAAGAATTCTGTCATTTGGGGAAGTAAGTGTCTAGAAAACCTTTTATAGTATTCCCCCGTGAGACCATCTGGTCCTGGGGCTTTGCCCGTTGGTAAGGAGGATATCGTATCAAGAATTTCCCTGTCTGAAAATGGTTCGTTGAGGGAGGTCAGTTGAGAGTCAGTCAGCTTTGGTAGTTTAATTTGTTGAAGAAAGTTGTTGATATCTTCATGGGATGGTTGGTAAGTAGTGTGGTCATGTTTGATGTTGTAGAGCTTACTATAGTAGTCGCTGAAGGCGTTCGCTATGTCCTGGGGGTTAGTCAGAGTGTCGGTTGAGTGTGGGTAGGATAAAGTCGTGATTTTGGATTTGATCCTTCGTCCTTTGATGCGTTGCGCTAGTCTTTTACCTGCTTTATTGGACGTGGAGTATGTGGTAGCTTTAAGCTTACGCTGGATCAGTTCATAGGAGTGGAGAAGAAGTGAGCGCAGGTCACGTCTTAGGGTCAATAGTTGGGCTTGGGTGTTCGGGTCTGGGTTAGTCTTATGTTGGGATTCAAGAGTCGCAATTTGGGAGGTAAGGGTGTCTATTTGCTGCGTCCTCTTCTTTTTACATACAGAGCTCAGTTTCATGACAATACCTCTAATAACCGCTTTGTGCGCGTTCCACACCTTCACGGGATCCCCCACTGACCCTTTGTTTAAATCAAAATAATCACTTATATGTTTTTCTATATCTAAGGAGTAGGTGGGGTGCTGTAAGATATAATTGTTCGCTCGCCAGAGGAACGTATTCCGCTGGGGTGGCATGTCGGTGATGGAAATAGAGATTGGGGCGTGGTCTGACCACGTCACGGTGTGGATTACAGATGCGCTGATGTTTTGTAGTAGCCATTTGTCTATGAGGAACAAATCAATCCTAGAATAGGAATTGTGGCGGGGTGAAAAATAGGTAAAGTCTTTTTCGGACCCATGATGGCATCTCCACACGTCAAACATGTCGTGTGACGTGAGGAGCCGCCCCAGGGGTGACTCTCTTCTTTTTGCAGGAGAAGTAGTGTCCATATGGATATCGGGAACTAAATTGAAGTCTCCGCAGACTATCAAATGTCCCTTGCAAACCGCTCAAGCCTTAGTGAAGGCTTTCTTCAGGAAACTGATCTGGCGGGTGTTGGGGGCGTAGATATTCATTAAGGTATAACTAACTTTGTTGAGGGTGAAGGATAAAATGAGATATCTACCGTTGGGGTCAGGGGTTTGTTGTAGCAGTTGGAAGTCCAGCCCTTGTTTGATCGCTATGAGAACTCCTCTTTTCTTGGAGCTATAAGTGGCGTGGTATATTTGGGGGTACTGCCGATTATGGCATAGGGTTGTTGCCGCGGGGAGCAGGTGGGTTTCCTGGACACAGAGGATGTCACAGTCCAATTTTGCCACAGTGTGCCATAGAGAATGCCGTTTTGCCGGGTGGTTGAGGCCCTTGGCATTGAGGGACACAATGTTGCAGGGCATGACCAGGGGATATTGGGTGAAGTGTGTTTAATGTAGAAGAGTCACTTACAGTTAGTTGCTTGTAGCTTGCGGGATGTTGGCGATGGTGTCGGTGGTTAAGTTGCTGGATGGATGGTCACTTGCGTTGTGTTGGAGATCTGGACCAGAAGCTGCAGGAGGGAACTGGAGGGAGGCAACAAATTAAAAGGCTGGAAGAGCCAACAGTTAGAACAAGAATTGATAATAGATTTAAATTTCTACTGCAATCTCGCTGTATAGGAAACGTGGCGGCGTAAATAACAGAGAGCTTATGAGAAGCTATGCCGCAGGTGGGGGAAAACAGTTAGTGTTCAAAAGGAAAGAAATAGAACAATTAGGAGCATTGCTCGAGACAGCGAGGGAGAAATGAGCTGTAGAGGTTATGGCCCAACTTATTCAGGTATTCGTGTGGGTATGGTGGATCTTTGGGTGCTGGTTGTTGCGCCTGTGGGAAGAATTTTGTTGTGGCAGAGGGGAGATCCCGTCCGTTGGGGGTTCCAAAATGATGCCCCATTCATGGAGAAGGCGCAGCCCCTTCATTAGGTTGTTGACAGCGTGGGTAGTGCCATTTTTCAGGATGAGGATGGTCGCCGGATATCTCCATTTATATGGGATTTTATGGTTGGAGAGGCCTTTTGTGATGGGATTTAGCTTCCTCCTCATTTGCAGGGTGAACTTGGAAAGATCTGGAAAGATCTGTATTGCATCGTAGGGTCTGGGCAGGGGAGCTTTAGCTCTGGCTTCTGACATCATTTTTTCTTTTATGTGGAAAAAATGGATTCGCATGAGTACTTGGTACTGATGCTGCTAGATGAGACGGTTTGGCAATCCTGTGAATTCTATCGATGACGATATCTCTGGGAGCCGCGTTGGGTAAAATAGTGTGTATGAGGTCTTTGACATATTTGGGGAGATCATTCGGGGGTATGGACTCAGGCACCCCTCGCAGTTTGACGTTGTTACGTCGAGAGCGATCTTCCAAATCGGCCAGCTTGGCCCGGACCCAGTGTTGCTCATCTTTAATGTCATCTACCGCGTCTATAATGTCATTCACTGTGGCTGAGCATTCTGTCATTCCCCTTTCCATATTAGAGATTCTATTGTCCATAGAGTGCATCTCTGTGGAGATTTTACTGAATAGGGATGATAAATGTGTCATCAGAGAGGTTTGCAGGGACATCAGCATCTCTTTTAGGGTTGTGTCTATTACTGGCTGGCCTGAGGTGGGGAAAGATGCCATGGAGTTATGCAGCGCCTGGTTAGACTGAAATGGGTTGAAGGCTTGGGCCTGTACTGCAGCGCTGATATGAGGAGAATGTGATTGCGGTATATCCATTCCGCATCCGAGCTTTAGCAGGGCTGGAAGTAAGGGGATCAGATCCAGGGTCCTGGGTAGGGGATATAGGCAGAGGAGCTGTGCCCATTTCACTGTGGATGGCGTCAGGGAGGTCTGTGTAAGCCTCAGTTGTGTCTGTCAGGCCGCCGGCGCCATCTTGGATAGTACTGACCTTGTCCTGAGGAAACAGGAACGTAGTAAGTTTTCTGATTTCCCTGTCTCCCATCCGTTTGCGGGACATTGTCGGTCGGCACTGCGGGAAGCTGTGTAGCGATTTTGGGGTGAATCGCTCCGGTCTGTCAGGCGTTTTTCGTTCCGGTGTTCTCCCTCGCTGTGGAGCTATGAGATTAAGCAGCCATCTTCAGCGCCGGCTAGCCACGCCCCCCTTCCCCTTCACATTTGAGATCAGTCACAATTGCTGCCCATTCACACCAAAGATAAGTCCCAATTCCTTTACCTTCACATCTGAGATCAATCCCAATTTCTACCCCTTAACACCAGAGATCACACCCAATTGCTGTCCCTTCATAACTGAGATCAGTCAAAATTCCTGTATCTTCAAAGCTGAGATTGGTCCCAATTCCTTCCCCTTCACACCTAAGATCAGTCCCTATTGCCGCCATTTCACAGCTGAGATCAGTCCCAATTCCTTCCCCTTCACAACTGAGATATGTCCCAATTGCTGCCCCTTCACATCTGAGATCAGTTTAAATTGCTTCCCCTTTACACCTGAGATCATTCCTAATTTATTCCCTTCACACCTGAGATCAGTCCCAATTGCTTCCCCTTCACACCTGAGATCATTCCCAATTTATTCCATTCACACCTGAGATCAGTCTCAATTGCTGCCCCTTCACAGCTAAGATCAGTCTCAATTCATGTACCTTCACATCTGAGATCAGTCCCAATTGCTGCCCCTTCACATGTGAGATCAATCCCAATTGCTTCCCCATCACATCTGAGATCAGTCCCAATTACTGCCCCTTCACACCTGAGATCAGTCCCAATTGCTGCCCCTTCACACCAGAGATCATTCTCAATTCCTTCCTCTTCACATTTGAGATCAGTCACAATTGCTGCCCATTCACACCAAAGATAAGTCCCAATTCCTTTACCTTCACATCTGAGATCAATCCCAATTTCTACCCTTTAACACCAGAGATCACACCCAATTGCTGTCCCTTCATAACTGAGATCAGTCAAAATTCCTGTATCTTCAAAGCTGAGATTGGTCCCAATTCCTTCCCCTTCACACCTAAGATCAGTCCCTATTGCCGCCATTTCACAGCTGAGATCAGTCCCAATTCCTTCCCCTTCACAACTGAGATCTGTCCCAATTGCTGCCCCTTCACATCTGAGATCAGTTTAAATTGCTTCCCCTTCACACCTGAGATCATTCCCAATTTATTCCCTTCACACCTGAGATCAGTCTCAATTGCTGCCCCTTCACACCTAAGATACATCCCAATTCCTGTACCTTCACATCTGAGATCAGCCCCAATTTCTGCCCCTTCACACCTGAGATCAGTCCCAGTTGCTGTCCCTTTACACCTGTGATCAGTCCCAATTCCTTTTCCTTCACATCTGAGATCATTCCCAATTGCTTCCCCTTTACACCTGAGATCAGTCCCAATTCCTGTACCATCTCTCCTGAGATCAATCACAATTCTTTCCCCTTCAGTCCTGAGATAAGACCCAATTCCTTCACCTTCAAAACTGACATCAGTCCCAAAGCTGCACCATCACAGCTGAGATCAGTCCCAATTCCTGTACCTTCACATCTAAGATCAGTCCGAAATCAATTCCTTTTTTCAATAAATTTATATTTTTTATACTGCTATATCTTCTCCACTGTTTCTCAGCCTAAAAAGTCTGCCTCCCTGGTAATACTCGGGACTACCTTATTTTTTATTATCAGTCCGAAATCCTGCACCCTCACACCTGAGAAAAGTACCAATTCTTTCCCCTTCAGATATTAGATAAGACCCAATTCCTTCACCTTCAAACCTGACATCAGTCCCAAAGCTGCACCTTCACAGCTGAGATCAGTCCCAATTCCTGTACCTTCACATCTGAGATCAGTCCAAAATCAATACATTTTTCAATAAATTTATATTTTTTATACTGCTATGTCTTCTCCACAGTTTCTTAGCCTAAAAAGTCCGCCTCCCTGGTAATACTCAGTACTACCTTATTTTGTATTATCAGTCCAAAATCCTGAACCCTCACACCTGAGATTAGTACCAATTCTTTCCCCTTCACACCTAAGAAAAGGCCCAATTCCCGCACCTTCACAACTTAGATAAGTCCCAATTCCTTCCCCTTCAAACCTGATATTAGTCCCAATTCCTTTCCTTCACACCTGAGATTAATCTCAATTGCTGCCCCTTAACACCTGAGGTCAGTCCCAATTCCTGTACCTTCACAGCTGAGATCAGTCCCAATCCCTTCCCCTTCACACCTGAGATCATTCCCATTTTCTGTCCTTTCACACCTGAGATAAGTCACAATTCCTTCCCCTTCACACCTGAGATCATTCCCAATTCCTGTACCTTCACACCTGAGATCAATCTCAATTTCTACCCCTTAACACCAGAGATCACACCCAATTGCTGTCCCTTCATAACTGAGATCAGTCAAAATTCCTGTATCTTCAAAGCTGAGATCAGTCCCAATTCCTTCCCCTTCACAACTGAGATCTGTCCCAATTGCTGCCCCTTCACATCTGAGATCAGTTTAAATTGCTTCCCCTTCACACCTGAGATCATTCCCAATTTATTCCCTTCACACCTGAGATCAGTCTCAATTGCTGCCCCTTCACACCTAAGATACATGCCAATTCCTGTACCTTCACATCTGAGATCAGCCCCAATTGCTGCCCCTTCACACCTGAGATCAGTCCCAGTTGCTGTCCCTTTACACCTGTGATCAGTCCCAATTCCTTTTCCTTCACACCTGAGATCATTCCCAATTCCTTCCCCTTTACACCTGAGATCAGTCCCAATTCCTTCCCATGCTCACCTGAGAAAAGTACCAATACTTTCCCCTTCAGACCTGAGATAAGACCCAATTCCTTCACCTTCAAACCTGACATCAGCCCCAAAGCTGCACCTTCACAGCTGAGGTCAGTCCCAATTCCTGTACCTTCACATCGAAGATCAGTCCAAAATCAATACATTTTTCAATAAATTTATATTTTTTATACTGCTATATCTTCTCCACTCTTTCTTAGCCTAAAAAGTCCGCCTCCCTGGTAATACTCAGGACTACCTTATTTTGTATTATCAGTCCGAAATCCTGCACCCTCACACCTGAGATAAGTCCCAATTTTTTCCCCTTCACACCTGAGATAAGACCCAATTCCCGCACCTTTACAACTTAGATAAGTCCCAATTCCTTCCCCTTCAAACCTGATATTAGTCCCAATTACTTTCCTTCACACCTGAGATTAATCTCAATTGCTGCCCCTTAACACCTGAGATCAGTCCCAATCCCTTCCCCTTCACACCTGAGATCAGTCTCAATTCCTGCCCCTTCACAGCTAAGATCAGTCTCAATTCAAGTACCTTCACATCTGAGATCATTCCCAATTGCTGCCCCTTCACACCTGAGATCAATCCCAATTGCTTCCCCACCACATCTGAGATCAGTCCCAATTACTGCCCCTTCACACCAGAGATCATTCTCACTTCCTTCCCCTTCACATTTGAGATCAGTCACAATTGCTGCCCATTCACACCAAAGATAAGTCCCAATTCCTTTACCTTCACATCTGAGATCAATCCCAATTGCTACCCCTTAACACCTGAGATCAGACCCAATTGCTGTCCCTTCATAACTGAGATCAGTCAAAATTCCTGTATCTTCAAAGCTGAGATTGGTCCCAATTCCTTCGCCTTCACACCTAAGATCAGTCCCTATTGCTGCCATTTCACAGCTGAGATCAGTCCCAATTCCTTCCCCTTAACAACTGAGATCTGTCCCAATTGCTGCCCCTTCACATCTGAGATAAGTTTAAATTGCTTCCCCTTCACACCTGAGATCATTCCCAATTCCTTTCCCTTCACACCTGAGATCAGTCTCAATTGCTGCCCCTTCACACCTAAGATACATCCCAACTCCTGTACCTTCACATCTGAGATCAGTCCCAATTACTGCCCCTTCACACCTGAGATCAGTCCCAGTTGCTGTCCATTTACACCTGTGATCAGTCCCAATTGCTTCCCCTTTACACCTGAGATCATACCCAATTCCTTTCCCTCCACACCTGAGACCAGTCTCAATTGCTGCCCCTTCACACCTAAGATACATCCCAATTCCTGTACCTTCACATCTGAGATCAGCCCCAATTGCTGCCCCTTTACACCTGAGATCAGTCCCAGTTGCTGTCCCTTTACACCTGAGATTAGTCCCAATTGCTGCTCAGTCACAAATAAGATCAGTCCCAATTCCTGTACCTTCACATCTGAGATCATTCCCAATTCCTTCCCCTTCACACCTGAGATCAGTCCCAATTCCTTTCCTCTCACACCTGAGATCAGTCCCAATTGCTGCCCCTTCACACCTTAGATTAGTCCCAATTGCTGCTCATTCACAAATAAGATCAGTCCCAATTCCTGTACCTTCATATCTGAGATCATTCCCAATTCCTTCCCCTTCACACTTGAGATCAGTCTCAATTCCTGTACCATCACTCCTGAGATCAGTCCCAATTCCTTCCCCTTCTTACCTGAGATAAGTACCAATTCTTTCCCCTTCAGATATGAGATAAGACCCAATTCCTTCACCTTCAAACCTGACATCAGTCCCAAAGCTGCACCTTCACAGCTGAGATCAGTCCCAATTCCTGTACCTTCACATCTGAGATCAGTCCAAAATCAATACATTTTTCAATAAATTTATATTTTTTATACTGCTATATCTTCTCCACAGTTTCTTAGCCTAAAAAGTCCACCTCCCTGGTAATACTCAGTACTACCTTATTTTACTACCGTATTATCAGTCCAAAATCCTGAACCCTCACACCTGAGATTAGTCCCAATTCCTTTCCTTCACACCTGAGATTAATCTCAATTGCTGCCCCTTAACACCTGAGGTCAGTCCCAATTCCTGTACCTTCACAGCTGAGATCAGTCCCAATCCCTTCCCCTTCACACCTGAGATCATTCCCATTTTCTGCCCTTTCACACCTGAGATAAGTCACAATTCCTTCCCCTTCACACCTGAGATCATTCCCAATTCCTGTACCTTCACACCTGAGATCAATCCCAATTGCTGCCCCTTTACACCTGAGATAAATACCAATTCCTGCTCCTTCACACCTGAGATAAGTCCCAATCCTTGCCCCTTCACACCTGAGAAAAGTACCAATTCTTTCCCCTTCACACCTGAGATAAGTCCCAATTCCTTTCCTTCACACCCGAGATCAGTCCCATTTGCTGCCCCTTTACACCTGAGATCAGTCCCATTTCCTGCCCATTCACAACTAAGATCAGACCCAATTCTTGTACCTTCACATCTGAGATCATTCCCAATTCCTTCCCCTTCACACCTGAGATCAGTCACAATTGCTGCCCCTTCACACCTAAGATAAGTCTCACTCCCTGTACCTTCACATCTGAGATCAGTCCCAATTGCTGCCCCTTCACACCTGAGATCAGTCCCAATTATTGCCCCTTTACACCTGAGATCAGTCCCAATTCCTGTACCTTCACAGCTGAGATCATTCCCAATTCCTTCCCCAAAATGTGGACAAAATATAGTAAGAATTACTCCTGCACGTGTGAAGGCGTTTTTGTGTAAATAGGTAGTATTGTTGAAAGTGAAAGGACTGAAAGAGATGGTAATGTGTGTCCTGCTGCCTCAACTGACCAGGGGTGGTCTGGAGAAGAGTGCAATCATGAGTTCCTCCCTAGTGGGAGTAGTTTATGATTTAGTGGCAGCTTCTGTTGGTTTGTTGCATGTTTCATGTGCTTCAATACTATTAGAGAAACCTCTTGCCGGAGAGGTCCGTCTCAGTTCTCTTTGTTCGATTGATAGGACTATGCTGGTCCAAGAGTGGAATATTCTGTGACCTGTTGTGTAGTTGGATCTGCTGAACTAGATAGCGTTTGGAGAATGAACTAAAATGTAGGACTCGCCTCACCTGAGCAGCGGGAGACCCCTAGAAACTAATGCGAAATGTGGACAAAATATAGTAAGAATTTATCCTGTGCTTGTGAAGGCATTTTTGTGTAAATAGGTAGTATTGTTGAAAGTGAAAGGACTGAAAGAGATGGTAATGTGTGTCCTGCTGCCTCAACTGACCAGGGGTGGTCTGGAGAAGAGTGCAATCATGACTTCCTCCTTAGTGGGAGTAGTTTATGATTTAGTGGCAGCTTCTGTTGGTTTGTTGCATGTTTCATGTGCTTCAATACTATTAGAGAAACCTCTTGCCGGAGAGGTCCGTCTCAGTTCTCTTTGTTCGATTGATAGGACTATGCTGGTCCAACGGTGGAATATTCTGTGACCTGTTGTGTAGTTGGATCTGCTGAACTGGATAGCGTTCGGAGAACGAACTAAAATGTAGGACTTGCCTCACCTGAGCAGCGGGAGACCCCTAGAAACTAATGCGAAATGTGGACAAAATATATAGTAAGAATTTCTCCTGTGCTTGTGAAGGCATTTTTGTGTAAATAGGTAGTATTGTTGAAAGTGAAAGGACTGAAGGAGATGGTAATGCGTGTCCCGCTGACTCAACTGATCAGGGGTAGTCTGGAGAAGACTGTGTAGAAGAAGGTGGATGGAGGGCGCGTGATCAACCACTTACATCAAAACATGTTTGGTTTATTCATGTATAATGGAATACAAACATATAAATATTACAAATACTACGTTTCATACAAACAGGTGACAAAATATAAAATAGTTAAAATTGGGATATGCCCATGTTGAGGCAAGTATTTAAAATAGGCTGACACGTTTCGAGGGTAACCTCTTCATCAGAGCCTGGAGAACAAGAGCACAGTCTGTGTTAGCCGGTAGACCGACATGTGTACATGGGGAGGAGTGGCTAGTTGGAAGGTATGTCCTGTGATAGGTAGTTAATTATTCTGAGCTCCATACCAGTTCACGTCCAAGTGTTCTAGGTGGAATACAGATCAAAAATGTATAGAATGGAGTACATGGCAAGTGTATGCTGTGCAATACAGACTGTAGACGTATAATAAATTCACATTGATAAAAAATCAAATATGTAGACTTTGAAATAGTAAAGGATACAATATCAATAAAAACAATTGATGATTGATTGGTAATGAACATTGAAGCAACAAAAAAAAAAACATGACATATATATATATATATATATATATATATATATATATATATATATATATATATAGACACATAGAGAAGAAACATGTGAGTGATGTTAAATACAGAGAAACACTGAGAGACTGTCTCTCACCGCATGATGTGTCAAGTTGTGATTATGTACAACGAACATACGTATGCGTGTGTAAACATCTCTGCCAGCACATAAGTAGCTGTGCGGGAACAAGGTATGGATGCAAGCAAATGAGCACAGAATGCACATCAAGGGGCACAGATGTAACCATACAGATGTAAATATATACATTCACATGTACATATACATATAACACACCTAAGTGCACGTGACATGTGCCTATGCCGAATATGTGTCATGTCAGTGGGGTGGGAATCCACAGTTTGTGCAGCATGATGGCAGAGAAGGAGAGTAACGGATGTGAACGGATCGGAGTATGAAAATGCATATAGGCTATGCAAGCAGAGGAATGAAGAGGTGCTAATTGCCAAAGCTGAAGATGACAGACTGATAGTTAAATGTGGGATTGCACCTACCTACGTGATATAGTAGAAATGTATATATGTATTTTCCTTTTCCGGTGGTATGGGACTGTCGGGTGTACATGCAGGGGGAGAGGTTACAGAGGAGAAGAGAAGAGATGAACAGGGGGGAAGAAAGGGGGCAGGAAGAGGGGAAGGAGGGTGACCTGAGAGGGGGGGGGTCCCTCAGGACACTAGTGAAATGACAAGTAAAAAATGCATGGGATGGTGCAGAGTTAGTATAGTGACCTCATAGCTAACCTGTCTTCAAAGTTTTGTGGGGGAGAGACTGCAGCCTGCATACGTCCTTGAGGGTAGTGAAACGTGTGATCCGTGGAGATGAAAGGAGAAGGATGTCTCCTCAGATGGTACTGGAGCCGTGGATGCCTCAAAAATGTCTCTCCGCCTGGGACATAGGCAAGTGTTATGATAAGGAGGACATGCTGGTGAGTTTAAATGCCAGTGGGGGGCGGGTCTGGGGGCGGGCTGGGAGTGCTTGTGGCTATCCAGGGGAGGTGGATGTGGCCTGCCATTGGAACGCATGCCAATGAGTGAATGGGTGTGGTCATGCGTTCCAAGGGGCAATCACATGACCGGACACCTATCGGCTCCCAGGGGAGGATGCGCTGGCAGAGTTCGTCCAGTGAATGAGCCGATCCACTGTGTGTCGTAAGAGACAGCAAACATAGGCGGCTCCAAACTGTGGGCCCACAGATAGTGTGTAGAGATAAGAACAACTTAGAGTGGAGTGGAAGAGTATTTTTCCTACCCATCTAGGCAGCACAGGGGGAATGTGTGCACAATATACAGACACACATAACGTTCACATAGATACACGCAGCCAATGCATACACAGGATTCCCAATTCCTGTACCTTCACAACTGAGATCAGTCCCAATTGCTGCCCCTTCACACCTGAGATCAGTCCCAATTGCTGCCCCTTCACACCAGAGATCATTCTCAATTCCTTCCCCTTCACATTTGAGATCAGTCACAATTGCTGCCCATTCACACCTCACATCTGGTATCAGTCCCAATTCCCATCCCAATAACACCTGAAATCAGTCCCGCTTGCTGCCCCTTCACAACTGAGACCAGTCACAATTCCTGTACCTTCACTCATGAGATCAGTCCCACTTCCTTCTCCTTAACACCTGAGATCAGCCCCAATTGCTGCCCCTTCACACCCGAGATCAGTCCCAATATCTTCCCCTTCACAAGTGAGATCAGTCCCAATTACTGCCCCTTCACATCTGAGATCAGTCCCAATTGCTGCCCCTTCACTCCTGAGATCATTCCCAATTCCTTCTCCTTGACACCTGAGATCAGTCTCAATTGCTGCCCCTTCAAACCTGGGATCAGTTCCAATTGCTGCCCCTTTACACCTGTGATGAGTCCCAATTCCTTCCCCTTAACACCTGAGATAAGTCCCAATTGCTGCCCCTTCACACCTGAGATTAGTCCCAATTGCTGCTCGTTCACAACTAAGATCAGTCCCAATTCCTGTACCTTCACATCTGAGATCATTTCCAATTCCTTCCCCTTCACACCTGAGATCAGTCCCAATTGCTTCCACTTTACACCTGAGATCAGTTCCAATTCTTTCCCATCCACACCAGAGATCAGTCCCAATTCCTTCCTCTTCAGACCTGAGATCAGTCCCAATTGCTGCCCCTTCACACCCAAATAAGTCCCAATTTCTGTAGCTTCAAATCTGAGATCAGTCCCAATTGCTTCCCCTTTCCACCCAAGATCAGTCCCAATAGCTGCCCATTCACACCTGAGATCAGTCACAATTCCCTTACCTTCACAGCAGAAATCAGTCCAAATTCCTTCCCCTTCACATCTGAGATCGGTCCCAATTTCTGCCCATTCACACCTGAGATCAGTCCCAATTCCTGTACCTTCACACCCGAGATCAGTCCCAATTGCTGCACCTTCACACCTGAGATCAATCCCAATTCCTGTACATTCACCGCATAGATCAGTCTCAATGCTGCCCCTTCACGCCTGAGATCAGTCCCATTTGCTGTCCATTCACAACTAAGATCAGTCCCAATTCCTGTACCTTCACATCTGAGATCATTCCCAATTCCTTCCCTTTTACCCCTTCACCCCTTCACACCTGAGATCAGTCCCAATTGCTGCTCCTTCATACCTAAGATCAGTCCCAATTCCTGTACCTTTACATCTGAGATCAGTCCCAATTGCTGTCCCTTCACAACTGAGATCAGTCCCAATTGCTGCCCCTTCACACCTGAGATCAGTGCCAATTGCTGCACCTTTACACCTGAGACCAGTTCCAATTCCTGTACGTTCACAGCTGAGATCAGTCCCAATTCCTTCCCCTTCACACCTGAGATCAGTCCCAATTGCTGCCCCCTCACAACTGAGATCAGTCCCAATTGCTTCCACTTTGCACCTGAGATCAGTCCCAATTCCTTCCCATCCACAACATAGATCAGTCCCAATTCCTTCCCCTTCAGACCTGAGATCAGTCTCAATTGCTGCCCCTTCACACCCAAGATAAATCCCAATTCCTGTAGCTTCAAATCTGAGATCAGTCCCAACTGCTGCCCCTTTCCACCCAAGATCAGTCCCAATTGCTGCCCCTTCACACCTGAGATCAGTCCCAATTCCTTTACCTTCACAGCTGAGATCAGTCCAAATTCCTTCCCCTTCACATCTGAGATCGGTCCCAATTGCTTCCCCTTTACTCCTGAGATCAGTCCCAATTGCTGCCCCTTTACAACTGAGATCAGTCCCAATTCCTTCCCCTTCACACCTGAGATCAGTCCCAATTCCTGTACTTTCACTCCTGAGATTAGTCTCAATTCCTTCCCCTTCAAACCTGAGATCAATCCCAATTCCTGCCCATTCACACCTGAGATCAGAACCAATTCCTGTACCTTCACACCCAAGATCAGTCCCAATTGCTGCACCTTTACACCTGAGATCAATCCCAATTCCTGTACATTCACTGCATAGATCAGTCTCAATGCTGCCCCTTCACACCTGAGATCAGTCCCATTTGCTGCCCATTCACAACTAAGATCAGTCCCAATTCATGTACCTTCCCATCTGAGATCATTCCCAATTCCTTCCCCTTCACCCCTTCACACCTGAGATCAGTCCCAATTGCTGCCCCTTTATACCTAAGATCAGTCCCAATTCCTGTACCTTTACATCTGAGATCAGTCCCAATTGCTGCCCCTTCACAACTGAGATCAGTCCCAATTGCTGCCCCTTCACACCTGAGATCAATCCCAATTGCTGCACCTTTACACCTGAGATCAGTCCCAATTCCCGTACCTTCACAGCTGAGATCAGTCCCAATTCCTTCCCCTTCACACCTGAGATCAGACCCAATTGCTGCCCCCTCACAACTGAGATCAGTCCCAATTCCTGTACCTTCACACCCGAGATCAGTCCCAATTCCTGCACCTTCACACCAGAGATAAGTCCCAATTCCTTCCTCTTAACACCTGAGATTAGTCCCAATTGCTGCCCCTTGACAACTGGGATCAATCCCAATTCCTGTACCTTCACAGCTGAGATCAGTCCCAATTCCTTCCCCTAACACCTGAGATCAGTCGCAATCGTCCCTTCACAACTGAGATGAGTCCCAATTCCTGTACCTTCAAAGCTGAGATCGGTCCCAATTCCTTCCCCTTCACACCTGAGATCAGTCCCAATTGCTGCCCCTTGGCAACTGAGATCAGTCCCAATTGCTGCCCCTTCACACCTGAGATCATTCCCAATTCCTTCCCCTTTACACCTGAGATCAGTCTCAATTGCTGCCCTTTCACACCTAAAATATGTTCCAATTCCTGTACCTTCACATCTGAGATCAGTCCCAATTGCTGTCCCTTCACACCTAAGATCAATCCCAATTCCTGTGCCTTCACATCTGAGATCAGTCCCAATTGCTGCCCCTTTACATCTGGGATCTGTCCCAATTCCTGTACCTTCACAGCTGAGATCTAAAGAAAAAGAAAACCATCCAGCTAGACCATGAAGGTTGCCACATCCCTGAGATAAGGAAATAAGAATACCCCCAAAGGTCAATGGGACTTTAACGGCAACGCTAAAGTTTATTAAAAACAAATTTGTTGATATAAGCAAAAATATACAAAAACAGCAATATATGTGGAAAAAAGAGAAATTTGTACAAACTGTGACACCATTAAAAACAGTGATATGAAATGGTGTTGATGCTTATGAAGTCTTCAACACAACCCTACGCGTTTCGGGACTTGATATTGCGTCCCTTCGTCAGGGGCAATTTGTGGAGAAGAATCACACTGTTTAATAAAAACAAATTTAGAAAAAACACAAGAGTATATCAATAATTCTATATAAACAGTATTGTACAGTTGCTATTGTATCACAGAGTGAACGGCATAGTGATCATATAGAGGGAACACATACCCAAACACATCAAAATTGGAGTCCCACTGCTGGGATCGCGGCAACAGTTATGCCAGGAAAAGCATCACCCCAATGACCAAACGGAGACTGAGGTGGATAACTTGTCCCCCCTTATCCACACTGGTCCACCCAAGCCACAACGGACAGACAACGTCCCCATAGTGGCTGTACCCCCAAATGAGATCACATATAGATCTAGGGAAAGAAAAATAATAATAACTGATACCCCAAAAATTAGGTATATAAATCACAACACCTAAAAATGCACCTCAAAACTCCCTACCTCAAAGGGATTAGACACCACAAAAAGGACAAGGCACCTGAACAAGGGGTGCAAGATATCGGATGTAGGGTGTATACGGAAATTAGTCCTGACTGCTGCACTGCCAACAACGCTTTCCACAGAAAGTGAATTCTATGAACAAAAATGAGGTAAATGAAAAACTCAGAACAAAAAACTTACTGGATATTCCATTCCTGCCAAGAATCTGAATGTAATTCACTGATGGTGGGGGTCCGTCTGGATCATCAAACCATATTGTCATGCATCGTCCCATGCATTGACAAACTCCCGCATTGTATCTGGCTTTAAAAAGGCTATAGGCGGAGTCATATGATGCGGCGCCGCTCGCTGTGCAGCGTCATCACGTCACAGCGTCATCGCCCGGGGACGGAGAAGCACCGCTCACCGCGCCCATGGCAGCTGTGACGTGGCGCAATTATGCATAAAGCGTCATCACGTCGTCACATGGGGAAAAAAAGAAAACACAACTAAAGGTACAGCCTAGGAATGGGGAAAGCTCCGTCCAGACATGCGCAGACCGACGACAACACGTCAGGTCCGAACGCAAACCAGGAAGTGAGTGGTAGCAGCCAATAAGGAAAAACTATGAAAAATAAATAAACAAAAAAATAAAAAATAAAGACTTGCTTGCAAAAAGTAAGTCAGTGGAATATTTAATAAATCCTAGGGGGGGAGGGGAACAATATCATGTACTCTATCCTCAAGGGAAAAGGACAGGGGAGATATAACATGAACGTACGAAAAGAGGGGGCCCTGAACCCCCACTGCACGGCGCCCACCACAGCGCAAAAAATAACCCTGTGGGGAGCGTCATGCAACGGGGGTCCACCGACGCAGGAAGGCGACCATGCGAGCGGGCACCTGCCGGGCCGACACCAGGGCTGCCTGGTACAGCAACCACCCCCCGATACAGGCCACTAAAAACAAGGCCCCCCTGGAATAATAGATCCCGAGGGGCCAATCTGCGCCAGGCAGGACCAGAAGGGACCAGTATAGATGACAAGCCGGATGGCAGTCGCCGACCACAACCCCAGCAGAAGGAAATCCAACACCAGGGAACAAAAAGGACAGCTGGAATACAAATCTTAAAGGATGAAGATTAACAAATCATAACATATAAGTGGCAGAGCAGTATTGCATACAGAAAAACATACATATTGGTATGGATAACAAATGCTGCATGATGACAATTAAAAAAAAAAATTCATCATGAATGAAGTGACAAGTAAGAATCACATGTATCAGAGGCCACACCAAGGTCTGCAATCCAGCTGGACTCCCGCTGTAGAAGGACCTTGTTCCAGTCCCCACCCCACGGACTAGGTTGTATCCTGTCTAGGATCAAAAGCTCAAGCCCTGGGAATTGACCATGATGCTTATTAGCGACATGCCTCCCGAGTGGGAGATCTGGATTTGCCTTCTTCATAGACATGATATGTCTTGAAGCTCGTAGATGAAATTTCAGCTTGGTCTTGCCAACATAGAATTGTTGACACTGGCAGGTAAGGAGGTATACCACCCTCTCGGTTTTGCAATTGAAAAAGTGGTGGGGTCTATATGGTCGTCCATTGGGAAGAATGGTGTCCAGTCTGGTATTCATATACTGACATATAGAACATCCACCACAAGTGAATTTTCCCATTCTCTTACAGGGATCACCTCGAAAATCTCCTGTGAATTCACTTTGGACCAAGTGGTCCTTCAGTGAACTCGCGCGTCGATAAGTGATCATCGGATATTCCGATAAATGAGGGCGCAATATGGGATCTGCATATAGCAAGTGCCAAAATGTATTGAAAATGGACTTGACTGACTGATGTTGATTACTAAATCTTGTAATCATCCTGACCACTGAGGAATCATCAGTTCACCTTCGATGGTCGAATAATAACTCACGTCTTGTTTGTACATTGGCTCGCTTAAATGCTTTCTTTAGGATTGAGTGAGAGTAACCTCTCAGTAGGTGCCTATCTCTGAGGGCAGCAGCTTCCTGTAAGAAAGACTCTTGGTTTGAACAATTATGTTTTAGCCTCAAATATTGGCTATATGGGATAGCACGAATGAGAGTCTGGGGGTGTGCACTGGAGGAGCCACTAACAAGGATTGTTGCTATACATGAAGACCCTCCAAATTTTGTAGGAGTTAAACAGTATCTCGTACAAACGAAGGTACATTTTCAACGGAAGGTTTGAGGTAAGCGTCGACATAAAGGCTAAGGTGTTCTGTAATGGCCCCGTTACCCGATACTATAGGTCTCCCAGAAGGGGACAATAGATTCTTGTGCACTTTGGGGAGACAGTAAAAGGTCGGGATCTTGGGATATGGTATAAACCGATTTCTAGAGCAAGTATTTCTAAATTTGAAACTCAATTTTTTGCCCTAGTAGACGGCGCATTCTCCCAGGGTATTATAGATCAAGACACTTGGGAATTCCTGCGCATTAAATATCCCAAGATCCCGACCTTTTACTTTTGGGTGGACTAGTGTGCATAAGGGGGAACCAGTTATCCACCTCAGTTTGGACATTGGGGTGATACTTTTCCTGGCGTAACTGTCGCCGCAATCCCGGCAGTGGGATTCCAATTTTGATGTGTTTGGGCATGTGTTCCCTCTATATGATCACTATGCCGTTCACTCTGTGGTACAATAGCAACTGTACAATACTGTTTATATAGAATTATTGATATACTCTTGTGTTTTTTCTAAATTTGTTTTTATTATACAGTGTGATTCTTCTCCACAAATTGCCCCTGACGAAGGGACGCCTTATCAAGTCCCGAAACGCATAGGGTTGTGTTGGAGACTTCATAAGCATTAGCACCATTTCATATCACTGCTTTTAATGGTGTCACATTTTGTACAAAATTCCACATATATTGCTGTTTTTGTATATTTTTGCTTATATCAATAAATTTGTTTTTATTAAACTTTAGCGTTGCCGTTGAAGTCCCATTGACCTTTGGGGGTATTCTTATTTCCTTCACAGCTGAGATCAGTCCCAATTGCTGCCCCTTTACACCTAAGATCTGTCCCAATTCCTGTACCTTGACAGCTGAGATCAGTCCCAATTCCTTCCCCTTCAAACCTGAGATCAGACCCAATTGCTGCCCCTTCACAACTGAGATCAGTCCCAATTCCTGTACCTTTACACCTGAGATCAGTCCAAATTCCTACATCTTCACACCTGAGATAAGTCCCAATTCCTTCCCCTTAACACCTGAGATCAGTCCCAAATGCTGTCCCTTCAAAGCTGAGATCGGTCCCAATTCTTTCCCCTTCACACTTGAGATCAGTCCCTATTGTTGCCCCTTCCCAACTGGGATCAGTCCCAATTCCTGTTCCTTCACAGCTGAGATCAGTCCCAATTCCTTCTCCTTAACACCTGAGATCAGTCCCAATTGCTGCCCCTTCACACCTGAGATGAGTTTAAATTGCTTCCCCTTCACATCTGAGCATAGGTGTGTGCAGCCTATTGCATTAGGGTGTGCACCCCAAAGCTCCAACCCATATGCGTTTGACATATTTACCAGCCTCTTCCCCACTCTGCATCCTTAAACAATGGGAGGAAGGAGGAGCAAGGGAGCACATGGGAGACCTGGGCAACAGAAGGAAGAGGAACAGGGAAATGAGGGGTGGCGGGGGTGTCATATTTTAGTACCGATCCCCTATTTCCTCCTGTGGCAACTGAATGTTGACAAAAGGGAGAGGAGAAGCCTACTTTCAGCTGCTGCAGGAGGAAAATACAGATCGGTTCCACTAAATTCCACCCACACCCCCTCTCCTGTCCAGGTTCTGAGGGTCAGCAAGGAAGGGTTGTGGTTTACCTGTCACCTGCCCATCATTGACAGGTTGCCAACCCCAGGATTAGGGTGTGCCCAGGCACACCTGGCATACCCCTTGCACACGCCTATGCATCTGATATCAGTCCCAATTTCTGCCCCTCCACACCTTAAATCAGTCGTTATTGCTGCCCCTTCACAAATGAGATCATTCCCAATTCCTTTCCCTTCACACCTGAGATCATTCCCAATTCCTTTCCCTTCACACCTGAGATCAGTCTCAATTGCTGCCCCTTCACACCTAAGATACGTCCCAATTCCTGTACCTTCACATCTGAGATCAGTCCCAATTCCTTCCCCTTAACACCTGAGATCAGTCCCAATTTCTGCCCCTTCACACCTGAGATTAGTGCCAATTGCTGCTCATTCACAACTAAGATCAGTCCCAATTCCTGCACCTTCCCATCTGAGATCATTCCCAATTCCTTCCCCTTCACACCTGAGATCAGTCCCAAATCCTGTACCTTCACTCCTGAGATCAGTCCGAATTCCTTCCCCTTCTCATCTGAGATCAGTCCCAATTCCTTCCCCTCAACACCAAAGATCAGTCCCAATTCCTTCCCCTTCATACCTGAGTTGAGTTCCAATTGCTGCCCCTTCACACCTAAGATAAGTCCCAATTCCTGTACCTTCAAATCAGGATTGAAGGTACAGGAATTGGGACTGATCTCAGGTGTGCAGGGGAAGGAATTGGTACAGATCTCAGGATTGAAGGTACAGGAATTGGGACTGATCTTAGGTTATGAAGGGGCAGCAATTGGGACTGATCTTAGGTGTGAAGTGGAAGCAATTGAGACTAATCTCAGGAGTGAAGGTACAGGAATTGGTAATGATCTCAGGTGTGAAGGGGAAGCAATTGGGCTGATCTCAGGTGTGAAGGGGCAGCAATTTGGACTGATCTCAGGTGTGAAGGGGCAGCAATTTGGACTGATCTCAGTTGTGAAGGGGAAGAATTGGGACTTATTTCATGTGTGAAGGGATGGGAATTTGGACTTATCTCAGATGTGAAGGGGCGGGAATATGGACTTATCTCAGGTGTGAAGGGGAAGGAATAGCAACTTATCTCAGGTGTGAAGGTACAGGAATTTGGACTGATCTCAGTTGTAAAGGTACAGGAATTTGGACTGATCTCAGTTGTGAAGGTACAGGAATTTGGACTGATCTCAGTTGTGAAGGGGCAGCAATGGGACTGATCTCAGGTGTGAAGGTACAGGAATTGGGACTGATCTCAGTTGTGAAGGGACAGCAATTGGGACTGATCTCAGGTTTGAAGTTGAAGGAATTGGGACTGATCTCAGCTGTGAAATTACAGGAATTTGGACCGATCTCACCTGTGAAGGGGCAGCAATTTAGACTGATCCCAGGTGTAAGGGGGAAGGAATTGGGACTTATCTCAGGTGTTCCTTTAAAACTCCTAAATTAGTGATTACAAAGACAGTTGTAAAGCATTTCATAGGGGTAGGCGTAGGGGGTAGGAATCAAACAAAAACACCACATCCCAATATTAAATTCAGATTTAGGAAAAGAGGGACTTGAGGCCTCCAAAGAGGCCAACGGACTTTTAGGGTGCTCAATAGACAAAATGAAAAATAGCAAGAATAAAAAAATACAAATTTTATTTTAAATCTTATTACGAAATCTTTTTTTTAAAAAAAAGAAGAAACAGACATGAAGCAACAAAGCTGATATGTTTCCAAGACAGATCTATACATATGTGATACAGAGCTTAATATCACTTTCTCGACATGTTTCGCTTTTTAAGCTTCTTCAGGAGATATATAGTGTGGCATCTGTTCAACTAAAAAAATGAAGAATGAATAAACAATATGTGCTCATGTCCAGAGATGTACATAATAACCACATTAATTAGATTCCAAACGTGTAATGTCATAGTTTGTATATGGCAATATATTCATATGTAAAAACAGTTGCAGGGTATAGATACATACGTATGATATAGCATCAAAGTTGCAAAGCAAATGCAAAAAGGATAGCAATACATTTGAAAAGTGGAGTTTTCACTTGGAAAAATAATAATATACATACATACATACATAGATAATATAGAAAAAAAAAACACCCAATTCACCTTATCGGTATAGTGGAGACTGAAGTAGAATAGTAAAGTATCGAACCAGGCAGAAATTCAGCAATGCAGGTTTATTAACAACTGATAACATACAGGTTTTTGTTCAAAGTATTACAAGATACAGGTCTAATTTATACAGTTTCTTACAATGCAAGCATATTAGATATAAATATTCTTATCCTCTAACCAAATTGAAACAATTGTGAATTGTTCTCACCTTGAACCAGAATGGGTCTTTTCTGCCAATTCTTGGGAACCCGTCACCTTATAGGGACCAGTCAATCGGCCCGTGGTCTGGTCCCCTCACAGAGTTCTGGGTTCCAGCTCGACCAAGTTTGTGAGGGAGTATCAAAAGACTATAAACCTTAATGGGACTTTAAAGGCACAACTGTAGTGAGCTACACAGCGTATATAAAAAGGTCGAATTTTATTAGTAATATACAAAAAAACAAAAAGAATAGACGGAACATCATTAAAAACACATCAGGTCTGGACATACAACGCATATTGTAACACCATATTGAGGATCCTATCCTGCAGTTTTGTATGTATCCCTATATAGTATACAATTCAAACATAATCCAAATAAAGGAAAAAAAAAAATTATATATAAACTTCCCCTAAAAGAGTTGGAATTGGGGGAGCACTGCAGGTCTGGTATTCCCAGAACGGTGTATTCTCTAATTGCTCTACATGTTTCACGTTGACAAGGAACGCTTCTTCAGGAGCTAGAGGTTCTATTAAAATTACACACAAGTAAAGAAGAAGAAAAACATATGTCAAAATTGCGATATTTTAAAAGCTATTCTCAGTAAGTATGTTAAAAAGAAAAATTATTACATATGTAAGTAGTAACTTGGTAGAAAAAGAGGGAGAAAAGACGCCCCCAAATGGTAAAGCATAGCGCAGGTCCTATAAAAGATAGAGGTCTCAAGTGGGAGGACAGCACAAGGCAGTGGTCTAGGACAGCCCATACAGAGGGACCCCCACAGCACAATGATAGACATAAAAAATTGGTCGAATATGAGAAAAGTAATAAATACAAATGTGAGAATCATCTCACTCAAGCGCTCAATCAAGCGCCTGATTTTTACCAATATCCCTACCTCGATCGCTTTTTGCGACTTACTGACTCAACAGTTTTAATGAGGGAACAAGCAGAACTTTGTTTGACCCTGTCAAACTTAATTTAATGTAGTGTACATAACTTTAGTTATTTCTAAACCACCTGTTTTCTTATCTTTATCTGTCTGATTTATATGCATTTCAGACTTGAGACAATTCTATTTAACTTGAATCTATTCTAATGAACTTTCACCCAGTAGACTATCTTAATACATTTTCGAGAACACCTGTGTACAAGTACTTGTCATAAAGCAGAGGTCATTTAAAGTTCAACACTTAAAAATTAAGACTTTCTAAATCTGGAAAACACAGTATACATTATTAAAGATTAATAATTGTTGCTTTACTTATTGAATAATAATATTGATAAAACCACTACTATATAATAATATGAATAATAATAATTATCAATAAAATATATGCAAATAAATATATATAATATGAAATACATTGGCTAATATGAGATTCTACAACATTTCCCCCCTGTTGAGGCTTTACACAAGCCTCACAGCAATTACAATACAGATCACCCACCATGCCCTTCAGAGACCCCATGCACCCGACACTTATCACAAATTGTCCAAAAAATAAAAACAAATCAGTCCAAAAAATAAAAATAAATAAATAAATCAGTCCAATCAAAAACACTGCATCTTCTTCTGTAGCTGCAAAGTCATTCTCCATTTGTGGCACGGAAAACATAATTGTCAGTCTCAGTGGCATTGTGATCATTCTTGCCGCAACAGGCAACAGTTACTCAGCAACATCACATCAAGGATAACAGGGAAGAGGAACAATCTGTTTAGTTAGTGAATGAAAGCAAGTATGTGGTTCCAAGGAGCATTCAGCTGACTTAGTCCCATAAGGCTCTGCCTTTTCCTGCATAGGTCTTTTCAGCTTAGCCAAGTGCTTGATGTTTTTTGGAGAGATCTCCTTCTTCATCAGTTGCTGGTCCAGTATCATAGCATAAGCTGCTTTGGATGCTGTAAGACACAAGTTCAGTGCATACCTGTTCTGCAAAGGTACAAGTCTCAGATGTTTCAGTTCCTTCTTTATTGCATTAAATCCTTCCTTTGTAGCAATTTAACATTTGTAACAAGTCGCATCATGTCTTCTGCGATCACCCGATATTTGTCTGGATATAAAATACACTTCAAAAATATAGTTATAAAAATAAAAATAAAGTCAGTGTCAGGATACAATAGGTCTCTGGCAAGCACTTCAGGGCAACCTACAAAGCAATGGCTCCTACACTCTCATTTTATTTAATAACTTAATTTAGTGTGTTCCTTTTACTTCTACAACATCCGCTAAAATAATATACATATATCTATATAGTTGTATCATAATACAATACTCTTACAATATTAATAATAATTATTATTATAAATCCCTTGAAGTACATGTTTTCACTACAAAGTATTTTATATAGACTATTCTTTTTACATTTCCCAACCTATACTATTTCCCATACAATAATTGTAAAATTCTTATCATTTCTTAACCTTGACTCCACCTATCAGTCACTATTACCCTGGTCATGTCATACTGTCAATATAGTCAGTCCAGATATTTCATTTGTTTTAATTTTGTAGTCTTCCCACAAAGTTTGCTAAACCCAAAACCATTTCACTTTTTGTCCATTTCTGCACATACTATACTGCAGAATATTATACAATAACAGTCAGCATGGGTCTCTTCTGTCAGTCACTATACTGTCTAAGTCAGTAGCCTACCTCTCCTATGTCTTAAAACATGAATTATAAAACAAAATCAAGACAAATATCATAACATATCCTATAAAGCATCAATAGCATACAGTCCTTAGCGATAATGTCATACTCATTACATTACACCTCCCCACTTTTTTTTTTCAAAAAATGATAAAACTATTTCTTTATAATGATTGAACATTTACTCAAAGTGGAACTCTACTCACAAAATGTGATAAAACAAGGTTCATTAGCAAGAAAAATACATTCCACAATAATTATTATGCTACCATTTTACTGAAGCCCAGAACCCTTGAGCAGCAGTAGAATTTCACGCTGTCAGCAGACTGGCCTCTAGATTCTATTCATTGCAAAAAAATAGAGCACAAGTGAGCCTGTGTAGAGCAGGGTGGAACAGTGGATTTTAAACAGTATAGGCACGTATTTTTTACTGTGTTTCATAGCTACACCTGCAAAAGGGGACAGCCTCAAGTAACCCAGCAGAAATCAATTTTCTGACCAAAGTTCCACTTTAAGGTGTTCACAATAATAAAACTTATAACATATATAACAAACAAAACAACAGATAGGGGGTCATTTACTATAACTCCAGGAAGTACTGGGCACTATGGCAAATAATAGAGCCAATTTTAGCCAAATGGAAACAAAACGGCGAATTTGCGCATGAAAATCAGCGATATAAAGTGGAGAACAAACGTTTGAAAGTTCTAAATTGCCGCTAATTAGCGCTTCCGCGTATATACAAATGCCAATTCTTATCAAGTTGTTATATCGCAGTGTACTGTAGCCATGATCCATGTATGTGAAAGAAACATTTTTATGTGAGATGTGCTCTACCTCGTGTGCATCTATTGATGTATGTTGCAATTAGTATTCCTATTTCTTTCCTTCTTTTGCTAACTAATGCAGTTATGAATGATTATTACATAGTAATGTCTGCTATTCTGTAAAGTTACATGTATTAAACATTTAGGTTACCTATTTGTTGTATGTTGTTTTTTATTTTTTAATTTAGGTGACTATAAAGTGGTAATTATTTATATTCATTCTTTAATCATACTACACTATTATGTAGGTCTCATACTTAGCACAATGGCTTAGTAGTCTGCTCAGATGTCTCCACAGCACTCACGGTACAAGTTCAAATACCAGCCAACCTACCATCCCCCAGCTGTGTTTATTTTTTCAGTGCACAAGCGAATTAAAATGAACAAACAAAAAAATGTAATCTGCCCATTAGTTAGTGTGTGGTGTTTGGAATTTCACACCATAATAGTATTGAATACTTACATATCATTGCATGCATTTGAAGAATTAATATAATCAGCCAAATTTAAAGTGCATTGGCTAATTGGCATTCACCTATTTTCAGCATATGCTACTTTGGCTAATTGGCTAATAGTCATTTGCTTTTTTTTTCACCAATTCAATCTTTTAGTATTTCTCTGTGGGATTTGAACCCATGAGTTCTTCAAGGTAGAAGTGCTGACTGCTAGCCTATTGGGTGTAACACAGTCATAAATAGAAAATACATAGAAAATACATTCACTAGTGTTTGATGTTTCTTCTCCCCGAGCTGTCTCTCCTGCTGCCACCATCTTCCCCCGCTGATGTGTTCTTCAGCGCAGCCGGTTACCCACTAATAAAAAAAAAAGCCGCTCTTCTTGTGGCGGTCTTCTGTGACCATCCGATAATGTCACCCGGAGAGTCCGCTCCGTGGCTATGTAAGAGACGCCACACAGCGGGTGACAACACAGCAGAGGAAGACCACCATGGAAAAAGAGCAGCTTTTTTTTTATTAGCGGGTAACCAGCGGTGCGGAAGAAGACAGCAGATGGAGAACATGGCAGCGGCAGGAGAGACGGCTCTGGGAGAATACAGCTCGGGGAGAAGATGGAGGAGGGAGAGACAGCGTCTGGAGAAGATGGCCAAGGGAAGAAGACAGCTCGGAGCTATTTTACAATAAAGGACTTGTCAAAAACCGGCTATTGTTTTTTTTTACATTTCACTACTTTTTTTGGTGAATGGGTAGGGGTAAAATGTACCCTATACCTATTTACATAGGGGGCAGGATCTGGGAGCCGACTTTTTAAAGGGGGCTTCCAGATTCTGATAAACCCCCTGCCTGCAGACCGACAACCACCGACCAGGGTTGTCGGGAAGAGGCCCTTGTCCCCATCAACATGGGGAAAAGGTGCTTTGGGGCATGTGGCCTGGTAAGGTTCAGAAGGGGAGGGTGCTCACTCGTCCCCCCCTATCCTGACCTCCAGGCTGCATGCTCGGATAAGGGTCTGGTATGGATTTTGGGGGGCCCCACATCAAATTTATTTTACAATTTGGTGTAGGGTTCCTCTTAAAGTCCATACCGAAGGGCCTGGTATGTACTGGGGGGACCCTACGACATTTTTTTCCTTGAATTTTGGAATTCCATACCATAATATTATTGAATAAGTACATACCATTGCATGCATTTGAAGAGTTAAAATATGGAATAAAGCAAGCTGATGTGCTTTGGCTAATTATGCTTCTGAGTACAATGCACACTTCTAGGAGGTAATGCTGTCAGTGGGATTTGAATTCATGGCTTGAACTTTTGGGGGCAGCAGGGTATACCGCTATGCTACAGAGCTGAGCACTTACCTACAGAGAAAATACATTTACTAATGTTTGATTCAACACAATAATGTTTTGCCTTTCAGGCATTAATATTATAGTAACAACCATGCTCATGCCGATGTGGCATTGGCTAATAGGCGTTCGCCTCTTTTCAGCATATGCTGCTGAGTACAATGCAAGCTTTCAGTAGGTGATACCATCTGTGTGATTTTCAGCCATTTGAGCACAATTATATTGAGAACATATGTTTACTAGTGTTTGATGGTGGGACTACTTTATATTCTAGGTATAAAATAGTACTCAGCACAGTGACTTAGGCACCTTTCACACTTGTGCGACCTGAAAGTTGCGAGATTTTAATGCGACTTTAGGCAATGCCTGTGTAATCTTGAGGTCTATGGACGCAGGAGTCGCAGGGAAAGACACGCAACTTTCCCACGATTTTGCATCAGCAATTTTGCCGCAATTCCAGGGAATGCCTGTGTAAACTTGAGGTCTATGGACCTCAACTCGCATCAAAGTCAGACCAAAGAAGTACAGGGACTACGTTGAAGTCAGTGTTACTTGAAGTCGCACAGATATGAATGGTACACATTGAAAATCATGGGGTATGACTTGTCATACGACTCTGATGTCCAAAGTTGCACAAGTGTGACTCAGCCTGACTTTGTCAGCGATTTCAGAGACATCAGTGCACTTTCCTGCACAAATGTCTAGTGAAATCACATAGGTCCCAACTGTTCTCCTTTAAGAAGGTGTCCTATGCCTACCTACTTTTGCTAATAGGTGTCCCTTATACCCATCTCAAAAAGTTGGGAGGTAAGAAATCGCCCCCTGAAGTCGCCCAAAGTAGTGCAGGAACTACTTTTGGGAATTGTTGTGGCGTCGCACCAATTTGGACAGTTCCATTGCCATCAATAGGCGCCGATTTGGCCTACAATTTGACATGTCAATTCAGACCTATGTGAACATGGGTGAAGTTGCATAGATATTAGAGCTGCACGGTTCTGGCCAAAATGAGAATCACAATTTTTTTGCTTAGAATAAAAAGATCACGATTCTCGTGACATAAAATCTTTCACATTATCCCACAAGAAATTGGGCTAACTTTTCTTTTTTTTTTTTAAATCATTAAAGTAATTTTTTCCAAAAAAAATTGCATTTGAAAGGCGCAAATACAGTGTGACATAAAATATTGTAACAACCACCATTTTTTTCTCTAGGGTTTCTACTAAAAATATATATATAATGTTGGGGGGTTTTAAGTAATTTTCTAGCAAAAAAAAAATGATTTTAACCTGAAACCAACAAATGTCAGAAAAAGGTTTAGTGTTTAAGTGGTTAAACTTTCCTCACTTACACAGAATTCTATTTAATTGACAAATTGTTACAAGGTTTCTAGTCAAGTTCACTGATAAAGAATGTTCTAATTCTTGGCAGACTTCCTGTTTTTTCGGCTGTGGCTTCAGAAGAGCAGAGAGAGTTCTTTGCAATAGCAAGAATCGTGAAACGCTTTTTTCAAGATCGTAAAGGGGAAAAAAATTACGATGACGATTAATCGTGCAGCTCCAATAAATATTAACCACTTGCCGACCGCCGCACGACGATGTACGTCGACAAAGCGGCACGGGCAGGCAAAAGGGCTTACCTGTACGTCCCTGCCTGCCCGCGGGTGGGGGGTCCGATAGGACCCCCCCCCCGGTGCCTGCGGCGGTCGGCAAATGTCCCCCGGCGATCGGTGGTGAGGGGGAGGCCATCCATTCGTGGCCCCCCCCTCGCGATCGCTCCCAGCCAATGGGATCATTTCCCTGCCTCTGTATTGTACACAGAGGCAGAGGAAATGATGTCATCTCTCCTCGGCTCGGTATTTTCCGTTCCGGGCCGAGGAGAGAAGACTGTAATGTGAGTGCACCAAACACACACACACAGTAGAACATGCCAGGCACACATTTCACCCCGATCCCCCCCCCCGATCGCCCCCCGATCCCCCCCCGATCACCCCCCCCCTGTCACAAACTGACACCAAGCAGGTTTTTTTTTTTTTTTTCTGATTACTGTATTGGTGTCAGTTTGTGTCAGTTAGTGTGTTAGGGCAGTGAGTCTTAGGCCCCCTTTAGGTCTAGGGTACCCCCCTAACCCCCCTAATAAAGTTTTAACCCCTTGATCACGCCCTGTCACCAGTGTCGCTAAGCGATCATTTTTCTGATCGCTGTATTAGTGTCGCTGGTGACGCTAGTTAGGGACGTAAATATTTAGGTTCGCCGTCAGCGTTTTATAGCGACAGGGACCCCCATATACTACCTAATAAATGTTTTAACCCCTTGATTGCCCCCTAGTTAACCCTTTCACCACTGATCACCGTATAACTGTTACGGGTGACGCTGGTTAGTTCGTTTATTTTTTATAGTGTCAGGGCACCCGCTGTTTATTACCGAATAAAGGTTTAGCCCCCTGATCGCCCGGCGGTGATATGCGTTGCCCCAGGCAGCGTCAGATTAGCGCCAGTACCGCTAACACCCACGCACGCAGCATACGCCTCCCTTAGTGGTATAGTATCTGAACGGATCAATATCTGATCCAATCAGATCTATACTAGCGTCCCCAGCAGTTTAGGGTTCCCAAAAACGCAGTGTTAGCGGGATCAGCCCAGATACCCGCTAGCACCTGCGTTTTGTCCCTCCGCCCGGCCCAGCCCAGCCCACCCAAGTGCAGTATTGATCGATCACTGTCACTTACAAAACACTAAACGCATAACTGCAGCGTTCGCAGAGTCAGGCCTGATCCCTGCGATCGCTAACAGTTTTCTTGGTAGCGTTTTGGTGAGCTGGCAAGCACCAGCCCCAGGCAGCGTCAGGTTAGCGCCAGTACCGCTAACACCCACGCACGCACCGTACACCTCCCTTAGTGGTATAGTATCTGAACGCATCAATATCTGATCCGATTAGATCTATACTAGCGTCCCCAGCAGTTTAGGGTTCCCAAAAACGCAGTGTTAGCGTGATCAGCCCAGATACCTGCTAGCACCTGCGTTTTGCCCCTCCGCCCGGCCCAGCCCAGCCCACCCAAGTGCAGTATCGATCGATCACTGACACTTACAAAACACTAAACGCATAACTGCAGCGTTCGCAGAGTCAGGCCTGATCCCTGCGATCGCTAACAGTTTTTTTGGTAGCATTTTGGTGAACTGGCAAGCGCCAGCGGCCTAGTACACCCCGGTCGTAGTCAAACAAGCACTGCAGTAACACTTGGTGACGTGGCGAGTCCCATAAGTGCAGTTCAAGCTGGTGAGGTGGCAAGCACAAGTAGTGTCCCGCTGCCACCAAAAAGACAAACACAGGCCCGTCGTGCCCATAGTGCCCTTCCTGCTGCATTCGCCAATCCTAATTGGGAACCCACCGCTTCTGCAGCGCCCGTACTTCCCCCATTCACATCCCCAACCAAATGCAGTCGGCTGCATGAGAGGCAATTTCTTTATGTCCTCCCGAGTACCCCTACCCAACAAACCCCCCCAAAAAAGATGTCGTGTCTGCAGCAAGCGCAGATATAGGCGTGACACCCGCTATTATTGTCCCTCCTGTCCGGACAATCCTGGTCTTTGCATTGGTGAATGTTTTGAACGCTACCATTCACTAGTTGACTATTAGCGTAGGGTACAGCATTGCACAGACTAGGACACACTTTCACAGGGTCTCCCAAGATGCCATCGCATTTTGAGAGACCCGAACCTGGAACCGGTTACAGTTATAAAAGTTAGTTACAAAAAAAAGTGAAAAAAAAAAAAAAACACAAACAAAAATATAAAATAAAAAAAAAATAGTTGGCGTTTTGTTCTCTCTCTCTCTATTCTCTCTCTATTGTTCTGCTCTTTTTTACTGTATTCTATTCTGCAATGTTTTATTGTTATTATGTTTTATCATGTTTGCTTTTCAGGTATGCAATTTTTTATACCTTACCGTTTACTGTGCTTTATTGTTAACCATTTTTTTGTCTTCAGGTACGCCATTCACGACTTTGAGTGGTTATACCAGAATGATGCCTGCAGGTTTAGGTATCATCTTGGTATCATTCTTTTCAGCCAGCGGTCAGCTTTCATGTAAAAGCAATCCTAGCGGCTAATTAGCCTCTAGACTGCTTTTACAAGCAGTCGGAGGGAATGCCCCCCCCCCCCCAACGTCTTCCGTGTTTTTCTCTGGCTCTCCTGTCTCAACAGGGAACCTGAGAATGCAGCCGGTGATTCAGCCAGCTGACCATAGAGCTGATCAGAGACCAGAGTGGCTCCAAACATCTCTATGGCCTAAGAAACCGGAAGCTACGAGCATTTTATGACTTAGATTTCGCCGGATGTAAACAGCGCCATTGGGAAATTGGGAAAGCATTTTATCACACCGATCTTGGCGTGGTCAGATGCTTTGAGGGCAGAGGAGAAATCTAGGGTCTAATAGACCCCAATTTTTGCAAAAAAGAGTACCTGTCACTACCTATTGCTATGATAGGGGATATTTACATTCCCCGAGATAACAATAAAAATGATTTAAAAAAAAAAATGAAAGGAACAGTTTAAAAATAAGATAAAAAAATAATAATAATAATGAAAAAAAAAAAAAAAAAAAAAAAAAAGCACCCCTGTCCCCCCTGCTCTCGCGCTAAGGCGAACGCAAGCGTCGGTCTGGCGTCAAATGTAAACAGCAATTGCACCATGCATGTGAGGTATCACCGCGAAGGCCAGATCGAGGGCAGTAATTTTAGCAGTAGACCTCCTCTGTAAATCTAAAGTGGTAACCTGTAAAGGCTTTTAAAGGCTTTTAAAAATGTATTTAGTTTGTCGCCACTGCACGTTTGTGCGCAATTTTAAAGCATGTCATGTTTGGTATCCATGTACTCGGCCTAAGATCATCTTTTTTATTTCACCAAACATTTGGGCAATATAGTGTGTTTTAGTGCATTAAAATGTAAAAAAGTGTGTTTTTCCCCAAAAAATGCGTTTGAAAAATCGCTGCGCAAATACTGTGTGAAAAAAAAAATGAAACACCCACCATTTTCATCTGTAGGGCATTTGCTTTAAAAAAAAAAATAATGTTTGGGGGTTCAAAGTAATTTTCTTGCAAAAAAAAATTATTTTTTTATGTAAACAATAAGTGTCAGAAAGGGCTTTGTCTTCAAGTGGTTAGAAGAGTGGGTGATGTGTGACATAAGCCTCTAGATGTTGTGCATAAAATGCCAGGACAGTTCAAAACCCCCCCAAATGACCCCATTTTGGAAAGTAGACACCCCAAGCTATTTGCTGAGAGGCATGTCGAGTCCATGGAATATTTTATATTGTGACACAAGTTGCGGGAAAGAGACAATTTTTTATTTTTTTTATTTTTTTTTGCACAAAGTTGTCACTAAATGATATTTTGCTCAAACATGCCATGGGAATATGTGAAATTACACCCCAAAATACATTCTGCTGCTTCTCCTGAGTACGGGGATACCACATGTGTGAGACTTTTTGGGAGCCTAGCCGCGTACGGGACCCCAAAAACCAAGCACCGCCTTCAGGCTTTCTAAGGCCGTAAATTTTTGATTTCACTCTTCACCGCCTATCACAGTTTCGGAGGCCATGGAATGCCCAGGTGGCAAAAAAACCCCCCAAATGACCCCATTTTGGAAAGTAGACACCCCAAGCTATTTCTTGAGTGGTATAGTGAGTATTTTGCAGACCTCAGTTTTTGTCACAAAGTTTTGAAAATTGAAAAAAGAAAAAAAAAAAAATTTTTTCTCGTCTTTCTTTATTTTCAAAAACAAATGAGAGCTGCAAAATACTCACCATGCCTCTCAGCAAATAGCTTGGGGTGTCTACTTTCCAAAATGGGGTCATTTGGGGGGGGGTTTGTGCCACCTGGGCATTCCATGGCCTCCGAAACTGTGATAGGTAGTGAGGAGTAAAATCAAAAATGTACGCCCTTAGAAATCCTGAAGGCGGTGCTTGGTTTTCGGGGCCCCGTACGCGGCTAGGCTCCCAAAAAGTCTCACACATGTGGTATCCCCATACTCAGGAGAAGCAGCTAAATGTATTTTGGGGTGCAATTCCACATATGCCCATGGTCTGTGTGAGCAATATATCATTTAGTGACAACTTTGTGCAAAAAAAAAAAAAAAAAAAAAAAATGTGTCACTTTCCCGCAACTTGTGTCAAAATATAAAACATTCCATGGACTCAACATGCCTCAAAGCAAATAGCTTGGGGTGTCTACTTTCCAAAATGGGGTCATTTGGGGGGGTTTTATGCCATCTGGGCATTTTATGGCCTTCAAAACTGTGATAGGTAGTGAGGAGTAAAATCAAAAATGTACGCCCTTAGAAATCCTGAAGGCGGTGATTGGTTTTCGGGGCCCCGTACGCGGCTAGGCTCCCAAAAAGTCCCACACATGTGGTATCCCCGTACTCAGGAGAAGCAGCTAAATGTATTTTGGGGTGCAATTCCACATATGCCCATGGCGTGTGTGAGCAATATATCATTTAGTGACAACTTTTTGTAATTTTTTTTTTTTTTTTTTTTTTTTGTCATTATTCAATCACTTGGGACAAAAAAAATGAATATTCAATGGGCTCAACATGCCTCTCAGCAAATTCCTTGGGGTGTCTACTTTCCAAAATGGGGTCATTTGTGGGGGTTTTGTACTGCCCTGCCATTTTAGCACCTCAAGAAACGACATAGGCAGTCATAAATTAAAGGCTGTGTAAATTCCAGAAAATGTACCCTAGTTTGTAGGCGCTATAACTTTTGCGCAAACCAATAAATATACACTTATTGACATTTTTTTTACCAAAGACATGTGGCCGAATACATTTTGGCCTAAATGTATGACTAAAATTGAGTTTATTGGATTTTTTTTAGAACAAAAAGTAGAAAATATCATTTTTTTTCAAAATTTTCGGTCTTTTTCCGTGTATAGCGCAAAAAATAAAAACGGCAGAGGTGATCAAATATCATCAAAAGAAAGCTCTATTTGTGAGAAGAAAAGGACGCAAATTTCGTTTGGGTAGAGCATTGCATGACCGCGCAATTAGCAGTTAAAGCGACGCAGTGCTGAATTGTAAAAAGTGCTCTGGTCAGGAAGGGGGTAAAACCTTCCGGGGCTGAAGTGGTTAATGGAAATCAAGGGGGACAACTTTTCATGTGACTCTGAGGTCCAAAGCTCCATGAAAAGTCACCCAAGTGTGAAAGTAACCTAATGCGATTAATTGATAACACCTTTGAATAAGGCCCCATTTGCACAGCTTTGTCATGACTTGAAGCAATGTCTGTGTAATCTTGTGGTGTATGGACCTCAAATTGCATCAGTCAAACCAAGGTAGTGCAGGGACGAATTTGCTACACTTTCAGGATGCACAAGTGACAATAGGGCCAAATTCAAAGGTGTTATCCTTGAATCTCATTCACACTGCTGCGACCTGAAAGTCACACTATTTTGCTGCCACTTTGCCGCTGCAACTTGGCCCCAACTTCTGGGAATGCCTGTGTAATATTGTACCCGATATACCTCAAGTCACACCAAAGCAGTACAGGGACTACTTTGAAGTTGGTGCGACTTAAAGTAGCACAGATATGAATGGTTGTCATTGAGAATCATGGGGTACAACTTGCCATGCAACTCAGAGGTCCAAATTTGCTGGAAAATTCGCCCAGCTGTGAAACAAGTCATATATATTTTAATAAAAGGATCTCTCATTTATACTTGCATAGTCCTTACTGATTTACATCAGCAGAACAAATGCAGGAAGTGATGTGTGCACATGGGACGGAAGCAAATGTGTGGTGATGCCAAACAAATCAATGAACCCCACCCACACCAAATCTAACTATGACATCCACCCCTGCATTGATTAAGTACAAGTACATATCCTACACTTACCCGGCCAATGAGCAGCACCTCCTCTCTGCTAAAGAGACCTCGCCATGTCCACCTAGATAGAGATCCTGACCAGCACAAGAACTTCCGGGTGCATACAATGACTAATTTCCAGGTCAGAAGGTGAAACCACGCTTTTGATTGCAGCTGCGAATATTTGATCTCAACCATGATTAGTATTTTTTTATTTTCAGATATGCAAATCTGTATTTCTACATATATTTGAAGGTAAACTTAAGGGAGTTTGCTAAGAAATGGTGTCCCTGGGTTAGCAGCAGGTGAATTACAAAGGCAAAAGGCCCAGTTTGAGCCCTGGTTCACACTGACAGCAGGAGGAAAGCGTTCAGCTGAACTCCCACAATTTCATTCCTGCATGTCAGTCTCAACTGTGGGGGCAACATCAGAGACATCGTTGCAGGTTTCTGCACCAATATCAATACAAATCGCACTAATTAGGACAGTGCAATTGCCACAGATTTGACATGTCAAATCACACCAATGTGAACCAGAGCTGACACATTCAAACACTGCCTATCCACCAGCTAAATTCATTACCTGCAATTCTCCACAGCTGTTAATGATAAAGGTGGAATCTTTATATATAACTTGCAGTTGTGCAGAAGCCTAGGTTTACATTGGAGCGATTGGTCATGCGATTTGAGAGATCAAATCGCATGACTAATGGCACTGGCACTGTTCCAATTGATGCAACAATTTTTTTGTGGCACCGCATCAATTTGCTAAAGTAGTTCCTGCACTACTTTTGCCGATTTCAGGTGCAACTTCAATAGACATTTGTGTATGAAGCCACCTGAAATCACGCTGACCTTGCTACTTTGAAATCATGCTACTTCAAGTGAAGTAGCACAATTTCAAAGTAGCATGTGAACCAGGGCAAAGAGATTAGTTTTTTGGTGCACAAATACATATTGAAATAAAATATAAAAGAGATATTGCACTTTCCCAAAACCACCACCCACAAAAACTAAAGAAAGAAAAGTAGAAGGAAAAAAAAACCCCCCACACACCACAACAAGAGCTCAATGTACTTTTATTTTACCAGCAGAAAAAAAAAAAATTTACATTTACTAGCTTCAAAAAAATTTGGACAGGATATATGGTACTACATTTAGCAACGGAATTTTAAGGGCCCTGCTCATAGGAGCTTACAATCTAAAATTAGACAAAACCTTAGAGTGGACACAGCTTTAATTTCAGTGTATAACGGGCAACACATCACATTATTATCTGAAAGATTATAGAAACATACTTAACAGTCATTCTTACAAAGCATTCCAACATAATATTGCAAAAGACTTATTCAAAACACCCACCACCAGCCCACAATCCACACATACATACATCGGTGACCATGTTCTGCTGGAAGCTGCATTTCGGTGTACACAATTAAACGAGATCAAAAATAGTAGGTCAGCAGATGCTTCCAAACGATGTTTGCATGATCAGACAGGAACAATACACACACAACATTGACAGCATGGCCACATAAACCCACTTTTGATTGAAAAAATGCACAAGAATTTCATCAAATCTCCCAATATCATTCCTTCTCCCTCACAAAAAAAAACCTGACCTTCTCAGGCCAAACGAACCCCCCTACTGCAGGCCTTTATATAAGAGAGGTTGTATTGTTAGCACACTGACACACCCAATAGAAGTACACGCCCACCAGTATCTTTCAATCTGTCTCTTCATGTATGTCTAAAGTGATTGCACCTGATGAGCAGGAACACATAATAGTATTCGCAACTGTGTTAGCCTTGGCTATGTGCATCAAATCTCCAACTACAGGCCAAAGATCAAAGTCCATTTGCATCCACATAAACAAAGCAAACGTTTTCTAAGCATATGTACCTGTGCAGTGTAAACCCTAAAATTTGAAATGTCCAAGTCCCTGGGCATGATTAGTGCTAATAAACATTAACATCAGTCCCTGGCTGCAATGAGCTTCCAATATAAAGTCCAAAATTAACTTTCTTACATTAGAACCTATTTCGACAGGAGACAAATAAGATGCCAGCATGTCTTTAGATTGTGGTGAGAAACCCACACAGGGAGAACATATAAACTTCAACACAAGCATTAGCATGTTGGTGGAAGTGAACCAACATCCCAGGTGCTGCTAGACAGAACTGCTACCCACTTAGCCACCAGGGCAGACCCACACATGTTCTCTGCATCTCTGTGGTGTGAACTAGCCCTAAGTCCATAGCCATGCTCAGTGTCACAAGCAATATACAGTATATTGGCGTAAGTATTGGGATGCCTGCCTTTAAACATACATGAACTGTAATGGCATCCCAGTATTAGTATTGGGTTCAAAACTCATTTGGCCCACCCTTTGCAGCTATAACAGCTTCAAATCTTCTTGTCCACAAGGTTTAGGAGTGTGTCTATGGGAATGTTTGACCATTCTTCCAAGTGCATTTGTGAGGTCAGGCACTGAAGTTGGACAAGAAGGCCTGACCTACAGTCTCCTCTCTAATTTATCCCCAAGGTGTTCTGTTGTGTTGATGTCAGGACTCTGTGCAGACCAGTCAAGTTCCTCCACCCCAAAATCACTCATCCATGTCTTTATGGACCTTGCTTTGTGCACTGGTCCAAATGATTTGGTGGAGGGGGATTATGGTGCGGGGTTGTTTTTCAGGGGTTGGGCTTGGCCTCTTAGTTTCGGATAAGGGAACTCTTAAGGCGTCAGCATACCAAGACAATTTGGACAATTTCATGCTCCCAACTTTGTGGGGACAGTTTGGGGAAAGCCCCTTCCTGTTCCAACATGACTGCACACCAGTACACAAAGCAAGGTCCATAAAGACATGGATGAGCAAGTTTGGGGTGGAGAAACTTGACTGGCCTGCACAGAGTCCTGGCCTCAACCCGATAGAACACCCTTTGGCTGAATTAGAGTAGAGACTGCAAGCCAGGCCTTCTCATCCAACATCAGTGCCTGGCCTCACAAATGCACTTCTGGAAGAATGATCAAACATTCCCATAGGCAGACTAAACCTTGTGGACAGCCTTCCCAGAAGCTGTTCTAGCTGCAAAGGGTGGGCTAAATCAAATTTTAACCCTACGGACTAAGACTGGCTGCCATTAAAGTTCATGTGTGTGTAAAGGCAGGCGTCCCAATACTTTAGGCTATATAGTGTATCTGGAAAAGACTTACAATGGTGGTGGAACCCTCCTACACATAACTACTACAATTAGACATAGTTATAGGACCTGGGAAATGAGACAACTTCTCTACATGAAGTAACATGGTTGGGATTTGAACCCAGACCCTCAGAGATACTAAGCAGAAGTTCTAACCTCTAAGCCACAGAGCTGCCACGTGTGCGACCACCCTACACATAACTACACATAAATACACATAAAAACACATAAATACTGCATTTCTATGGACATACAGGTGATGGAATTACATTACTCAAGAGTTATTCTTCTTGATTTATTCTGTGATATTTGGTGTTTTTTTGTGGGTGAGAGTAGAATATTACCCTCAAATTTTTGGGAATTACATTTTGATTTCTGATGTTGGTACACATATCACATTTTTGGGCTCAAATTATGAATATTTGCAAATAATACAAAGCACAAAAAATTGTGATTCATTTTAAATTTTCATCAGCAATGGTATTGTTTGTGGATTATAAAGACACCTGTGTGAGTTTGGGGTAAAGATTGTTGTGAGATGAAGAATAACAAGTGAAAGTGACAGAGAAAAATATATTTTACCAAAACATCAAAACATTCCACATTGTAGCATTCTTAAAATCAAAATATTTTAAGTAGAAGCAACAATGTTGCAAAGGAAAATGTATTTCACAGAAAGATACATTTCATCTCAACATTAAAAGGTTTTTTTTGTGAAAGTTAGAATTGTTCCATTAGAATCAGTGACTGAAACTTCATTTGGACTAAATTAGAGCAGATTTTAACTCCCAAAAAATGCTCTCTAATTAGCTCTCATTTTGGTATTTACTATACCTCCAGGTAAAAAAGACACTTGAGTTAAAATGAGAGTTATTTTCAGGTCTGAGCATGCTCAGTTGTGTTGGCACCTAGTTGTCCAAAACGGGGAATTTTTCACTTTTCAGACTTTTAAAGATATTTCAGTGTAGAAATCACTTTTTCACACAGTTTAAAAGCAGATAATCTTTAAATAATATACCGCATATTTCAGTACCATTTAGGCAATTATATCATGCTCTAAAAATTATTTCCATGTGCAATTCTCTAGGTTTTAGCAGAGTAAGGGTTTGGGCTCTATTTAGTTTCAGGGAGCTATAGTAAATTCGATTTTGGGAGAATTTTCTCACCAGCGCTATAGTGAATACCGTTTTAGCGCGAATTACCGCTATTAGCGCTAATTCGCGCTAAATTGCCGCGAATTCGCGCTAAATTGCCGCGAATTAGCGCTAATTCGCGGCAATTTGCGCGAATTAGCGCCATAGCGCTATAGTAAATGACCCCCTAAGTCTCTACATACAAAGTATCACATATAATTAATTAGCATTGTCCATTACTGAAACACTTCCAATGTCTTTGTCTGCAACAGTCTCTTGTATGTATTCCACTTGCACTTATGTGAATAACATTCATGCTAATCTCACTCAGATTTGGACTACTATAGGAACTGAAAATGTCACTGTCACAAATGTGGATTTAAATGGACACTTGAATTGTGAATTCTTCCACTTCCTTTTATGATCTTTAATGTACTTGCAGTCATCAAGGGTTACTGACATACATTCCTTTAGTGGCTTTGATTGGAACAAGAGATCACATCTAAAACAAGGATCTGTTTAGAAACAAAACTACGAGGGGAGATGGGCGGAGCCTAGCAGAGCAAACATGCATTGTTAGAGCTCTGCACCGCTGAGGAGAGAAGAGAAGGACAAAGGGAAGCCTGCAGGCTCAAAAGGTATCCATTTGAACCTTTTTGCCCCAGGGAACAAACTGTGAAAGTTTGGGCAGGAAATATGGTACTGGGAGGAAACCGTGGCAGAAATAAAAATCACCTCACAAAGAGCTCACAGGCACTCACTGCAGCTGAAGCAGCTCCAGTCACCTCACAAGATACAGCATCAGGGCGCTCTCACAGACAGAAAATGTCACAGCAAGACTCTCCATTTGAGTCAGATACAGAACAAATCCTCTCACAAACTTCTCCACAAGCCTCCTCAGCATCCCCAGTAATATTATTACAATTTGAAAAGATGCTTCATAAGGCTTTAAAACAAACCTCAGACCAAATAACAAAAAGCCTAACCAAAGAAATAAGAGAGCTGGGAAACCGCACCGCCGCCTTAGAAATAAAAATGGATGAAATTGAAATTACAACCCAAGTAAATATAACAGAATTGGAACAATTAAAAGAAGAGAATTTAATACTTCAAACTAAGCTTGAAGATTACGAAAATAGAGCCAGACGTTCAAACTTGCGCATAAGGGGAATACCTGAAACTGTGACAGACCTGCAATCTACTATTACTGCTCTATTACAAGAACTAAAGCCAGATATCCCTATTGAACGTTTAGAACTGGACAGAGTACACAGAGCCCTCACAGCCAAAAAGAAAGATGGACCCCCACGTGATATAATCACAAAATTTCATTATTACAGAACGAAAGAACAAATACTAATTGCTGCAAGAGGAAAAAAGGAACTTAATTTTCAAGGACACAATTATCAAATTTTTGCTGACCTATCCCAACTTACCATTACTAAAAGACGATCCATGAAACCCCAACTAATGGAACTGCAACGCCACAACATTATGTATCAATGGGGCTTCCCCTTTTCAGTCAGATTTAACTACCAAGGTACAATTTACAGAAGCAGATCAGCAGATGAACTACAACAAACCCTTTTAAAATTAAATCTGACAGAACCCACAAGCAGCAACTCTCCCACACGCAGAAGAATGGCATCATCTTCACCTTCAGGCAGCACCCAGAAAATTTCAGAACAAAATGGGAATCATCATTCTCACAAAAGAGGCCGTTATGCCACATTATCCATGGACCAAGTAGATTCAATGGACTGACATCCTAATTCCTGATATCTCTTCATTTATTATACTAAGAGATGGTTCTCTATAAAAAACCTGTATTTATAACTGAATGTAACTGCATTCTGATAGTCACACACTGTGTGGGATCATGTTACATTCCAGTTATATTTCTTACTACTTCTGATTCATATAGCCTTAGAATATATAAGTGAAATAAGGAAATTCTTATTCAGTTATATATTATCAGGTAATAACAATAGATTTATTACTTTTTAGGACAAATATGTTCAATAATCCAGAAGTAATGGAAGCTTTTTCTTTCTTTTCTTAAAACAAATATATTATTACCTAACTAGTTCCTACAATTATGTTTTTGTTTATTCTAATCTGAAGCAATACAACCTCAATTTTATGAGTTAACATATCTAAACAGTTACATATGAATAAAATATGTAATTGTTTACTCTAAAAGGGTTAAAATCCCAAAATAATTCAAACTATCTTCATCAATACCAAAGTTATTAACAGTACCTTTCTAACTGAATTATTTACCCTAGGGCAAAACTAACCATATACAACCACCCTGGAATAAATAATTTCAACAAAAACTATATTCTGCACTCCAATTAATGAATCATTATTTTGATGTCTTTTGACATAGCACTTCTCTCCTGTAAGCGGAAGATCCGTGTACCCCCATTAGCCCTCCTCATTCTCCCAACCATATTATGTGGGAGTGTGACGAAGGCACTTATTCCCCTGAGAGAGATATTTACTCTCTTTCACGGGTAAATTGTGATTACTTGCAAAAAATAATTTATACAATGTATCATCTAATCTCATATGTTTTTTGTTTACTCTTTACTCCAGAATTCACTGGTTTCTTTTCTATCTATTCATCTTTTCAGTCTACACAGGTTGATCTGCGCAGTCAGCTCTGCATAACAAAAAGTAAGTCAAAACTATTTGATCTGTTGCCATGGCACCACTGAATATACTTTCCCTGAATGTTCGGGGAATAAATGTCCCTCAAAAAAGGACCAAAGCCTTCCGTACTTTTCATAACAAGAAGGCTCACATAGTATGCCTCCAAGAAACACACTTCACCAAAGATTCTACTCCAAAATATATTTCTCCTTTTTATCAACAAATTTACACGGCTTCTGCCTGTACCAAGCAAAGGGGAACTCTAATTGCATTTCACCGATCTACACCATTCACCTTATCATCAGAAATTAAAGACCCAGAAGGTAGATACCTGATACTCATGGGTTATATAATGGATACAGCAATCACGGTGATTTCCTACTACGCTCCTAACAAACAACCTACACCATTCCTCTCACATATATTACAAGTGATTAATACACACAAAATAGGAACAGTGATAATGTGTGGGGATTCGAACCAGGTCCTCCTCCCATTTCTAGATAAATCACCTTTTACACCATCCAAAATAACCTCTAGATTACCTTTTTCTCAAATTCTTTCCAAATACAATCTGGTAGATTCGTGGAGAGAAAGTAATCCAATGAAAAAGAAATTCACTTATTTCTCGCACCCTCATCAAACCTTCACCAGAATAGATCATATTTTTCTAACAATAGGAATGATACCAGAAATTATTGCATCAGATATAATTCCGATTCCGTGGTCTGACCATAATGCAGTATACACTACTATAGCCTCAGCCATACCAAAAGCGCATGACCCAACGTGGTACTTACCGGACATAATGCTCAAACACCCACTACATCAGATGGCCATTGAACAAGCTTTAAAGGAATACATATCAATTAATAATACAACAGACATCTCCCCAATAACACTGTGGGAAGCTCATAAGCCTGTCTTGCGTGGTACAATACAAAGACAAATGGCACTATTTAAACGGGAACGCAAAAATCTAGCAAAAAAACTAGAACTCAATTTTAATGCAGCCTACATATCATTTCAAGATAATCCATCTCAGAGTACAAAATCTCATCTGGAAAAATCTAGATTGGAATATGATCTATTTCTCACTGAGTCAGTTGATAAATCCCTCAAACGCTCCAAACACAATTTCTACATGAATACAAACAAACCAGGTACATATTTGGCTCGAGCATTAAATTCAACTAACAAATCTTTCAAACCAATATGTTTGAAATTATCAAAAAATGTTTACACTTGTAATCCAGTTAAAATAGTCCATAAATTTCACTCACATCTCGCAACTTTATACAAGACAAACAATGAATTTAATCCTACAGAGGCTGAATCCTTCTTCTCAAAAATAACCTTACCTGAGTTGTCTCAGAATCAAAAAAGCAGTTTGGATGAGCCTATAACTATAGATGAAGTTGCTAACGCCATAAAAGACCTAAAACTTAACAAAAGACCAGGCCCAGACGGGTACTCGGCTTTATACTATAAAACATTCTCAGAAATACTCTCTCCCATTCTCACTGAAACTTTTAACAAACTTCTAGATGGACATTCTTTTTGGCAAGAAACACTAATGGCAATTGTTTGTATGATCCCAAAACCCCTTTCTGATGATACTTCCTGTGTGAATTATCGGACTATCTCTCTGTTAAACCTCGATATTAAATTATTAGCAAAAATAATAGCAAAACGCCTCAATAGCATTATAGGAAAATTAATACATAGAGATCAAGTAGGCTTCATGCCAAATAGACAGGCAGGCGATAATATACGCAGGGCAGTGTTATTGGCACATATTGCTAAAAAACGGAAAATCCCTTTATGTTTTCTATCTCTCGATATTAAGAGGGCATTTGACACAGTATCCTGGCAATATATGCAATATTCATTACAAAAATGGGGTTTTGGACCCCACTTTTTAACATGGATCAAAGCATTATATAATAAACCCAAAGCCTATATAAAATATGCTGGATACAAATCTGAAGCCTTTAATATCGAAAGAGGTACCCGCAGGGTTGGCAATTATCTCCCTTATTATTTGCCCTTATACTCGAACCCATGGCCCAATACATCAGAACAAATCAAACTATAACTGGCATTGAAGTAGGATGTATTACACACAAATTATGTATATTTGCAGACGATATATTACTTTTTCTATCATCACCACAGGTCTCTGGTCCTAACTTAATACCAGCTCTTGATGGATTTGCAGCCCTATCCGGCCTTATGATTAATCCTAAGAAATGCCTAGTGCTTAATATTTCACTCACAAACATGGAATTGATCCCGGCTAGGGCTGCACTCCCATTCACATGGGCAGAAAAATCAATCCCATATCTTGGAATTCATTTAACAGCATCTCATTCTGACTTATTCTCAACCAATTATCCTCCTGTATTAAGACAGATCACAAATCTAATAAAACAATGGTCGCAACTTCCTTTATCCTGGATAGGGAAGATTAATGCAATCAAAATGACTATTCTACCCAAATTGCTTTATCTATTCAGAGTCCTCCCTATTCCAATTCCTTCCTATTTTTTGAGAATAGTACAAAAAAGAGCAACTTCGTTTATATGGGGCTCTTCTAAACCACGTATACCTATACACACACTACATCTTCCCAAAAATAAAGGAGGCCTGGGATACCCTAATTTTACTAACTACTACAGAGCAGCACATTTGGCCAGTCTGTCCAAATACCATGCAAAACAGGAAATCCCATTATGGGTATTTATAGAGGCTTCAGAAAATGACCCTCTATTAATATCAAATTTATTATGGCTTGATCCTAAAGACCGCTTTAAAATTCATAATCCCATAACTAAACACTTCTTATCTCTCTGGGATAAACTAAAAACCAAATATCAGTTACAATCTCCACATAATCCTCTCCTTTCTTTTATCAGAAATCCGGCCTTTTATCCGGCATGGATCTACCCAAATTCTTTTAAAGCTTGGACAACATCAGGCATTCAGACACTAAATGACTTCATAGCATCTAAATCATTCCTTTCATTCCCATCGCTTAGAGGAAAATATGATCTACCAAACTCTGAGGTATTTAGATATCTCCAAATCAAAAATTTCTATACACCATTCCTAAAGGGGGATACACCATTATCCCAATTATCCATTTTTGAATCAATCTGTACAAAAGATCCATTTGCTAAAGGTACAATTTCATCACTTTATAATCAATTATATGGAGTAGCAAATCTTAATAGACCCTCTTACGTTCAGAGGTGGGAGGAGGACCTGGGACGAACTTTAGAAGACACGGACTGGTCTAACATATGGCTCACATCTAAGTCATCTTCACCCAACATCTTAGCACTGGAGACAAATTATAAAGTCCTAACTCGCTGGTACCTTGTACCCACTAGAGTGGCAAAACATTCACCTAATACCTCAGCTCTTTGTTTTTGAAGATGCCCAGAAATAGGCACATATTTACACATATGGTGGATGTGCCCAGTAATCCAAACCTTCTGGAAGGAAGTCTTCGTGATTGCATCTAAAATATTTAAAAAAATAATACAACCAGATCCATATTTAACTTTACTTAATCTAAAACCGGAATGGTTAACACTCTCTCAATTCAAACTTATGATCCAACTAATAACGGCTGCAAAACAAACAGTGGCCAAGGCATGGAAATCTCCTACATTGGTACTAGCAGAAACAATTCACAGAATGAATAATACAATGTCCCATGCTAAGATGGTAGCCATCGATCAAAATCAAATTCCAAAATTTGAAAAACTTTGGCATCCTTGGATAAAACAACAGTTCCTGTCAAACTTCAACGACTCTGTCCTGTTGCCATGGTAACAGATTAAATGACTTACAGAGACACCCATTCTAAGGCTTCAAAGAGAACTAAAAAGAATAATAAACTGACCAGCGGGACAACCTTGTGGACCATACCTCTGCCTTTCTACCCTTTTTCTTCTTTCTCTTTCCTTTTCTCCACCTTACGATTAAAGCTCATTATCAGAATTTATTTGACCTATATACACTCTACTTGTAAACAATATGTATAGTAGGAATAAATCATTTAAATACCTACAAAAGTAACTAAGGAAATGATATATATCTTTAATTTAGGTTTACGTGAACCCAATGTTTAATATTTGAAATTTCATGATATTTACCTATATAAACCCTACTGTAAAACAATGAGCTTACTTTATAGATCCTTGTAAACTTACTTTATGTATCTTTATAATATTGTATACTCAATAAACTTCTTTTGACAAGAAACAAAACTACACCAATTTGGTTAATTATTTTAAACACATGAACATTTTATCTCCCACTGTACAGCATGAAGTCTAAGCAATTATAATTTGCCTCTAGAACTCCTAAACTTAGTGACAAATCTATCCAAAGTTTCATATGGCCCAGCAAATTGTATTTCATTTAATCTACAACAGCCCATACAACCTATCCACCAATAAATATGAGTGTGGACACAAGGTTCTATTGTCTATGCCAAGCATAGAGCAGAATGGAACTGATTTTTCATAAATTGGGTACAATTATCCGATATCAGTGCTGTATACACCCCAATCCTGGGAAAAATTTCCCACATCAGACACTTAGCTGTTGTCTCGTACATTTGCATGACCATATGAAAAACTTTGATTTACTTTAAAAAGGAGCAGACATTTATTAAAGTATATCTATATCTACAGCTTTGTTCTTTCATGACAATATAGTCTATATTCAGGCGCACAAAATAGACTTTGTAGAACTACAGTTTGTGAAACTACATTGTGATTTTTCATAATTAAAAAGAAATCAAAATAAAATTACATGGTCACTTGCACAGTCTGTTAAATCTAAAGAGGTTAAGAAAATGTGCATTACTATGTCCCTTCCTTAAGAATAATTATATACAAAGTTTATTGTTAATTAGATTATATTAATGCAGAGTGACCCTAATCCAAAAACTGACTTTGCCACCTGTAGTAGCATAACTAGGAACTTGAATAATAAAAAAATCAAAAGGAGTGAAATTTTACAAAGTATAACTTTACATATGAAAACGTGCTGGCTTCTCCTGGAATAAAGAAACAAATTATTTCTTTAGGCAAACTAATAATCAGCCTGATGATTACTAAATATTGTAATCAGGTAGGACAAAATAAGTTCTAGCCAATACCAATAAGGGACCTTGCTCACCAGAGCTTACAAGCTAAGATTAAAAATTAAGACTCTAATTATCTAATTCACCCCCCTGTATGTGCTACATATAGCACATATAATAAGATGGTAGCACTGTTGTTACCATGCAACACTCTTCACTATTCTTTTTAGAAAATAAGAAACAAAAATAAATTTGGAGTTCCCTTGTACCAAATAAATAAATCCTATTACTATCTTTGTGGTTACTACTAAGTAGGCAAATATATAAAGATGACAGTATACATAATACTGTACAATAAGATATGGACATGACAAAGTAAACAACAAAAGCTACAAGGGAGAATAAGCACCCTACTTACAAGAGTGATACACTAAAAATAAAATGCACCACTACTACAGTCCATAATATAAAAGACAAAATACCTATTATAATCTACAGTTTATATTCTTTTTTTTTTTTTTCCCAAAATAGATTTTTATTGAAAGAAAAATAAATCAGCATAACAGTATCATCATGCAGTTGTACAAGAAGTGGGGAACAAACAAAAATTCTTACGATTGAGACAAATGTAACAGTGAATTGACTATAACAGAAAATCTCTTGTTGATGCTTTACAACATATGCACGGCAAGAGGGTTTAAACTAATCAATTAACACACTAAAGTAACTGTCGAGAGGGTGATGTTGATTATGGTGGCATAAGATATTTCTTCTTCTTTTTTTTTTTTTCCCCCTTTTCCAAGTTGCTATTATAATTCCTGGGGGAAGATTCCCACTCGTTAGGTGAAGGCGTAGGGGTTTGTATGACAATTCAATCCACGTGTAACGTAGAGGTATTGGTCGGGAACCATACCGTACAAGGTGTTAAGATGGGTTGTGGGTGGATAATGAGAAACAAATGAAAAAGGGGGGAGGGGAGGGGGAGGTAGGGGTGACCTAAGGGACTTGAGGGACTTGAGGGGGGGAATGGGAACACGGGGGGGTGGAGGGGGGGGATTAAGGGAGATAGAGGGGTGGTTGTCTCCTCGGTCTCCGCCACTTGTGGTGTAGATTCGGTTTGGTGTTGCTTTATGGTGAAGTAGGTTAGGTTTGTCCGATCTCTATTCTCGGAGAGTAGTACAGGGCTGACTTTGACGTGCGACCCCCCATACTCGTCCCTTGTTTAGGGGTGGGGGTTTACGTCATCTGGGGAGGAAGAAGAAGTATATGAGTGGTGAGGCTAAAAGGATTAAATAGTGTAGATGGTGGGTGGTGGGTGGTGATCTTAGGTGGGCAGGTTCAGGTCGAGAATTATTTCATTAGTGTTAGGTATCTGTCGGTTGACCGAAAATGAGTCCAGCATGCCCACGTCTTGGAGAATCTAGCTGGGGAGTCTCGTGAGATGGAAATGAGTTCTTCCATTTCAGCTATTTTATTAATTTGTGTGAACCATTCTTGGATGGTCGGAGCATGAGATGTACCCCAGTGTCTAGGGATGCACATTTTCGCTGCATTCAGTAGGGGTAAGATCAGTGTCTTACGGTAGTATGAAGTAGAAAAATCTGAGTGATGAAACAGGCATTGGGCTGTGGAATGGTCTAAGTTATAGGTCGATATTGATTCAGTGAGTTCTCGGACTTGCGTCCAGAATGGTTGAATAGCTGGGCATGACCACAAAATGTGTAACAATGTGCCCAGTTCACCCCCACATCTCCAGCATTTATTGGGGAATGAAGGGTTGATTTTATTCAAGATGGCTGGGGTTCTGTACCATCGTGTCAGGGTCTTATAGTTATTTTCCTGAATGGACACGTTCAGGGAGCCTTTATGGGCAATCGTAAATATGTGTTCCCATTGGTCTTCTTTTAGTTCTGCTTGTAATTCTCTTTCCCATGTTTTGCAAGCTTTCCCTTCTTTGGGGGAAGTTCCAGTAAATAGTATAGCATATATACTGGAGATTAAATGTTGTTGGGGATTAGATTGAGAGCATAGATGCTCAAATGGAGTGAATGGTTGTGATATAGAAGAGTCGCGATTGACTTCCTTTAAAAAATGTCGAATTTGAAAGTAAATCCAAAATGGTAAAGGGTCGCTGGTGATGGCGGGTGTTAGTGTGAGGCGGTCTAGAAAAGAGCCGTTGTGGAAAAATTGATGCGCTTGTATGTTGGGGAGTTGCCACTGATTTGCTAGAAATTGTGCGGACATACCCGGAGGGAAGGCAGGGTTCTGTCTTATAGGAGTTAAAGGGCCCGGGGAGGATTATATGTGTAGTTTTCGGCAAGCTTCCCTGAAACATCCCAGGGTCGGGCCGATAAGAGGGTGTTCTTTGAGAGTAGAGGGAATATGTGTCGACGCCAGCCAGGGTGCGGATCCCAGAGGGAAGGGAGACAGTGATCCCTCCAGTCTGACCCAATCTTTGTGTTGGGTGTGTAGTGACCAGTCCACAATACGGGTAAGGTGGCAGGCCCAGTAATATTTTTTCAGATCTGGAAGACCAATGCCCCCCTTCGTCTTAGGTCGTGTTTGGAGATCGTATGCGATTCTCTGATGTTTTTGTTTCCATAAAAAATCTGTACAAAGTCTTCTATAGGATAGGAAAAATGACGGGGGAAGTTTATTGGGGATAGCTTGTAGAATATATAAAATGCGGGGAAGAATGTTCATTTTAATAATGGCCGCACGTCCGAACCAGGAAAACAGAGGTTTGTTCCAATTTTTGAGATCAGCAGAGATCGTTTTGAGAATGGGGAGATAGTTTTGTGCAAAGAGATCTGATAGGTTCGTTGTAAGGTAAATGCCAAGGTATTTAATTGCATCGTGTCGCCATTGGAAGGGGAAATTAGTTTCACACTGTGCAACAGTCTCTTTTGGGATGGTGACATTGAGGGCGTGTGATTTAGTGAAGTTTATTTTAAAATTAGAGATGCGCTGGAAGAGGTGGAAGTCTTTTAATAAGTTTTGAATAGAAGTGTGGGGTTCGCTAAGGGAAAGTAGGATGTCATCGGCAAAAGCTGCCAACTTATAAGTGTGGCCTGATATGGGTATTCCTTTAATATTTTCATTTCTCCTGAGGCAGTTCAGGAGAGGTTTAAGGGTTAATACAAAGAGGATAGGGGAAAGTGGGCAACCTTGCCTCGTTCCATTGGTTATGGAGAAGGCGTTTGACAGATGTCCGTTAATCCGAACTCTGGCAGTGGGTGTCATGTATAAAGACATGATTGAGTTAAACATGCGATTTTGGAGGCCTAGGTGTCGCAACACTGCCCCCATGTAGTCCCATGCCAGTCTGTCAACCGCCTTCTCCACATCCAATAATAGAAAGAAACCTTTATGTTTATTAGTTGTCATCCAATGATGGAGATTTATGGCTTTAATGGTGTTATCCCTTGCCTCTCGGCCTGGAATAAAACCAACCTGGTCTTTATCTATCAGTGATGGTAACAGAGGAAGCAAGCGATTGGCTAGGATTTTTGCAAAGAGTTTTGTGTCAACATTTAGTAGGGAAATCGGCCTATAGTTGTTCACTAGGGTCGTGTCTTTCCCTTCCTTTGGTATGACTGTAATGTGAGCTTCAAGGAGTCTGTGGAAGGTAAGCGTGGAGGAGGACAGGGAGTTGAAGGCTTTGAGAAAGGGGCCAGTAAGTGTCTCTATGAAGGTTTTAAAATACACGGCTGTGAAGCCGTCTGGGCCAGGACTCTTCCCGGCTTTTAATTGTTTGATTGCACTTTTAAGTTCAGCTTCCGAAATGGGGAGTTCTAATTGGCGAGCATCTTCTCTGTCAATAGGTTTAGGGCAGTGTTCTTTTAGAAAACTTTTAATAAGGGATCGCCTATCATTGTTATTAGATGAGCCGTCAGCTGTTGTGCCGAGGGTGTACAGCGTAGAATAGTACGCTTCGAATTGGGAGGCTATGTCTGGGGCTGTGACTTTCGATCTACCTTGGGAGTCGTTGATCGCATGAATATTGGAACGGACTTTGTTTTTCTGAATGGCTCGGACCAGGTATTTTCCGCTCTTATTTCCAAATTCATAGAACAATTTCTGTTGTAGGATGAATTTACATTTTGTTTTTTGTGATAACTCTGTGAGTAGATGTTCTCTGGTTTGTGTGAGTTCTCGATATGTCTGTTGGGCTTGAGTCTGTTTGTGAGCTAGCTCTAGGGTTTTAATCTTCTGAATCAGGTTTGAAATACTGGCTTGGTGGGCTTTTTTCCGCGACGTTTTAAGGGCAATAAGTTTACCCCTTAAGACGCATTTGTGGGCCTCCCATTGTGTTAGTGGAGATGTGTCTCCGTTGTCATTGTCGATAAAGAAATTGTGTATGGCTTGTCTAATGTCTGCGATATCTCCCTTTGAGGTCAAGAGAGTAGAATCTAGGTGTAGTGATCGAGTATATTAATATATACTGGGTGATATGATGTAGAGTGGGTATGATAATTAATTAGTAAGTACTCTTCCGCAGCAACCCAATTCTTCCAGAGAGATGCACTTTATTGACTTCCAACACAGAACAAAGTCCAAAGTCCACAGATGACAAAAGGATCCGACAGAGTATATAATTCAGAAACCCATATTCCTAGGCCTGTGTGTTCCCAGTCATGCACAGACAAGCCTCCCTCATACACAGACGAGCCTCACCTCCCCCAAACCTATAGACTGAATGCCGTGTTATATTCACTAAATATTGAATGGCTGAGCAATTTGATTGGCCTTTCAATTTAGGACTTTGATTAGCTTTAGTCTTTCAAACAGACAACAACCCCCAGCCGTGAACAGCCGTGAACCACCCCAATTTGCACTCCCGCATATCAACATCAACAAGTCCCCTTTAGATATGTGTATACCACCTGAATACCCTTTGAGATGTTCAAATAGACTTGCATAAGATTAACACATCAAAGAGTCTTCAGCTGTTAAAATTCAGTTGGACAAATCAACCAGTCAATTGAATTCTGGCCTAGTCAATATTGACTGCATGTGTACATACACACAACAATGTCCCACATAAATCGGTGAACATATTACAACATATACAACATATACCCCCACTTGGGTCGGTTCTAACTACTAGAACTGACCCATAAATCAAACAACAAAAAATATCAGTATGATTTAAGGTACTGGATGCTTTACAATGGCTCATATAAAATATGAAGTTGAAACTGGTTACATCTCTCTTCTCCAGCCTCTAAAATATCCCCATGAAACAGTTATTAGATAATATAACTTTTAGACCATGACTGGAAAAGGATTTGGTAAACATCAGTGGCCCATATAGCTGTTAGGCCTTATATCACATCAAGATCTTGAATATTGCGCAAATACGAGCTGATGTCACAGTCCATCCTTCGGTCTGACTTCATCACATCTCTCACCATCTCACTGAAAGTAAACTTGGTATGCTCTGGGAACTCCAATCCACAATTCCAGGATTCTCTCATCTCCAGGCTCAAGCTTTTCATTTTTAAAAATGCTTTTACGCAAACACTCTAATTTCATCTTTATAGTAAGAAGAACCATCAATGTACCAGCACTCACTTTCAAGGTCAAAAGGTTAACCGTACTGCAAACTATTTCCTTGCACTTGACATTCATGAGTCCATCTTGCAAGCATTTTACAATTCACATCTGCTTCTTTCCATTTCCTATTTGAACAATGATGACTGGGATGTGTACCTGTCAAGTATCAGAATTTGTTGATTGCCAGCCACAATTTGCTTTTGTAATTTGCTGTAGGCCGACCCCTCATTGCCTTCAATAGAGCAGTTACTTGGATCATTCAGTTCATAATTTCACTTGAATGGTATACCAACATATACATATACCCCCACACGATGGTTCAGATAGAGTCAGCTTGACATCAGTGTTTATCAGATCTTCTATCCAGACAAAGCGGCAGTGGAAATTCTTGCCAGTATCTTCACCATGAAAGGTAGAAAGGTCTTTTTCATAAATATATGTCATAGCCTTTAGCATATTATAAACAACTGATTCAACAAAGTTTCAAATTATGACTAGAGTGATGAATTTCACCCCTCTTATAAATTTATGAAAACCACCCAACATACTAAAAGTTATGCTATGCCAAGCCATTGTGCAGCATCTCACCTTAGATGTCAAATATATTAATCAATACGCATTATGTAATATGTACAGATGTTATGAAAATTATTTTAGGTTAAAATGCTTCTCTTTGGTTTTAAGATAAAGTTCAAGAAATAAAACATAAAGAAAATAAAAAAATGAAAAGCAAAATATATCAGGAAAAGGGAGAAAAATTAAAAATTAGGGCGTTGAAGAAAAAAGAAAAAAAGGTCCATTGCTTGATGAATTTCGAGAGAGTCCATGAATGCTTTATAATTCCATGTATTCTATTCAGCATTTCTTCCACAATTCTCCCACACTAGCCAGCAATTTCAGACTGTGCTTCTGCTATTCACCGTCATTTAAATGTCAATATCTGAAAGACAAAAAACTCTCCAACAAAACTAATTAGCAAGGTCCTTAAACATTGTTTGAAGTTAAAACAAAACACTATTTACACATATAGAGTTTGAAGCTAATTCACCCCCACTGCTAGAGAAGGGTCATCTGCATTCAAAAACAGATCTGGAGAATGTACATCTTCTGCATTTATGACACCCTGTACCCCCTTCAACTGCTGTAATAATTTATCACGTTCCCCTCTCATCTTGTCATACTCAATTCTCAGGTGGTCATATTTCTGTTTTAACTGAGAAAACGGTATCCAAGTCTTGGACCTTCTCTTATTATTATTTTGTTCAGCTCTGTTTTTCATATTAATATCACCTATGTTTGACCCGGAGTGTCCTCTCTGGGTGTTATCATAGGATATTATCTTCTGATCTTTATGCTTAGTATTTGTCCTAAACAATGTGGCTAAATCAATTTTGACAGCCTGCTCATTTGACTTTCTCCATAAATGGTCTGCTCTCAACAATATGTCTTTTAAATCATGAGGATTTGGGGTAACTAATAAAATATTTTGTTTGATATCTTCATGCAAAGCATCTAGAAACATACTCATATGTATCAAGCCCCCACGCTCAAATGCAAGATTATTACCGACCAATAATTCCATAATAGTTGCTATCCTGTGTGACAATTCATAGGGAGATTCATTTTGCATTTGTTGGATCTTCCCATGAATAGTAACATCAGAACGTACACCATACAAAACACATGATAATTCCAGTAATATGTCCCTTGTCCTCAGAGGCTGAATACAGATTTGTTTAATTCTCATCCAAAGACCACTTCCTATAGAATGTTGCAAAACTCTTTCTAAGTCAGATGGGTTGAGATTGTACATATCTCTGACTTGCTGCACGTCACAAAACCATTTTAAAAATCTGTTTAAATCATGGTATGGAACCATTCCTATTTCTTTAAGAATTGCGTCTAATAATTTTGGTTTCAATGGCTTCATTACAAGCTGAACTTCACCTGTATTATTATTATTGTTATAAACTGTGGTAGTCACAGTGGAGGCAGCTGGTAATGAATTATCAGATTTAATATGAGGTTTCCTATTTGCTGCAGATTGCTGAATCCAAGATTTGATGCATATCTGCATTCCTGAGATCTCTTCTCTAATTCCATAATTCTTAATTTTAATCTCTCATTTTCCTCTGATAATTCATCACAATGTTTAGATTTCTCAAGTAAAGCTTCTCCAATCGTAACCGCATGCAATTTTAAATTTACTGTCTCGGTGTCTGATTGGTTTTGTAACCTCTCACAAACATTGTTGCTATTATCAACTGCCTTCTGTAACTGGGTAATTTCCTCAACCTTATAATTCAAAGAACTTTCCATTGTTAGACAGCAAGATAACAAGCCCTGTATAATACAACCTTTTCTTTTACTTTCTGAAATTTTGCTATCAAAAACATTTTTCTCTAAAAATTCCTTCATCATCGTCCACGTCTGCTTACATTTTTCTGGAATTTCATAAGGACCGCCATGGCGCTTAATACATTTTAATACCCATCTGTTAACTTTATCAGAACTGACACTAGCTTCACACTGAGTAAGCATTTTGACTATATTACTAATAATTAAAAAAAAAGGAAATATTTTACTCACCGCATTAGTTACTCCTTCAGATTCCAGTTCAGGTCTTCTGGTACACGACACAGTCCTTTTTTTGTTGTTTCCAGTCTCCAGAGAATAATTCTGGGGTTCCCAACTTGTTAAATTTTGTAATCCAGACTCTCTTATGTCACAACCAGACAACAGAGTCACAGCACAGCTCTTGGTTCTTCATCAGACTTCTGTCCACCTCACAGGATTGTTGTCACCACCGACTTCTGTTACTAAGTCCGAAAATGCTCTTCTGGTCACATGAACGGCACCAGTGTAGTGATCGGATATATTAATATATACTGGGTGATATGATGTAGAGTGGGTATGATAATTAATTAGTAAGTACTCTTCTGCAGCAACCCAATTCTTCCAGAGAGATGCACTTTATTGACTTCCAACACAGAACAAAGTCCAAAGTCCACAGATGACAAAAGGATCCGACAGAGTATATAATTCAGAAACCCATATTCCTAGGCCTGTGTGTTCCCAGTCATGCACAGACAAGCCTCCCTCATACACAGACGAGCCTCACCTCCCCCAAACCTATAGACTGAATGCCGTGTTATATTCACTAAATATTGAATGGCTGAGCAATTTGATTGGCCTTTCAATTTAGGACTTTGATTAGCTTTAGTCTTTCAAACAGACAACAACCCCCAGCCGTGAACAGCCGTGAACCACCCCAATTTGCACTCCCGCATATCAACATCAACAAGTCCCCTTTAGATATGTATATACCACCTGAATACCCTTTGAGATGTTCAAATAGACTTGCATAAGATTAACACATCAAAGAGTCTTCAGCTGTTAAAATTCAGTTGGACAAATCAACCAGTCAATTGAATTCTGGCCTAGTCAATATTGACTGCATGTGTACATACACACAACAATGTCCCACATAAATCGGTGAACATATTACAACATATACAACACTAGGCGCCAGATTTTAGAAACATTCTGATGATCGGGGAAAGTCAGTGTCATTGTAATGGGGTGGTGGTCAGATAGGTGCATTGGTTCAATTGTCGCATGGGAAAGAAATGGAAGGTCTGGTTGGGAGAGGAAGAGGTAATCAATTCTGGAATATCTGTCATGAGTGGCGGAGAAGAATGTATAATCCTTGACATTTGGATGGAGAGTGCGCCAGGTATCATGTAAAAGCAAGTCGTTCAATTGCATTTTGATTTGGCGTAGAGTTCTGTATGGCAGCGATGTGGAGCCTGAAGAGGTGTCTAAAATTGGGTACAGGGCTACATTAAAGTCTCCCCCGAGCACGGTTAGACCAACAGAGTAGCCTGATAAAAGTTGAGAGATTTGTCTAAAGAAGCTAGATTGTGCTGAATTAGTGCTGTAAATATTAGCCAAGGTTACAGGCCGGCCCTGTATCTTACCTTTTAAAAAGATGTATCTGCCTTCCATATCAATAAGTGAATCAGTGAGTTCCCAGGTTAGGTTTTTGGAGATCAGGATTGAAACTCCCTTAGTCTTTGCCTGTGGGTTGGTAGAGTGGTAGGAGTGAGGGAACCAGTGATTTGTAAGCTTGGGAATCTTATCTGCACGGAAATGGGTTTCCTGGAGGAAGACTATGTTGGATTTTAGTTTGTGCATCATAGACAGAACCTGGCTGCGTTTTTCTGGGATATTGAGCCCTTTTACATTTAGGGATGTCACTTTTAGCGTGTCGTGTTTGGTGGTAGGTGGTATGTGCGACATGCTTTAAAAGGATGGGGTCCTTTGTCGGATTAGTCAATATACCTCTTTGAGTGTGTTGGGGGTGATTTGTGGGGATGTTGTTGGTTCGGGAGGAGTCGTGGTGGCGAAGTGGAGGTGGCGGAGAACGAGGGGGCAGTGGAGGGGGGGTGAGGGAGGTGGAGAAAGGCTCGAAAAAACTGAATGTGACTAAGGAATGAGGAGGGAGAAACCGAGGGGGAGAGGGGTCTATAAAGGGGAGAGGAAGGGGAGGGGAAAAAGAGAAGAGGAAAGGATAGGGAAAAAAGAAGAAAAAGAGAGAAGAAGAAAAAAAAAAAAAAAACAAGATAGATATGTAAGGTCTAGGTGTTCCGGAGGTAAAGAAGGGTTCAGAGACCCCTCTTATGGGGTAGTACGTTGTCCGGTATAGGTCAACAGGAAAGATAGGTTCCCGTTGTGTGGAGAGGTGAAGGGTGCCGGTAGTAACGGGTTGGAAATAAAGTGTAATCCTCTGGTCCTCAGAGGGGTGTGGATGGTCAAGAAAGAAGAACGAGCCTATAAGTTATAGTATTAGTCTTGGGGATTGTGGATTAAATGAGGGAGATCTTAAGTTTAAAGTAATGTCATTGCCAGAGACAGAATATCAAATGAGGTCTCTTGGGGCAGGAGAATGAATCCGCATAATTAGGGGAAGTCGGCCTTAGCTATTGTGGGAATGTGGAGTGGACGTCTAGCTGTGAGTCATTCAGATGTTTAGCAAGACAAGTAAGGAATCAAATATACAGTCAACCTTATAACATTAACCAGACTTTATATAGTTAGTATGTATCTCTTGCGTTATTTGTGCTCGCCTCACTCTCAGAGTAGGCCTCCAACCCGTGCGACCGAACCCCATATGGTATAAGAACAGGTAGCCCGAGAGTCCACCATAAAGGTAGGCCAGACGGACCCACCTGTGTGTCTGTTCATCTAAATGTCATAATATAGAAACCATTAACCAGGCAGGGTATGGGGGTCGTTCACACACGCCGGAGGTCCATCCGGGTTCTTTTGCTTGGTTGCCAAAAATAAACATTGTATGTTGTGTTGAAATATTAATAAAGAAAAGAGAATAAAAAGAAATAAAATGACATAGCATTACATGTTATGTAACCAGGTCTCAGGCCGGCCCCACAAGGTGTCAGCCATTTAGTTGGTGAGGTATCTATCGAGTTTCAACATACATTTTAGGTCTTGTATAATGAATATTCATGTAATAACAGAAACAATAATGGTACCAGTACCCTCTAGCAGGATTATTAGCTTCCTTTGGGTTGTAACTCAACTGAAGATAACAGGATAACTTTCTACGGCAGTATACATACAGGGTGGGCGAGTCCACACAGATTAATGCTTTTACTGGGGTCATTGGGGTATGCAGGGTATATTTTGTTTGCCATCTTAGTGGATGTCAAGGTTTAGATACCGTTAACCAGTTGGGTAGTCGCTTGATAAGGTGAGGGGGGGTCTGAGCATATGAAAGTCAGTTCTTAATGTTGGGGGGACATCAGTTGGGGTTGGATATGTGGAGATTGGGTGGAATTAAGGGTGTAGCTTAGGTTCTGTGTGGAATCGCCCCTCCAGAGAGGAGTCAACATTATTAACAAACAAGTGTGAGACCCGGTCTTTTTTCAAAGGGGTGCAAATTAAAATAAGGGGATTCTGTCCTGGAAATATGACTTGTGTCTTTCACAGCAGGGAATGATACTTGCCCAGGGAGGTTCAAAAAGGCCTATTTGGGAGTTAAATAAGGGGGGTGACAGGATGGGGAGGTGGAGAGGGAGTAAAGAAGGGGATCACTATTTGGGGAGCTATATAGCGTTCACAAACATTAGTCATCTTCATGCATGTTCATGTTATACCTGCGTGACCAATGTTCCGTTGCTTGAAGTCTGTCTGTGTAGTAGATGTCACTGTTAGATGAGTCAAATGGGAGGGACTGGGCGTAGTAATGGGTTCGTAGATCTTGCATTGAATTTGCTGTGTGAGAAGATGGGCAAGAAGAAGAGAGGTAGAGGGGTGGGGGATGTTTTCGTAGGTTAGGCCAGTCTGTGGAACTAAGTGGTAAGCGTCCGTCATGGACTGGGTGAGGGAGAGGTGAGGAATTGTGTTGATCCTTTGAGTCAAATCATCTTGCTTCTGGCTTGTAGGAGATCCGTCTGTAGGTATTTGAATGATCACAGTTTTGATTGACGTCTGTCTTGCATAGACCTTTATAGTGTAGGGGGTGAAAGGGCTTCAGGTGATCAATAGGAGATGGGGGTGGGTTACCCCGTTATTCAGGACCCCCGTGGCGGGGTCGTCTGTGGGCAGGAGAAGCTGTGGGGCTGTTGTCTGCAGGATTCCTGGGTCCTGTGGACGTGTTGGTCCTGGGAGAGTTGGATCTGCGCCTTATTTTATGGAACTCATCGCGGACTGGGATGGCATCCATGGAGCTGGACCTTCTGAGTTGGGGAGGTCTGAGAGAGCGGTACCAGTCAGGCAGTTCAATGCAAGGTATATTCAGAATTTCACAGAATGTGGTGAGATCTTCAAGCACTCTCAGGTTAGCTGTTCGCCCTTGTGTTGATGCTGAGAGGCAAAAAGGGAATTTCCAGCGGTACTGAATTCCATTTGTGTGTAATAGATCAAGGAGAGGGCGTAAGTCTCTTCTATTTTGTAGAGTGATAGGCGATAAATCTTGAAAGATTTTTATTTCTGAGCCTTGGCATGCAAGATTGCGACGATCTCTGGCCCTGCGAAGGATTTCCTCTTTCAGCTTGAAATTAACTAGGCAGCATACCACATCTCTGGGAGGGTCGGTGTCTCTACCTCTGGGTCTGAGGGCCCTGTGTAAGCGTTCACATTCAATGGGGGTCTCAGAGGGTCTGCCTAAGAGATTGTTGACTACAGCTATGGTTGCCTGGGTAAGTTGGGTATGATCGATCGATTCTGGCATGCCTCTTACCCGTAAGTTGTGTCATCTGCCACGATTGTCCAGGTCTTCCATGTATCTGTATAGATCTCTGAGCTGGACAGAGTGTGCTTGGGATGAAGTCTGGAACCTCTGGATGGCATTCTCACTGTGTGCTGTTGTTTCTTCTATGTTGTCCATGCGGACCGTCATGGACTGGATGTCTCTCCTCAGGTCAGAGATGACCGTTGCGAAAGTGGCTTTAATGTCTTCTGCCACTGTTCTCAGATCCCATATGTTTAGGGGGTGCTCTGTCGCCACGTGCTGTGAGGGTGATTGTGTCTGGTGTCTGCCAGAGGGGCTGAGGCTGGAGGAGCGCGCTGTGGATGAGTAGGCCTGAGATGAAGCCCGGGCCTCACGTGATTCTGTCCGGAAGATCTCCGGAACGCTTGTGAGTCGGGTCTCCGCAGGGATCGGGAACGAGATGGGGATGGGTTCCCCTTAGATTTCCCCATATTTTCGCTTTTGGATGGCTCTGTTAGGCTGTTGAGAATCCCTCTGAGGACCGGAGCGCAGGGATCAGGCGTCCATTAGAGTCCAAACCACGCCCCCCCTACAGTTTATATTCCAATAAAAAAATCAACAAATGTTTAAGAATAAGAACGTATTCTGAGTTTTTATTTATTTTCTGGTCAGCTCATCCAGTTTCTGTCTAAAGGCACCTATACGTGCCCCTTTCATCTCAGTACAGAGCACTGAGATGAGCTGTCACAAAAAGTGATTTAATGCTGTTGCACATAAGCTCCTAAACACATACTGAAAAAAAAATACAGTATTTCATCTAACATGTAAAACCTACAACTGTAAAATCTGTTAAGCATGACATTAATTACATTAGCGGCATTAAATGTATCTACAGTTTTTTTCCTTCCAGAAGCAGTATGCTGGATACAAAAAATATGGGTGAACTTTGTGTCGTTAATTACTTAAAACAAACAACTTTCTTTTTTCTACAGTTTAAATAACTTCTAACTCCCTCAGCTCATTCATGGCGCTATCTAGCTGAGGTACATATTCAAAAGAATATAAAAAAGATTAATGAATCGTGCCTTCCACACACACACACTCACTCACTGCCAATAACATTTAGAACTTTGACGCTAAAGTCAATCAGTCACCATAGATGTATCAATCCCTAACCTCTCAATGAAAGACACATACAATCATTCACATAGGGATTCATTTTACACCTCATACAAAAAAAAAAAAACACACACACACACACACACACATTTAACTCATATAAATATAAATCCTCCTATCAAATACTAATAACAAGTGTCACGAAATCAAAGATATGACACAGAAAGTTCTAATTGTATTTGTATGGAAGATACATACCATTTCCACATTCATCATACACTATGCAGAATTCAGCATCAGTTGCATACTTCTTACAATTCACTCACAGAACTAACACACAGGGTCCTTCTACACCAACGTTTTTACAACCACTACAGACTTATTCTAACCTAATTTGGGAGATGATCAGTCTCCCTCACACATACAATATTCCCTAACAGTCTACAAAGATTACAAAGAAATTAACTTACATTTGTGAACATTCATTGACAAAATGTCATTATCTTCTGTTTTCTATATAGCAATATACAGTCACTCCACCTAGCAAAGTATGCATACACATGAACACAAATTCCTGACTATATATAAATATACAAATATTCACAGAATTATTAAAACTGACAGGTTAGTTAGTAATTACTTATGGACAGCAGTGCTCAGAGTAAAGCCAATAGGCACCATACGGGCATACGTCTCCTTACCAAAATGCTTGTCTCAAGACACGAAAAACCGCCAAGCCCTGCTTGCCACAGTGATCAGGAATGTCTCAACCTGATCTTAACTCAGTTAGTACACAGACCGTTATAACAGATACATATAAACACATACACTTATAGCACAAAGACGATACATACCTTTTAACTTTGTTAACAAATGGAGCTCCAAAACCTTTACCTCATTACCTGTCAGGACTTACCTCTCCTGACATTTCTAAACTCATGAGTATTATTTTACACCACAATTTTTGTGTTCAAAATTATACAAAACAAAGGTACCTTTTTCTACTAGTAGCTACATATCAGTACTGTTTTTGTTTTTAACTTAGGCTTTCCAGGGGTCTGATAACCCCAAAGCCTCCTCCAGATTGATTGCCAATCCAGGATACCAACATGCATGTAAATTTAGGCAACTCAAGAACCTCTTCCAAACTGGACTTATCAGTCTAGGATACCAATTCTTCCAGAACTCTTGTAGGGCTAGGATACCAATCAAAAATAAACCTCTTCTAGACCGATTTACTCAGTCTAGGATACCAACATGCATGTTAAAGGTAGGTTCCCCAGGGGTCAAAACATTTACCCCAGAACCTCATCCAGACCTCTTGTAAGTCTAGGATACCAATCAAAAATAAACCTCTACTAGACCGATTTACTCAGTCTAGGATACCAACATGCATGTTAAAGGTAGGTTCTCCAGGGGTCAAAATATTTACCCCAAAACCTCGTCCAGACCTCTTGTAGGTCTAGGATACCAATCTAAATAAACCTCCTCTAGACCGATTTACTCAGTCTAGGATACCAACATGCATGTTAAAGGTAGGTTCTCCAGGGGTCAAAATATTTACCCCAAAACCTCATCCAGACCTCTTGTAGGTCTAAGATACCAATCAAAATAAACCTCTTCTAGACCGATTTACTCAGTCTAGGATACCAACATGCATGTTAAAGGTAGGTTCTCCAGGGGTCAAAATATTTACCCCAAAACCTCGTCCAGACCTCTTGTAGGTCTAGGATACCAATCAAAATAAACCTCTTCTAGACCAATTTATTCAGTCTAGGATACCAACATGCATGTTAAAGGTAGGTTCACACAGAGAGTAGCTAGCCTTCTACAGGGGGATCCCTTTGGAAAAATGTTTTTTTTTTTTTTAATTTTCTACCCAGGGTATCTCATCCTGTAGAATGCATTTTAAGGCATTCACAGTTGAGAAAACCCAACCTGCCATCACAAAGATCTGCCTGGTGGACAGCGATACCCCAACAACAACCACCTGCCCCTCCTAGCGCTAGCAAAACACGGCACAGCACAATGCAGAACTAATAATAGGTGTCTGCTAACCTGATATATTGCACAATATTGTGTTGAGCTCAGTGCCTCACCAGCATGGAGTTAGGCAAGATCGGAGTTGAGGTTATGCTGTCCCCGTACGGGCCACCAAATGAAGTAGAATAGTAAAGTATCGAACCAGGCAGAAATTCAGCAATGCAGGTTTATTAACAGCTGATAACATACAGGTTTATGTTCAAAGTATTACAAGATACAGGTCTAATTTATACAGTTTCTAACAATGCAAGCATATTAGATATAAATATTCTTATTCTCTAATCAAATTGAAACAATTGTGAATTGGTCTCACCTTGAACCAGAATGGGTCTTTTCTGCCAATTCTTGGGAACCCGTCACCTGATAGGGACCAGTCAATCGGCCCGTGGTCTGGTCCCCTCACAGAGTTCTGGGTTCCAGCTCGACCAAGTTTGTGAGGGAAATTCACCTGAGACCACATTCTGGAACAAGTCAAGAAGTCTTCTCTGACTCGTACGAGGAGACAAGTTATGGACAGATACTTGCCCATTGGTTCTGACCTCTATGACCCGTGCAATAGGGCAGCATACAAGTCTTATCTCAACCATCTCTCTTACATATGATTGGTCACTAAGATCTACGTCAAAGTAACTAACCATAAATCTGACACTTGTTCTACAACCAGATAAACTTAATTATTCCCAAAATTCCTATATGTTCATTAAAGTGATTTATAACTGTTTTGTCCAATTAAAAACACCTGTATAGAGACAGTCTGGCACCCAGCTGTGTTACCAAACTCTCCTTATCTTGATAAGATTTAACTAAGTTCAAGAATTACAGATTTATGACATTTGGGAAATTTAACCTTCAATAACCCCACCAGATGTGTTATATGTTTCACTATATGTATGTATTTTAACAGTTTTAATGAGGGAACAAGCAGAACTTTGTTTGACCCTGTCAAACTTAATTTAATGTACTGTACATAACTTTAATTATTTCTAAACCACCTGTTTTCTTATCTTTATCTGTCTGATTTATATGCATTTCAGACTTGAGACAATTCTATATAACTTGAATCTATTCTAATGAACTTTCACCCAGTAGACTATCTTAATACATTTTCGAGAACACCTGTGTACAAGTACTTGTCATAAAGCAGAGGTCATTTAAAGTTCAACACTTAAAAATGAAGACTTTCTAAATCTGGAAAACACAGTATACATTATTAAAGATTATTGTTGCTTTACTTATTGAATAATAATATTGATAAAACCACTACTATATAATAATTTGAATAATAATAATAATAATTATCAATAAAATATATGCAAATCAATATATATAATATGAAATACATTGGCTAACATGAGATTCTACAACAAGACATAAAATGTCTGTAGAGATAACTTGGAAGGTCAAGATTATCCGCAGTGCATCATGCCCTTCAAGACTGGCCTCCTGGGGTGCCGTGCAGAGAGGGATAAAGGGAAAAATTGCCTATGTATAGAGTAAATAAAACTCTGTAAAAATCAAGAATTAATACTATAGGTAATGAGTCTTAGCACAGAGTTTTTATGGTGAGCCACCATACAGAGTTACCCAACAAGTTACGGACGATATTATTAAAACCAAATGGAGAGATTTGTCACAATCTAATCTGACATGCCAACAGAAAGCAGCCCTTAGATCATTACAATCGGACTCACGTCTGGTTGTAAAACCCTCGGACAACGCCATCTTGATAAGCTCTGATGCGCGTGCATGCGCGGTCCTCTCTATCAGTCCAGGTGCTCTGCTCTCATGCCTTTCTGCTGAGGGGGAAGAGATAACACACACATATCTGTCACTTGTCCACTCAGCCCGGCCGGTATGTTCTCTGCAAGCAGTGGGGGAGTGGACTCCTCTCTGTGTGCACTTTGAGCTGCATTAGGCAGAGGCGGGGAAAAAATTCCAAGATTTTTAACCACAGCCCCCTCTTACCGCCTGTAGTGACGCCACTGCTTACACAACCTGTTAAAAACCCCATCCACAGCCATCATTGTCTCCCCTTCAGTTTGAGCCAGTCACGTGGCTACTTAGGGAGAGGATTGCTCAAAGACAACAGGTGCATGCTCAAAATACAGAAGCCTGGCCATGAGCCAGCTGATAAAAGACTGCCGCTACCACTACTGCTGTCTGACCCCAGGGCATCCGACTCCCTCACTGCACAGATGGAGGAGAGATGCTAGAAGAGAGGTGGGCTTCTCTTATACAGCTGCTGAATTAGACTGGCTTTTATGTGAGGGAGGTGGTTTTCCAGGATCGCTCTGACATGCCATCCAGGTCTGGCACACATGCCGGGGGTTGCCGACACCTGGGTTAAACAATTCACCATTCCAGAAGAAAGATTTGTTGTCAGTTAATTTTATTAAAAGAAATTCTTCATGACACCCAAGGTCTCATGTGACTCATGAGACAGGTTCCATTGTCCATGGCCATGGGGGCTCTTCACCATGAGATAATCCAATTCCAAGTGATTTCCCCACCTAAGTTTTCGCTGGTTATTGGTTATCTTCGGTTACAGAGGCACAACCCCTCTTTTGATTGGCTCTGTGCTGAGGTTCTCTCCTGGTCACCACAATGCAGTGAAACATGCTTCCGGAGGGTAGCCAAGATCCTGTGTACCTCTTCACTCTGACTTTAGCGATGTCTTTGACAATGGTCATGCCGGTAGTTTGCCTCCACACCGTCAGTATGATTGCGCAATTGACCTTTAACCTGGTGCCACTCCCCCTCATGGCCGGGTTTAACCTTTGTCAGTCTTGGAGGATAAAGCCACGGAGGAGTATGTTGCAGACGCACTTTCTCGGGATTTCATCCACAAATCCTTGTCTCCTGCTGGTGCTGGTTTCTTCTTTGTGAAGAAGAGGAGCGGAGAACTGAGACCTTGTATTGATTATAGGGGTCTCAATCGTTTCACGATTAGGAATGCCTACCCGATCCCGTTGATTACAGAGTTATTAACTGCTTAGAGGTTTAAGGAGGGCGACGAGTGGAAAACTGTGTTTAATACCAGAACAGGCCATTATGAGTATCTCGTAATGCCTTTTGGCCTTTGTAACGCCCCGGCAGTTTTCCAGGAATTTATTAACGATGTCCTCTGAGATTTGTTGCAGTTATGTGTAGTGGTTTATCTCGATGATATCCTCATATTTTCCAAGTCCCTGGAGAGCCACCACACAGAAGTCTGTTGTGTGCTTCAGAAATTAAGAGAGAACAATCTCTATTGTAAATTGGAGAAGTGTGAGTTCCATCAGGAACAGGTAAAATTCCTGGGCTATGTCATTTCCACTGCTGGTTTTTCGATGGACCCAGAGAAACTTTCAGCAGTCCTACAGTGGCCTCGACCCATGGGGTTACATCCTCTGCAGCGTTTCCTGGGTTTTGCCAACTATTATCTGAAGTTTTTTCGTAACGTCTCGTCTCTGGTCAAGCCCCTGACCGATATGACCAGAAAGAACGGTAACCCACAGAGTTGGTCTCCGGAGTCCATTAAGGCCTTTGAAAGTCTCAAGGCTGCCTTTGTTTCTGCTCCTGTGTTGGCACATTCTGATCCTACATTATCTTTTATCCTTGAGGTTGATGCTTCTGAGACTGTTGTTAGCGCCCTTCTGTCTCAACGTCCTACCTCTGGGAATGCTATGCATCTTTGTGGCTACTTTTCCAAGAAATTGTCACCTGCCGAATGCAATTACGAGATTGGTGAAAGAGAGCTGTTGACAATCATTTTAGCCCTGAAAGAATGGAGACATCTCCTCGAAGGTACCACTGTGCTGGTTCTCATTCTTACTGACCATAAGAATCTCACATTCTTGTCTGAGGCTAAACGCCTCTCTCCCAGAAGGGCGCGATGGGCTCTTTTCTTGTCAAGTTTCAATTACATTGTCTCATTCTTACCCGGTACTAAGAATGTAAAGGCTGAAGCCTTGTCACAACAATTTTCCTCCACTTCCAAGTTGGAGTTGGTTCCAGTACCTATGATTCCTCCTGATCGTATTCTCGCTACAGTTCGCACCAGTCTTACTTCTCCTTTGGGTGACAAAATTCTTGCTGCTCAGGTCGATGCTCCTCCTGAGAAACCTTGTGACCGCTGCTTTGTCCCAGAGTGTCTCCATACTGCCGTGCTCCAGACTTACCATTCTCCCAAGGCAGCTGGCCACCCTGGTAAGAATCAACTCGTTTGGGCCATTTCCCAACAATTCTGGTTGCCTAGCCTACGTGCTGATGTAACTGCCTTCGTAGCTGCCTGTTCCATGTGCGCTCAGAGTAAGACTCCCTGACACCTTCCAGTGGGCCTCCTACAACCCATACCCAATGGAGAGAGGCCCTTGACCCACCTGTTTGTGGATTTCATTGTGGAATTGCCCAACTCCCAAGGCAGCACAGTTATCCTTATCCTTACGGTGACCAGTTCTCAAAGATGTGTCATTGTATTCCACTTAAGAAGTTGCCCACTTCTAAAGAACTGGTTTCCATTTTGCTCGGGAGATCTTTTGCTTACATGGGCTACCCAAGGTAATTGTCTCGGACAGGGGTAGTCAGTTTGTGTCCCGGTTCTGGCAAGCTTTTTGTGCACAGCTGGGAATTCAGCTTGCTTTCTTCTCTGTGTATCATCCACAGTCTAATGGGGCCGCAGAACAACAAATCAGTCCTTGGAGCAATTCCTACGTTGCTATATTTCTGACCATCACAACAACTGGTCAGACTTATTACCATGGGCAGAGTTTGCACACAACAGTGCCTTGAATTCTGCTTCCTGATTGTCTCCATTTATGGCCAATTATGATTTCCAACCTTCCATCTTGCCTGACTTTTTTTTCTGCAGGGTATTCCTGCGCTAGAGGAGCATCTCCGTGGTCTTCGTTCCACTTGGGCACAAGTCCAGGAGGCTTTGCATCATGCTAATGATAGGTACAGACTCCATGCTGACTGCAGATGCCTGCCTGCACCTTCCTACCAGGTTGGGGACAGGGTCTGGCTGTCATCTCGCAACCTCCGACTTCGTGTTCCCTCACTGAAGTTCGCACCTCAGTTTTTTGGGCCTTTCCGTATCCTTCCTTCTAGTATGCGCATCTCAAATGTGTTTTTATGTCTCCTTATTGAAACTGTTGGTCTGCAACTGCTTTACAGCTCACTTCATTCCTGCCTTCGCCTTGGTCACATCACAAGAAACCATCTCCTGCGTTCCTGTTTAAAGACTGGATTTGCTGACATCCCTTCTGACTCCTTATCCTGTTTGCTGTTCCTCTACTTGGATCCCTGATCCCTGACTACTTGGCCTGGCTGATTACCCGATCTGGTTAATAAACTCTGGCTTGGCTGATTACCCGATCTGGTTACTGAACTCTGGATTGGCTGTCTACCCGATCCGGTTACTGGACTCTGGCTATGCTTTGACTATGCTTACTCTATTTACCTTTTTATTTTTATTAATAAACTAGTGTGATTTTACTGTACTTCTGTCTCAGTCTGGTTCATGGTTTCTGACACATTGTTTGTACAGTATGTAGGTGTTGAGTATTATACTCTGTATTCCTTCAGTTAACCTATGATTGTTCCTTTCCCTGTACAATAGATAGATTGTCGTGTATTAGTTTAGACCTTTTTACTACTTACCAAAACATTTTTATTATTGTGTTAAAGCTTTCACTCATGGTCAAAGAACTCTCATTTAACCAAAATCATATCTGAGAGATATTAAATGTCAAATATAACTTATGAGTAACAGCCTAAATATGACTACATTGCTATATTTGGGTAATGATGTCACCACTATCACTGCCCCTACCCTTATATTGCAAATAACAGCTCAGGGAGCTGTTATTTTCAGCTAGTGGCATTTTTGAATTTGGTCATCTGTTTGTTTATTTCTTGGGCATCATTGTGATTGATATGGATCTATGTTATGGTACATTTTTTAAAAATAAAGTAATTGTAAAAACTGTTTTTGTTTTTTTATTACATTTTTTTAATTAGTAGGGGCACCATGTACTATAGGGGGTGTTATCTGTGTGCCCCTTATTGCTAAAGAGGGCTTCCAGATTCCAATATGCCCCACTACCCACAGCCTGCCAAAACCATCAGGGTTAAGGTTGTGGGGATGAAGCCTCACTTGGGGCCTGGTATGGTTCAAGAGTTGGGGATGCACGCTACCTCCCCATGTCTGGATAAGGATCTGGTATAGAATTTTTAGGAGCCTGACACTTTTTTGTGGGGTTCCCCTGTAAAATTAATGTAATGCCCCTCTGTTCTTGAATTAAGTTTAGATTCAATGATTTTTATTGAGGTTTTTAGAATTACAGAAGGATAAGATAAACTGTGACATAACTTGACATGCATTAGAACATGAATCACAGGATTATTTTGAGTGGTTACATTGATATAACATAACATAAGTTACGTTTAAACTTGAACGTAAATATATGATTAATAATTATCGAGCGGTAAGTATATTGTCCCTGCATCTAGACACCCCATCTGAGAGCAAGCTATGTCATAGGATGAGGGACAATACGACCACTCTTTAACAGCAATTCAGGTTGCGCAATATATATCATTATGCTACGAAAGTTAGCAAGGAGAGGAAGAGAGACAAGAGGGGGGATAAGAAGGAAAGGAATAGGAGAGAGACGAGATGGGCAGGGGGCGGAGGGTTGGTACGATATAAGTTGGTTCTTGTGTAAGGTATTAGGCATAAGATAAATTGTGTGTCCACAGTTGATTGTGACACACTAAGGCCAAGATAATGTACAACAGATCATTAAATGAGGCAGTAGTGTACGTTGGTAAAGAAACCAGAAGGTACGGTAGTGCTCAGATGAGGAAATGCATAGATCCATGTTTCAAAGTTGTATAGTGCAAAGGGTGTGAGATAGCCAGAAATGCCATTGGCGTAGGAATTTCTCAAGCGTTAAATGGGCTTTGGCAAAGGCATATTCAAATTGGCCATGCTCATTCAAGGAGAGTATTACATCCTTAATAGATGGTGCTCTTGCTGATTTCCAATTGCAGGCAATGGAGAGTCTCGCAGCTATGAAGAAATGAGTGAGCAGGGCGGGTAATTTATAGGGCCACAAATCCATGCTTAAGCCCAGCAGAGCTAGTTTGGGATCATTTGATAAGTCCATATTTGTTACTGTCAATATTATCCGGAAGACTTGAGTACAAAAGGGTTGGATAATAGGACATTATACCAAAAATGACCACCAAATATGAAAGGCTAATCCAATAGAACCACATTGCCGCCAGCATAAAGGGAACTGGTCAGTATAGATCGCAGCCAGTTTTTGTGGGGTGTGGTACCAATGGTGCACAAGCTTTTGGAGGGATTCCCAGTGGGTGATCCAATGGGAGTATTTTAGAGGTAGAGTTTGTGCATCGGTCCCATTGTTTTAATGTGGTGGGAGAGGAAAGGGAGTGTTCCCAGGGTAACATCGGTTTGATTTTCTCTAGAGTCTGTGGGGTAGACAATAGAAGGTAAAAGGAGGATAGTCCTCTATGTAGATGTGGAGGAGATCCATAGATATTGAGGATGGAGTCTATAAGGTCAGTTTTGTCAATTTGGATATGTTTTAGAGTGTGGCGTATTTGCAGATATAGGTAGAATGAGGAACGAGAGATGGGGCTGTAGAGATGTCCAATTGTGTAGATTCCCATAGCTTCCCATAGCTTCCCAATTGTGTAGATTCCCATAGCTTCCCATGCGCGGGTGGATATGTGGGGCAAAGAAGGCGTTTATGTCGATTTTTTGCAACGTTGTGATGGAGAGTTGATGAGAGTGATCCATTGTTGGTGTCCAGACCATGAATGCGGCTGTCATTGTGTCCAGATAGCTCTTATAAGATTGGGGATGGAGGATGTCTGCTCCCAAACATGTTTTAGGGTCCCTCACTAGAGCCCTTCTTTTGATTTGGATCCAGGCTAAGGAGTCGTTAGGTTGCCAACACGGTCTCAATTGGTTTAGAATCGTGGCTTTGTAATATAATGCAATGTTGGGGACCCCTAGACCTGTGAGTTTTGTAGGTCTGAGGAGAGTTGCTGAATTGATCCTAGGACATTTGCCCCACCAGATGAAAGTGTTTAAGATGATTTGTAGTTTCTGTAGTTGAGCTGGAAGAAAAGGTATTGTTAGGGCCTGGAATACATATAAAATATGAGGTAGTAAGAACCTCTTTACCAACACAATTCTTCCTGCCCATGATGGGGATGCGGTTTGAAGGGATGAGCTAAGTTGAGTTAGTTTGGTTATCAGGGTAGAGAAGTTTCTGTGGAACAATTTTGAGCTAGGGGAGCCCACGAGAACTGCAAAACGGATGCAACAGCACTTTCATTGGATGAGGGTAGATTGATGGGGAGCATATGGCATTTATTATAGTTCAATTTATATAATGAGAGAGTACCAAAATGGTCAAGTAATTGCTAGAGGGGGGTAATGAATGTAGGTGGTCCGTTAGGAAGAGTATTACATCATCTGCATAAAGGCCTATTTTATGGTGTATGTCTCCAACTTTTATTCCAAATATTTGAGGGTTGGTGAGAATATATTCAGTCAGTGGTTCCATAATGAGAGAAAATATAATAGGGGAGAGGGGGCCTTGTTCCATTTGTAATGGAGAATGGGGTTGAGAAGAATCTAGAGGTCCAGACCTTAGCAGTAGGGCATGTGTATAGAGTAGTGATGGCTGATAGAATTCGTCCCTGGAATCCAAACCTTTGCAGCACCTCAGTCATGTAGGACCAGTGTACTCTATCGAATGCTTTTTCAGCATCTAAAGAAATTAGTAAGGAAGGTATATTGTGGTGTTCAGCCCATTGGATGAGGTTGATGGAACATCTAGTGCCATCAGAGGTCTGACGGCCAGGAACGAAGCCTACTTGATTAGGGTAAATGAGGTATGGGGTGAATTGGGAGATATGATTGGCTAAGATTTTTGCGTAAAGCTTGGTGTCTGAATTAAGAAGTGAGAAAGGGCGATAGTTAGTGGGGTTATCAGGTTTGCCTGGTTTGGATATTGTATCAATAATGGATTCCAAGAGTTCTTGTAGGCGGGATACATGGTTTATAATGCTTTTGAATGTATCTGCTAGGTAGGGGGTCAAGCGATCAGTGAATTGTCTATAATATTCATTCACAAAACTATCAGGGCCAGGAGATTTATGTAGAGGAAGGGATTTAATGGCTTTGTCTACTTTAGCAGGGGTAATTGGAGAAGATAGGTCTGCAAGTTGGGAGTCTGTGATAGACAAAAGATTAATTGAGTTTAAAAAAAGGCGAAGAGTTTAAGGGACTGGGGTCTGGAATGTGGGTTAATCGCGTAGATTGTATAATGTGGAATAGAATTGACAAAACTGTCCGGCAATTTCTGATGGTTAAAGATCTTTAGGTCATTGTTGGTTCTTAAAAAGGGGATTTTTGACACCACTGCTTTACGCTTGTGTTGTTTGGCTAAGAAAGCACCAGGTTTGTTGATTAATGCATAAAAGGAGAGGCAAAGTCTTTCAATATGGTAATCAAACATGCGTTGGAAAAGTGTGCTATGTTGAGATCTTAGATTTTTCAATCTAGTCATAGTAGCATGATTCATTTGTTGTTTGTTCTGTATTTCTAAGAGATGTATTTGAGAAGTAAATTGATTAATGGTGTGCATCCGTTGGCATTTCTCATGGGCTGCCAGTTTAATAAATATGCCTCTGATGAAGGCTTTATGACTGTTCCAGAGTATCATGGGATCAGAAACTGAACCAGTGTTATTCACAAAGAAATTTTCAAGGTCAGAATAAATCTGTTTCTGATATTCAGGCTTGGTGAGAAGAGATTGGTTGAGTCTCCATAGAGAGGGAGAGCCACTCATTCATAGGTGTATGATCGGACCATGTGATCACTCCAATAGAGGTTGAGGTTACTTTTTGCAAAGTAAACTTGTCTTCCAGAAAGAGATAGATTGTTGAGTATACTCTGTGAGAAGAAGGAAGGAGGAACAGAAAGTAAAATCTCTCTCTCTTTGGCGTGAATACACCTCCATGGATCAAAGAGATCCACTTCAGAGATAAGGGTTTGTAGTGAGGAAGGCGATCTATGGGTGAGACTAGTGGAGTCCATTGAGGGATCCTGGACTGCATTGAAATCTCCACAGATTACTATAGGGTTAGTTTTATGAGGTTGTAGTCGGGAGAAAAGGGATTTCATAAAGGACTTTTGGTGGGTGTTTCGAGCATATATGTTAACCAAGGTCATGCAGAAATTATTGGTTGTTGTGGTGATGATGAGAAATCTGCCATTGGGATCAGCATCCAAGGAAGTGCAGTTAGAATGAGGCTGTTTCATGGATGGCTATCATAACTTCTTTTTGTTTGGAGTCGGCAATGGCAAAAAAAAAATGAGGACATTTTGAGTGGGAACATTTTGGTGCTTTAGAGGCAGCAAAATGCATTTCTTGGATGCATATTATGTCATTTTTGGCAACAAGAGCCTCTTTTCATAGGAGAGATCATTTATAGGGACTATTGAGTCCCTTAGCATTTAAGGAAAGGATTTTAAGTGACGTTGTGATGTATGAGGGAATGTAAATGTTTCAGGTGTTGATTAGTGGCAATGTGAGAGAGTTGACCCTCGGAGGAACTATCAGGCCTTACGAGCCTGGAGTCCCATACCTTACATTTTAGGGGGTGATGTGGAGGAAAGAAATCGTACCAGCCCATAAGAGGAAGGGAAGGAGGGGGGGAAGGAGGTAGGTAGGAAGAAAAAGTATAAAGGTAAGTGTACATTCCTGTGTGCAAAGCACACTTGCAATCCAGGGAGGGGAGAGCAAAGAAGGATCCACAAAAACCAATGTAAACCGGTATATCAAACTTTACTGGTTTGAACATAGGAACCCAGCATGGGGAAACTGCGTAAGTAGCTAGGTATGCTACGGAGCCATTGCAGATCTGAGGTGGTGGCAGGATTTAGGTGTTGCCTGCTTGGTACCATGCATCCGAGATGTCTTGTGGAAACCCAGCCTTAGAGGAGGTGGCATCAGAGGGTAGGGATAATCCCCAGTTCTGCAGCTGCTTCAGGCATTGTTTGAGGTAAAGGATAGTCAGCAATTTGCCTTGGAAAATTGTTATAAGCTTTGTGGGGAATCCCCATTTGTAGGGGATATTACGTTCCCTCAGAACGGAGGTAACAGGAGCAAGCTCTTTGCGGTTTTGCACAATGGCTGCGGAGATATCTCTGAATATTTTCAAGGCTGTGTATGGTTCTGGGAATGCTGACATGTTTTTAGTGGACAGGAGTATACATTCCTTCACTTGGAAAAAATGGAGACGGGTTATCACATCTCTGGGGTTTTCCACCGATATTTGTGGTGGTTTGAAGATATATGCGCCCTGTCAATAGTGAGGTTCATAGCAGTGAGCGAAGGAACCAGAAGTTTAAAGAATTGTTGGAGATAGGAGGTCAACTCTGCAGGAGATATGTTCTCGGGGATACCCCTGATTTTGAGAATGTTCCTGTGAGAGCGGTCTTCTAAGTCTGCTAGTTTGGCATTGACGCGTCATAATTCTTCCGTTTGAGGCTTATGAGGATCCACCAGTTCATTACAGGCGATGGCAAAATGACTCATTTGATGTTCAAGAGTATCTGTGCGATCGCCCAGGTCATCGATCTGAATTTGCATGTGAGACATTGATTTGTTCATGTCTTTCCTAAGGTCTCTTTGGAGAGAGAGGAGCATATGTTTGAGTGCATTTTCAAATACAGGGTTATCAGTGGCGGGTAGTGCAGCTAATGTGTTAGCCTGTTCCTCTTCAGAGTTTGGGTCAATGTCAGCGTTAGGGGCTTGGTGGTAAGTCTGATGTTTTTTACTTACCGGCCCCTGGTCTAATGGAGAGGCATGTGGAGAGGATGCTGCCTTCTTGGTACTGTCTCTGGTGCGGGTGTCTCTCAAAGCAGAGCAGTCCATGTTTTCTGCAGCTGCTGCTGTTAGAGAGGCTTGCTGTGGAGATGTCGGTGCTGCTCTGTGTAAAGCGCTGCACCATCTTGTCTGTCTCTGAGCTGTGGGAAGAATCTGTCAGTTTGCGGGGCACTGCTGGCTTATTTTTCCACTGTGTCATATTCGGAGGGGTCTGCGGGAGCTGTGCTGTCAGGAAGCATGCAAATGGAGAGGCTGTAGTGGGTATATCGGCTGTTCATTCCCCCGTGCTGTGAGAGAGGGAGACTTATGCTGCCATTTCCCTGAGCGGCCTATTATAGGGGGCCCCATAATTATAAGAGGAACCCCCACACATATTCCTTTTTTTGTGGGGGTCCCCATTGACATCCATAGCAGACCTTCATTCAGAATAAGAGTTTGATATAGATGAAGAGAATCCCCAGGCATGTAAACACAGGATGCATGTGCATGATTAGGGATGAGCTTCGAGTTTGAGTCGAACTCATGTTCGACTCGAACATTGGCTGTTCCCAAGTTCGCCGAACAGCGAACGATTTGGGGTGTTCGCGGCAAATTCGAATGCCGCAGAACACCCTTTAAAAGTCTATGGGAGAAATCAAAAGTGCTAATTTTAAAGGCTTATATGCAAATTATTGTCATAAAAAGTGTTTGGGGACCCAGGTCCTGCCCCAGGGGACATGGATCAATGCAAAAAAATTTTAAAAACGGACGTTTTTTCAGGAGCAGTGATTTTAATAATGCTTAAAGTCAAACAATAAAAGTGTAATATCCCTTTAAATTTCGTACCTGGGGGGTGTCTATAGTATGCCTGTAAAGGGGCGCATGTTTCCCGTGTTTAGAACAGTCTGACAGCAAAATGACATTTGGAAGGAAAAAACCCATTTAAAACTACCCGCGACTATTGCATTGCCGACAATACACATAGAAGTTCATTGATAAAAACGGCATGGGAATTCCCCACAGGGAAACCCCAAACCAAAATTAAAAAAAAAAAATGACGTGGGAGTCCCCCTAAATTCCATACCAGGCCCTTCAGGTCTGGTATGGATATTAAGGGGAACCCCGCACCAAAAAAAAAAAAACGGCGTGGGGTCCCCCCAAAAATCCATACCAGACCCTTATCCGAGCACGCAACCTGGCAGGCCGCAGGAAAAGAGGGGGGGAGGAGAGTGCGCCCCCCCTGAACTGTACCAGGCCACATGCCCTCAACATTGGGAGGGTGCTTTGGAGTAGCCCCCCAAAACACCTTTTCCCCATGTTGATGAGGACAAGGGCCTCATCCCCACAACCCTGGCTGGTGGTTGTGGGGGTCTGCGGGCGGGGGGCTTATCAGAGTCTGGAAGCCCCCTTTAACAAGGGGACCCCCAGATCCCGGCCCCCCCTTGTGTGAAATGGTAAGGGGGTACTTACCCCTACCATTTCACTAAAAAACTGTCAAAAATGTTAAAAATGACAAGAGACAGTTTTTGACAATTCCTTTATTTAAATGCTTCTTCTATCTTCCTTCATCTTCTTCTTCTTCTGGTTCTTCTGGCTCTTCTGGTTCCACGGGACATGACGCACGGGACATGACGGGACTTCCCTGTGGCATTCCCCGTGACGCCACAGGGAAGTCCCGTCAAGTCACCGTGCGTCAGAGGGGGGCAGGGTCACCGGGTGGCTCTGCCCCCCGTTATTTAAGAACCGTCAGATGAGGAGACTCTGTCACACAGCGGGAGCCTCCCTCCATGCCAGCATGGGTGCGGAGCGGCCCAGAGAAGAAAATGAAGAAGAGAAGAAGAGAAGAAGGAAGAAGAGAAGAGGATGAAGAAGAAGATGAAGAGAAGAGCGGGAGCCTCCCCCCATGCCATGGGTGCGGAGCGGCCCGAGGAGAAGAAGATAGAAGAAGCCGCGGAGGAGATGCTGGACGAGAACGCCGGAGGAAGAACCAGAAGAGCCAGAAGAACCAGAAGAAGAAGAAGATGAAGAAAGAAGAAGCATTTAAATAAAGGAATTGTCAAAAACTGTCTGTTGTCATTTTTAACATTTTTGACAGTTTTTTTAGTGAAATGGTAGGGGTACCCCCTTACCATTTCACACAGGGGGGCGGGATCTGGGGGTCCCCTTGTTAAAGGGGGCTTCCAGATTCCGATAAGCCCCCCGCCCGCAGACCCCCACAACCACCGGCCAGGGTTGTGGGGATGAGGCCCTTGTCCTCATCAACATGGGGACAAGGTGTTTTGGGGGCCTACCCCAAAGCACCCTCCCAATGTTGAGGGCATGTGGCCTGGTACGGTTCAGGAGGGGGGGCCGCACTCTCCTCCCCCCCTCTTTTCCTGCGGCCTGCCAGGTTGTGTGCTCGGATAAGGGTCTGGTATGGATCTTTGGGGGGACCCCATGCTGTTTTTTGGGTTTTTTTGGTGCGGGGTTCCCCTTAAAATCCATACCAGACCTGAAGGGACTGGTATGGAATTTAGGGGGAACCCCACGTCATTTTTTTTTTAAATTTTGGCCAGGGTTCCCCTTAATATCCATACCAGACCTGAAGGGCCTGGTATAGAATTTAGGGGGACTCCCACGTCATTTTTTTTTTTCTTAATTTTGGTTCGGGGTTTCCCTGTGGGGAATTCCCATGCTGTTTTTATCAATGAACTTCTATGTGTATTGTCGGCAATGCAATAGCCGCGGGTAGTTTTAAATGGGTTTTTTCCTTCCAAATGTCATTTTGCTGTCAGACTGTTCTAAACACGGGAAACATGCGCCCCTTTACAAGCATACTATACACACCCCCCAGGTATGAAATTTAAAGGGATATTACACTTTTATTGTTTGACTTTAAGCATTATTAAAATCACTGCTCCTGAAAAAACGGCCGTTTTTAAAACTTTTTTTGCATTGATCCATGTCCCCTGGGGCAGGACCCGGGTCCCCAAACACTTTTTATGACAAAAACTTGCATATAAGCCTTTAAAATTAGCACTTTTGATTATTCATGTTCGTGTCCCATAGACTTTAACGGTGTTCGCCTGTTCAAGCAAACTTTTTTCCTGTTGGCATGTTCTGGTGCGAACCGAACAGGGGGGTGTTCGGCTCATCCCTATGCATGATAAAGGGGGACATTATACCCCTACTAATTCACTTAAAAAAACGTGTAATTAAAAAAACACAAACATTTTTTTATGTTTCAATAATATTTATTGAATATTTCAAAGGAAAAAAAATACAAAGCTCCAGCTTTAGCATGTAAAACAGTCAATATTCTAAATAAGCATACCCGAATGAGATTCATTAAAAAATGAAAGAATAATATGGTTTTCTACCATATAATGGCATCTATTGGAGAGAGAAACAAAAGGAAAGGGAGTAGAAAGAAGAAAGAAAAAGGAGAAAGGAGAAAAGAGCTATACAGTGAATAGTGATCCAGGGCTCCCAAATGTTATCAAACAAGGCCTGTTTATCAAGTAGTATTGCCCAGAGACGCTTATTTACTAGAATCCAAGAGAACTCGGTTTTTACCAAGTCAAATGAAATTATAGGGGAATTCCATGAGATGGCAATATAAATTCTGGCTGCCACAAAAATTAATGCTATAAGTCTTGTTCCCATTTGTCCAAATAGAACCACTTATTAGTACTATTAGTTGATATTGCATAGAGTGTAGATATATGACCGGTATGCCTATCAAAGGTCCTACAGAGATATTCCATTACCATGGAGGAAGTTAGATCAAAGGCACTGTTTAGAGTTGCTAATAAATGCACAATCTGAGCATATGGATAAAAATAGTTGGAAAGTTGATTATCAGGTCACCTGAGGCCAGGTGAAAGATGCACCCCTTTGGGGTCAGGAGTGCACCGCTGAGGTAGTGGACCTCTACGTCTGACTGCTGCGGATGGAGCTCTGGGTGGTTCAGGAAAGCAGGTACTCTGGAGCACCAACATGGATCACACTGGAAGCTAGAGCATGAGATTTCCCAGGGTGAGGAATCTTAGAGCCAGCGGGTGTTCACCAGGGCCCCTGATGGTGGGGATGGACTTCGCTGCAGTCCGGCTCCAGGTCGCGGTCCCCCAGGGTCTCCCAGATCATACTCACGGTAGACTACTGGAGGATAGAAAGGAAGCAGCAGACTGGGACAACAAGGATAGTCAGGAGATAAGCCAAAAGGTCAGGGCAACAAGCAGATAGGGATAGTCAAAGAACACGCCAAAGGTAGTGTTATGAAGCAGACGAGGACAGTCAAGAACAAGCCAAGGTCGGTGAATAGGATCAGACATAGGACATACAGCAACGAGCAAACGGAAGCCAAACAAACAATATTGATCTTAGCAAGGCTTGGCTTGCAGTTCACAGGTAATATAGTTTTCCCAATTAGATGCTGGGGTGGAGCCATGCTTGAGGGAAGATTACTTAAGCATACAGGTGAACAGTGACTGGCCTCTAAGCTGAACACAACAGAAAGGTGAGAAAACAGACATGAACACTACTGTACTGTCATGACAGTACCCCCCTCTTACGAGGTCTCCCCCTCCCCCGCTTAGGCCCAGGCTTGGAGGGAAACTCCAGATGAAACCTCCTCAAAAGGCGCAAAAACATCAGATGCAGTGATCCAAGGCCTCTCCTCCATTCCAATGCATGAGGTACTGAAGAATGCCTTTACAGAGCTTGGAATCCAGAATTTTTTCTAACCTTGTCCTCCTGATTATCCTCAGAAACCGGGGCTGCGGTAGGGAGAGGATGAGAGAACTTATTGAGGACTAAAGGCTTTAGAAGGGAAACATGGAAGGAGTTAGAGATTTTTTTAGATTTCAATAATTTTTATTAAAGTTTTGCAAAATCATTGATACATTCTTTTACATAGTGGAATAAAAATCAATATCCACACAATGTATAAGAGAAAGAGTTTCAAATAGAAATATTTAGAAACAACTGCGGTCAGTGGGTGCAGGTATATCAATTCAACCTGAGTGGGGAAAGAGCCGCCCATCTCCAGGCACACCCCAACTGGGTACTAGCTGTGTCGTAGCAAGGGGAGCGGTACTTCCAACCCACAGATCCAATGCTATTTAGATTAGCGGGGATGTTACCTTCTAAAGCCTGCTACCCACATAACCGGGTAATATTTAAAGAAAATAAAAGAAAAATAACAATTGTATTCATTGAGTATACATAAGGAACAGTGGTAAAGCAGTCATACATGAATAACGATCAAAATTATATTCGTGGATCAAAGCAACGCTGTTGTTGTACAGGGTTCTAAAAAGAGAGACTGACTGGTCCGGACCACCAGGGCTATTAACAATGTGAAGAAAGCAATAAACGTAGAGTTTAACCTCGAGGAGAAGGACGTCGGACGACCCAGGAATCCCCACACCCCCCACCCCTGTGGAAATTTCCTGTAGGAGTGTGCGGTGTTCCCCCAGAGTCCACCACCAATCCCGAAGCTGAGGTCGCCGTGGTTTGCCTGGAAGGTCTTAACAGTAGATCCCTCCAATTGAAAAGTATAACCCATGCAGCAGAGAGGTAATTGTATTATAAAACTAGTGGGATCCCGCTGACAGTCCGGATAGCAGTCCCCTAAGCTTTCCTCACGGGGGAGGAAACAGGTCAAAATGTACTATGTGAATACAAGCGACAAGGTAGACCCTGAAAGGAAAGAAAGGAAACGTGTTAGAAGGAGAAGGAGAAGAAGTGGAGATAGTGTCACGGTGGAGGAGGAGCACTACCAGTTCCAGGTTCCATTCCAGGTAGGAACGGTATGTTACAGTAAATTGCCCACGGTTCCCGGGTAGCATTGAACCTCTCAATTTTGTCATGCAGTTTCATTACTATTTTCTCCTGGGACATTATCCATGATACTTTTCTCTTACAACATTGGAAGGGCACAGTGGGCCTTTTCCACGCTTTAGCTATAGTGATTTTGGCCCCCAGAAAAATAAAGAAGGAGAGGGCTTGAGAACGTTTAGATATATTAGGAATAGAGTGGTTAAGTAAAGCTATGTGAGGGTCGGGAGCTACAGATATGTTCATTAGAGTACTGATAGTTCGGAATATTTTCTCCCAAAAGGATCTAATGCGGGGACAAGACCACCATATGTGGAGCATTGTGCCTTCCAACTCACAACCTTTAAAGCGCAGTGGAGACGTCCCAGGATAAATCAATGCCAATCTGGCGGGCACATAATACCACCTAGTCAAAACATTTATGCCCCGTACACACGGTCGGACTTTGTTCGGACATTCCGACAACAAAATCCTAGGATTTTTTCAGTCGGATGTTGGCTCAAACTTGTCTTGCATACACACGGTCACACAAAGTTGTCGGAAAATCCGATCGTTCTAAACGCGGTGACGTAAAACACGTACGTCGAGACTATAAACGGGACAGTGGCCAATAGCTTTCATCTCTTTATTTATTCTGAGCATGCGTGGCACCTTGTCCGTCGGATTTGTGTACACACGATCGGAATTTCCGACAACGGATTTTGTTGTCGGAAAATTTTATCTCCTGCTGTCCAACTTTGTGTGTCGGAAAATCCGATGGAAAATGTCCGATGGAGCCCACACACGGTCGGAATTTCCGACAACACGCTCCGATCGGACATTTTCCATCGGAAAATCCGACCGTGTGTACGGGGCATTAGACTGGCCTCTATAAGAGAGATGGAATGTGACAAAGTGGGGACCATTATGGCCGGTCTATTTTTGGGGTTGCACCACATAAGGAAGTCGATAGTGTTGAGGGGTGTAGCCCTCCTTTCTATGAATAGCCAGTCAGGCTTTGGGCCCCTTCCGAAGATCATTGAAATTTGTGACAGTTGGGCTGCCTGATAGTATCCCCATAGATCAGGCAGACCCAAACCACCCTGGGATCGTAAGCGGAGGCGTATGCTAGATGGACACCTGTAACCCTTATTCCCCCAGACAAAGCAAATTATCTCAGATTGTAACTTACGGAGGAAACTTTTCGTAAGAGGGATTGGCAGGGATCAAAATAAATTTAAAAGGCGGGGTAATAGTGTCATCTTAATAGCATGGACTCTTCTCAGCCAGGACAGACCACATCTAGCCCATTTTTCGAGTTCTCCTCTACATTTGAAAACCAAGCGGGGGTAATTAGCTTTATAAAGACTACCTATATCTGGCGTTAGATGAATTCCTAGGTAGGGGATAGATGTGGTGGACCAGGAAAAGTCAAAGTTACTAGTAAGTTGAGAGAGAAGATCTGATGGTACCGTGATATTTAAAGCATTTGACTTGTTCATGTTTACCGTCAGTGCTGAAATCATGCTGAATGACCTCAGAACCTTATATACAACTGGAGTGGAGATCAAGGGAAATGTAATGTATAGTAAGAGGTCATCCGCGTAAAGAGCACATTTGTGTTCCTGGTCCCCACAGGTTACCCCCTTAATATCAGGATTCGTTCTAATTGCTATGGCCAGAGTTTCTATCGCTATAGCAAATAAAAGGAGGGAGAGTGGGCATCCCTGTCTGGTACCTCTTCTTATTGGGAACGAGGCCGAGTATCTACCCAACAGACGAACTTGGGCTGATGGGTTAGAGTACAGTGGATGTATTAGGTTTAGGAAATACTGGCCAAATCCCCATCTTCGTAGGATGTCAGACAAGTATGCCCAGTCTATGGAGTTGAATGCCTTGGGTAGGTCAATCGACAGTAGAAAGCCCTTTTGGGGGGGCCTCCGTCTCATTGGGATTGCAGAAGTGAGATAATGTTTATGGTCCTTCTAATTTGATCTGGGCCCTGTCGACCAGGGATAAAACCCACCTGATCTTTATGAATGTACGTTGGAATAAAACTCACCATCCTGTTAGCTAGAATCTTGGTTAAGATTTTGATATCGTTGTTAATCAGGGATATTGGGCGGTAATTCCCAATCTCGCTGGGATTCTTCCCTGGTTTGGGAATCACCAAGATGTAAGCGGCAATTAAGTCTGTCCCCAGAGGAGATCCTTTCCTAAGGAAGTTCAGAAATTTAGTTAGATGTGGAGCTAGGGTGGTGCCAAATTTTTTATATTATCCAGTCGAGAACCCATCCGGTCCAGGGGAGGATGTGAGTTTTAGTGATTTGATTGTATCCAGAACCTCCGTTTGGGTGAATGGGCTCTCAAGTAGATCCCTATGATCGTCGGCCAAAGAAGGCAGAGAAAGGGAGTCAAGAAACTCATGCCGTGTTTTGCCCACCAGTGGTGGTTTAGGTTTATAAAGATCAGCATAGAATTGAAGGAATGCTTCCATGATCTTACTTGGATTTTGGGTTAGATCCCCCGAGTTCAGCCTTATTTTTGGGAGTACTAAGGGACGATGTTTGGGGCTAATCTTGACAGCTAATCTAGAGCCGATCCTATCCTTTTGGGAGTAGAACTTAGCTCCTGACCACCTAAGGTGTTTTTCAGCAGCTGTCGTTAGGGTCAGGTTGAGGAGAGCCCGGGCCCTATCTAAGTTGGCTAGAGATTCCGGGGTAGGTTTTAGTTTGTATGCCCTGGCGAGAGCTCTGAATTCCTCAGATTGTTTAAGCGTATCTGCTTTGCGTTCCGCCTTAAGTTTTGCCTCCATTTGGATTAGTTTCCTCCTGATTACCGGTTTGTGTGCTGCCCAAACTGACTCTGATGAGATATCAGTTGTCGTGTTGATGCTAAAGTATTCCTTAATGGAATCCTCTAAAATGGAGCACTGTATTGGGTCACTTAGCATGGATTCCTGCAGTCTCCAGCGGGGGGGGGGTAATTACATCCCAAGGGTTTTTTTGTGATCAAAGTGACCATCGAGTGGTCCGAAAGGGGTGAATCTACAATCTTGGATCTCACTATTAGGGGGATCGTATAGGGGCGAGTGAAGATGTGGTCAATCCTGGCATAGGAGTCATGGGGTGCTGAGTAATGCATGTAGCCCTTAGAATGAGGGTTCGTTTCCCTCCAGATATCGATTAAGCCCTTCAGCAGGGTTTTCACCGCAGCCTGTACATCTTTCTCTTTCTCAAATTCAAAAATTGTAACGTCTCGATCGATTTTCAAGGTCGTCGATTTTGGCAAATGCTGTTTCCAGTTGGTCTTGCATGTCTTGTATTCTGTCTGAATTTTGGTTGATACGTGCAACCCTCTTGATCAACCCTCTTTTCAATCGTGTCTATTCGCTGCCCCAATTGCTGCAGGTCAGCATGAATGGAGGAGGTTATTTGGGCTGCGTTCAGGGCCAAGCTCTTGGAGAGCAGTTGGGAGAAAGCTTCCATCATGGAAGGAAACTCTGTGGGTACAGGGGTGACTGTGTTAACTTTAGTCACAGACAACAGAAGGCCTGTGTGCGGGTCTATCATAGGGGTGGAGGGAAGGCCGTTCTGCAGTCTGCCCAGCAGAGACTCGGTGAATGCCGGGGAAGAGGCCAGAGGCAAAGGTGGAAAGTCAGTACCTGGTGATAGTGGTGAACGTGCATCCTGATCTGCAATGGATTCATCTTCCTCCCCTATGCTGCAGGTGCCTCGTGGAGCCGCCGCCATCTTAGCATAGCTGACCGGGCCGGGCGCAGCGGTCATCAGGCTCGTGAGGCTCCTCCCAGCTTGTGCCGTTATCCTCAGCGGATTCCCGGGGTTCTCCCCCCACTCGTATCTTTCGGTTTGGTGCTCAGGGGACCACTCTGTGTGCTCCGGTGGTGAATTCAGGGCCGTGGTGGAGCGGAGCTACAGTGACCAGTGGCCATCTTAGGAGCTGCCGCGCATGCGCCCGAGTTAGAGATTTTGAGGCTTTTAGAAATCAGAAGTTTGAAACAAACCGGATTCATGAATGTCACTCTAAATAGAATTGAAGGATTTCTGAGCCGTAGCCAAAGCTGGAATGTCTGGAGAACAGATCATAGGAAGAGGGAGCTGAGCGTGTCTTCCACAAACTGTAAAAAAGGGTGTCTTCTGAGAACTGGTGTTTACATGATAGTTGTGAGAGAATTCTGCCCACTGGAGTCGAAAGGACCAATCGCCATAATGAGCAGAGACTAAGGTGCGGAGAAAAGCCTCTAACTCCTGATTAACCCTCTCAGTCTGCCAATTGAATTGAGTGTGGTAAGAAGAGGGAAAATCCAAGACAATACTGAGGGATTTGCAAAAGGCTTTCCTAAAACGAGAAGTAAATTGAACATCCCTGTCGGAAACAATATGAGAAGGAACCCCATGGAGGCAGATGATTTCTTGAACAAAAATTCGAATCAAAGCAGGAGCAGAAGGGAGACCAGGAAGGGGAACAAAATGAGCCATCTTGGAGAACCAATCTATTACCACTCAAATGACCATATTATTCTCAGACAGTGGAAGATCAGTGATAAAATCCATGGCAATGTGAGACCAGGGCTCCTTAGGAATGGGCAAAGGCACAAGAAGACCAGCAGGAGCTTGTGTAGAGGATTTAGACCAGGGATATGCAATGAGTGGACCTCCAGCTGTTGCAGAACTACAAGTCCCATGAGGCATTGCAAGACCCTGAGAGCCGCAAGCATGACACCCAGAGGCAGAGGCATGATGGGACTTGTAGTTTTGCAACAGCTGGAGGTCCGCTAATTGCATATCCCTGATTTAGACTGAACACAGACATGACAAGCCTTAACCTAGTCCTTGACATCCGAGTGGAGAGTAGGCCACCAGTAGTGGCGACTGATGAGCAGGAAGGATTGGAGGAACCCAGCATGACCTGCCACCTTGGAATCATGTCCCCAGCGAAGGATCTTAGCTCAGTGGGGACTAAGGTCTTGCCAGGAGGAATTTTTGACTCCAGGGTGGTGGAATGGGCAAAAATGCATGAGGTCGGAATGATCGGCTCAGGTTTAGGGGTGGGCTCCTCATCCAAAGTGTCAAATGACCTAGAGAGTGCATCAGCCCGACTGTTGCAGGAAACAGGTTTGTACATGATCGTAAAAATTAAAGCGGGAGAAGAAAAGGCTCCACCTGGCCTGTCTGGGATTCAGACGTTTGGCAATCTGTAAGTACTGCAGATTTTTATGATCAGTGAAAATCGTTATGGGGTGAGGGGAAGCCTCCAAGAGATGACGCCACTCCTCTACCAATAGCATAATTTTTCTCTGCCTGAGAAAATTTTTTGGAGAAGAAAGCACATGGTTGACGTTTCTTCTCAAAGGACTGAAGAAGCACAGTCCTCACCCCCATTGAAGAAGCATCCATTTCAACAAAAAATTGATCCCCAGGATTAGGTCTCCTAAAGAGAGGTCCAGAAACAAAAGGCCTGTTTCAAATCGTGAAATGCAGAGACAGCTTCAGGGGACCATTCTCTCGGCCCTCTTGGTCAAGGGAATAATAGGCGCAGCAATGGAAGAGTAATTCCGAACTGCCTATAATAATTTGTGAACCCAAGAAAGCACTGTTTGGCCTTGAGGCTGGCAGGAAGAGGCCAGTTGGTAATGGCCGAGACCTTTCCAGGGTCCATACGAAGGCCCAAACAAAGTACAATCCGAACATGGTTTCTGTGGACAAGCAGATTTTCTGAAAAGATGAGAATGTCATCCAGATAGATGACAACAAATTGATACAGCAAATCCCTGAAAATTTTGTTGACAAAGTTTTGGAACACAGCTGGGGCATTACACAAACCAAAAGGTATAACCAAGTATTCGTAATGCCCATCCCTAGTGTTAAACGCGGTTTTCCATTTGTCACCTTCCCGTATCTGGATCAGATTGTATGTGCCTCTGAGATCCAACTTGGTAAAAATGGAGGCACCTTTCAACCTGTCATATATTAGGTGTAAAGGGTATCAATTTTGATTGTCACCGCATTTAGGTCTTGATAGTCAATGCAGGGTCTTAAGGTACCATATTTTTGGGCAACGAAAAAGAACCCTGCTCCTTGCGTGAAGATTTCCGGATGAACCCCCTCTCTAGATTCTCAGCGACATACTCTGACATGGTCTGAGTCTCTGGAATGGACAGAGGGTATGTACAGCTCCTGGGCAGAGTTGCTCCGGGAACAAGGTAAATAGCACAGTCCAAGGGCCTGTGAGGAGGAAGCACTTCACCTGATTTTTTGCAGAACACATCCCAGAAATCGCTATATGCAGTGGGAAGAGCAGAAGATACAGATATGGTTGCAACCAGAAGTCTCTCCTTTGGGGCAACCTTGAGTAGGCAAGACAAGAAACAGGAGGGACTCCAAGCCAGGATCTGTCCAGAAGTCCAGTACACACGTGCAGAGTGGAGCTGTAGCCAAAGAAAGTCCAATACAATGGGAGTTGAGGCCTTAGGTAGAATAAGGAAAGATATCCACTCCTGGTGGAGTATCCCTACCGACATCTTACTAGGGAGAGTCTAGAAGCAGATAGGGCCCCCTGGAAAAACAGTGCCATCAATTGCCGAGACCACCAGTGGTGTGGTGAGGGGTGAAAGAGTAAGCTTCATGGAAGATGCAGTTTTCCAGTCCATAAAATTCCCAGCAGCCCCGGACTCCAGATATGCCAAGATCGATTGAGGGGAAGCGCCTACATGAAGGAACACAGAAAGAAAAAAATATAAAGGTGAAATTTCTGGGTCCAATACTCTATCTTCCAGATGTATTAGACCAGATGAAGCGAGCAGGAGTCACGAAAATGACCCCTGCCCCCAAAATAGAGACACAGGCCCAGAGTTCTGCACGTAGCACATTCATCAGGGATCAGCCTGGTCTGGCCCAGTTGCATAGATTCCTTAGCTGGCAGAAATATGCTCCATGAGATGAAGGGAGGGGAGCTCAGGCTGACTAGGGACCAGGGAGTACTGGCATCTTTTTTCTAGGGACCTCTCCTGAAAGCGAATATCGATCTGGTTACACAAGGAGATGATATCGTCCAGACCGGCGGGGATGGTTCTTCCCGCTAATTCATCCTTCACTTGTTCAGAGAGGCCATGTAAAAAGGTTGCAACTAAGGCCTCATTGTTCCTGCTCAACTCAGCTGTTAGTATATGAAACTGAAGGGCATACTGTCCCACTCTTGGCGAAGACATAAAAGGGCACTGGCCACTTCAAGAAGTCGTTCAGGCTAGAAACCACTAAATCATTATTCTCCCATGGGGGAGCAGCCCAGGCTAAAGCCTCTCTGGAGAGGAGGGAAATAATATATGCTACCTTAGCCCAATCAGATGAGAAGTTTTGAGGCTGGAGCTCAAAGTAAATGGTGCACTGGCTGAGTAACCCTGTGCAGGCTTTGAAGTCCCTAGAGAAACGGGACAGAGCTGGTAGTTGCAGCAAATTTGTGGCTGCGATTGTGACCGGAATAGGTACAGCTGCTAATTGTGATTGAGGTTGCTGAATCGAGGTTCCTAAGGAGGCCTGAAGCTGTTTGAAGTGGGAAGCCAAATCCTGGAGAAATTGCATCACCTGACTCTGATTATATTCCTGGGTTTAAGTCTGCCGACTATGCCTTGCAACGGATCATCATCGGGTAGCGGCACATCAGCCGGGTCCATGGCTGATCAAACTGTCAGGTCACCTGAGGCCAGGTGACAGATGCACCCCGTTGGGGTCAAGAGTGCACCAGCGAGGTAGTGGACCCTATGGCTGACTGCTGTGGATGGAGCTCTGGGTGGTTCAGGAAAGCAGGTACTCTGGAGCACCAACACGGATCACACTGGGAGCTAGACCATGAGATTTCCCAGGGCACGGAATCTAAGAGCCAGTGGTTGTTCACCAAGGCCTCTGATGGTGGGGATTAGGGATGAGACAAACACCAAACACCCCCCGGTTCTCTGATGGTGGGGATTAGGAATGAGCCAAACACCCCCCGGTTCACTTTGCATCCAGAACATGCAAACAGGCAAAAAATGTGTTTGAACACACCAACACCGTTAAAGTCTGGAACACAAGCATGAATAATCAAAAGTGTTAAAGGGGGCTTCCAGATTCCGATAAGCTCCCCGCCCGCAGACCCCCACAACCACAAAGCACCCTCCCAATGTTAAGGGCATGTGGCCTGGTACAGTTCAGGAGGGGAGAAGCTCTCTCATCCCCCCTCTTTTCCTGCGGCCTGCCAGGTTGCGTGCTCGGATAAGGCTCTAGTATGGATTTTTGGGGGGACCCCACGCCTTTTTTTTTTAACGTTTGGTGCGGGGTTTCCCTTAAAATCCATACCAGACCTAAAGGGTCTGGTATGGATTTTGAGGGGACCCTCACGCCATTTTTAAAAAAATGTTGGCGTGGGGTTCCCCTTAATATCCATACCAGACCGAAGGATACATTGATACATTGACCGAAGGATGCATTGATACATGTCCCATGTTCCCTTTAGAAATGTAATTTTGCTCCGGAAAAAACTTCCTTTTTTAAAACTTTTTTTTGCTTTGATACATGTCCCCTGGGGCAGGACCCAGGTCCCCAAACACTTTTTATGACAATAACTTGCATATTAACCATTAAAATTAGCACTTTTGATTTCTCCCATAGACAATTCACTATAGCCGACACCGCTATTACTTCATGACTTTTTTCCCTTTAGAAATGTCATTTTGCTGTCAGACTATTCTAAACACGGGAAAAAAGCGCCACTTTACAGGCATACTATAGACACCCCCCAGGTTCGAAATTTAAAGGAACATTTCACTTTTATTGTTTCACTTTAAGCTTTATTAAAATCACTGCTCCCGAAAAAACTTCAGTTTTTCAATCTTTTTTTTGCATTGATACATGTCCCCTGGAGCAGGATCCAGGTCCCCAAACACTTTTTATGACAATACCATGCATATAAGCCTTTAAAATTAGCACTCTTGATCTCTCCCGCGGCTTTCAAATTTGCCGCGAACACCCCAAATTGTTTGCTGTTTGTTAGCGAACAGCCAATGTTCGAGTCAAACTCATGTTCGACCCGAACATAAAGCCATCCCTAGTGGGGATGGACTTCGCTGCAGTCTGGCTCCAGATCGTGGACCCTAGGGTCTCCCAGCTCATGGTAGACTACTGGAGGATAGAAAGGAAGCAGCAGACTGGGACAAAAAGGATAGCCAGGAGATAAGCCAAAAGGTCGGGGCAACAAGCATATAGGGATAGTCAAAGAACACGCAAAAGGGCGGGATATGAAGCAGACAAGGACAGTGAAGAACAAGCCAAGGTCGGTGAACAGGATCAGACGTACTGTAGGACACAAAGCAATGAGAACACGGAAGACAAACACACAATATTGATCAGCAAGGCTTAGCTTGCAGTGCACAGGAAATATAGTGTTCCTAATTAGAGGCTGGGGTGGAGCCATGCTTGACGGAAGATTACTTAAGCATACAGGTGAACAGCGACTGGTCTCTAAGCTGAACACAACAGAAAGGTGAGCAAACAGGCATGAACACTACTGCACGTCATGACATTGATATTTTGATATTGATATTTTTCCCCTAAGGATTGATTCAATAGGATATCTGTATGATCACAAATATCGGCTATGCATAAAACCTTTGTTCATCCACCACAGAAAAGTTTGGGGATTGAGACCCAGAGTGAAAGCAGGGTTATGAACCAAGAGTACTAATGGAGCGTGGGGGTTTTGAAACTGTGTGTGGTTGTCAATCTGTCCCATAAGTTTAGGGTAACAAGTTACATCCATCATCAAGTAACTTTTAGGTCAATCATGATGCCTACCACCCACTAACACATGTCTAAACCCAACAGCTTCTTGCCCACTACTGATAGCTCTAACAGATGACAGCTGATATATACAAAGGTGTGGGGTTGCCCAGGTGACATCATTGACCATATATGGACATTATCAAATTCAATGGTGTCACTATGGGGGATATACTTCACACTTTTGTTCCTTGATTTTTGCATGTTATTCCCCCTTAAAATGCAAAACTGTTTTTTTTTACATGGGGTCCCCCTTAAAGCTCATACATAAAGGGTCTGGTATAAATTGGAGGAAACTTGTGCCTTTTTCTGTGGGGGATCCCGTTAACTTCTATAGTAGACCCTCATCTGGTTGGGTACAGATGAATGGAACCCCAGCCATTTTTTTACAAGTAGAACAAAGTGTCTGGGAGAAGGCTGTAAACATTGCACATATGCACCATTTCACAGGAAAAGCCAGGGCATCCCTGGGCATGTTTTTGTAATGTAATTTTGCATGTTTAATGTTTCACTTTAAGCATCACTAAAATCATGAAATAAGGGGTTTGGGAGCCTGGTCCCCAACCAGGGCTCACCAAAGAAAGAAGGGGAGCAAGTGGACTATCTTGGTACAATGCAAAAAAGATACAATTGAATGTGTAGACAATCATATAAAATTTAGAAAAGTTTATTAATACATAATACATGACAAAGAAAGTCAGTAGTAAATTAAAAACATAGGTGACTTGGTCATGGACAGTGTTTCAACTAGTCAGGAAAAACATCTGCAATTTAATCGACACAAGATTAATGACTATATAGTCAATCATGTACAAAAAAATATATACAGTTCAGCAAATTATATGTTTACACAAGGGGAGAAAAAGGATGTAAGGCTGCTTACCACAGTCCTGGTGTGCACATGGCACAAGGTGTCACCAGTAGGGTCTCCCGTGGCGACTGGGGGAGAATAACAAGTCAAGGGATTGGAGTCTGGATGAAATAAAGTGCATAAGGTAGATGAACCAAAACTAGGTAACAAATGGAGGGGAAACACAGGATGGTGAGGTGAGAGGGTGACTGAGTGAGAAACTGGGTGGTACGAAATAGTGGAAGGTTACCAAAAGGAATTGGCTTCTCCTCTTTTCTCTCTTTCTCTTTTTCTTCCCTCTCTTTCCCTCATCTCTTTCCCTCATCCTCCCCCCTCTCCACACCCTCCCTTTCCCCTTTCTTCTTTGCCTTTTTTCCCCCTCCTTCTTTTCCCTCCCATTTTCCCTCTTCTCTTCTTCTCCCCCCCACTCCTTTTCTTCCTTTCTTTCCCTTCCCCTCCTTTTCATTAAGTCTTGGATGATGGTACAACCCTCGTTTTAACATACATACTTATTGACTCTTATGCCACGTACACACGGCCGGACTTCTCGACAGAAAAAGTCCGATGGGAGCTTTCGGTCGGACATTCTGACCATGTGTATGCCCCATCGGACTTTTTCTGTCGGCATTTGTCAGATATAGAACATGTTCTATACCTTTCCGTTGGAAATGCCGACGGAGTTTAGCCCGTTGGCAAGTCTGGCCGTGTAGGGCATTAGAGGCCACCCATATTTTTCTATCACTAAAATCATGGCTACCAGCCAAATTGAAATTAAAAAAAAAAATGTTTTGCAACATGTCCCACAGAGCAGGCCCAGTTTCCCATGCCCAGAAAATTTACAGAATTTTTAATTTTTTCTACTGGGTTTCAGATTTAGTACCTGAACTTTAGTTGTGTTCACTGAACTTTGCACAAATCAAACTGTACGTTTGTTTCATCATTACTTAACACATAAGCACAGTGTATTTTTTTTCAAAGACCCATTAATGTATGTCAGGAGTTAAGCTGAAGAATCCAGTGTTTTCTCTAAAACTCTCCAGAATAATTCCCCCTAAAAACTGAAAAAATATTCAATAATAGAAGTTTGCAAAAGAGCCAGTTCACCCAAACCTTATATTTGAGTTTTTGTTAATGCCAGACAAGTGAACAATCTACTAGCTTATTATGCCTCTCAGAGTTTGCCTTGGTTGCAATGGGGGTTATTTACTAAAACTGCATAGTGAAAAACCTGGTGCAGCTCTGCATGTAATCAGCTTCCAGGTTTTATTGTCAAAGCTTAATTGAACAAGCTGAAGTTAGAAGCTGATTGGCTAGCATGCACAGCTGCACCAGATTCTGAGTGCTCCAGTTTTAGTAAATTTGCTACAATGCCTTTACTGTCTTCAGTTTCTGAATCTGCACACCTATTTTTTGCCATTACAAGCAGTTACCCCACTAGCTGTTGGATTTACAGTATATATATTCTATGACATGGAGATGTCAACAAGGGGATTGAAGGCATTCAGAGGTGGGTAAGAACCCCCAAAACAGCCAAGTGGACAGTAACAAAGTTGGAAATATGGTAGGGAATTCTCATGGTTGTCATATTCAAAGAAAAGAAGGGGGACAATCAGCCTCCACCTAGAACTAAAGTATCATTTAGTTTAATTTTTAGACCGCCTTTTTACCTTTTTATTGGCCCCTAGTAAACACTGTGAGGCTGATTTTCTAAGGGCTATGGGGATCTTCTAAGGGCAGCCTATGGGGTGGCTCAGACGGGGCAAGGCGCAGACATCATGGCTCTGTCCTGAGTGGCTCTGTCATGAGTGATGCGCAGTTTCACCGACACAGCTATCAATTCTGATCATGTCTTCTCTGCTCTTTTACAGGTAAATGTCTTCTACTGAACTGACACTGCTGTAACATTTTTGGTAAATGTCTTCTATCCATCTGTACATCTCTACTGAACTGACACTGCTGTAACATTTTTGGTAAATGTCTTCTATCCACCTGTACATCTCTACTGAACTAACAATGCTGTAACATTTTTGGTAAATGTCTTCTATCCATCTGTACATCTCTACTGAACTGACACTGCTGTAACATTTTTGGTAAATGTCTTCTGCTGCCATATATTTAAACTTCTATATTTAATGCTAGCTCTATAAAAACAACACTGCAATAGCAATATTACTGGTGATTAGGGATGAGCTTCGAGCGAATCGGCTGTTCGCAAGTTCGCCGAACAGCAAACAATTTGGGGTGTTTGTGGCAAATTCGAATGCCGCGGAACACCCTTTAAATGTCTATGGGAGAAATCAAAAGTGCTAATTTTAAAGGCTTATATTCATGGTATTGTCATAAAAAGTGTTTGGGGACCTGGGTCCTGTCCCAGGGGACATGGATCAATGCCAAAAAAGTTTTAAAAATGGCCGTTTTTTCGGGAGCAGTCTATAGTACCTGGGGGGTGTCTATAGTATGCCTGTAAAGGGGCGCATGTTTCCCGTGTTTAGAACAGTCTGACAGCAAAATGACATTTCAAAGGAAAAAAAGTCATTTAAACTACTCGTGGCTATAATGAATTGCTGGTCCGACAATACACACAAAAGTTCATTGATAAAAACGGCATGGGAATTCCCTTCAGGTCTGTTATGGATTTTAAGGGGAACTCCGCGACAAAATTTAAAAAAAAAACGGCGTGGGGTCCCCCCAAAAATCCATACCAGACCCTTATCCGAGCCCGCAACCTGGCAGGCCACAGGAAAAGAGGGGGGGACAAGAGAGCGTCCCCCCCTCCTGAACTGTACCAGGCCACATGCCCTCAACATTGGGAGGGTGCTTTGGGGTAGCCCCCCAAAACACCTTGTCCCCATGTTGATGAGGACAAGGGCCTCATCCCCACAACCCTTGGCCGGTGGTTGTGGGGGTCTGTGAGCGGGGGGGCTTATTGGAATCTGGAAGCCCCCTTTAACAAGGGGACCCCCAGATCCCGGCCCTCCCCCCTGTGTGAAATGATAAGGGGGTACAAAAGTACCCCTACCATTTCACTAAAAAAGTGTCAAAAAGTTAAAAATGACAAGAGACAGTTTTTGACAATTCCTTTATTTAAATGCTTCTTCTTTCTTCTTTATTCTATCTTCCTTCGGTTTCTTCCTCCATCTTCTTCTTCTTCTGGTTCTTCTGGTTCTTCCTCTGGTGTTCTTGTCTGGCATCTTCCTCTACGCGTTGGCGTCTTCTTCCCTTCTTCTCCGGGCCGCTCCGCATCCATGATGGCACGGAGGGAGGCTCCAGCTGTGTGATGCTTCTCTCTTCATCTTCTTCTCTTCTTCTCTTCATCTTCTTGTCTTCATCTTCTTTTCGGGCCACTCCGCATCCATGATGGCATGGAGGGAGGCTCCTGCTGTGTGACGCTTCTCCTCTTCTGACGATTCTTAAATAATGGGGGGGGCGGAGCCACCCGGTGACCCCGCCCCCTCTGACACACTGGGACTTGACGGGGACTTCCCTGTGGCATTCCCCATGACGTAACGTTATTTAAGAATTGTCAGAAGAGGAGAAGCGTCACACAGCGGGAGCCTCCCCATGCCATCATGGATGCGGAGTGGCCCGTAAAGAAAATAAAGACAAGAAGATGAAGAGAAAAAGATGAAGAGAAGAAGATGAAGAGAGAAGCGTCACACAGCGGGAGCCTCCCTCCATGCCATCATGGATGCGGAGCAGCCCGAGGAGAAGAAGGGAAGAAGACGCCACCGCCGCGGAGGAAGATGCCGGACGAGAACACCGGAGGAAGAACCAGAAGAACCAGAAGAAGAAGAAGATGGAGGAAGAAACCGAAGGAAGATAGAATAAAGAAGAAAGAAGAAGCATTTAAATAAAGAAGAACCAGAAGAACCAGAAGAAGAAGAAGATGGAGGAAGAAACCGAAGGAAGATAGAAGAAAGAAGATAGAAGAAAGAAGAAGCATTTAAATAAAGGAATTGTCAAAAACTGTCTCTTGTCATTTTTAACATTTTTGACAGTTTTTTTGTGAAATGGTAGGGGAACTTTTGTACCCCCTTACCATTTCACACAGGGGGAGGGCTGGGATCTGGGGGTCCCCTTGTTAAAGGGGGCTTCCAGATTCTGATAAGCCCCCCGCCCGCAGACCCCCACAAACACCGGCCAAGGGTTGTGGGGATGAGGCCCTTTTCCTCATCAACATGGGGACAAGGTGTTTTGGGGGGCTACCCCAAAGCACCCTCCCAATGTTGAGGGCATGTGGCCTGGTACGGTTCAGGAGGGGGCCACTCTCTCATCCCCTCTCTTTTCCTGCGGCCTGCCAGGTTGCGTGCTCGGATAAGGATCTGGTATGGATTTTTAGGGGACCCCACGCCATTTTTTTTTACATTTTTGGCCTGGGTTCCCCTTAATATCCATACCAGACCTTAAGGGCTTGGTATGGAATTTAGGGGAACCCCCACGTCATTTTTTTTTAAATTTTGGTTCGGGGTTCCCCTGTGGGGAATTCCCATGCCGTTTTTATCAATGAACTTTTATGTGTATTGTCGGACCGGCAATTCATTAATAGCCGCGAGTAGCTTTAAATTACTTTTTTTCCTTTGAAATGTCATTTTTCTGTCAGACTGTTCTAAATACGGAAACATGTGCCCCTTTACAGGCATACTATAGACACCCCCCAGGTATGAAATTTAAAGAGATATTACACTTTTATTGTTTCACTTTAAGCATTATTAAAATCACTGCTCCCAAAAAACGTCCGTTTTTAAAACTTTTTTTTGCATTGATCCATGTCCCCTGGGGCAGGACCCAGGTCCCCAAACACTTTTTATGACAATAACTTGCATATAAGCCTTTAAAATTAGCACTTTTGATTATTCATGTTCGTGTCCCATAGACTTTAACGGTGTTCGTGTGTTTGAACAAATGTTTTGTCTGTTAGCAAGTTCTGGTGCGAACCGAACAGGGGGGTGTTCGGCTCATCCCTACTGGTGATTGATTCTCAACCCCACTTGCCTTGAGTGATCAAGAGATCATCTCTTCCTTGGCCATCTCCTCTTCCATATTCAGGTGTCTCAAATCAGACCCAATAATGACCAACTGAGAAATGCATATCTGCTCAGTCTCCCTATAAATTTAAAGCAGCCTATGGGGTGGCACAGACGGGGCAAGGCACAGACATCATGGCTCTGTCCTGAGTGGCTCTGTCACGGGTGATGTGCAGTTTCATCGACAGCAGGATAACTAAAGCTGGATGAAGATACAACAAGAACTCCACTCTGCACGACGACAAGCAAACCAGCTTTTGACATTTATTTTATATTTTATATAAAGTCAGTTTCCCACTCTCTATCCACTAACATGCTCCTTATTCTCTTCCTTCTCACATTTGTGTCTTCTATCCTCAAGTTATCTTTACTCTACCCCTCCTCTCTTCCCTGCAGCATGCACATATCACCCTCACTTCTACCCTCTCCCTACTATGGCACCCATCATCTCCTGCATTTGCTGCATTCTCATGCTGACATAAACACCAGGGCCACTAGACACGTGCGCTCATGCACATCCCACTCCCATCTTGCTTTCCTCGCCCTCCTCCTTCTCCTAGTCTCAGGTGACATTTCTCCTAATCCTGGTCTGCCATTTTCGAACTGCAAGCCACATATCCAATACCCCTCCCCTCTGGCAACCACCGCAATCCACTCAGTTTAATTTCCATCCCCCTGCTTCCTCAAAGCAGCCCACCGATCTCATTCACCCTTTGTTATGCCCGTTCCATCTGTAACAAGCTAACATCTGTACATGACCTCTTCATCTCTCATGGCTTTAACATACTCGCCATAACAGAAACCTGTCTTCAAATTTTGACTCAGCTTCTCCTGCTGCCCTCTCCCATGGTGGTCTCCATTGGACTCACTCCCCCAGACCCAACAGACAGAAAGTAGGTGGAATTGGCTTCCTTCTATCCCCACAAAGCACCTTCCAAGTCCTTCCAGTCCCTCCCTCTCTATCCCTCTCTTCTATTGAGATGCACTGTATTTGCCTGTTTTCTCCCATTTCTCTGAGGATTGCAGCAATTTATCGGCCTCCTGGACCGGTATCACGCTTTCTTGATGACTTTGCTGCCTGGCTACCCTACTTTCTCTCCTCTGAAAAACCCACTATCATTCTTGGTGACTTCAACATTCCTGTCAATGTTAACAGCCCAACTACAGCTAAACGTCACGACTTAACCTCATTTTTTGACCTAACCCAATGGACACATACTTCCACTCACTCCAATGAGAATACCCTTGACCTTGTATTCTCCCATCTTTGCAACCCTGGCAACCTCAACAACACCCCCTTTCCTCTCTCTGATCACAATCTCATTACTTTCACTGTATCCTTGCTTCCAACCACCCATCCCCCCAAGCAGCAAACAATTACTTGTAGAAACCTTCGCCACTTTAACCCTTCTCTTCCCTATTCTGCTACTGACCACCTATATGACATAATCTCTCCCCTGTCCTGTCCTGACCTGGCCACCTCTGTCTACAACAGTTCACTTTCAACATCACTAGATGCACTTGCTCCTCTAACCACTCGCAGAATCAGGCCCTGACCATTACAACCCTGACAAACTGACAACACTTGAAATCTCAAGAGACATTGCTGTGCTCTTGAACGACTGTGGCTTAAAACCAAATGCCTGCAAGACTTCACCCCATATAAATCTGCCCTTCTAAGATACAAGTCCTGCCTCCATGCTGCCAAACAAGCCTACTTTGTCTCTCTTATTAATTCCTTGTCATCCAGTCCCCGTCGGCTCTTCTCAACCTTTAACCCTCTGCTTCATCCCCCACCCCCTCTCCCCACTAACTCCCTCACTGCCCAAGAGATTGCCAATCACTTCAAAGACAGGATTGATGCAATTCGTGAGGACATCTCCACTGTGCGTACATCTTTCCCACCCAACATACCTTGCCTAACAGCACATTCATCACTCTCCTCTTTTGAATTGGCTACTACTGAAGAGGTTACAAAACTTTTCTCAGATGCCCACCTAACCAATTGTCCCTTGGATCCTGTTCCCTCACAACTTCTATGGTCACCCTCTTCTTCTATCCTATGCTACCTCACTCATATCTTCAATCTCTCCCTCTCTAGTGGCACCTTCCCCTCCCCTCTAAAACATGCGCAGATCACTCTCATACTTAAAAAGCCCTCACTGTGGACCCTACCAACCTGAACAACTTAAGACCCATCTCATTGCTCCCATACACCTCTAAACTTATAGAATGCTTAGTGTACAACCGTCTTAGCTTATACCTCAGTGAAAATAACCTTCTTTACCCCTTACAGTCTGGCTTTCGCTCGCAGCACTTCACGGAAACTACCTTACTAAAACTCACTAACGATTTACTAACTGCTAAAACCAAAAGCCAGTACTCCATACTCCTACTACTTGACCTCTCTGCAGCCTTTGATACTGTTGACCACCCGCTCCTTCTCAATAAACTACATTCCCTTGGCCTCCAAGATTCTGCTCTATCTTGATTCTCTGCCTATTTATCACAGCGCTCCTTCAGTGTCACCTACAACTCTGTCTCCTCCTTTCCATTGCCCCTTTCTGTGGGGGTCCCCCAAGGCTCTGTTCTTGGACCCCTTCTCTTCTATATCTACACCTTCTCCCTTGGTCACTTGATAACCGCCCATGGTTTCCAATACCATTTATACGCTGATGACATCCAAATCTATCTGTCTATTCCTCACCTCACTCCTTCAGTCTCCTCTCACATTACTAACTTACTAACTGACAAATCAGCATGGATGTTGCATCACTTCCTTAAACTAAATCCCTCTAAAACCAAGCTATTAATATTCCCCCCAGCCCATGCCCCCCTCCATGACTTTTCCAAAAAAATCAACAATGCTTCCATCAGTCTCTCCACTCACGCCAGGGTACTAGGTGTAATCGTAGACTCTGACTTGTCATTTCAGCCTCAAATCCAATCGTTGTCAGAAGTTTGTAGAATTCACCTCCGTAACATCTCTAAAATTTGCCCCTTTTTAACAAATGAAACCACCAAGCTCCTCATTCACTCCCTTGTTATCTCTCGCCTTGACTATTGCAACTCCCTTCTCATTGGCCTGCCTCTCCATAGGCTACCCCCTCTTCAGTCTATCATGAATGCTGCTGCCAGACTTATCCACCTTACCAACCGCTCAGTGTCGGCCAACCCTCTCCTCCAATCCATACACTGGCTAACAATCACCCAGCGAATTAAATTTAAAATACTAACCACAATATACAAAAACATTCACAACTCTGCCCCGAGCTACATCACCAAACTTGTCTCCAACTATCACCCAAATCGTCCTCTCCACTCTTCTCAAGGCCTCCTACTCTCAAGTAGGGATGAGCCGAACACCCCCCGGTTCGGTTCGCACCAGAACCCGCGAACGGACCGAAAGTTCGCACGAACGTTAGAACCCCATTGACGTCTATGGGACTCGAACGTTCGAAATCAAAAGTGCTCATTTTAAAGGCTAATTTGCATGGTATTGTCCTAAAAAGGGTTTGGGGACCCGGGTCCTACCCCAGGGGACATGTATCAATGCAAAAAAAACTTTTAAAAACGGCCGTTTTTTCGGGAGCAGTGATTTTAATGATGCTTAAAGTAAAAAAAAAAAAAGTGAAATATTCCTTTAAATATCGTACCTGGGGGGTGTCTATAGTATGCCTGTAAAGTGACGCATGTTTCCCATGTTTAGAACAGTCCCTGCACCAAATGTCATTTTTAAAGGAAAAAATCTCATTTAAAACTGCTTGCGGGTTTAATGTCATGTCGGGTCATGGCAATATGGATGAAAATCAGTGAGACAAACGGCATGGGTACCCCCCAGTCCATTACCAGGCCCTTTGGGTCTTGTATGGATATTAAGGGAAACCCCGCACCCAAATTAAAATAAGGAAAGGTGTGGGGCCACCAGGCCCTATATACTCTGAACAGCAGTATACAGGCGGTGCAAACAAGACAGGGGACTGTAGGTTTGTTGTTAAGTAGAATCTGTTTGTAATTTTGAACATTTTTAACGTGTTTAGCTCGAAGCCAAAAAATCTTTTCTAAGCTTTTTGGAAAACATAGGGAAGGGTTATCACCCCTGTGACATTTGTTTTGCTGTCTTTCCTCCTCTTCAGAAGATTTCACCTCTCTTTTTTGTCCCAATGAAAAATGTTTTTTGAAAATTTGGGTTTTTTTGTGGAACAAGGATTGGAAAGCATCAGTGGAAAGGAGAAATTGTTTTCCCATATTAACTCTTACAGGAGAGAATTTCCCTTCCTAGGGGTAGATTTCATCTCACTTCCTGTTGTCTCCTTCCGTTTGCAAGTAGGAGTCGTTTGTAAGTTAGATGTTTGAAAGTAGGGTCCTGCCCTATATACTCAGCAGAAATTTGGGCCTTAGGTGTTGCTGTGGCCACAACACTGTAAGCCCTCACAGGGCCCTGCTGTGAAATATTAGATCAAGAATTGTAATTACATGCCCCTGTTGAACAGGAGCTGAAAAATTAGGCCTTAGGCACTGGTGCTGGTGCCACAACACTGCAACCCCTCACAGACACGCTAGTTGGAACGCAGGAACGAGCCCTGCTGCAAAGTATTGCTTCAAAAATTGTAATTACACGCCCCTGTTAAACAGGGGCAGAAAAATTGGGCCTTAGGCACTGGTGCTGGTGCCACAACACTGCAACCCCTCACAGACACTCTAGTTGGAACGCAGGAACGAGCCCTGCTGCAAAGTATTGCATCAAAAATTGTAATTACACGCCCCTGTCAGACAGGGGCAGAAAAATTGGGCCTTAGGCACTGGTGCTGGTGCTACAACACTGCAACCCCTCACAGACACTCTAGTTGGAACGCAGGAACGAGCCCTGCTGCAAAGTATTGCATCAAAAATTGTAATTACACGCCCCTGTTAGACAGGGGCAGAAAAATTGGGCCTTAGGCACTGGTGCTGGTGCCACAACACTGCAACCCCTCACAGACACTCTAGTTGGAATGCAGGAACGAGCCCTGCTGCAAAGTATTACATCAAAAATTGTAATTACACGCCCCTGTTAAACAGGGGCTGAAAAATTGTGCCGTAGGCACTGGTGGTGGCGCCCAGAACCAAAAATGTTCTTACAAGCTATCAGCGTGATGATTGAGGAGGAAGAGGATAATTACTCAGGGATAGTCACTCAGCATCAGCATAGGCAGTCTTTGAAGGGATCTGAGATTTCAAAAAAAATTATTCAGTTACATCAGCATCAGGTGCTTGGTAGCTGGTGGTGTTCCAAGACTGATTCATTTTTATGAAGGTCAGCCGATCGACCGAGTCGGTGGACAGACGCACCCTGTGATCGGTTACCACGCCTCCAGCAGCACTGAATGTGCGTTCCGAAAGAACGCTGGATGCAGGACAGGCCAGTAGCTCAATTGCATACTGTGCAAGCTCTGGCCAGTGATCCATCCTCAAGACCCAGTAACCCAGAGGATTTTCGGTGGGAAAGGTGTCCAAGTCTGATCTTACCCCTAGGTATTCCTGCACCATGTAAAACAGACGCTGGCGATGGTTGCTGGAACCGATCATACCTTGGGGCTGCGGACCAAAAAATTGTCTGAACGCATCGGTCAGACGGCCACCTTCTCCACCGCTCCTTCTTTGACTGACCGAAGCCTCAGCAACACGTTGTCCAGAAACAGGAGTTTGTAACCTCCCAGTCTCTGGGAACGCGTTGCACAGACCTTTCTGCAAGGCCTCCCGAAGATGTTTCATCCTCTGCTCCCTCTGCGATGGCAAGATAAGGTCCGCAACCTTACCCTTGTAACGTGGATCAAGGAGGGTTGCCAGCCAGTATTGGTCCTTCTCCTTGATACCACGAATACGAGGATCCTTACGCAGGGTTTGCAGGATCAGGGAGGCCATGCAGCGTAGGTTTGCTGAGGCATTCGGTCCGGAGTCCTCTGGGTCACTAAGGACAACAACGTCCGCAGCCACCTCCTCCCAGCCACGTACAAGTCCATGTGTTCCTTGGGACTGATCCCTTAAAGACTGCTGCTGATGCTGAGAGCCAGGCTCCACCTCCATACTGACACAATCTTCCTCCTCCTCCTCCTCCTCCTCGTCCTCTTCCTGTGTGATCGGCAGGCACACAGGAACACTGTCTGGATAAAGGGGGCCTTGAGAGCTAAGGAAGTCCTCCTCTTCCTGCCTCTGTTCTGCCTCAAGTGCCCTGTCCATTATTCCACGCAGCGTGTGCTCCAACAGGTGGACAAGGGGGACAGTGTCACTGATGCATGCACTGTCAGTGCTCACCATCCTCGTGGCCTCCTCAAATGGTGACAGGACAGTGCATGCATCCCTGATCATGGCCCACTGGCGTGGGGGAAAAAAAACCAAGCTCCCCTGACCCTGTCCTGGTGCCATAGTCGCACAGGTACTCATTGATGGCCCTCTGCTGCATGTGCAGCCGCTGCAGCATGGCCAACGTTGAGTTCCACCTGGTGGGCATGTCACAGATTAGGCGGTTCTTGGGCAGGTTAAACTCCTTTTGGAGGTCCGTCAGCCGAGCACTGGCATTATATGACTGGCGGAAATGCACACAGACTTTCCTGGCCTGCCTCAGGACATCCTGTAAGCCCGGGTACCTGCCCAAGAACCGCTGCACCACCAAGTTAAGGACGTGAGCCAAACAGGGCACATGGGTCATTTGTCCCTGTCGGAGGGCAGAGAGGAGGTTGGTGCCATTGTCGCAAACCACCATTCTGCCTTAAGTTGGCGTGGCGTCAACCACCTCTGAACCTGCCCCTGCAGAGCTGACAGAACCTCTGCCCCAGTGTGGCTCCTGTCCCCCAAGCACACCAGCTCAAGCACCGCATGGCATCTTTTGGCCTGCGTACTTGCGTAGCCCCTTGAACGCCTACGGAGCACCGCTGGTTCCGAGGAAGAGGCCATGGAGGAAGAAGAAGAGGAGGGGGTGGAGGAGAGAGGTGTGTCACAATCAGCATTTTGGAGGCGTGGTGGCGGAACAACCTCCAACACTACTGCACCTTGTCCTGCATCCTTCCCAGCTGCCAGCAGAGTCACCCAATGCGCCGTGAAACTTAGGTAACGTCCCTGTCCATGCCTGCTGGACCATGAGTCAGCGGTAATATGCACCTTACCGCTGACCGCCCTGTCCAGCGAGGCATGGACATTGCCTTCCACATGCCGGTAGAGAGCCGGAATCGCCTTCCGTGAGAAAAAGTGGCGTTTGGGTACCTGCCACTGAGGAACCGCACATTCCACAAACTCACGGAAGGGGGCAGAGTCTACCAACTGAAAAGGCAGCAGTTGAAGTGCTAGCAATTTTGCCAAGCTAGCATTCAACCGCTGGGCATGTGGATGGCTGGGAGCAAACTTCTTTCAGCGGTGCAGCAGCTGGGGCAGGGAAATTTACCTGGTACAATCTGACGTCGGTGTACCAAAAGCAGATTGCCCACAAGTACTTGGCTGTGACACACCTAATTCTACACCTTCATTCCTCTCACTGCAGGTCTCAGAGAGGACTGAAGGTCTAGTGGGGTTGGAAATCTCAGCTGATGAGGAGCAAGGAGAGATCCTCTTTGTTCTTTGGTGTGGGTCTTTTAGATACGCTTGCCAACGAACTGCATGGCAGGTCAACATATGTCTGGTCAAGCATGTGGTACCCAAGCGGGAGATGTTTTGGCCACGCGAGATACGCTTGAGACATATGTTGCAAATAGCAGCGGTGCGATCTGATGCACTCGTCTCAAAAAAGGCCCACACCAAAGAACTTTTTGAATAACGCGCAGAGACTGCAGCGCCCTGCACATGTGGAGCTTTGGGGTGTGATGCAGTCAATGTGCTGCCCTTAGGCTGGCCCCTGGAGGGCATCCTGCCTCGTTGGTGATGTGCCGCCTCCTCCTCCTCCTCCTCCTCTCTCCTATCAGGCACCCACGTTGAGTCAGTGACCTCATCATCCCCTCCCTCCTCATCACTGGAGCAAACCCGGCAGTATGCTGCAGCAGGGGGAGCATGACTGCCAGATTGCTGTCCTTCTTGGGCACCCCCTCTGTCCGTGCTCATGTTACTGCCTTCATCGAGCTCAGTATCATCATCAGAGCCTTCCAAACGCTGGGCATCCTCCTGGAGCATGTACCCAACACTGTGGTCAAACAGTTCGAGGGAATCCTCATGAGGACATGGTGGAGCTAGGGAAGGAGTCACTGATGACATTGAGCTGAGGGAAGAGGCCGCTGCTTTGCCAGACAAAGCACCCTGGGCATGGGTGAGAGAGGATGAGGAGGATGAGGACGGCTTGGTCATCCACTCGACCAAGTCTTCCGCATGTTGCGGCTCAACACGGCCAGCTGCCGAAAAAAAGGCCAAGCGTGTCCCATGGCCACGTGCTGATGAGGATGCACCGTCTCCACGACCAGCACTAGACACAGAGCCTGCTTGCCCTCTCTTATTGGCTTGTGACTGTCTGCCTCTCCTTCTTGGCCTTCCAGACATACTAATGGCCTGTAGCTGCACTAAGCTGGGATAGAACACCTGTAATTTTCTTCAGGTAGCTTTATATACTGTAACCAGACAAGCCTGCCTGTCAGTAGGAAGATAACAGGAACGGATCTAGTTGAACACTGTGAGCAGGACGCACTGTACTAAATGTAAATAGTCTAGCTGCCGGACCGTGGTACTAAAAGGATCAAATAGAACACCTGTAATTTTCTTCAGGTAGCTTTATATACTGTAACCAGACAAGCCTGCCTGTCAGTAGGAAGATAACAGGAACGGATCTAGCTGAACACTGTGAGCAGGACGCACTGCACTAAATGTAAATAGCAGGAATGGATCTAGCTGAACACTGTGAGCAGGACGCACTGCACTAAATGTAAATAGTCTAGAAGATAACAGGAACGGATCTAGCTGAACACTGTGAGCAGGACGCACTGCACTAAATGTAAATAGCAGGAACGGATCTAGCTGAACACTGTGAGCTGGATGCACTGCACTAAATGTAAATAGCAGGAACGGATCTAGCTGAACACTGTGAGCAGGACGCACTGCACTAAATGTAAATAGCAGGAACGGATCTAGCTGAACACTGTGAGCAGGACGTACTGCACTAAATGTAAATAGTCTAGAAGATAACAGGAACGGATCTAGCTGAACACTGGGAGCAAGACGCACTGCACTAAATGTAAATAGTCTAGAAGATAACAGGAACGGATCTAGCTGAACACTGTGAGCAGGACGCACTGCACTAAATGTAAATAGTCTAGAAGATAACAGGAACGGATCTAGCTGAACACTGTGAGCAGGACGCACTGCACTAAATGTAAATAGTCTAGAAGATAACAGGAACGGATCTAGCTGAACACTGTGAGCAGGACGCACTGCACTAAATGTAAATAGCAGGAACGGATCTAGCTGAACACTGTGAGCAGGACGCACTGCACTAAATGTAAATAGCAGGAACGGATCTAGCTGAACACTGTGAGCAGGACGCACTGCACTAAATGTAAATAGCAGGAACGGATCTAGCTGAACACTGTGAGCAGGACGCACTGCACTAAATGTAAATAGTCTAGAAGATAACAGGAACGGATCTAGCTGAACACTGTGAGTAGGACGCACTGCACTAAATGTAAATAGCAGGAACGGATCTAGCTGAACACTGTGAGCTGGACGCACTGCACTAAATGTAAATAGCAGGAACGAATCTAGCTGAACACTGTGAGCAGGACGCACTGCACTAAATGTAAATAGCAGGAACGGATCTACCTGAACACTGTGAGCAGGACGCACTGCACTAAATGTAAATAGCAGGAACGGATCTAGCTGAACACTGTGAGCAGGATGCACTGCACTAAATGTAAATAACAGGAACGGATCTAGCTGAACACTGTGAGCAGGACGCACTGCACTAAATGTATATAGTCTAGAAGATAACAGGAACGGATCTAGCTGAACACTGTGAGCAGGACGCACTGCACTAAATGTAAATAGTCTAGATAGAAGATAACAGGAACGGATCTAGCTAAACTGAATACAGTGTATATATATATATATGCAACACCTGGGATGCATATATATACACAATACACTGTAAGTGCAGCTAACTGACTGACTGTTCTGCCTAATCTATCTAACTCAAATCAAATGACACTGTCTCTCTCTCTCTCTATCTCTCAGCACACCGGAACACACACTACACAGGGCCGCCGTGCAGGTGGCCTTATATAGTGTGGGGTGTGTACTAAATCCCCTGAGCCATAATTGGCCAAAGCCACCCTGGCTTTGGCCAATTACAGCTCTCTCTACTGACGGCGCTGTGATTGGCCAAGCATGTGGGTCATAGTGCATGCTTGGCCAATCATCAGCCAGCAATGCACTGCGATGCCGCAGTGAATTATGGGCCGTGACGCGCCACACGAATTTGGCGCGAACGGCCCATATCGTTCGCAATTCGACGGACGGTCGAACAGCCGATGTTCGAGTCGAACATGGGTTCGACTCGAACACGAAGCTCATCCCTACTCTCAAGCTCTCTCGTCTCCTCCTCTCATGCTCGTCTCCAGGATTTCTCCAGAGCCTCTCCCATCCTCTCGCTACCTCCACCTGTCCGGCTATCCCCTACTCTTGCTACCTTCAGGTGATCCCTGAAAACTCATCTCTTCAGGAAAGCCTATCACGTCTCTAACTAATCTTTTACCACTTCCATCAGCTCATTCCCCACAGTTACAAACTTTTGCACCACCTGCCCCACCCTATTAGATTGTAAGCTGTTCTGAGCAGGGCCCTCTTAATCCTTTTGTATTTTATTGTATTATAACTGTATTGTCTCCCTTTTATACTGTAAAGTGCTGCGTAAACTGTTGGCGCTATATAAATCCTGTATAATAATAATAATACATGATTTTAGCTCTGTAAATGTTTTATTCAGCTTACTCACATGCAGTCCAAACATCTACTTTTTAAATTACCATTAAATATTTTTGAATGTTCAAAATAAACTTACATTCACTATATTTACTAAGAAACTTGAGTTCTCACATACTACATACGCACTATTTTAGAAAATGATACGCCAAATAGCTAAGCATTACTGAATGTCTAAAATGCATGTGGTTATCATACTGTTCTACCCAAATGATGAGTTAATTCCCATGTTTATTCTCTGTCTACTAAAATGAAATTCTCCTCAGTGCAATATTAAATGTAAATATCATTTAATATAGCGTGTAAATAGAAATAAGGTTACTGATATCTAGACATAGTTGAAGGATGAATTTGGTGTGATACCATTACTTTTTTTATCTTCTAGAATTACATAAAAGTGAATATGTTTTGTTTTAAATGTCAGCTTTGCAAGATTTATATCTGTTATGCAGAAGTAAAAGAGCAATATCCGTTTTTTTCTTCAACCTGAGTATTAGTAACAATAGTTGAACTAAGAAAATAATTTTTAATGAGGAATATGTTTAATCTTTATATAACGACCATTCATGTTTAACATACCTTTCTCATTAGTATGACTATGGACTTTGCTAATGAGTAGAATGATCTTAGAATGATTTAGGTACCATAGTTACAATAGTTTTGGCATTTTCTTAAAGTACCCTGAGCTGCATGAATCAGAACAACATCATTCTTATCAAGAACAAATGACTTACTGCAAACTGTAAGTTGATCACTATCTTAGAATTCACTTGTTTTAAAATTACTTTGATCTAGCTTTTAATGTTCTAACACACAAAGTAACTAAAAAGTCCATCTTTAGTCCTCATGTGATGACTGTAAGGTGAATAAAAATATAACCCAAAGAGAAGGAGATCCTCCACCACCTCAGGAAGTACATACATCCTTTTACCAGATGGAGTTAACCACCTAATTACAAGTGGTCAAGACATGCAGTAATACTCCTGGAATGATTCACAAAGGATCCGGTCCACCGATATGCCGGCTTAGAACGTTCCCACACTGAAGTGGTCAGATGGTAAAAGGCAGTAAACTTCCAAGGATATATCTGTGCTTATTGTCTATTACTCCTCCTAATCATACATTATCAGCAGAAGGTTGAGAATAATAGATTTCTCTCCTTAATGGTGATAATGGGCTCCATTCACAGAATGGAGCCTATTATTTTTGTTTTTTAATAGTGTAATAGTTTTTTAATAGTGTAGAGTCCTCCCAAAATCAGACCCTTAACCAAGCATGCAACCTGGCAGGTCAGGAAAAAGGGAGGGGATGAGCAAGTTCCCCCCTCCTGAACTATACCAGACCACATGCCCTCAACATGGGGGGTAATTTGGGACAAGGGGGCACCCCCTCAGACCACCATGTCCCCATGTTGATGGGGACAAAGACCTCTTCCCCACAGCCCTGGATGGTGTTTGTGAGAGTCTGTGGGTGGGGGGCTTATTAGAATCTTGTTGACCCCCTTTTAATAAAGGGGCCCCTAGATCCCACCCCACCATGTGAATGAATGAGTAGGGGTACATAGTAGAGCAGGATCTGGGGACCCCCTTGTTAAACACCACGCCATTATTTTTTTTCATTTTGTCTGGAGGTTCCCCTCAAAATCAATACCAGACCCAAAGGGCCTGGTATTGATTGGGGGGACCCCATGCCATTTTTTTCCTAATTTTTATTGCTGGTTTTATTTTTTTTACATTCAGCTGTTAGTGAGGAACCTTGCTGACAGCTGATGACTTATTGGCTGTTAAAGACCCGGCTGCCCCCTACTCCTTAACGACTATGGCAGTTACTGGTTGTTAAGGATGCTGGTGGCTGCCAGCTCCTTAACAGCCAGTTAGTGACAGGCTGTTAATGCTGGCAGAAAATTACCACAGGCTTTGACTGCTAAAATACTGCACGAATTCATAAAATAACTTAAATGCAAAAAGGTACAGCGCATATAATAAAGTCCATATCCAAAGGTAAGTGAATAAAC